>CM075062.1:125916844-127380177 GCA_037428765.1 Rubia yunnanensis
AAGACAGTCAAGACCCCTATGAAATGTAGGGAATATTACCAGACGTAAGCAATGACGATTTCCAAAGAATAAATTCAACACAGATCAGACAGAAGATAGTGGTGGATCCCAGCTTCCACCTTCCAAGTCAAAAGCAACCAAAGTGGTGGATCCCAGCTTCCACCAAATTCAACCTATTCAGCAGCAGACAAGAGACAAGAGATAATGGTGGGGACCACATCCCACTAGCTTCAATCAGCCAAAACAGATGCAAGTGGTGGGGCTCTCTCCACTCAGCACACAAAAGGAAGGCCAAGATTCAACAATCAAGATTCAACAGCCAAGATCAATGGATTTCAAATTCGGACTTCAACAATTGTAATAGATTAGGAGCTTCAAGTTCCTATAAGAAGCTCATTTCATTTCATTCAAAATCACGCTTGAATTATCGCACCTTCTAGTACACACTTGTACAACCTCCTCAATCTGAAGTGATCGTACACACATCATTTCCATACCCACTGTAAGCCTAATATACTCAATTACAAGAATTTATTCCAGCATTTGATTTATATCTGTACGATCTTATTTTGATTACTTGTATTGTTGTATTTAGTTAACCAGAACACTATTACATTCTCATAGTAATACTGTTCAATCAGAATCTATCCCAGATCACTGTGATAGCTCTAATCGACCTCAACTAAGTCGATTAAATCTGATAACTGAATATTTTCAATTGTTTAAATTTGATTTGAATATTTATCATTTATCACTAGTGTTTGTTAATCGATCCGCGTTTATGGTATCAGAATCTCCTACTTTTTCTATTATATCTAATAATTCTCTTTTCTTACTATTAGTACTATTTATCATATTAATAGTTGGAATGTTACATTGACATTCACTATCATAATCACTAGAATAATCTGAATCTGAATCTGTTTCATAATTTGACTGTTCTTTATCTGAATCAATTAAAATAGCTAACAGTTTATTTCTTAATTCTACATCTTCTAATGCATTTATCTTAGTTTCTGTCTTACAGACATTTGCTGTATGGCCGAACTTTTTACATTTGTAACATTGAATATTTTTGAAATCTTTTTGCTTTTTGGACCTATGCTTCTTATGTTCTTTTGAATAAAAAGGTTGTTTGTCTTTGTTTTTATTATAATCATATGTCCTATTTCTGTGATAATTTTTCTTTTTCCTATGTTCAGATTTATGTTTTCTATATTTTTTATATTCTTTTATTTGAGAAGAAGGTGGTTTGAGTCCTGTTATACCAAATTGTTGGCAAAAGGATCCCATTTCTTTTCTTTCTGAACCATACTTATGTTGAATTTTTAAATCTTGACATAGTGCTAAAGCTTCTTTCTTTACAAAAGCAAATATTTGACCAAAAGTTAAATCATTATAATTTATCTTTTCTGTTCCTAATGCTTTGCTTAAATTAGTTAATATCCTTTGTGAAAATAAATTTGGTAATCCTGTTATGAATTTTTCTTTCCAAAATGGTGCACTTGAATCTGACCTTCTAAAAACTTGAGTTAAAAATACGTCTTTGTACCATTTGAAATCAGTTAAAGTTGGACATCTTAAATTTGTTAAACAAATTTTTGAACTTTCTAATGCTTCTGCTGGATTTCCTACAAAATACATTGATATAGTATATAATAAAAATGTGGAACCATCTGGAACCATAACAAATTGAATATGGTTCTTCACCTTGTGCTTCTTCTGTTTCATGATTTAGAATTGCTTGTTTTTGTTCTACTTGAAGGTATTCATCCCACCATCCTTTTAATTGTCCTGTGAAGCCTGTAACTAATAACATTACTATTTGTTGTTCTGTTGAAGCCATGGAAGCTTTATAAGCTATCCTTGCCATTCCCATTTCTTGTAATAAATTTAAAATTTGGTATTCTGATAACCCATCAATATTCCATTGATATATTGATGCACCATCATAACTTTTGAATGAATGTAACTGTTCTTCATATTGAAGATCTGGTGGAGTTGGTTTTGAATAGTAGGGTTTTGTGTTACTATTTTTCCAATTATATTTTAATTTGTTAATTCTCATATCTGGTTTTTCTTGTATTGGTTCTTGAAAATGTTGTTCTATTGCATTTATTTGTTTTTCAAAATTAATTTCTTTTTCTGAAAAATTATTTTCTGATTCTGTATCAGAATCTTCTGAATAAGAACTATTTGAATCCTGTATTGGGTTTGTTTCTGATATCACTCCTATTTGTTTTGTTGAAGAACTACTTGGTTTATCATTTGGTCTTAAAGACAATGATTCTTCCATCTTTTTTGAAAAAGGGGATGCTTGAAAATGAGGCTTTGAAAATGGGTTTTGAAATAATTATGTTTTATTATTTGCCTTATTATCTAATTTTGTTGAAATAAAATCAACCTGATTAGCCACAGTATGTAATAATTGATTGGAATAATTATTCTGTTGATAAATCTTTTTAATATCTGCTAAATTTACTGTATCTGTATCATTTCCTGGTCTACCTGACTTGAATGAAGAAGCAATTATTGTGATTTCTTCAGTGACAATATGAACTGATTGGAGTGGTGGATGGATAGCACTAATTACTGTATCATTGGGTAATTTCCATTTTTTATAAAGATTGGACTGTACATTTATTACTGGAATTTCTGTGAATTCATCTTTTTTTATAATTTGATTTTTCTTTAAATAATATCCTAACCACATAAAAAACTTCATTTGCCCAATTCTTTTGGTTGTTAATTCATCATAGAATTCTTGTCTAATATGTTCTCTGGTTTCTAAGTTTAATTTTTCAAACCATAATCTATTCTTAACATTTTCTTGACTATAATAATCTTCATTTAAATAGGCTTTATTTATTTTAAATTCACTAACATCATTCATCATATTGATTTCTGATTGTCTCATTTGACTATATGTTGGAGAACCTATTGAAGAATTTGAATCTGGTATAATTTCTGGTAATGGGGCAGCATATCTAACCCTTGTATCATTAAATTGATTCGGAATGTCCGATGTTGAATGTCTATGTCTATGAATTAGATTATTATCCATATTTGCATATCTGGATGATTGTAAATTAAATCTACCAGACATAGATTTATTAAATTTTATTAATATTTTTCCATCATTTTGTTCTTCTATCTCAGAAGGCTCAGTTATTCTTATATTTCTTCGAATTCCTGTGGGTCTTTCTGCTAATATTTCTATTGGAATAGTTATTTCATTCCATTTTAATAACTTAGGTGTTTCTATTGAAATATTTTTAGAATTTGTTGTAACATATACTGGCTCATCCTTTTCAGAAAAGGAAGTTTTGGGGATTTGGCAGGGTCCTATAGGGGATTATGGGCATGTCCCATGATCTTCTCATGGAATTTGAGGGAACTTAATAAAACTGGAAAGAAGAAAGAGGTTAGTTCCAGCCTCAAAAATCTGAACTCGATGTTTGCTATGATTCTTGAAACTAGAGTTAAAAAAATAAAAGTCAGGTTGTGGAAGTGAGAAAGGTGTTTGGGATAGGTGGCAATTTTTTGACAACTATATCGAACATCCTACTGGCAGGATATGGATTCTATGGGAAAATAGCAGAGCTGGAGTTTTTTTTTTTGACACAAGGAGTCGGGCACTTATATAACTGACAAATTTTGGTGGTTGGAGCCACCTATTACATGACAGGTTAGGTTATAAGCATTCATTACAACCATTCTAGGAACTTTTATTATGTGTATTCTAGTGAATACCATTGCTGTGCTTCTAAGCAGAGCCAAAGTTCAGGTGATGAAAACTACTGAACAAATGGTATTATTTCAGGTAACAAGGGATGATGAACCTTTGAGTTGGATTACCTCAGGTAAACAACTTAAACTAAGGAGAAAACTATGGAAAGATACAGAAGTATCTCAATCAATAATCCAAGGACCTTGGATTGTGATTGGAGGTAACGATGTCCAGCCTGTTGAATTTGTAGATCTGGAGCAGATGATAGACTGTACTAGATTGAGTGAAATAGAAAGTGTGGGCGATCATTTCACTTAATCAAACAGACAAGTGATTGGGATTATCTACTCAAGAATAGACAGTTGCTTGGAGAATAGAGAATGGTTTCTAAAATTATCTGAAATTTGTTCAATTCTACTCCGTAATTCTCAATCGGCTTGTGCAAATAGAATAACATAGCAGCGGGCCTAGTGTTTAATCTACTAAGAGTATTATTCATGATAAAAATCAACTACAAATTACGATCTTTCTATAAATTATGGAAAGATCAAAGCTGAAAATTAGAAAAAATAAAATTTTTGAATTGCATTAATCAAGTCTCAAACTTATAAACTTATAACTATTGCAACTAAAACCTTTACCTTTCTGTTATTCTAATTAATCGGGTCATAAGTATATGAAAAGACCGTCTTTCCAAAGATTTTGCCTTTTAGAATAGTGTCATCCAGCTATAAGTGCACATAAATTTAACACTGAACTTCATTAAAATCGTATACAGATTAAAAGGTCAAGATTCATGTTAATAAGCTAAGACTATCCACTAAACTTAGGAATGGATCAGTGAAACACCATCATATATGAAATGTCCCTCCAAAGATTCCTTGGTGGAAATAGCAGTCTGGATATCTGAAAGCCAAGGTAAGAGAGAGACTGTGAGCATAATTTTGAGATGCGAGTGACAAAAGGCTGACTGGTATAAGATAAACAAAACTAATCTGAAACTAATCCACTTATGAACCAAGAAATTCAAATTGATAGCAAGAAACTGTATTACTGAAAGAACCAACAGATGGTTCTTATGTATTACTGAAAGGGCTGAAGAAACTGTATACCTGACCAGTAGCATCAATTTCTGAGGTACAGTGTTCTAAACGGCGGCGCCTAGGCGGTCCTAGGCGGCGCCTAGGCGCTAGGCGCCACCAAAACGCCCGGATTAGGGCCTGTTCGGCGACATTAGGCGTTTTCGCCTCTGGGCGGCGCCCAGACCCGCCTAATCGGGTCTAGGCGCTAATCGGGTCTGGGCGGTTTGGTTTGTTTCTTTTTTTTTTTATAATTTTCCCAAACCCCTCTTTTCTCCCAAGTCAAACCCGCAGCCGCTTCAGCCTCCTCTTCAGTTTTCTGACTTTTCTCCCAGACGCCGATCGACCTTCGTTGACTCGCCGGCCGCCGCCTTCATCTGTTCTGTATTCATCACCGCACCGTCTTCATCAGCTCGTGACCTCACCGTCTTCGTCGCCTCGCCGTTTTCGTCGCCTTAGTTGGACGGTCGAACCAGCAGCAGCAACGTCAACGTCACCTCGCTGTCGCCGAAGCAAACTACCGGCCACCGTCGAGGTGTCGACGCCTCCCTCTCTCTGCAATGTAAGTCTGCATATTAATTATTAAATGCCGCTTGTTTTCATTGGTTTGTGCCAATTGATTTGTGCTGATTTGTGCTGTAAATTGCTCCATAATCATGTAATAAGATTGTTTCTATATATGATTGTCTGGAATTAACTGACTTCTATATTCCATAAACTGACGTCTATATTCCATAGAGGTAATTAAAGGCAATTCCAGACAGTTTATAAACTGACTTCTATATTCCATAAACTTGATTTGTGCTTAATTGCCTTAATTCCAGGTTATATCTCCAACAAGCAACAATCTATATTCCATATTTAAGATTGTTTATTTGTGGTTCAGGGGTTTGGTTCAGGGATAGTGGCAAAACAATCTAGAAGTCAGTTTATGTGGTCTTTAATTGCCTTAATTCCAGACAGTTAATTTGGCAATTAAGCACAAATTCACATATGATTATATGAATATATGATTGTTGCTTATAACCTGGAATATAGAAGTCAGTTTATGTGGATTCCATGACAGTGATTGTTCTCAGATTAAGGCCGGGAGTTAGGGAATGATCAAAGTGCAAGTGTTAACCATGTTAGCTTGGGTTTATGATGGATTGCTGATTGATCATTATTTGAATTTTCAGAGTTTACTCAGTTTAGATAATTCTGAAGCTGATGAGTTTGCTTTGATGGTTTTCCTGAGAGAAATGACACTGGTTTTTATTCCTCAAAAAAAAAAGGTTGCTACACCAGCACTAGCTATTTTCTTAATTTGTATACAACGTTTAACATTGATCTCTTTGATTGTTATCCTAATCATTATACTATTTATGGATGAACCCCTTAAATTATGAATAGAATTATTTGTTGATAGTTGATACAATTCAATATTTTAAGTTCTAACACTTGTGTATTTTTAATTTGTCGTTGTGCTAGTTTAAGTCACAGGTTTGATTTGATTCATTGGAAATTTGGAACAATGGAGGAAACTACTTCTTCCACCGCTTCTGCCACCATGTCGGAGACATCTTCTTTGAAGAGAGGTTCGGATGATATAGGGTGGGAATATGGAGAATTGGTTGATCCTAACAACCTAGATAAGTGGAAGTGCAAGTTATGTCCTCATAGGGGTAGTGGGGGAGTAAACCGAATCAAACAACATATTGCCCATGTAAAGGGTAATGTTAAGCCTTGTCCAAGAGCTCCCGAGGAGGCTAGAGCAAGGTGCAAAAAAGCTTTAGATGAAATTGAGGCGAAGAAGAAACAAAAGCTCAATGATGAAAAGGAATTAAGGAATGAAGTTCATAGGGTCATTCATAATCATGATGATGAAGTTCAAGAAATTGAAGTGAATTTTGAGGGGAGTGGAAAGTCACGCATTCTTGGTCCGATGAATCGTTTTGTGAATCCAATTGACCCGGATTCAACGATGGATACAAGTAAGAAGATGAGGCAACAAAACCTTAATGATTCACTTTTTAAAGAAAGAACTCGTCAAGTGGATCAATTCTTGGCAAGGTGGGTTTACGAATCCGGCATTCCTTTTCATGCGGTTGACAATGATAGCTTCAAGAGATTGATGGAAGCGGTTGGAACATTTGGTCCGGGCTATCGACCTCCAAGCCAATATCAATTGAGGGAACCATTGTTGAAAGGGGAGGTTGAGAGGACAAAAAGTTTGATGAAGAAGCAAGAAGAAGAATGGGCTTTGAATGGTTGTTCAATTATGACCGATGCTTGGAGTGATCGAAAGAGAAGAAGTATCATGAATCTTTGTGTAAATTGTAAAGAAGGTACAACTTTTCTATCCTCTAAGGAAGCATCCGGTGAATCACATACCGGTGCTTATATCTTTGAATATGTGGACAAATGTGTTGAAGACATTGGGCAAGAAAAAGTGGTTCAAGTGGTGACGGACAATGCTTCTAACAATATGTTGGCAAGAGACTTGATGAAGGTGAAAAGGCCAAATATCTTTTGGAGCTCATGTGCTACTCACACTTTCAATCTTATGCTTCAAGGAATTGGAAATCTTTCAAAGTTTAAAGGAGTGATTGAAAAGGCAAAGAGTTTCACCATTTACATGTATTCTCATCACAAGACTTTAGATTTGTTGAGAAAGTTTACTAAACAACGGGATATAGTAAGGCCGGGAGTTACAAGGTTTGCTTCCGCTTTTCTCACTTTGCAAAGTTTGATGAATAAAAAGAAAGAGATAGTAGCTATGGTGACTAGTGATGAATGGAGTGCAACTAAACATTCAAAAACTCAAAAGGGGAAGGCGGCGGTGGCTATAGCACATAGCATAGCTTTTTGGAGAGGAGTGGACTTTTGCTTACGAGTGTTTAGTCCTTTAGTGAAGGTCCTTCGACTTGTTGATGGAGATAGGAAGCCTACAATGGGATTTGCGTATGGAGAGATACTCAAAGCCAAAGAGGAGATTCAAAAGGTGTACAATCACAATGAAGCCCAATGTCGTCCAATTCTTGACATTATTGAAACAAAAGCAAGAGACCGCCTTGATAGTACATTGCATCTAGCTTCCTATATTTTGAATCCTTATTATTCATACAATAACAAGGATATCACTAATGATTAGTTTGTTATGAATGGGTTTTTGACTTGTGTTGAGGTCATGCTCCCTCGAGAGCTTCATCACTTGGTGATAAATGTTGAATGGCCCAAGTTTATAAAGAAAGAAGGGTTATTTGGAAGAGTGATGGCTATGGAAGGATGCAAAAACAATGATGAGAACTATGATCCGGGTAATGTTTTATTTTAATTCATGTTAAGTAAATAAGATTACTTGTTTGAAATGTGTTTCTCGTTTAGTTTTGTTTTTTCATAGATGTTTAACATAAATGATTTTTTGTATGTTTTTGGCTTTCACTTTTTGAATTGAAGTAATTCTTTGTCTCTTTGTTATATTTGATATAGTTTCATGGTGGAGTATCTATGGAAATGGTGTGCCAAACTTGCAAAAAATGGCTAAAAGGATACTTTCATTAACTTCAAGTGCGTCGGGATGTGAAAGAAATTGGAGCACATTTGAAGGGGTATGTAATATTTGCTATTCATTCATTTCTTTCTATTGTAGTTGCTATATATTTCAAAGAAAATACATTGATTCTATAATAACTTGATTGAATAGATATTTAATAACTTTCTATAACTTTGCTCATTTTAACTCTTCAAAACTTTGAGTAAATTAATTTCCCACATCATGTTTGGGTAATATGCAAACATATTGTAGTCTTTATTGTTTGTGATGGAAGACCTTGTTTAAAGTTGAAATGTTGTTATATCTCAAAGTTTCAATTTTAATCATTTCATTATATTACTTCTATTTAGATCCATACAAAGAAGAGGAATAGGCTTGATACGAAAAGGTTGAACAACTTGGTCTATGTTCAATTCAATGCCAAGATTATGAACAAGAAGCAAAGAGAGAAAGTGAAGGACATAGATGTGCTTCTTTCTAATGAATCTACCATGGTTCAAGGATGGATTGTTGAGGGTGGTGATGATGATGTTAATGAAGATGGTGAAGCGATGGATATGGATGGAGATGGATTGGAACAAGGTCTTGGCATGGAGTTGAGAAGAAGTTCTAGAATTCAAGAGGTTAGAGAATTACATGAAGATGATTTTGAATCGGATGAGGAAGAGGAAGTAGATGAGATGACTTATGACTTTGAGTCCGATAACGATGAAGTGCAAGAGATAAATGGTGAAGAAGAATTTGAAATGTCATAGGCTATGTGTGAATTGTATTTGGTACTTTTTTATTTTGTCTAACTTTTAATTTTGGCCTATGGCTATGTGTGGATTCACTACTCACTAGTTTGTATTTGGTAATTTTTGCCACGTGCCTCAAACTTTGTAAGCTTGTATGGATTTCATTTTTCAACTCCAAGATAATATTTCGACAATATATATATATAATATATTCATTTGTGTCGTTTATCATGAAATTTTCGTTCTTGTATTGTATCATTTGTATGTAATATAAGTTATTGTGACTTGGGAAATAGGTTTTTATTTTATTTTTAAATATAATTTGTATTATTTTATTAATTATATATAAAAAATAATTAAATAATACAAATCCGCCTAGACCGATTAATCCCCGATTAATCCCCGATTAATCCCCGATTAATCCCCGATTAATCCCCTAGGCGCTAGGCCCCAGCAAACCGCCCGACTAGCGCCTAGCGATTTTTAGACCACTGTTGAGGTATGCTATTACACTTCTAAATAAACATAGCAATCTTTGCACATAGCAATCTTTACACTTCTAAATTGATTGCAAGGAGCAGTAATTATTACCAGGCTACACCACCATTCTTATCAAACACAGCAATCTTTGCACAGGTCCAAAAGAAGAAGAAGAAACAAAATCAAATAGAACACAGTTAGGAAGATAGAATTAGTAGTCCCTGCAACAAATTGAGGGGTGCTATTACTCTTCTAAATAGACCTTCAAAGATCATCAGGCAAATAACAAATTCTAGACCGCGAAAACGACATATCATCATGCATAAAAACAAACCATGGAATATGCATATGAAGCACGCAGGACCATAACCCATCAGTCAAATCAGCAACAAATCCATTCATTTGAAATGTCAAAAAAGAAAAGAGAGGCGTAGTGAACCAGTATAAAAATAAGTGTCATTTCAACTTGCTCGAATGGTCAGAGCCTCTTCTGTAACACTTGTATAGCACTTTTGAAAGATGGCCACCTGTATATAATTTAACCCTAGGTTCACAACCATTGTTTTACAGGAGAGTTACAATAAGTACTACAAAACAGCCCCGGTGATTCTTGAAACACCTAATTTCTATTTAGAAAAGACCTCCAAGGATACAAGAAAACGCAAAGCATAACCAATTTCTTTATTGCAAGAGTGACATTCACGTTGTAAAGACATCTATTGGATGCAAAAAATGAATCCCATTTTTTGCATCTTGAAGTATCAGGTTGAATTATACAAGTAGCTAAATATTCCAGTATAGACACTGTGATAAATTTAAAACGAATTAGGAAATGAATGGCACACCTTAGTTCCACCCTTTTTCCCGATCAAGTTGTTCGTAGAACAAAGATATGAGTGGTTTTCCTGCAACACCAACAACCAAACAATGTAAAGACAATTTTTTTTATTAATTAAAAAATCTTGATAGTTCCAGCAAATGCTACAACAAAAACAAACAAAAACTATATCTTTGTATTAGCAGAAAACCCAATAGCTACTATACCCTTGATAATATAACTCATATCTTCCCATAGAATAACTTTTATAAAAGATACCTATACATGGTCTAAATAGCCCAGGCTCTTAAAAATAAAGTTAAAAACTACCACTCAAGATACATAAACAGCTTACCAGGTTGAACATTAGCAGCAACAATAAAGCAAGCAGCCTAAACAAATGGAGGGAACAGTTGAACATATGTGAGAAGAAAAGAGCAGCCTGGTCCCTTGCAACGATATATTGGCATGCATAACAAGTTGTCAGTGGTTACAAGAGCAACACGACCTCATAGCACATCAACTTCAATGGCTTCTGGCTTAGCAGTGATGAGCGGAGCAGAGTACTACGACTATGGTCCCTACGAAAAGAAAAGATTCTAAAACAAACAAGTTCGCAATAGATATACCAAACATCTTCAATCTTAGAAGAGTAATAACTAATAACATATGATCATACAAAAATTATCAAAATGCTGATTATAACTATGATGTTGCATGTGCATATTACTGAACCCTAATCCAGAAGAGAAAATTAGTGTTTGATAGAAAGAAATTGTTCACTTACTTGACAATATATGATTTCATGGAGACATAATACAGTGAATTTTTGTCAAAATCTAACCCAACTTTCATATTGCATGTACACAAAACTGATAGATCAGCAATGCTCAAAGCCATCAGTTCTGCAAAAGGTGACAGCAGAAAATAACAAAAAATGGATTAATATCACCAACAGAATATGATGATTATCTCACAACATTAAGTAGTAACTAATTTTGTTTTGTGCTCCAGGAACCAACACTGAATCCCACACCCGCTGTAACCTGCAAATGGTGAAATAAGTCAGAAAAGGTTGGAACATCTATTCACATTAGCAATTTAAATAGTCTGAGTAGAGAAACTTACAAATAATGCAAGCATTCATAACCAGTACTTAATCCCAAAGCACTCATGCTAAGAAGTTGTACTCCTTGGGGAGTTAAAATTCCACCAGATGGTAAAGCCACCTGCAACACATGCATGTCAGTGTTAAGTAAACACATAAGCGGGCACATCTAAGAAAACACGCTGCCTGATTTTGAGGAACAGGTGGGAAGGAAAAGTAGTTTCGAGGAAAGGAAACCTCAACTTCTGTGAGGCACTAAAGACAAAAAGCAAAAAAAAAGGCAGGAGGAAGAAGATGGGATGAAACAGAATTTGATCACCATCTGAAAAGCCCTAAATGCCATTGAAGATCACAATAATTACAAAACCACCCATCATCAACCAAAGTAATGTCCTGCTTTATAGTGCCATTATAGATGAATTGTTATGAAAATGCATCATATAATTTTAAAAGAAACATCAAATCTTCTGCAGCATTTCAATGACTTTAATTTATTGGAATCTAATGCAAGCCTAGCTTACTTATTCATTGTTACAAGTCATTCCATTTTCTTTAATCCAAAACATTTTAGATACTCATAGAATACAGAACTTGGCCTGTGGATGAAGGAACTTCAACAGAGCAAACACGCAGAAAAGGACCAGTTTGACAGCTGCAAATAGGCTTTTCAGTCCCCTCAGTTTTGGTCCCGATCTCTATTGTATTACCAAATCCGTGCTTACTTTTTACTAATCATTTTGCACCTCTTTCAAAACTCTCTTTCTCCTGAATGGAAAGACAATTGTGTATTACACGTTTATACCAGAAGTCGAGAACTTCAATCGTACTTCTATTGTACTATGCGAGAACAGTACAGTAAAAGAATAGCATTTCCAAATGAGTTAATCATGTGATAACTTATTCCCATTTTATAAGATAAAAAAGAATCCAACTCAAAAAAGGTACTAATATCTCTTTCCTCTATTCAACAAACAAACAAACAAGCCTATTCTCACCAGGGAGAGAGATCAAGGGGGTTGCTTACAAGCTGTCTCTTTCAGCGTAAGGTTGGAAATTGAACTTTCATTCTTGTAGCAGCCTCTTTGAACTCTTGTGATTTCGGAAAAATCTATCAATGCTTCGACACCCTTTTGAGGACATCAAAGTAATCCGGAAAAGGTTTTCCGTGTGCAGCTTGGATCCTTGATTGTTACAGGTACATCTGCACATGCCGCAAGTGAAAAGGCCATGGCCATTCTGTGGTCATCGTATGTATCGATGGATGTGATGTTTAGTTTCTCTGGTGGGGTGATTATGCAGTAATCTGGCCCTTCTTCTACCGTAGCACCCAGCTGAAGTTCAAGTGAAATGAAGAGTTTTAGTAAAAGGAAGTATGGAAAGATTGTGAGGTATTTATGATGGGATAGTGTATCAAATGTTTGACCTTTCTGAGTTCTGTGCATATAACGACCCTCCGCTTGGTTTCCTTGACTCTCCAGTTCGCCACTGAGAATATAAAAATAGAAGTCAGGCTAATCTGTTCAGAATAAACAAGAGAAAAGCAAAGACAGAAAAGATCATTTAAAGAGAAAGGATAACCGAGGATCAGATAACTGGATAATGCCTACTAGCTCAGGCAATAGTGTTTCCTTAGATGGAAGCTTCAAACAACTATCTTTGAATTTAGAACTCGTACACTGTATCCACTCTCCCATAATTAAAAAAATGTCGGCTACTTATTCAACAACTTCTCCAAGAAAATTACCATGAGGTCTATAGAATCAAGTCTATAAACAAGTAGTAGTGTAAATTTCCTATGTGGCTTAGACTCTCTAAGAAATTTAAGGCACAGCGAGGGTTTAAACTTTAGTTTCAGTAAATTTTTACAAGAAGGAACATGGAGCCTCACAAATTTACAACCTCGAATACTTGTCATATCTTCATAGGCACACTCCCGACTAGTTATACAGTATTAATACATACCATAAGTGAGTCCATGCCAAAATTCTTAACTATAACGCCTATGAATCTTGCTAAAAAATTATACTGTATCTATATTCTAAGTTATTTAAATTAGTAGAGCTGATCATGGAATATATACGAATTTGAACACCTTCACATGTCAAGTGAAGTTTATTGTGCATGAAATAAGTGTGCAGAACAACAACTGAACTCTGATTTCACAAAAGAACTTGCTTCGTAGTTTTAATTGATCATCGCCACCATTTTCTTTTTCAAGCAAGTGTAAATAAGATCTACTCATCTTGCTAAGTCCATGACAAAAAGATTGTACATACCATCTCTAATGGCAGTTGGACCATCCGCAAAAAGTGCAACTACAGCAAGAGTCATGGCAACATCTGGCATTTTGTTCATGTTCACATCAACGGCGCGTAAGTGTTTCTTCGCAAAAGAATCCCGCTTTGGTCCTGTGACAGTTACACTGTTTTCTGTCCAGGAAACTTTTGCGCCCATTTTCTCAAGAACCTCAACGAAATTAACATCTCCCTTGAAATAAATGGAAACAGGACATAAAGAGATGAAATAAAGAACCTCCAAGATTGTTGTCAGCAACAACATCCGCAACTATGACAATAAGTAGAATCCTTACTATGACTTGGAACTTCTTCCCAATCAACACAAAGGGTAAAAAAGGAAACATATAACCGGAGAAGCGTTTCTCATTAAATAACATTGATTCACGCACGGATAAAAATCTGCACCGGACTTAGTAAGCAGGTGGCCATAAATCATAATGCATACCTGCAAACTATTTGTTCCACAACCTTCAACGGTGACAGTGCCACCAGTGACAGCTGCACCAGCCAAGAAGTAACTAGCACTCGAGGCATCACCTTCAGCATAAGCTTTTCCAGGGGACCTGACAAGAGTTTTGTTATTTCTACGAATGTTGGACTAATAATAAGATCCATTCAACACAATGTAACAGCTCTCACTTGTACTTCTGACCTCCTTGAATCACGAATCTGTCCCAGCTACCACTGTGCTCTAAAGAAACCCCAAAGCGTTCCATCAATTTCAGAGTCATCTCAACGTAAGGGACAGAAATCAGTTTATCGAAAATTTCAATCTCAACATCTCCCAGAGCGAGTGGAGCTGCCATAAGTAGCGATGTCAGGTATTGACTACTAATTGATCCAGAGAACTTAACCTGCCAATAATGATTGGAGTAACTTTTGTTTACATGTTTATTGACCTGGATGAAGATGGCCAATAAGCATATCAAGATAATACTGGCTCACCTTTCCACCAGGAAGGCCTCCCTTTCCAACAACACGAACTGGCGGACACTTTGTGCCTAGAAAGCAATCAACATCAGATCCAAGCTGCTTAAGACCAGAGACCAAACTCTCCCTCATCCTAGGAACACCATCGAGCACATAGCTGAAAGGTATACAGAACAAGCATTACTTTAGGATCAACAGAGTATAGTGAGAAAAGGGGTCATGGCTTCAAGGAAAATACTTAACTATTTCGGAGAGTCTATAATTGCAAATTGCATATAAGAAGAGGATAACCTTTAATTTTTTATGGTGGGATCTAACTAAAAAGACACAGAAAGAACACGATAAATTAAACCTTGCATGTCCACCGGCAGCAACAACTGCAGCAGTCAATGGCCGCATAGCAGTTCCTGCATTTCCAAGGAATAGCTGTATTTCTCCTTTAGATTCTTTAGCTACAGGAAACAGACCATCAGAACCCTCCACAATGGCTTGCTGTATTGCCGGATTCTATTCGACATTCAATCCAAGGGTTTGTAAGGCACCAAGCATGTAATGGATATCATCACTGGCCAACAAGTTGTCAACAACAGTCGTTCCCTAAAAAGAGAAGCAAAATTTAACATGAACCAGTTAAACAATGAGATCAAAACAAAAATCATACAAAGTGTAAGGCCGACTAATCTTAAGGGTACATTTAGTTGAACATACAACATTCTGTGCACAGAGGAAAAAAAATATAAACTGTAAAATATCTAAAGGATCAATAAAACGATTTCTTACATCCTAATAACCACAGATCTGATCCAAATTCTATCTGTGATGTCCACATCTGTTGAAGCACGAATCGTGAGGAGTTAGAGCACCAGAGCAATAACTATGACATGATTATTACTGGTTGAAGCTAGGCTACAGCTCGTACTTGCTATCAGCCACTTACTAACAATCACAAGAAGCATGTAGAAAAGGCCTTCCTTCAGTTCTTTCAGAACAAAATCTCAATATAGAACTTCTAAATCCCCTTCTTTACCACAGCTGGCTAGATCCTTAGAATTCCAGCTTACCACACCTGATGTTTAGGCAACAACTTCTTTGTGTTGAAAGCTTACCACACATTCTACAATCAGCCCACAAAACCATCTAAGATAGAGAGTAAAATACACCATCATCCATTCCCCTATACTTCTCATAGAGCATGATGATACAAAAAACTAACACAGTTCAGACCCTAATCAGAGTGATGAACTAACAGCATATATACCACAGCAACAATTAAGCCTTTATCGCATCATGCAGGGTCGGTTACCTGGATCATATATCGCCATCATGTTAGGTAAAGACAAATAGATTCATTTATGTTTAAATATAACACATCTTTTAATACAGTTTTCCGAGTCTTTTTAAGCCTTCCTCTTCCCCGTTAATTTGTTTAGAGGTCATTTCTGCTCTAAAGACCTTATTGAGCCTTCAATGGAACAACAAACATCATACATACATACACAGCATTGAATCATAAAGTAAAATGGTGATCATTTACTGCATCATAACAAAGCATATCTATAATTTTTACGTCAGAAAGGGCAGCCAGGAGGAGAATGCGATTGGACAGAGACTTGGAGCCTGGCAATTTGACAGTCCCGGAATCCTCCTCAATCGACTGCAGCACAATCTCCGGCAAAGTAGATGGCTTCCCGGAGGCTGCAGCCACTGAAGTCAAAACCTTGAAACCCGCTCTTCCTGAAGCCAAGTTGGAATCTTTATTCAAAACCCAGCAATATTTTGGCAAACTTGTGAAGACCCTCGTCCCAGATACCAGAGAGCTCGATGCACTCAAATGGGTTCTTGGTTTTGAGATGCCAGGAAGGGCTTGAAACGCTTGCGCCATTGTCTTGTTACAGAATGGAGAAGAAAATCAAGTCCCCCCTTCTTCTTCTTAATAATCGTTTATTCAGCAACCAATATGGTGGGAGGGTAGGTGAGACCAAAAGAATGGAGTTTGGTTTTGGTCCCACTGTACTGTAGGCTATATTTATCGACGACCAAAAGCAATGCTTATTCTTCTTCTTCTTCTTTTATTGTCTTAGAAGTTACACGCGCCCCGCACTCCTCACCTGCTCACTGTGACTTACAGTATTGATGTGGCTTTTTGTTGGGTAAAAGAAGAAGAAGAAGAAGAAGAGCATCATCTCATCTCAGGATCATTTCTTTTCCCCTTTTCTAATGAATTCGGTATATTTCTGATGTTTAATTGGTTTTTCTAATCTACGCCTATTTGATTTCATCCCTTCTGATGTTGAAATCGAAATTCTGCGTGTGTTTGGTTTATTTTTTTGTTTGGATCTTTCCGAATTTTAATTTTAGCTCACAATGTGTTTGATAATCGTAGAAAATAAGGGTAATAATGATCTCACGTACATTATATAGTAGTACAGAATACTCATATAAGTTAGAAAAAAAAGTAATAGAATGTGATTACAATCATGAGTAATATCTATATTCCTTTACATCATCCATCAAGTTGGAGTATGGGGATCAGAAATGCCCAACTTGCCAGGTAATGAATGAAACTGGTTGCGCCCGAGAGCTTTGGTAAACAAGTCTGAAGGTTGATCTGTAGTGCAGATATGATAAGTAATAATAGTACCAAACTGCACAAGATCCCGAACAAAATGACAATCAACTTCAATATGCTCCGTACGTTTATGGAACACCGGATTTGTCGCAATATGAAGAGCATATTGACTGTCACAAAACAAACGTATAGGAGTAGTGTGAGCAGCCCTCAAGTCTTTAAGCAAAGACTTATATATGTGTATATATATATATATATATATATATATATATATATATATCTAGTTCTAGCATAATATTAAATTTTGTGTTTAAACGCTTAAGAAAATCTCTCTTCTTCGTGGACGGTCCTGACTTGCCTCTATCTACTTAGTAGTAGATAGTAAGCATTTAGGGCTTATAAGTATCAACTTTGAGAGGTACGGCGACGACCTCCCATTTCTTTCATGTGTTGTGCTTCAATTTTAGTTATCTATGTTTTCAAGTATTTGATTTGTCGTTTTCTGTTTGAGCTGATATGTTGATTTTTTAAGTTTATTGTATGATGTTCTAAGTTCAAGTCATGATGTATAATTTTTAGTTTGGTATGCTTTCAAGTTCAGTCGATGGTCACTACCACATAGCCCCCCCTCTATCTTCCGTTTTTTAGCACCGGTTTTGAAAAGTGGTGCCAAAAATGTAATAACACCCGTTTTTAAAAATTATAACACCCATTTTTAAAACTGGTGTTAATTTAACACTGGTTTTTAAAAAATCGGTGCTAAAAATTTTAAAAATTCTATCTACCTGCAAAAAAATTGCCAAAAATTGTTAAATAGCACTGGTTTTGGAAAAAAAATGCACCTAAGTTTTAAAAACGGTGCTAAAAATTTTTAAAAATCTATCTTCCCACCAAAATACTAATAACTAAGTTAACTTTAACTAATCAACGATCGAACTTTACTTGACTTTCTATATGTAAACACAAGTAACTAAATTGACTTCAACTAATCAACGGTCAAAATTTACTTAACTTTCTATACATAAACACTAGTGACTAAGTTGACTTTAACTAATCAACTACCAAACTTTACTCGACTTTTAATATATAAACATTAATAACTAGGATGACTTTAACTAATCAATGGTCAAACCTTACTTGACTTTCAATATATAAACACTAATTACTAGGTTGACTTTGACTAATCAACGGTCAAACCTTACTTGACTTTCAATATATAAACACGGATAACTAAGTTGGCTTTAACTAATTAACGATCAAACTTTATTTGAACTAGTGTATATAAAAATAAATAAAAATGTTTGACTTTGATTAGTCAACGGTCAACCCTTACTTGACTTTCTATATACAACCACTAATAACAAAGTTGACTTTAACTAATCCATGGTCAACCCTTACTTGACTTTCTACATAAAAATACTAATAACAAAGTTGACTTTAACTAATCAACAACCAAACTTTACTCGACTTTCAATATATAAACAGTAATAACTAGGTTGACTTTGACTAATCAACGGTCAAACCTTACTAGACTCTCAATATATAAACACTCTAATTACTAGGTTGACTTTGACTAATCAACGGTCAAACCTTACTTGACTTTCAATATATAAACACTAATAACTAAGTTGACTTTAACTGATTAACGGTCAAACTTTATTTGAATTAGTATATATAAATAAAAAAATGTTTGACTTTGACTGACCAACGGTCAATCCTTACTTGACTTTCTATATACAAACACTAATAACAACGTTGACTTTAACTAATCCATAGTCAACTCTTACTTGTCTTTCTACATAAAAATACTAATAACGAAGTTAACTTTAACTAATCGACGGTCAACCCTTACTTTGCTTTCTATATACAAACACTAATAACTAAGTTGACTTTAACTAATCCACGGTCAACCCTTACTTGACTTTCTATATACAAACACTAATAATTAAGTTGACTTTAACTAATCAACGGTCAACCCTTACTTGACTTTCTATATACAAACACTAATAACTAAGTTGACTTTAACAAATCAATTATCAACCCTTACTTGACTTTCTATATACAAATACTAATAACAAAGTTGACTTTAACTAATCCACAGTCAACCCCCTACTTGTCTTTCTACATAAAAATACTAATAACAAAGTTGACTTTAACTAATCGACGGTCAATCCTTACTTTACTTTCTATATACACACACACTAATAACAAAGTTGACTTTAGCTAATCCACGATCAACCCTTACTTGACTTTCTATATACAAAACACTAATAACTAGGTTGACTTTGACTAATCAAACGGTCAAACCTTACTTGACTTTCAATATATAAACACTAATTCCTAGGTTAACTTTGACTAACCAACGATCAAACCTAACTTAAGTTTCAATATATAAATACTAATAGCTAGGTTAACTTTGACTAACCAATGGTCAAACCTTACTTGACCTTCAATATATAAATACTAATTACTAGGTTGACTTTGACTAATCAACGGCCAAACCTTACTTGACTTTCAATATATAAATACTAATAACTAGGTTGACTTTGACTAATCTACGGTCAAACCTTACTTGACTTTCAATATATTACACTAATAACTAAAGTTGACTTTAACTAATTAATAGTCAAAATTTATTTGAATTAGTATATATAAATACAAATAAAAATGTTTGACTTTGATAAATCCACGGTCAACCCTTACTTGACTTTCTATATACAAACACTAATAACAAAGTTGACTTTACTTTCTATATACAAACAGTAACAACTAGGTTGACTTTAACTAATCAACGGCCAAACCTTACATGACTTTTAATATACAAACACTAATTATTAGATTGACTTTGACTAATCAACGATCAAACCTTACTTGACTTTCAATATATAAACACTGATAACTAAGTTGACTTTAACTAATTGACCGTTAAACATAATTTGAATTAGTATATATAAATACAAATAAAAAAGTTTGACTTTAACTAATCAACGGTCAACCATTAGTTGACTTTCTATATACAAACACTAATAACAAGGTTGACTTTAACTAATCAACGGTCAACCCTTACTTAATTTTCTACATACAAATACTAATAACTAAGTTGATTTTAACTAATCGACGGTCAACCCATACATTGTTATCTATATACAAACAATAATAACTAAGTTGTCTTTGACTGATCCACGGTCAACCCTTACTTAACTTTCAATATATAAATACTAATAAGGTTAACTTTGACTAAAAAAAGTCAAACCTTACTTGACTTCGTATTTATAAATATGAATGAAAATATTTTACTTTTAAAATATTTATTCATCATATTTAAAAAAAGAATTGACATTAAAAATAAAAGTTCATCTCTTAAAAGATGGTCTTTCCATAAATTTTTAATATTGCAATTAAAACCTTGAGTGAAATGCGATTTTAACCCTATATTTTTTTTAGAAAGTGCAGGAATGACCTTTTAAAATCATACAGTGAAAAATTAACCTTGTAAATTGTTGACCAAAACAAAATTGGTTGGAAATAAGTGAAATGACTATTATACCTCTAAGTTTAAAAAAATGAAAAAGGACACCCTCACCCTCATTTCTTCATTTTCTTTCTTCCCAGATTTCTTTCTTGTTTTCCTTGTCGTCTATCTTCCCCCATTACCACCAATCACGGCGAGAGACACTGCGACGGAGCGACGCTACTGCTCGACGATGCTCCCACCTGGTCGCAGAGGTGGATGTTGAGCGGAAGCGGGGAGCGACGGAGCTGGTTTTAGGCGACAGTGTCTCTAGGGTTTATGCCGAAGGGGTGAGCGGAGTCAGATGAGATCTGGGTGCCGATTGGTTCGGGCGACGGTGGTTCCACCCAGCGATGGAGTGGAGATAAGTTAACAACGGCGGTACAATACACCGGTGGAATAACGGTGGACTGGAGCGGTTGTGGAGCAGAGACGGTGAAGGGGCGGTCGACGAGAGGCCGTAGATTGGCGTCATATTTGACATTAATCTTCTCGGCGCTCATCAAATTCTCATTTTTGCTCCCCATCCTGCTCGCCATGGGGCTGGTGAAACTTGATTTTGTTTTGATCCTTTTTCCTCAATTTTATTAAATTTTCTGATTTTCTGATCTGAATGTGATTTGTGTGCGCTAAGGTCCCGATGATGACATCAGGCTCGATCAGTGGATTGAAGTCCTGTCCTTGGATCCCCAAGCTTTTGTCTACCACAACTTTTTGTTTTTTTTTCTCTTATTTGTTCTATCAGCATTATCTGTGCATTTCTTTATATTTATTTGATAGATGAAAGAAGAAGAAGATAAAGTCAGATTCTATTTCGAAGAAATGTGCAGATTATCATGTTTTTTGTTGTGTTGGATATATATCTTTCTTTGTCTGTTTTTTAGTTTCATTACTTGCAAATTGCATCTAATTGGAGATTCTTCTTTGTTGTTTACGCGGGTATTCTGATGAAGAATGTGAGTACTTGATCGAGCTTGCGAAGCCTAAAATGGTGAAGTCGACTGTGATTGATAGTGATACTGGCAAAATTAAAGATAGAGTCTTTTAGTCATTTGGTATGTAGAGTTTTTTTTGTGATTTTCTCATATATGTAGAGTCTTAATCGCTGATTGTTGGTTTGATGCTGTGCCGGGGTGAGGGTGTCATGTCAATGGTAGTGAGATCGATTCCTCTCCAAGGTCTCTACCGCAATGAAAGTTGCAAGCTACAAGGAAATGGTATGTGAGCTTAGTTCTGGCAACATGTGGCAGCAGTGTGAGTTTAGTTATGTGATTGTGAATTAATATTTAACAAATATTTACAAGAGCAGCTCGCTTACTTTCCTTGCGTAAGGTTAACGTTATACAACAAACTGGATTTGTATATGCTACTCAATCTTATATCTCCTTTCAAGTGTTAACTTGTGTTTTTTACTCAGGTTTCTGATTTCTTTACCAAGTTAATACAAAGGGTGTCTCCAAAGAGTTACCAACAAGCTTTTGGTGAGGTTTATGGCACGAAAAAGTTTCTAGAGAATTTCTGTGGTGATTAGGTACTGGTACCACTGAAACTTTTGGTCCACTTTTGTCTGATGGAGACTTTAATCGGCTTTAGCTTCTTTAATTTGGTACTTTAGGTTTATCAAACTAAAAGTTGTTTTTGATTAGGCCCTAATTGAATAAATGTTGTGATGTCATATAATTTCTTGGTCTTTAGGCAAGTGTGTATATGTATGTGCTTGCATTCCTTTTTACTTACCCATCTGTGCTCATTGCATACATTCCATGGGATCAGTGAAGTGAAGACTATATTTTTAGTTTCTCAGGTTTGTACTTGGGCCGGATGTCCACGAGGTTGTTAATTTGTTTATTTTCGTATAATAGTAGTTCTATTGTAATGCTTATGTTTGAAGTATGTGCTCAGCATTCGCTACACTCCTCTTTCAAATTGATTATGTTTGAAGTAGTGATATATTGGAGGCATGATGAATACATGTATTTGGTATATTTTCTTCAATTTCTTAATGAGTAATTATTTTGAGCAATTAGTTCAGATCGGTGAAAAGTTGAGTATTTAGTTTTTTAGCATATGGTATGGTAGGGTATATTTGAGCATTTCTAAAGACCATAGATTCAAGATTAGTTGTGTGGCTTAACCTTGTGATTTGATGTGTACACGCCACATGATTCAATTGCTAGTTCAAGGTAAAGTTATGTTTAGTCCATGTAGATTGTTGTGTTTGGGATAGTTATGTTTAGTCTCATAGATTATTAATTTTTGTATCATACATTTTTTGGTTTTATTTATATATTATCAATTTTGTGAATTTAATTTTATTATTAAATTAATGTCCTATTAAATCGTTAATTTTGGGTCTTTTCCCTTCCTTAGAGGAAGGGATTTTTCAAAATTTGTTGTAAAAGTTTTAGCACCGGTTTTTTGAAAACCGGTGCCTTTAAAAACTGGTGCTAAAATTAACACCGGTTAAAAAACTGGTGCTAACAAAAAAATCGGTGCTAAAATTAACACCAGTTTAAAAAACTTGTGCTAACAAAAAATCAGTGCTAACAAAAAAATCAGTGTAAACAAAAAAATTGGTGCTAACAAAAAAAACCGGTGCTAACAAAAAAACCAGTGCTAAATTAACACTGATTTTTTGAAAACCGGTGAAACCTTTTACCGCGCACTTAGCCACAAGTTTTTTGGGTAAAAAAACGGGTGCTAGAACAAGAAAAACCCGATGCTAGAGTGGGGTTCATGTGATAGTGGGTGTTTTATGTTTACTGAATGATGTTTTAAATTCAGGTTATGGTGTATGTTTTTCCGCTTGATTTGCTTTTCAAGTTCAGGCTACGATGTTTTTTTGTTTGATATGTTTTTAAGTTCAGGCTATGATGTTTCTATGTTTGCTAAATGATGTTTTATCATTTTCTGTTTGTGCTGATATGTTGATTTTTTAAGTTCAGTGTATGATGTTCTAAGTTCAGTTCATGATGTCTGCTTTTTAGTTTGATATGCTTTCAAGTTTTGGCCATGATGATTAAGTTTACTGAATGATGTTTTAAATTCAGGTTATGGTGCATGCTTTTCAGCTTGATTTTCTTTTTAAGTCCATGCTACGATGTTTTAAGTTTACTGAAAGATATTTTAAATTTAGATTATGATGTATGCTTCCAGTTTTATATCCTTTTCAAGTTCTGACTATGATGTTTTAAATTTACTGAATCATGTTATAATTAACTTCAGGGTATGAGCTTGTATGTTGGATGGTGTTTTGTGTATGTTGTATCTGTTTAGTTGTATGTTTCAACTTAGGAGTGTGAAGTAATTTGTGATGTGGGGTGAGTTTCAAAATGATGATTTGTATTTTTTTCCTTGGATTTGTTTGAGTTTACTGTTGCATTATATTTTCCCGATGTTTATATAATTAAATTTGGAGTGGGTCTCCTGACATGTGGTATATCCATAAGTTTATGGACAGGCCACCTATTATTTTACCTTATACACAGCATTTGTTAAAATACATACAAAATTTAGAATTTTTAAAAACATTTTTATATCATATATTTTTATATTTTCCTCACCAAATACATACTATTACCTGTTTTAACCTATAAAATGTAATATTTAAATTTTATAAAAAATTACAATATTTAAGGCAAAAGCCCCCGAGGACTGTCCATAAGCTTATGGATAGGTCGCCTTTCATGAGACTTTCTCTTAAATTTGATGTTGCAGATGCAAATGTTGGTTGTGCTGTGACACTGAAACTCATTCATAGAACTTTTAAAATTTTATAGCATGGATCAATTATTATTTAAGAGTATATCTAACAAAACTCGTTCATGGAAATTTTTTTAGTCAGGTTATAATTATTTATGTTTTAAAATATATTTTCAATTTATTATTTTTTATATTTTAAAATACATTTTAAAATTATGAAGATCGTGTTGTAATAAATAAATAAATATTGAATCAGTCCAATAATTATATTACTTATAAAATGACTATTTTTAATGGTTGGATGGTTTAAGACTTTATATTATTATTCAACAATGGCAGCTAGAGACACATTTTTTGTTTAACATAGTATAATGAATTAGTTACAGTAAAGCTTAAAAGTGGAAGCAATATATTTAATATTTTTAAAATACATTTAAACAAAATTTAGTTTCTAAACCTTTTATTCGATTATATATTATTTGAAAAGGTTCTTTTTACAGATAAGTAAAAGTAGAGAGAAAAAAAACTTATCTTTATTACTCTACTTTATACATCTGAGAAATAAAATAGCATAATCATTTTTCTCATATAATTTCAACCCTTAATTTTTTGTGCTTGAATAACATTTTATTAAAGATTCACCACTGTCGATTAGGGTTTTGTATTAGTGAAAAGTTCAATTTTTTTTCAAGTCATTCATGTTGATTTGAGTATTTTCAAGAACAATTTTGATAAATCAGTTGACAATCACTAATTAAGCTCTTTCTAAAAATATTTTTGAGAATTTAGTTACGTACAATATTATTTCTATACCAAAAACTTATATTTTCTTTTAAATTTTACAACTATTGAATAATTACTCCCTATTTTACGCACTAATATAATTTTATCATACTATCTCAATATTTCAATAAATAATAATTAATATTTATACATTTCTATTTGTAATTAATACATTTTAAATACAGAATTATACTACTAGTAGTATTTAATGTGTTTTCTAGGTAGATTTTTTTCAGATTTTTTTTAATTAATACAAAGGCGGTTATAGTAAGCCCTAATGGGCCTAACCCGGAAGTGAATCCTATTTGTTCCGGATTTCCTTTGGAAAAGAAAGAAAAAGGAAACTTTTTTGTTATAAATATCCACCCTGTCCTGTGATTCCCTCTTTCATTTTCATTCATTCGCGCCCCAATCCTATTAGATTTCGGAAAAGAAAGAAAGAAATAAGAAAAACGAAACTTTAGTTAACCACCCATGAATTAGGGTACATAAACTAGTGAAAACGTGTCGCGCAAATTTGGTGAGTTTTCCTCCAAATGACTTCATGGTACATAAACTAGTAAAATGTGTCACGCAAATTTGGTGAGTTTTCCTCCAAAT
Organism: Rubia yunnanensis; assembly: GCA_037428765.1. Taxonomy (NCBI): domain Eukaryota; kingdom Viridiplantae; phylum Streptophyta; class Magnoliopsida; order Gentianales; family Rubiaceae; genus Rubia; species Rubia yunnanensis. The sequence continues at coordinate 125,942,723 of CM075062.1, forward strand.
GACTGGTGTGGGGTGAATTAGATTGAACCGATGAAAGAATGCACAATAAATTTTAATGGGTAAGCTTTAATGTTGTACTCTAGTATTTTGTCCTCCTTATTTGCTAATTTAGTTTAATATATTTCCATTTATTAAAATTTAGTTTAGTTCAAAGAGAAAGTCTCTTATTGGACCAATTAACCAGTAGACCAATCATTACAAACCTCACTTCAATAACTTTTAGGGTCAAATTTTAATTATTTATACATTATGACATATTTAAAATATTTTTAAACTTTACAGGGATCTCGTTGAAATAAATAAAAATAAACATTAAATCACTCTCATTAGTTGCATCAATTATGAAATGACCCAGTGTAAAGATTAGTTGGTCTAAAACAACACTTTGGGTCTGTCTAGATGGGTTTAATTTCAACACATTTTAGCACCAATAAATTTAATTCAGCACTAATAAACTAAATTCGGCATCAATAAGCTCAACACTGAAAGGAAAAAAAAATAAATATTTATTTGGGTCATCCACAGTCACTGGTTGAATAATAAGTTTAAAACTAAAATATGTTATGCATACTGTACAACATCATTTTGAGAGTCATTCTTTTCATTTTTTTGAAAAAACAAACTACAAATAAATTCAATTCAACTCCAATAAACTAAACTCAACACCGTTGAACTCAAATCAACACCAATGAACTATATTTAGCACTAATAAATTAAAGAGTGAGGTGTATTTTTTAACTCTAAGTTTTAGGCGAAAGTGCAGAAATGACTTTATAAAATCTGAAAGTATGAAAATAACCCTAGAAAACGTTGACCAAATTGTCAACAACCAATTTGACCGGAAATTGATAAAAAGACCATAATACCATGATTTTAAAAATTCAAAAATAAAATAAATGATGAAAATACACCTTTACCCTTTCCTTCTCCATTTCTCTTCGCTGGATACCCTTTCCATCTCCATTTGTCTCCACCGCTAATCCATTTCCATCTCCATTTCTCTCTATTTCCATTACTCTCTGCCGCGCCTCCATTTCGGTTTGTCGGGGTTGCGTAGAGGAGAAAGTGGTCGAATTAGTTGCATCGCTAAGGGGCTAGGGTTGAGGGCGCGGTGAAAAAGAGGGGGAACAGTGGCAGAGGTCGATTGGATGGGGTGGTGGTGGCAGAGCTAGTGAGTAACGGTGTTTGAGGCAGCGGACTTTGAGGAGGAGCAGCAGTGGTGGTCGATGGGACAGTGGAGCGACGATGGTGGTCGATTGGCAGTGGTGGATGATGGGATGGTGGAGCAACAATGGTGGTTGATTGGTGGTGGTGGTCGATGTGATGGGGTGGTGGTGGCAGAGCTGGTGAGGAACGGTGTCTGAGGTGGCAAACTGTAAGGAGGAGGAGCGGCGGGCTAGGGTTTAGAGGAGGAGAAGTGGGGGGCTAGGGTTTCCGGCGGTGGGGGCTAACTAGTGGCGGAGGTTCTGGGCAGGGGGAAGAGCGGTGGAGGCTTGGCGGCTCGGCTTTTGTTCCTCATTTTTAGATTTTTAAAATTAGGTTTTGTTCCTTATTTTTAGATTTTGCAAATTTGATGCGTAACTGTGAAGATTAATTCAGTTTGTGTTGTTGCTGTTGTTTTTCCGACAAAGTATGCTTTTGAATAGTGTAGACATGTTGTGCGGGTGGCGGGCGGTGGCAAAGCTGGCGGCAGAGGGCGACGAAGCTAGTGGCGCGGCGGCAGTAGGTGGCGGATATAGTGGTGCGGCGGCAGTAGGTGGCGGATATAGTGGTGCGGCGGCAGTAGGTGGCGGATATAGTGGTGCGGCAGGTTTGAAGATGAAGAAGGAGGAGAACTTAGGGGGATTTTTGTCATTCAATATTTTGTTTTAAGAGTAGGGATATATTTATCTTTCTATAAAATGTCAATGCCTGAATCAGTTCGATCAATGCCGGAATAGTATAAATTGGGTAAAACTGCACAATTTGATCAAAATATAGGGTTAATTATGCATTTTCAGATTTTACAAGGTCATTCTTGCACTTTCTCAATCTTGTAGGGTCATTTTTACACTTTCCCTAAATTAAATTCAGGACCAAATAAGACCAACAAGACAGGGTAGTTCAAATGTTGTGACCAAAAAAATGAGGAAAAATCATGTAAGTTATTGGTGATAAATGAATAGGTAAAGAAATTTGGTAATGTACCATTTTTTGAAGTGTCGAAATGATTCCAATTTGTATGAGTTTACAGTTACATTGTTCAAATATAAAAATAGTAAAAATGACTAAAACACATTCGTTTTAAATTGGTAAAAATCAATTAATCAAATACGTATGCGACTCTAAATTATTGCTTATATATTTATATAGATTCGAGTTTTTAAAAAGTGCTCATTTATAAAATCCTTAATCCCTAATTCGTATTGTTTGAGTAAGTTAACCTCACTGACATCTGATTAAGGTTGACTTACAAATTTCCAACTGAGATCCAATATAAATGACATATATACACATAAATTTTTAGCTATTTCTTTTGTATATAAACTAGTGGAGTACCATCGCGTGTTACACGATATTATTAATTAAAATATTGAGATTAAGTTTTATTTTAAATTTTAAAGTTTAGTCATCTAAAGAAAATTATATGAGTTATGAAGTGAAATAATTAATTTAGTTAGAAACATTTAAATATTGAATACATTAAATTTATTTTTATAATATTTCATTAAAATTATTTAAAAAGTAATTATTTACATGTTGATATTTATTTTAAAAGTTTATCATACTTATATGTATCCCATTGCAATAAATAAAAGTAAATATTAAATGACTTTATTAGTCTCACTAAATATGAAATGTCCTCATTTAACAGTTAGTCGGTTTTAAACAAGACTTTGTCATACATAAATAAATGAATGAATGAATAAATAATATGTATACGTATTTCTATCAAAAGTACTCTATCATTATATAAAAAAATCAGAACATTTTGTTATTTCAGATTATGTGTTACTTGAATTTTCTTCAGTGATATATAAATAGATATAGTACAACGAGACATTTATGGTTTTAAATGGAGAAAATGACAGTTTAGGTGCGCACTTTTAGACGAAATTACATGTTTTGTTCCTCTTTTTGCGCCATGTTCCTAAAAGGTTCCCGAATTATTACTAAATGTTCTCAATTGGTTCCTTTATCGGACATAATATATTTTAAATAAGTTAATGGCCGAGATTTAAAAAAAATATAAGTTTACTATTTTTGAGGTTAAATTAATTAATTTTTATTTTCCCTTTTTCCAGTTCTTTCTCGGTGCTTAGTCCACCATGTTTCGAGCACCACCAATCCAACCATACTCACTGTCTCTTCTATCGTCCTTACTTTCCATATTTCTTGCTTCCGAATGCGACACTACCATCGTTAGAAAGATCGACTCAATGTTGACTGACTTAGACCGGCTAATCGTATGTGGGAAGAAATTGAGAATATTTTGCAATAATGTAGGAACGTTTTGGGAACAATTTGCAAAAGGAGGAACGAAACTTGTTATCTCACCTAAAAGTGGGTAACAAATTTGTCATTTTGTCATTTTAAATATATCTTTAGAAGTTATATATTTTAACAAGTTATGATTCATTATATGTATTAAAGAATTAAAATTAGTAACAAATTATAATATTAGTATGATATCAAGTTATGATTGATTATATACATTAAAGAATAAAATCAGTAACATATTACAATATTATTATGTTATATTTAGATAAATTAGGTTTAATTTAGTCAAAATGACCTTAATATCCCTGGTTGACAGCACCAAAGGAAACAATTTCTATTTTATTGTGTTTGGGATTATGATTCATTATATGTAGTAAAGAATTAAAATCAGTAGCAAGTTATAATATTAGTATGTTAATAAGTTATAACTGATTATATATAGTAAAGAATAAAATCATTAACATATCATAATATTAGTATGTTATTTTTAGATAAATTGGGTTTAGCTTAGTCAAAATGACTTTAATATCCCCGCTTGATAGCACCAAAGCAAACACTTTCTATTATATGGTGCTTGAGATACAATCAGCAACAAATTATAATATTAGTATCTTAACAAGTTATGATTGATTATATATAGTAAAGAATCAAATCATTAACATATTATAATATTAGTATATTATTTTTAGATAAATCGGGTTTAGCTTAGTCAAAATGACTTCAATATCCCTGGTTGACGACACCAAAACAAATAATTTCTATTATATGGTGCTTGGAATTATGATTCATTATATGTAGTAAAGAATTAAAATCAGTAACAAATTATAATATTAGTATATTAACAAGTTATGATTGATTATATATAGTAAAAAATAAAATCATTAACATATTATAATATTAATATTATTTTTAGATAAATTGGGTTTAGCTTAGTCAAAATGACTTCAATATCTCCGGTTGACATCACCAACACAAACAATTTCTATTAATGGAGCTTGGGATAAAATAAGTAAAAAATTATAATATTAGTATGTTAACAGGTTATGATTGATTATATATAGTAAAGAATAAAATCATTAACATATTGTAATATTAGTATGTTATTTTTAGATACATTGGGTTTAGATTAGTCAAAATGACTTCAATATCCTCAGTTGACAGTACCAAAGCAAACAATTTTTATTATATGGTGCTTGTGATAAAATCAGTATCTAATTATAATATTAGTATGTTAACAAGTAATGATTGATTATAAGTAGTAAAGAATAAAATCATTAACATATTATAATTAGCATGTTATTTTTAGATAAATTGGATTTAGCTTAGTCAAAATGACTTCAATATCTCCGGTTGACAGCACCAAAACAAACAATTTCTATTATACGGTGATTGTGATTGTACGTAGTGTGTGATTAGTGCAATACTTTTTTTTAATATATAGATCAGTTATTATTTGAGAGTATATCTAAAAAAACTCGTTCAAAGAAATTTTTCTAGTCAGATTATAATTATTTATGTTTTAAAATATATTTTCAATTTATTGTTTTTTATATTTTAAAATACATTTTAAAATTATGAAGATCGTGTTGTAATAAATAAATAAATATTGAATCAGTCCAATAATTATATTGCTTATAAAAATGACTATTTTTAATGGTTGGATGATTTAAAATAAGACTTTGTATTATTATTCAACAATATTAGCGAGAAACACATTTTTTGTTTAACATAGTATAATGAATTAGTTATAGTGAAGGTTAAAAGTGGAAGCAATCTATTTAATATTTTTTAAAATACATTTAAATAAAAATTAGTTTCTAAACCTTTTAATCGATCATTTATTCATTTTATAGATAAGTAAAAGTAGAGAGGAAAAAAACTTATCTTTATTGCTCTACTTTATACATCTGAGAAATAAAATAACATAATCATTTTTCTCATATAATTTCAACCCTTAATTTGTTGTGCTTGAATAACATTTTCTTAAAGATCCACCATTGTCGATTTGGGTTTTGTACTAGTGAAAAGTTCAATTGTTTTCAAGTCATTCATGTTGATTTAACTTTTTTCAAGAACAATTTTGATAAATCAATTGAAAGCAGTTGATTGTGCTCTTTCTAAAAATATTTTTGGGAAAATAGTTTACAATATATTATATTGATACCAATAAATTAGATTTTATTTTTATATTTTACAATTGTTGTTGAATAATTACTTAGATACAAAAAAATTCCTTATTTTAGACACTAATATAATTTTATCATACTAACTCAATATTTCAATAAATAAAAATTAATATTTAGGTTATATTTTATAATTAATATTTATACATTTCTATTAGTAATTAATACAGGAGTATACTAGTAGTAGTATTAAATGTTTTTTTCTAGGTAGATTTTTTTCATACTTATTTTAATTAATACAAAGGCATTTATATAAACCCCTAACCCGGACGTGAATACTATTTGTTCCGAATTTCCTTTGGAAAAGAAAGAAAAAGGAAACTTTTTTGTTATAAATATCCACCATGTGGTTCCCCCCTCCATTCATTTTCATTCATTCGCGCCTGAATCCTATTAGGTTTCGGAAAAGAAAGAAGAAAAAGGAAACTTTAGTTACCCACCGCCGGAGATGGGCCGCGGTGGCAGGGAGTTCAATCCCACGGCGGCGGAGCTCATTTCGTACTACCTGAAGAATCGCATTCTCGGAATCTCGTACCCTGCTTCCGACATCATCCCACAATCGACGGTGTTCGGCGATCAACTCAATCCCTGGGACAAGTTCTCCGATCCCTGCCATTGGTGCCTCGACTCCCACAACATTCCGACACTGTATTTGCACACCAAGTTGGAAAACATCGGAACCAGCTCCAAGTCCAGCAATGTCCAGAAGAAAAGAATGGCTGGATGTGGAACCTGGCACAGCACGGCAGCGCCGATAGAAGTGCATTTCCCCGGCAATAAGGACCTCGTCATCGGACACTACAAAAAGTTGTCCTTCAGGACCAACAATGGCGAAGAAACCATCGGCCATTGGACCATGAACGAGTACACCATCTCTGCTGATGCCTTTCCTGAAATCCGGGGATGTGATTGGGAGGATCGGGTGATTTGCAGGATTAAGAGATATGACGATAGGAGTTGCATTGGAGGCAAGGTGATTAAGAACAACTCATCATTCACTCGGGGGAGCCCTGTATCAAACAAAAGGAAGAACTCATCATCCATTGAGAGTACTAAACCTATCAAGAAGTTGAAATCATCGCAGGAGCCTTCCAACCAAATGACTGCACCTGTGGTGGTGGTGCAGGATGATGATGCTGGTGGCACCACGATGTCGGAGCCTTCCAACCAAATGGCTGCACCAGTGGTGGTGGTGCTGGATGATGATGATGGTGGCGCCACCATGCCGGGGGAGTGGACGGATTCAGATGCCTTAGAATTCGAAGAGCTGATGAAAGGCATTGCATCTGAACCTTTGCATTTCGGGGAATGGACGGATTCCGATGCCTTGGAATTCAAAGAGGTGATGAATGGCATTGCATCGGAACCTTCGCATTTCGAGGAATGGAAGGATTCAGATGTCTTGGAATTCGAAGACATGATGAATGGCCTCGAATGGGAATGGGATGCTTCAGAGGAAAGATTAGTGTTTTAGTGAAACAACAGTATTAGAAAGATGATTATAGACTGATATTTTGGACAGAAATTTTGCTTTGTTTTAGCATGTATTGTAAAGATGATCCACTGCTGAGTAAATAGATAACTTGTTTTCTCATTCTAAGCTTTTGCAATTTAATCAATTTCTACCCTTCCTATCAATTGCAGTGTGTGTTGGTGTTATTCCATCTGAAAATGGCTATATACAATTACAGTATGTGTGTTATTAGCTTGGAAGATCTCACCTTTTTGTAGCTGAGCTGCAGTAGTAGCCGTAAGTGCGGCTTCAACTTTCTCATTTTCAGCAATCCTTTCATATAGGGCAGTAAGCTCCTGTTTCAGCCGTCTTCTTTTTGGCTTTCATGGCTTTATTCTGCTAACACCACGCGCACAACGCTTCATTTTCCGTTCTATCATGTTTTCCAAACCAAAAACAGAAAGAGTAACAATATTCAGTACTTCAAGTATGGAAATCTTGGCCTCCAGATCAGTATGGATTCCTTTGAAAGTTATGTTTTCAGCTCTAACATAAAATGTATCACATCTCCAAGAGTAACCAAGAAATGGCCTGATAGCATTTGGTACCATCATGATCTCGTTGCTCTGATAATGATGAGCAAATATAGTTCAATGAGATTCAGTAGTGGCTGCAATACATGTCTCAAATTCTCTTAGCTGTGATTCTGCATAGTCTGCTGCAGTATTTGAGGCTTGTACAATCAAGATGCTTTTGTGTGCCTTATAGAGCTATTGTATTTGAGGCTTCTCATGTATGGCTTATAGAGCTGCCTCGCATGCTGCATATGACATTCTAGATATTCTCCTCAGCCGTCTTCTTTTTGGCTTTCATGACTTGATACTACTTACGGCACATAACAACAGTTCATTTTCCAATCTATCGTCCCTGCCAAAACAGAAGTAGTACCCGAGTTCAATACCTGAAGTAGAAGGAAGTCGAATGACGCCTTCAGTTAGATACAATTGCAACCATCTGATGATTTAGACATTGAAGATATATGAATTTCTGAATGTCAGACAAACTACAAATTGGGATAAATGTAGAACTTCAAAAAAACAATGAACTCCTTGAGTTCTATAATCTAAATTGCCTCAACATTCTAGATGTAAGCTCACCTGACCCCCTTGCTCAGCATAAGAGCTTGTGGATTCAATAATAATACCAACTTCATTGTTACCTAAGGCACTATCAATGAACTCATTCCCGCAATAAATTGCTCTAATTGCGCTTTCATGATCCTGATTAAGAAACCAATTCTATGAAGATGAGATTTCAATACCTACCTAAGAAATCTAAAAGTTTGCACAATTTACCAAGGTTGCAGAGTCAAAAGTATGCATTCATGAAAAACTAGAAAAGGCAATCATGCACTCACGCACAAGACCATCAAAATAGATACAACAGATACTACAGAACTTTGACAACATCAAACTTCATGATTTCATTAGCAACTTTTCTTACCAAAACAGATGTAATTTAAAAACTCTCTCCAGCACAAAAGGTTCTTTAATAATCCAGAAATAATTATCATTACATATAAACTGATTGCGACTATGATTTTTCTGACATTTCCTGAATAAAAACCTTTGCTTCACAATTATAAGTATTTTCTATCAACAAAAAGATGAAGAACGGTGTCCAAGCAACTTATAAAAGAAAAACAGCGGAAGGATAACATAAATAAGCAACAAAGGGCCTTGTCAACAAACCTTAAACCACGTTAACTTAAACACGTCATTAGTTGAATCAACCCCGTCCTTGCGCAATGCTGAGGTAGCGTCAGCATCCAATGCAGTAATTATAGCACCTGTCTGTTGAGAAACACGTCACAATTATAAAAGGTAATGACGCTATTAGATGTGTCATATATCCCAAGATCCTAATCTAGTTTTGAAAAATGTAAGCCATCATAGGCACCCAAATCAGAGTATGCGTCTTAACACAAACTCACGGCCCGTGTTACATACAGAAAAAGAAATTTCAAAATGAAACCCGAAACCAAATATCAACAGCGCATTAACATTTGAAAGCAAATAAGTAGATTCTGCATATTTATCATGGCTACACCCTCTGGATTGTCAAATTAAACAAAATCCAAGCACACATTACATACAACAGAAATTCAAAAATTCTTTTCTTTTTTGTATTATCATATGGTGAACGCACAGCACTCAGCCAAAATGACCAAATTATGTGATAGCTCTGCAGATAATAGCACATTTTGTCAACAGTTTTGAATAAAAACTATACATTTTGAACGGGCAATTCTATTCCATTAACTAGATTACCTGGACTGGAGCGGTCGGAAATAGCAAAAGAAAGAGTCCTGATGTGATCAGCAACAACCAGGCATTGTTCTTTTCAATTGAGCTGAACTAAAGCAAATTCCATACAAATTGTCACCATTAACAATTGAACTAAACTAAAACTGTATTGAATTGCATATAAACAGGAAAAGAAGTGATGTGGTGATTTTGAATTTTTTTAGAAAGGCGGGAAAAGAGATGGATGGAAGAGCTCACCGGCATTGGCGAAGAGAAGGGTGGGATCATTGATAGTGACGACGGGGATGCATTTCCAGCTGACGTTATCCTTTCCTTCAAAGAATCCGCTGAAGGTATCTCGTACCTTGCTCGCCATTCTCGACAAAAAGCGGCGGGTCCAGTACTGCAGAATCGGAGACTTTAGTACGGTAATACCCGCAATTCTAGCGTATCTGTGTGAATGAAAGGCAGAATTTAGGGCTTGGCGGGGAGTTGCAGGTTTTTAATGGAGAAGACGATGATGATGGTGAAAAGAATTAGGAGGTAATTGGTGATAGGTGCAAAATCGGAGGATTGAAAAAGGGAATAAGTTGATGGTGAAATTAATTAAGGGGTGATTGGTGACAAGTGTAAAAATGGGGGATTGAAAATGGAGGGGGTGACTGGTGATAAATGTAAATCGGAGGATTGAGAATGAAAAAGGGTATAAATTGATGGAGAAAAAAATTAGGCAAAGTCTTAGGAAAGACGGTTTTTCCATAGGCTTATGGAAAGACGGAGTTTAATTAGAATAATAAAAGGTAACAGATCTATGTTGCAATATTAAAATTTTAGTATGCAACATTTAGTAGTTATAAAATGTATAACTCAGTTCTTGCAACCCAAAATTTTTATCTTCATTTCATCTAATTGACACTTTAAACCTTGGTCTTTCCAAGACTTATGAAAAGACCGTCTTTGAAAATACAGACTCAAAAAATTAAGAAGCAATTGGTGATAAATGTAAAAATGGTGATTCACAATTTAAAAAAAAGCTTGGAACGGATGGAATCTTCTCTAATATCAGAGCTAGGTTTCAATCCTGGGACTTGTGGGTTATGGGCCCACCACACTTTCGATGTGCCACTCTAATCGGTTTAAATCTTTTATTTGTTTAATTTATGTTCTCACAAATTTATTCAAATTGCATAATTTTCTTTGTAGGTGTTTATCGAAAGGTAGATAACACTGTGCTTTTTAACCAAGGAAGAAATAGAACTTGTTTACGTCAAATCAAAATCAATAGTTTCTAAACTTTTATTACTTTAATTCTTTTATGTCAATATTATGAAAATTTATTATATTAATCAATATAAGTTACTGCCATGGATTTTTAAAAAACTTTATTTCAACCTAGTTATACTAAATAAATTTGAAGATGGTATATCAAAAAAAATTATACAGTGTCTACTCTCTGTGTCACTATAAATTCTAATGTGAGTACTTTAACTTTGAAATATCATTGTGTGCAATTCCTATATTAAGAAAAGTTAAGTATGATGAAAAATGAAATTTTCTTAACTTTTGAAACAATCATTATATATTTTAAAATTAATTGCCATATTTTTTTTATTATAAATAGAAAACATTTGATGTAAAAATACGAAATATTTTATTAAATATATAATGAGTCTGTCTCTTGAAAAACGGTATTTTCATAAGTCATGGAAAGACCAAGGTTTAAAGTGCAAATTAGAAAAATGATGATAAAATTTTCGGGTTGCATGATTCGGGTTATAAACTTTATAACTACTACATGTTGCATAATAAATTATTAATATTGCAACTAAGACCTTTTACCTTTATTATTTTAATTAAACTCCGTCTTTCCATAAGCCTATGGAAAGACGGTCTTTCCCAAGACTTTTCCATATATAATAAGCTAAAGATAGAGTCTTGTATAAGACCATCTCACGGTGAGACCAGGATTATATTGCAAAGATTTCAACATGGGGTTTCATACTGATATTTTAAAAGTTCAGGGATTTAATATGTAATTGTGATAATTTGCAATTTAGTCCTATTATATATATATATATATATTATATCGGACAGCTTATTTTCCAAATTTGGCCATATTTTTCATTCCCATTTTTTCAAGAAACTCAATCGTTCTCTCTTTCAAAATCGAACAACTTTCTCTCACAATATTCAACCGCTTGAATTCTTACAACCGGTGATATTTCTTCTATTTAATCGTTTATTGCTTTGGTATTTTCTCCATTTTAAGTGTGCATTGATCGGATTGAAGCTGTGTTTTTGTTCCTGCATTTTTTTTGTTTATTTATGTTTGGTTTTTGATGATCTACGAGTGGACGAGTTCGGATTGTGCTTAATCCGCGAAGGTAATGTAGTCGCTAGGGTTCTTTGTTCGTATTTTTTCCCAATTTTTGTGTGCATGTGATGTTTTATGCTTTGTGTGGGTTTTCTGAGTGTTTCTTTTGCTTATTTTGTGTTTCTCTTTTGATCGTGTAGTCTAATGTTTCTTTAATGTGTTCGATTTGAAGTTTCTAGGGTTTTCGTTGTTGACTGTATTTGTATTTTGGGGATTGCTCTGTTTTTTGTGTTTGTTGTGTAGGTCTTAGTGTTTCTATGTTCTAGTGCTTGCTTTGATGTTATATTAATGTTTTTCTTCGATTTTGCACTCATTTTAGTTTTTGTGTTGAATGTGTTTGATATTTTAGGGTTCATTTAGTTTGTGTATTAATATTTGTGTTTTGTTGTTGTTTAGTAAATGTCGAATGACAAAGTTGCAGGTGATTCAACTTTAGAGTTTCTTGCCGACATTGCCAAGAACTATGAAGAATCTGATGAAGTTAGTCATCCTCCTGTCATAAAAAATCCAAAGAAACGAGGACCTTCTGAATGTATTTTCTCTTTGTCTCTGTTTTGGTGGGAATTTTTTAATGTATTTTGTTGTTGTTCAGTAATTTGTGATGTTGTAATTTTATGACAAGATGTTTCATATACTTCTGTTGATGCTTCACTTTTGCTCTTTGTGATGTTGTAACTTTATGACATGATGTTTCATATACTTCTGCTTATGTTTTGCTTGTGATATTTTCATGTTCATCAGTCATCTATTTGTGTCTTTCTAGTGTGATTTTTCATCTCATGTGTCTTTCATGTGTTGTGCTTCAGTTTTAGTTATCGATGTTTTCAAGTATTTGATTTGTCATTTTTTGTTTGAGCTGATATGTTGATTTTTTAAATTTATTGTATGATGTTCTAAATTCATGTCATGATGTATAATTTTTAGTTTGATATGCTTTCAATTCAGTCTATGGTCACTACCACAGAGACTCACCTCTAGCACCAGTTTTTTAGCACAAGTTTTGAAAATCGGTACCAAAGGGTACCAAAGTCGGCCAGTATGGAAACCCTCAAGGAAGCCAAAACCCTCAACCGTATCAACCTCCTCAACAACAATACAGGCCACCTCAACAACAATCAAAGGCTCCAAGACAAACCCCGAGACCAAGGGGAGAGCTCGGGGCTAACAAAGGATGAAGTGATGCAAGTCATTCACCGGTTAGGCACGTGTGCAGAGAAAAGTGAAAAATTCCAAGATGAAGCCAAGGCAAGCATCAAGAACTTGGAAACTCAAGTGAGCCAAATAGCTCAAGTGGTGAATCAGATGGAGACCTAGGAAAAAGGTAAAGTACCCTCCCAACCGGAGATCAACCCTCAACAAAATACTAGTGCTATCGCTTTGAGAAGTGGTAGAGAGGTTGAAACTTCCCCAAGTAATGAAACTGTTGAAGAGGAGCCTATGAGGATTGAGGTGTTTGAAAAAGGGGATGAGAAAGAAGAAGCCCATGAGAAGAAGGCCGAGGAGTTGGCCAAAAAGATCAAGAAAGAAGAAATCGAGGTGGAGACATTTGCGCCAAGACCAAAGTCAACCTCCATCTCGAAACCTTCATCTCCCCCTCACAAAAAAGCAAAGATGGTTGAGATCCCTCCATATGTACCGGAAACTCCATTTCCGGAAGCCTTGAAATACAAAATGAGGAAGGAGGAAAACAAGGACATCTACGAAGTCTTTCGTAGATGTGAAGTAAATATCCCACTCTTGAATGCCATTGAACAAATTCCTAGATATGCTAAATTTCTCAAGGAATTATGTGTTGTGAATAGAAAACAAAAGGCCAAAAATAAGTTGAAAAATGGAAAAAGTGAGCATGTTTCCGCCCTTTGTCAAAAAGAGCTACCCCCTAAGTTTAGCAATCCCGGTATGTTCACAATCCCTTGCATAATAGGAAATACACATTTTGAAAAAACTATGATTGATCTAGGTGCATCGATAATTGTGATTCCTTACTCTATGTATGAAAACCTCAACTTGGGTACATTGCACAAAACCAGGGTGGTAATCCAATTGGTCGATCGTTCTAGTGCATACCCTAAAGGTATTGTCGAGGACGTGTTGGTTAAGGTTGATTCCTTAGTTTTCCCCGCAGATTTTTATGTCCTTGACATGAAGTATGATAAATATGCCACCCCAATTTTTTTGTGGAGGCCATTTTTGAAAACCTCGAGGACAATGATTGATGTGCATAAGGGTACTCTCACCATGGAATTTGAAGGAATAAAAGTAGAGTTTAACATAAATGACTCTATGAAGTATCCTAGTGAAGAACATGATTGCCATGCCTTAGATGTTGTTGAAGAAGTTTTGCAAGATGTTTTTGAGCTAAGTGGTGATGATCCCTTGTTAGTTTCTTTGCAATGTGATAGTGATGATGCCCACTTTGTATACTCTATGAGCACTAACTTGAAGAAAATCTTTGAGGACTTGAACCTTCTTGGAGAGATGAAACTGAGCCTTTCAAAGCCTTCTCCTCTACTCTTAGAGGAACCCAAGGAACCGGAATTCCTCCCGTCACTCATGAAAGAACCAGTGATTGAACTTAAACCTTTGCCAAGTGACCTCAAGTATCCATTTCTTGGGGAAGGGGAGACGCTCCTGGTTATCAGTTCAAGCAAACTCACCAAAGAGCGAGAAGAAAAGTTGATGGTGGTGTTACGGGAGAACAAGGAAGCAATTGGATGGATTGTTGCCGACATCAAAGGCATAAGTCCATCCACTTGCATGCATAGAATCTTGTTGGAAGAAGATGCAAGACCCGTGCGACAACCCCAACGCCGTTTAAACCCACATATGATGGAGGTGGTGAAGGAGGAACTCCTTAAGTTACTCCAAGCGGGCATGATCTATCCAATCTCAAATAGAAAGTGGGTGAGCCCAACTCAAGTGGTACCCAAGAAGAGTGTGGTGATGGTGGTCGAAAATGAGAAGGGTGAAATGGTGCCCACCCGAGTTCAAAAAAGGTGGTGCGTTTGCATTGACAACCGGAGGCTAAATGCGGAAACCCGGAAGGATCACTTCCCGTTGCCATTCATTGTTCAAATGCTCGAGAGGTTAGCAAGCCACCTTTTCTATTTCTTTTTGGATGGGTAATCGGGGTACTTTCAAGTAGCTATGGCCACAAAAGACCAGGAACAAACCACTTTCACGTGCCCCTCAGGTACGTTTGCCTACCGGCGTATGCCTTTTGGGTTATGTAACGCCCCCACCTACCCCCCGCAACTTTCCAAAGGTGTATGGTAAGCATTCATTTTTATTCTTAGAACGAGGATTGTGGGTTGGTTATTGGTAATACTTTCATTCCTTTTCATGATTATGGTTTTACTGAGTACTTCACCAAGCTCAACCCTAATATGACGATGGGTGAGCTAGATCGTTGGGATCCCAACCATAATTCTGTTGAGTCGGACGCACACACTGTCAGTGGGCCGCATCAGGCCATCAATACTGGGGAGGCCATGGGGGGCAAGGTTCAGGCTGCTAGTGGTGCCAATGATGAGGTGATCATGAAGGGTGAGGCTCAGGCTGCTGTTAGGGGGAAGGGAAGGGGAGGGGGGCAAGCTGATGATGCTGCTAAGCCTTAAAAGGCTTTGTAATTTTGAATCTTTTTTCTTTTGATGGTTGTGTATTCCCGGCTGAAGGATCAAACCATATTTTTTTCTTGCTTTTTTTTTGGGGTGTGTGTTCCCCATGTTGGACTTGTTGGGTACAGGGTGTCCTTTCCACCTTTTTTTTTTTACAAATTTGACAACTTTTCCTCCTTATTTGCTTCTAGTCTTTTCCTCTGGTTATTTCTGCTTGTTTTGCCTGGCAAAGTAGATGGCTTCCCGGAGCAGTGGCGGATCTATTGATACGCGAGGTAGGGCTCCAGCCCTACCTCGGTCGCCGGCCGGAGCTAAGAGGTGGTGGGAGCGCGTCTCCGGCGCGGGCGGAGCGCGTCTCCGGTGCTGAGCGCAGCTGCTCGCCGGAGAAGAAGGCCGCGCTGCGGCCTTCTTTTTTTTAAACCCAGACGTACTAAAACGACGTCGTTTCACGTTAGTGAAACGACGTCGTTTCATTTAGCTTTGTTTTTTTAATGCCAAAGTAGTAAAACGACGTCGTTTCACGTTAGTGAAACGACGTCGTTTCACTAAGTATTATGAAAAAAAAAATGAAATCGGAAATGGATTGGGCCGAAAGCTGAGCCCAATCCAAATGCCAAACATAACATTAATCCATTGTATTATATAAATAGAATGGAGGCGGGAAAGGACAGCAAAGAACCAGCTCTCCCCTTCCTCTGCCTCTCGACACTCGCCTCAGCGGCTCAGCCCGTCGCCGCCGCCGCCGCGCCACCGCTGTCCGCCACCGGCTTCTGCTTGCCTGCCTCGTCTCCCGCCGCCTCTCCAAACCACGGTAAGTCTTCTCTAGTTCTCTTCTCTTTATGCTAATATAGTAATATTTATTAATTTTAGGGTTTATAATTTGTTGTTTTTCTAATTTATTTCTTCAACACTTAAATAAATATATGTATAATGTGAACATGATTTTTAGATTGGATGTTGAATTGAATTTATATGGTTGTATTATATATGATTGTTGAAGTTTAGTTGAATTACATAAATTGATTTAGTTGAATTGCATATTTAGTTGGAATTTAGTTGAAATTATAATTGTTTGATTTATTTTGTATAATTGTATATGACAATGAAATTGTCAATTTGTCATAATCGGTTTATGGAATTATCAATTAGAGATATTTGTTAAATTGAATTTAGATGAATATGATTTTATGAACTTTTTATTTTCATTTGTTAATTATCAATTAGGGATATTTTATTAAATTGAATTTGAATCGATGAAAAATAAATCAATTTACATAAACCGGACGCCGGACGCCGGACGCCTCTGCACGCCGGGCGCCGAAAATTTTTCAGCCTCCCCTGAAAAAATTTTCTGGTTCCGCCCCTGTCCCGGAGGCTGCAGCCACTGAAGTCAAAACCTTGAAACCCGCTCTTCCTGAAGCCAAGTTGGAATCTTTATTCAAAACCCAGCAATATTTTGGCAAACTTGAGAAGACCCTCGTCCCAGATACCAGAGAGCTCGATGCACTCAAATGGGTTCTTGGTTTTGAGATGCCAGGAAGGGCTTGAAATGCTTGCGCCATTGTCTTGTTACAGAATGGAGAAGAAAATCAAGTCCCCCCTTCTTCTTCTTGATAATCGTTTATTCAGCAACCAATATGGTGGGAGGGTAGGTGAGACCAAAAGAATGGAGTTTGGTATTGGTCCCACGGTAGGCTATATTTATCAACGACCAAAAGCAATGAGAAATTTCTATTTCTGTTGCAACAGTGTTGCACAGTGGACGCAAATACGGAGGACGCATTTACAAAATGCGTCCTCTCCCTTTTTTTTTATTTTTTGTTTCTCCAGTTTTGTGGTGCATGTGGGCAGTTGACGTGGCGGAGAGGACGCATTTAGCAAATGCGTCCTCTCGTCAGGGGAGCAGCACGGCGTCAGTGGTCAGTGCGGCAGTGTGCAGTGTGTCAGGCCGGGTCACGGACGAGGCCGCATTTGCTAAATGCGGCCTCTCGATCAATGAAGACCGAACACTCCTCTCTCCTTCCTCTTCCGCCTATTTATCCCACTCTCCTCTCCTCTTTTTTTCTTACCGTTTCCTCTTCCCTTGTTTGTTTTTGCTGAAAGCTTTGTCCCCATTTCTCCCATTTACTTGGCCGAAAATTTTCTCCATTTCTCCCATCTTCCTTTCCGTCGTTGCGCCGGTTGTTCTACGCCTTTCCGCCTGTTCACGTTATCGGTAATGTGTTTTTATGTTTTGAAAAATCCTACATTTTGCTCTTGTTTTATTTTGTCAAGATTTTGTATGAGTAAAATTTGCAACGGATTTGTGGTTGTAGATATCTGAAACGGCGTGAAGTTCGTGGCGTTGACCGTCGTTGACCCGCCGTTGACCCGCCGTTGACCTCCGTTGACTTCCACGTTTGTCACCTTGTTTGTGAGTGTTAGACTTCCACCCCCCTCTTTTTTCATTTTGTTGATGTTAATTGAACCCTATTTAAGGTTACGAATGTGTTCCACGAATGTGTTCCACGAAGAAAGTTTCTGATATTTTTGTTATAAGTTGCGGAAATATTGTAGTTAATTCGGATGTGTTGTATGATTGTGTGTGGTTTTAGCGATTAAGTTTGGTCCGATGCTGTTATAGCGTTTAATGCTCATGCGTGATGAAATGAAGTGACGAAGTGAATTGTTGACTGATAAATGTATTTAGTTTGTAGCAATAATAATGAGTTTTGAAAAAATCCTACATGTTGCTCTTGTTTTATTTTGTCAAGATTTTGTATGAGTAAAATTTGCAACGGATTTGTGGTTGTAGATATCTGAAACGGCGTGAAGTTCGTGGCGTTGACCGGACTTGACCCGTCGTTGACCCGCCGTTGACCTCCGTTGACTTCCACGTTTGTCACCTTGTTTGTGAGTGTTAGACTTCCACCCCCCTCTTTTTTCATTTTGTTGATGTTAATTGAACCCTAAATAAGGTTACGAATGTGTTCCACGAATGTGTTCCACGAAGAAAGTTTCTGATATTTTTGTTATAAGTTGCGGAAATATTGTAGTTAATTCGGATGTGTTGCATGATTGTGTGTGGTTTTAGCGATTAAGTTTGGTCCGATGCTGTTATAGCGTTTAATGCTCATGCGTGATGAAATGAAGTGACGAAGTGAATTGTTGACTGATAAATGTATTTAGTTTGTAGCAATAATAATGACTTTTGAAAAAATCCTACATGTTGCTCTTGTTTTATTTTGTCAAGATTTTGTATGAGTAAAATTTGCAACGGATTTGTGGTTGTAGATATCTGAAACGGCGTGAAGTTCGTGGCGTTGACCGGACTTGACCCGTCGTTGACCCGCCGTTGACCTCCGTTGACTTCCACGTTTGTCACCTTGTTTGTGAGTGTTAGACTTCCACCCCCCTCTTTTTTCATTTTGTTGATGTTAATTGAACCCTAAATAAGGTTACGAATGTGTTCCACGAATGTGTTCCACGAAGAAAGTTTCTGATATTTTTGTTATAAGTTGCGGAAATATTGTAGTTAATTCGGATGTGTTGCATGATTGTGTGTGGTTTTAGCGATTAAGTTTGGTCCGATGCTGTTATAGCGTTTAATGCTCATGCGTGATGAAATGAAGTGACGAAGTGAATTGTTGACTGATAAATGTATTTAGTTTGTAGCAATAATAATGACTTTTGAGGATACTACGGGAAGGAATGTCGGGTGAGAATAAAATAGAAGTGATGTCTTTGCATAATCGTTTACTTGTTAATGTATTATGTCTGTGTTAATAGTGCTGTTGATGTGGTCTAGTGGAGTGCATGTACGTGTTTGAGGGTGCAATGAAATGAATGTAGAATGAAAATGAACTGAAAGTTATGTATTTGTGTATTGCAGTCGTGCGATGTTTTTGACTGTGTATATGTATAGAGGAGGTCAGATCAAGTTCGATTTGACCGTGGGTGTGTATTATGATCCTCCAATACCGGAGCGAGTTCTGACTCTCGAGAGGAGGTTGAACCACTCAGAATTAGTTGATGTAATTGTCACGAGGCTTGGCATTGCGAGTGAGGGGTATATGTTGAAAATATATTACCGATGTCCTGAACTGATTGGTTCGGCTGTATACTATCGGTGTTATAATTTGGAAGATGATGACTCAACGACGTTCTTCTTCAACATTGTTGATCGATTGTCGTTGTCGTCCGCGGATTTTTACGTTGTTATGGAACAGTTGGCAAGCACTAATGATTGGCCACGGCCAATGACGTTCATGTCGTTGTTGAGCAACTTCCAGAACTTGGCTGATGCACCATGCGTACCGCCACACGTTCGTAGCTGGGGTTTAGAAATTGGTGAGTCCAGCCAACCTTCTGCTTCTGGGTATGCTCCCGTGGATTGTGCTCAGCCGTCCACAAGTGGTGGTATGTATGGTATGGCCCGTGACGAGCAGAATGTCTTGGATGATGATTATGTGGGACACGTTCGTGACCTTGTTGGTAGGGATGACGGTGGCGAAGACGATGATGTCGAGGGTGAACTTGATGGTGGAAGTGAGGATGATTGTTCCTTATCAACTGATTCGAATCCTGGGGACGATGAAGAACAGGTGGTGTGCACGAACAATGTACCCCCGGCGTTTCATATTCTGGCGAATCCAGATACACAGGCCTACTATAGGGATTATGGTGGCCCGGATGAGGATAGCTATGACCCAACTCATTTTGGGTCCGGAGTTTCTACCTACGATCGAGAGACGGGTGTAGTGGATGTGCGTATGCGATTCCAGACGAAGGCCCAATTGGTTGAAGCTATCTCTAGGTGGAGTTCCATGATGAACAGGGAACACAGGGTTGTGGAGAGCACATCACGCACATGGTATGCGAAATGCAAGGACGTTGTCCAAGGAACTGGGAATTGTGTTTGGGTTGCCAGAGCTTCCAAGAAGGCGTCACATGGCATGTGGGAGATCACCAAATGGGTAACTAGCCATGGGTGTGTTGGTGCTGGTCGATCTACGGGTAACGTGAATCTGACGTCGGTGATGATCGCCCGTTCAATCCGCCACCACATTGATGTAAACCCTTCTTACACAGTCAAAGATGTGCAAGCTCAAGTGAAGGAGGAGTTCAATGTAACCATTTCCTACAAGAAGGCGTGGTATGCACGACAGAAGGCAATTGACATGGTGTTCGGGACTTGGGAGGATTCTTTCGAACAGCTCCCAACGTTTATGGATGAGCTAGTCAGGGCCAATCCGAGCACCGTTGTAGACTGGGCTGACGTACCTGATAGAATACACGGCCACGGGTCGAGGAAATTTAAATTTATGTTCTGGGCATTTGGTCCGGCAATTGAAGCCTTCCGCCACTGCAGGAATGTCATAAGCGTGGATGGCACTCATTTGAGAGGGGCATATAAGTCCACAATGCTGGTCGCCGTGGCGCACGATGCAAATGATTACATCCTCCCCATCGCTTACGCTATTGTTGACGAAGAAACGAATGAGAGCTGGAACTGGTTCATGGGGAGACTGCGTCTTCACGTCGTTGGTGGTGCTAACACGCCAATCTGTGTCATATCCGATAGGCATGCTGGACTCATAAATGCGATGACGCATATGGAGGAGTGGATGGAACCGACTGGATACCATCGAATTTGCCTGCGGAATTTTCAATCCAACTTCCTATCATATGATAACAGGAAGTTCAAGAATGCGCTTTTGAAGACTCTGGTGTGGCAGCTTGGTTCTGCTAGGCGAGAGAGCAAGTGGAGGGGGTACAAGGAGGAGCTAGAGAGTACAGATCCATCTGCTTGGGCTTGGCTGGAACGGCTAGATAGGAGTAAGTGGTGTCTTGCATTCGATGTGGGTGATCGACGTTGGGGAATTCTGACGACGAATTTGTCTGAGAGTTACAACAACTGTTTGCGCCGCGCACGCCATCTGCCGATCACAGCTTGTGTCAAAGCGACGTTGGAGCAAACAGTTGAAATGTTTGCCCAGAGGGTTATGGACGCCACGAATTGGAGGTAATTTGTCACTTACGTATCCCTTTTATGAGTGTCTGCAAAACAGTTAATGTATTCTAAAATGTTGCCCGTTTGTCCAGGTCCGTGTTTCCCAGCAGGATCTGGAAAAAGTTTCAGAAGCAGGAGCGGTTGGCGCAGGGACATATCGTGACCGTGTTCAGTCATGCATCGCAGACTTATAGGGTTGTGGTTAGGAACATCGATGGGGGCATCAGTGAACGGCAGTACACGGTCAAATACCGAAGAAGAGAGTGTACTTGTCGTGAGTGGCAGATTTTCCGTTTCCCTTGTTCCCATGCCTTGGCCGTCTGTCGGCATAGGCGTGACGATCCGGCTACTCTATGTGACAGGGTGTATCTCACGACCACATATGTGCAACAATATAGTCAGGGTTTCATGCCTGTAAGAGATCCATCGCTCTGGCAACGTGCCGAATGGAGGTTGGTTCCTGATGGGGAGAAGTTCCGCAGTAGGCGTCGTGGACAGTTTGCGGAGAGAAGGATAAGGAATCAGATGGACGAGCGGGTGCCGGTTGAATCCAGGGGCCGCCGTAGGCGTGGCCGTAATTAGTGTCATGTTGTCGTGTAGTGTCTGTAATGGTACCTCGGTCATATGTTACTTGCACATGTACTTTCGTCCATCGGAATATTATAGCTTGTTACTTGTGATGTTATTGCTTTTATTTGCCAAATATGTTTGCCACTCTAATCGGTTCAGTAACTAATTTTCATATGTCGTAATTGTGTAGTCCATCGGAATATTATAGCTTGTTACTTGTGATGTTATTGCTTTTATTTGCCAAATATGTTTGCCACTCTAATCGCTTCAGTAACTAATTTCCATATGTCGTAATTGTGTACAGGGGCAACACGATGGACCATTGCCACCCAGGACCCATGGAGGATGATTTGTTGTACCTTCACGAGGAGCATCGTGCCCGGGCAGTGTACAACAGACAGTTACAAGATGAGGCAATGCAGGTCCGGCGCTGTGATGGGGCATGCTGGACCGCAGATGTGCCTGACCCAGTTCTGAGCTACGTGCGTGGCGTAGGATTCCAGGGACTCCTTGATTCTGCGTCGATACGGATTGACCATTCACTAATCACTGCCCTAGTGGAGCGGTGGCGGCCCGAGACGCACACATTTCACCTCCCGGTGGGGGAGGCTACGGTCACGCTGCAGGATGTGGGGATGCTATGGGGTCTTCCGATCGATGGGATCCCAGTCACAGGGATCGATACCCGTAGGCGTACTGAGGAATGGATGGTAGTTTGCACGGACTACCTAGGTGCTACACCTGACCCCGGAGTTATCCGAGGGGGTCGCATTAGGGCGAGCTGGTTGGGAGATTTGTTGGGCAGTCCGTTCCCTACTCACCCTACTGAGGTCCAGTGTCAACAGCGGGCGAGAGTTTTCATTCTGCTGCTGGTTGGGGGAATGCTCATGTCAGACACATCGGGTAGTCTAATTCCACTGCTCTACCTGTCGATACTGATGGACCTAGGTGCAGCGCGTCACTACAGTTGGGGGAGTGCCATTCTTGCACACTTGTACCGGTGCTTATGTGACGCTGCAATCCCACAAGTAAAATCCATTTCTGGCCCCCTTGTCCTGCTACAGGTAAAGTAATTTGTCACTCCACTCATTCGTACATAATGTCCTCTCTGTTACTTTGTATTACATGTAATTTAATTTGTGGAACAGTTGTGGGCATGGGAGCGCATCCCATCCATCCGACCCGCAGGAGCTCTACCCATATCGGCGCCGATGAATGCTGTTGGGTCCCGGTAGGTGCCGAATAACACTAGCAGTCAGTTTTTGAAACTGTGGTCAATTCCATATATTTGCTAATATAGTTCACTCATCACCGCCCGTAGGTGGAGAGCCCCTCACGATTTATCACACTCACCGATGCATGTTTTGAAAGTGTATCGCGATCAGATCACATCTCTCACTCAGAATCAGGTATGGGCCATCTTGGATTACAATCTCCTGATTTCGTGCGAAAAATGGTATTCCAGACCTAACGGGACCACTATGATGTTCTTTCAGTTTATCTGGGAGCCATACACGCCGGACATCGTGGCCCAACTCCCGTGGTACTGTACTGCTAGTAGTAACAACTGGCTGCTGTGCGTCGACCTCATCTGCTGGCATGTAGTGGAGTTCCACCACGCACATCGGGTTCTCAGGCAGTTCGGCCTGATCCAGCCAATACCCACCCAGCTGGTCAGTACGGAAGAGTATAAACTGCTTCATGATATAGACCGTCGCGGCAGGTCTGGCACTGATTGGCGTGCCGAACTAAGAAGATTTCTCGTTGAGTGGGAGCAACGATCTGGTCGACAAGTACACCCACTTGGGTATGCAGATCCATATTGTCCCAACCGTGAATACATGGAGTGGTACTTCCGCAAGACGGTGAGCATGATTGATCAGCCAGGACGGCCTACCACGGCTACAGAGGGTTTCCATGGAGACAGTGCAACTGCAGAGTACTTGGTATT
Source organism: Rubia yunnanensis (assembly GCA_037428765.1). Classification (NCBI taxonomy): domain Eukaryota; kingdom Viridiplantae; phylum Streptophyta; class Magnoliopsida; order Gentianales; family Rubiaceae; genus Rubia; species Rubia yunnanensis. The sequence goes on from CM075062.1 coordinate 125,966,649, forward strand.
TCCTACAATCATAACATTCTCAAGAAATAATGCTACGGCTTTCCCCTATATTGCATAACTAACATATTTATCTCGATTCTATAGTTGCAGATAGTCACTGAGGTGTACAACATGTCGAACATTCCGTTGGATGGATGTCCCCCACCATTCGCGGCCGCTCTCCGCGGAATCCATGAAGTTGTCACACGGGGTCTACAACACGCGCATCAGGCCTCCAGACTACAGTACTATCAGCCGCTTGTGCACCGTGCAGATCCTCCCCCTGGTGTCAGATATGCAGACCTCAGAAGCGACCGCCAGGCTCCACCAGCTCGACAGGGAGGTCGGAGGCGGCGTCCTAGGGGCCGGGAGGAACACGTTGGTCCATCACAAGCTGGCCCATCACATGCGAGTCCACCGATTGCCGGCCCATCGCACGGTGAACCTTCACATTACGGTATGACCCCATCGGAACACACTGCATATGTCACTCCAACATCGAGTCATCAATTCATGTCACCTGATGCTCCATCACATACGGGTAGTGTTCCACATGCCTATCGTGAGGATACGGGAGACGAAATGGAGGACGAAATACCAGAGGGAGTTCCACTTCAGGAAGTGCATGTGCCTACACAGATGGCTGTTCCTCGACGGACATCTAGGACCGTACGCCCTCCACCGTGTGGAACGGGCGGAAAGCTTTGCAGGGATCGTCATCGTCACTAGGACAGAGCATGCCACTAAACACTGATTTGCATTACATTTCGCACGTACTGTTCGGCTATTGTACATTTATGCTAATTCATACTCATTCTAACTATGCAATACTTCATTCCGGCACCCTTATTCAGGACTAGTTACCAAACAGCAACTCACGCTGTCCTAATTTATCGTTCGACTAGTTCACAACATACAATCAGACAAACACGAGAATAACCATTTCGCCCAATAATTAAAATTCTCCGGCCGATGCCGACACCCGGTCTACCGAACAATTAATTTTCCAAATGCGTCTTCCATTATTTAAAGCTACAAAAAATACTATTACATTACCGATTTTTTTTATACTACCTTTAAAATGCGTGGCTTCTATATATATTAGAGTTTATATATATCTTTATTTATATTTATATTTATATTTATATTTATTTTTATATTTATATGTATGTATCTTTTTATATTTCCATATATTTTTTATATTTATATATATATGTATATCTTCATTTATATTTATATTTATGTTTATATATATATATATATCTTTATTTATATTTATGTATGTGTCTTTATTTATATTTATATATGTGTATATATTTATATTTATATTTACGTATATATTTGTACACATTGACGTGTGTGTACATCCACACATTGACGTGTGTGTACATCCACACATTTGCGTGTGTGTACATCCACACATTTACGTGTGTGCATATTTATATATCTTTATTTATATTTATATTTATATTTATTTTTATATTTATATGTATGTATCTTTTTATATTTCCATATATTTTTTATATTTATATATATATGTATATCTTCATTTATATTTATATTTATGTTTATATATATATATATATCTTTATTTATATTTATGTATGTGTCTTTATTTATATTTATATATGTGTATATATTTATATTTATATTTACGTATATATTTGTACACATTGACGTGTGTGTACATCCACACATTGACGTGTGTGTACATCCACACATTTGCGTGTGTGTACATCCACACATTTACGTGTGTGCATATTTATATATCTTTATTTATATTTATATTTATATTTATTTTTACATTTATATGTACGTATATTTTCATATTTACATATATTTTTTATATTTATATATATATATATGTATATCTTCATTTATATTTATATTTATGTTTATATATATATATATATATCTTTATTTATATTTATGTATGTGTCTTTATTTATATTTATATATGTGTACATATTTATATTTACATTTACGTATATATTTGTACACATTGACGTGTGTGTACATCCACACATTTGCGTGTGTACATCCACACATTTACGTGTGTGCATATTTATATATCTTTATTTATATTTATATTTATATTTATTTTTACATTTATATGTACGTATATTTTCATATTTACATATATTTTTTATATTTATATATATATATATATGTATATCTTCATTTATATTTATATTTATGTTTATATATATATATATCTTTATTTATATTTATGTATGTGTCTTTATTTATATTTATATATGTGTACATATTTATATTTACATTTACGTATATATTTGTACACATTGACGTGTGTGTACATCCACACATTTGCGTGTGTGTACATCCACACATTTACGTGTGTGCATATTTATATATCTTTATTTATATTTATATTTATATTTATTTTTACATTTATATGTACGTATATTTTCATATTTACATATATTTTTTATATTTATATATATATATATATATATATATATATATATATGTATATCTTCATTTATATTTATATTTATGTTTATATATATATATATCTTTATTTATATTTATGTATGTGTCTTTATTTATATTTATATATGTGTACATATTTATATTTACATTTACGTATATATTTGTACACATTGATGTGTGTGTACATCCACACATTTGCGTGTGTACATCCACACATTTACGTGTGTGCATATTTATATATCTTTATTTATATTTATATTTATTTTTATTTTTACATTTATATGTACGTATATTTTTATATTTACATATATTTTTTATATTTATATACATTTATATATATATATATATATATATATGTATATCTTCATTTATGTTTATATATATGTTTATATTTATGTATGTGTCTTTATTTATATTTATATATGTGTATATATTTATATTTATATTTACGTATATATTTGTACACATTGACGTGTGTGTACATCCACACATTTACGTGTGTGTACATCCACACATTAACGTGTGTGTACATCCACACATTTACGTGTGTGCATATTTATATATCTTTATTTATTTTCATTTTTATTTTTATTTTTATATTTATCTGTACGTATATTTATCTTTATTTAATTTTATTTTTATACTTAACTTGCCAGAAAAAATGGAAAAACATTAGTTTCCAAGAGGACGCATTTTGTAAATGCGTCCTCTATTTATTCTACCGAAAAAAAAATTTATTTTCCAAGAGGACGCATTTTGTAAATGCGTCCTCTATTTATTCCACCGAAAAAAAAAATTATTTTCCAAGAGGACGCATTTTGTAAATGCGTCCTCTAATCATTGCGCCGAAAAAAAAATTCCAGCAGCTCAAAACCAAAAAAATAAACATTTTCGAGAGGACGCATTTACAAAATGCGTCCTCTATATTGTTGTCCAGCCTCAGAACCCACCGTATTTGATGCCAACTTTCAAATTTTTGCTATACTAAAATCAAGAACTCCAAAAGCAATGCTTATTCTTCTTCTTCTTTTATTGTCTTACAAGTTACACGCGCCCCGCACTCCTCACCTGCTCACTGTGACTTACAGTATTGATGTGGCTTTTTGTTGGGTAAAAGAAGAAGAAGAAGAAGAAGAGCATCATCTCATCTCAGGATCATTTCTTTTCCCCTTTTCTAATGAATTCGGTATATTTCTGATGTTTAATTGGTTTTTCTAATCTACGCCTATTTGATTTCATCCCTTCTGATGTTGAAATCGAAATTCTGCGTGTGTTTGGTTTATTTTTTTATTTGGATCTTTCCGAATTTTAATTTTAGCTCACAATGTGTTTGATAATCATAGAAAATAAGGGTAATAATGATCTCATGTACATTATATAATAGTACAGAATACTCATACAAGTTAGAAAAAAATAATAGAATGTGATTACAATCACTAGTAATATCTATATTCCTTTACATCATCCATCAAGTTGGAGTATGGAGATCAGAAAACTTGCCAGGTAATGAATGAAACTGGTTGCGCCCGAGAGCTTTGGTAAACAAGTCTGCAGGTTGATCTGTAGTGCAGATATGATAAGTAATAATAGTACCAAACTGCACAAGATCCCGAACAAAATGACAATCAACTTCAATATGCTCCGTACGTTTATGGAACACCGGATTTGTCGCAATATGAAGAGCAGATTGACTGTCACAAAACAAACGTATAGGAGTAGTGTGAGCAACCCTCAAGTCTTTAAGCAAAGACTTATATATATATATATATATATATATATATATATATATATATATATAGTTCTAGCATAATATTAACTTTTTGTGTTTAAACGCTTAAGAAAATCTCTCTTCTTCGTGGACGGCCTTGACTTGCCTCTATCTACTTAGTAGTAGATAGTAAGCATTTAGGGATTATAAGTACTCCCTCCGTTTCTTTTATTATGGCACCTCTTTTTCTGACATTTTTTGAAGGCATGTTTGACCATCGATAACTTTTGTTGCGTACGATATTATATTATGAAAGTTTACTTTTCGAAAACTATACGTTACTGAGAATCCAAAGACATCTCACATAATGTCCATACATATATACAATAAAAGTTATCGCTGGTCAAACATGCCATGAAAAATTTCATGGTCAACATGTGCCATAATAAAAGAAACGGAGGGAGTATCAACTTTGAGAGGTACGGCAACGACCTCCCATTTCTTTCATGTGTTGTGCTTCAATTTTAGTTATCTATGTTTTCAAGTATTTGATTTGTCGTTTTCTGTTTGAGCTGATATATTAATTTTTTAAGTTTATTGTATGATGTTCTAAGTTCAAGTCATGATGTATAATTTTTAGTTTGATATGCTTTCAAGTTCAGTCGATGGTCACTACCACATAGCCCCCCTCTATCTTCTTTTTTTTAGCACCGGTTTTGAAAACTGGTGCCAAAAATGTAATAACACCAGTTTTTAAAAATTATAACACCCATTTTTAAAACTGGTGTTAATTTAACACTGGTTTTTAAAAAATCGGTGCTAAAAATTTTAAAAATTCTATCTACCTGCAAAAAAATTGCCAAAAATTTTAAAATAGCACTGGTTTTGGAAAAAAATGCACCTGGTTTTTAAAAACGGTGCTAAAAATTTTTAAAAATCTATCTTCCCACCAAAATAATTGCCAAAAATATTAAAATAGCACCGGTTTTGGAAAAAATAAACCGGTGCTAAAAATTTTAAAAATTCAATTTCCCGTCCAAAGAAATCGCCAAAAATTTTAAAAATTCAATCTTCCCGACAAAAATTTCAAAATATTCGTTGAAATTTTTTAAAGTTCAATCTTCCCGCCAAAGAATTCCAAAAAAAATCCAAAAACATTTCGCCAAAAATTTCAAATAATGTGCCAAAAATTTCATGGGTTGGAAGCAGCTGCGCGCAACCGCTCTAAACTAATTTTTTAAAAATTTTAAAACCGTTCATTTCTTTTGTTGACTTTAACTAATAACTAAGTTTAGTTAAATTAATCAACGATCAACCTTTATTGATCTAATATATATAAGTGAGAATAATATTTGTTTACATTAGCTAATTGACGTTCAACCCTTTAATTGATTTAGTATATATAAATACAACTTTAACAAGTCAACGGTTAATCCTTATTTGACTTTCAATATATAAACACTAATAACTAGGCTGACTTTGACTAATCAACGGTCAAACTGTACTTGACTTTCAATATATAAACACTAATAACTAAGTTGACTTTAACTAATAAACGTTCAACTCTTACTTTACTTTCTATATATGAATACTAATAACTAGGTTGATTTTGACTAATCAACGGTCAAACTTTACTTGACTTTCAATTAAACACTCCAATTAACAGTCGAATTGTAACTTTCTATATGTAAACACTAGTGACTAAGCTGGCTTTAACTAATCAACAGTCAAACTTTACTCGACCTTCAATATATAAACACTAATAACTAGGTTGACTTTAACTAATCAACGGTCAAACCTTACTTGACTTTCTATATATAAATACTAGTGATTAAGTTGACTTTAACTAATCAACGGTCAAACTTTACCCAACTCTCTCTTTATAAAAACCCTAGTGACTAAGCTGACTTTAACTAATCAACGGTCAAACTTTTCTTGACTCTCTCTTTATAGAAACCCTAGTGACTAAGCTGACTTTAACTAATCAACAGTCAAACTTTACTCGACTTTCAATAGATTAACACTAATAACTAGGTTGACTTTGTCTAATCAACTGTCAAACTTTACTTGACTTTCAATATATAAACAAGAATAACTAAGTTGACTTTAACTAATCAACGATCAAACTTTATTTGACTTTCTATATGTAAACACTAGTAACTAAGTTGACTTTAACTAATCAACGGTCAAACTTTACTTTACTTTCAATATATAAACACTAATAACTAGGTTGACTTTGTCTAATCTACGGTTAAACTTTATTTGACTTTCAATATATAAACACTAATAACTAAGTTAACTTTAACTAATCAACGATCGAACTTTACTTGACTTTCTATATGTAAACACAAGTAACTAAATTGACTTCAACTAATCAACAGTCAAAATTTACGTAACTTTCTATACATAAACACTAGTGACTAAGTTGACTTTAACTAATCAACTACCAAACTTTACTCGACTTTTAATATATAAACATTAATAACTAGGATGACTTTAACTAATCAATGGTCAAACCTTACTTGACTTTCAATATATAAACACTAATTACTAGGTTGACTTTGACTAATCAACGGTCAAACCTTACTTGACTTTCAATATATAAACACTGATAACTAAGTTGACTTTGACTAATTAACGGTCAAACTTTATTTGAACTAGTGTATATAAAAAAAATAAAAATGTTTGACTTTGATTAGTCAACGGTCAACCCTTACTTGACTTTCTATATACAAACACTAATAACAAAGTTGACTTTAACTAATCCATGGTCAACCCTTACTTGACTTTCTACATAAAAATACTAATAACAAAGTTGACTTTAACTAATCAACAACCAAACTTTACTCGACTTTCAATATATAAACATTAATAACTAGGTTGACTTTGACTAATCAACGGTCAAACCTTACTAGACTCTCAATATATAAACACTCTAATTACTAGGTTGACTTTGACTAATCAACGGTCAAACCTTACTTGACTTTCAATATATAAACACTAATAACTAAGTTGACTTTAACTGATTAACAGTCAAACTTTATTTGAATTAGTATATATAAATACAAAAAAAATGTTTGACTTTGACTAACCAACGGTCAATCCTTACTTGACTTTCTATATACAAACACTAATAACAACGTTGACTTTAACTAATCCATAGTCAACCCTTACTTGTCTTTCTACATAAAAATACTAATAACGAAGTTAACTTTAACTAATCGACGGTCAACCCTTACTTTGCTTTCTATATACAAACACTAATAACTAAGTGGACTTTAACTAATCCACGGTCAACCCTTACTTGACTTTCTATATACAAACACTAATAACTAAGTTGACTTTAACTAATCAACGGTCAACCCTTACTTGACTTTCTATATACAAACACTAATAACTAAGTTGACTTTAACAAATCAATTATCAACCCTTACTTGACTTTCTATATACAAATACTAATAACAAAGTTGACTTTAACTAATCCACAGTCAACCCCCTACTTGTCTTTCTACATAAAAATACTAATAACAAAGTTGACTTTAACTAATCGACGGTCAATCCTTACTTTACTTTCTATACACACACACTAATAACAAAGTTGACTTTAGCTAATCCACGATCAACCCTTACTTGACTTTCTATATACAAAACACTAATAACTAGGTTGACTTTGACTAATCAAACGGTCAAACCCTACTTGACTTTCAATATATAAACACTAATTCCTAGGTTAACTTTGACTAATCAACGATCAAACCTAACTTAAGTTTTAATATATAAATACTAATAGCTAGGTTGACTTTGATTAACCAATGGTCAAACCTTACTTGACCTTCAATATATAAATACTAATTACTAGGTTGACTTTGACTAATCAACGGCCAAACCTTACTTAACTTTCAATATATAAATACTAATAACTAGGTTGACTTTGACTAATCTACAGTCAAACCTTACTTGACTTTCAATATATTACACTAATAACTAAAGTTGACTTTAACTAATTAATAGTCAAAATTTATTTGAATTAGTATATATAAATACAAATAAAAATGTTTGATTTTGATAAATCAACGGTCAACCCTTACTTGACTTTCTATATACAAACACTAATAACAAAGTTGACTTTACTTTCTATATACAAACAGTAACAACTAGGTTGACTTTAACTAATCAACGGCCAAACATTACATGGCTTTTAATATACAAACACTAATTATTAGATTGACTTTGACTAATCAACGATCAAACCTTACTTGACTTTCAATATATGAACTTTGATAACTAAGTTGACTTTAACTAATTGACGGTTAAACATAATTTGAATTAGTATGTATAAATACAAATAAAAAATTTTGACTTTAACTAATCAACGGTCAACCTTTAGTTGACTTTCTATATACAAACACTAATAACAAGGTTGACTTTAACTAATCAACGGTCAACCCTTACATTGTTATCTATATACAAACAATAATAACTAAGTTGACTTTGACTGATCTACGGTCAACCCTTACTTAACTTTCAATATATAAATACTAATAAATAGGTTGACTTTGACTAAAAAAAGTCAAACCTTACTTGACTTCGTATTTATAAATATGAATGAAAATATTTGACTTTTAAAATATTTATTCATCATATTTAAAAAAAGAATTGACATTAAAAATAAAAGTTCATCTCTTAAAAGATGGTCTTTCCATAAATTTTTAATATTGCAATTAAAACCTTGAGTGAAGTGCGATTTTAACCCTATATTTTTTTTAGAAAGTGCAGGTTTGACCTTTTAAAACCATACAGTGAAAAATTAACCTTGTAAATTGTTGACCAAAACAAAAATGGTTGGAAATAAGTGAAATGACTATTATACCTCTAAGTTTAAAAAAATGAAAAAGGACACCCTCATTTTCTTTCTTCCCAGATTTCTTTCTCGTTTTCCTTGTCGTCTATCTTCCCCCATTACCACCAATCATGGCGAGAGACACTGCGACGAAGCGACGCTACTGCTCGACGATGCTCCCACCTGGTCGCAGAGGTGGATGTTGAGCGGAAGCGGGGAGCGACGGAGCTGGTTTTGGGCGACAGTGTCTCTAGGGTTTATGCCGAAGGGGTGGGCAGAGTCAGATGAGATCTGGGTGCCGATTGGTTCGGGCGACGGTGGTTTCACCCAGCGATGGAGTGGAGATAAGTCAATGACGGCGGTACGATGCACAGGTGGAATGACGGCGGACTGGAGCGGTTGTAGAGCAGAGATGGTGAAGGGGCGGTCGACGAGAGGCTGTAGATTGGTGTCATATTTGACATTAATCTTCTCGGCGCTCATCAAATTCTCATTTTTTCTCCTCATCCTGCTCGCCATGGGGCTGGCGAAACTTGATTTTGTTTTGATCCTTTTTCCTCAATTTTATTAAATTTTCTGATTTTCTGATCTGAATGTGATTTGTGTGTGCTAAGGTCCCGATGATGACATCAGGCTCGATCAGTGGATTGAAGTCCTGTCCTTGGATCCCCAAGCTTTTGTCTACCACAACTTTTTGTTTATTTTCTCTTATTTGTTCAATCAGCATTATCTGTGCATTTCTTTATATTTATTTGATAGATGAAAGAAGAAGAAGAAAAAGTCAGATTCTATTTCGAAGAAATGTGCAGATTATCATGTTTTTTGTTGTGTTGGATATATATCTTTCTTTGTCTATTTTTTAGTTTCATTACTTGCAAATTGCATCTAATTGGAGCTTCTTCTTTGTTGTTTATGCGGGTATTCTGATGAAGAATGTGAGTACTTGATCGAGCTTGCGAAGCCTAAAATGGTGAAGTCGACTGTGATTGATAGTGATACTGGCAAAATTAAAGATAGAGTCTTTTAGTCATTTTGTATGTAGAGTTTTTTTTGTGATTTTCTCATATATGTAGAGTCTTAATCGCTGACTGTTGGTTTGATGCTGTGCCGGGGTGAGGGTGTCATGTCAATGGTAGTGAGATCGATTCCTCTCCAAGGTCTCTACCGCAATGAAAGTTGCAAGCTACAAGGAAATGGTATGTGAGCTTAGTTCTGGCAACATGTGGCAGCAGTGTGAGTTTAGTTATGTGATTGTGAATTAATATTTAACAAATATTTACAAGAGCAGCTCGCTTACTTTCCTTGCGTAAGGTTAACGTTATACAACAAACTGGATTTGTATATGCTACTCAATCTTATATCTCCTTTCAAGTGTTAACTTGTGTTTTTTACTCAGGTTTCTGATTTCTTTACCAAGTTAATACAAAGGGTGTCTCCAAAGAGTTACCAACAAGCTTTTGGTGAGGTTTATGGCACGAAAAAGTTTCCAGAGAATTTCTGTGGTGATTAGGTACTGGTACCACTGAAACTTTTGGTCCACTTTTGTCTGATGGAGACTTTAATCGGCTTTAGCTTCTTTAATTTGGTACTTTAGGTTTATCAAACTAAAAGTTGTTTTTGATTAGGCCCTAATTGAATAAATGTCGTGATGTCATATAATTTCTTGGTCTTTAGACAAGTGTGTATATGTATGTGCTTGCATTCCTTTTTACCTACCCATCTGTGCTCATTGCATACATTCCATGGGATCAGTGAAGTGAAGACTATATTTTTAGTTTCTCGGGTTTGTACTTGGGCCGGATGTCCACGAGGTTGTTAATTCGTTTATTTTCGTATAATAGTAGTTCTATTGGAATGCTTATTTTTGAAGTATATGCTCAGCATTCGCTACACTCCTATTTCAAATTGATTATGTTTGAAGTAGTGATATATTGGGAGCATGATGAATACATGTATTTGGTATATTTTCTTCAATTTCTTAATGAGTAATTATTTTGAGCAATTAGTTCAGATCGGGTGAAAAGTTGAGTATTTAGTTTTTTAGCATATGGTATGGTAGGGTATATTTGAGCATTTCTAAAGACCACAGATTCAAGATTAGTTGTGTGGCTTAACCTTGTGATTTGATGTGTACACGCCACATGATTCAATTGCTAGTTCAAGGTAAAGTTATGTTTAGTCCATGTAGATTGTTGTGTTTGGGGTAGTTATGTTTAGTCTCATAGATTATTAATTTTTGTATCATACATTTTTTGGTTTTATTTATATATTATCAATTTTGTGAATTTAATTTTATTATTAAATTAATGTCCTATTAAATCGTTAATTTTGGGTCTTTTCCCTTCCTTAGAGGAAGGGATTTTTCAAAATTTGTTGTAAAAGCTTTAGCACCGGTTTTTTGAAAACCGGTGCCTTTAAAAACTGGTGCTAAAATTAACACCGGTTAAAAAACTGGTGCTAACAAAAAAACCGGTGCTAAAATTAACACCAGTTTAAAAAACTTGTGCTAACAAAAAATCAGTGCTAACAAAAAAATCGGTGTAAACAAAAAAATTGGTGCTAACAAAAAAAACAGGTGCTAACAAAAAAACCAGTGCTAAATTAACACTGGTTTTTTGAAAACCGGTGAAACCTTTTACCGCGCACTTAGCCACAAGTTTTTTGGGTAAAAAAACTGGTGCTAGAACAAGAAAAACCCGATGCTAGAGTGGGGTTCATGTGATAGTGGGTGTTTTATGTTTACTGAATGATGTTTTAAATTCAGGTTATGGTGTATGCTTTTCTGCTTGATTTGCTTTTCAAGTTCAGGCTACGATGTTTTTTTGTTTGATATGTTTTTAAGTTCAGGCTATGATGTTTCTATGTTTGCTGAATGATGTTTTATCATTTTCTGTTTGTGCTGATATGTTGATTTTTTAAGTTCAGTGTATGATGTTCTAAGTTCAGTTCATGATGTCTGCTTTTTAGTTTGATATGCTTTCAAGTTTTGGCCATGATGATTAAGTTTACTGAATGATGTTTTAAATTCAGGTTATGGTGCATGCTTTTCAGCTTGATTTTCTTTTTAAGTCCATGCTACGATGTTTTAAGTTTACTGAATGATATTTTAAATTTAGATTATGATGTATGCTTCCAGTTTTATATCCTTTTCAAGTTCTGACTATGATGTTTTAAATTTACTGAATCATTGTTATAATTAACTTCAGGGTATGAGCTTGTATGTTGGATGGTGTTTTGTGTATGTTGTATTTGTTTGTATGTTTCAACTTAGGAGTGTGAAGTAATTTGTGATGTGGGGTGAGTTTCTAAATGATGATTTGTATTTTTTTCCTTGGATTTGTTTGGGTTTACTGTTGCATTATATTTTCCCGATGTTTATATAATTAAATTTGGAGTGGGTCTCCTGACATGTGGTATATCCATAAGTTTATGGACAGACCACCTATTATTTTACCTTATACACTGCATTTGTTAAAATACATACAAAATTTAGATTTTTTAAAAAAAAATTTATATCATATATTTTTATATTTTCATCACCAAATACATACTATTACTTGTTTTAACCTATAAAATGCAATATTTAAATTTTATAAAAAAATTACAATATTTAAGGCAAAAGCCTCCGAGGACTGTCCATAAGCTTATGGATAGGTCGCCTTTCATGAGACTTTCTCTTTAATTTGATGTTGCAGATGCAAATGTTGGTTGTGCTGTGACACTGAAACTCATTCATAGAACTTTTAAAATTTTATAGCATGGATCAATTATTATTTAAGAGTATATCTAACAAAACTCGTTCATGGAAATCTTTTTAGTCAGGTTATAATTATTTATGTTTTAAAATATATTTTCAATTTATTTTTTTTATATTTTAAAATACATTTTAAAATTATGAAGATCGTGTTGTAATAAATAAATAAATATTGAATCAGTCCAATAATTATATTACTTATAAAATGACTATTTTTAATGGTTGGATGGTTTAAAATAAGACTTTATATTATTATTCAACAATGGCAGCGAGAGACACATTTTTTGTTTAACATAGTATAATGAATTAGTTACAGTAAAGCTTAAAAGTGGAAGCAATATATTTAATATTTTTAAAATACATTTAAACAAAATTTAGTTTCTAAACCTTTTATTCGATTATATATTATTTGAAAAGGTTCTTTTTACAGATAAGTAAAAGTAGAGAGAAAAAAAACTTATCTTTATTACTCTACTTTATACATCTGAGAAATAAAATAGCATAATCATTTTTCTCATATAATTTCAACCCTTAATTTGTTGTGCTTGAATAACATTTTCTTAAAGATTCACCACTGTCGATTAGGGTTTTGTATTAGTGAAAAGTTCAATTTTTTTTCAAGTCATTCATGTTGATTTGAGTATTTTCAAGAACAATTTTGATAAATCAGTTGACAATCACTGATTAGGCTCTTTCTAAAAATATTTTTGAGAATTTAGTTACGTACAATATTATTTCTATACCAAAAAGTTATGTTTTCTTTTAAATTTTACAACTATTGAATAATTACTCCCTATTTTACGCACTAATATAATTTTATCATACTATCTCAATATTTCAATAAATAATAATTAATATTTATACATTTCTATTTGTAATTAATACATTTTAAATACAGAATTATACTACTAGTAGTATTTAATGTGTTTTCTAGGTAGATTTTTTTCAGATTTATTTTAATTAATACAAAGGCGGTTATAGTAAGCCCTAATGGGCCTAACCTGGAAGTGAATCCTATTTGTTCCGGATTTCCTTTGGAAAAGAAAGAAAAAGGAAACTTTTTTGTTATAAATATCCACCCTGTCCTGTGATTCCCTCTTTCATTTTCATTCATTCGCGACCCAATCCTATTAGATTTCGGAAAAGAAAGAAAGAAAGAAGAAAAACGAAACTTTAGTTACCCACCCATGAATTAGGGTACATAAACTAGTGAAAATGTGTCACACAAATTTGGTGAGTTTTCCTCCAAATGACTTCATGGTACATAAACTAGTGAAAATGTGTCACGCAAATTTGGTGAGTTTTCCTCCAAATGACTGGTGTGGGGTGAATTAGATTGAACCGATGAAAGAATGCACAACAAATTTTAATGGGTAAGCTTTAATGTTGTACTCTAGTATTTTGTCCTCCTTATTTGCTAATTTAGTTTAATATATTTCCATTTATTAAAATTTAGTTTAGTTCAAAGAGAAAGTCTCTTATTGGACCAATTAACCGGTAGACCAATCATTAAAAACCTCACTTCAATAACTTTTAGGGTCAAATTTTAATTATTTATACATTATGACATATTTAAAATATTTTTAAACTTTACAGGGATCTCGTTGAAATAAATAAAAATAAACATTAAATCACTCTCATTAGTTGCATCAATTATGAAATGACCCAGTGTAAAGATTAGTTGGTCTAAAACAACACTTTGGGTCTGTCCAGATGGGTTTAATTTCAACACATTTTAGCACCAATAAATTTAATTCAGCACTAATAAACTAAATTCGGCATCAATAAGCTCAACACTGAAAGAAAAATAAATAAATAAATAAATATTTATTTGGGTCATCCACAGTCACTGGTTGAATAATAAGTTTAAAACTAAAATATGTTATGCATACTGTACAACATCATTTTGAGAGTCATTCTTTTCATTTTTTTGAAAAAACAAACTACAAATAAATTCAATTCAACTCCAATAAACTAAACTCAACACCGTTAAACTCAAATCAACACCAATGAACTATATTTAGCACTAATAAATTAAAGAGTGAGGTGCATTTTTTAACTCTAAGTTTTAGGCGAAAGTGCAGAAATGACTTTGTAAAATCTGAAAGTATGAAAATAACCCTGGAAAACGTTGACCAAATTGTCAACAACCAATTTGACCGGAAATTGATAAAAAGACCATAATACCATGATTTTAAAAATTCAAAAATAAAATAAATGATGAAAAATACACCTTTACCCTTTCCTTCTCCATTTCTCTTCGCTGGATACCCTTTCCATCTCCATTTGTCTCCACCGCTAATCCATTTCCATCTCCATTTCTCTCTATTTCCATTACTCTCTGCCGCGCCTCCATTTCGCTTTGTCGGGGTTGCGTAGAGGAGAAGGTGGTCGAATTAGTTGCATCGCTAAGGGGCTAGGGTTGAGGGCACGGTGAAAAAGAGGGGGAACAGTGGCAGTGGTCGATTGGATGGGGTGGTGGTGGCAGAGCTAGTGAGTAACGGTGTTTGAGGCGGTGGACTTTGAGGAGGAGCAGCAGTGGTGGTCGATGGGACAGTGAAGCGACGATGGTGGTCGATTGGCAGTGGTGGATGATGGGATGGTGGAGCAACAATGGTGGTTGATTGGTGGTGGTGGTCGATGTGATGGGGTGGTGGTGGCAGAGCTGGTGAGGAACGGTGTCTGAGGTGGCAAACTGTAAGGAGGAGGAGCGGCAGGCTAGGGTTTAGAGGAGGAGAAGTGGGGGGCTAGGGTTTCCGGCGGTGGGGGCTAACTAGTGGCGGAGGTTCTGGGCAGGGGGAAGAGCGGTGGAGGCTTGGCGGCTCGGCTTTTGTTCCTCATTTTTAGATTTTTAAAATTAGGTTTTGTTCCTTATTTTTAGATTTTGCGAATTTGATGCGTAACTGTGAAGATTAATTCAGTTTGTGTTGTTGCTGTTGTTTTTCCGACAAAGTATGCTTTTGAATAGTGTAGACATGTTGTGCGGGTGGCGGGCGGTGGCAAAGCTGGCGGCGGAGGGCGACGAAGCTAGTGGCGCGGCGGCAGTAGGTGGCGGATATAGTGGTGCGGCGGCAGTAGGTGGCGGATATAGTGGTGCGGCAGGTTTGAAGATGAAGAAGGAGGAGAACTTAGGGGGATTTTTGTCATTCAATATTTTGTTTTAAGAGTAGGGATATATTTATCTTTCTATAAAATGTCAATGCCTGAATCAGTTCGATCAATGCCGGAATAGTATAAATTGGGTAAAACTGCACAATTTGATCAAAATATAGGGTTAATTATGCATTTTCAGATTTTACAAGGTCATTCTTGCACTTTCTCAATCTTGTAGGGTCATTTTTACACTTTCCCTAAATTAAATTCAGGACCAAATAAGACCAACAAGACAGGGTAGTTCAAATGTTGTGACAAAAAAAATGAGGAAAAATCATGTAAGTTATTGGTGATAAATGAATAGGTAAAGAAATTTGGTAATGTACCATTTTTTGAAGTGTCGAAATGATTCCAATTTGTATGAGTTTACAGTTACATTGTTCAAATATAAAAATAGTAAAAATGACTAAAACACATTCGTTTTAAATTGGTAAAAATCAATTAATCAAATACGTATGCGACTCTAAATTATTGCTTATATATTTATATAGATTCGAGTTTTTAAAAAGTGCTCATTTATAAAATCCTTAATCCCTAATTCGTATTGTTTGAGTAAGTTAACCTCACTGACATCTGATTAAGGTTGACTTACAAATTTTCAACTGAGATCCAATATAAATGACATATATACACATAAATTTTTAGCTATTTCTTTTGTATATAAACTAGTGGAGTACCATCGCGCGTTACACGATATTATTAATTAAAATATTGAGATTAAGTTTTATTTTAAATTTTAAAGTTTAGTCATCTAAAGAAAATTATATGAGTTATGAAGTGAAATAATTAATTTAGTTAGAAACATTTAAATATTGAATTCATTAAATTTATTTTTATAATATTTCATTAAAATTATTTAAAAAGTAATTATTTACATGTTGATATTTATTTTAAAAGTTTATCATACTTATATGTATCCCATTGCAATAAATAAAAGTAATATTAAATGACTTTATTAGTCTCACTAATTATGAAATGTCCTCATTTAACAGTTAGTCGGTTTTAAACAAGACTTTGTCATACATAAATAAATGAATGAATGAATAAATAATATGTATACGTATTTCTATCAAAAGTACTCTATCATTATATAAAAAAATCAGAACATTTTGTTATTTCAGATTATGTGTTACTTGGATTTTCTTCAGTGATATATAAAATAGATATAGTACAACGAGACATTTATGGTTTTAAATGGAGAAAATGACAGTTTAGGTGCGCACTTTTAGACGAAATTACATGTTTTGTTCCTCTTTTTGCGCCATGTTCCTAAAAGGTTCCCGAATTATTACTAAATGTTCTCAATTGGTTCCTTTATCGGACATAATATATTTTAAATAAGTTAATGGCCGAGATTTAAAAAAAATATAAGTTTACTATTTTTGAGGTTAAATTAATTAATTTTTATTTTCCCTTTTTCCAGTTCTTTCTCGGTGCTTAGTCCACCATGTTTCGAGCACCACCAATCCAACCATACTCACTGTCTCTTCTATCGTCCTTACTTTCCATATTTCTTGCTTCCGAATGCGACACTACCATCGTTAGAAAGATCGACTCAATGTTGACTGACTTAGACCGGCTAATCGTATGTGGGAAGAAATTGAGAATATTTTGCAATAATGTAGGAACGTTTTGGGAACAATTTGCAAAAGGAGGAACGAAACTTGTTATCTCACCTAAAAGTGGGTAACAAATTTGTCATTTTGTCATTTTAAATATATCTTTAGAAGTTATATATTTTAACAAGTTATGATTCATTATATGTATTAAAGAATTAAAATTAGTAACAAATTATAATATTAGTATGATATCAAGTTATGATTGATTATATACATTAAAGAATAAAATCAGTAACATATTACAATATTATTATGTTATATTTAGATAAATTAGGTTTAATTTAGTCAAAATGACCTTAATATCCCTGGTTGACAGCACCAAAGGAAACAATTTCTATTTTATTGTGTTTGGGATTATGATTCATTATATGTAGTAAAGAATTAAAATCAGTAGCAAGTTATAATATTAGTATGTTAATAAGTTATAACTGATTATATATAGTAAAGAATAAAATCATTAACATATCATAATATTAGTATGTTATTTTTAGATAAATTGGGTTTAGCTTAGTCAAAATGACTTTAATATCCCCGCTTGATAGCACCAAAGCAAACACTTTCTATTATATGGTGCTTGAGATACAATCAGCAACAAATTATAATATTAGTATCTTAACAAGTTATGATTGATTATATATAGTAAAGAATCAAATCATTAACATATTATAATATTAGTATATTATTTTTAGATAAATCGGGTTTAGCTTAGTCAAAATGACTTCAATATCCCTGGTTGACGACACCAAAACAAATAATTTCTATTATATGGTGCTTGGAATTATGATTCATTATATGTAGTAAAGAATTAAAATCAGTAACAAATTATAATATTAGTATATTAACAAGTTATGATTGATTATATATAGTAAAAAATAAAATCATTAACATATTATAATATTAATATTATTTTTAGATAAATTGGGTTTAGCTTAGTCAAAATGACTTCAATATCTCCGGTTGACATCACCAACACAAACAATTTCTATTAATGGAGCTTGGGATAAAATAAGTAAAAAATTATAATATTAGTATGTTAACAGGTTATGATTGATTATATATAGTAAAGAATAAAATCATTAACATATTGTAATATTAGTATGTTATTTTTAGATACATTGGGTTTAGATTAGTCAAAATGACTTCAATATCCTCAGTTGACAGTACCAAAGCAAACAATTTTTATTATATGGTGCTTGTGATAAAATCAGTATCTAATTATAATATTAGTATGTTAACAAGTAATGATTGATTATAAGTAGTAAAGAATAAAATCATTAACATATTATAATTAGCATGTTATTTTTAGATAAATTGGATTTAGCTTAGTCAAAATGACTTCAATATCTCCGGTTGACAGCACCAAAACAAACAATTTCTATTATACGGTGATTGTGATTGTACGTAGTGTGTGATTAGTGCAATACTTTTTTTTAATATATAGATCAGTTATTATTTGAGAGTATATCTAAAAAAACTCGTTCAAAGAAATTTTTCTAGTCAGATTATAATTATTTATGTTTTAAAATATATTTTCAATTTATTGTTTTTTATATTTTAAAATACATTTTAAAATTATGAAGATCGTGTTGTAATAAATAAATAAATATTGAATCAGTCCAATAATTATATTGCTTATAAAAATGACTATTTTTAATGGTTGGATGATTTAAAATAAGACTTTGTATTATTATTCAACAATATTAGCGAGAAACACATTTTTTGTTTAACATAGTATAATGAATTAGTTATAGTGAAGGTTAAAAGTGGAAGCAATCTATTTAATATTTTTTAAAATACATTTAAATAAAAATTAGTTTCTAAACCTTTTAATCGATCATTTATTCATTTTATAGATAAGTAAAAGTAGAGAGGAAAAAAACTTATCTTTATTGCTCTACTTTATACATCTGAGAAATAAAATAACATAATCATTTTTCTCATATAATTTCAACCCTTAATTTGTTGTGCTTGAATAACATTTTCTTAAAGATCCACCATTGTCGATTTGGGTTTTGTACTAGTGAAAAGTTCAATTGTTTTCAAGTCATTCATGTTGATTTAACTTTTTTCAAGAACAATTTTGATAAATCAATTGAAAGCAGTTGATTGTGCTCTTTCTAAAAATATTTTTGGGAAAATAGTTTACAATATATTATATTGATACCAATAAATTAGATTTTATTTTTATATTTTACAATTGTTGTTGAATAATTACTTAGATACAAAAAAATTCCTTATTTTAGACACTAATATAATTTTATCATACTAACTCAATATTTCAATAAATAAAAATTAATATTTAGGTTATATTTTATAATTAATATTTATACATTTCTATTAGTAATTAATACAGGAGTATACTAGTAGTAGTATTAAATGTTTTTTTCTAGGTAGATTTTTTTCATACTTATTTTAATTAATACAAAGGCATTTATATAAACCCCTAACCCGGACGTGAATACTATTTGTTCCGAATTTCCTTTGGAAAAGAAAGAAAAAGGAAACTTTTTTGTTATAAATATCCACCATGTGGTTCCCCCCTCCATTCATTTTCATTCATTCGCGCCTGAATCCTATTAGGTTTCGGAAAAGAAAGAAGAAAAAGGAAACTTTAGTTACCCACCGCCGGAGATGGGCCGCGGTGGCAGGGAGTTCAATCCCACGGCGGCGGAGCTCATTTCGTACTACCTGAAGAATCGCATTCTCGGAATCTCGTACCCTGCTTCCGACATCATCCCACAATCGACGGTGTTCGGCGATCAACTCAATCCCTGGGACAAGTTCTCCGATCCCTGCCATTGGTGCCTCGACTCCCACAACATTCCGACACTGTATTTGCACACCAAGTTGGAAAACATCGGAACCAGCTCCAAGTCCAGCAATGTCCAGAAGAAAAGAATGGCTGGATGTGGAACCTGGCACAGCACGGCAGCGCCGATAGAAGTGCATTTCCCCGGCAATAAGGACCTCGTCATCGGACACTACAAAAAGTTGTCCTTCAGGACCAACAATGGCGAAGAAACCATCGGCCATTGGACCATGAACGAGTACACCATCTCTGCTGATGCCTTTCCTGAAATCCGGGGATGTGATTGGGAGGATCGGGTGATTTGCAGGATTAAGAGATATGACGATAGGAGTTGCATTGGAGGCAAGGTGATTAAGAACAACTCATCATTCACTCGGGGGAGCCCTGTATCAAACAAAAGGAAGAACTCATCATCCATTGAGAGTACTAAACCTATCAAGAAGTTGAAATCATCGCAGGAGCCTTCCAACCAAATGACTGCACCTGTGGTGGTGGTGCAGGATGATGATGCTGGTGGCACCACGATGTCGGAGCCTTCCAACCAAATGGCTGCACCAGTGGTGGTGGTGCTGGATGATGATGATGGTGGCGCCACCATGCCGGGGGAGTGGACGGATTCAGATGCCTTAGAATTCGAAGAGCTGATGAAAGGCATTGCATCTGAACCTTTGCATTTCGGGGAATGGACGGATTCCGATGCCTTGGAATTCAAAGAGGTGATGAATGGCATTGCATCGGAACCTTCGCATTTCGAGGAATGGAAGGATTCAGATGTCTTGGAATTCGAAGACATGATGAATGGCCTCGAATGGGAATGGGATGCTTCAGAGGAAAGATTAGTGTTTTAGTGAAACAACAGTATTAGAAAGATGATTATAGACTGATATTTTGGACAGAAATTTTGCTTTGTTTTAGCATGTATTGTAAAGATGATCCACTGCTGAGTAAATAGATAACTTGTTTTCTCATTCTAAGCTTTTGCAATTTAATCAATTTCTACCCTTCCTATCAATTGCAGTGTGTGTTGGTGTTATTCCATCTGAAAATGGCTATATACAATTACAGTATGTGTGTTATTAGCTTGGAAGATCTCACCTTTTTGTAGCTGAGCTGCAGTAGTAGCCGTAAGTGCGGCTTCAACTTTCTCATTTTCAGCAATCCTTTCATATAGGGCAGTAAGCTCCTGTTTCAGCCGTCTTCTTTTTGGCTTTCATGGCTTTATTCTGCTAACACCACGCGCACAACGCTTCATTTTCCGTTCTATCATGTTTTCCAAACCAAAAACAGAAAGAGTAACAATATTCAGTACTTCAAGTATGGAAATCTTGGCCTCCAGATCAGTATGGATTCCTTTGAAAGTTATGTTTTCAGCTCTAACATAAAATGTATCACATCTCCAAGAGTAACCAAGAAATGGCCTGATAGCATTTGGTACCATCATGATCTCGTTGCTCTGATAATGATGAGCAAATATAGTTCAATGAGATTCAGTAGTGGCTGCAATACATGTCTCAAATTCTCTTAGCTGTGATTCTGCATAGTCTGCTGCAGTATTTGAGGCTTGTACAATCAAGATGCTTTTGTGTGCCTTATAGAGCTATTGTATTTGAGGCTTCTCATGTATGGCTTATAGAGCTGCCTCGCATGCTGCATATGACATTCTAGATATTCTCCTCAGCCGTCTTCTTTTTGGCTTTCATGACTTGATACTACTTACGGCACATAACAACAGTTCATTTTCCAATCTATCGTCCCTGCCAAAACAGAAGTAGTACCCGAGTTCAATACCTGAAGTAGAAGGAAGTCGAATGACGCCTTCAGTTAGATACAATTGCAACCATCTGATGATTTAGACATTGAAGATATATGAATTTCTGAATGTCAGACAAACTACAAATTGGGATAAATGTAGAACTTCAAAAAAACAATGAACTCCTTGAGTTCTATAATCTAAATTGCCTCAACATTCTAGATGTAAGCTCACCTGACCCCCTTGCTCAGCATAAGAGCTTGTGGATTCAATAATAATACCAACTTCATTGTTACCTAAGGCACTATCAATGAACTCATTCCCGCAATAAATTGCTCTAATTGCGCTTTCATGATCCTGATTAAGAAACCAATTCTATGAAGATGAGATTTCAATACCTACCTAAGAAATCTAAAAGTTTGCACAATTTACCAAGGTTGCAGAGTCAAAAGTATGCATTCATGAAAAACTAGAAAAGGCAATCATGCACTCACGCACAAGACCATCAAAATAGATACAGCAGATACTACAGAACTTTGACAACATCAAACTTCATGATTTCATTAGCAACTTTTCTTACCAAAACAGATGTAATTTAAAAACTCTCTCCAGCACAAAAGGTTCTTTAATAATCCAGAAATAATTATCATTACATATAAACTGATTGCGACTATGATTTTTCTGACATTTCCTGAATAAAAACCTTTGCTTCACAATTATAAGTATTTTCTATCAACAAAAAGATGAAGAACGGTGTCCAAGCAACTTATAAAAGAAAAACAGCGGAAGGATAACATAAATAAGCAACAAAGGGCCTTGTCAACAAACCTTAAACCACGTTAACTTAAACACGTCATTAGTTGAATCAACCCCGTCCTTGCGCAATGCTGAGGTAGCGTCAGCATCCAATGCAGTAATTATAGCACCTGTCTGTTGAGAAACACGTCACAATTATAAAAGGTAATGACGCTATTAGATGTGTCATATATCCCAAGATCCTAATCTAGTTTTGAAAAATGTAAGCCATCATAGGCACCCAAATCAGAGTATGCGTCTTAACACAAACTCACGGCCCGTGTTACATACAGAAAAAGAAATTTCAAAATGAAACCCGAAACCAAATATCAACAGCGCATTAACATTTGAAAGCAAATAAGTAGATTCTGCATATTTATCATGGCTACACCCTCTGGATTGTCAAATTAAACAAAATCCAAGCACACATTACATACAACAGAAATTCAAAAATTCTTTTCTTTTTTGTATTATCATATGGTGAACGCACAGCACTCAGCCAAAATGACCAAATTATGTGATAGCTCTGCAGATAATAGCACATTTTGTCAACAGTTTTGAATAAAAACTATACATTTTGAACGGGCAATTCTATTCCATTAACTAGATTACCTGGACTGGAGCGGTCGGAAATAGCAAAAGAAAGAGTCCTGATGTGATCAGCAACAACCAGGCATTGTTCTTTTCAATTGAGCTGAACTAAAGCAAATTCCATACAAATTGTCACCATTAACAATTGAACTAAACTAAAACTGTATTGAATTGCATATAAACAGGAAAAGAAGTGATGTGGTGATTTTGAATTTTTTTAGAAAGGCGGGAAAAGAGATGGATGGAAGAGCTCACCGGCATTGGCGAAGAGAAGGGTGGGATCATTGATAGTGACGACGGGGATGCATTTCCAGCTGACGTTATCCTTTCCTTCAAAGAATCCGCTGAAGGTATCTCGTACCTTGCTCGCCATTCTCGACAAAAAGCGGCGGGTCCAGTACTGCAGAATCGGAGACTTTAGTACGGTAATACCCGCAATTCTAGCGTATCTGTGTGAATGAAAGGCAGAATTTAGGGCTTGGCGGGGAGTTGCAGGTTTTTAATGGAGAAGACGATGATGATGGTGAAAAGAATTAGGAGGTAATTGGTGATAGGTGCAAAATCGGAGGATTGAAAAAGGGAATAAGTTGATGGTGAAATTAATTAAGGGGTGATTGGTGACAAGTGTAAAAATGGGGGATTGAAAATGGAGGGGGTGACTGGTGATAAATGTAAATCGGAGGATTGAGAATGAAAAAGGGTATAAATTGATGGAGAAAAAAATTAGGCAAAGTCTTAGGAAAGACGGTTTTTCCATAGGCTTATGGAAAGACGGAGTTTAATTAGAATAATAAAAGGTAACAGATCTATGTTGCAATATTAAAATTTTAGTATGCAACATTTAGTAGTTATAAAATGTATAACTCAGTTCTTGCAACCCAAAATTTTTATCTTCATTTCATCTAATTGACACTTTAAACCTTGGTCTTTCCAAGACTTATGAAAAGACCGTCTTTGAAAATACAGACTCAAAAAATTAAGAAGCAATTGGTGATAAATGTAAAAATGGTGATTCACAATTTAAAAAAAAGCTTGGAACGGATGGAATCTTCTCTAATATCAGAGCTAGGTTTCAATCCTGGGACTTGTGGGTTATGGGCCCACCACACTTTCGATGTGCCACTCTAATCGGTTTAAATCTTTTATTTGTTTAATTTATGTTCTCACAAATTTATTCAAATTGCATAATTTTCTTTGTAGGTGTTTATCGAAAGGTAGATAACACTGTGCTTTTTAACCAAGGAAGAAATAGAACTTGTTTACGTCAAATCAAAATCAATAGTTTCTAAACTTTTATTACTTTAATTCTTTTATGTCAATATTATGAAAATTTATTATATTAATCAATATAAGTTACTGCCATGGATTTTTAAAAAACTTTATTTCAACCTAGTTATACTAAATAAATTTGAAGATGGTATATCAAAAAAAATTATACAGTGTCTACTCTCTGTGTCACTATAAATTCTAATGTGAGTACTTTAACTTTGAAATATCATTGTGTGCAATTCCTATATTAAGAAAAGTTAAGTATGATGAAAAATGAAATTTTCTTAACTTTTGAAACAATCATTATATATTTTAAAATTAATTGCCATATTTTTTTTATTATAAATAGAAAACATTTGATGTAAAAATACGAAATATTTTATTAAATATATAATGAGTCTGTCTCTTGAAAAACGGTATTTTCATAAGTCATGGAAAGACCAAGGTTTAAAGTGCAAATTAGAAAAATGATGATAAAATTTTCGGGTTGCATGATTCGGGTTATAAACTTTATAACTACTACATGTTGCATAATAAATTATTAATATTGCAACTAAGACCTTTTACCTTTATTATTTTAATTAAACTCCGTCTTTCCATAAGCCTATGGAAAGACGGTCTTTCCCAAGACTTTTCCATATATAATAAGCTAAAGATAGAGTCTTGTATAAGACCATCTCACGGTGAGACCAGGATTATATTGCAAAGATTTCAACATGGGGTTTCATACTGATATTTTAAAAGTTCAGGGATTTAATATGTAATTGTGATAATTTACAATTTAGTCCTATTATATATATATATATATATATATTATATCGGACAGCTTATTTTCCAAATTTGGCCATATTTTTCATTCCCATTTTTTCAAGAAACTCAATCGTTCTCTCTTTCAAAATCGAACAACTTTCTCTCACAATATTCAACCGCTTGAATTCTTACAACCGGTGATATTTCTTCTATTTAATCGTTTATTGCTTTGGTATTTTCTCCATTTTAAGTGTGCATTGATCGGATTGAAGCTGTGTTTTTGTTCCTGCATTTTTTTTTGTTTATTTATGTTTGGTTTTTGGTGATCTACGAGTGGACGAGTTCGGATTGTGCTTAATCCGCGAAGGTAATGTAGTCGCTAGGGTTCTTTGTTCGTATTTTTTCCCAATTTTTGTGTGCATGTGATGTTTTATGCTTTGTGTGGGTTTTCTGAGTGTTTCTTTTGCTTATTTTGTGTTTCTCTTTTGATCGTGTAGTCTAATGTTTCTTTAATGTGTTCGATTTGAAGTTTCTAGGGTTTTCGTTGTTGACTGTATTTGTATTTTGGGGATTGCTCTGTTTTTTGTGTTTGTTGTGTAGGTCTTAGTGTTTCTATGTTCTAGCGCTTGCTTTGATGTTATATTAATGTTTTTCTTCGATTTTGCACTCATTTTAGTTTTTGTGTTGAATGTGTTTGATATTTTAGGGTTCATTTAGTTTGTGTATTAATATTTGTGTTTTGTTGTTGTTTAGTAAATGTCGAATGACAAAGTTGCAGGTGATTCAACTTTAGAGTTTCTTGCCGACATTGCCAAGAACTATGAAGAATCTGATGAAGTTAGTCATCCTCCTGTCATAAAAAATCCAAAGAAACGAGGACCTTCTGAATGTATTTTCTCTTTGTCTCTGTTTTGGTGGGAATTTTTTAATGTATTTTGTTGTTGTTCAGTAATTTGTGATGTAATTTTATGACAAGATGTTTCATATACTTCTGTTGATGTTTCACTTTTGCTCTTTGTGATGTTGTAACTTTATGACATGATGTTTCATATACTTCTGTTTATGTTTTGCTTGTGATCTTTTCATGTTCATCAGTCATCTATTTGTGTCTTTCTAGTGTGAGTTTTCATCTCATGTGTCTTTCATGTGTTGTGCTTCAGTTTTAGTTATCGATGTTTTCAAGTATTTGATTTGTCATTTTCTGTTTGAGCTGATATGTTGATTTTTTAAATTTATTGTATGATGTTCTACATTCATGTCATGATGTATAATTTTTAGTTTGATATGCTTTCAATTCAGTCTATGGTCACTACCACAGAGACTCACCTCTAGCACCAGTTTTTTAGCACAGGTTTTGAAAATCGGTACCAAAAATGTAATAGCACCATTTTAAAAAAAATTTAACAACGGTTTTTAAAACCGGTGTTAATTTAACACCAATTTTTTAATTTTAACACCGGTTAAAAATTCTATCTTCGCGACAAAAAATTGCTAGTTTTTTTTAAATAGCACCGCTGGAAAAAAATAGCACCGGTTTTAAAAATCGGTGCTAAAAATTTTAAAAATTCTATTTTCCCGCCAAAAAAATTAAAATAGCATTGGTTCATCAACATGCTACCCATTTTCTTTGGTAGGCAGGGGGAGAATGTCAACAAACACCTCACTGAATTTCACTTCTTGTGTGGTGGTACAGTCCCCCATGGAGTGTATGAAGACTTCTATAAGTTGAAGGTGTTCCCGTTCACACTAAGGGATGGTGCAATCGATTGGCTCCACTACCTATCACCCAAGAGCATCAAGAGTTGGCTCGATATGAAAATGAATTTTTAGCCAAATACTTCCTGGCCTCGAGATCCACCGCCTTGAAAAAGGACATAAGCAACATCCTCCAATGGCATGAAGAATCTCTCTTTGACTATTGGGAGAGGTTGAAGAAGCTTCTCGCAAGTTGTCCTTAGCACGGTTATTTGGAGGGGGATTTGGTCTATCACTTCTGCAATAGTCTTCTTGATGAGGATCAAAGGTTGGTGAGGAGTTCTTGTGGTGGCACCCTTGGGAACAAGACTTCTTCCGAGGCGATGTAATTGTATAAGGAGTTAACGGAAGAATCAAGAAACTTTAGCTCAAGGGACAATTTGAGAAGGATAAATCCAACGCCCGCAAGTGACCCTTCCAATAGTGGAAAGCTCAAGGATCAAGTCTCGGCCCTTGCATCCATGGTGAAATCATTGATGACGAAGCCCGGAAATGCACCACATGTTAAATCATATGAAATTTGTTACTTGGCGCATCCTACAGACACTTTCCCTATTTTGCAAGAGGACTATGTCGAGAAGGTGAGTGCCATGGGGTATCAAGGAAATCAAGGTTACCAAGGCAACCAAGGATATCAAGGTGGGCAAGGCTACCAAGGTCACTAAGGCTACCAAGGGTACCAAAGCCGGCCTTACAATTCGGGAAATCGTGATAACCCAAACTTCCAGTATGGAAACCCTCAAGGAAGCCAAAACCCTCAACCGTATCAACCTCCTCAACAACAATACAGGCCACCTCAACAACAATTTCAAAGGCTCCAAGACAAACCCCGAGACCAAGGGGAGAGCTCGGGGCTAACAAAGGATGAGGTGATGCAAGCCATTCACCGGTTAGGCATGTGTGCAGAGAAAAGTGAAAAATTCCAAGATGAAGCCAAGGCAAGCATCAAGAACTTGGAAACTCAAGTGAGCCAAATAGCTCAAGTGGTGAATCAGATGGAGGCCCAGGAAAAAGGTAAAGTACCCTCCCAACCGGAGATCAACCCTCGACAAAATGCTAGTGCTATCGCTTTGAGAAGTGGTAGAGAGGCTGAAACTTCCCCAAGTAATGAAACTGTTGAAGAGGAGCCTATGAGGATTGAGGTGTTTGAAAAAGAGGATGAGAAAGAAGAAGCCCATGAGAAGAAGGCCGAGGAATTGGCCAAAAAGATCAAGAAAGAAGAAATCGAGGTGGAGACATTTGCGCCAAGTCCATCTCGGAACCTTCATCTCCCCCTCACAAAAAAGCAAATATGGTTGAGATCCCTCCATATGTACCGGAAACTCCATTTCCGGAAGCCTTGAAATACAAAATGAGGAAGGAGGACAACAAGGACATCTACGAAGTCTTTCGTAGATGTGAAGTAAATATCCCACTCTTGAATGCCATTGAACAAATTCCTAGATATGCTAAATTTTTCAAGGAATTATGTGTTGTGAATAGAAAACAAAAGGCCAAAAATAAGTTGAAAAATGGAAAAAGTGAGCATGTTTCCGCCCTTTGTCAAAAAGAGCTACCCCCTAAGTTTAGCAATCTCGGTATGTTCACAATCCCTTGCATAATAGGAAATACACATTTTGAAAAAGCTATGATTGATCTAGGTGCATCGATAATTGTGATTCCTTACTCTATGTATGAAAACCTCAACTTAGGTACATTGCACAAAACCAGGGTGGTAATCCAATTGGTCGATCGTTCTAGTGCATAACCTAAAGGTATTGTCGAGGACGTGTTGGTTAAGGTTGATTCCTTAGTTTTCCCCGCAGATTTTTATGTCCTTGACATGAAGTATGATAAATATGCCACCCCAATTTTTTTGTGGAGGCCATTTTTGAAAACCTCGAGGACAATGATTGATGTGCATAAGGGTACTCTCACCATGGAATTTGAAGGAATAAAAGTAGAGTTTAACATAAATGACTCTATGAAGTATCCTAGTGAAGAACATGATTGCTATGCCTTAGATGTTGTTGAAGAAGTTTTGCAAGATGTTTTTGAGCTAAGTGGTGATGATCCCTTGTTAGTTTCTTTGCAATGTGATAGTGATGATGCCCACAATGTATACTCTATGAGCACTAACTTGAAGAAAATCTTTGAGGACTTGAACCTGCTTGAAGAGATGAAACTGGGCCTCTCAAAGCCTTCTCCTCTACTCTTAGAGGAACCCAAGGAACCGGAATTCCTCCCATCACTCATGAAAGAACCGGTGATTGAACTTAAACCTTTTCCAAGTGACCTCAAGTATCCATTTCTTGGGGAAGGGGAGACGCCCCTGGTTATCAGTTCAAGCAAACTCACCAAAGAGCGAGAAGAAAAGTTGATGGTGGTGTTACGGGAGAACAAGAAAGCAATTGGATGGATTGTTGCCGACATCAAAGGCATAAGTCCATCCACTTGCATGCATAGAATCTTTTTGGAAGAAGATACAAGACCCGTGCAACAACCCCAATGCCGTTTAAACCCACCTATGATGGAGGTGGTGAAGGAGGAACTCCTTAAGTTACTCCAAGCGGGTATGATCTATCCAATCTCAAATAGAAAGTGGGTGAGCCCAACTCAAGTGGTACCCAAGAAGAGTGTGGTGATGGTGGTCGAAAATGAGAAGGGTGAAATGGTGCCCACCCGAGTTCAAAAAAGGTGGTGCGTTTGCATTGACAACCGGAGGCTAAATGCGGAAACCCGGAAGGATCACTTCCCGTTGTCATTCATTGTTCAAATGCTTGAGAGGTTAGAAAGCCACCTCTTATATTTCTTTTTGGATGGGTAATCGGGGTACTTTCAAGTAGCTATGGCCACAAAAGACCAGGAACAAACCACTTTCACGTGCCCCTCATGTACGTTTGCCTACCCGCGTATGCCTTTTGGGTTATGTAACCCCCCCCCCCCCCCCCCGCAACTTTCCAAAGGTGTATGGTAAGCATTCATTTTTATTCTTAGAATGAGGATTGTGGGTTGGTATTGGTAATACTTTCATTCCTTTTCATGATTATGGTTTTACTGAGTACTTCACCAAGCTCAACCCTAATATGACGATGGGTGAGCTAGATCGTTGGGATCCCAACCATAATTCTGTTGAGTCGGACGCACACACTGTCAGTGGGCTGCATCAGGCTGTCAATACTGGGGAGGCCATGGGGGGCGAGGTTCAGGCTGCTGGTGGTGCCAATGATGAGGTGATCATGAAGGGTGAGGCTCAGGCTGCTGTTAGGGGGAAGGGGAGGGTGGCAGGCTGATGATGCTGCTAAGCCTTAAAAGGCTTTGTAATTTTGAATCTTTTTTATTTTGATGGTTGTGTATTCCCCTGCTGAGGGATGGAACAATATTTTTTTCTTGCTTTTTTTTGGGGTGTGTGTTCCCCATGTTGGACTTGTTGGGTACAGGGTGTCCTCCCCCCCCCCCCGTTTTTACAAATTTGACAACTTTTCCTCCTTATTTGCTTCTAGTCTTTTCCTCTGGTTATTTCTGCTTGTTTTGCCTGACCGTTAGTCGTAAATAAGTGTTTTGCTCACTTTTGACCACCTTTCCATCCTTATTTTCTTCTTCTTTTCCCTTTAGCCGATCTTTCCATTTGATGACCATTAAGGCTCGTTTTTCAACGGTGTTTGTTCTTACCCCAGTCGATGTCCTAACTTTTAGCAGTTGTGGATGTGGCTAGAATGCTTCCTCTACCTGCTTGTTACAGTTTCAGCTTGAGTTAAACTCATTAATCTATAATATTTCTTATTTTTGTTTGGACCTAGCCCGCAATCTCACTGGTTGTTAGAGTCGGGATTGCGATTTTGCCTCTTACTCGGAGTCTATTTCTTTTGCCTATTTGGACTTGGCCTGCAATTTCCTTGGCTATTGGAGCCAGGATTGCAACTTTAGCCTGGGTCAAGCTTGATACTCAACGACTATGGCTGTGGCCGAAGTTTATTTCTTTTGCCTATTTGGACCTGGCCTACAATTTCCCTGGCTGTTAGAGCCAAGATTGCAACTTTAGCCTGGGTCAAGCTCGTTGCTCAATGACTATGGTTGTGGCCAGAGTTCATTTCTTTTGCCTATTTAGACCTGGATTGTAATTTCCCTGGATGTTGGAGCCAAGACTGTAACTTTAGCCTGGGTAAGGCTCGTTACTCAACGGCTATGGCTGTGGCCAAGATTGTAATTTTGGCCAGCCTCGGGCTTATTTTACACATACTTTCGACCATTTTCTCCTCTGCATTCAAATTTCGTAAAAGAGAAAAAATATCCAGGACGCTGGCCAGGATTTCCTTAAGATCATGCCCCTTATGGGCTAACAAAAGACTTAATCTTCTCAAGAATCTGCCTAGTCTGCCCGCAAGATCATGATGTCTGGCTGCATGTGCCGAATACATAATCATATTTTATAGCTACTTAGGCATAGTACCTTCTTAGGTGGACAATGGTCCAAGTGCAGGGGATTGGCCTGCTGTCCAGCGTTTCCAGTTTGTAAGCTCCTTTTCCCATCAGCTCGACCACCATGTATGGGCCTTCCTAGTTTGCATCCAGCTTATTCTGTCCATGGGATCTATTTGCTTCATTTCTCTTTAATGCAAAGTCTCCCGGTTTCAGGGATCTGGGCTTGGCCCTGCTGTCATAGTGCTGCTCCATCCAGGACTTGTAAGCAGCCTACTTCAACGATACTTTCCCCCTGATTTCATCCAGCCCCTCCTGCTCTTCTTCCCATTCTCCCTTTGCCTGTCCCAGCCTTATTTTTAAGCCCTAAACTATCGTCATTTTTGTCATTTTTACCTATCCATTTTCCTATAGATAAGACATCGACGTGAACTGATGCCTTATGTTTAGGCCATCACACTAGGATCTAAAGGGTTCATTAGCGAACTATTTTCCATTGTCGCTTACTATCACCTATGGGATGCTGAACCTGCACACTATATTCCACAAGGAGAAGTTTGTAATCTTCTTCCCTGTCACACTTGCTATAACCACTACTTCTACCCACTTGGTAAAACAATCTATTTCCACCACTAAAAAAACCTCTTTCTCCTTGCTGCCTCCGGGAATGGTCCTGCAATGTCAATCCCCCATTTGGCAGATGGTCATGGCAATCTTATGATGGTCATCCATTCTGCAAGGAGACTTTGCACCATGGCATACTCCTAACATCTGTGACATTCCTTGACCATTTTCTCCGCGTTTGCTCTTATAGTTGACCAATAGTAACCATCTCGCAATGCGAATGCCCTTGGTCCATGATGGCTTCTACAGCTTCCCTCGTGTATTTCTCTTAGGATTGTGTTTGCTAGCACGGGCTCTGCACTTCTGAGCCACGACTCTGTATACCCCTTCTTATATAGAAACCCGCTCTTCAAGGCATCCCGCAATGCCTTCCTTCTTACTCTTCTAGCCTCTTTATCGTCTGCTGGCAATGTCCCATGTTCCAAGTAAACTCGAAGGGGCATTGTTTAGGCTGCCTTGAGGTTTGTATTTGTTGACTTTCTTGCTAACTCCTCGACCAACACGGACTTGGTTAAGTTTGCAGTTGACCATTGTACTGGTTGGCCATTTTACTGGTTGGCCACTTGCTTGGAGTCCCCATGGGCCTGTAATTTCTTCGCTCCCAACTTCCTGGCTATCTCCATGCCTGCTATCAGTGCCTCATAATCTACCTCGTTATTTAACGCAAGAAACTTAATAATCAAGGCGTAAGTTGCCTCTACTCCTTCTGGATCCAATATTACCAGGACCGCTCTGACTCCTTCCACTCTGGATGCCCGATCCACATACAGTTTCCACACATCTGGACCTGCCAGACCGCTTGCATTCACGACCAGGGTGGGTTGGGTTTTGTGCTTCTTCTGGTGCTTTCATTTTCCTTTCTTTGGGCATTTCTACCAGAAAGTATGCCATTACCTTCCCCTTTATTGCTCTTCTTGGGGAGTATTCAATGTCGTGTTCTCCCAGCTTCACTGCCCACTTCACCAATCTCTCTGAAGCTTCTGGCTTGGTCAGTATCGCCTTCAGTGGTTGTTTAATTAGTACTATAATAGGGTGTGCCTAAAAGTATTTCCTTAGCTTCCTCTCTGCGTGTACCAATACTAGCGCTAGTTTCTCTCGGCTCGTATATCTCGTTATGGTCCCTACAGAGCCCAGTTCACAAAATACATTGGTTGTTGTATTTTGTTTTCCTCACTTACCAGTGCACTTTTGATTGCTTCCTCGCTTGCTGCCACGTACAAGTACAGGGTCTCCCCCTTCTTGGGGTTGGTCAAGGTCGGGAGATCTTTCAGGTAGGTTTTTAGCTCCTCGAATGCTTTCTCCTTAAGCTCCCCAACTGTATTCCCCCCTTCTTGTGTACACATCCCTTCAAGGTTTTGAAGTAGGGAAGTGCTCTCTCTTCTGCTCGGGACATGAAGCAGTTCATGGCTGCCAGCTTCCCATTCAGGGTTTGGGCCTCCTTCACCGTGCTTGGCGACTTTATTTCCAGAATTGCTTTAAATTTCTGGGGGTTTGCTCCCAGCCCCTTATTTGACAATATGTGCCCAAAAAACTTTCTTGCTCCTACATCGAGCTGACATTTGGCTGGGTTCAGCCTCATCCCTATCTCCCTAACTGTACCAAGGTCTCCCTGACATCCTCCAAAAAGGTCTCGTACTGGCTGCTAGGGATGGAAATGGGGCAGAGCGGGTACGATTATGGTACTTCATGAATTGTGCAAGGGTATGGACCGAATAACTAAGTTCGGGATGAGTAATAGTCGGATATATCATACGCCAAGCTAGACGTCTATACTGCTCCGGGTTATGGTAGGCTGGACCTTTAACACGTGCCAAATCATGTTGTTGCTTCATCGGAAAGTCAGTTGGTTTAGAGACAGATAAACTGGTATATGATAAAATGTCCAAAGCATATTTCCTTAGCAAAAGAAACATCTCCTTCAGTCTTCTAGCAATCTCTATGCCCAAAAAATACTTAAGCAGACCAAGATCTTTCATATGGAAACAAGAACTTAAGTATTTCTTGAACTCAGAGATGAGTGCAGAAGAACTACCAGCAATGACCAAATCATCCACATAAACCAGAACATGCAAAGAAACTGATCCACGGGAAAAGATAAACAAAGAGTAATCTGCCTTACTCTGAACAAAACGAAATACTCGTAAAGCCTGAGCCAACTTAGTAAACTAATTTCTAGGAGCCTGACGAAGACCATAAAGAGATTTTTTGAAGGCAATATACCTGACCATGGGGTACAACATAGCCGTGTGGGGTCGCATAAAAACCTTTTCATGCAAATAACCATGCAGGAAGGCATTACGGACATCCATCTGATGCTGTTCCCACCATGAATGACCGCAACAGATAAGAATACATAACTAATCTTCACAACTGGAGCAAAGGTCTCAGTAGAATCAATTCCTTCAACCTGGCGATTCCCAAGAACCACTAGGCTCGCCTTATGATGTTCAATAGTACCATCTGGCCTTAACTTCATCCGGTAGACCCATTTGCACCCAATTGCCTTCTTATTCAGAGGCAGGGGAGCCAAAGTTCATGCCTGATTGCGCTCCAGTGCAATAAGTTCTTCAATCATAGCGTCTCACCAATGAGTATGTTATGAAGCCTCAAAATAAGTAGTGGGATCTGCACTAGATGTTACTGCACCCAAAAATCTAGAATGTATACTAGAAAAATTATCACAATTTACATAATCAGTGAGAGGATAGAGAAAATCTGAGGAAAGTGACGATGCATGAGTGAACAGAGACGTAAGATGGGGGGTTTTCAGTAGTAAGAGCACAAACATAATCATCACAATCATAATCTGCCAAGTAAGAAGGCAGTCGGCGAGCACGAATACTGTCTGATAGGTGGCAACTCAGCAGCGAAACCATCCAGAGCCAGAGATACTACAAAAGGAGACTGGGCTGGATGGTCAGAGCCAGCGGGATACAAGTTCAATAAGAGAACCTTTGTCACTAGTCATGTGATATGAGGCTCCCGAATCAAGTATCCATGGTAAAGTAGGCTTACCGGACTCATTGTCAGTAAGAGAATTAAATTGATTAAATAAATGCATGGTTGTGCTCCATTGGTCATCAAAAAGAGTATAGCCAAAGTTGGATTCGGGCAGGGACACGGCCAGAGGAAGGCACCACCACTAGACCGGGTGGCGACAAGGCGACGCTGGTGAACGGTGGCAGGAGAGGAAGTGTCACGGCAGCACCTCCAGTCATGACGGTGATGGCGGATGGTCGAGAAACTAGCATCGGCTTCTTGGCGGTGCCAGATTTCTCCTTCAACTACTTGAACCATTCTGGTACACCAAAGATCTGGAATCAGTAATCCTTATCATGGCCCTTGCAATGACAATGTGTACAAGCAAGATTCTTGCGGAAAGATGCAGAAAGAACAACTGGCGAAGAATTTTTAGGTGGTGGGCGTCGTGCAGCATATGCCATGGAGTTAGAAGAAGGCTCACGAGCTCGAATGACAGCTCTATGATTCTCCTCCTGGGTAACAAGGGCATACACTTTCATGATAGGTGGCATTGGATCAATGCTCATGATATGTGATCGCAAGGTGTGAAAGCCTTCATCGAGACCAAAGATAAATTAGTATATCAAATCATTCTGTCTTTCTTGGAAGACTCTCGTAGAAATACTACAATGGCATAATGCCTTGCTTTCTTCACGGTCACAAACTAGGGGAGGCCGCATGCAGTGATAATCGGCAAACAACTTCTTCAGTTTTCCAAAATAAATGTCGATGGGCTGACCGTTCTACATGCAACTCTGAATAGCCTCTTACATTTGCAAAACTTTCATACCATCGCCGAAAATAAATCATGCCTTCAGGTCATCTCACAGTTCCTTAACTGTGGCAAACAAGATTGTAGAAGATCTTAATATCGGATCCAGGGTTTGCAAGATCCAGCAGACAAGAGTAGCATTAACCCCAGGCCAATTAGCAGCATCAGGATGACCATCCTGGGGTTTGGTAATGGATCTATCAAAGAACCTAATCTTGTTTTTGGCAAGGAATGTGCGGCACATCGTGTCAGACCATTCAATGTAATTTTCTTGACCTTTCAGTATGTTCGGTATACGTTGTAAACTTTGACCATCGCCAGAGCCAATAAAGTAAGGATCAGTCGACATACGACCAATAGGCACAACGGTCTGAGGCCCAGGTTGCAATTGTAACTGCATCAGTAAAGTTGCAATCACATCATAACCACTCATATCCTGAAGCTTCGAAACCTCTGGTGCAACATCAATACAGGCATGTTCTTCGGCGTTAGACATAGTGTAAAATCAGGTACAGATCAGCAGTATGTACAATAACCGACGGCTGATCAGATGGATAGGACACACCTGCGAGTTGAACGAGCAGCGGCGCGTGAAGGTTGGTGTGGCAGTGCGTGAAAATCAGCGGCGGCGGGAGCTTGGGATTTTAAGGCAGCGGAATTTTTCTTATCAAGGTTTCAGGATTTTAGGCTCTGATACCATGTAGAAAATAAGGGTAATGATTGTATGTCTTTATTCATGAACTCAGGGTACATTATATAGTGGTACATAATACCTATACAAGCTAGGAAAATGTAATAAAATATAATTACAATTACAAGTAATATTCTAATTCCTTAATAGCTTCATTCTTATTGCAATATTTTTTTTAATGATTTCCAAAGGATTATCTGTGTTTGAAATTAACTTGGTTTGTTAATCTTAAGTTTTTGTATATGTAATATGATTACCATTGTTTTGCTTCTTTTTGCTGTATGGCTGAGTCTCTTTTAGTACTAGGGAAATATGCAAATATAATCCTATAATTCAGAAAGTGCAAATATAATTTAGAAATAATTTTTATTGCAAAAATAATCATAACTAACTTACATAAGTGAAAATATAACCCTAAATACTATTTTCTGACCATTGACTGGCTGAAAATAACCAAAATATCCTTTCAGCCTAAAGCAAAAAGTTGAAAGACATAATGGCCTCCGCCCTTTACCCCCAGCCACTGAACCCCACCACCAGTCCACCCCTCCACTGCTACGCCACCACCGATCCACCACCACCTTCCAACCCAGCTCACCATCTCTTGGGCACCACCCAGATGATTTACTAATTTCAAACCATACAGAACAAAAAAAATTGCATGGTTAAGATTGGGATTCACCATTTTGGGCAAAATTAAATATAGAGAGAGCAGAGCAAGATTGGGATCACCAACTAATTGTGCGTATTACACTTAGTGTACATGAGCAAGATTAGGGTTTCAAATTAATCACCCTTTTCTCTAATCCATGTCCACATCTTCACACCATTGTACCACTCAAAATCTGGATCAATGTTGCCTCCCATAGAATTCTTCTACTATCTCTCGGTTGTACTCCTTGTAGATTGAGGTAGCAGTCTTGAGACCCAAATAGCCCAGGTAAGTTGTAACTCCACACTTCTCATATACACCCAGATCAGTTGTCCTTTCGGCTAAAATTATATCTCTCATGGCAGTTTGATCAGAAGTGCCTTCAATAATCTGTTCACCTTGTGTTGGAACATCAGTCACCGATGTTGGAACATAACAGCTCTCAGCTTCACCTGATTTCTCTATATTGGAACATAAGATCCTTTCATTGCTTCAGAATCAACACATCACCTACTCAGCTTCCTTCACTTCATCAGTACTTTCTCCCCCTATCTGGTGTTAGAACATAGACTTGGTCACCATCCTGATCCTAATCTTCTCCAGCCACAATTACTGATGTTTGAACATCTGAATCTCTAATCCATGTCCACATCTTCTCAACCTGTCTCCATACTCTGTGTTGGAACATGACCAGCATCACTGTCTTCCAACTCCTATTTTGTTCACTTTTTCTTCTTTATATTTTTTTGTGTTTTTCTAATTTTCTGTACACAAAATAAATAAACAAAACTTCTACAGCTAAATAAAAGCTTTAAAGAAATACCTCAAATCTGACAAACACCTAAGTGTTGTCTGAGGAGCTCAATCGTAGCAGTGCCAACGGCTTTGTGAAAATATCCGCGAATGTTGGAACATAGACTACCACAACTTTCCTCTCAACCCGAATTATCATTTTGCCTTCATTCAAGTGAGATTCCTTAAGATCATCCTAAAATCTTACAAATGCTACCACCATACTCATCTTCAATTCAGCTTGCATCAAAGTCATAAAATCTTGTACCAAGGATGGTGAAGTAGACCCAAAGATCATATCATCAATATAGATTTGGGCAATCAGTGTATTTGATGATTCTCGAAAAACAAGCAAGGTGCGATCTTCTCCCATCAACGAGAACCTTTCTGAATAGGAAAAATAGTGAGTCGCTTATACCACGCCCGTGGTGCTTGTTTTGATCCATACAAAGCCTTCTTGAGTAGTCGATATACTTCCTCATTAACCACACCATGTAGGGGAGCACTCTTGACAACTTTTTGGTACATCATAAAACCTGGCAACTGATGCAAAGTCCAATCAAAATTAACTCCTTCATCTTGAGTGTGGTCCTGAGCAACTAATCTTTCTTTATTATCACTGGGTTCGATAAGGGAGAGAAACCATTGTAGGCCAGCAAGTTCCCTATAATTAATTTGAGGGATCGATCGAGTCCTTCTTCTACGTGATTCAGCCTGCTCTGATGTTGGAACATGGGAGAGTTCTGGAGAGGACGATGTTCCAACATTGTTGAAGATATAAGCGTCACCAGCTTCATCTTTAAGATCCATCTCATCTGATGTTCCAATATCATTAAGTCCCTGATCTGAGAAATCAACCGATGTTGGAACATGGTCAGCCGTACGATCTACTTCATCACATTTGACACTGTAGCAGTTCACTTCTTATTCCAATAAGTAACATTTGTCTATGACCGAATACCAGTAAGCACTTTGCTGTTGCCATGTTTCACTATGCACTTTTCCTTACGGAATTCCACGGTCATATTATCATCACATAGCTAGCTGATACTTAGGAGATTATATTTTAGGTCTTCCACCAACAAAACACCAGTGAATGCGGGGAATCTTTCAATATGCAGTTCACCTTTTCCAACCACTCGACTCTTTTTTCCATCGCCAAACATAACAAAACCACCATCATATGGCTGGGTGTTTGTTAGTAATTCCTGAGTTCCAGTCATGTGGCTAGAGCAACCACTATCAAAGTACCACGAGTCTCTAGAATATTAAATAGGAGATGTATGAGCAAAAAGGCAAGTACTTGTGCGTTTAACAACCCATACCTTTTTGACCATTTTTTATCGCTGGGCATCGTCTATGTTGGAACATACTGAGAGTTGTCGCATTGTCATGATATCTCTGAGCAGTATTTGGCATTGTTCCTCTGTATGACCTTGATACATGCAGTAGCTACAGATGAGAGGTTTCCTTTGATGAGTCTTAATAAACTTTCTTTTTACCCTTTGAATCTTCGACTTGAGATTGACCTTGCTACTTGATGAATTGTCAAACCCG
Source organism: Rubia yunnanensis (assembly GCA_037428765.1). NCBI lineage: Eukaryota > Viridiplantae > Streptophyta > Magnoliopsida > Gentianales > Rubiaceae > Rubia > Rubia yunnanensis. The sequence continues at coordinate 126,006,382 of CM075062.1, forward strand.
ATTCCATGTCGATCTCTAAAGTTTTTTCCCATGATCAGAATGTCATCAAGTTTCATCATTCCAGTGTTTAACTTGGTAATAGCTGCTTCGGCCATCTCAACTCTCTTAGTTGTTGAGCTTAGATTCAAATTTAACTCTTCAATCTCTCTTCTGAGTTCACCAACTAAAACTCGCAACTCCTTCTCCTTCTCGCCCAGATGATTTTTCTCTTCCTTCAACACTCTATTTGTATCAACAACTTGAAGCCACATGGTATACATCTGCTCATATGTACTGTAGATATCTTCATCACTCACAACTAGTCCGTCATCATCACTGGACGTGCCATCAGAACCTATGTTGGAACATACAACTTCGTCTTTCTCTGACAAGTTGGAATATACCTCATCTGATCCACCGTGAAATTTTGCTCCAAATGCCACATAATTGCTTATAAGTTCCTCTTCGTCTTCTCCATCATTTTCACTCCATAAGGTGTTGTATGATTTTCCTTGCTTCTTTAGGGTATTAGCACATTCAGCCTGGATGTGGCCGTATCCTCCACATTCTCGATATTGAATTCTTTCAAACTGCCTTCCTTCACCACTTTGGTTTCTAGAGAATTGTTGACTTCCTTGTTCCATCCGAGTTCCACGATTACCAAAATCTTGAGGAAGAGTTTTATTCCCTTCATATCTTTCCTGTGAATTCTTGTTTACCACCTTCTTCAGCATTCTTGAGAAATTCTTGGTGATAGGAGCAAGTTCTTCAATTCCATCATCACTATCAGATTCATAGATGACCCTTGATGTAGAGGATTTGAAAGCCAACTCCTTCTGGACTTTCTTTGCAGGTTGTTGCATTGTCATCTCATAGGTCTGTAGTGATCTCATTAGTTCATCTAAGGTCATGGTGGCTACATCTCTTGCTTCTTCTATTGCTGCTACTTTCATAGTAAATATTTTAGGAAGAGATCTCAAGACCTTTTTCCACCAATTTTGCTTCCTTCTAAACTTTCCCAAGTTGATATGCCATATTGGAGATGTCTCTGAGTTTCCCATTGAATATAGAAATAGTATCATCCTCCTCCATCTTCAGTTCCTCATACTTTGTAGCCAACATCTGCAGTTTGGATTCACGTACACGACTTGTCCCCTCATGTACAGTTTGTAGGATATCCCATGCTTTCTTTGCTTGTTGGCACGTATAGATGAGTTTGAACTGATCTTCATCTACTGCAGTAAATATGGCATTTAATGCTCCGGAGTTCGCCAAGCTTCCCATTCTTTCACCTGGTGTCCAAGACTCTTTAAGCTTAGATTCTCCTCCTTCAGAACTTCCAACTACAGGGGTTTTCAATTCTGTTTCAACATAGTACCAAGCCAGTTCATCCAGCAAATTTATGAACACCCATATGCGAGCCTTCCAGTAGTTGTAATTTGTTCCTTCCAGCAGTGGTGGCCGAGACACAGAAGCTCCTTCTCTGGTCGCCATTGGTAAAACCGGGTCTCACTTTCCTTGACACAACCAAGGGAATAATAAGTGATCAAGCTCTAATACCAATTGAAATTTGATTTTACCTAATTAATTCAATTATCACTACTGTGTTCTAACATAACCCCTCTAACCAAGTATGCAATAAAGTAAAACATAAAAGACACAAGAATTAGTTACGCAGTTTGGTGAAATCCACCTACATCTGTGGGGCCTGGCCCAATTCAGGATGAATCCACTAATCAGAAAGATACAGTACAAAGTACACCATACAATTATACTTATCTTATCTAACTATAACGTGAATCGTGCAAGCTCCCCTTGCTACCGATCCACCTTTATCAGACTCTCTCTGACCTCGAAACTCGTCGACGCTGGATTTCCTCCTCCCGAGGAATTAAAACATATGATTCTGAACTTTGTGTAGCAGGTTCGTATGTTGGAACACAGAATTATGGCTCTTTGCAATTCTCGAAAGCTAAAAATCTGTGTGTCGATTTTTCTATTAAGTCCGTAAATAATGCAGTCGTGTTTGTTCTCTATATATAGTCCATGAGCATATCTGAATTCTCCATGATTATCTCCATAATATTCCTATTCCAAATCTGCTTCTTGAAGCATATCCAAATCCGATAAATAAAGGGATTTTCCTTATCTCAATATCTCCATATATTCGATAATAACAACTCCATATTTATAGAGATTTTCCATAAATCAACTATGGTTCCATACGCCTAATATATAGCAGAATATTCAGATTTCCATAAATCGCAAATACCATAATATTCTGTGTTCTTTTTCACGAAAAGCATTGGCGTAAATACTGCTTGTCAGTATGTTCACATGAAGTTTATTCCATCTCCAATTCCATAAAATTAATCCAATCTCACATATATAGGAACTGGTATATTCTCCAACTCAAATACAACTTGGACTAGATGTATCCTTCTCGGATTCAGTTTTCAACCTTTCCTTTTTTCACCAAAATTCCTTCTTTGATGTTGCAACTCAATAATACCATATTTGCATAATTTTCACAAATTTTCAACTAGATAAATCTAGACTTTACAGGCCCTTTTCCAACAACACAGACTTGGAAATCGAACTCTATGCCCGTATCCGCTTGGCATAATAGTAGGAACCTGCACTCAACCATGCATCTTCATCTATTTTTGAGTCTATAAGTGGAGGTGACTCAAAACCTTATTTATAAGTTATTTAATATTTAAAAAATTAATATTAGATATATCTTCCAACATATAATCTTAGCTTTATACAGAGAAACTGTTGGTATTCATATGTAGATCCCACAAGGATTTGGGGGGCCGACAATTAATCAAACCAAGAGGAAGAATGTTGCAGTTGATCCATCAAGAATTACTCGAGTCCCTTGGCAACCAAGGTCAGTATCTGGGGTTGACAATGACTGTTTGCTTCACTTTTCAACGTTTTGTCCTCGTAACGAATGTATCTTTCTAGAAGGTTGTAGAGATGAAATTTTGCATGGCTGACAATTAAATATAAGAAGAAAAGTAACAGATACTGTTTTCTGGTTCCTGGCCCTTCCTGTACAGAAGTTATTTATCAAACAAGGAGTGTTATATGCTGCTTCTTTTGTTGGAACCTAGGGACCGTCCATATAATCCGCATAAATGTGCTTTGCCCTCATGTAACTCTCTGCTGACTGTGTATATTGAATGTTTTACTTTTCTCTTTCACTCAAGTACTTGCAATTTTTTTGATAATACTTGAAATGTTATCAGTTATATACTTGCACTTTTTATTATCAAAAAAAGAAAAAGTACTTGCAATGTTTCTTATTCAGTTATATATGAGATAATGTGTTCTTTCAATATTACTAGATAACAACCATGGATGTGAATTTGAATATTATTATGTAAATATATATATATATATATAGATATATATAATATAATATAATTAGTTGATAAAAATATTTAAAAATATTATTTTAGCAAAATAACATTATCGTTATCAACATTGCATGCACACAGATTCTATAGAATATGAAAAATGATCAAAGTTTTGAAGATTTGATTATAATATTGTGTCATTGCATGGTTTATTAAAAAAAATATTTACTATTATCATACAATTGTTTTACAAAATTTTAAAATATTTAAATTAGATGATAGTTTTACTAATTAAACTTTGTGAATTTGAGTTATAGATGTCCATTTTCTTCTTCTTCCAATAATTTCTACTATATTGTGATTAATTGATAACATTGTACTATTTTTCAACCAAAAAAGACATTCTAGAGAATGTCATTTTTTATTAAACATTTTAGGGAAGACCGGAAAAAAACTTTCGTGATCAACAAATATTGTACTCCGTAAAAGATTGGATATTTTCGGCAGCACCAATGGTTGAACCATGCACGGTCAAATATAATGAGGAACTCATTTATAATGATAAAAAATATGTATGTTTCTAGGAATTTTAAAATTAGGGATATTGTCAGCAATTCACGATTAATTGATTGAATTAGAAATATATAAAAGATCAATTTTAAATTTCGATCCAAAAAAATATAAATTCATCATATTAGATAAAAAAACAATATAGTCTTAAAATGTAATATTTCATAATTATTAATTATACTGATTAAAGAAATTTAAATTTTGGGATAATATTAAATTAAATATTAAAATTAATATATAATATACCTCGATACGTTAATTTTTTATGAAAAAATCTTTAAAAAGATCGTCCATAGACATATGGAAAGACGAAGTTCAAATAGAATTATAGAAAGGTAAAAGGTTTTAGTTGCAATATTAAAAAATTACTGTGCAACATGCAATGGTTATAAGTTGAGAAATGTGTGTTTTAACCCTGTGTTTTGGGTGAAAGTGCATAAATAACCTTGTATTTTCTGAGAGTACAAAAATACCCTGAAAATCATTGACCGAAATGTCAACGGCATAAATGGCCTGAAATTATTAAAATGACCATTTTACCCTTCTATCAAAACTTTTTAAAAACAAAAAAAGTAAAAGACACCTATACCCTTCATTTTTAACAAAACAACAAGAATACCTCACTTTCTTTCCTCTCTCCCCTGCTCCCAACATTTTCAACATTCTCCCCCCCCCCAATTTCCTCAACCTCCGCCTATTCTCGATTTTTTGGCGCTTGGCTGAGAGGCACCGAAAATGGTGGCGAAGGTGATGTGAATCTAGTGGCGGAGGGTTTTTAGATGACACGGAGAGGAGTATATATTAATGAGGGGTGGTGAATCGAGAAGACGATTTCCTGCTCCGCCACTTAATTTCACCCCCTCTCATTTCCAGAAGACGATTTGAGGCGGCGGGCTAGGGTTTTCAAACGATGAGGGTGAGGGAGGGGAGGGAGGGGAGATGGAGGAGAAGGGCGGCAGTGGGGGTGACGGGTTTCAGACAACAGTTCGCGGTGGGGGTGAGGGGGTTTCAGTAGACATTTTTCGGCGGTGGGCTAGGATTTTCAGACAGTGGGGGAGAGGGAAGGGGGAGAAGGAGGAGGAGGGCGACGGGGGTGGATGTGGTGTGGGGTCTTAGTGGTGCTGATGCTGATGAAGTTTCCATCAGTGGAGGTTTCTGGCGGTAAGTGGCGGAAGTACAACAGTGGAGATGGGTAGAGAGGAGGTGTGGAGGCGGAGAACTAGGGTTTTAGGTTAGGAGCGGAGGTGGCGAGGTGTGGAGGCAACGGAGTGGAGGTGGTGACTGCAGAGTAAATTGGTGGGTGGTCTGGACTGGGTGATGGTGCGGCGGCGGAGCTGGTGGTGAAGAAGAAAGTGCTAGTGGTAAAGAATAAGGAGATGTTAGGGGTGTTTTTATCATTCAGATTTTTGTATTAACAATAAGAGTATTTATATCTTTTCACAAATGGTCGACGCCAAAATTTAATCGATCAATGTCTGAATAGTGTCAATTTGGTAAAACTGCACATTTTAATAAAAACATAGGGTTAATTTTGGACTTTTAGAAAATACAAGGTCATTTATGCACTTTCCCCTAAAATGGGGTTAAAAACACACTTTGCCCTTATAAGTTTATGACCCGATTAATGCAACCCACAAATTTTTATCTTGATTTCTTCTATTTGGAAATTTAAACATTGGTCTTTCCACAACTTATGAAAATACGGTCTTTCAAGGGATGAACTCTTTTTAAATACTATTACCAATCAAATATTGATATGCACTAAAATGTGCTATTTCTAAATAGTAGTTAACTAAAATAAAGTCGTATAAATAGGTAAACTATTGGGAAATACCGTCTTTTCATATGCATATGGAAAAATGGGGCTGAATTAGAATTTTAGAAAGGTAAAATGTTTTAGTTTCAATATTAAAATTTTATTATGCAACGTCCAGTAGTTATAAGTTTATGACTCCATTACTGCAATCCAAAAATTTTATCTTCATTTCTTCTAATTTTCAATTTAAACCTTAGTCTTTACATAACTTATGGAAAAACTGTCTTCAATAGACGGGTTCTAAGAAAAATTGCAAATAAAATTTACAAATTGTTAAATAAATCATTGAAAGTATTTACAAATAAAATCTTTCAGCACTATATTTAATATTTATATAGAGTATATTTTTGTCTCAAAATTAAAATTTATCAGAAACACTTATATATATGTGTGTGTATATATATATATATATATATATATATATATATATATAAAAGTTACTCCATCCATTATTCTATATGTTTAACATTAGTAATTTTAGATATTTTGTAGGCAAATTAAATTACGTGGAAAGAATTGATTGCAGTGAGTCAAAAAAAGAATAAGTAGATGAAAATGATTCACTTATTATCATGAAATGAAGTTTAATAATATTATAAAGATAAACCAAAATGGAAGGTGCATCAAACTTAAAAATATACATAGTGTAAAAATAAGTATTATGAAAAAATTTCCCTAATAAATGAAGATTGAGAATATAAAAAGAATGTACATCCTCGTAAGTAGAGTATGATTAGTTACTCATTAATTGAAAAATATTGAAGTGTGAGAATAACATTGAAAATGAAGGAGAACGTAACAACACTGAGTTATTTTCGTGGCCAATGACCCGGTTAAGGGTTGGGAAAAGTTGAGGGTTTTGCTTATTATATGTAGTCTTTTCATGTTTACAGACGAACAATCAATACCTTGAGCTTGTTATTAGGCAGCTATTATGTTGAATTGAGTACAATTAGTTGAAACTCCAATGTGGAGTCAGAAACCACAGTTAGTTACTTTGAAATTTGTGGTTTTATAATAAATCTGTGCTTTAGAAGTCATTCACTTCCTAAGGAGCAAATGAGTAATATTAAGTTGAAACGTCGAATTCTATTTCTGTTGACGATTTTAGCCTTAATGCATCACACTCTTTAACAAAGTTGTACTTTTGAAGGGAAAAAAAAAGGCAATCATGGTCAAGCAACTAAGGTACTCCCCCTACTTCTCTAAGAGTGGTACACTTATTTTATTGGAATATTCTTTTTAAATGACACACTTTTCATTTCTGTCAACATTTTTACAATCTCATCCTGTCATTCTACTTTTTACGCTCAATTTCAACCTCTCACTTTCTTCACATTAATCCAAGAGTCTAAAACTTAATGTGTCACTCTTAATGAAACGGAGGGATTACATGTCTTCTTCCTTCCATTCAAAAGTGATTTGTTGATTATTTATATACTTCAGAACATCTTTGAAATGTAATACATTATCTCCCTCCATCCCACATTAAACTGCACATTTCACTTTATGTTACTATTAAATATTTAATTTTGATCAGGTATTTGAATTGATAAATAAACAATATTATTATCATATGTTATATGAATGGATTCATCGTAACAAGTAATTTCGCAAAAGTAACTTTTTGTTTGTCGTTATTATATGTAGTTAAACATATTAATGGTTAGACAAGCTTCTTGATGAACGTGAAAAAAATTGTGTGCAATTTGAGTTGAGACAGAGGGAGTACATGATTTCATATAGAATGAGTCATTTGCAGAAAGTTGACGATTAGGGTGTGTTTGGTAAAGTTGTGCTTATAAGCAATGCTAGTTTATTTTGAACGCATGGGGAAACAAGCTTCAATTTTTCCCAAAAAAATAGCTTATACTCCTTAAATAAGTACTTTTTAACTATTTACCAAATATAAAACATGAGATTAGATTATAAGCAAATAACTTATAAGTCCGGTTAATAAAACCAGCCAGAACTATGGTGAATGGCTCATCACAACATGCTAATGTGGGACCAATAGCACGAGCAGAGGTTTCCCCACAGATAATCTGTGTTATGTACGTTTACCCTGTGCACAACATGTATGTACCTCCAGTCAATTTTAAATGAGTCTTAGGTTTTCTGATTATAGATAGTAACACTTTACAACTCCACCTCAGAATCTGCATTGTAGGCCTTTGTAATATAGGCACTAGCGGAGAAAAACATAAATTCTCGGTACACCAAAGGAGAAAACAGGTATTCTCCACAGAGACAAAGGGGAAACAAAAATAATCATAAAATCTTATCACATGTAAAAAATTTCTGGGCCTTTTGTCCCATGGTCGACAGCCCCGCGCCTAAGCGCTGGCAAGAGGCACCTAGTAAAAAAGAAAAAAAAAAGTCCACAAAGTATCAGCCTCAACAACCTCTTACGGTCAAAGGCTGAAACATGGTCCTCCATATCTATTGCTAGTATACTATTGGGAGTGTCACTGCGCTTTGCACGGTAATGTTGATTAATAATTTTAATTTAATATTATGTAATATATGTTGGCAAAGTCTTGGGAAAGACGGTCTTTCCATAGGCTTATGGAAAGACGAGGTTTAATTTGAATAATAAAAGGTAAAAGGTCTTAGTTGCAACATTAAAAATTTAGTATGCAACATGTAATAGTTATACAATTTATAATCCGGTTCATGCAACCCGAAAATTTTAACTTCATTTCTTTAAATTTACACTTTAAACCTTGGTCTTTCCATGACTTATGGAAAGACCGTCTTTCAAGAGACGCACTCTATATATGTTTCTCATTTAAACTTAAAATAAATAATTAATTATAAAGTTTATTCTTTGAAGAAAAATAGTTATATTAAAATAAGGTGTCACTTGTATTCTTTTATGAGTCGGTCTCCTGACAGGCGGTCTATCCATAAGCTTATGAGCATGTCATTTATTTATTACCTTATATACTGCATTTGTTAAATTACATACAAATTTTGAAATTTGAAAATTATTTTTTTCATATTATATATTTTTATATTTTCACATTCAAATACATATTATTACTTGTTTTAACTTATAAAATGAAATATTTAAAATTTATAAAAAAATTACAACATTTAAGGTGAATGCCCCTGTGAACTGTTCATAATAAGTTTATGAAAATGTTGTTTTTCCCGTGACTTTCCCTTCTTTTATTTATTTATTTATGTTTAGAATAAGGATAATGGAGAATTGTAGCCATGGCTAATATAACATGCATTAAGTACCTCTAGACCCCTAGGATCTCAAGATTCTTTATAAATGTTTTTCCATCTTTTTTTAATTTATATAAATTATCATGAGATTTCAGGATTAAAAGGCATACATACATAATACAGGGGTCGACCATATTCATTGTACCAGAGAACTACTTTTGATTGCCATAAAATCTCATACTTCGTACAACACTTTTGTGAGTATATTTTAATGAAGTCCAAGAGACTCTGTTTCATTAATAATGCTCTTAGTAACCACCATATTTTTCCTACACAAAATGGTATAATAGACAAACAAAATAATGATAAGCATTTACATGTATAGTAAGGCAGAATGATATAAACTTCTAGGAACAACTATTCTAAAGGTTTTTTATATGATCAGCAACTTTTTTTTTTTATTGTGCCAAAAGAGAATATGAGAGCTCTTTTGGCAGCTTTTGTATCAACGTACTTGCTCGAAGGGCTCATTTTCAATAAACCTCTACAGTAGAACCTGGAACTGCTGAAATTGCTAGGCAGCGTGATTGTAAACACTGTGATTGTAAATAGTAGAATTTTCAAGTCCAGTCGTGATTTTCTGACTTGATTGGGTATACTGAGAGTGCAGAGTTTCCTAAGTTAAGCACATTTGAGCCACATATGTTGTCTCAAGATCCTGATAGGAATATGTTTCGGCTGCTCCATTCCTTAGTTAGCAGCAATTCACGATTGGAAATTGGTTGGTGAAGAAGCACCGGTATGAGAATCGAGATCCGCAACAAAAGAGGGTGTAAGACTTCAGAGGAAAGTTTTAGTTTTAGGAATGCCTGCGAGTTGATTATGGGGATATGAGGGGTTGATCGTCCACAAAAAAAACATCCAAGGAAATTTACATTTTCTAACAAGGATTGCTTTCCAGTATCAACTAAGAAGAAGATACAAGTATTTAAGTGTACTTTAAAACAAAATATAGAGGATTTTGGACTCTCTGGGGATGATTTCATAATCAAGTTCAGCATGTCCTCCACGAGAACATCTAGAGGTTGGTCTTCTGCAAATACATGTGCAAGTGTCTTTGACGCGTGCTTATCAAGAGACACGCCCCCATTAGAATCAGACAAGGATTCTCTCTTTCGCTTTCTTTGAAAAGTACACTTGATCACTCTTTCAGTGATAGGTCGACTGTACTCATTTGTCTCAGGAAGCCATAACAAAATATTTGCACCAACTGAAGCCTCCAAAGTATCTGCAGAGGTTAATATTTTCTGTGTGGCCACCAACTCGGTGACTTCATTAACTGGGTTCTAAATGCCAGCAGATCCTGCGAGTTCTCTTTCATTTGTAAAAATTGTTACCGTAGGAATGGCCTATTAAAAACGATTTTATCAGCAAGTGCCTTTAATGGATCCGCCTTTAATCAATAAAAAATTAAGGCAGTTCAAGGAGCCACCTTTTATAGGGTCAGAAACAGTTCTCGATCTCGTAAATTAATTCTGACCTGCTAAAAAATTAGCTGCCAAAAACCAATTGGTTTCCAGCAGCAAAACCCAGATCGATCTGAACCCATAACAGCTATAAGAACAAAGAACAGCAAAAAGAACTAGAACAACAATACAACCCTAGAACAACAATCGGTTCCTACACCAATACAAATCAAAATGAACAAAAATGACGCGCGGGTTCCTTCGACGTCGGTGTGTCTATCGACTGGCAGTGTCATCTTCACCGTCTCTGACTTCACGACGAATGATCCAATCGGCGAAGGAGACTGATTGCGGAGACTGAGCGCAGAGGCCCATGAGCGGAGGCTGTGGTCGTGGGCTGTGTGTTGGAGGCTGGAGCGTTGGAGCGTTGGAGCCGCAGGGCTAGCGGTGGCGCAGCGTGAACCCTATGCAAGCAGAGAGGCATCATGTGTGGTTGAGCTTAGGCGATGAGGTTTGTTGAAGGTGGGAGGAGGGTGGCGTGAGGCGGGGGCTGAGCGATGGAGGGAGGGGGAGGCGGCGGATGGGTGGAGACTCCAGTGGTGGTGTGTGGGGTGAGGAGAGAGACGGTCAATAGTGTTTCAAAGGCGAAGAGATGGAAAAGCCGATAGGGTTTCAAAGAAAATAAGCTCATGCGAAGTTGGGCCAAAAAATTACTAAGCAATATGGGTTTGAGCACATTAAAAGCGGGTTGTCTTTAAAACCGCCTTTAAAATTAAAATGTGACCTACGAAAGCATTTTTGAACCCGTAAATAGTTTCGGACCTCAATTAAGAGTGGTTCTAAAGGCGGAACCGCCTTTGATCGATTGTCATTAAATGCAGAATCATTTTTAAAGGGATTTCCGAACTCGAAAATGCTTCCGGACCTCAATTAAAGGTGATTGCGATGGAACTGCTTTCTAACGCTGCCTTAAATAGAGATTTCACCACTAGTGGTAGTCTCCAAACCACATTCGGTTGTATCCGGAGATAATCCTGAAACACTGGACAGGTTTACATCAACATCAGTATCACTTATAGCAGAAATCAGATAACTTGTTTTGTTAGAAACTTTGGCAGCTTGATCAGAACAGGAAATTTGACCAGGAGAGCTTGTGAAAGAGGAAAATAGCAGTTTCCTATATCTATTAGCTCACTTATTTTTTTGTAGTACAAAAAGGAAGGGAGGGAGGGGGTATGACACATCAAACTGGCTATCAAACTATTTTTCTGTGACCTTACTCGACTTTCCCATCTTATTACAAGGTTCTGAAATAATTCCTCCATTACATATATCTTCCTGCACATATGGTACATCTTTATCTTTACTGATTTTCCTAGAATCTGGCATTTATTTATTCAAAAGATTCCTTTTAGACGACTCACATATTCTCTGTGTGAAACTGTTTCTATACAACTCAGGCTCCTTGCTTCTCAAAATAATAGACGACAAATCTGGACAACCAAGGTAGGGGTTACTTAGAGGAGGTGCTGGGCTATAAAATCTGAAACACTCGTTTCTATGGAGCTGAGTATTAATCATGTTGTCTACTGCAACATATTCAAAGCCGTTAGAAGGCAATGCAACGGAACTAGCATACTGGAACCCATTCTGTTCATCTGAGTAATGTTGTTTATTTCGTAAATGGTCTAACTCAGATTGCTCTTCCCTCTGCTTTTTCTCTAAGATCCTTAACAATGTTGTTAAGGAATGTAGATATTACTAGTAATTATAATTAGATTCTATTTCATTTTCCTACCTTGTATAGGTATTTTTTACCACTATATAATGTACCCTGAGATCATGAATACAGACACACATTCCTTATTTTCTACATGGTATCAAAGCCTCAAATCCTGACACCCTAAGCTCCGCTGCTTTCCTGAGCCGCCGCCATCACATCCAGCCGTGTGTTTGTCACATGCGCAGCCGGTCTCCGCCACCGCTGCTCACTGATCTCTCTCCGCTGACCGCTGCACCGAGTCTCCAGGTTGCTACAATCGTTCGGCGGTCTACTACCGTACGTGCGTTGCCCTCAACGCGCTGACTCCGAACTCCACGCGCCGCCGCCGTCTAAGCCGATCCAATTTACTGCCACCGATCCGATTCGATTTGCCGCTGCTACTCTGTTATGATCTTCTTCAGTGTCTACCTTTGAATTTAAATTTGTTACCCATTGCTGCCCTCAGCCGCTATTCACTAGCATTGTTACCTCGCTACCAGGATTTGCGGCCTTCGGCTCCCATACCCAATTTGATTTTGGTCATTCTCTGTCTGATGACCAATCAAGTATGGTCATTTATTTATTTAATTAGTTACATTATTCCTTTAACCATGGGTCAGGTAAGTCTACTTTACCCTGGATACTTGATTCGGGAGCCTCATATCACATGACCGGTGGCAAGGGTCCTGTTATTGATATTACTACTGCTATCGACTCTGTGAATGTTATACTGCCGGATGGATCTGTGGCATCTGCTACACAATATGATTCTATTTACTTTGGTGATGTCAACCTTACTCATGTGCTATGCATACCTACTTTGCGATGCAATTTATTATCACGCTCTAGATTGTTATCTGCCTTAAAATGTCTAGCTTTGTTTACTGAAAATTATTGTATTTTACAGAAAATCAGTACTAGGACTGTGATTAGCGTGGGTGAATGGGGTTTTATTGGTTTCGTCTGCTGGATACACATGTTCATCCTCATATCCTGTTGGAAAGAAAGGATATCGCCTTTATGACTTGGAATCCCGCACTTTCTTCAACAGTTGGGATGCTAATTTTTTTAAAGATCAGTTCCTATATGCAGTCATTTCGAAACTGGCATCAATGAATCCCGGTGGTTTCGCCACCTCACCGTCGGCACCACTGACACCTTCAGTGAAGCCTTACCCACCGGTCGCCATCATGCCTATACTGCCGGTCGCCATTATGCCTATACTGCCGGTCGCCAATCCGCCTGCTCAGTCAGACCAGCCATCCGAGCTTAACCAGCAGACCACTACTTTGCAGGTACGGTCTGACGCCGAGCCACTTGAGTTAACGCCGCCGCAATTGCTTCACACGTCACCGGCTCCCATCGACAACGTACCTCACGCACCGCCGTTTCCTGATCCGCCTACTGCATCGCCATCTGACGTAGCATTTTCGGCACCAAACATTGCTGTCCGCTGCTGCCTGCATCGCTGGTTAGTCCGGCACCACCTTCCACAGCCAAGCCACCTCATATCCAAAAGAGTACCCGAAATCGCCGACCTCCTCCTTACTTGGAAGAATATGACTGTGATGATGAGTATATATGTGCTATTACTAGTGAAGACCCCCCTACTGCTACGTTCACTCATGTGCCTTCACTATCCTCATGTGTTCTCTATCCTCTTACTAATTATGTAAATTGTGATAATTTTCCTAGTACGCGTTCTAGATTTTTAGGTGCAGTAACTTCTAGTGTAGATCCCACCACTTATATTGAGGCATCAAAGCAAGCTCATTGGCAAGATGCTATGACTAAAGAGATTACTGTGCTTGACCGCAATCAGACTTGGACAATGCATATCTACCTCTGGACAAGACTGCAATTGGTTGCAAATGGGTTTACCGTACAAAGTTTAAATCTGATGGCACCATTGCGCGTTATAAGATGCGCCTGGTGGTTCTCGGGAATCGCCAAGTTGAAGGGATTAACTAAACTGGGACATTTTCTCATGGTGTGAATTCAGTTTGTCCATTCTTGTCCATTCTTGTCCATTATAGTTATTCGTGGTTGGGAACTGCATCAGATGGATGTGCATAACGCTTTCCTGCATGGTGATCTGCATGAAGAGGTTTTCATGCAACCTCCACTATGCTATCATGCGCCCCTGGATAGGTATGTCACCTTAGAAATCTCTTTATGGTCTTTGCCAGGCTCCTCGCAATTGGTTTGTGAAACTAGCTCAGGCTTTACGTGCATTTTTCTTTGCCCATAGTAAAACAGATTACTCTCTATTTGCTTTTTCCCGTGGTTTGGTATCTTTACATGTACTGGTTTATGTGGATGACTTGGTTATTGTCGGTAGTTCTTCGTCGCTAATCTTTGAATTCACGAAATACTTGAGCTCATGTTCACATGAAAGATCTTGGTCTGCTTAAGTATTTCTTGGGTATAGAGATTGCTAGAAGATTGGATGGGGTGTTTCTTTCAAAACGGAAATATGCCCTGGATATTTTATCTGACATAGGTTTATCTACTTCTAAACCGACTGACTTTCCGATGGAGCAACAACACGATCCGCCGTGTGTTGAAGGTCCACCTTACCATGATCCTGAGCAATATCGGTGTCTGGTTATGCGCCTGATCTACCTCACTATCACTCGTCCTGAGCTAAGTTATTCGATTCAAACTCTTGCACAATTTATTAAGTTTCCTTCTATTCCTCATTGGCAAGTTGTTGTTCGCGCTTTACACTATTTGAAGAGTCATCCTGGTCAAGGTTTATTTCTCTCTTCCCGTAGTAATTACAATTGACTGCTTACTGTGATTCTGATTGGGCTGCATGTCCTATTACCCAACGTTCTCTTTCCGGATACTTTGTGATGATTGGTGATTCTCCAGTTTCTTGGAAGACTAAGAAGCAACCTATGGTATCTCGTTCTTCAGCTGAAGCGGCGTATCGTGCTATGGTTGTTACCTGATGTGAATTATTATAGCTTAAATCTTTACTTAAAGATTTGGGGGTTGCGCATACTTCTCCTATGCGTTTATTTTGTGACAGTCAATCTGCTCTTCATATTGAGGCAAATCCAGTATTCCATGAATGTACGAAGCATATCAAAGTAGATTGTCATTTTGTCCGGGATCTCGTGCAGTCTGGTACTATTGTTACTCATCATATCCGCACTTCTGATCAACCTGCAGACTTGTTTACCAAAGTTCTCGGACTTAACCAGTTTCATTCATTACTTAGCAAGTTGGGTATTTCTGATCCCCATGCTCCAACTTGAGGGAGAGTGTTAAGGAATGTAGATATTATTTGTAATTGTAATTAGATTCAGTTTCCTTTTCCTAGCTTGTATATGTATTTTATACCACTATATAATTAAGCATGAGATCATGAATACAGACACACATTATTACCCTTATTTTCTACAAATGTCCTCAGCTTCTTGAAGCTGAGCTCATCAATATTTTTTTTGACTTATTGACGTTGACTCTGCATCAACAATTTACACACGAAATACAATATCAGCACACTCAATAAACTGCATCTCATTGCTCATTATTAACAATTCCATGAGCATAATGCAACAGTTTAGTAGTAGGTCAATATATCTAACATAATAATCACCAATCAAGCTAAGATTTCCGAACAACTAACCTTTATCCCACGATATGACATCATATCTCACCATTGTGTTAAAGCCAGACATATTTCATAAGGATCAAACAAAAAACCGTTGAACTAATTAGAAATATATAGTTGTGAGCGTCTTTGTTTGATTTATGAGAAACCTAAAGAAGAAAGTAACCACCAAATAAAGATTTGATGTGTTGTGAACCTTCACTTCATTAGAAAGTTGACAAAAGAAAAACTCAACAATAGGAAAACGGTTGCTAAATTTGAAAGTTGGTTATCTCCAGTATTGAGAATGAAAAAATGATACCCATCCACAACATCATTCTCGCATCAGCAACTTCATGATCCCAAACAAGGATTTCAACAATTAAAAAGAACTAATGCTTACTCACTAATAAAGAAACTTGTGCTGCTATTGGGAGGCCATGCAAGTTCAATCTTGCACATAAACACTTTTACATTGTGAAACATGATATAATCAAGCGTGATAAATGTTTTATGGAAAGAATATAGCTTCTTAAATTGATCTCACGCCTGCAATTTAAACAATTATTTACAAATACCACACAATTATCACCAAATAAATTTTGATTTAACCCTCATGATATCATGACACCAAATTCAAACATTAGATAATAATAGAGATGTAAATCAATTAGAATTAGGATAATAAAGGAATACCCTTTCTGATTGGTTTTGTGTATATTATGTTCCATATTTGTTTAGATCTTGTATACCCTTTGTACTCACTATATATCAATACACACAACCACAATGATTTGTGGGTTTTACTTTCTATCATGGTATCAGTCAGGTTTACTGAATTTCTATCATGGTATTAGTCAGGTTTAAGTAAAATTAGTGCATTTTTTTTTATGAAACTCTACTTTCTTTTCAAAAATAAAAAATTCCCAAAATTCCAATCCTTGCTCGTGACTGTTGGTGCCCGCCTCCCGCCACCACCATATCAAACCTCTTATTTTTCGATCTTCATCCGCCGGCTACTTCTGTTTGCTCGTTGCTGCTCTACCGGTCTGTCCCTACTTCACCGTGCTTTGCAGTCTCTCCACTCATCTTGGTCGCCGGTCATCTTTGCCAGTTTTTCTCGGCCGCTCTCAGCTTCTCCGACATGCTCGAAGCCGTCTATTTTTTTAGTGCAAGCTCACGATCATCCTTTTCTTCCAGATCCATGCGCCAGACCGTAGCTTCCTTGCTCTTGTTCAGCGCGTGTTCCTCACGCGCGTTTCTTCCAGATGCGTTCATCCTTTACAGCACATGTGTTCACGCGCAGGTCTTCTCTCTTGCCTCTTTGATAACAAACGCGATTATCTCATAAGTGACCACTTTATCAAGATATTTTACCTGTACTGCCTTCTTTCTTCAGCATATTTTATTTATTTATAACAAAATATATAATTTTTTATGGCTCTTTTGGACCAATCTCAATGTCAAAGGTGTGGTTTTTTGGGGCATGTAGCTTCTTCTTGCTTGGTACTAGTTGCAGTGTCATTGGTGTAAGAAATTTGGTCATTTTGCCTCAACATATCCTCACTTGGTCTCTTGAGCTCCTTCAAATTCTCCCAACTCTTTACCGCATGCTTGCTGGATAGTTGATTCCGGTGCGACCAACCACATGACATCTTCTCAGTCAGCTCTTGATCGCGTGGCTCCTTATTCTGGTAACAAACTTGTTATTGCTGGTAATGGTTTTATTCTTAACATTACCCATGTTGGTCATTCTCGAGTCTCCGATTCATTATCCTTGTCTGATGTTTTGGTGGTTCCACAAATTTCTAAAATTTTTCTCTCCATTAGCAAGTTGACTCGGGATATGAATGTTGTTATTTGTTTTCACGATTCTTCTTTCACTATTTTGAAAAGGTTTACTAGTGATGTTATTGGCAAAGGCCATTGTGATGGGGGTTTATATGTTTTTGATTTTGGTGGTGCTGTTTTATCTGCTTTTGTTACATCGAGTGCTTCTAGAGCATCTTTTGAACTTTGGCATAGTATATTGGGTCATGTTCCCCACAACATCATTTCTTCTTTGAGCAAGTTTGGATGTTTGTCAGTTACTAGTTTGTTGCTTAAGCCTCATTTATGTCCCGCTTATGAGATAGCTAAAGGCAAGCGCCTGTGTTTTAGTGATAATTTGAAACGAACACCACGCATAATTGATCTAGTTCATTGTGATCTTTGGGGACCCTCTCCTATTGTCTTCCATGCCGGGTACTCTTATTAAGTCAATTTTGTTGATGATTTATCTCGATTCACTTGGTCATATCCCCTGCGATAAAAGTAAGATTTTGTGAAAGCTTATATGCATTTTGAGGCTCTTGTTGAGAACCAATTTTCTACCACCATTAAAGTATTTCAGAGTGATGGTGGAACTGAGTTTCTTAACCATCGTATGTGATCACATTTTGTGTCTAAGGGCATTCTTCATCAGCTTTCATGTTCTTACACTCTAAAGCAAAATGGTCGTGCAGAGCGAAAGCATCATCACATCACTGAGACAAGATTGTCAATGCTCTTTCATTCCGGCCTTCATCATTCATTTTGGTATGATGCTTTCTCTACAGTAACCAACATCATCAACAGGCTGCCTACTCTAGTTTTATCTGGTCAGTTTTTTCTCTCTATAATTTTTTGCCCTACTCCTGATTACTCCAACTTTCAACCTTTTGGTTCTTGAGTTTTTCCGTATTTGCGCCCTTATACTCCTCATAAATTGGCGCCTCAGAGTTTTCCATGTATTTTCTTGGGATACAGTTCTCAGTACAATGGTTATCGCTGTCTTGATCCTCTTACGAAAAAGGAGTACATCACTCGTCATGCTCGGTTTAATGAGTTATTTTTCTAGCTACCTGTACTGGTACGGTTACAAATTTATCATCACTGGATGTTTTGGATTTTTGGAGCCTTCATCGGTCCCGTCGGAGGTCTTCGAGCCATATTCTTCAGCACAATCACACATTATTATGGAAAATTTTAAACTTTCAATTGTACCGAAAGCTCAGGGCTCTTCTGAGAATTGCATTTGTCTCCCACAGGGTGACCAACAGCATGATCGATAGCAGTCGGTGATGCTAACTCAGACGATGCCACCGCAGTCGATTCACGCTCTAGCCACCTTTACCGCTCGAGCGCATTATGCGCCACCTGTCTAGCGGCCGACAGCTGCTTCAGCTGAACCGACCTACTTTACTTCACCAACATCGCCATCAGAGCCTTCTACACGGCTATCGTTTCCAGCCTCGGGTTCTGAGCCTACCTTGGGATTTGCACCATCTCCAGTTGCAGGTCCCTCTTCCCAATATTCGATGGCTACTCATTTACCCATTGATTCTTTACGATACAAGGATTTTTCTGAGCATAATATTTCTAGTTAACTGAGTGCTTTATTTTCTAAGGCAGAGTCTTACAGTCATCGCTCAGATGTCAATGATTATAAATGTGTTGCTACTATGGACTCCGAGGTGGATGCTTTGCGCACTCGACAAACGTCGGAGTTGGTTCCCCATCCTTCTCATGCAAATGTTGTTGGTTCAAAATGGGTAAACCGGTTGAAGTATAAATCTGATGGCTTTAATAACCGACACAAAGCGAGGTTATTTGCTCTGGGTTTTTCGCAATTGCTTGATTTTGATTTTGACCCTACTTTTAGTCCAGTGGTGAAGGCTTTTACTGTTCGTACTGTTCGTACTGTTTTATCCATTGTTGTTCATTGCAATTGGCCATTGCGACACTTTGATGTGAAAAATGCTTTTTTAAATGGCATTCTGGAGTTTTCGGTTTACATGGAGCAGCATGTTGGATACAAAGACCCCATGCATCTTTTTTATGTTTGTCATCTACACAAGACCATTTATGGTTTAAAGCAAGCTCCACGCACTTGGTTTCAACATTTCAGTTCCTTTTTTATTGGAATGGGTTTTGTATACTGTTCTTCAGATACCTCCTTATTTGTTTTCTCACAGGGTGCCTCTTTACTCTATTTATTGGTTTATGTTGATGACACTATTATTACTGGGAATGATGGTCGTCTTATTTGGAAGTCTATTCGTTGGGTTAATTAGGAGTTTAAGATTACCGATATTGGCACTCTACAGTATTTTTTGGGATTGGAGATTGTTCGTACTTCCGAAGGCTTATTCCTTGGTCAAGCCAGATATGCCAAGGATATTTTACTATGAGTTGGCATGCTAGACTCTATGCATGTTGCTATTCTATTTGTGGCTTTTTCGCAACTAACCAGCTCTTCCGTTAAGCCGTTTGGAAACCCCACACTTTATCGTTCTTTGGTTGGTGGGCTATAGTATCTATCGATCACACGTCCCAACTTGTCCTATATTGTGAATGCGGTCAGTTAGTATATGCATGCTCCTACTGATGACCATTACCAAGCTGTCACTTGGATTTTGCGCTATGTTCATGGTACACTCCACTATGGTCTTCATTTTTGCGCAAACTCCTTTGCTTTACAGGTTTTGGGTTACTGTGATGTTGATTGGGCTCATTGTATAGAGACTCGTAGGTCTACATATGGTTATACCATTTTCCTTGATGGAAACCTGATTTCCTGGAGTGCTAAGAAGTAGCCTACAATTTCTCGTTCTAGTTCAGAATCAGAGTACCATGCTTTGGAAAATACTGATGCAGAGTTAGCTTGGTTGATGAATCTTCTTCGGGACTTACGTGTGACATCGTGCACCTTTCTCATCCTGCTGTGTGATAATAATAATTCTCTCTTCTTGGCTCAGAATCCCATTTCTCGTAAAAGAGCTAAACACATTGATATTGACTATCATTTTGTGTGTGAGATGGTGTCTTCTGAAAAGCTCAAGATTGCTCATATTTCTACGGACTTGCAGCTTGCTGGCATCTTTACGAGGGTCTGCCCCATCCTCAGTTTGAGTTTCTACGTTACTAACTTTGCGTTACAACCAGTCCTACGTTTTGCTTGAGGAGGGTAATAGAGATGTAAATCAATTAGAATCAGGATAAGAAAGGAATACCCTTTCTGATTTGTTTTGTGTATATCTTGTTCCATATTTATTTAGGTCGTGTATACCCTTTATACTCACTATATATAAATATATATATATATATATATATATATAAATACACACAACCACAATAACTTGTGGGTTTTACTTTTTATCAAATAACATCCCAAGTACTCAGCTTACAACAAACATTCAGGGGTAACAATAAAGGTTTAGGGCATAAAATGGTTAGAGGCCACTAGGAAAGACATCATTTCAAAAAACTTTTAGAAAACAAAACATACAAAAGTGAACTAAACCTAATATGATGTTTCATTTCCCCTACTTTCTTATTCACTTCACGAAAATGAGATTTAGAGAATACCCCTTGAGCATTAGTAAAACTACAACGGCTAAAAGCCCAAGCTCAAGAAAAACAGTGGAACTCAAATAAATCTGATCCCTAAACCATGTCAAACCCACAAGTTTTTTTTAATGACAGGTTTGTATTCATTCATTAAATTTTTATGTTACAAAGCTCGGAGTAAATTCCCATCGAGAGATTGAATCTCTATTGTTTTTTGCGTGCTGGGCTACAACATGAGCAACATAGTTTTCATGTCTTCTAATCCATGACAAAACTGGGCATTGATGCTTCTCAACCAGACTAGCTATTTCATCAATGATAAGACCAAAGTCTGACAAGTCTTCCTTATGACTCTTAATTGCATTAATGACAACTTGTGTATCTCTTTTGATGTGATTGATTTGAAAGCCATTCCTAAGTGATTTTATCAGTGTTGTGCGGAGTGCAATTGCTTTCGCATGCTTCACAATATGAATATGAGGTATGCAGTATGATTCCCCATATATTCAATTTCCATTTGAGGAGCGGATAAACCAGCCAAGACAGGTGTTATCTGTTGATATATCTGCATCAAAGAAGATAGTGTTCCCTTGTATTCATTGATTTATCATCTTGACATTGTCCTAAGGGATGAGATGGATGAGATGAAACTTGTGAGCTTGTCGTTCTAGCTCAGATATGATCTCCATGGCATACTGGACACATTGTTGTAGTCTGATGCCATGTTGTTCACTGTGTACGAGTGCATTTATGTGATGCCATAGTTCTGACAATAAGATAGTAGTGAGGGCCATATCATGTTCATCCATTTCCATAATCAAATCTTGCATCTACAGGGTCGCATTTGGCTATTCGAATATGTATATCACGTCATGTAAATCCGCCACAAACTAGATTTGATACGCCAGAGGATAGTGAAAGAATAAATGTTCCATGGATGTGTCCTCTGCGAAACAAGTTAAGCAGGAAGTTTCAGCTGGAGCATGTCTTTGGCATAAATTGGCCGCAGAGGGTAAGTTGTCTTTGCACAATCTCCAAATGAAATGTTTAATCTTTGGTTGTGTCGTTAGAGTCCAAATCTTCTTCCCATGTGGAGATGGTCCTGAGATGTTAGAAGTCATGTTACCTGCGTACGAGGAGATAGATGAATTAATTCCCATATTATAACATGATTTGACCGTGTATTTACCATCCAATGTTGGGTGTCATAGCCAGCGGTCTTGAAGTTGTGGATCAGTAGTCCTTGGAAGTGATAAACTGAGAGCAGACTCTTCATGATTGAAGGTGTTGCAAATCAACTCCTTGTTCCAAGTTGTACCATCTCCCGTCATAAGATGCCTGACATTTAGCTCTTTAGGGTAATTATCTGGCAGTGATATGGGATTTTGGCCTTCTATTCTCGGGAGCCATTGACCTATTTTTATCTTTGTGCTCCTCCCTGACCCTATCCTTCTTCGTATACCTTTTGATAACAGGTTTCACCCTCTAAGATTTATCTCCAGGCGAATGATGGATTTCATCCCAACTTTACCCTAGGAAAGTGGATGATGGAAAATATTTGGCTTTTAAAACTCGTGCTACTGTTGAGTTCATGTTTACAAGAAGATGCCATACCTGTTTTCCTAACATTGACGTGTGAAATTTTTTTAGGTCTTTAAAGCCTAGTCTGCCCATGCTTTTAGGGAAGCATAATTTAGTCCATGTAGCCCAATAATTTTTTTGCTTTACAGATGTATCTTCCCACCAATAGTGACTGTACATTATATATGTATATATATATCCTCTATGAGTCTAGCAGGCAACATGAAATGTAACATAGTATAAGTGGGAATGGTATGTAAAACAGATTTAATAAGCACTTCCCCCCCCCCTTCGATAGTTGCTTATGTTCCCAACTCTCTACCTTTGACTGGATCATATTCTTAACCTCTTCCAGCGCCATAATCTTCGATCGCCTAAACACTATTGGAAGTCCTAGATATTTGTCATGTGTAATTGCTTAAGTCATCTTGATGTGTTTAATACCGGTGTTTGGGCTAAACATTACCAAGGACTTGTTTAGATTTATCTTTTTTTCTGAGGCTTCCTCGTAGGATTGTAAGATTCTTTTTAGCTCATGCGCTTAATGATTGGTTGACTCCCCTGGTATTAATGTGTCATAATTAAACAAAAGATGTGACAGTATCGGTGCATTCCGTGAAATCTTGAGACCATGTAGTCTTTTACTTATGACTCCCCCTTGAATCATTTGAGAGAAGACCTAAATGCAAATAATGAAGAGGTATAGGGATAGAAATTCTCCTTGGCATAAACCTCTAGTAGGTGTGACTATTCTGAAACATTTTCCATTCAGCATGAAAGAGAACTGCACTGTCATTACACATCTTTCAATTAAATCAATGAATCCTTGATCAAACCCCATTTTTTGCATTGTCATTAGTAGAAAAGGCTATTCAATTCAATCAAAAGCTTTACTCATATCTAACTTAATCGACATATAACCTTTTGCACCCGTAGTCTTTCTCTTAATGTAATGATGCGTTTCGTGCACAATAATGACATTATCTTAGATTAATCTATTCTTGACAAACACACTTTGGTGAGTTGAGATCAGTGTATCAATGATAACTTTTAGCCTGTTAGCTACGCATTTAGATATCAAACAATAAATCACATTGCATAAGCTAATCAGTTTGAATTACGAGACCTCTTTTGGCTTTTGTACCTTCAAAATAAGTACGATATTTGTATCATTCAACTCTTGCAAAGATATACCTTCATTCAGGTATCAGAGTGCTTCACGAGTAACTTTTGGTTTGCCAATACTCCAATACTTTTGAAAAAATTATGGGGGCATTCCATCAGGTCCTGGTGATTTATTCGATGATATACCCTTTTGAGTAGAAAGTATATCGCTTGGAGTACAATGTCGTGTGAGGCTCGCATTCATGTCAGAGGTGACTTTTGATGAGATCATCTCAGCCAACTAGTTTACAATGACTGGAGATGGGTGTGTGCTCTGGAAAAGATTGTGAAAATTGATGGATATAATGTTTTCCATTTCTCGCTCTTTTGTGAACCATCTCTATTTTCCATCCCTTAGCCCACGGATGGTATTCCTCTTTTTGCGTTTATTAGCAAAAGAGTGAAAGAAACCCGTGTTACTGTCTCATTTTTCCAACCAGTGTTGCTTTGCTCTCTGTTACCATCTAGACTCCTCCATGTCAAGCTGTTTTTCCAGTTGAAACTTCAGTTTGGCCATCTCAGACCGAACCTCACCGGTTATAACACCTTGTTGTAGCTGATGGAGTTGGTTTGTAAGTTGATCTTTTATGTTTTGTTGATTGTGAAATTCATATTTAGCCCACAATAAATAAAATACCATGAGAAAATTCTGATATAGTTGATGGTAAGTTTGATGATGTCTCATTCTAGTATTCCCAGACCTTGTTTTGGCAATTTGGTGATTGTATCCAGTTGTTCTCAACACGAAAAGACCTATGACTCCGTCTCAATGACGTTCCCCGTGTTTTATCTCTTAGGTGTAACAAGATGGGGACATGGTCTGATTGATGACTGTATAGATGTTTGAGCTTTGCAGTAGGGTAAGCAGTCATCCAAGATGGCGTTGCTACTGCACTATCTAATCTTGCCTTAACTATTTGAGGGTCATGCTAGTTCTTGAACCAGGTATATTTGTATCCCTCATAGCCCAGGGCTATAAAATTGAAATGGCTAAGAGCCATTATGAAGCTATCAATTTGATTTGCAGGGCACATGTTTGCACTTTCAAACTCACTTTAGTGCTACACTTCGTTAAAATCACCAATACACAACCATGGTAGCCTGGATTATTGCAATTATTAGGGAATTGTTCTCATATTTGTGGGTGCTTGTGTGTTTCTGGCTCTTTGTATGCACCCGTGCAGTGCCATAGAATCTTTGTTCTGGGATCATTCACCGTGAAATCAATAAAGTTAGAAGAGTAACAAAAAATTGAAACTTTTACGTCTTTATTCCAAAGAAGGGCTATACCCCTTGAGTTACCAATAGCAATTACAAAGATGCCATGTAAATCTAGAGATTTTTTTATTCCTATAAGGTTACTAGTAGTACATTTAGTTTCTGATAAGAAAATTAAGAAAGGAGAGAATTTGTGGATAAGGTCCTTCAAGTGTTTAACTGTGCGAGGGTGTGAGAGCCCCTGGCAGTTCCAACTTAGGATACTCATGGTTTTCGACGGGACTGGTTCTTACAAGCCGTCGTAGCTAGTTCAAATGCGGGAGAGCCCACATTAAAATTCATTCATGCCGAAAGGATAAAGGGAGCACTAGAATCCGTCGTCTGCTTCTTTGGATCATTTGGCTCATTCTCGAGAACCAAGTGTTCAAAATTTGTTTTCCTCTTAAAATTGTAAGTTGGGCCTTCATGGATTTTGGCCGGATCTTTCCATCCATATTATTCATTGTTGAGATTCTTGCTTTATCATAAAAATTAATCCTTCTAATGGACTCATCCAACATATGTCTCGTACATATTATTTCTGCATCTCCAAACAAAAGAGGGTTTTCCTCCTGTTTTTTGTTATCTGCATCTTCAATGCGTCCCACCATTTGTTTTCCTCCAGCCACTGCTCCAGATTTCAATTCCACCGGTCCGCCAGATTTAATTGACCATTGTCCGCTGCCGGTCATCCATGTCACTAACAAACTATCAATGCCAGCAGTTTTATCAAGTCCATCAGTGATTGCTCCCTTCAAAGGTCCAATTTCCGCTGGCGTATTTAGTCCAACGATGAGCTCTCCCATCATCGGCAGCATAGAATCGACAATTCCATCAGCCTCCCCCCTGCTTTAGATCCCTTCTAAATTTCCACCAAAAGAACCAAGAGGCTTCAAATGGTCCATATGTTTCAGCCATTCCATCGGCGCGTTTGGTGGGAACAAATTTTGGTCATTTGGCATCACATAGACTTGGAATCGAGCAGGTGATTTCAGTTGTAAGTATTGCCTAATGGTTGAGGTGAGATCCACCATTGGTTCCTTACTAGCCCAGTGCCTCATGATTTTGAGAGGAAGTATCACCTCAGTGTCCTCGACAGAGGAAATTTCATTGATGGTCGGCCTGCTTTCAAAGCCCGGAGGCAGAGAATTTAGGTAAATATTGCCGCTATTATCCTCTTGTGTTGTCTGTGTGCTATTCTTTATTGGTGTCGATCGCAGTTGATTCATTGGATGGGCTGATAGGGATTTAATGAGCTCTGTATCATATGTCACACATTTGGTTGGCTTACGGTGCTCTTGCTCGTCAACTTCTAGAGTTGCAGCCTACAATTTTGCGGCACTAGTATCAGACATAAAAGTCGAGTCCTATTCCTGCGAAGGTAAGCCATCTTTTTCCAAATTTATATTATTTAGTCCTGGCCTAGGAGTAGTTATGACCAATTGACTATCATTATTAACAGAAAAAACTCCCTGCACAATCAACGCCATTTACTTTAAGGGGAATATAGTTGTTAGTCGTTCTACAATTATGCCCTAATGATGGCGTAATTATAGGAGAACTGTTAGCTTGATTTGTGGGCATCATAAAGTCATTGATGGATGATTTTTTACCCCTGGGAATTGAATTTTTTTTGCACACCAATTGTCAGAGTCTCCTAACTGGTTGCGCTTTCTGGTGTTGGTGCCTTGTATTTGACATTTGCCCGAGCTTCTTACAGCTTTCGTTGGTGTAACACCCAGGTCTCGGTTCACCCCAGGTCCTAGTTGTGGAAAAGGTTGATCATTTTCAAAATGCAGTCAATGCCCATAGCCCATCAACATGAGTGTGTCTCTATGTGGGGTGTCATTCAATTGGCATTTTGTCTTGGGATGATCCTAATGGCCACACAAATGGAAAAAGGCAGGAAACTTCTCGTATTGGAAATAGAACAAATAATCATTTCCCTTGTATTCGATAGTAATGAACTTGCCAATGGCATATAGACATTTTTAATTGCTCTCAACTTCAAAGTTTTTCCCTTACAAGAGCCAACTTTATTCTTGGACACTTTCACAAAGTCGCCCAGATAATCTCTAATCAAGGCAGCCATGTCCAGTGTCATAAGAATTGGAAAAACATCATGGACATGGATCTAGAATGGGGTTTCCGCATAACAGAGGTGGCAGAGGGCTTCAGAACCATCTATTTCCTTAAAAAGAACCAAGCAGTTTTTAGAAGACCAATGTGAAGTGTCGATTACAAAGTATATTACAACACAAACTCTATTACTCCTCCTCAAGTTGGAGCATGAAGGTCGCGAATGCCCAACTTGGAACTGAGATAGATGAAAGCCGTCCTATTGCTTGGTGAAAATCTATGCCGGTTGATCCGAGGTGGAAATATGATGAGTAGAAATGACATGTGAAGACACTAGATCAAGAACAAGATGGAAGTCGATCTCAATGTGCTTGGTTCTCTCATGAAAGACTGGATTGGCTGCAATGTGAAGGGCAGCCTGACGTCACAAAAGAGTCGAATCGGAGAAGAGTGGGAAACGCCAAGGGAGCGAAGGAGAGAACAGAGCCAAAGGATTTCGTAGCAAGCATTTCCCATAGCCCTATACTCGACCTCGGCTGAAGAATGCAAAATAGTGTGCTGCTTCTTGGTTTTCCAAGAAATTGGCGAGATACCCAAGGTGACAAAATATCCCGTGACAGAACATCGAGTGATAGGACAAGTTGCCCAGTCTGAGTCACAGTAGGCAATCAGAGCCAAGCTTCTATCTCGAGAAAGAAATAGACCATGTCCTGGACTGCCTTTAACCGAGTGTATAACTCTTAAAGCTGCAGACCAATGATCAACTTTCGGCTACTGCATAAACTGCGAAAAAGTATGAATTGCAAAACTGAGCTCAGGTCGAGTGATAGTAAGATAGACCAACTTCCCAATAAGGCGATGATACTTCTCAGGGTGATCATAATCCGGACCAGAAGCTTTGGCAAGGGCCTGCGTTGGATCCATAGGAGAAGAAAAGGGCTTGCAGCCTAGCAAACCGACTTCTACCACAACCTCCAAAGCATATTTACGTTGAGAGAAAAAGATGCCTGATGGATTGCGCACAACTTCCAGTCCCAATAAATATTTAAGAATCCCGAGATCCTTCATATGAAAGCAGGATGACAAGTACCGCTTAAAGGAAGATATGGCCGTTGAACTATCTCCAGCAATAATGAGATCATCGACATACATTAAAACATGAAGAGTATGACCAGAACGAGTAAGACTGAATAATGAGTAATCAGCATAGCTCTGGCAAAACCCGTACTGGCGAAGAGTATGCGCAAGCTTAGAAAACCAGTTTCTAGGAGCTTGCCTGAGACCATACATAGACTTATGTAGACAACATACCTAACCAGGAAGCGCCTTGGAGTAGCTCGGACGTGGATTCATAAAGACAAGCTCGTCCAAGTCGCCATGCAGAAAGGCGTTATGAACATCCATTTGGTGCAGTTCCCAATTTCGTACAGCAGCAACAGAAAGAAATGTACGAACTGTTACATCTTAGCAATGGGAGCCAAAGTCTCATTGAAGTCGATGCCTTCAACCTGGCGATTCCCTAACACAACAAGACAAGCCTTATAGCGTTCAATATTGCCATTAGACTTGTACTTGATGCGACACACCCACTTACAACCAATTGGCTTCTTGTCAGGAGGAAAAGCTGTGAGAGACCAGGTGTCATTTCTCTCGAGGGCCTCAATTTCGGTATGCATAGCATCATGCCAAGGAGCCTGTTGGACGACCTCCGAGAAACGAACTGGTTTATGGCCTGAGGTGACTGTGGCCAGGAAGTGAGCATGAGCTGGAGCAAATTTAGCGGAGGAGACAAAACTGGTGATCGGATATGGAATGGAGGAGATAATCGACTGAGAATCATCACGATGCATGGAACTGCATACAAAATCCTTCAGTAAAACACTGGGCTGACATTGGCGTGAGCTACACCGAACGTCCGAAACAAAATCCTTGGCTGGCGAGATGACCGCGGCAGGCAGCGAGGAGCAGTCGTCAGTCGACACAAGCTCGGTGGCGGACGGGAGTGGCACTGGTGGAATGGCCGTGGATGAGCTGCCTAGGTCCGGATGGAGGCTCCCCCTGACCGTGGAGGAGGGAGAAAGTTGCGAAGAACTCCCCCTTGCCGTGAGGGGTGAAGTATCCGGACTATCGAAGACAGCTGAATGAGTGTCTTCCTACGTTGAAGCGGGCGACGGAGAAGTGGATGTACTCTGAAATGGAAATATATCTTCAAAGAACACAACATCTCTGGGAAGAAAAACTGTTCTGATTCAAGATCATATAGACGCCAGCCTTGCTTTCCACTTGGATAACCCATGAAGACTCATTTGCGACTACGAGCAGCAAACTTGCCTGTAGGCCGAGGAAGAGTGAAGGCGAAGCAGAGACACCCAAACACCCGAATGTTTGAGTACTTAAGAGCTCTTTGGAAAAGCAAATGAAAGGAGTCTGATTTTGAAGAGCCGGAGTGGGAGTGCGGTTAATCAGATAGCATGCTTTAAGAATACATTTGCCCCAAAACTTGATCGGAAGAGCAGCCTGAAACCGCAAAACACGCGCCACATTTAGGAGATAGTGCTTGCGTTCCACCCTGCCATTCTGCTGAGGTGTGTAAGCGCATGAAGTCTCATGAATAATACCGTGGGAAGTAAAGTAAGCCTTAAGACCAAAGAATTCAGTACCATTATCGGACCTGAAACGACGAGCTGATGTCTGAAACTGAGTGATAGTTAGTGCACAAAAATCCATAACCAGTTTTGGAACCTCTGACTTGAACTTAATTAAATAAACCCATGTAGCACAAGAGTAATCATCAACGATGGTAGCAAAATAAGTTGCATCATAAGAAGCAGGAATTCTGTATGGTCCTCAAATGTCACAATGAACAAGATCAAACAAGCGTGTGGCTTTACTAGAACTTAACGAAAAAACAACTCAGGTTTGTTTGGAATGAAAACAAATACCACAAGGAGTAGAACTCCGTACAGAAGCACAAGGAACAAGTAAAGATGCTAAAACTATAAAGGAGGGATACCCCAGTCTTCGATGCCACAACTTGGCCGAGGTCACCTTCTCGGTCTTGGTCGCAGAGCAGGCATGGGCAGCTGCCGAGAAATGCCGCAACCCGTAAACACCATGTCTCTGCTCACCCACACCAATCACTATCTTCAAATTGCTTTCCTGAAGTATACAAAACTTTTCGGTCAAGAAAGAAAAACAGCAAGCATTTAGAAGCAACCTAGCAAAGGACAGGAGATTGCATTCCAGTGTCGGAACATACAAAACATGGTCAATCCTGGCAGACTGAGAAAAAACCAAGGAACCTTCCTTGACTGCTAAAACAACACGGTTATCTGGAAGCTTAATAGGCATAGAGCAATATCGACAATATCATGCAAGTAGCAAGATTTCCAGTCATATGAAAAGAAGCACCCTTGTCGAGAATCCAGAGAGAGCCATTGGTCGGGACTGACATCCTTCTGTAATACTCTCTGAAACCCTATTTTATTTAAGCGTATTAAATAAATTTTCATGGTCTTATGAGTGTCGCTGGTGAATCGCTCATTACAACACAAACTCTATTAATTACCTTGGATATGTCTTCAAGCTTCTCAAACTCAAATAAGGCCAAGTTATCCCCCATGTAGTGTCCTTCAACTCCTTCTTTGCATTTCTAGACTCTGGCCATGGTAGAGATCATGAAGTCAACTCCTTTTGTTTTTGGGCTGATAAACTTTGTGCCTAGAAGGTAAGATAGTGGTTGTTGGTCGGCAAAGGAGTCTGGGGCAGTGATTATATGTGTGGTTTCCTCAGAGAGGTTGATTTTTGCATATTGGGCGATCAATTCTTCCCCCATGGCTAATGCAGCAAGAGAATATGTATGACTAGGCAATAGTATAGGGAAATAATGATTGCAGTAGATGAATTTGGTGAGAGCTTGAGGGTGTTGTAGATGTGAATATATAGGGATTGAAGCTGCAATCTCCAGTGACTGGAGAGAAACAAAGAATAGAGAGAAATGATTTCCTTAATAGCAAATGAAGATATTAATGACATCAGTCAACTTCACGACAAAGATTATCCTAAGCAGTTAAGCAAGGATTATTCATCATAATTTGTGTTCTCACACTTAACATAGTTCTAAACCCAAAACAAAGCCTTCAGACAACTCAAACTCTGCAATTAGGAACTGCAACACTAATTTACAATCTTACTGCAAACTCATATCAAATTATGATGCCCATATAGATGCAAATAAGGATTCAAAATTTACACACAACACACACAATCATGAGAAGTACTCCTCCCAATCCCATCATCGTATGAAAATAACAGATCAATTAAAGGATCTAAGGAACTGAACTAATTTTTTTCTAATTTATTACTAAAAATAGTTTAACCAAACTATCTCGTACTTACCTTCAATGTCAATGATCCCATTAGATTGCTCATTGGAATGGACCGAGTTCTCAAGATGCACGATCTCTTTCTCAATTGTGACAAGTCTCGCAAGAATCTCCGGAGTATTCACAAACTGGAATAAGTCCCACAAAACCAAAAATCAAAAACACCAAAATCCAACCTCTCTAAGGTGGCTTTTGTGAACCAAGTCCCAATGCTTGAATTGGGGTGGCCGTGTGGGTGACTTTCTTGAGGGTGAAGGAGGGGGCTGAGGAGAAGGAGAAAAATGAGGTGGTGGAGGTGGTTTGGTGAATGAAGGTTGTCAGGGAGTTGGAGAAGTTTCATTCAAAATGGGAGGTGCCCAGGAATGACCAGAAGGCTGTCTAAACCTAGATGCCGTGAAGAAGAAGAGAAGCAGAGAAGAGCACTTAGAAGGCAAAACAGTGTCGTTTTCTCAAGGTAAGATAGTCAAAATATTATGAAAATAGCCTCGATTGATACTGATAGTTAGGGATGGCAATGAGGCAGGGCGAGGCGGGGCGGGTATAGATTATGGTACCTTCATACGCACTCCCACCCATTTTTTTATA
This sequence comes from Rubia yunnanensis, assembly GCA_037428765.1. Lineage (NCBI taxonomy): Eukaryota > Viridiplantae > Streptophyta > Magnoliopsida > Gentianales > Rubiaceae > Rubia > Rubia yunnanensis. The sequence goes on from CM075062.1 coordinate 126,038,545, forward strand.
CCCATACCTGCCCTATCACCTATGAAGGGTACAACATTAAAATCCACCTGCCCCATCACCCACCTGGGTCTCCATACCCACTTATAATCCATTTTACTCACCCCATTTATATCTCCAAATAACACCTAAATTTTACTTTAGAATTAATAATTTTAATATTAAAATTTTAATTATATTTAGGGGAAAATACAAATATGACCATATGTTTTGGTCATAAGTGCCAATATGACCCTGTGAAGTTATAAAGTGATATTATAACCTTATATTTTGCATCAGAAGTGCCGATATAACCTTTTGGCATTGTTTCGGTATTGACTTTGTAATTCCCAGCATTAACCTTAATTAAAAAGACAAAAATATCCTTGACTTGAAATCTGGAATTTTCATTGACCATTTTATCCCTCAATAACGTGGCTTGGTCTCTGAATTAAAACCGATCAAAAACCTTGGTTCCATTTTCTCTTCTCTCTGTCGTTGTTTGAACTCCACCCCGCACCAGCCCTTCCAGCCGTTGGTTATGATAAACTTCCTTCCTACATTGATCAACATAAAGTAAATGAGATGAGAGAAACAATGACAATGTATCATTCTTCTCACATCCTGGAAATGCCACAAACCAAGAAATAAATACAGTATGCATTTACGTAACCTGGCAACAAGAAGTTGTAGACTTGTAGTACGTCCTACAAAGAATCAACATAGAAGACTAATGAACTAGCAAAAATTGGTCCTATATATTTATACCCTATATGTACAGACCAACATAGAACTTAGTTATCAAGCTCTTCTATGAATTCTAAGACTAACTAGATATAGTTGCACTGCTTGTGTCGCCTTTGCTGGAATTGGTGATGGAGCTTTAAGCTTTGGTGTTTGAATGGGATGATCAAATCCAGCCTCCGCATTCGTGTTGCTAATCATGCCTACTCCTTCAATGTCTCCAATTTTTTGCTTCTTCTTATCCATGTAATGGGATGCAACTTCATCTTCCTGCTCTCATGCATCATCCTCTTCATCAGACAAATAAGACAACGAACAATCTTCCAAACCAAAGATCTCATCATCATATGCATAATCATCATCACCACTATCATCACTTCCAGAGGTTATAAAAATGGACTCGACCCCAGAAATATCTTCGATAACCTCAGTGGCTGCAAACGCATCATCATTATCATCAACCTCGGCCAGCCCTTCGAGAAATGTATGGCTCAGGAGCATATCAGGAGTGAGTCTAAACATAGCCTTTCTCACAAAACATCATTTCAAGAACCTCCTGGCCTTCTTGGACAACCATTCAGGAATCTGAGGCAACTGATTCCCAATCCTCTTCATTATCTCCTCCAAAATCAATCTTCTCCAGTGCCCCATGGCGGCTTTCTTGTCAACATATCCAACACAATGTACCCCAGAGCCCAAACATCACTAGGAGAATCCTGAACGCCATCCTCCACACACTCGGGCGCCAAGTACATCGGAATACCCCTCCAATAGGGCTCAAATTTCCTCTTCTTATTGAACTCTTTGGGGAACCCTTTTGGCCAGTCCAAAGTCGCCAATCTTGGCACGGAACTGAGACTGATCAAAACCACCAACACCACAATTTCTTGGCACAAGCAGAATATTATCAGGCTTCAAGTCACAATGAACATAACCAACGTGATGAATACAACTCAGCCCTCTTAAAATTAAATTCGCATAACCCTTTACCTCAAATTTAGGCAAACCCTTGTCCTCGAAAAATCCACACATTTCTTCATCCCTCATGCCATGTTCCCCACAAAATTCTCATACCAATTCTGTTCAATAAAACCCATAAACATGGAAACCCTAAACCTTGATAACCAACACAGCATACAGTACCAAGAGAACAAAAACCACACACACAGCATACAAGATGGATTTTAACACCCAACAAAAACAATAAATGAACATAATATCCCACAAATTAAAAACCTAAACAAACCCTATTGACAGTAACCAAACAACCATAAAAGTGACAAAGCTGAAACAAAATTGGCAAAACCATCATTGATATACCAAGAGTGCGCATAAAATTGGACGATTAACAGTGTAAATGAATTAGAGCTTACCATTTCTACAACTCCTCTGCTTTCTCCTCCAAAAGCCACTACTGCAGCAGCGCGACTGCACACCCGGTGTGAACGCACAACCACCGCATGACACCGGCGAAACAAACACGATTGAAAATGGTGTCACAATGACCGGACCAATACAACTGAAAAGAGAGAGTGGCTGTTTGATTTCTCTTGGAAGAGACGAAAAGTAAGGTTATGTTAATTGTGAATGAGGGTATAAATGTCTTTCCAGTTTTGCTGTATTTTTTGTTTTTTTATTAAACGGGTAGAATCATCCTTTCAAGTTTTTCCAGCCAAATTCAGGCCTTCGGGGCCATATTAACACTTTCAAGCAAAACATATGGTTATAATAGCACTTTCTAACTTCACAGGATCATGTTAACACTTTTGATCAAAACATAGGGTTATGTGGGTACTTAACTCTTATATTTATATGAAAATATTATAAGTAAAATATGTGCATTATGGATAAATAATAGTTTATTATATAATAAATTATTGTGTAAATAATTGTTATAGTGGGGCTGGCGGGGGTGGGTTATGAACTAATATCCATACCCGACCTACTACCCATGACGGGTATCAAATTTCATACACATACCCACCCAATCCCCATGAAAACTACACATATACCCGCCCCATTGGGGAGGATGCGGGGCAGACCTCCACTAAAACTCTCCCCACTGTCATTCCTACCGATAGCAAACAATTTTTATTATATTGTGCTTTGCGATTAATAAATGTATTTACATGAAAGTATTATATGTAAGATATGTGCAATATGGACAGATAAATAATTTATTTTATATTAAATTAGTGAGTATATAACGGGTTTAGTGGGGCGGTATGGGGATGAGGTGGGTGTAAACTAATATCCACGCCCGATCCACTACCCATACCTGCCCCACCCCCACCAAACTACCTCAATACCCGCCACATTGGGGTGGATATGGGTGAACCTCCACCAAAACTCCCCTACTGCCATCCTTGGTCAAATTATCTCCTGAAGAAGCATCTTGGGAGGACAATATTGTTGTTCAGACTCAATTTCCATCTTTTAAGTTTTAACTGAAATTGTTGCAGTGCATTACAGCTTGAGGAAAAGCTGAGGTTTAAGGGAGCGAAGTGCTATGAGATTAGTAGTATAATAAGGTCTAGTTGGTAATTTCCTTTGGTTTTGGGATAATCAACAAAGTTAGCTCTGCAAATTGATTTACCCGTCACTGCACCCGAGTGGCAAACCGGGAAGGCTCAAGTGGGAAGGTTGATGCAAGTTTGTTACAACCGAATTACCCTCACAATTGGCACAAGATGGAAGTATATGGGTGTGAATCAGCTAGGAGAGGGATTAGCTAGTTTTGGGATATGAATTTGTAAAACTCTCATAGAGTTCTTCCTTACATTTTTTCCCTTCAAACTTTTATATCTGTTTTGTTCTTCTTCTTTGTTTCTTTCTATCTGTTCTTAATTCTTGCCAAAATTACTTCTAAATCCTACCTAAAACCCCTATTCACGACAGAAATTGCCATATGGAGTTTGCTATATGGTTCTTGGGTGTGTTGGTAGGGCTTATAAGTGATTTTCTTATAAGCTAGACACTTTTTTAGCGTTTGGTAAACTTCTAAAAAACTACTTATTTTAAGAGTAAAACTTATTTTTTGGGGAAAAACATAAACTACAACGGCCACCCAGAACTGTTTACAGTCCGACGAGTTCGAGGTGCAAAGTAAACTCTCGATCAACCTTATTCCGACAACATAGAAGTTTAATCAACAATCGGTAGTGAAAATTCAACCACCATACAATAAACCTCGAGTGATGCCTAAATAAAAGAAAATTAGACTTTCCTATGGGCCATGGGCTTTTTTAGGTCATGAAATGAGAGTGATTGCTAACCTGACTCGGCGACTCCTAAGATTTGACACGTCAAACTTTTTATATTTCTATTGAAAATCTATGCTGATTTGATATTTTAAATACTGAAAGTTTAACTATTCTCTTTAAAATTAATGAAACACGTTATAAAATAATTATATTTTGATCAATTTAAGCAGATGATCGTATTTAAAAAGATATTGTTTTAAGGATTTGTAACCAATTCACACTACTATGCATTGTGATAGCACTAGTGTGGTTACACCGTGCGTTGCGCGGTGAGCTTGATAACAAATTATAGAAATTGTATAGGAATGTTAAAAGAGTTGTAATTGAAGCTATAAATGTACCAATTATACATGTAATTGAAGCGTGGAGATGGTGAGAGGTGAAGGTTTAGGTGGAGAGGGTTAAAGTGGAGGGTTCGAGAAGTACTGATTCTAGATGTGAAGGTTCTCCAGCTGGAAGTTCACATCTCGATTGGGTACCTCTCGAATAGGTACCTCTCAAACCCATTCAATGGAACCCTTCCACCTGAAGATTCCATCCATTCGAGAGCTGAGATCTCGACTCCTTCGAGGATAGAAGACTCCATCCCTTCGAGGAATTAAGACTCCATCCCTTCGAGGAATTAAGACTCCATCCCTTCGAGGAAAGAAAACTCCATCCCTTCGAGGGTTGAGATCTGGAATCCTTCGAGGAAAGAAGACTCCATCCCTTCGAGGGCTGAGAACTCCATCCCTTCGAGGGCTGAGATCTCGACCCTTTCGAGGACAGAAGACTCCATCCCTTCGAGGGCCGAGAGCTCGACCCCCTCAAGGACAGAAGGCTACATCCCTTCGAGGGCCTAGAGCTCGATCCCTTCGAGGATAGAATATTCCATCCCTTCAAGGGCTGATATCTCGACTCCTTTGAGGAAAGAAGACTCCACCCCTTCGAGGGATGAGATCTCGACCCCTTTGAGGAAAGAAGACTCCATCCCTTTGAGGGCTGAGATCTCGACCCCTTCGAGGACAGAAGACTCTATCCCTTCGAGAAATGAAGACTCCATCCCTTCGAGGACAGAAGAATCCATCCCTTCGAGGATAGAAGACTGCATTCCTTCGAGAAATGAAGACTCCATCCCTTCAAGGACTGAAGCCTCCATCCCTTCGAAGGCTGGGAGCTCAACCCCTTCGAGGACAGAAGACTTCATCCCTTCGAGGGCCGAGAGCTCGACCCCTTTGAGGACAAAAGACTGCATCCCTTCGAGGGCTGAGATCTCAACTCCTTCGAGGAAAGAAGCCTCCATCCCTTCGAGGGCCTAGAGCTCGAACCCTTCGAGGATAGAAGATTCCATCCCTTCGAGGGCTGAGATCTCGACTCCTTCGAGAAAGAAAACTCCAACCCTTCGAGGTCTGAGATATCGACCCCTTCGAGAAAAAAAACTCCATCCCTTCGAGGGCTGAGATCTCAGCCCCTTCGAGGAAAGAAGACTTTATCCCTTCGAGGGCTGAGATCTCGACCTCTTCGAGGATAGAAGACTCCATCCCTTCGAGGACAGAAGATTCCATCGTTTCGAGGGCCTTGAGCTCGACTCCTCCGAGGATAGAAGTCTCCATCTCTTTGAGGGACGAGAGATTGACCCCTTCGAGGACAGAAGACTCCATCCCTTCGAGGGCCGAGAGCTCGACCCCTTCGAGGAATGAAGCTTCCATCCCTTCGAGGGCTGAGAGCTCAACCCCTTCGAGGACAGAAGACTCCATCCCTTCGAGGGCTAAGAGCTAGAACCCTTAGAGGAAAGAAGACTTCATCCCTTCGAGGGCTGAGATCTCGATCCCTTCGAGGACAGAAGACTCCATCCCTTCAAGGAATGAAGACTCCATCCCTTCGAGGATAGAAGATTCCATCCCTTCGAGGGCATAGAACTCGACTCCTTCGAGGGTAGGAAAACTCCATCCTTTTGAGGACAGAAGACTCCATCCCTTCGAGGGATAAGCTCTCGACCCCTTAGAGGAAATAAGACTAATCCATTTGAGGGCCTAGAGCTCGACCCCTTTGAGGATAGAAGGCTCCATCCCTTCGAGGGCCGAGACCTCGACCCCTTTGAGGACAGAAGACTATTCCCTTTGAGGATAGAAGATTACATCCCTTCGAGGGTTGAGATCTTGACTCTTTCGAGGATAGAAGCCTCCATCCCTTCGAGGGCGGAGATATCGACTCCTTCGAGAAAAGAAGACTTCATCCCTTCGAGGGCTAAGAGCTCGACCCCTTCGAGGATAGAAGACTCCAACTCCATCCCTTCGAGGAATGAAAACTCCATCCCTTCGAGGACAGAAGACTTCATCCCTTCGAGGGCTGAGCTCTCGACCCCTTTGAGGAAAGAAGACTAAGAGCTCGACCCCTTTGAGGAAAGAAGAATCCATCCCTTCGAGGGCCGAGAGCTCGACCCTTTTGAGGATAGAAGACTCATCCCTTCGAGGATAGAAAATTCCATCCCTTCGAGGGCTGGGATTTCCACTCCTTCGAGGAAAGAAGACTCCGTCCCTTTGAAGACATAGAGCTCGACTTCTTTGAGGACAGAAGCCTCCATCCATTTGAGGGCCTAGAGCTCGATCCCTTCAAGGATAGAATATTTCAACCCTTCGAGGGCTGAGATCTCGGCTCCTTCGAGGAAAGAAGACTCTATCCATTCGAGGAAAGAAGACTCCATCCATTCGAGGAATGAAGACTCCATCCCTTCGAGGAATGAAGACTCCATCCCTTCGAGGAATGAAGACTCCATCCCTTCGAGGACAGAAGACTCCATCCCTTCGAGGGCTGAGATCTCGACCCCTTCGAGGACATAAGACTCCATCCCTTCGAGGAATGAAGACTCCGTACCTTCGAGAATAGAAGATTCCATCCCTTCGAGAGCCTAGAGCTCGACTCCTTCGTGGGAAAGAAGACTCCATCCCTTCGAGGGCTGAGCTCTCGACCCATTCGAGGAAAGAAGATTGATCCCTTCGAGAGCCTAGAGCTCGACCCCTTCGATGACAGAAGACTCCATCCCTTCGAGGGCCGAGACCTCGACCCCTTCGAGGACAGAAGACTCATCCCTTCGAGGATAGAAGATTCCATCCCTTCGAGGGCTGAGATCTCGACTCCTTCGAGGATAGAAGCCTTCATCCCTTTGAGGGCTGATATCTCGCCTCCTTCGAGGAATGAATACTCCATCCCTTCGAAGACAGAGAGCTCGACTCCTTCGAGGACAAAAGCCTCCACCCATTCGAGGGCCTAGAGCTCGACCCCTTCGAGGACAGAAGATTCCAACCCTTCGAGGGCTGAGATCTCGACTCCTTCGAGGAAAGAAGACGCCATCCCTTCGAGGGCTGAGAGCTCGACCCCTTCGAGGACAGAAGACTCCATCCCTTCGAGGAATGAAGACTCCATCCCTTCGAGGGTTGAGATCTCGACACCTTCGAGGAAAGAAGACTCCATCCCTTCGAGGGCTGAGATCTCGACCCCTTCGAGGACAGAAGACTCCATCCCTCCCCCTGGAAGTTCACATCTCGAATGGCTACCTCTCGAACCCATCCAATCGAACACCTCCATCTTAAACTTAACTCCTCAAATGGGTTCCTCTCGAAACAGTACATCTCGAATAGGTACATCTCGAATGGATCGAATGGAACCCCTCTACCTCAAATATCACCTCTCGAATGGGTACCTCTCGAACATGTCCAATTGAACCCCTCCCTTCGAGGAGAGAAAACTCCATCCCTTCGAGGGCCGACACCTCGACCCCTTCGAGGATGGAAGACTCCATCCCTTTGAGGGCGGCAAACTCAACCCCTCGAAGCTAGAAGACTCATCCCTTCGACGGCAGAGAGCTCGACTCCTTCGAGGGCAGAAGCCTCCATCCATTCGAGAGCCTAGAACTCGACCCCTTCGAGGACAGAAGACTCCATCCCTTCGAGGGCTGAGATCTCAACTCCTTCGAGGATAGAAGCCTCCATCCCTTCTAGGGCTGAGATCTCGACTCCTTCGAGGACAGAAGCCTCCATCCCTTCGAGGGCTGAGATCTCGACTCCTTCGATCACAGAAGACTCCATCCCTTCGAGGAAAGAAGACTCCATCCCTTCGAGAACCCCTTCGAGGACAGAAGACTCCATCCCTTCGAGGACAGAAGACTTCATCCCTTCGAGGGCTAAGATCTCGACTCCTTCGAGGAAAGAAGACTCCATCCCTTCGAGGACAGAAGACTCCATCCCTTCAAGGGCTGAGCTCTCGACCCCTTCGAGGAAAGAAGACTAATCCCTTCGAGGGCCTAGAGTTCGACCCCTTCGAGGATAGAAGACTTCATCCCTTCGAGGGCTGAGATCTCGACTCCTTCAAGGACAGAAGCCTCCATCCCTTCGAGGGCTGAGAGCTCGACCCCTTCGAGGGCTGAGATCTCGACTCCTTCGAGGAAAGAAGACTCCATCCCTTTGAAGACAGAGAGCTCGATTCCTTCGACGACAGAAGCCTCCATCCATTCAAAGGCCTAGAGCTCGACCCCTTCGAGGACAGAAGATTCCAACCCTTCGTGGGCTGAGATCTCGACTCCTTCGAGGAAAGAAGACTTCATCCCTTCAAGGGCTGAGATCTCGACCCCTTCAAGGAAAGAAGACTCCATCCCTTCGAGGACTGAGATCTCGACCCCTTCAAGAAATGAAGACTCCATCCCTTCGAGGAATGAAGACTCCATCCCTTCGAGGAATGAAGACTCTATCCCTTTGAGGACAGAAGACTCCATCCCTTCGTGGGCTGAGATCTTGACTCCTTCGAGGAAAGAAGCCTCTATCCCTTCGAGGCCTGAGATCTCGACCCTTTCGAGGAAAGAAGACTCCATCCCTTCGAGGAATGAAGACTCCATCCATTCGAGGAATGAAGACTCCATCCCTTCGAGGACAAAAGACTCCATCCCTTCGAGGGGTGAGATCTCGACTCCTTCGAGGAAAGAAGACTCCATCCCTTCGAGGACAGAAGACTCCATCCCTTCGAGGGCTGAGCTTTCCACCCCTTTGAGGAAAGAAGACTAATCCCTTCAAAGGCCTAAAGCTCGACCCCTTTGAGGACAGAAGACTCGACCCCTTCAAGTACAGAAGACTCATCCCTTTGAGGATAGAAGATTCCATCCCTTCGAGGGCTGAGATCTCGACTCTTTCGAGGACAGAAGCCTCCATCCCTTCGAGGGTTGAGAGCTCGAACCTTTCAAGGACAGAAGCCTCCATCCCTTCGAGGGTTGAGAGCTCGAATCCTTCAAGGACAGAAGACTCCATCCCTTCGAGGGTTGAGAGCTCAAATCCTTCAAGGACAGAAGACTCCATCCCTTCGAGGGATGAGAACTCTACCCCTCGAATAGGTGCCCAAAACGACGTCGTTTTGGTCGGCCACCTGGCAGCACATGTAGCCGCACATGGAGGCGCCGCAACTTTTGACAAATGAGATGCACAAAACGACAAAAGTGTTGCCCAAAATGACGTCGTTTTGGGCGGCCACTTCAGAGCACAGCCTGGAGCACACGTTCGGCCAACCCTGGAAATGACCACTATGCCCCCGACGACGGTTGACACAAGCGTACAATTTCCAAGTATTCCTTTTTTATATTAACCAGATAAACGGTATTGAAACCGCCAATAGTATTTTCAATTTTGACTTCTTAAGAATTGTGACTCTTATTATGATTTTGTTTTAAAATTGAATAACACGATCTCAATTTTACAATCAAAGTTATGAATTCAGCTTTTACATTAACACTTGGTTAATCCGCCAAACGTTCGAATATCTATAAAGTACTTGGTAGATACTCCACATATGGGAGATAACTAACATCTCAACGGACACATCGTTGACAAATAGGAGTCTCGTATTTACGTTTCTTCGCCCTGTTCGCGATGCGTTCGGTTAGATGCTCTTGGTTAAGATAGATTAGAATTATCTTTCTCTTCAACTCTGGCTGGTTGATCACTTGCTTTTGGAAGCAATCTGTCTTGCTTCGGGGGCTATACTTAGCTCCGGATTCATCTTACAGGATGACCTTTTGTAAATTTTTGTTGCACTTTACGAATTACAGGCTGATTTATTGGTCTGATTTATTGGTCTGGGGAGCCAATATATACCCCATCTAAGGATGGTTTTAAATTAAAAAAAAATCTATAAAGTACTTAGCACGTACTGCTATGTTGTCGTACTTAGGGTTTGTTGGACAAAGTTTATAAGCTGTTTTGCTAATAAGTATTTTTTTTTGTGTTTGGTAAAGTATTAAAAATTAGATTATTTTGAAAGCATAAGCTTTTTTTTTTGGGAAAAACATAAACTGGTCTATCCATACTTTCAAAATAACTCAGCTTTGCTTATAAGCACAGTTCTGCCAAATAGAGCCTTATTTTTTTACTATAATTTATTTAAGTGCAAGTAAGAGGAAATTTAGTGAAGATGATGAAGAGTAAAATGAATACTAATACTCCTTTTGTCCTTTCACTTTGTGCATATTTTTTGGTCAACTTTCTCAAATTACATTTGACAATAAATTTCAATTAATATATAAGTACCAATGTCATCATTTGATATATAGTTAGATTTCTTGATTTTCTAATTATCAAATTTTAATATTATTCTGTCCCAACTGAATGTGCACACTTTTTGGTCAAGTTTGTCAGGTCGTGTTTGACCAACGATAACTTTAGTTACGTATATTAACGGTATGTTAAAATTTGATATTTAGAAAATACATCATGCAGGGTATCCAGCAATATCTCACATGATGATATTGGTGTCTATATACTAGTTGAAAATTATGGTCAAACATGCCTTGAGAAAGTTGATCAAAAAGTGTGCAGATTCGGCTGGGACGGAGGTAGTACAACATTAGCTAGTATACGTAACTAGATACATCAGTGGTCAAATATGACATGAAAAAGTTGACAAAAAAGTGTGAAGAAATAAGTGAGACAAAGGGAGTATGTTAAAATAGTATAATTATTATTGCGATTAATAAAAAAACTAAATTAAAAATGTACACAATGGAGGGAGTAATTCGATAATTTATGGAAAAAACCCGAATAATTGGATTGTCTAAAATACGATCTAAAAGGACAAGGAGAGATTAATCCCCGGTTCATTCCCGGCAGGACCGGTCCACCATATATACCACGACACACACTGTATATCCATGTCGCTTACATCCTAGATTCGTGTCCCAGAAGAAGAGCTTTTTTGAATTTGCGAACTTTCAATTTCAACTCAACTTCCAGTTAGGGTTTACGCACATCGTACGCGCGCTTACAGCTACTGACTTCATCCTCTCGCTCTCCGGGGAGATTCCCGATCCGGTAAGATTCAACGCGTTTTTTCGCCCTGTTTGATTTTACCTCCTCATGTATCTTCCGTGATTTTTCGTAGAAGTGTCGCACATTTTCGTTTTCATGGCCGCGTCCCTGTTAATTTTCCTGTTTTTGATGCACACGATGCATAGTTAAGCATCGCTAACAAGTTCTCAAGTCTATTCATTTTTAAGCAAAATTTCGAGATTTTGAATGACTGACGCCGATAATGTTATTGCACACTTAATTTTAGCATTTGAATATCCTGCGAATGTGGTGGAGTGAGAATTGTCTGAGTAGGTTACATGGAGATTAATATGGTATGCTTGCTACTTGCTGCTGCTAGTAGGTGCTTTTCGGTATTTTCTCAAAATTTTGTTATGCGATTGCTTATTTTCTCTTTAAGCAGGAGATGTCTCGAGCTGAGGAGTTGTGGGAGCGCCTGGTGCGCGCAGCTCTGCGGAGACAAAGACCCGGAGCAGGTGCATACGGTCGAGCAGAAGGTGGCATTGCCGCTAATGTACCATCATCTCTCGCGAACAACAGAGACATAGATGACATTTTAAGAGCCGCCGATGAGATTCAGAGTGAAGATCCTAGTGTGTCGAGAATTTGTATGTGGCTATCTCTTCTGTCTTTTTATTTGTTTGTCGGGTTCGGTTTCTAAAGAGGCATTGTAGGGTAATGAATGGTTTGTTTGTCAAGACTATGGTGTCACACTGAATATCTACTGAGTTTTAGAGATGTGAGAATTTCATCTTTCAGCTTATTAAAAAAAGGTGTCTTACTTCTGGTGTTCAATCTCTTTTGTTTTACAATTAATTTTTGAAATTTTCAGTACCTGTACAATCTTTTATTAACCATCATTGACTGTAGATTGGTATTTATTGCGCATCTCATTAATGATCACATGTCAATTGTTTGATGTTAGTTTTGGTGGTAGACCTGTCATTAAAACTATTCATTGGCCTTCTGGACTCTTCATCTTTTTACTAGTCTCATTGGCTGATCAGATTGACAAAACTTAAACACTTTAATCTAGGTTCATCTCCGGTTGTGAAGGATTAGAATATTTAGCAGGCTAAAATGGTAGACTAATGTTTGGACTAAGTCTTTGATTTTGGATCCTCTTAGGTATGGTTAGGATCTTCGTTGTTGAATATCAGTTAAGTGACGGGCAATGATGCTTCCATTTTTTTAATATACATAGAAGGAAGGAGTTTGATTGTGCTGTGCTGTTCTGTTTTAATTTCCTTTTTTGATTTACCATTCTTCCCCTCCATAGACACCTGCAATACTTTTCATCTGAGGGCACAACCCGTACTACCAATAAAGTCCACCAATCTCTTATATTGCCTGCAATCTATATTTAAGTCAAGCTTTAACTGGTGGCATGCATTTGAGTCCCCATCAAATAGTTTATGTCGCACAGATGTACACCAGTTGAGCTCAGAGATAATAATATATATACGGTTTTTCTAACGAGTGCCCATGGGTACTCGTTAACAACTTCAGATTCCATCGAAAACTGTGTTATTAAATGCAAATCCATCGAAAACTGTGTTATTAAATGCAGATAGAGTTAATGATTATAAGTAGGGAGTGTAAGTTTTTGAGGGATGTCATTAATCATTAACTCTATTTGCATTTAATAACACAGTTTTCGATGGAATCTGAAGTTGTTAACGAGTGCCCATGGGCACTCGTTAGAAAAACCGATATATATATACACACACATATATATATATATACATATAAATTGAAATCCCCTGATGTCCAGGAATTTGACCCAAAAAAAAGAAAGTCCATTTACATATGTGTGAACGGCACTTTTAAATTTAAATAATTTGAAACTCAGTTGTGCCTTTATATAGAATATCATCTGATGTGATATGCATTTTTTAATTGACTGCAGTGTGTGAGCATGCTTATTCGCTGGCGCAAAATTTGGATCCCAATAGTGAGGGTAGAGGTGTACTGCAGTTCAAGACTGGGTTGATGTCTGTGATCAAGGTATCTTAATGGTTTATGCCATGTTCATTTGGTGTTAAGTGGTCATGGCTTCGAACTGAAGGCATTTTCCATACTAATGTAAACATTTCTCGTAACTGATGTAGTTGGGTAATGTGTAAAGTTTGAGGTTAACAAACAATTTCATTAAATATATAAGTTTTTATAAATGAAAGTTTATGGTGGGTATGGCTAATTAAGTTTTCATAATGTACTGGTTGCTTAGTTAAAAATGTGCAGTTGTCTCTTGCATACTCTAAAGTTGGCCTCTGCTACTGTTGATGAATTTTGCAGCAAAAATTAGCAAAACGGGAGGTTGGAGGCATTGATAGAAGCCAGGACATCGCTCGCTTACAGGAGTTCTACAAGAGGTACCGAGAAAAAAATGAAGCAGACAAGCTCCGGGATGAGGAAATGAAGCTGAGAGAGTCAGGTGTTTTCAGTGGCAACCTTGAAGAGTATGTTTATATTGGCTTACTGCTTTTTCTTACCGAGACAGGCTATGTGCTAGATATCAGATGCTGTATTTGGTTTCTGTGCCCTCTGGCTGGCTTGAAATCTCTAACTTGTTACTGCTTTTAGAATCTTTATGTGCTTGGAATGACATGCTTTTTGCCTGAAGAATGTAATCATGATGTTTGTTGTTGTAGTTCTGTGCATGGCTTGTCTTATACAAGTCAAATTCCTTTCCTGCCATTTCAGTAGCACGTTGTTGTAGAGATTTCAGTGGCACTTTACAAGTGTCTTTTGGACTCTTTTATTGTTGATTTGATCAGTTATATGCACAGGTTCTGTGCTTTGAGGTTTTGCGTTGGACTGCTTTGATTCGAAGAAGACGTTGTCATGCTATTACTAATCTTGCTATTTACTGTTAATCTACCTCTTTATTATTTATTTAACATCTATTATCAATGTTGATTAGGTTGGAGCGTAGAACTGTTAAAAGGAAAATGGTATTTGCAACCCTTAAAGTTTTAGGGACTGTTCTAGATCAGCTGACAAAGGAAGTTTCTCCTGAAGAAGCAGACAGATTGATTTCTGAAGAGGTCTGTGATATTCGTGCTTCACATTTTTGTTTTTATTTTACATTTGGAGGTGTATCTCTGGCTTTTACCCGTGCCTTAATGTATTTAACTCGTATGCTTATTTTATGTACGATAATGTGTTTTTGGCCTGAGTTTTGCAAAAATGGACTTCAGTGGTAAGGAATCCAGTGGTTACTGCTAGATCTGGATTGACCAATTCCATTTTGTAAATGGGTTTAGTTGTGGTGAGAACACCTTGAGAGTTTAATTTTTATAAATGACCACATGAGCACATTTTGAGGTATAAAGTCACTGTACATGACCCAGTTAAACTTTCTGTAATATTGCTAATGTGTATGGTCGCAGAACATGATCTTTAGGGAGTGGGGTTCCGCGGGTATCTGGTTTTACAAACCCGAATTTGGGACGGGTTTGGTTAGTATTATATGGTTTTGGGTAGTCCCGTGACAGGGTTGGGACTTGGGTTTTAAAAAGCGCGCTTAAAGCGCTGAGCGCAAGGTTGAGCGCTTTGTATCACGAAGCACTGAGCAGGACGAAAAGCGCGTGCTTTTGAGCGCTTTTGTCGAAGCTCAAAGCGCTCCAAAAAGCACACTTTTGGGCAAAAGCACGTTTTTGGCCTTTTGGGCTGAAATAGGCTTCTACATTTTGTTTCCTTTTTTATAATTATATATTTTGGGCTGAAATGGAGTAGCTTTTAGGGTTAACTAATTCAGTAATATCAACAAAATAGAGTTTAGAGATGGAGATGAGGTCTATGCGGATACTTTTGGCGGAGATGATGATTTTTCTGATGACTAGAGTTTAGAGCCTTAAATAATTTCATAATTTAAGAATCCTTCGTTCAGTTCTTCTTACTACCTATAAAACTTTGAATTTGGTATTGTGTTGAAAGCTTTATTTGCCTTTTATAATTTTGGGATATTATTCTAAGTTCTATGTTGTGTCTTTAATGAAATAATCCTGGTTCATGTTTTGCGTGCGCTTTTATCCGAAAAGCGCGCGCTTGCGCTCAGCGTTTCGGTAATTTTTACCGTTAGCACTTCATTGCAATTTGCACTTTTTTAAACCCAGATTGGGACGGGTTTGGGTATTTCATTATGGGCAATGGGTATCCATATATTATAGTAAGTAATTATTAATATAAGGGTATATGTATTTTACAAAGTAATTGAACATTGCATGCATACATACATGCCCCCTCTGTGTTGTACATGCATCCCCATACTGTCGTTCATGTACACATTGACTGTGATTGTCATATTCTGAAACAGTACTTTTGTGCACAAAATGCCTTTTTTACCTTTCTTTTCTCCCTCCTCAACAGAAGGGGTCAGAAATATTAAAGACAAAATGTTAGATACTAGGGTTTAGTTTTGGGATCATTAACGAGAGCACGCGGTTAAAAAGTTGAAAATCTCTTTACTGGCTTCATGTGTATGTTGCTCTGTGGAGCTGTTGGTTTAGGCCTTTAGGGTAGTGACTTGGGGAATCATAACCATTTTGATTGGTGGTGTTTGGTCAATGGGCTAAAGAATGACTCCCAAGTTTTTGGGGAATCCTCTACTGCCACCTACTAGGGTTTGAACCCCAAAGGACCCAAACCCATACATGTTGTGATTCTTACCCACAAACCAAATGCCTCTTTAAATAAGCTTCTCCTGCAATTTGCTTACAACCCATTGTTTGAACAGCTCCACGTGGCTGTGTTTTTTTTTTTGACATTCCCTTGGATTAGAGGTTTTTAGAGCCTTCTTTGATATTTATTTTTGTATAACCACTCACTTTCCTCTCAGAACATGTTGAACTTATAGCCATATTATTTATGGGTACATGGAGTTGAGGAATTTGCATGATATCTCTTAGTAACATTATGTATAAGCGAACCTGACAGTCTTAAATTATAACCATAGAATTGGGGTTGCTGTGTTCAACTTCTGCAATTATTTTATTTAATACTTGTGTTTGTTCTCCTTTTCAGCTGAAACGTGTTATGGAATCAGATGCAGCTATGAGTGAGGATCTCGTTGCATATAATATTATCCCCTTGGATGCCCCTACGACAGCAAATGCTATCGTGTCTTTTCCGGAGGTTGTATGCTAGTTTTTGTCACTTCTCATTTTCCTCCCCTTGTTTGCGTGTATTTATTGTCTCTATCTAGTGCAGGTACATGCAGCAACCTCAGGCTTAAAGTATTTTAGGGGTCTACCAAAATTGCCTGTGGGTTTTCCCATACCTCCTACTAGGAACGCAGACATGTTTGATTTTCTGCACTATTCTTTTGGCTTTCAGGTAGTTTCAATCTCTTCTACAGCTTCCTATCTTGCATGTTGTGGTGATGATTTTATATTGTTTCTTTCAGAACACTCTTTGTGGTGTTCTACGTGTATCGGTCATTACTTACTGTTGCTGTGTTTAGCATATACATGACCTTGATTACAGTGTCAGATTGTTAATTGTTTGATTAACTGTAAGATAGCTCTTGCCTTTTATTTTGACTGCAGATGTATCCCCCCTAAGATTGTCTCACTCCCAAATTCAAGGAGATTAAGAAAACTTAATAAAATAAAATTATGTATAAGTGGGTGGATAATGAGTGGGACTGTGGGGGAGAGAATGAAAAGAGAATAAAATAAGAGTTATATTTGTGAGTGAGTGAAGAATGAGTAGAAGTGAATGATATTGAATTTTGCTACAACATATTATTGGAAAAGTTGGGCCTTTTGAATAGTATAAAAGCATACCAAAAAAGAAAAGATTGTTGATAAGACAATGACAGGGCACCCAGTTGGGCTAGTAAGACAGTCTAAGAGGGCATAGTGGGAGTATTTAGTTTCTTGTTGTTGTGAAAGTATATCAGGCTGTATGTTTGAGATAAATTATAGGTGGTCAAATATGTTACTGTGTACAGTTCGGTCCATATTGCTTCGTTTCCTGGACTCACCTAAACTGGAAGCATAGTATGTGTTGATGTGATGCGACAAGGGATCTGTTACAGAATGCATATGGTCCAAATGTTTTTTGGTCACACACCGAGAGCATACGTTGACTATTATTGAAGGTTGTGGGAAATCTTCTAAGAAGTCTAAGAGGATATGTCCCCGGAAAAGAGTAGAATAGATCAAAGATCTCCACTCATTGATTCCTTATTCCAGTGAGGAAAGTGAGGTAGCATTCGAAATAAGTCCTGATTTTAGAAGTTATGCTCTGTTTGACAATCAATTTCAGCACTTAATCTTAACTGATTAAGTGTTTCATGAATTAAGGCAGGTTGGTTGATAGCTTAAATTTCCGAGGTTGTTTGGTTGATATTAAAAAACATGGGAAGTGGGAATGTTCAGGAAGTTTAAGAATGCTGGATTGTTTGGTTGATAAAATACTGGGAAATCATTGCTTACAGGAAATTCTGTTTCCTACAAAGTGGAGGAGGTCATCTACCAGCGCCCCAAGACTTTATGTGTTTTTTTGTTTTATTTCATTTTGCCTGTCCTTTTTGTTTTGTGTTCTGCTCAGCCACGTTCTCTTGGATCACCCGAAAGAGTACAAACACAACCCCGAACTTTCGAATTGCTCTCTCCTGATATATAACCTATGACCTTTCAAATGATTCCTCTTCTCAAATACATCACTAAATATAACCTAACAAATGAAAGATATGGTCTTACCTCGCCCTTCAAAGAAAACAAGGAAGCATTACTCAAGATAAAAATAGATGAACGTATTTTTGTGAGTGAAGATGCCTTAAATCATGTTTTCTAGTACTAGGCCTAACGGACTAAAGTGAATCTGGGGTTGGCTTTTGAATGGAGTAATCATGGAAGTTTTATGTGAATTTTTATTTTTCTGCTTGCTTGTATCATTTAAGATGTGTGGTCTATCTCCACAAGTTCATATGGGGTTGGCTTTTGGATAAAGTTACATGGAAGTTTTTTGTAAACTATTCATTTTTCTGCTTGCTTGTACGATGCAATGTGTGCGGTCTATCTTCACACTATTGCTCATGTTGTGGTTATTTGAGCAAAACAAAATTCGTGTGCTATTAGACCAACCTAAGATTCCAAAAAAAAAAGGAAAAAAAAGAAGAGACCAACCTAAGAGATTTTTGTATATTCAGTGGGCTCAAGTGTTTGTTTTGTATAACATGCTTTCTTGATGGTAATATTATGATTTGCAAGGGCTTGGGATATCTGGGGTCTCTTTTGGTTCGGATTATGTTCTCTTATATCTCACCTTCCATTTTTTTACTATGTCAATGTGCGCTGAAAGTTTGTTTTTTATTCTTAAACTGTCATTTACTGACTGCCTTTTCTTTTGGTTGATTTGTTAATTCTATTTGTTTGATGATCTTTGCAGAAAGATAATGTTTCTAATCAACGCGAGCATGTGGTGCTTCTTCTTGCGAATGAGCAGAGTAGGCTACGTGCTTTTGAGCCGGTAAGATCCTCAAAAAGCTCTTTTGGTTTTTTCGGTAGATTAGTTACTTTTTAAGTTTTGTTTCCATGAAGATAGAAATCATCAACCTTCCTTTCCCAGCAAGCAAGCAAGCAAAATCATTTCTGCAAACAAATGGTTTTCTTTTAAAAATTTATTTGAAAGCTTTAATAGCTACATGACTGGATGAAATTTATAATGGAGAAAAACAATTGAGAAGAAAGCCTGCTGTCAGTGAAACTGTGATTTTCCACATAGCTTTGTTCTCCCTCTGTCCCATCCATGTTGTCTTACTAACTTTCATCATAAAATTCCATTGATATGTAGGTAAGAATAGATCACGTGGGATCTTGTTAAGATTCGCTGTATCATTTAATTTCTGACTATGATTTTCTTAAATATAGTTTTTAGTTGTACCTAGTTAAAGATGTTAATGGTCAAACATAATTCTGGGAGAATGTGATGAAACAAGAATGAACCACAATGAACATACTCTTAAACCACTGAAAGAATGAACCTTTAATGGATCTTTGTGAGATGTATTCTGAAATAATTATCTACTTCTGTTAAAGAAATTTTGTGATATGATCTTTAGCATACCTGGCTACTTAGGTGGTTGATCCAATCAGCATAGACTTTAAAACTTTGGATATCGTAGGGATGTATTTTTATTGGTGATCTATTCTTCTCTAAGCAATATCTGAACTGATTTATGACTATCTTATGTGAGGGTCCGTTTGTGCCCCCTACCCCACCCCTTCTTTTTTTCATTGGCTCCATTGATTTCTCTGACATCTATTGATATTTAATTTTTGGTTTGATATAGAGGATTTTCTGACTATTCATTGTCTTTCAGTTGTGTATTTTGGCCTTGTTTACAATTTAGGAGATGTTTCCTCTTAAGATAAAAGTTTATGAGACAGAAGTTAAAAAGAGTATTTGATGGTTACTGTCAATTCTTTTTCCAGATACAATTATGTTATATATTAGGAAGTTGTTCTAGGATTTTTTTCTGCTTATCTGCTTGATTCAATCTTCTCAGCTTCTGGAGGAAGCTGCAATTCATGAAGTGTTTCTGAAGTCCCTCGAGAATTACATTAACTGGTGTAAATATCTTGCCATTTTACCCGTATGGAGCAAGTAAGTAAAATTCACGTGCACATTTCACAACTTTTAACACTTTTGATGTGTACTAAAGTACTGTAATGTTAAACACAGAGAGAATTGTATATACGTAATGATGTGCATTTGTTAATTTCTGTTTTTGCAGTTTGGAAGCTGTGAGCAAGGAGAAGAAGTTGTTGTTTATTTCTTTGTATTTTTTGATCTGGGGTGAAGCCTCAAATGTTCGATTCCTGCCAGAATGCTTGTGCTATATATTCCATCATGTAAGTAAATATTTAACTGGGTGTCACAGTGAAACTTAAAATTTATGCATCTCATGATTGTCTTGCCGCAGGTCTATTCTTTTAACAGTTAATCCCCCCTCCCCCCTACCACACATACACACACATACACACATGTTAGAACTGATAAGTCACCATCTCCCCGGGCCTGTGGTTGGTGAGTAGGAATTTGTTTTGTTTCCCCCCTTCTTTTTTTGTGTATTTTTTTTCTTTCCCGCTGTTCGCGTTTGATATTAACTTCTTTTTTATGTTTTTCTTCCACATGACTTGTTGCGATGCCTGGTTGTCTGCTGACTGATTTTGCTCTTTTTTCTTTAAATTGCTGTGATGAAACAGATAGGACGGGAACTCGAAGAAATATTACGCCAGCCAGTTGCACAGCCTGCAAATAGTTGTGTTTCAGAGAACGGAGTTTCGTATCTTGATCAAGTAATCCGTCCTCTGTATGATGTCGTTGCTGCGGTATGTTTATGTTTTTTTCTCCTCTCTTGTTTTTTCTCATAGACACATTAATACAAAGCTCAATTTTAAAAGAAATAGTCGTTTCACTGCCCAAATAATTAATTGTCACTAATATTGTGGATTAGGAAGGTTATTCTGGTGGGCTTAGAGCTACATCTCCAATACACATTAACATTTATTTAGATTTTTATTTTCTTTCAATACAAAGGCAAAGACCATGAATTTTAGATGAAAGATTAGTATCCATCCACTCTAGTCAACACCTTTCCCCTGACCTTCTCCTTCTTCAGATTGATAAATGAAGCAACAGCCTTAGTTAATTTTAATAGAAGTATTTGTATTTTTGTAATGAGAAAAACGGCTTGAATGGTTCAAGCACATTGAGCTCTTTTGTTTGTAGAACTGGATTTTGATCAGAATTTAGATCCGAATGAACGGTATAATTGTAATGAAGTACTCTTTTTATTTTTTATTTTGATGAACCTAGACCAAATGATAAGGATTGAGATTGGGTTTTAGAGAGGTCCAGGGGCTTTTTCAGGCATGTCATTATCTGGCTGTAACACTCTATTTTTGGAGTTACAATATAGATTGTTTCTGTACAGGACAGAAATATTCTGTTCCACTATTAGTACTGTTGATTATTATAGGTTAAAAAAGTCCAATATATATAAACCCGTGCTGTCCTTTACGTGCGTTTGTTCTGATCGACAGGAAGCCCAGAACAATAATAATGGACGAGCACCGCATTCTGCCTGGAGAAATTATGATGATTTCAATGAATATTTCTGGTAAGCTCGGCAAAATCTTCTTCTATTTATCATTATTCCGATTCTGAATAGAAATATTTTAAATTTAAAGTATCCTCTTCCATTTAACATTTTTGAAGGTCCCTCCGTTGCTTTGAGCTTAGCTGGCCATGGCGCAGGAGTTCTTCATTCTTCCTGAAGCCTACCCCTAGGTCAAAGGTGTGTGGTACTACTGCCCATCAGTTGGCTATTTGCGTTCTATTGTTTGGTATTATGAAGGCCCAAGCCAATAGTAATGGTATTGATTATGACAAAATCATGATGACCATGTATGCTGCCTGATGTGGCATTCATTAAAAAGCAGGATTTTCATGAAGTATTTACGATAATCACATCAACAATTAATATGCCATAGCCACTTTGCTTCTCTCATTACCAAACAAGATTCTTACTGTCACTAAATTCATTGAAATCATGACACTAGGATGGATGGGCAATTTGTAGCTTTAGTATTATAATGGCAATTTTTTAACTGGATTATTCATGCAACTAATACATTAAATTTGGCCACACAATTGTCTGTGGAATAGTCTGCTAATGAATGTGCTTTCATTGAACCTCTTTAAGTTTGGACTCTCATTCATAGGTTAACACAGGACAGCTCATAGTAATCTTATATAATTCTTATATGATATACTCTAATATATATTTATTCAATTTGACTAATTACATCACACTATAAAGGGTTTTTGGGTAATGAAAATTTCAAACTTATTTTGCTAGGAAACGTGAAAGTCAGGCTTTTGAGTAGCGGGTCATATTTGATTTCTTTTCAATTCTGTGTATAACTTGAATTTTGTCACTGAAGTTTTGTAACTAAATTTAGCCGTATCAGCTCGAGGTTTGAAATGTCTGGAATTGTCACTCACACCCTTTCTACCATTGAATTTAAGCATAAATCTTTTTTCCAAACAGGGCTGTGTTGTAAGGACTATTCCTTATGCATTAACTCTGATCCTGGTCAGTGTATCAGTTTCGTTCTGGCTCCCCTGAAATGCATCTGTTGTTAAAATATGCTTATGTTTTCTTGATTTGGTTTTGGCTGCAATGAAAAAAGTTTCTTCACTGAAATTCCTCCACCCGTCTTTCAGTTTGTATCCTTTTACAACTCAAAACTGTTCTTGCAAAAGTTTCTTGTTTGAGGATTCATAAGGTTGCTTTTGCTGGTAGATATGTTATTTAACAACTCAGGTGTGAACGTTGGTTGTATAGATTACAATTGGCTCTGCTTTCCGTAATTTGCTATCAATTCCAAAATGTACCCTTCTCTATGTTGGGTTATTGTTGTTAACTCACTTTTGTGTGCTCTCTTTGTTGGGCCAGAGTGTTATAAAATCTGGAGGAAGTAAACGCCATGGAAAAACTTCTTTTGTGGAGCACAGGACTTTTCTTCATCTCTATCATAGCTTTCACCGCCTCTGGATTTTTCTCATTATGATGTTTCAGGTGAATGACACAGATTCTATCATCTGATTCATCATAAATAAGTGACCCACTTTGCCTTTTATTTTGCATGTGGTGTTTATTTTTTATTTAGTTTTTTGCATATATCATGTTTGAAAATTTTGAGGTCTTCTATATATGTGCGAGGCAGATTTTTTGCCTCTCTCTAGCGTGTTATTTCCTATTTGCTTGTATTCGTCTGATCAATAATTTTCTGCGTGATCTATCATTGTTAGCTGTCCTTTCTAATTCACTGTTCATCTACTCTCCTAAAACTCTCACCACCGGGCCTTAGGCATGCATGAGCTACCTTGCAATAGGCTGCCCATATATTCTCCCTATGCACGTCATTTTTCTGATTGAACAGTATCACGTGATATGATTTACATAGTGGATTAACAGGTTGAGACTAAGGCATAGTTGTAGTTTGCATATGCCATTTCAAGTCTTTTTTTTTTATTGTGCTACGCTTCTAGTCAGGTTTGTTTGGTCCATTCTTTATTCCTTATAAGAAAACTAAAATTGTAGAAGTGGGCATGATACTTCATAAATCTGTATGATGTAGTAGCTTTAGGTATAATATCCTATAATCTTATTTTTGAATTTCAAATAGGCTAAAAATATAGAGAAAATATGTTTGAGCATCAGAGCAATGTTTGGGCCATGCTTGTTAGTTTTTAAAACTAGCTTCAGCTAACCTACTAATCGGTCACCCATTGGATTTCTTTCTGAAAAATTGCCTTCTCTTTTTTGGTCTTCTGTTGGGTAATTACTGCTTGGTAACTTTATGTAATCTCTCTCTCTCTCTGCAATGTAGGGTCTTGCTGTTATTGGATTTAACAACGGAAGATTGGACTCCAAAACGTTACGGGAACTTCTCAGCCTGGGTCCAACTTATGTTGGGATGAAGTTTATTCAGAGTTAGTTGCTATACTCTTCTAAAGTTTTTACTTGGTGCTGTTTAGTTTGACTGTGAAAACTATTATGAAGGATGCGTAGGTCCATGTCTTTGAGCTACCCCTATTAGTCATACAAACATCGTATGTTTCATTTATGCAACTATACAAGAGAAATAGTATTAAATGATACCTACCCATTCATATATGCATGATATTAAACTAATGAGTCATATGATGAAGTTAAGGGAAGGAGTAACTGAACAAGGTCAAGAAAAGTACTAGTGTCAAGGATAGTCAATTTAGATTCATACTAGGATGATTCAAAATTGAAGCTATGCGTTAAATAAGAAATTTATGTAAAGACTATAAAAAGAAGCAAGATTTACATATACTCCTTCCACTTCATTTTGATTGTCCTACGCAGGGGATTTTCATAGTGTAAGAAAAGTACTAACAAAAGGCAAAAGTAGTGGTAGTGTCGGGAGGATCAGGTAGAATAGAGAATGAATTAAGTTTTATAAAAATAATTGGTAAAAAGTTGCTAAAATATGAAAAATAAGCTAAATGAGACACTCACATTGGTAGACTAAAAAGGTAAGTTTAATATTGGTCCTAAACCTAAACCAAAGCGAGTGTTTAATATTGGCCCTGAAAAAGCGTACGACCAAGTAGACAGAATGTGGCAAGTATTGAAAATGAAAAGGGTAGGTTGTTATTATGTAAGCTACTAGTAAATGATGAGATTTCTAATCATTTACCTACTTACAGATAATATAGTTCTCATTGATGCTATATGTGATGGTATAAATGCAAACACGAATACTAGCGAGAATCATTTCGATTATAATGTAAGCTACTAGTAGAACCAAAACGTAATGCATACAAGGTCACTAAAAATATACTAGAATTCGCGGTAGAATTAAAACTATATTTTGGTGAGTATGATTTAATAGTTTTAAATCTTAGGGTTTACAATATGTCTAACTTGTTAATATTGTATTAACTCTTAGATGTTCATGAACCTTCTATTTTGTTCTGTATATGTTTAACATACTTTTTAGAAATGTATAAAACTTGTACTCTCTGTGTCCTTTGTAAGCTTCACCCAATGACCTGTTAAAAAATCTTTAGGTAGCTTTGGTAAATTATTTTCTTACTATATTGATAATAATGTTATCATGTGGGATCCTATTGGATTGGTCGTAATGTATATTTTTTGAACATCACTTATATTTTTTAAAGATATACACAATTGGAGATGCATATGACAGAATATGCAAATAGGATACACTGAAGGAATACATCCTGTGAATGCTCTCTTACTTGAGCAAAAAAAAGAATGGTTTAAAGTTAGTTCTTGCTGCAGACCTATGTATTTGTTGGAAAGTCACTGAACATGCCTATTAGTCTTGATACATATATCTTTTTTTTTCCCAAGTAGTTCCCTGTCTTGGCTAGCTTGTGTGCACATAGCTAGTCCGTGCTGAGTTAGTAGTCCTTGATTCTAAAACCAATATGGGAGTTATGTTAATATGAAAGCTAGTGTTTAGCTTTGTCACACTTCACAATATGGATCATGCATATGTCCTTGATATTTGTATCCCATTGCAGGTGTATTAGATATCCTCATGATGTTTGGTGCTTATTCGACATCAAGGCGCCTGGCTTTGACACGAGTTTTTCTCCGCTTTGTCTGCTTTACCTTTGCTTCAGTGTTCATATGCTTTCTGTACATGTATGTATATTCCTTTCTCAATTTTCTTTTAATCCCATATCTTTACATTGGTATGTGATTACAAATCATCGTTGTTTAATTATGCTTTTGTATTTTTGTTGCAGTAAGGCTCTAGAAGGTGAAAGTAAACCCAATTCTCAATCAATCCTATTCCAAGTTTATGTGGTTATTATCGCTATTTATGCTGGGCTTCGATTGTCTTTGAGTTTTGTCATGCATATACCTGCATGTCATCGTTTATGGAATCTGTGTGACAATTGGCCCTTGGTCCGTTTCTTCAAATGGATGCACCAGGTATGCTCATTGGCCGATCTTTGCTCAAGTTTTTCTTTCATTTTTTGTTAGAATTATGGTGTTATGTTATTTATATTATCTTTAAATTTCTGTTAGGAACATTATTATGTTGGCCGCGGCATGTTTGAGAGAACATCAGACTTTATTAAGTAAGCACTTCTAGTTCACAATCTTGATGAAAAATGTTTTTCTTTCTTACAACGTTATGAAAGATCATTGTTCGTCTTGACCTTTTTATCTTGTGCAGGTCATATTGTTTCTATCCTTTTTAAACTGTCATGGAACTCTATGTGATTATGGAGAAGTACTGTAGGAATGTAAAGATTAAAGTGAAAGCTGATAATTAATCCTTTTTGAGAATGGGCTTCTTTATTCGTGCCCCCCAAAAGTGGCGGATGTCGTACTTGTTTACTGTTTTTACTTTTATGTGGTCTGTTATGATGTCGATTTTAATTACTGCTTGGGATGGTGTCTCCATTTTTTTTCCCTTCCATTTTTGAAGATAGTCTGTGTTGTAACAACCAATAGGCCAAACTAGTTCATTATGATCTGTAATTTGTAATTTCAAATCTGTCAATGTCTTTTGGGGAGGCTTTTTGAATTTCGATTCACATACTATTATTGTTAGTCTTTAATTTTGCTTTGTGCAATATCTAACTACCTGAAAACCAGCCTACACCCATCCAAATAATTTTTGGGTATCTAATAATGGGTAATTTTTCTATAGTCTTCTATGCGTGTATTTTCTAAATATATAACTGTTAATTGATGATCAGGAACTCCTTGTTCAGCCACTTTTGACATTGTTTGTTTTCGAGCCACACTCTGCCTATTCTGTTGGTATTGTTTTTTTAATACTTAAAGGGTATGCGACAGATAAACTGCTCAAGAAATTAACTTAGATGCATGTTCACTGTATAGATAACATGGCTATTTCCTATGTATCTTATTGGTTATACTGCCTTTTCTGGTTGGATATCTTGGATATATTTGCATTAAAGCATTTGTTCAGCTGTATAGATCTTAACAAGTGGTTTTAAAATGTATGGCTTGAAGAACATAGGTCTCCTTTTTTGTTCAGTGCTCATGTCTAATAATATACTAAATTTCAGGTACATGGTTTTCTGGCTGCTCGTCCTGGGATGCAAGTTTTCTTTTGCCTATTTCGTACAAGTAATATACATGTTTCCTTTGGAGGTTTGTTATCATAGAAAAATTCTTGGCTGTGATTCTTTCTTTACTCTTGTTATCATGTTTCAGATTAGACCCTTAGTTAAACCAACAAGAACTATCCTATATATGGATATTACAAGCTATTCTTGGCATGACATTGTGTCTCAACGTAAGTTGCTGGCGATTTTCTTTTATAAGCTTTTAATATATCAAGTTCGGTTGTGACAGAATGATCATACTATATTAATTTCCATGTTAATTTTCTTTTCACTGTTAATTTCTAAGTATTTGTTTTAAAGACCTCTGTGATTCAATCAGGATGTCTTTGGTTTCTTCTCGTTCGATATGGGTTTCTTACCTCGTTTTGACGTGGATGATGTTCTTGCAGACAATCATAATGCTCTTACAATTGCAAGCTTATGGGCGCCTGTATTCACAGTGAGTATTTGTTTATTGCACCATTTTCTCATCTGGGCAAAACAAAACTGTAGAAGATTATGTGAGAGAATTGAAATCATAAATCTGAATTGAATATAGTTGCTTCACAAGATTCTGTGATGTGAATGTTTCGGGGGTCTCATTTTTGGCTTGTAAAACTATTGTAGACCCATAAGAGAAAACTCGTCTGAATGTTAGCTGAGATATGATCCGTATAGCAGACCGTGTTTAGTGGATAAAGGTAACACTAGAAGTAGTTACTGTTGTGCAGCCTGTTTCATGTAATAAATGCTAATGCCAAATTTGAGCAGACAAAGCCATAAAATGCTTCATTCCCAGGATTGACAAAACAAGTGCTCTTGGTTTCCAGTTCAGTTCAGTTCTGTTTAATCCTATCTGTATCCTTCAGTACAGTCTAGCACAGAAGGACGTCAGCAATGATATGCTACCTGCTCTCCAGTTTGTTGCCTTACTGGTGTCTAGCTCATTTCCCCCCACTAATAATTTTCTTCTGTACAACCTCACCCCGAGCATCAGTTTATAATATTCGCAAGGCTATGCTGGAATCTTGAATCTTTTGATGAAGTGGCACTGCTTTAAAATGTCGTGAACTTTTGCATTGCGATAGCTTTATACCCCTAGATAGACTCCCAAGATTGATATCTCATTTGAATAATGATACTGAAAAAATGTAGGTGTAATGCTATGCTTATGTTTGTTAGCATCTCCTGATGATTTCACTTCTATCGATAGATTGCCAGCGTAGTCAAATCTTGATTTCTGCCCATAGTGATCTATATCAAGCGTTTTTTTTTGAGGAGGGGTGTGTGGGCTATTGTATCTGATGCTGTTGACCTTCTGATTAGCTTCATGTGGAAGTTATAACTTTAATTGATTGTAACTGTGATAATTGCAGATGTACCTCTTGGATATATACATATTTTACACTGTTATATCTGCTGTGATGGGCTTTTTGCTGGGTGCAAGAGATCGCCTTGGGGAGGTAATCAATGATGTATTTGATTGCATACTTGTGTTGTTCTGCGTCACTAGTGATATACCCTCTGATTCAAGATTATACAGCCTGTTTAAGTTATAATATATTTGTATCAATTACATTTGTTTTTGTATGGTTGCACTCTGTTTAATCAGAAACACTGAATCATAATCTTCAGATTAGATCTCTGGATATTGTTCATACGCTTTTTGAAGGATTTCCTGTGGCCTTCATGAATAGCCTTCATGCTCCTATTCCAAGCAGGTACCTTAATCCTTTCAAGTCGGATTTGAGATCTGTTTGTTTGGTCATTCTTAGTAAAGCATCAGTTCTTGTTTTGCAGGGGTTCTCTCCAGTCATCTGGTCAGGTATGCTTCGTTGTGTTTTTTAATACCTTTTTTCTGAATTTGGAGGTTTGATAAGTTGGATGTGCTTTTCAACCAAAGAAGCACAACTTTAGTCATAATTGCACAATTGTAGAACCCATATTGCATATGACTTGGAATTGAAAAAATGCAGTACATCATTTATCTTGGTACTTGTGCTTGTAATTCTTATAATTCCATTTGTTTGATGTGGAGCATCAGTATCTGGTGTTGTTGATGTTGAAATTATTTAGATTTAGGGATTTATGAAGTAATAGTGAAATGGGGAAATAGTTTTGCTGTCGTAATTTGATACATTTTCTTTTGGGGCAAGGGGCATGCTACTGGTTTATTATTTTCAAAGTTATTGAATTATGGTGTGTTTTTGTTCCCTTTTATATTTGGAACTTTTCCAAGAAAATAAAAGCATTTGGCTTATCCTCTATATTTTGTAAGGCATACCTTTTGGCATTTTTGGTGGGTTTTATTTCCCGGTTTGGTTATCCTCATTAGGAGTGTCGTGTTTCTTGCCCGTGGGATAAATGTCCAAAGTGTTGAAAATAGGCTCCACTGATATCTTAATTTGTGTGTTGTATAGTTTATTATTAACTTTGCAGTCTATGAATTCAGTGATTGGGGACTATTCTTTGAAATCTTGTGTCTTTAAGATATCTCCTTAGTGTCGGTGTAGAGGATTCAAGTACATAGGGTCATTAAAGATTTTGAGAGTATCCCCTAATAAACTTGTTTTCTGGTCTTGGCTCCAAGCTTTCTTATCTGACATCTTCCCCTTGTAAGAATCAATTTTATTTAATTTGGTTTTGTGCTTGGTTTGCCTTATTTATATAGGTTTCCTTTAGTGCTTCATGAGTTTGGTAACTTTGTGATTCACTGTAAAGGTTTTGGATTTTACCAACTTCACATTTGATTGGAGTGTCTCATGTTTAAACTCTTGATGCCATCCAGAAACTTCTAATTATCGATTATGTAGTTCGTCATTACTTAGCCTTTTAGAATAGTAGCTTACTGCTGCTGTCATTTGAAGGCTGTGGAGAAAAGTAAAGCCGACGTTGCCCATTTTGCTCCCTTTTGGAATGAAATTGTAATGAATTTGAGAGAGGAAGACTACATTACAAGCTTGTAAGTATTCAGTTGGGTCTTGGTTGAATTTTTTTCCTCAAATGTTTATTTCCAAGACTTGAGTTGATGTTTCAATCAACTACAGGGAACTGGAATTGCTTCTAATGCCAAAAAATTCTGGGAATCTTTCATTGGTCCAGTGGCCCCTGTTTCTCTTGGCCAGCAAGGTTTAACTTTTAAAATGCTTTTACCTGTTATTCTCCAGTGTTATAACTTTATTCCTGTCATATACCTCTCATATGTGTGCGGGTGTGTTTAGATTTTCCTTGCCAAAGATATTGCTGTTGAAAGTAGTGATTGGAATACACAAGAGGAGTTGTGGGATAGGATCTCAAGGGATGATCATATGAAGTATGCTGTCCAAGAGTGCTACAATACAATCAAGCTGATATTAATGGCAATATTAGATGATGAAGATGCTGGAAAGAAGTGGTAATTAGGCGATAGCCTTCACCTTTTGTTTAATTTTTTGCTGACTACTGAAACTTGGCTTCAGTTTGTCCCATTTTGTCTTTTATTGGATCTACTTAGGAATGAAGTATTTGAGCTTAAATGTTCCGTTGTAGTAGTTTCAAGTTTGAGCAATGTTTGACCTGACTGAGTAATTGACAATAGATGAACATGAACTCATTGATCTGGTTCTATTTTCAGGATGTAACATGTCCCTTAGATAAAGTTCGTAAAAAAAAACTATGTACCTTATCTGATTTTAATCTGATATGTGTAGTTGTACAGCATTGGATTTGATGACTGCATGTGATATATTTTTCTTAGTAGTTATCTTTGCCACTCGTGTTGTAATAGTATGAGATTGGTTTAGGTCACACATTGTCTGGGGCATAGCTTTAATTGAAAATGTTATTATGATATATGATTCGATGTGTCTTGACCCAATGCGTTGCCAAAATATGATCCTTTTAGCCAACCCCACTTAGTTGGATGCAGGCTTAGTTTTACTTTTGACAAATTTTATTCGTATTCTGATGTTCTTGATGCAGTTCCTTGTTTATGTACTTTATATTTACAGGGTTGAGAGGATATATGAAGACATCAATGGATGCACTATGAACAAGAGCATCCATATGGACTTTCGACTGGATAAGCTGTCCTTAGTTATTCAGAAAGTCGCTGCTCTTATGGGAATCCTGGTATGTATTGTTTTGTTTAGAATTGCTTCTAATGGGCAACACATGCTCAGTTAAGTTTCCCTTTTTGCAAATAATTATGAACCTGAATGCACAAAATTTTGTATCTTGATCCATTTTCGATGTGGATATGGCCTGGAGTTTCCATATTGGACATAAATTTCTACTCTCTTGACCCCACAAATTATACTAGTTGCAACTAGTTTGTCCTGCTTGTTTGGTGTTTTTTTTCTGTTTTTCTCTCCGATCCTGCTGCTGTTTTTGTTATTTAATTCTGTCACATTATATCACAGCACTTGCTTTCTTTTCTGAAATTTCTCACCTACTCACTTTTTCTTATATGCTAAAGTTAAGAACTTACCAGGGTGAAATTGAAAGAGCAACAGTATTTACTGATTTAGCTAGGGAAGGAGTCGACTGCAAGGAGGTCCAAGTTGGATAAATATATGAATTGAATTATCTCCGGTTTATTTGGTTTTATATATAAGAGATCCTCTCGCATATAAATTTAAAAGCTAATGTGTCATTTCGGTTTCTGATATGCTGCACAGAGATGAGTAGGTCCCTCAGAAATAACTATTTAGATATATAGAGACAACATGAAGTGTTGTGAGATGTGTTTCAAGTAGGGAAGAATTTTTCAAGCATGATGAGCTATACTCTCTCTCTCCAATGACAACGTGGTAGTTTGTTTTCTTTTAGTTGAATAAGTTGTTGAGAGTGTGGTATGTCAGTTAGCAGTTATTTGGCATAGATGGAGGGATTAACCCATGGATTTGTGATTTGAGGAATTCAAAATTAATGCTGCCTATTTTGTCTTTGGTTGAAGAAATCCTATGACAGATTCCTGCGTATGCTTTATTATAATCAGTCCTGAAACTTAGAAAATTGATTTATAATGTAAAGCAAACATGGAAGTGGGCACAGATAATGAGTAATTATGCTGCATTATCTTTTATTTTTGTGAAAGGAGTAGTTGATTTATTGGAAGGAAAGAAATGACCAATTATCTAAATGAATCACTAATTATATTTCTCCAAAAACAATTTTTGTGTTATCACTTCCAGTATTTTTGTTCACATTTCTGTAAATGTGGTTGGGGGTGTTTAAGTAGTTTGAACCAAACAATTGGATGCTGGCCTCCCTTGTATTTTAGTTCCCCCCCTTTTCTAAGATCAAAGAGGAGAATCAACACTTCCTCGAGAAAAGAACAAAAAAGGTAAGATCATAACTGAATTATGAAGATTTGGTTGGTGGGGGAAGAAAAATCAATACTACACTTTCAAAGTGCAATTTACCTTATGATATTACAGATATACTTTACTTTCAGTTAAATCCTCGAAGAGTCTACATTTGCAGTATTTGGATATTTTCCACCGTCCATTGGGATTGTTAGATATCACGATTAATGCCTTATAGTTTCATTTACTTACTAATATTCTTTATCCCTCTTTCTAGTTGAATTCAAAAAAATTCCTTATTAGCTGTCTAGATTTATACTCATGGTATTTTTGCTGCTCTTTGGCAGAGGGAGGAATTCTCACCAGAACTGGAAACTGGAGCTATAAAAGCTATTCAAGATCTCTATGATGTTGTGCAGCATGATGTCTTAACCATTAACATGAGGTTTGTTGCATGCTTGGAGTCATAATGTTTTCTAGTCCGTGCCTAATATTTTACTTTCTATTTTTATTATATTTTCAGCGGTAACTATGAGGCATGGAATGATTTGTTAAGAGCAAGGAATCAGGGTCGTCTTTTTCAAAAGCTGAAGTGGCCACGGGATGCTGAGCTGGTAAGTATTCAGTTATAATATTTCATTATTCATCACCCAACTTGCATTTTTCCTCAGATACTACTTATGATTAACGAGACTGAAATCCCTCTCTCTGCATTTGTTTGGTTATGTGAATTATGAAAGGGTGGATTGAAGCTTTCACGTTTGACCTTATATGTCTTGATTCTTTGCAGAAAGTGCAAATTCGAAGGTTGCATTCCCTTTTAACTATCAAAGATTCTGCCGCAAATATCCCAAGAAACCTTGAAGCAAGACGCAGATTGGAGTTCTTCACAAATTCTCTTTTTATGGAAATGCCAACTGCTAAGCCTGTGCGTGAAATGTTATCTTTCAGGTAATGTCAAGGGATAGTTTTGTTGCATTGGTTGATATGAAGTTTAAGGTGCTGATGGAATCTTGTGTCATGTTACTTGCAGTGTGTTCACACCATACTATTCTGAGACTGTGCTTTACAGTATGTCTGATCTTCGTAAGAGGAATGAAGATGGGATTTCAACTTTGTTTTACCTTCAGAAGATATATCCTGGTACTTTCCAGTTTTAGCAGCTTAGTTGCTTGTGCTATGCATGCTATAGTTCTGTGAGTTGTTGAAGGTGTTTGTCGCAACAGTTAGAGTTACTCCTATGTGATTGGGGGGTCTCAGGCTCCAGGTGTTGAAGCAGCCTCTTGCAAATTTATTTGCAAGGCGGTCTACATCAGGCCATGCTTGCCCATTCCATGGAATCCCATACATAGTGGGAGCTTTTGTTGCACCAGGTTGCCTTTCCGCTGGTCCAATGAATATTGATTCTTGAACAGCACTAGTCATTGAGGATACCTTTTCTGGAATAAGAATCTATTTTTATGGTGTAAATAGTGTAATTTAATGGAGCTGTGTTTGCATAAATGACTAGGTGTGGGATTTGACCTGTTATTTTAGCATAGGTAGAAGAACATAATGAAAGGGAAGCATAAAGCAGTTGTACTTTGATGGTTGACTGCATCTTTGCATGGGTTCTGTTTGTGTTCATTTTCCTTATATATCATGAATTAATGAAGTTTTCAATTTGTAGTACACAATTTGCAGCAGCTGGCTGTAAAGTTTTGCTGGCTCGGGTTTTCGAAGCCAAATATTTTATTTTGGTTTTTCCATGAATTTTGGATGTCATTTATTTCATAATCATTCAAACATCTTCCTTGATATAATTCTTTTGTATTGGTTGAACTCTTTTTTTATCTTCAGTTTACATAATATTTGGGTTTTTTTCTGAGGATATAAATTTTGTAATTCTGCCTGACTTTAAATTTTGAACTCCTTAATGCAGATGAATGGAAGAACTTTTTAGCTAGGATTGGCCGCGATGAGAATTTATCTGAGACGGATCTTATTGATAATCCAAATGACATCCTCGAACTTCGATTTTGGGCTTCTTACCGAGGACAGACGTTGGCCAGAACTGGTACTTCATCGTTGATGTATTTGGAGCGTTTTTCTTTCTTTTTCATCTTAACTTTTTGGCCTTGTGCACCTAAAACAGTAATGAAAATGATTCTTGTTTTCTGGGTAGAGGGAGTATATCTTTTCTTGGAAGACTTTGGACATCCATGTCTTTGACTGTGAGACTTACGCTTCATATTGATTTAGACTGGTTACTTTCTTCCTGTGACTATCTCAGTTTGCCAGAAAATTTTTTAATGTGGAGGAACTTGTATGTGTTTTATCCAACTGTTTATCCCTTTCATAAATGTGGACCACAGCATGATCCATGCCCTTGAAGAGGTATTAAGGTTGAAAAGTATCCTTATCCTAGGACAAATATAAGTCTGGAAGCCAAACTCTTCTTTCCAGATAAAGTGGTGTGTACAGAATGAGGTGGCGACCAAACACCTCCAAATATGAGTTTAAAATGAGGTCAAATATTAGAATAGCGATGCATTAATTTAGAGTATGTAGCAATGTCACAACATAAAAAAATATAAATTAACTATGTCAATTTGAGAGTTGGAAACAGTTGAAGATTATATTTGTAGTTTCAAAGCAAAATAATTTTCTATTAACTGCATAAATTGTAAAGGAGTGAAGAATGTGATCAGTTTCATTAGTTCCTGTCAGTCAACTTTCATTGATAAGAAAAAAATCTGCATATCAAAAGCTTATGGACAGTTAAGATTCATGAATAAAGCAGTTACCCAGTCAGCACTGGTTTTCAGTATTCATAGTTTTCCACAAGTATGACCTTATCAGTTCTATATTCTATTTGCCTACTGTGCATGCATTGTCTACATTTCTGGTAATGATTGCTCTGTTAGTAATGCATGCCCTTTATGCTATAATGTGGTGTAATCCATAGTAACCGCACTTATATGTTCAATTGCAGTACGGGGGATGATGTACTACAGAAAGGCTTTGATGCTTCAAGCTTATTTGGAGCGGGTGAATGTTGGAGGTTAGCGAATCTGAGAATGAATGATTGAGTTGTTTTTAAATTTTTCTAGAGTTTCATTCTGCTGTGTATGTTTAGATACGGAAGCTGCGATGACCTTGAATGAAGTGACAGATGTTGAAGATTTTGAATTATCTCCTGAGGCAAGAGCTCAGGCTGATCTGAAATTCACATATGTTGTTACATGTCAAATATATGGGAAGCAGAAAGAAGGTCGAAAGCCTGAGGCTGCAGATATTGCCCTCTTAATGCAAAGGTATTTAAATGTATATCTACAGCTCGTGATGCATCAATTATGAAATTCAGGGTTTTGTTACTCTTCAGAAATTGACCATGGAATTGCAACCTTTGGTAGTTTCCTACATCATACCTGACGGACAGACTTAAAACTGTACCTATTAAATGTGGAGAAAGAAGAAGAGAAAAAAAGATAAATGAACTTATTTAAAGAGGATAAAATGTTTTTTTTGTCAATAATAATGAACAGAATTGATGTCTTTGTTGAACAGTTTCTGTATATTCTTCCTCGCAACCCTTTTCCTGAAAAGAGAACCTCATGTGTTCTCAAATTTCTTTAATCACAGAAATGAAGCTCTTCGGGTTGCTTTTATTGATGAGGTTGAGACTCTGAAGGATGGTAAAGTGCATACAGAATACTACTCGAAACTTGTGAAGGCTGATGTTAATGGAAAAGACAAGGTTAGCCTTTTTTTATATACTGTTTATTTGTTGGATGTTATCCTTCTTTTTGAATGTTTTCCTGTCTGAATGAAGGAAGATGCGAGTATGATATTGAATGCTAAAAATAATGGAAAAAACTCCTACATGCTTTATCAGCAAGTGAATCATGTAGTGTTTTTTAAAAATGAAAGTAAATTCTGTAGTTAATTAACTGTTGGATTCCCTTTATCAGCAAAGGGTCTAAGGGCCTTGGTATCTGGATTTGAAGGAATTTCTTCTGTGACTGCTTTAGTCAAGGCTCCTTCCTAGTTCAATTGTTTTACTTCATTATTTCTGGGTCTTATTTTGAGGCCAACAATTTCACATATTAGTGGTTCTGTGCCATCACTGCTGTGTAGTTGACCTTATCAAATGCAGAGTTTGTTCTTTGAAGGATATTTTAGTTTTAATGTGTGTTTTCTTCTATCATAAATGCAGGAAATTTATTCAATAAGACTGCCTGGGAATCCAAAGCTTGGTGAAGGGAAGCCAGAAAATCAAAATCATGCTATTGTGTTTACTCGTGGAAATGCTATGCAGACAATTGATATGAATCAGGTAAATAATTTCCTTTGGAGAATATTATCCACCACCAATCCTGCACATTAACCTGCTCTAGCTACTTACAAGCACAAGTCACCTATTAGCCTATTTCTATCTGCACCTGAACTTGTGAATATAGCTGTATAAACTACATTTTCTTTTATCAAGGATAGTGACAGCTTCTTGGTGATTCTTTGTGTTTTCTGGATTTGTCAATTTGAATCAATGAAGTCAAAGGCCATGAGAGTTAGGATAAACAGACCTAAACTGTGTAATTTTTTTTAGATTAGGACATTATAATCGGTATGGTGAGCCTCAGGGTTTTTCCTTTTAATTGGTGTAAATCCTCTTTAATTTGAGGGACCTATTACAGAAATCGGTTGGGTAGCCTTTATGCGTGGTATATTTTCCTTATTCTGAGGATCCTGGAGATGTTACCACCCTTCCCTTATCTCTCATATATGTGTACTTATTTAGCTATTATCGACAGGACAATTATTTTGAGGAAGCTTTGAAAATGAGAAATCTTCTGGAAGAATTTCATCATGACCATGGGATTCGTCCTCCAACTATTCTTGGGGTGAGGGAGCATGTCTTTACTGGAAGGTAGTCATTGTTCTGTATTTGGCGTCTGTATTATTTTTCAATTTGGATAAGAGCCTGATAATCTGATTTAATGGTGCAGTGTTTCATCCTTGGCATCATTCATGTCTAATCAAGAAACAAGCTTTGTAACACTTGGCCAGCGTGTTCTCGCGAAGCCATTAAAGTATGATTTGTTTCTTCTGGACATCATTTGATTTTTGAACAATGTCAAATAAACTGCTTATTAGAATTGTACGTCAGCTGAAATTTTTATTGATCTTTTTAGGGTTCGTATGCATTATGGCCATCCTGATGTTTTCGACAGAGTTTTTCATATAACTCGAGGTGGCATAAGCAAAGCATCTCGTGTTATTAATATCAGTGAAGATATTTATGCAGGTATTATTGCTAATTTTGCTGAATTGCTGCTAGAGAAATTAGCCTTTGCTCATCTGTTTCCTTTTTGTCGCATAGCAAGTTTCTTTATTGTAAGGAGGTCATATTGGGTTATCAGCCAACGGCCTTCCTTTAGACACATTTGGCCATTAAATATTTTATTTAGGAGTTGCAATAGAAGCTACTTCAACAAACAGTATTGAGATGTAAATTCTCTCCTGATGGATTAACCTCCTTAGATGTGTAGTTAAATAGTGTATTTGAACCGTCCTGGACTGACAAATTGTTGCATCCCAGTAGCTGGTAGTTAATTTTGCTTAAGATATAAAGCATTGTTTTTATTTGTCAACATTTGAGTATCTATTATTCACACTGCCCCTAGGGGTAGCAAGGATAATGATAGAGCAAAACAGCATTATTTGTCATCTATATGCCGTTTTTTAATGTTTGTGAAATAATGCAGGATTCAATTCAACCTTGAGGCAAGGAAATATTACTCACCATGAATACATACAGGTAGATCTTGTGCTTGTTTATGCATACTGTGAGAGATACAATGTCAAATTAACTTGATCTTGTAAATTAGGTTGGGAAAGGAAGAGATGTTGGGCTCAATCAGATTGCTGTATTTGAAGGCAAGGTTGCCGGTGGTAATGGTGAACAAGTACTTAGTAGGGATGTTTACAGACTTGGTCAACTCTTTGATTTCTTCCGAATGCTCTCATTCTTTTTCACAACTGTGGGGTTCTATTTCTGTACCATGGTAAGCTATTCTGAAAAGGGCCTTATGTCTGTAACGAAATTCTCTAAACACAGATACATGGTTCAGTTAAATTGTTAGACTTTATCTTTTGTTTGCTCGAGATGAAGCTCTATCTTATCTTACCTCTTTATTGCAGCTGACAGTACTGACTGTGTACTTCTTTCTCTATGGGAGAGCATACTTGGTAAGTTACCCACGACCTAATATGGAGTATGATTAACATAGGGTTAATTTTATAGCATCAAGCTAGAGTCTACTGTCAGATCCTTTTCTGTATGGAGCATGGTGAATGTCATTTTGTTGGTAGTTTTTGGAATGATTTGTGATTTTTTCCTTCCATTTTTGTGGACTCTTATGGTATATTGGATACATTTTTCTCCAGGCTTTATCTGGAGTTGGGGAAACTATTCAACTGAGAGCAAGGATA
This sequence comes from Rubia yunnanensis, assembly GCA_037428765.1. Taxonomy (NCBI): domain Eukaryota; kingdom Viridiplantae; phylum Streptophyta; class Magnoliopsida; order Gentianales; family Rubiaceae; genus Rubia; species Rubia yunnanensis. The sequence goes on from CM075062.1 coordinate 126,077,290, forward strand.
CTTGACAATGCTTCCTTGAGTGCTGCTCTTAATGCACAGTTTTTGTTTCAAATTGGTATCTTCACTGCAGTACCAATGGTTTTAGGCTTTATCTTGGAGCAGGGTTTCCTAAGGGTATGATTATTAAGCTTATGTGTGATGATTTTTATTGCTCTCTTCTTTTCTTTTTCTTTCTTTTTTTTGTTATTTCTCCGGTCAAAGTCACAATTGTTCTAGTGGATCAGCGTGAGTAATTATTTGTCTGATCTTCTTGCCAACTTCATTAAGTATATTCAATTTAAAGGCAGTGGTAGCTTAGCTTCCTTCAACACTCACGGCAGTTGTTATATTTCATAATAGGTTTTACATTGCAGTTTAAAAAAAAATACAAGGTTTACCATTTTGTGAATAAATCTGACGATTCTGATCTGTATTCATCCAGGTATATCCGTATATGTTAGTATTCATGTCTAAATGTTTGTATGAAGGAAAAAATGCGAGATTAAGATAAACATAAAATATATGGGTTTTATAGTAGCCTTTTGTTTCTTGCATCCTGGAATGCGGGCGGAGAGGTTACCTATGAGCCCATGTGTTTGTCATTATCTTTGATGCCAATCATGTTTTTACGCTAACCAATGTATTTGGTACTGTACCTAGAAATGCATGGATCACTATGATGTCATCTGCTACCTCTTTGCTGCTTGAGCAGTTAAACCTATGTAGCAATATAAAGTGAACCTGTGTAACTTTTAAAATTGATCACTAAAGCTTTAAAGTTGATGCTAAGAACCCTACAGAGGTATTATCCTCCACTTAAGAAAACATTTTTTTCTTTTTTTAGAGGTTACTACTAAGTACACGTTATAATTCTTGTAAGTTCTCTCTTCTCTCTCTCCATGCTCGGATGGCGCTTAGTTTATTTTCCTTACTCCACTTTGATTGTTGTTCACCTTTGCATAAATAATCGGTCCAAGCAGGAGGATAGTTTCTTGTGTTAATTGGTAGACTTTTTCTTAAATGCATGTAATGCTGAAGTACTGGGTTTTCTTGCTTTTAATGCATTCCAGTTTAATATGATCCATCTTTTCACAGTTCAGGAAATATTCCTTTTGTGTTTGGATTCCAAGAGTCCATGCCTTCTATACATGTATTTTGTGAACAAGCTAAGTTATTGGTTCTTATCTTTCCTCTGTTTAATTCAGGCCCTTGTGAGTTTCATCACTATGCAATTTCAACTTTGTACTGTCTTCTTTACTTTCTCTTTGGGTACGAGAACACATTACTTTGGTCGAACTATTCTCCATGGTGGTGCTCGGGTATGTTCCTTTCAACTTTGTTTCTTTAGCTGATACCATCTATTGTAAGATTTTCTGTGAACTGATGCATCTATATGTTTTTTCCCCCAACAGTATCAAGCAACTGGAAGGGGATTTGTGGTGAAACATATCAAGTTCTCTGAAAATTACAGGCTTTATTCCCGCAGTCATTTTGTCAAAGGGTCTCTATCTTTCTCATATCTCTTCACTCCTCCCCTAATTTATGTGATTTATTCTGTTGTCTTTATCACTAACCAAGTATTCCTTGTCTTCTGTCATAATGTATCAGAATGGAAGTGGTGCTTTTGTTGGTGGTGTATCTTGCTTATGGCTATAATGAAGGGGGTGGTATAGGATATATTCTTCTTACTGTCAGCAGCTGGTTCATGGCTATTTCATGGCTTTTTGCTCCTTACTTATTTAATCCATCTGGATTCGAGTGGCAGAAGTAATTAGTTCTCAGTCTCTTTCACTGTGATTAATTTTTATTGTATGTGAATGGTCCTAAACTTCAGTCTTGTCTCTAGGACTGTTGAGGATTTCCGAGATTGGACAAATTGGCTTCTATATCGAGGAGGTATAGGGGTCAAAGGTGAAGAAAGTTGGGAAGCTTGGTGGGATGAAGAGCTGGTATGATATATCCTTTGGATTTCTGCTGTCCCAGAAAATCTTGTGATATTTTCTTTACTTTTATCCAATTTTAGTAAATGGTGATTTCTACTTCTGTCAGGCTCATATCCGGACCCTGAGGGGCAGAATACTTGAAACTATTCTTAGTTTAAGGTTCTTCATATTCCAGTATGGTATCGTATACAAGTTAGGTGTACAAGGAACCGACACATCATTGACTGTAAGTTGGGATGAACTTGTTTACGTGTGCATTTTTACTTTTGCTTTAATGTGTCGTGAGGACTATTATTTGAGCAAATTTTAGGTCTACTTGGGATAGTGAAGACCATATCCATATACTGGCTATGTATTATGAATTATATATTACTTCATTTGGACTTCGCTATTCTTTTAATTGACATTTCATTCAGGCAGACTTGTATATTTTTTTATCACACAGCTACCTTGACTGGTTGATCTAAAGCCCGGTCACATCAATTATTTTGGTGGGATTATGGGTAATGTGTTCTGCACTGGGAAATAGTGGCAGATATGGTAGTGATTCCCAAGCGAGAAAAGAAGATATGGATTATCCTTACCCATATTGTGATGCATTGCATTACTGTTTTAGCTAGATGGAAAAATTTAATGCGTGGTTTTTCTGATACTGAACGACGTGATTATTATTGTATTTGTAGTTGTGCTAATTTTCTATTTGATGCAATTAGGTGATGATGTACTCAAATAAAGCCTCATGATGTTGTGCTGCATTTTTATGCTTATATGCCTACTTATGCTGAGTGCAACTTTTTGAGGATATGGATGGTCATAAACTGCCACATGTAGCATGATGTCTAAATTGTTCAAGTCATTTCAAATTAGGAACAAAATTAAGTTGGAATTTTGGACTATCGTTCTCAATGGATCCATTTGATTTTTGTTCCTTTTTTTTGTTTTTTGTGCAGTCAATCCTTTAATATATTGTTCTTTTTGCTGTATGCACATCAGCTTTTTTATGATTTCAAATTGTATTGGTGTAGGTGTATGGATTTTCATGGATTGTGTTTGCAGTACTCATACTTCTTTTCAAGGTTTGTTCACTTTACACGAAACCTGATGAGAAAGTAATGCTCAGAACTCTTACTGTTGATAACGTTAATTTCCTTGATTATGTAGGTTTTCACCTTCAGTCAGAAGATATCTGTGAATTTTCAGCTGCTGTTGCGATTTATCCAAGGTGTTTCCTTTTTGGCTGCTCTGGCTGGTATTGCTGTTGCAGTTGCACTCACACCCCTGGTTGTGTCAGATATATTTGCTTGCATCTTAGCTTTTCTTCCCACTGGGTGGGGTATTCTCTGTGTAAGTATCTTATAGTCATGTAGTATCCACATACCCATCAAAATACTCAATTTCATATCTTATCCTATTAATCTTTATTGTTCTGTGCTTAAGTGGTTCATTTATGGATCAGTTTTGGGAGACTTGAGGAACCTGAATTGAATATACTTGATTTGAAACGTCCTAGCGGCTCAACCATATTAACATGGCTATACTTATAAATAGTTTGAGCTGGGCTTGGTGATTGGTGATGTGTGTAGGAAACATAGTTGATCGGTGAACATGAGGAAGTTTGTAAAGCATGATTCTGGTCTTTTGTGTGTTATAACTTTCAAAATGTTACTTTTTTCTCCTTGCGGGGACACTCTTTGCTTCATTCTGTGATAGATAATGGATAGTTCAGAGTTTTTTAACTAAGAGACTAAAAGGTTATGTGGCTTTTCCCTTGATTTGACAATCATGTCTTCCTGTTTTCTTTTTATAAGATGTGGGAAAATATGCTCTCAATGACAGCATGTTCTATTTACCATCTTGTTTTTCAGTTTATTTATTTATGTTATGTTCAAGGGCCTACAACTGAGTTTGCATAACTTGAACTAAAACGAGTCCTCTTCATGTTCAATATGATTTGTTTTTGCCTACTCAACTTTATATCATGTTTTCAGATTGCTTCAGCATGGAAGCCTGTGGTGAAGAAGATGGGGTTGTGGAAGTCAGTCCGATCAATTGGCCGGTTATATGATGCTGGGATGGGAATGCTTATTTTCATCCCAATCGCGCTCTTCTCGTGGTTCCCATTCATTTCAACATTCCAAACTCGACTCATGTTCAACCAAGCTTTCAGCAGAGGTCTGGAGATATCCCTAATTCTTGCGGGAAACAATCCAAATTCAGGACTGTGATACTTACTAGCTTCATTCCTGTATTTGTACATATTGGAGGTTCTTTGTGGTTCCCCCCACTTTTGTGTAGGCCATTTTAGCTAACCTCAGACAATAATTTAATCTCTTGTAAATTTTGGGTAGAATTTGACTGGTGGTTGGAATTCGCATCTATTCTTCAGGGATAGCAGTCTTGAATGTCTTGATTTTGACCTCATAACTCCCGAGTGTTTTGATATCTTGGTAGCAGGCGTGACTGTATCTATGAGAAAATCGTTAGTTGTTTACTTTTTGGTTCAACTATCCAATACAAAACACAAATTAAGTGGTAATCTTAAACATTCTGAAGTCTAAGCATCATTACCACTGGTAGTAAAAAGGAGAAGTAACTAATATCCTTCGAACTTATTCCAATATTTTCCATTTAATTAAGAAGTAAGAGTCTTGTTTGCTTTCCATTTTTGGAGAAATGAAAAGATATGCCTTCTATTTTATTCACAATAGCAAATTTTACTTCAAATAATAATAATTCAAAATACCAATTTAAGTCTTAATATTATAACATTCAAAGAACTTAACCATTAGTTACTTTTTTTTGAGTCAATTAACTAACTACAAATTATAAGGGATCATACTTGGTGAACATTGTTTTCATATCATGTATTTTACCTTATGTCTTGTACCAATCTTATACTGTGTATTTAATTTTAATCAAAATTTTAATTGAATTTAAATTACATCCAATAGCATTTTTCGACTCCAGTGGGTGATCGTCGATTTGTTTTTTCGACAAACTTGTTGGAGAAGGTTGCAGATGCCGGTGAGTACAGAGATGTACCTCGATGATAATTTTTTCCACCTTGCTAAACTCTGGACATTAGACCTGTCAAAAGAAAAAGGGTTTTCCAAAAAGAAAAAAGAAAAAAGAAAAAAAAGGATCATTTGCTTTTGAGGAATTTTTTTCTGATAAGTTTTTATCTCAATCAACTAAGATTATGATATGTTCCTCTTCTTTAGAGGCAACTTTTTCTCTCCAGTAAGATATGCTCAGAATTAGCCCAGCACTCCTCTTTGTTCATCTAATCGTACGCCATATTCAACCACTCAGCTTGGGCAGCAAGCAACCGAAAACTGAGTTCTTCTGCAAACTACAACAAACCAAAACTACTTTTTGAGTTAGTCTGAGAAACTTGAGACTCTTGTATGTTACAAACCCCCCACCCCCACCCCTGCATTTACTAAGTAAAACCATCACCTCCAATGATCATTTTAAAGGGCTGAACCAACAAGAAATCATTTATAGTTAGTCACATTCCCTATGCATTCTCCTGTTCATCTACATTCATGTCGATATACCTATTCCTATATCCAACCCCGTTTGGTAGGTGTCCATTGGAAAGAGTATTCTCCGGTGCCGGCATATGTGGTGGAGATGTTTGTTGATTCTTGCCAAAATATGGGTCAAAGGGAACATTTCTTTATTGGGATCGTACACAATGTTCAAGCCTCTTGAAGCATTATGATACTGAATATGTTCATTAATAAAATGCTTAAGATCTTTATCATTCCTTATTGGACACCTTTGACAAGGATGACCAATAGCTCCATACGACAAAATTTATAAAGTCTTTCATACCTAAATTCTAGCCAAAATTTAGTGCCATAAATTAAATCCAAATAGAAACTCAAAATAAGTGGTGCACTAGAAATTGTCCATAGCATATCACAAAGGAATTGTAAAACTGTATAACAATTTTGAGATACTATTTTGCTTTCATTTATTATATAACCAGGTATTTATACAAGGGGTTTGCTTAGAGAATAAGCAAAGATATAGAAACCTAATCATATACAATATATGATTTACCAAAAACACATTTAATACTCTAATACCCCCCCACCCCAAGCTCATTGAGGTGTAGCGACATGAAGCTTAGACCGAAGTGCACCAAACTGAGAAGTATCAAGATCTTTGGTAAAAATATCAGTAATCTGATCAAGAGACCGAACATGCCGAACAACAAGAGAACCGTCCTCAACCCGCTCACGAATAAAATGATAATCAATCTTGATGTGCTTGGACCTCTGATGAAAAAACAAATTTGCAGACATAAAGGTAGCACTCAGATTGTCACAAAGAAGAATAGGCGGAGGAGGAAAGGAGCTTGAAGTTCAAGTAACAACTGGTGAATCCAGATAAGCTCCATGGAGGCACATGCGATTTCCCTGTACTCAGCCTCTGAGCTCGATTTTTCCACCACATGTTGCTTCTTCGACGACCAACTGATAAGATTACCACTATAGTAGATAGCAAAACCATGCTGAGAGCGACAATCATCACCATCAGATGCCCATCCAACATTAGAGTAGGCAACAAGGCGATGATCTGTACAAGGCCGAAGGGTAAGACCAAAATCTAGGGGGCCCCTTCAGATAACGCAAAATACGTTTTACAGCAGATTAATGTAGCTCAGACGGATTATGCATAAACTGACAAACACAATTAACATCATAAGAAATTTCAGACAAGTGATCGTGGCATACTGCAAGGCTCCAACAATACTGCGATAAAGGTGAGGATCACGCACATGATCCCCAACTTGTGTTAGCAGCGACCTTGGCTCAGCCGGAGAAGCAATCGGTTTAGCATCCACCATTTTGCTACGCTCTAAGAGATGTCGAATATATTTCTGCTAAGAAAGAACCATGATAGACTTGAACCGAGTGAGCTCAATCCCCAGAAAATAGTGTAAAGGGCCAATATCACAAAACTTGAAAGCATTATTTAATAAGCCAACAAACTCAATGATAAGAGCAGTGGATGAGCCAGTGACAATGAGATCATCAACATAAACCAAAATACAAAATATCTGGGAGCCATTTATGCAAATCAAGAGAGTCATATCAAACTTACAAGGAGCAAAGCCATGAGCCTGAAGAAAGAGTCTGAGCTTTGTAAACCAAGCTCGAGGTGCCTGGTTAAATCCATATAAGGCTTTCTGAAGTAGACATATATGAGAAGGTGTAGAGCCATCAACAAAACCAGAAGGTTGCAGCATGTAAACTGTCTCAGAAAGATCACCATTCAAAATGCTTTATTAATGGCAACACGTTGTAGAGGTCAATCAAGTGTAAGAGCAATGGACAAAACAAGCCGTATGTTGGTAGGCTTGACAACATAAATTAAGGTATCAACATAATCAACACCCTCCTCTTGATTGAATTCTTTCTCTTTGCCCATAAGATGTGCTTTGTAGCGCTCAACTGAACCATTTCCCTCACTCTTTATCCAGTACACCCACTTACAACCAACATTGTTAGCATTACGGTGAGGCAAAACTAAAGTCCAAGTCACATTTCGCATAAGAGCATCATATTCTACTTGCCATTTTTCCATTCAGGTAACTTGGAGGCCTGAGAAAAGGTTTTAGGTTCAGAAATATTTATTTGAGAGGGAGGTAAGGGGTGACGGGTAGAGATGAGAGTTTTAGGCTTAAGATGATTGGTTTTTGAGAAAGTGACCATAAAGTGTTATATGTTATCAACTGGACAAAAATATGAAGATATGGTGGGAGGAGGCATCGAAACAGACGTGGGCTGAAGACATGGAGATGGCATGATCGACGAACTACCTGAGGGAGATGGAGCCGCTGGTGCAACAGGGGAGGTAGGAGGCTGGACGTCTGCGGCAGGGGATAGCAGACCCGATGCAGTAGGCGACGTTGGATGGGACATGCTAGGAGCTGTCGATGGGGAAGGAGGTGAGTCGTCGGCAGGTTGGACGGAGAGCTCAGCCGCAAGACAGGGTTGAGAGACGGAGTGAACGCAGCTAGCTTGAGTAAAGAGAGAGGAATAGAGCCTGAATCAGAGGATGGAGTAAATAGAACAAGAGCTGAATGATCAGGATAGAGGAATGTGTTTTCATCAAAAATAACATGACCGACAATATAAACAAGATTTGTTGGAACATGTAAACAGAGATATCCTTTATAATGAGAACTATATCCAATAAAAACATACGGTGAAGAGCGATACTCAAGTTTGTTGGACCGATATGGGTGAAGAAGGGATAACACAGACATCCAAATGTTTTTAAAAATTCATAATCATGAAGTTTATCAAAGAGAGCTTCATATGGTGACTTGTGACAGAGTGTTGGAGATAATGTACGATTATGGAGATAGACAGAGGTATGAAAATTGCATGCCCAAAAGGTGGTGGGAAGTCACGCATGCGACAAGAGAGAAAGCCATTCTCAACAATCATAGGTTGACGATGTTCAGTAGCACCATTTTGAGATTGAGTGCGAGGACAAGAAACTCGATGAGAGATACCTTGACTTTGAAGATAGGAATCTGATTGAAATTGTTTAATTTTAGAGTCAAATTGAGTTTCAACCATTTTCTGAAAAAGATGGAATTGATAAAGAACTTTTGATTTTTTAGAGAGAAAATATATCCATACAAATCTTGTGCAATCATTAACAAAAATAAAAAATAATGATTTCCATTAAATGTAGAAACAGTGGCAGGGCCCCAGACATTAGAGTAAACAAGATCAAAAGGAGCCTTACTAGAATCATTGACATGAGAAATAGGCAATCTATGGCTCTTACCAAGCTGACAATACTCACAAATAATTTGTAAATTATTTAAAGACACAGGAAGCTTAAAGCGAGAGACTAATCGACGAAGAGATGACTCATTAGTATGACCGAGACGCTCGTGCCAGGTTTGTAAGCTAGCGCACGCCAAGAAGAGCACATGAGAGAGCTTTATTTGACTGAGGTGGTGGGCTAAGGCAATAGAGACCGTTTTCAACGGTTCCGATTAGAAGTGTCTGACCTTGCTGATCCTTCACATAGCAATGAGTAGGGAAAACACCATATACACATTATTATCTTTAGTAATTTGAGATACACTAAGAAGATTTTTGCAAATACCAGGAACAAAGAGGATATTATGTAAGTGAACAATCTTGTTAAAAGACGGCAAAATAGATGAGCCCAAATGCATAATAGGAAGGGACATACCGTTTCCAACCCGTAGGCCATCATTACTAGTGTGATCAGATTGAACAGAAAAATTGGAGAAGTTAGAGGTGACATGATTTATAGCACCAGAATCAAAGAACCATGTAGGATCATGTAGTGCTGAAGGCAGCGCCGGGTTGATCGCGACATAAGCTTGGTAGACGTTGACCGATGGTTGACGTGGGTAATAGTCGTGGCACTGCTGATTGGACCGGTTCAAACGGGGACGAGTCGCTGGGAACTCAGTTGTGTTCAGTCGCTGCCAGCAATTGAGTGCCTCATGACCAGTTCGGTGACAAATCTAGCATTGGAGAGTTGGTCACGAGGACCCATCGGAAGTCGAAGTTGATGAGCGGATAGAAGTGTTGGCCGCAAACTGATGAGTATGGTCATGCATGTCCTGCATGCTGGCTTCTTCCTCCAATAACATGCCCAGAAGCTGATGGGAAGAGATTGCTCCGATACAAAGATGTAAAGCCAGTGCAAAACCCAGAGTATGTTGCACCGAGGCCATGAAGAATGCATTAAAAAATTCATCATTGGACACAAAGTGAGAGCACTCGACAAGGGAGCCATAGAACGAGCGCTTTTTCTCCACATACCCAAGAATGGAGAGGGAACCCTTCAGAAAGTCTGAATTTGATGCTTCCAATGCATCAAAATTGCGTGAGTTTGCGCATGGAACATCTGTTCCAGAATAAGCCGGGCATCAGACGTGGTGACAACACGAACAACATGAGGAAGCAGCGGCATGGAAATCGCCGACTGAATCCATAAGAGAACCAAACGATCATTCGTCTTCCAAGATGCAAACTTTGGATTAGGAGTGGATGAGGCTTGCGGCTTGGTGGGATCGGTGGAGGGCGCCAACACTTCAAGCAGTGTAAAGTCCTCTGGAGTTGGACTTAGTTGTGGCATATTGTGTGAACTTATGATGTGGTGTTTTAACACCATTGCAGTCAAGCTTTTCAGACAGCAGGTTTTCTAGCCACGAATTATGGAGTATAATCATGCGATCAGATCAGAATATTGTGAAGATTAGTATGTGATTTCGTGGCAATCTATTTCTGGTAAACGAATATTCCTTGTAATAGTTAGGAATTGATTAAGTAGTTTATTTATGGTACAAGTCCTATTGATAAAGGATTGTCCATTTAAATATCAGATTAGAATTAGATCTTTCCTGAGTCTAGAAGTCTATTCTTGGTAGAGTTAGACAAGGAAAGAGTTGTGTACAAGGTAGGATTGCGAAGATGATAAAAGGAAAAAGATACAACGCAATCAGTAAGCGACCAAGAATTCATCTCTACGTGAGAAGTGTTGGAGCGATCTGCCTGTGGTGTTTGGAGGAGTGTTGATTCATCCGACCAAGTTCGTAAAGATCAGAAACAAGGAAGCCTTAATTCCTCGGGAGGAGGAGATCCAGGGAGACGTGTTGTTCGTGGGGGTTCAACGACGTAGGATCGGCAGTGAGGGGATCTCATGACATTCACTCATAGGTTAGCAATGGATTAGTATTCAAGTTAAGCTTCTTGTACTAAAGACTGCTTTCTAGTGGAAGGTTTCTGATCTGGGCAAGGCCCGCAGACGTAGGTGTAATCGCACCGAACTGCGTAAACAAGTTGTGTGTGCACTGCTTATTTTATTTCGTGTTTTAACACCAAACGTTAAACAACTTGGCATAAAAGTATAGACTTTAGGTGAAACATAATTTCAATTGGTATCAGAGCACGGCACTTGCTGACCCCTATACAGGGAGAGTGAGATCAGGTTTCACCATGGCACCAAAGGAGGGGGCTTCGGTCACGCGACCACCGTTGCTGGAACAAGGAAACTAAGCCTATTGGAAGGCACGTATGAAAGTGTTCATTGGAGCACTAGATGATCAAGCCTGGAACTATGTCATAAATCAGTACACTCCACCTTCAAGTGACGAAACTGAGGGATCAAGCTCATCGACGGCTAAACCATTTTCTAAATATTCTACCGAGGAGCACAAAGCACACGTGTCCAACTCAAAGGCATTAAATGCCATCTTCACGGCAGTAGATGAAGATCAATTTAAGATGATTTCAAATTGTGAGACTGCGAAGGAAGCGTGGGATGTGTTGCAAACGTATCATGAGGGGACAAGTTCCGTCAGAGAATCTAAGTTGCAGTATTACACGTTAAAATTCGAAGAACTAAAGATGCGCGAAGATGAGACTATTTTTGAGTTCAATGGACGAGTCCGAGATATTGCAAACAAAGCGTTTCAGTTTGGCAAAAAGTACAAAGATCAAAAGTTTGTCAGGAAGGTGCTGAGGGCGTTACCTCCACATTTCAATATGAAGGTCACAACGATTAATGAAAATGGAAGTATAGGGACAATGACTCTTGATGAGCTTATGGGATCTCTGGAATCTTATGAGATGGAAATGCTGCAAACCAAAACAGGAAAGAAAGAGATGGTTTTTTCAAGCATAAATTCTGGAAAGTCAGAAGATCATACAGATAATGAAGATTCCGATGAAATTGCAAACATAACCAGGAACTTCTCCAGATTTATGAAGAAGATGGGCAGGAAACCACAAGATAAGTCAAGTGGGAGCAAAAATCTTAACGCAAACTCCACTCCAAGATTTGGTCAAGCAACTGGTGTTGAAACACCAAAGTTTAAATCGACAAATCCCAACCTGAACAGGAAAATCCAGTGCAGAGAATGTTAAGGTTTTGGACACATACAAGCTGAGTGTTCCAATACGCTTAAAAGACAAGGAAAATCGTATGCTACAACCTGGAGTGATGATGACGTAGGAGATGATGTTAAGGATGGAGAGGAGTATACAAATCATGTTGCTTTCGGTGTGTCAATGGTGGAGTTAGAAGACACTTTTGAGGAAGGTCTCGGTGTGCTGAATGAAGATGAGAGTGGTAGCTCAGATGAAGAGGCTAGGAGCATTAGTGATGATGACATTCGCAAGGAAAGTATGGAGATGTACAAGATGTGGTTAAAAGTGGCGGATGAGAACAAAGAGCTCAAGTTTGAGAACAAGAGTTTAAGTGAAAAAGTTAAAGTGAACGAACTTGAAAAAGAAAAGGCAATTTGTGAACTGGAAAAAATCAAGAAGGAATTTGCTGAAGTGGCGCAACGAGCAGAGGCAGCAGAACAAGCTATCAGACGTCTCAATACAGGGAAAGCTAAGCTCAAAGACAGTCTAAGAATGGGACAGACGACCAAATACGGAATTGGTTATAAAGGATCAGTAAATTTGTGGAGAAATAAGGCAGATCAAGACGCACCAGCCCCAAGAATAATCAAGAGGAATTTTTTCACCAAGAGGATCAGACAATGCGGATACTGTGGAGCTCTAGGGCATGTCAGGAATAGGTGTTTTAAGCTTCTTAGGACACTGTCTGTTAACACAACAGATAAGAGTTTCAACACCATGCCAGGATATGATACGAGGCATCGACTCAACACTGGAGGATACAGAACTGGATTTCTGAACACACGTGTCAATCAAAGTCCGCATCACATCACTCGACCAGTAAGCCAGGTATGGGTTCGAAAATCTCAAGATGTTTGTCTTTCAAGTTTCGTCTGTTTTGGGGGCACATACAGGAAACTCCTGGTATTTCGATAGTGCGTGCTCAAGGCATATGACTGGAGTACCTGAATTTCTTCAAAAATTCAAACCTGGATTTGGTGGCCATGTTAGATTTGGCGATGGGAAGCGCAGTAGAATAATCGGCAAAGATGAGTTAGCCATCAAAGGGCTTCCTGTGTTCCAAGATGTATTACTGGTGGAAGGTCTGAAAGCTAACCTGTTGAGCATTAGCTATATATGTGACAATGAAATGACGGTGTTTTTCGACAAGGTGAAATGTGTAGTCAACCATGGAACTGAAGTATTCACTGGATCTAGATCAATGGATAACTGTTATTTGCTCGACCAAGACGTCACATGCTTCAACTCGAAAAAGGAAATCAGTACTCTGTGGCACAGAAAATTGGGACACATAAATTATAAATCCTTAGCTCGTATTTCTAGACTGAATGCAGTCAGAGGTATTCCCAAAATCAGTGACAACAAGGAGGTAGTTTGCGGATCGTGTAAAGAAGGAAAGCAAACTCGGATACCACACCATGCCGTAAATGATGTTTCAACGTCAAGACTTTTGGAGCTACTACATATGGACTTGATGGGGCTAGTCAATACCCCAAGTGTGGCAGGAAAGAAGTATATTTTCGTCTGTGTAGATGACTTCTCGAGGTATACGTGGGTATTATTTCTCAAAGAGAAGTCAGAGGTTGCTGATATTTTCAAGAACTTGGCGCACAAGCTACATGTAGAAAAAGGAACCACTCAAGTAAGAATTGCACGTATCAGGAGTGACCATGGAAAAGAATTTGAAAATTCTAAGTTTCATGACATCTGCGAGACACTTGGTATACACCACGAGTTCTCTGCCCCCATAACTCCTCAACAAAATGGTATAGTAGAAAAAAAGAATCGAACACTGCAGGAAATGGCACGAGCAATGTTAGCCGAGAAGAAAATTAATGCTAGATACTGGGTTGAGGCCGTACACACTGTATGCTACACCATCAACAGAGTATATCTGCGTCCGTTTACTGAGAAGACACCATATGAGATCTGGAAAGGGAAGAAACCAGATGTGTCGTATTTTCATGTCTTTGGGAGTAAGTGCTATATTCTGAAGGACCGAGAGACTTTAGCTAAATTCGAATCTAGAAGTGATATCGGTGTATTCTTGGGTTATTCTCCTACTAGTCGAGCTTACCGAGTGCTTAATCAACGCTCTGGAACAGTCATGGAGCCTATTAATGTGGTTGTTGATGATTCAGAAGAAGACACTGTTGGTGAAAGTGATATGCTCGAACCAGTGAACCCTACTGGTGTTGAAACACCAGCATCGTCAACTGGTGTTGAAACTCCTGAAACTGGAACAGGTGAATCTGAACAAAATCCAGCTAGACATATGCACTTAAGGGATCAACCACGGGTGAATTACAGAGAATTGGCAGGACTATCATGTTTCATCTCTCTTACTGAGCCAAAAAATTACAAAGAAGCTCTGCTCGATGAGTATTGGATTTCAGCAATGCAAGAAGAATTGCAGCAATTCGAGAGAAACAATGTTTGGTATCTTACCCCACGACCAGCTAATGTGAATGTGATTGGAACCAAGTGAATTTTTAAGAACAAATCTGATGCGAATGGTAACGTCACAAGAAATAAAGCGCGACTAGTTGCTCAAGGGTACACTCAAGTAGAAGGGGTTGATTTTGATGAAACTTTTGCACCTGTAGCCAGATTGGAGTCGATCAGACTGATGTTGGTAGTGTCCTGCATTTTGGACTTTACTCTTTATCAGATGGATGTCAAGAGTGCATTCCTGAATGGCCTAGTAAAGGAGGAAGTTTACGTGGAGCAACCTAAGGGGTTTGAAGACCCACATTTTCCTAATCATGTCTATCGGTTGAATAAAGCATTGTATGGACTCAAGCAGGCACCTCTGCATGGTATGAGCGACTGACAACCTTTCTAATTCAGAAGGGATATCGTCCAGGGGGAGTGGACCGTACACTGTTCGTGCTGCATAAGGGGACAAACATTCTGATTGCACAGATTTATGTGGATGATATTGTTTTTCGATCTACCTCTTCAGTATTGGTAAAGGAGTTTGTTGACTTAATGACTAAGGAGTTCAAAATGAGTATGGTAGGTAAATTGTCATATTTTCTGGGATTACAGGTTACTCAGGAGAAGAATGGTCTTTTCATCAACCAACAGAAATATGCTGAAAACTTGATCAAAAGATTTGGACTTACAAGTGCAAAGACAGTACGCACTCCAATGGCTACCACCGACAAGCTTACAAAAGATGAAATGGGTCAAAGTGTTGACCAAAAATTGTACAGGAGTATGAATGGCAGCCTGTTGTATTTAACTGCAAGTAGACCAGACATCTGTTTGAGTGTTGGTATCTGTGCCCGCTACCAAGCTAATCCAAAGGAATCACATATGTCAGTTGTGAAAAGGATTATTCGGTATATAAGTGGAACGGTGGAGTATGGAGTATGGTTTTCTCGGAACAAAGATTCGCACTTGGTAGGGTTCAGTGACTCTGACTGGGCCGGGAATGCTGATGATCGAAAGAGTACCACTGGTGGGTGCTTCTTTGCTGGATCAAATCTGGTCAGCTGGTACAGTAAAAAGCAGAATTCTATATCATTGTCTACGGCTGAAGCAGAATACTTAGCTGCTGGGAGTTGTTGTGCGGAGCTATTATGGATGAAGCATATGATGAGAGACTATGGCTTTAATGATGTGAGTTTGACAGTCCTATGTGATAATAAAAGCGCCATTGATATTTCCAGGAATCCTGTGCAACACTCTAGGACAAAGCACATCGATATCCGACATTATTTTATTAGGGACTTGGTTGAAAAAGGAGAAGTCACAGTCCAGTATGTACCGACATCAGAACAACTGGCTGATATCTTTACAAAGCCTCTGGATGGTGAGACTTTTGAAGGCCTCAAACAGCACTTGGGTGTCTGTCGAATGTAAGGTACCCTGATTTGTCCATTCTGTTGTATTATTTAATGTTTTGTTTCCTTTTAAATATAGTAAAAAAAATATAAATATCAAAAATACCAAAAATATGTGAAGTGGTGTTTAAACACCGAGGAATATAGTGGGGAGTAGACCAGAAGGGCTGAACTTGGGCCAGAGATGTGTGAGAATGGGCTTGACTTTGTCAGAACCCAGTAGAAAGAGAAGTGTGATGGTTCTAGTTTTCTGAAAAGGTGTGTGAAAGTGACAAGTGTAGAATTCCCACAAAAAATCAATTTCTCGTCGACTGTTCATCTTCCAAAGAACAGAGCTCGCGCGACTGCCTCTCCAGCAACCAGAAATTTTTCAAAGCCCACTCAAAAACCCCTTGACAGTGGTGAGTCCCACATTCCAGAAATTGGTCTGAGATTTTGTCGCTGTGCGGGTGCCTAAAAATCCGCAAATTGAAGAGCTCGACTTCGATGTAGACTTGAGTGAGTTATGTGGAGGTCGAGAACAGAGGCTGACCACGTGGGGCGGAGTAAATCGTCGACGACATAAGGCAAGGTTTGATCATTCCTTCGTTTATGATGGAATTTATTTTTGCTCTGTTCTCAAATTTATAGAATGGATGGTTCAAAACAGAGACTATGTCGACCTTCGAAAATATAAGAATTTGCTTGGCAAGGTTAACGGATTTGACTTAAAGGAATTGTTAACCGGTGGTATAGGAGAAATTCGTGAAATTCGTGATTTTAATGCCACGTTGGCTGGGGTCGATTTTGGAGAACAGTACAAAGTAGGGGATGAAATAGGTCAGTATTTTACTATCTATACAAGAATAGCCTCGCTGCACAGGCCTGTTATTAGGAGCTTAGGGGATGATGCGGTTGTGCAACCCTGGGTAACAGTGGTTAAATCCACTGACTTTGCCAGAGCAAGTGGCAAAGATGTAGAGTGCTTTAATGGGTCTATGTTCCTGCTTCAAGAATTGTTGAGATGATTGCCTGTTCCAGTGATAGAGATTAGTGATAGCGAAGAGGAGACAGTACGTGCAGGGGGAGCCATTGAAGGCGAGACAGTTTCTGAGAATTCCCCTGTGATGAGTGAGACTCTGTCGGAATTTTTGAAATCAGATTCTGAGAATGAAGATGATGAGAATATTGCTATGGAAGGTTTAGAAGGTGCTGGTGTGCCTGGTACTGGTATTCCAACACCAGTTGTGAACCTGGCTGAGAGGGAGCAAACTCCTGAGGGTCCTGGTGTTGGGGTTGAAACACCACCAGAGACTAGACAGACCCGTGGACTCAAGAGGAAAAGTAAGGAGGTGGGTGTTGAAACACCACCAGAGTCTGGGGAAATACCTAACACTCAGAGGTCAAAGAAGGCCAGGGATAGTGTGGCCTCAGCTTCCAAGGGTGTTCGAAGATCGAAACGGTGCAAAGATAAGAATATGGACACAAGTGAAGACAGTGATGAGCCGATTGGGTTGAAACTGAAGAAGTTACGTGCTGACCGGCGGCAGAAACCAGTTGAGACAATGGAGTCTCATACACCACCAGCACCTGCGGTTAGTGGAGCAATTAGCACTGAGTTTTATGATGAAGCTAGCCGAGAAAAATGGGAGTTCATCTGTGGCAGAAAAATACTGGCAGAAAGGCCAGCTGATTCCGAGAAATATAGAGATTGTGGATTCACGGATTATTTACAATATCTCAAAGTTTTGAAAGCTGCTACATGTTTTGGTGATTATAACAAGCAGATTGTGTTGGAATTTTATTCAAATCTGAAAGAGGAGTGTGAAGATGAAGATTCCCCTTGGTTCCATAGGGTGTATGTGCGAGGGGAAGTTGTTGAGTTCTCCCCAGAGTCAGTGAATAGATGTCTGAGGTGTGGCACTTCCAGGAATGATCAGTCGGTGTTCAAATACCGGATGCCAGAAAATTTTGATGAAGTGGCAGTGGAGCTTACCAGTGGAGTGGAGAGTACATGGCCAGTGACTGGTAGACAGTAGATACATGCATCCAATCTCACCTCCAGGTATTATTGCTTGTATATGGTAGCAGTACACAATTGGATTTCTTCAGTCAATAATACAAGTGTCACCAAAGAAATGGCTACACTCCTATATAGCCTGGGAGCAAGGCACAAGGTCAATATGGGAAGACTGGTGTTTAATGATATCATGGACTGTGCTCGGAAGACTAGGAAGGAAGCATTGGTACATCCATGTGTCATCACAATGGTGCTGCAAAAAGGGGGTGCAGCCACAAGGGAGTCTGATGAATTGATTTCTACTCAAACCTTAAAGCCGACCCTCATAACATTAAGTGGTAGAATTGTAAAGGATTTACCCTGGACACCTCCGGAAACAGCGTGCTCGGATGTTGGTGCGGCTCGGTTTAGAGCTATTGAGGCAAGAGCAGCAGTGTGTCAGGAATTGCTTGAACGCCATCAGGCTGCTGTAGTGAAGATTCAGGGGGAGTTGGCTGCATTGGAGGCTGAGCGAGGTGATTTACTGGCTGCAGCAACTCAGGATGCTGATGGTTCAGATGCTGATGGTTCAGAGGATGGTGGCTCAGAGGATGCTGATGGTGTGGATGAGTCTGATGACAATATGGAATAAATGGTGTTCTTGACATATTAATGAATTCAGAGGGAGAAATTTGGAGATTTGGATATTTTGAGTGGATATTTTGAGTAGTTGATTGATTTTTTTATGACATGTTATTCGTTTTGTTTATGCTGTCTGTGTGCTGTTGAATTCACAAATATGTCAAGGGGGAGATTGTAAGTCCTCTGGAGTTGGACTTAGTTGTGGCATATTGTGTGAACTTATGATGTGGTGTTTTAATACCATTGCGGTCAAGCTTTTCAGACAGCAAGTTTTCTAGCCACGAATTATGGAGTATAATCATGCGATCAGATCAGAATATTGTGAAGATTAGTATGTGATTTCGTGGCAATCTATTTCTGGTAAACGAATATTCCTTGTAATAGTTAGGAATTGATTAAGTAGTTTATTTATGGTACAAGTCCTATTGATAAAGGATTGTCCATTTAAATATCAGATTAGAATTAGATCTTTCCTGAGTCTAGAAGTCTATTCTTGGTAGAGTTAGACAAGGAAAGAGTTGTGTACAAGGCAGGATTGCGAAGATGATAAAAGGAAGAAGATACAACGCAATCAGTAAGCGACCAAGAATTCATCTCTACGTGAGAAGTGTTGGAGCGATCTGCCTGTGGTGTTTGGAGGAGTGTTGATTCATCCGACCAAGTTCGTAAAGATTAGAAACAAGGAAGCCTTAATTCCTCGGGAGGAGGAGATCCAGGGAGACGTGTTGTTCGTGGGGGTTCAACGACGTAGGATCGACAGTGAGGGGATCTCATGACATTCACTCATAGGTTAGCAATGGATTAGTATTCAAGTTAAGCTTCTTGTACTAAAGACTGCTTTCTAGTGGATGGTTTCTGATCTGGGCAAGGCCCCGCAAACGTAGGTGTAATTGCACCGAACTGCGTAACCAAGTTGTGTGTGCACTGCTTATTTTATTTCGTGTTTTAATACCAAACGTTAAACAACTTGGCATAGAAGTATAGACTTTAGGTGAAACAGAATTTCAGGATCGGTGGAGGGCGCCAACACTTCAAGCGGTGCCGAATCCAAGAGGAAAAAAGAGTCCAAATCATAAGGCAAAAGAGTGGACTTGATGGATTGGTGCCATTAGAGTAATTATGGTGATCAAGGAAAAACTGGAGAGCAGGTAACTTGAGGGATGGAGTACCATCGGAAGAGGCGAGATCGAGTGGATCCACGGTGTTGGTGGGAATTTTATCATCGGCGGCGGCAAGGAGTTAGGGGGGTAGGGGTTTGCGTTTTTAAAATTTAAGAGAGAGAGAGGATCGGTTAGGGTGATACCATGTAAAAGTGTATAACAATTATGAGAAACTGTTATGCTTTCATTTATCATATCGGCAGGTATTTATGCAAGGGGTTTGCTTAGAGAATAACCTAATCAGATAGAATATCTGATTTACCAAAAATACAATTTGTACTCTAATAGAGACCGATCATCAATATTTACGTCAATTACCTCTCCAACCATGTTTGCTATCTTGATGGTACTTCTTGGAGCAAAGCCATCAGCTGGTATCCCATGAAACAGAATAGGTATTTTGATCTTCTCCACCTTGATGCGTCTCATCGAAATTTCTGCTTCCCACTTTTTGAAGGCCAACAAACCTCCTACCCTTGAATATGGGCTCCTGTGAAGCGCAACTATTGCCTCCACCCTCATTTGAAACTTCACCATATAGAAATTTTTGTGCTGATGCATTCATAATTTTGTTGAGTGTATCTTGAAAATCTTCTTCACTTCTTTCCTGTGGCAGCTTCTAATTATCCCATTTTTATGTTAACGAGTATTTCTACAAGAAAAGCAGAGAAATCCCTTGGTTTTCTCTGTTAAACATCTGCGTCTATTTTAACTGCTCTCTAGTTTAGAGAGAGAATTAAATGTTATTTTGAATCCAAAATTTTACAACTCTACACGTATCATGCCATGTTTTTAATTTCCGTCATCTTCCTCATTCTTCTGAAAATTAATCGACCATCGCCCACTTTTTCAAATACATTTTGCATTCCTTACAGAAATGGACATCCGACTATAAAAGACACACTCCTGGATATTGAGTGCATAAAAACACAACTCAAAGTTCATGAGACTCCTGGTAAGTACCACAGATCAAAAGCCGGTGGAGATCAAGTCCAAATAGAAAAATAATTACTTGGATACGCAGGCAAAGTGTGGGGTTGGTTTTTTATGTTACACTATATTAATAATGGAAGAAAGTAAAATTTACTTAAGATATCACTAGCTAAAATGGAACGAACTGTTTTCACAAAAAGAGATATCCTACAATTAAAAAAAGAGTATGGATCTTTCCATAAGTTATGGAAAAATCAAGATTTAAAGTGCAAATTAAATGAATATAAAGTTTTCATGTTGCATAAATCGGGTTATAGACTTTATAACTACTACACGTTGTATAATAACATTTTAATATTACAACTAAGACATTTTATCTTTTATTATTCCAATTAAACCACATCTTTCCCAATACTTTACCTTAAAAAAATCAAACTAGATCTTTTAAAAAAAATCAAATTAGAGAAGATTGATTTTAGAGGTCATTTGGTTGAGGGTAATCAATATACAAAGGGGTATTAAAGTTAATAAATTTGTTTTGTTGGAATTAGTGATTTTATATCATAATATCATTTTGATATTTCCCAATTTTACCTTCTTTCACACTCAATTTCTCCGTTCAAGTTCCTCATTTTCTTTACTAACTCTAGGCTCTGCCATGGTAATCTTTCCTTCCTACTTAAGTGATCTAACACCATTACCCCAACTTTTTTCCTAACATTGCGATGCACTGTCACCAGTAATCCTTCTATAAAATTACTGTTACTCCGGTATTTTTTGCAAAGCAAGTCTATTATTAAACAAAACAAGTAATTTTAGTGTGAATTAGTTTAAGAAGTTTTTCTTTGAAACACTTAGGATTAGGTAGGATCTTATAATGTTGTAGAAAATTAATTTTTTGGTTGAAATATTCCATGTTAGGGGTGTTCAAATTGGCTGACCTGACCCGACCCAACCCATTTTGACCCAGTCCATTTGGGTAAGGTCGGGTCAATATCCCATTTGGGTCAAGTGGGTTGGGTCAATATGGGTCGGGTCGGATTTTGATATAACTCTCGCCTCTTAGGTTTAGTTAGATGAGGTTCTAATGAAAAAGATCTCGCTAATTCAGTCTATTCTATTTTGAATAGTCCAGGTAGTTGGCAACAAGATCAGACCCTCTATCGTTA
Source organism: Rubia yunnanensis (assembly GCA_037428765.1). Lineage (NCBI taxonomy): Eukaryota > Viridiplantae > Streptophyta > Magnoliopsida > Gentianales > Rubiaceae > Rubia > Rubia yunnanensis. The sequence goes on from CM075062.1 coordinate 126,098,892, forward strand.
CCGAAAACTTTCACTGTCCTAATGAACTACTATATTGATTAGGTAAATCTAAATCTGCAGAAAAATATTCAACAATATTTTTTGATGGGTCTATTTTATGTGCATATTTTAGGACTTTTTGATATCACTTTTGTGCTTTTTTGTTATCAAAATCCCGTGTTTTACCTTGAAATTCTCTTAGGAGAGGTAAGAGCGATTTTACGCTCTTTTATCTTTTCTAAGTGAATTTTGTGTTAAAGGAGAGAACATCGAGACTTGAAGACCGGAGACCATTGAAGATTTTCTTTTGAAGACTTTGAAGATTAGTTTTGAAGATTTGAAGACTTGAAGGAGTGTGTAATGGATTAAGGACTAGGAGACAAGAAGAAGAAGCAAAACATGTTCTGGGGGCCCGTCGCGACTCGCGACAAACGAGTGGCCAGAACACTTTTGCCTTTTTCTTGTACTATAAATAGGTTTCTGTCTTTTCTCTTTCCTCACTTATTCTCTTCCGCGATTTCTACAACAAAACCCTAGGTTTCCCCTCTTTTTCATCTTGTTTTATCTTTGATTATGTTTGAATTGTTGTTGTTGATTATTATTTATTGTAGTAGCTAAACTAATCTCTTGGGAGCAATTGATTGAAACTTCCAAACCCATGTAGTGATATTCTTGATTTTGCTCATTTATGAACATTTATAGGGAAGCATTTATTGTGCCATTAATGCTATGTTTTACTTCATTTATTTCATGAGTTGTTTGAGAATAGGAAATGTTTCTACGATTGAAGTGTTAAGGTTTTAGGAAAGTTGCAAATTTCTTGACTCATTTGACATGAAAAGCCAAGAACATGGACTTAGAACTTCTAGTGTGTAATGCGTTGTGATTCTTGCTAGATAAGTAAGTTAATGTGGATTGTTCTCATATTTATCCTATAGATGCAAAAAAAAGTTGAACCTTGAATGTGGTTTGTTCTAAGGTTAGCTTAATAAATGTTTTGTTTGATTAAATGACTACGACTTTGATAGTATGCTTGTTGTTATCAAATCTATGGTCCTTCGTGTATAATGTCATTGATGAAATACCTTTATAGTGTGGTTTGACTAAAGTGATTATCAATGAGGTTTGCAAAATGTCATTGATTGCGTTTGCAAATTACTATTAAGATGGAATGAATGTTGATCTTCGATTGAGAAGTGATAGCATTCCCCGTAGGCAATAAATGTCAATGAATGAGTGAATGAATCTAAGATCTATAAGAGGTTTGGAAGTGAGGATCAATTTCCCCTAAGGCTCCGTTAATTGTTGATTTAATCATGTTTTAGTTGTTGCATGATTAGCATTCTTCTCTTTCATTGCTAGTTGCTTGTTTTTAATTTCATTACTCAGGAAAAACCAACCAAAAAACCCCCAATTTATCCACTTTTATATGTATATGTATATATGTGCCTAGTATTTTTTTTTCTGCTTTATATGTTTAAGAACTTGAAAAGATCCCTCTTCTTCGTGGACAACCCCGACTTACCATTATCTACTTAATTATAGATAGGAAACATTAGGACTTATAAATTGTATTTTTGAAAGGTATGACGACGACCTCCCAAATTTTGGCACAACTACTAGGGAAGAGGCATTTATTTTTAAGTGTTTGGGCATAAGCTAAATTGTTTTCTTTAATCCCCAACATATGATGCAATATCATCCTTTGGTCCCCAAGGCTAGTACCGCGTTTGTTCAGCAACCAACAAAATCAAAATGATTTGTTTGGTCCTTGAAGGTGGTTTTCATATAAAGTCAACGATAAAATTGGTTAAAATATATAAAATAACCATTATACCCCGAGTTTAAAAAAAAAGAAAAACCTTCTCCTCCGCTGATAACACTCGTCGGAAACCTTCTCCTCCACTGATAAAGCCTCGAAAATCCCCTCCTTTTGAACCCCCACCGTAGCTCCGGTGAGAAAGCATCCGTCAGCTGTGTGAAACCCAGACTCTAGCTCCCCAATGAAAAATCTCGATAACCCAGATTCCAGCTCCGCTGGCCAATACCGAGATTCGCTTGTTGCTCTAGAACTCATCGGTCCGAAGAAGTCTTCCCAAAAATGGATGAATCCAATAATCCCAAAACTTCTTCAACCGAGACGACGCCGGAGTGATGGGAACGACGCCGTAGGTCTAAGATGTCGTCACCTTCTCTATGAACGCCTGGAACCAACGATCACATGCGATAATTTGGGGATGACGCGTGCGGTTCACGCGCTCCCCATTCTGATTCACCTCTGCCCCCACACCACCCATTGCTCTAATGGAGAGCTAAGGCTTCACGCAGTGAAGACCCGCTACGCTGGGGAGAAGGCTTCGAAGAAGATCGTCGTTGACTCCGCCGAGCACTACAAGAACGGCGAGAAGTTGTACAACCGCCAGTCGCATGAGGCAAAGAAGCTCGGTGAGTTAACTCATTTTCACTGGGTTAACTCATTGGGCGGGCTGGAAAATAATAACAAAAAATGTTTTTATAGGAAGAAAATTGAAAATATTTTTTTAATTAGTAAAATTACTAAAAAAAACCCATAGTTATATTGAAAAATCATTCCGATTTACCTGAAAACTGCCTTTGGGACCATACAAATCATTTTGTATTTGTTGGTTGTTAAACAAAAGCGGTATTGATCTTTGGGACCAAAAGATGTATTGCATTATATGTAGGGGACCAAAAAATAATTTAGTCTTGGGCATATCATTTGTGAGTGTGTGCTAGTTGTGAATATTTATTAGTTTGCCTTTTATTTTGGTTTTTAGTTGATTTGTCATTTTCGCTTAGCTTGGAGATGTATTGTTCGAGTTTTTTATGTATGGTTCGTACGCGATCCTCTTCACAAGAACCCTTGCATTGCGACCCCGAGTTAAAGTTTAATTTGAGAAGGGCTAGGAACCTTTCTTTGGGAAGTGTGAATAACACTCCTCATAGTGACCATTTTGCATATACTTCTACTTCTATGGAGCATCAACACAAGCATGAAGATGAGCATCCGGGAGGAGGGCCTCAACATCCCCCTCTTCAAGGAAGAGATCCTCCTCTTGGAGGAGCTATTCCTTTGAGGCAAGCTTTATTGAGGGATATTATGACCCCCCAACCTTGATCAACAACCGATGTGCATAGAGTATCCATTGGTTGGACCGAACGGGCACTTTGAGCTCAAGACCGGGTTGATAAACTTGCTACCTATATTCCTTGGTAGGCAAGGGGAGAACGCCAACAAACATTTCTCCGAGTTCCACTTTATTTGTAGTGGTATAGTTCCCTCACGGAGTAGATGAAGACTTCTACAAATTGAAGGTGTTCCCATTCACATTGAGGGATGGTGCAAGGGATTGGCTCTACTACCTACCATCCAAAAACATCAAGACTTGGTTTGACATGAAGCAAACATTTCTATCCAAATACTTCCCGGCCTCAAAGTCCGCCGCTTTGAAAAAAGACATAAGCAACATTCTTTAATGGCATGAAGAGTTATTTTTCAACTATTTGGAGAGGTTCAAGATGCTTCTGGCGAGTTGTCCTTACCAGGCTATTCGGAGGGAGACTTGGTCTACTATTTCTACAATGGTCTTCTTGATGATAACCAAAGACGAGTGATGAGTTCTTGTGGTGGTACACTTGGGAACAAGAGTTCGACGGGGGCTATGAAGTTATATGAGGAGTTAGTTGAGGAATCAAGGAACTTTAGTTCAAGGGCCGATTTGAGAAGAAGAAATTCAATACCCACAAGTGATCCTTCCACTAGTGGAAAGCTCGAGGACCAAGTCTCAGCCCTTACTTCTATGGTAAAGTCTTTGATGACTAAGTCCGGGAATGCTTCACATGTGAAATCTTGTGAAATTTGCTAATCGGCACATCCTATGGACGATTTCCCTACTTTGCAAGATGATTATGTTGAGGCAGTGAGTGTCATGGGGTATCAAGGAGGCCAAGGACATCAAGGTAGGCAATAATACCAAGGTTATCAAGGTGGGCTAGGATATCAAGGAAATCAAGGCTACCAAAATTGGTCTTACAATTTGGGTAATTGTGATCACCTGAAGGTAATTGTGAGCACCCGAATCTCCAATATGGGAACCCTCAAGGAGGTCAAAATTCTCAACCTTATCGCCCTCCTTAACAACAATATCTACCACCTCAACAACAATGTGAAAGGCTTCAAGACAAGCCCTAAGACCAAGGGGATAGCTCAAGCTTGTCAAAAGATGAGGTGATGCAAGCCATTCATAGGTTGAGTATGTGTGTGGAAAAAGGAGAAACTTTCCAAGATGAAGCCAAGGCAATTATTAAAAACTTGGAATTTAAATGACCCAAATAGCACAAGTCGTGAATCGTATGGGAGCACGAGAAAAGGGCAAACTTCTGTCCCAACCGGAGTTAAACCCCGCCAAAATGCTAGTGCTATCACTTTGAGAAGTGGTAAAGCGGTTTGCATTCCCCCGGGTGATAAAGTGGTTGAAGAGGAGTTAAAAAAGGGTTAAGGTGTTTGAGAAGGAGATAGAAGAGGAGGCCGAAAAATTAGCCAAGGAGAAAGTGAGGAAGGGAAAGGAGAAGGAAGAGGAGATCATCATTGAGAAATCAAACCTCCAATCCCGAATCTTCATCCCCTCCTCACAAGAAGGCAGAGGTGGTGGAGATTCCTCCATATGGACCAGAACCACCATTTTCGGAGGCTTTGAAAGACAAACAGAGAAAGGAATCCAACAAGGACATCTACTAGGTCTTTCGTAGATGTGGGGTAAATATCCCTCTCTTGAATGCTATTGAACAAATTTCTAGCTATGCAAAATTTTTGAAGGAATTGTGTGTTGTGAATAGGAAACAAAGAGCAAAGATAAGCTTAAAAATGGGAAAAATGAACATGTCTCCGCTTTTTACCAAAAGGAGTTACCCCTAAATGTAGTGATCCTGACATATTCACAATCCCTTGCATGATAGGAAATACACATTTTGAAAAAGTCATGCTTGATCTAGGTGCATCAATAACTATGACTCCTTACTCTTTGTATGAAAGCTCCAATCTTGGTACTTTGCAAAAAACCGTGGTGATGATCCAATTAGCCGATCATTCTAATCCATACCCTAAGGGTATTGTCAAGGATGTGCTGGTTAAGGTGGATTCCTTAATATTCCCTGTGGATTTTTATGTCCTTAACATAGAGCATGATAAACATGCTGCCCTGATCTTGTTGGGGAGGCCATTTTTGAAAACTTCAAGGACTATCATTGATGTGAATTATGGTACCCTCACCATGGAATTTGATGGGATTAAAGTAGAGTTTAACATGAATGACTCTATGAAGTATCATATTGATGAATATTTTTGCCATGCTATTGATATTGTTTGATGACGTTGTGCAAGATGTCTTTGAATTTAAAGGTGATGATTCCTTGTTATTTTCTTTGGAAAATGATATTGAATATGCATGTCTTGTATATTCCATGAGTACTAACCTGAAGGAAAGTATTGAGGATTTGAGCATTCTTGAAGAAATGGTACCAAACCCTCTTCTAGTTTTAGAGGAACCCAAAGAACCAGAATTTCTTCCATCACTTGTGAAAGCTATGGTGATAGAGCTTAAACCTTTTCCAAGTTGCCACAAATATGCATTTCTTGAGGAAGGGGAGACGCTCTCTGTTATCATTTTGAGTAAGCTCATCCAAGAGCAAGAGGAGAAGTTAATGATGGTGTTACGGGAGAATAATGAAGCAATTGGATGGACTATTGCCAACATCAAGGGCATAAGTCCATCCACTTACATGCATTGAATTTTGTTGTAGAAAGATGTAAGACCCGTACGACAACCTCAACTCTGATTGAACCCATATATGATGTAGGTGGTGAAGGCAAAAATCCTCAAGTTGCTCCAAACGGGTATGATCTATTCAATCTCGGATAGTAAGTGGGTGAGCCCAACTCAAGTGGTACCCAAGAAGAGTGGGGTGACGATAGTCAAGAATGTGAAAGGAGAAATGGTTCCCACCTGGTTCCCACCCGAATCCAAAATGGGTGGCGTGTTTGCATTGACTACCAGAAGCTAAATGCGGAGACCCGGAATGATCACTTTTCATTGCTGATCAAATGCTTGAGAGGCTAGCAAGTCACCCGTTCTATTGCTTTTTGGATGGGTACTCGGGATATTTTCAAGTGGTCATTTCCCCGGAGGACCAAGAGAAAACAACCTTTATGTGCCCCTTTGGTCCATTTGTTTACTGGCGTATGCCTTTTGGGCTATGTAACGCCCCCGCTACTTTCTAAAGGTGTATGGTAAGCATTTTCTCATAATTTTTTGAAAACTTTGTTGAGGTATTCATGGATGATTTCACCGTTCATGGTAATTCTTTTGACAATTGTTTAACAAATTTAGCACAAGTTCTTAAACGTTGCATTGATACTAATCTTGTGTTAAATTCTTAGAAGTGCCATTTTATGGTAGAGCAAGACATTGTCTTATGCCATGTTGTCTCCTCTAAGGGTATTGAGGTAGACAAGGCAAAGATAGACACGATTCAAACTTTTCCCTATCCTACTAATGTGCACGAAGTGCGCTCTTTTCTTGGTCATGCAGGATTTTACCGCGGTTCATCAAGGAATTTTCAAAGATTGCATCTCCCTCGTGCAAGTTATTGCAAAAGGAGGTGAAATTCGTGATGGACGAGGGTTGTAAAAGGGTCTTCGATACATTGAAGGAAATGTTAGTTTAGAGCCCTACCATACAACCCCCAGATTGGTCTTTACCATTTGAGATCATGTGCAATGCTAGTAATTACGTCGTCAAAGCGGTGCTTGGTCAAAGGGTGAGGAGAGTGCCTCATGCCATCTACTATGCATCTATGTCTCTCAATGAGGCCCAAAGAAACTACTCCACCACAGAAAAGGAATTGCTAGTGGTGGTATTTTCTTTAGAAAGATTTTGATCTTATTTTCTTGGTACAAAAGTTATTATGTACACTGACCATGAAGCGCTTCGTCATTTGATGACGAAGAAACAGGCCAAGCTAAGATTGATTAGATGGATCCTGCTTTTGAGCGAATTTGAGTTGGAGGTGCGAGACATGAAGGGCGCGGAGAACCTTGTGGCCGATCATTTGAGCCGGTTACCTCCATGCCAAGATGGTTAGGTAAATTCATCAATGAAGGAGCAACTACGGAAGGAGCAACTACGGGAGGAGTTCCTCGATGAACAATTGTTCGCAATTAGAGACCTCCAACTGTGGTATGCCGACATTGTAAACTTCCTTGTATTCGGTAAATTCCCTCCTCATTTTTCTAAGGCTCAAAAAGATAAGTTAAGAAGCGATGCTAAGTATTATGTGTGGGATGATCCCTTTTTGTGGAAACACTATATGGATCAAGTTGTTAGGAGATGTATCCCCGATAATGAAGTGCATTCAATTCTTTCATTTTGTCATTCTTATGCATGTGGTGGTCATTTTGGAGCAAAGAAGACTGCTAAGAAAGTCTTAGAAAGTGGTTTCTATTGGCCTACTTTGAAAAAACATGCATACATATTTTGTAAGGCTTGTGACAAGTGTCAAAGAGTAGGAAATATTTCGTCTAGGAATGAGATGCCTCAAAAAGCTATGTTATATTGTGAAATATTTATGTTTGGGGCATTGACTTTATGAGACCTTTTCCTAACTATTGTGGCTTTACATAAATTATTCTTGCTGTTGATTATGTGTCAGAGTGGGTTGAAGCCAAACCCACTAGAACTGATGTTTCAAAAGTGATTATGGAGTTCTTGAAGGACAACATCTTCTCTAGGTTTGGGATTCCTCGAGCCATGATTAGTGACCGTGATACCCATTTTTCCAACCAGACAATAAAAGCACTATTGAAGAAGTATGGTGTCACACACAAGACCTCCACCACATACCACCCACAAACCAATGACCAAGCTAAAGTTTTCAATAGGGAAATCAAGTCCATCCTTGAGATAACGTTTAACCCTAACCGAAAGTATTGGAGTTCTCGGTTGAATGATGCCTTATGGGCATACAGAACGGCTTACAAGACACCAATCAGTATGTCACCATACCGATTAGTTTTTGGGAAGCCATGTCATTTACCAGTGGAAATACAACACAAGGCATGTTGGGCAGTTAGGAGTTTCAACCTTGACATAGATGAGGAGGGTTTACAAAGGAAATTGTAATTGCAAGAGTTTGATGAGATACAGAGAGAGTCCTATGAAAATGCCAAGATCTACAAGGAGAAAATCAAGGCGTGGCATGACAAGATGATCAATAGGAAGAATTTTTTTAGTGGGACAAAAGGTCCTCCTATTCCAATCCCATCTCCGCCTATTTCCCAGTAAGCTAAGGTCGCAGTGGAGTGACCATTTTGAAGTGGTAAAGGTATTCCTGCATGGTGCAGTGGAGATCATAGATCATAAAACGTCCAAGACCTTCAAGGTCAATGGATAACGTTTGAAACCCTACCACGAAGGTTTTATGCTAGAAATGGGAGATGATGATGATCTTCTTGATCTGGTTTATAAATAAGCTCTAAGAAGGGGAGTAAGTCATGTTGACGACGTTAAATAAACTTGGTTTTGATCATCAGGATCATCATTTGTTACTTTCCATCGATGTTGTTTCAATATGAGTTTTTGTCATTAGTTTCATTATTTTATTTTGTTCCTTTCACATGTGTGTTTTGCATGAATTTGTAGCAATTTGAAGAGCATGGAGCTGGATTTGATGAAGGAGGAATGCTTGGAAAAAAGAAGAAGAAAAGCTTGGACCTTTGGTAACCTAGAAAATTTTCTAAGTATTGAGTAGTATCTTTCATCGCGATTTGCGATGGGTGTGTCGCGAGTCACGACAAAATCAGAAAACTTAGAGGAATTGTGAGATCCCAGACCAAACATTTTGCAACTCGCAAAGGGTCTGTCCCGAGTCGCGATTAACCCATCGCAAGTCGTGATGGTGAGGTCGCAAGTCGCGACCAAATCATGAACAAGATGGAGATTCTCAGCTTACAGGTCCAACATTTCGTGTATCACAAAGGTCCTATCGCGACATGTGAAGAATTGGTCCCGTGTTACAGCCAAATCAGGAACAAATGGGAAAATGTTGGCTTTCAGGACCAACAAATGGGACCAACAAGTCTTCAAGTTGAAGCTTAAATTCTTGTAGCTCTAACTGTGCCATACGATATGGGGTTCAAGAAATAGGCGCGGCCCCAGGTACCAGATCAATGGTAAACTTGGTCTCCCTTTCAGGAGGTAAACTTACGAGTTCCTCTGGAAATACCTCAGGGAAGTCTTGAACCACAATTATATTTTCTCCTTTTAAATGGTCCACTAGCTTATTTAAGATATAAGCCAATATTCCAGTCGCCCCTTTGCAAATCCTTCATCGAGCCTAAACTCCAGCAACTAATAATGAGGAGAATCTTTTCCTTCCCACATCCACTTCAATCGGAGGTTCCCCTGGTCGACACAACTTAACTTCCTTCGTATGAAAATTTAACTGGGCGTGATTTTTAGCAAGCCAATCCATTCCAAGCATTACCTCATAGCCCTTTAAGGGTAGAGCAATTAGGTCTGTGGGTAATTCCCTACGCCCCACGTTTACCCTACAGTTTCTACATACTCGTCCAGTTAGGATTTTAGCATCGTTTGTGGGAGTGCTAACTTCTAACTTATAGGGTAAATTCTCTATCTTATCTTCCACATTTTCAAGAAAGGAATAACTAGCAAAAGAATGAGAAGCACCAGGATCTATCAAAACTTTAGCTAGTTTACCCAAAATAGAAAGGGTGCCTTCAATGACTTCAGTCGAATCTGGAGCTTCATTATCTTCCATTGCGTAAAAACGAGCTTGCACTCTCGGTTGGCTTCCCCCATTTACTCCTCCTTTCTGAGCTGGTTTGGCGACTGACGGCTGAGACCCCATGGTTTGAGAAGAGTGACTTGGTGGAGCTAGCGGGCATTCTGATATTTTATGTTCAGAATTTCCACACCTTAGACACTTGTTTTCCTTTCTCCAGAAATCCTTCTCATCATGGTTTCTCTTTCCACAGTGCGTGCAACGAACTAGAGTCGTTCCTCTTGAAATGATGCTCGAGTTCTTCGACATGGCCGAGGGTCAGGATATGTCTCTCCTAGGGACTTTGTTTTTCTCAAAGTTTATTCCATGTGGGCTTGGAGTGTATACCGATTGGGGTGTCACCCTTGTTCTTCTCGATTGGTGCATGGCCCGTAAGGCATTTTTTGCTTTCCTCCACTCTGTAAGTGGATTCGACGGTTGCGGCATAACTGCTCTGATAAGTCAGGGCTAGGGCATCCTTCAATTCCAGCCTTAACCCTTGAACAAACCTCCTCTTGTGTTCCTCATCAGTTGAGACCATTTTCTTAGCAAATTAAGAGAGTCGGGAAAACCTTGCCTCATACTCCGTTACACTCATTAAGCCTTGTTTCAAGTTTATGAATTCATCTTCCTTCCTTTTGATAACTAGCGGTGGAATGAACTTCTTCTTAAACTCCCTTTCAAATTTTCCCAGGTCCTGGAAGTCTCCTCCATGTCCCACTTCCTTTGTATTATGTTCCACGAATCTAGTGCGGCGCCTTCTAATTGGAATATAGCAAAATTTACCTGCTTCCCATCTGTATATCCCAAGGCTCGGAAGGTTCAAGCCATTGTTTCGATCCAATTTTCGGCAACTTCATCATCCGGGCTGCCGTTGAACCTGGGTGGATGAAACTTCTGGAATTGTTCTAAGGCCGCGTCCTCCGTTTCTGGTCTATGACTTCGATCCCTGACCGGAGATTGAGCTCGATTTTCCCTCTCTATTATGCGGCTCAAAATTTCGGTAACTTGACTTGAGAAAAATTCCATCCCAGCGGTTGGGGGATTTTGTCCTGCGGGTGAGTTTGAACTTTTTTCCTTGGTCCCTTTCCATTTTCCTATACTTAAAAAGTTAGTTCCATGGATTGAGTCAATCCTCGTTTAGTTTTCTAACCAAAATATTATAATTCACAAAATATTTTTATAGCATCACTAAAATTTTACAGTAGTTATAGCTTCATCATAAGATATTTGCGATAATTTTATAGTCCTCTAGCGTCGTCTATCGACGTTGAAAAATTGGGACTCGCTTCTTGTTCTAATACCTATCTTCCAATTTTTAATCGACTCTCGAATCCTTGGTGGAGTCACCTCCTTCTTCTTGCTCAACTCTAGGGTATGCTTGGTCCATTAAATCGTCCCACAACGTAGTGAGAGATTGCTCCATCGTGCCTCGAGTCTCTCTAATATACCTCCAATGTGCTTCCGTTGGTTGTCGATGATAGACGACCAAACCTCCCTGTAGCTCCTGGGTATTTACCAGGACCGAGCCTACCTCTCGGATGGTTTCCTGTCGTTTGGCATGCCATTGCCCAAGCTCCCTACATCTTTGGTTCTTCAGCCGATGGTTTTTGGCGACCGCTGTGTTTGCCCTCGCTTCTTCTGCATTTGCACGCAGGTACTGTTCCCACATTGCATCATTCATCAACTGTCCATGGGTCTCGAGGCTAAAGACCCTGTTAATTAGGTCCGCTCATTCCATAATCAAAGCATGTACTACCCAATTTGGATAGGCGTGAGTTTCCACCCACTGAGAATCGTCAACAATTTCTGCCTAAGGAAAGAATGCCTCTGGGAAGGCTTGGTATGTCTTTTTACCTCAATGACTTCTTGAAAAGTATTACTTGCAATTTCTACATTATTGTCCATCTATCGAAATAGCAAACTTGTCAGTTTGATAATTTATACACAACTAACTCTCCTTACTTTATTCATAATTCATTTAATTTCCTCTAGAATCTTTTATTAAGATAAGTATGAGTTTGCCTTTACTTAGTTTGAGAATGCTCTGATACCACATCTGTAACACCCTAAACCCAACATACAGTGTCGGACCGGGTTTGGTCGTGTTACCGAAAATGATAACAGTAACAAGCAGATAGATTATATGCGGAAGCGATTTAGATCAGTTCAAAAAAAACCTAACTTACTATTACAGTGAAAGTGTTAATGTTAAATGAAAGTTTCACCTAACTATTACAGATTCAAAATTCATGTTAAGGTTCATCCAGGGTCTCTCTCAAAATAAGTAAAGACATCAAGCTTTTCTCTTACAGTTCCTCTTCACCTAAAAAATGTTGTTTAACTAGGGTAAACTCCTTGCTTAGTGAGGTTTCATTGCCAGTATTTACCCAGTTGAATTTTAGTGATCACAGAATATCAAATAACAAATTGCCACATATGTCCTAGCACATAGTAAAAGGATACGGGTGGTTAGTGCCAAGTTGCTGCCAAGTGCCTATGTGGCAACTTTGACTAACATAAAAGGCACAACCTTTCAGTAGTGCCCGAAGGCCATCCGTCAGTCCAGTATTCAGTCTCGTCAACCACGCACAAATAGATGTTCAGTTATGAGCTCGTATCAGTACAGTACAATGGGTAATGCTAGCATACCAGAAACTCCACGAGTAGCCGGTCTAATTAAACGGTCCGATCGAACCTGTTCTCCACCGACTTCGACCGAACTACAATCGCGTTGGGGGCCCCAAAATCACAGACAGGTAATCAGGTAGCAAATATTTCAAGTTTGACACGGAAAGATAAAGTACAAGTCTGCCATCCACATAACATATCAGAGCAGTATATGATTCAAGTTTGACACGGCAAGATAAAGTACAAACCGATCATTCATAGAAAAATATTGGAGCAGTTCATAACTCAGTTTCATGATAATTGAACACAGTAATATACACACTCAATTTAACAGTCATTATATATATTATCAATTTATGTTTAACAAGCATGTCTCTTTATTATGGAGTTCAAGTACAGGTTTGAGTATGTATTTCGAGTACGGGGGTTTGAGTAGTTGGATTTGAGTACAGGGGGTTTGAGTAGTTGAGTTCGAGTACAAGGGGTTCGAGTAGTTGGGTTTGAGTACAAGGGGTTCGAGTAAAGAATTCGAGGGGAGAAGGTTCAAGTGGAACGGGTATCGGGTGGTACTGGTTTGAGGGGTAAGTGGTACCAGTTCGAGTGGTGAGGTTCAAGTGGTAAATATCATCTGTTTGAATGGTGAGGTTCGAGTTGTAAGTGGTTCTAGAGGTAAGGTTCCAATGGTACTGGTTCGAGGGGTAATGTTCGAGTGGTGAAGTCTTTCAGTGGGTTCGAGGGGTGAAGACTTTTAGTAGTTCGAGGGGTGAAATTTTCAGTAGTTGAGGGGTGAAATTTTTAGTGCTTCGAGAGGTGAAGGTTTTCAGTGGGTTCGAGAGGTACTGTTTAGTAGGGGTTTGAGTGCAGGGGTTTAGTAGGGGTTCAAGGACAGGGGTTCGAGAGGTAAAGGTTTAGCAGAGTTCGAGGACAGGGGTTCGAGGGGTACTGTTTAGCAGGGGTTTGAGGGGTACTGTTTAGCAGGGGTTCGATGGTAGGGATTCAGTAGGGATTCGAGGACAGGGGTTTGAGAGGTTACTGTTTAACAGGGGTTCGAGATGTAGTTTCAGTAGGGGTTCGAGGACAGGAGTTCGAGAGGTAAATGTTTAGCAGGGGTTCGAGGGCAGGGGTTTAGTAGGGATTCGAGGACAAGGGTTCGAGGGTACTGTTTAATAGGGGTTTGAGATGTAGTTTTAGTAGGGGGTTCGAGATGTAGTTTTAGTAGGGGTTCGAGGGCAGGGGTTCAGTAGGGATTTGAGGACAGTGGTTTGGGGGCAGGGGTTTAGTAGGGGTTCGAGGACAGGGGTTCGAGGGGTACTGTTCACTGGTGGCAGTTTGTACGCATACAAGACAATATATATATATATATATATATATATATATATATATATTACTTCAATTCATGCTAAGGCAATGAAAACACTCACTGTGGTTAGACTTGGGCTTGGCAACTTCCGTCTCCTGCTTTATCAGGCAAGAAATTTTTCTTAAGGCTGTGTGAGAAGGTAAGAACTGGGGACCTAATATTTATACTGGATAAAAACATAGGTTCTGACACCTACCAACCTAAAATTGTATCATGTAATCCTACATCCACTTGCCCAAAAAATTACTTTGGAAAACTTTCCCTCATGTCCGCCGTTCATTTCTTCTTTCCAGCAATTCCATTTGCCAAAATTACTTTGGATAAATCTTACGTCCGCTGTTTATTTTCTCTTCCCAGCAATTCCATTTGCCAAAATTACTTTGGATCAAATTCTTACGTCCGCCGTTTATTTTCTCTTCCCAGCAATTCTATTTGCCAAAATTTCTTTGGATAAAATTCTTACATCCGTCGTTTATTTTCTCTTCCCAGCAATTCTATTTGCCAAAATTACTTTGGATAAATTTCTTTACGTCCGCCGCCCATTTCTCCATAATTTTCCTTACCTGTTCATTCATTCACTTATTTATTTATCACTTACTTATTTATTTATTATTATTATTATTGTATATGTATATACACACACACACACATATATATATCTTCTTTGACAACACTAACTCTTAGCATTTAATTATAATTAGTCAACATATGTACAGTGATAATATACCGGCTATAAATGACTATATTTCCAACGGTAATATAACAGTTATAAATGGCTATATTTTATAGTATATATACATATGAATTTATCCGACATTTCAAAACCACATTTCCTCTTCTATCTTATGTCCTTCTCAATATTTTGCTGATAACATGTCGAGATTAATGTCATTCTTTGTTGCAATAATTATCGTGGGACTGCATATTAGTATTCTCACTGGAGATCTTATGCGGGAAGAATTTTGTTATTCTTCAGTAATGATTGGATTCATTTATTACCTTTTATTTTTCACAATCATCATAGATTTTTGTGTTTTTAATTACATTTAATAAATTATTTTATTTCCCTATTATACAGTAATATAAATTGTTAGTTTTGTAGACAAGGTTCAACCATTTCGGTTGGAGTTTTCACACATTTGACCTGCCCATTGCAAGTTACGACGTGTGCATCGCTACTCGCAACAAGCGTGCAAAGACTCTTTAAAAATGGGCAGAACGGAATTTTCTTAACACTCTCCTCCCTCCACCCGTTCCTCTCCTCCCCTTACCACCACTCGGTCACTCACTTTCGGCCACCACTCACCACCATTTTTAGTCGGAATCCTCACCCCACCAATCCCCAATCCATCTCCACACCATATTCATCCACATTCAGCCAAATCTCCTGAAGAACCCCCAAAACCCTAGAATTTGGGAATTTTGAAATTCATAGCAAATTAGGGCTAAATACTTCGTGGGTTTCATTGATTCATCCTTCTACACACTCTATAGGTATAATTCCTCACCTTTGATCAATTGAATTTTAATTTGTGTGTAATTTCAATTTTGATGAATTTGTGCATTTTGTGTATTGATGGTATACTGTGTAGCTCTAGTATTTCTTCACGTTTGTGCTACGAAACTGAGATGCTTTGGAATTTGATAATATTTGTGAGCTCACATAATGAAGATGTTTTTGGTATATTGTTGGTGTAGTGATGATATATATATTTTTGGTATATTGATAGTATATTGATGGTATATATGATGGTACATTATTGGGATTGTTTGTTAATAGCTTATGCTATGGATTGGGTATGTTGGCTTGTTAAACATATGGTGATATTCATATGCAAATGTGGTCATGCTTAAGGTAGTTTAGCTATGAGACTTAAATATTAGCATTTTGGAATTGTTGATAATGGCTGAATTAGTTTAGGCATAATAATGATTATAAGATGTGGCATATTGGATATTTAGCTATGTGACAACCTTAATGAGTGGGAGATGTTGGCATTATTGAATGTGGCTTGATTTTTGTTGTGTATGCAATTGTGGATGATACTTAGACTAGTTTAGCTTGGACTTGAATGTTAGCATTTTGAAATTTGCGATGTTAGCTAAACTAGTTTAAGATTGATTGTGTTTATGAAATGTTGCATATGTTTATATTCTTGCGCATTTGACATGTTTGTTGTGATTGATAGACATGCCCCCTAATAAGAGACTTAGAGTTACTCCACGAAGTGCGAGCACCGCCGCTCCACCTCCACCTCCATCATCGGCTCCGGAGCCGAACCATGTACCCCATCCTCCAGACTGGTACATGGGTTTGACTCGGATCACCAGGTCTTACTCGGATAGGTGGGATATCTTGGTCACCCGTAAGCTCCTGGAAACGAGCTTCATTGATCAGGCAACACTTGATGAACTCGAGCTGACAGAGCCAGTTCACTGCCTCATTGCCAAAGGAGGATTGGACGGTTTCATAGATAAGGGTTTCCCCACCTAACGTCGTTATACCTTCGAGTTTCTCTCTACGGTGGAGTTGTGTAGCATGAGGGGTGCTGATCCGTGTGAGAGGTACATCACCTTCCACTTGGACGATGTACCCCGGGAGATGATAATCTGACAGATGGAGACATCATTTGGATAGGACACGACAGAGACCCGGGCGAGGTTGGACCTAGGGGCCCTGGAGCCCACGACCGAGGACGATATGCTGTTTTGGAGCAGAGTTACAAGGAGAGGGAGGAACTCCCATGACAAGAGCACCCCATCATCCATCCGACACTCTGATTTGTGCACAGGTTCATAGCAGGCACAATATTATGTTTGACGGAGCTGACGAACGTGCCCAACAATGACATTTATTATCTGTGGTTTCTGATGAGTGAGCGGACGAGGTATGAACTGTGAGCTGAGACGTGGATGAAGAGAGTTGTTAGCGTGGCTGAGAAGCCAAAGGAAAAGATTATTGTAAGGGACATAATTACCCACTTAGTGGAGCACTTAGGCTTGGTTTACCCGACTGGCTTGCCATGCTTGGGTGGACATGCTTCATACCTCATCACTTTGGAGATGATGGGGGAAATTCGGCATAATCTGCACCACATCGGTCATATGAGTATATCACTGGCTATATAGGGCAAGGAATGTCACATTTATGACACTTCCTCAGAACAACATGACTAAGTTGGAGTTTGATACACCTTGGGAGGATTTAGCTATCCAGCCCGACTCGTCATGTAGGGAGGTCTTTGAGCGGGAGCTCAAGGACCTCAATCCAGTCCCTGTTCAGCCTGATGAGGGTGCCTTACCATTCACTGAGCCACATGGTGAGCAACATCCTCCATCGCCTTCACCACAAAATGAGCCGATGCAGGAGGACCATGTGCCTCCTCAGTTCCCATAGCCTCTACCCAATTTTTATAAGCGGCTAATGCAGACAGTCCAACATGGCTTCCGTGGACAGGTTGAGCATAACATGTTCATCTCCCAGAGCCTCATAGAGATGGATGAGGAGATTGATTTTCCCTCATCCATGATTTCAGAGATACAGTCGCATGCTAGTGGTGTCCCAAGCCCCGATCCCAGTAGAGCAGTGAGGCAGAGAGAGAAACGTCAGAGGAACGCTGATTGGCTAGCGCAGTATCAACAGACTTATGGCAGGGACCCCGACAATGGTGTCGGGCCATCCCATTCCTGATTGTGAGCATATTATTTTTACACTCCTCATAGTTTGCTTTGTATGTTTTTTCCATGTTTTGTCTATATTGAGGGCAATGTAGCGTTGTAAGTGTAGGGAAGGGTAGTCACTACTTTTACTGTTTTTCTTTGGATTTCTTTTCTTTAGACTTGGATGTTTTGGGATCTTTTCTTTGTTTTGGGATGCTTTCATGTGACATGTTTGGATGCTTTGACATGTGAAAACATTCTGCTACTTTTGATTGGAAACACACAAAAAATGAAAAAAAATTGAAAAAATTGAAGAAAAAGATGAAAATGAAAAGAGAACAAAAATAAAAAGAAACCCGCTAAGTTGAAAATCCGAGAGGGAAACTTAGGCAACATTGGGGGCCCATATAGGTCAAAAACCCAAAAGGGCTACCTAGGCAAAAATGAGAGGCTAAATGTACGGAAAAATGTGAGATGTGAGCCAAAGAAACATGATGTGTGGATATGATGAAAACTTGAAAGGGCTTCTAGGCAAAATGAGAGAAAGAGAGAAAAAGGAAAAGTGCTATAATTTTGCTCATTTGCCGGCGTTGGATTCATAAGGTTGCGGTTGTCATATGGATGGATCGGATAGCTTAACATCTTGAGACCTTTTCGGATTGGGTAATTTAGTGGGAAAAAGAAGTAAGGTATGAAATTCTTGATTGTTGATATACTTCATTTTCGGGATGATATAGTAGTATAGAGTGGAGTGTGTATTTGAACCTCATGCATGCTTTTAGTTTCACTTTGTGCCATTGGATTTGGATTGTCAATTCGGGACTTAGCGAGATTTTTATGGATATCAATAATTGATCGATTGATATGGTTTGGGTAGATTTAGGAATGGGGGTAGTGGGTGAATTCTCATTTGATCTTAACTTTGGGATGTGTGAGATTGAGATTTTTGTGAAGTATTGATTTGGGGGAATATTAGTTAGGATGTGGATACATGAATTCCTTCATGTGCTTGAATCTTTTCATACTCGAGGGCGAGTAAGGTTTAAGTTTGGGGAGGTTTGATGTGTCCATTTTATGTGCATATTTTAGGACTTTTTGGGATCATTTTTGTACTCTTTTGTTATCAAGAGCTTGTGTTTTACCTTGAAATTGTTTTAGGAGAGGTAAGAGCGACTTTACGCTCTTTTACCTTTTCTAAGTGAATTTTGTAAGACAAGGAAACAACATCGAGACTTGAAGACCAGAGGCCATTAAAGATAATATTTTTGAAGACTTTGAAGATTTGAAGACTAGTTTTGAAGATTTGAAGACTTGAAGAATTGAAGAATTGAAGGAGTGTGTAGTGGATTAAGGGCTAGAAGACAAGAAGAAGCAAAATATGTTCTGTTCTGGGTGCCCGTCGCGAGTCGCGATGGACCCTGTCGCGACTTGTGATGAATGGGTGGCCTTAACACTTTTGTCTTTTTCTTGTACTATAAATATGTTTCTATCTTTTCTCTTTCCTCACTTCTTCTCTTCCGCGATTTCTACAGCAAAACCCTAGGTTTCCCCTCTTTTTCATCTTGTTTTATCTTTGATTATGTTTGGATTGTTTTTGTTAATTATTATGGATTTTAGTTGCTAAATTAATCTCTTAGGAGCAATTGATTGAAGTTTCCAAACCCATGTAGCGAGATTCTTGATTTTGCTCATTTATGAACATTTATTAGGAAGCATTTATTGTGTCATTAATGATATATTTTACTTCATTTATATCATGGGTTGTTTGAGAATGAGAAGTGTTTGTATGATTGAAGTGTTAGAGTGTTAGGAAAGTTGCAAATTTCTTGACTCATTTGCCTTGAAAATCCAATAACATGGACTTAGAACTTCCAGTGTATAATGTTCTATGATTCTGGCTAGATAAATATGTTTATGTGGATTGTTATCATATTTATCCTATAGATGCAAAGGAAGGTTGAACCTTGAATGTGGTTTGTTCTAAGGTTAGCCTAATAAATGTATTGTTCGATTAAATGACTAAGTCTTTGGTAGAAGGCTTGTTGTTATCAAATCTATGGTCCTTTGTATATAATGACATTCATGAAATACCTTTCTGGTGTGATTTGCCTAAAGTGATTATCAATGAGGTTTGCAAAATATCATTGTTTGCATTTGCAAATTACTATTAAGAATGAATGAATTATGATCTTCGATTGGAAAGTGATAGTATTCCCCGTAGGCAATAAATGTCAATGAATGAGTGAATGAATCTAGGATCTATAAGAGGTTTGGAAGTGAGGATCAATTTCCCCCAAGGCTCCGTTAATTGTTGATTTAATCATCTTTTTAGTTGTTGTTGCATGATTAGCATTGTTCTCTTGCATTGCTAGTTACTTGTCTTTTATATCATAACTTAGGAAAAACCAAGCAAAAAATCCCCCATTTATGTGCTTTTATATGTATGTTTATATATATGTCAAGTATGTTTTCCGCTTTATATGTTTAAACACTTGAAAAGAACCCCCCCTTCTTCATGGACAACCCCGACTTGGCCATTATTTGCTTAATTGTAGATAAGAAGCATTAGGGATTATAAATTGTTTTTTGAGAGGTACGGCGACGACCTCCCATTTGTCAACAAGTTCATCTGAGAACAAGGTGTCGATCTAGACTGATAACTGATCGGCTGTCAAAGTGCTTCTTTAAATACATGATTTTGAGAATCATATCCAGCACACGAAGAGAAAACTTGCATGGGACTTTACAATGAAACAACGTAAGTTCTTTCGTTTAGTATGTATTCTGTAAAACTGCGAGAACTCTTAAGAAAATTATTTCTTTCCTATTATGAAAAAAAATAGTTTTCCCCTGGGGAGTTTTAAAATTAAAAAATTGCTACAATGATTTCAAGTGTATAAGGTTTCCACTGTTTTTCAACCCAGTTGCATGGCAAAGTTTGGCCTATGTTATTGGTGATTTCGAACAAGTTACCAAGGGTTTCAACAAAGATGAATGTTCAATATTAAGGCACAAATTTAGGTCGATCCATACAAACCACTAATTTCTGGATTCTTTTTAGATTACATAAATAATAATAAGATTTGACTTCCCGTGGGTATAAACGATGTGGCATAATAGGTCATCCGAGCTCGCGGTGTACAAATTTAGACGATAAGGAGTTGAAAAAGTTTATCATTTCTTATATTTCGCAACATTTGTGCATTGAGGTGCGTCTATCTATAGTGTATTATTCAAATGAAAAATGAACCATGGACCCAAGGACAACAAATAAAATTTTTTTGGAAGCTTTAATATCGACAAATCAAATCCATGATGCAAATAACCACTTAAGGTAGAAATCAATAAAGACAAATCAGATCTCAAGAGGTGGAAGAGCTACAACAAATTAGAGCAGCTCTCTAAAAGCATCACTCCCAATCAGAGTCCATATTTTGTGGTGGAAGTTTCCATTAAGGCAAGCTGGAAAGTACAAAGGAAATGGATTGAAGATTTTGGTCGTAAGCTTCAAAGGAATAACAAAAGGTCTATTTTGGCAAGACAAATTAAAAAAAACAGCAGAGAGGTCAAGCAAACAAGGAAGATTATTAAGGAAGAAGAGCTTCCATAATAAGCATTAAATAGGAATTTTTTTTTTGCAGAGGCGAAAAAGGAAGAATCTTCACAAGCAAGGAAGAATTAGAGAGTCAATCCAAAACGAAAACACAGAATCTCAGGTTCCCTTTACATTCTAGTCATGGGTGTTCAAAAATAATTCTCACCATCTGTACTCGATTCTAGCCCAAGAATTTCACGTTCCTTTATAAGAAAATAATTAAAGACTCAAGCAATTTTAAAGAAAAAAGGAAATGTGATGAGATGGAGGAAAATGAGGAAGCTCCTGCCATCCATAATTATCAATGCAAAATGAAATCTAAAAGGA
The DNA here is from genome assembly GCA_037428765.1 of Rubia yunnanensis. Classification (NCBI taxonomy): domain Eukaryota; kingdom Viridiplantae; phylum Streptophyta; class Magnoliopsida; order Gentianales; family Rubiaceae; genus Rubia; species Rubia yunnanensis. Next base: position 126,120,302 of record CM075062.1, read on the forward strand.
GGAAACAACAAGAGGAACAAAGTGAGATGAGTTGCAAAAGTAAGCAAATAAAGGGTAAAGGAAAGCTGCGAGAAAGTGAAGGTATAAAGGTGTTGACAGAAGACTCTCAAAACAAGAAACATAAGTTATCCAAGTCTGCAGTCACTTATGCCAATGAAGCGGACTCCTTACAGAGGTTCGATTTCTTTCTAAACAAAAGGCATGTTGATTATCTGAACATTACAAGGTGCTTTCATGATTTTCTTCATTCCATGTGAAATTACAAGGCTTCCAAGCGACACTTATAGGTGTTAATCAGCAAGACGACAAGTTAGTCCGACTGATCATAGACTTCTAGTCATCGACAAGTCGCAACAAGCAACCAAGCATTAATCATACATCTCTGCTACCTGCTTTGGTCAATATTAGTACGAAGATGTCTAATAAGTCGGTTATTTTTTTTTAATATTTCAAAGGGTCCAAAGTAGAGTTGCGTCTCTGATTTAGTTTTATTTTACTGATGTACTATTACTAATCGCAAAGCACCATATAAAATATATCTCTTATCTCTTAGAAAAAAACCAAAATAAGAAACATTTCATTTTTCTCTCTTTAATTATTATTTTTTTAACTTCCTTTGCTGGTTATCGTAACGTGCCCTAACTTTGAATGAGTACACGAGAGGTGGAAGATGTAATTTCACCATCGATCCCATCTGTTCTGGGAGCATCCGGAGGCATGCTTGCTATCCACGCGTTCTACAATCTCCACCGTCCAATCTCATCTTCAAATCGCAGCCGTCCCCCACATCCTACTCCACCTATAAATATCTTCCTCCTCAACCGAAATTCATTCAAGCGGTACGAATCCGGAACAATCCTTTACAGGCGACGCGTATCGAACAAATTCGAAAACAAGAAAATCATATTCCTAAATCACGACTCACAGATTTTGAATAATTTCAAATAATTTTCAATTTCTGTTCGTCGTCGCTTGTGTTTTCCCCCTTTTTTTGGTGTAATTTTGCCCTAATTTTGTAAGATTTCGTGCAAACCGATTCGGATATTCCGATCTAGTTGTGCGTTTGTGAGATTTTAATCATGAACGAGCAAGTTCCTATGATGAGCAAACCGATGATGAATCCGCCGCTACCGACGGCGGCGATGATGAAGCCGCTGCCTCAAATGATGAATCCTCAACCGTCTCAGGCACCGGCGCCTCCTCCTCAGGTAACTGTCGGCAATCTGTTTGTCAATAAACGAATCTCAATTTACGCTCCGTATCAAGTGAGTGGGCAAAGGCCCTATGGATATCTGAACTCCACTGGTGCTGGTGGTTTTGGTTGTTCACAGATGATTATGAACCCGCAGCAGCAGATGATGAACCGAGGCTATGGGATGTGGGGCCACCCTCCGCCGCTGCCGATGGATCTCCAGCTGAAATACTTGAACCCCAACCCTATGAAAGCTCAGGGAGTTGGTGGCGGCTATGGGAAGCCTCCGGCGAAACATCAGCTTGGGCCTCGGAACAATTGGAAGGGTAAGAAGGTGAATAAGGTTGATAAGAGGAACGATTTAGGTAGGAGAATGGGGAACCCCATGCCGATGGCAGGTTGGAACCGTGGTGGTGGGGGTAGTGTTGCTGCAGGTCCTGGTACTGGTGTAGGAGGGTTTAATCCGCCTAGTTTGAATGAATTGCAGTATCAGAATAGGGTTAAGACTAGGAGGTATTTCCAGAAGAATCACTACAACAATAATGGTAACAAGAATAATAATAACAGGGGGAAATTTGCACCCAGAAACACTAGTTCGTTCATCATGCGTTCGAAGAAGAGTGGTGGCATTGCGGAACTGGTGTCTCCTTGCCCTGTGACTCCAGCTGTTTTGCCTACTCCTGTGTTTTCTCCTTCCAGAGAGGTGTTGGTTGACATGGCGAAGGAGGAGTGGGGTGTTAATGGGTATGGGTCCATGAATGGTTTGATTAGGCTGAGGTCTCCTGGGAATGATGGCGGGGAGGAGGATGAAGATGATGAAGGATCAAGTGGGAGTGACGTGGAGGAGCATGTTGAAGTGGAGAGGAGGCTGGATCATGATCTGAGCCGTTTCGAAATGATATATCCCAACTATGGAACTATTGGAGTGGAGTATAATAATAATGTGTTGGGGAACCGTGTGGATGATCAGGATAGCCACATTGCTCAGCTGGAAGATGAGAATTTGATCTTAAAGGAGAGGCTGTTCTTGATGGAGAGGGAGATGAGTGATCTGAGGAGGAGGTTGCAGTATTTGGAGAGGAGTCATGATGGTGGTGACTATGCTAATGAGGAGGTGGTTGAGAATTTGTCTGAGAATGAGAGTGACAGCCGCAGCGGAGCACATTCGATGGAGGACAACAATGAAGAATTGGGTGAAGAAAATGTGGGGGTCAATTTGGGTCCTAAAGGTAAGGAAGAAGATAACGCCCTAGATAACAAAGGGAATGGAGTCAAACTTGAGTCTGGAATTAGCTTTGATAAAGAGGAACAAGGTGAAACCAAGGACACTTTTATGGAGTCGGAAGACAAGATTAACATTGTTGGAGTACAGGTAGATACTGCTGTAGGACAAGTTCAAGAAGAAAAAAAAGATGAAGTCATGGTCAATGATGTAGAACAGAATGCACACCTTAATACCGATGGTAATAATAATGTTGAAGCATCTGAAAACACCAATGCAGGGAAGGATGTCTGTATGAATGAAGTTGTACACAAGGAAGGAGTTGCTGAAGAGAATTAGTCTGAGCAAACTAACAGCAAGTGGTGAAGACTTGAGGAGAGCATTGGCGAAGGTGACTTGGTGTGTCCCTCGTTAATGTGGGGCTCTTCTTGGTTTTTACTTATTTGCTTTGTTTGCTTGGCTGATGCTGGTTTGCTGCATGTAGATGTAAATAATAATGTGACTGGTTGGTTAATGCCATGTAATGAGAGTAACAACCACCTTGCTTTTCATCTGCGTACTATGTAGTAATTCCTAAATCCAGTGAACAATTGTAATGTCTAGTTTAGCTTTGGCATTTTGGTTTGAACACCCTTGTTATATCATATAGTTCTTGTTTTTTGTTTTTGGACTTGGTAGATAGTTCTCGTATTCTGAATCCAGACATGAATTTGTATGATTTGATCTACTGAGTACTTCTCAACAAACATTTTCTGTTCATGAAATGCTGGGACTTTATATGTATGAATGTTGTGGCCTTCTTTTCGTCTACCCACAGATTAGGTAATTTTTATGGAAGCATCAGTTGGTCCATGTGGCTTTGTATATTTTTGTTGCTTCTGAATTTTGTCTGATGAGTTCTGCAACTGACATGAAATGGTTTCATAGAATGATCCAAGTGGGATTCTAAGGTTGGATAAACAGCTTCTTTGTCTTGATCATACTGAATTGTATGAGAGTTCAGATGCAATGTCTGGTTGATGCTGAGAGTCTGAGACTGGCCACAGGAAGTCAAGTAATGACCTTTCTAGTTAAATACATAATTCTCTTTTCTTTCTCTACAGAACTTCACCTTTTTTTTTTATTCAATGCACATGTACTAGCCCACAATTGTTGCTGTTTGTGTAATCACACAAACTGTAATGAATGGAGCTGGTGCTACATGATGCAGCACGGCTCAGCTGCATCAGAAAAATGCAACTGGTAAGTTTCTACTCTTTATGAAGCCTGTGTTGGGGTTCATAGTAAGTTTCTTCTACTAGTTCAGATTATGGGTCATTCATCGTGCTTTCTTCAGTCATGAATACTCTGCCCTATGAATGATTGTTATTTATCCAATATGTGCCTCATGTTGTGGTGTAGTACTCTCACATTTGCTTTCGTATGATCAGAATGAATGTATGTTTTATTCTACTCACTATATATTGTGTATCAATTCCCTTTCTATTATCCCCTGGATGAAACCATTGACAAGTTGGTGCAGTTGGTTATACCAGGTGCTATACATTCTTTCAGAGTCTCGGATTATCGTGATAGTTTCCATTGATTCTGCAGGTATCAGAAGCCGTCTTCATATGATTGTTGTGCTAACTTTGAGAATGATTGTATATGAAGGAACCAAATTTAAGCGTAGTAAAAGAGATGCTGAGGCAGGTGGGAATGCTGGAAATAGAGATTGCACAAATTGCAAGACATATTTTGAAAATTGCAATTGCAGAAGGTGGTGGAATAGTTGTAATTAGAGATATTCCTTACTGAAGCCTTTTTTTTTGCTCCTCTCTCTAGCACATGACATGATGGCTATAATGGCTGAAATAATTATTAACTACGAAATGATGCAGAAAGTAACAAGCCGACATTCCATTTACTGCCACAAGGCAAACAAGGAAAGGGAAAACTTCCAAAGCATTCGCATTTTAAAGCATGACAATATTTCATCTATGACCACTGATCTACAACCTGGTTTATCGGGGAAAAACAATGCGTGAGGTTTATAAAGGCTATTATGTTCTACATGTGAGAATAATTAGAATAAGATGATTAAGCTGTACTTTTCATAATGTGTAACTGGTATTATATTATAGTTCATTTACATAGTCTTGAACATCTAAGGGGGTTCGGCCGATAAAATTTGGCATCATGACATTAGGCGGACAATGACTTAACCATAAATCCAAAAACATTAGTACTGCTTCCTTTGTCCCATCTAAACTTGTACAAAAGCTTTTTTATGGTTTCCAATAAATATATTTGACGGTAAATATGTGTAGTTATGAACAATAACAACACATAAAAAATAGATATTTAAAAATTACATGTTATGATGAATCTAATCATATCTCACACGATAAAATTATTGTTCATATATGTATTCAAATACGTGGCCAAAGTTCAACATTTTTTGCTGAAAAAAAAGATTCTGTGCTGATTTAGATGGGACAAATGGAGTATATAAGTTGCTAGGATGCTCTCTTCCGCTTGATATCAAGACTATAACTTCATCGAAAATTATATTCCGTCTCATTTCATATTGCTTAATTTGACTTTTGCAAGTCAAAGTTAGTCAATTTCGACCATTAAATTCTATTATTGTTTAAGTAAAACTATTGTCACGTTATATGTTGTTGAATTCTTCATATCATATATTTTTAAGCTATTATTTTTTTAAAAGTATTTTTACAAATATAAATAAAAGTATTAATATTTGAATATTAATGTAGTTGACTTTCAAGATTCAAATTAAGCTATATGAATTGAGACGGGGAGAGTACAAGCCTAGGGAAAAACATGGATGCTTCTGTGCATGTCGAGCAAAGCACCTCTTACACTGCATAAATAACAATATAATTTTAAGTACTAAAAAATGATAAGGAAAGCAAAAATACGTCTATTGTATAAGAAAGTACAATTCAGTATACTACCAAAATGTGAAGCATGATCGCGAAGATGAGAACTGAAAATTAAATCAAACATAGAGCAACTATCTACCAAAAAGGTCATTAAATTAGGTGTCAAAGGATCCTCGTATGATTATTCCAAAAGGCCATTTTCGGCTTCCCTCAGCCGGCCCGGCCACCCGACACCACAGAGCTCACCGGAGAGGTAAATCACAACACTCTCGTAGCTGAACTTTTAACTCTTGACTGTACTTGATGCGCACAAGGGACCTCTCCAAAGGAGAAATTCCCACATTACTGTTGCCGAGAATCGAACTCACAATCCAAAAAGTATAATTTAGATGCCCAACTATTTGGGCGATCGTAGGGGTGTGCCTCGTATGATTATTACCCACATGAGTGGTCGGACGGGCTAATCATTGCTGATGACATTGGCAGGTGGGGAAAGAGAAGATTTTATTCTGAATTGAACAAATGAAGAAGTAATCAGTTTCTGGGATATTTCTTCTAAATTGACACCTCATGTTTTTGGTGAAGCAGCAATGGTAAAAATCAAGTGGAAAAGAGGGGATGAAAGGGGCTCAATGTGGGAGGTGTGATAAAGTAATTTTTCATAATGATTATGATTAATGATGAAAAATATAAATGTAGTATAAGGTATACTAGTCTAAATATAACTTTAGTCTAGCCAACAAGAATAAAATCTTATCTAATCATCTACTTGATTTATTCTAACACCCCTATCAAGCGAAGCGTCAGATGCTCGTCGACGCACAACTTGGACCTGAAGAACTCAAACAACGAACGAGAGAGCCCCCTGGTGAAGATGTCCGCAATTTGAAGAGAAGTCGGGACATGTGCAATGCGCAGCTTGCCAGATGTCACCAACTCACGAACAAAATGGTAGTCAATATCGATCGCCCACTTGTGCGCCACTGGATTCTGAGCCAAGAAGATAGCACTGCTATTGTTGCATAACAACAATGGCGAACTAGAAAGTGGAACCCAAAGGCCACGAAACAAATGAGTGAGCTAAACCACTTCCGAAGTAGTGTCGGCAAGAACACGATACTCAGACTCGATGCTGGTGCAAGAAAGAGTGGGTTGTTTCTTGGCACTCCAAGAAACCAGATTCCCACCAAGATAAATCGCATAACCATAAGTGGACCAACAAGTCTCCAGATGGTGGGCCCAGTCAGCATCAGAGTACCCTAACACCTCAAGAGTACTAGCAGAACGAAAGCTAAGACCAAAATAAAGGGTTCCATGAACATAACGAAAAATCCGTGTCACTGCAGCAAAATGGTCATCTCTGGGATCCTAAAGATACTGACTCACCGTGTTGACCAAAAAAGACAAATTCAGATGAGTGATAGTGAGAAAATGGAGCGTCCCAATAAGAGAACGATACAGTGTAGGATCCTGGAACAACAGACTGGTACAACTGTGCAGCTGAGAACCGACGACAAATGGCGTAGAAACTGGTGCATCATCAGCCATATTGGCCAGGTCTGAATATCTAGAGCATACTTTGCTTGGCCAAGAAGTAACCCTGAGGAGGTAGGCGAAACTTCAAGGCCAAGAAAGTAATAGAGAGAACCAAGATCCCTGATCGCAAACTCTGTGTGTGTCCGATCAATGAACTAACGAAGAAGAGTTGAATCGTTTCCTGTAAGAATGATATCATCCATATACACAAGGAGATACAGTAACGAAGACCCTCTCGAGAGAACAAATAAAGAAATATCGGCTAAGCTACACTAAAAATCAAGCTGTGTCAGATAACTGAAGAAGCGCTGGAACAAAGACTGAGGAGCCCGCTTAAGACCATAGATGGCCTTTCGCAAGCGACAAACATAGACTGGATGAGCAGAATCCCGATAACCAACAAGCTACCTTATATAGACCGGAACATTGAGAACGCCATTAAGGAAAACATTCTTGACGTCCAACTAATGAAGTGGCCAGGAACCATGGTGGCAATGGCGAGAACTGTCCGAACAGTGGAGGCTTTGACCACATGACTGAAAGTGTGATCAAAATCAAAGCCCATAATCTGCAAGAAACCCTGCGCCACAAGTATGGCTTTGTGACGCTCAATAGTGCCGTTCGGTCAAAACTTGAGCCTATAGACCCATTTGAAGCCAACAATATTGGCATCCAAAGGCCGAGGCACCAAGTCCCAAGTGTACTGACCACGAAGAGCGGCCATCTCATCATCCATGGCTGAAACCCGGGTTGGATCCTGAAGGGCAAAGCGATAATCAGTGGGCTCTGTCTGAGAAAGAAGTGCAGCAGTAAGCCCATGAACAATAATGTCCAAATAATCCTAGCGCTGGATTACACCAGTGGCTGACAGGGTCACCATCCGATAGGTACGGGGCCCCGATAATGATGCTTGAGGAGGTGAACCATCTAGCGATGCCAGAGAAAACTGAGCAGGGCTGACCGAAGAATGACCGGAGGAGGAGGCCGGAGAGCAGATGGCTAAGAATGAGTGAGATGTCGGAACCGATGGCTGAGGAGCTGGATCCGGTTCGGCTGTGCAGATGGGGCATGTCGACGGAGAGGGCATGGCGATGAAGAGGGCATGGCTGGAACGGGCACAGGTGTAGCAGAGTCGCCATCAGGGTTAACGAATGTTGAGACATCAAGGGTGGATGCAGGAGAGCCCGAAGTCGAAGCATATGCAAATGGAAAGTGTGTCTCATCAAAACAAGTATGCCGAGTTATGTAGACTCTACCTATAGAAGAATCACGGCACCGAAAACCTTTCTACTTTAAGCTATAACCAATGAAGACCCAATAAATACTGGACGGAGATAACTTGTGATCTGCATATGGTCGAACAAATGGAAAAACCCAGCACCCGAAGGGATGAAAATTTGAGTAAATAGGATCACAACCATAGAGAAGCCCATAAGGAGAAGAACCATGCAGTACAGGAGTAGGTAATTAGTTGATCATATGGATAGCCGCGACAAAGGCATCATCCCATTAAGAAATGGGCAAATGTGAATGGAATAGCATTGTAAGGCTCGTCTCGGCAACATGTCTATGTTTGCACTCCGCACATCCATTCTGCTCCGGAGTGTAAGGATGTGAGATCTGATGGTGAATGCCCTTAGTGGCAAAATGGGTCCATAGGCGAGTGTTAAGAAACTCTGTACCACCATCATTCTGAAAAACCTTAATTTTAGATGAAAACTGGTTTTCTACAAACGCCTCAAACTATAAGTACACATCAATAAAGTCCGACTTGCGACGAAGTGGATAAAGCCAGGTGAAACAAGAATAATCATCCAAAAATAAGGCGTAATACAAAAAACCATTCAACGATAAAACAGGGGAAGGTCCCCACAAGTCACAATGAATCAAGTCAAGCACATGACAACACGTTTATGGTTCTCAACAAAAGCCAACCGTTGACCTTTTTCATAACACAGGGGGCGCAGGTCACTGGTTTGGGCAACAAAGAAGATAAAGAAACTAGATTAGACTTCTACAAACTGGAAATAACTATTGTCGGTGCATGACCCAAGTGGGCATGCCAAAGCTTGTAAGATGCTCGTCCTTTATTCTACTGTAAATGAGTAAAAAGTGTTGCCTCGCATCTATCCAAAACATAGAGACCACCTTCATTGTGGCCCCAGCCCACGACAGCCTTGGAAAATTTGTTCTGAATGACAAAGTTCCGATCATCAGAAGTGAAAAATGCATTTAAATCTCTTGCCAGTTTACTAATAGACAGTAGGTTCTAGTAATATCAGGAACAACCAGAACATCAGATAGGCATAAATCATCAGAAAACTTAATATCGCCAACATGAGAAATCTGAATGGAAGCACCATTACCAACATAGACAAAAGAATTACCAGTATATGGAAATACAGATTCCAAACAAGAAGTTGAGGATGTCGTATGACTGGAGGCGCCGGAACCAATATACCAATCAGAAGATTGTGCAGTGGGCTCTAACTGCAGGGATGACTGAAATTTTTTAGCCAGATGAGTCTGTATGACGACCAGGAACATGAGAACCAGCCTACACCAACATCTTGTAACAGATAGCAGCATAATGACCGAGATGACCACACCAGGTGCAGTGCGGCCGCCCACGGCTAAGAATAGAACTACCGTTGGACTGAGCATGCCAGGGTGCCCTACCGCTACGACGTTCACCTAAACGGCCACCTCTGGCGGCACGTGAACCAAATGTGCCGCCTCCCCTTGCCGACTCGTGATCCCACGCGCGGCCGTCCAAGGGGTGTTCTCCTGCTGCGAACGTGGCAGGGCCTGCTGCTTGTACCGAATTTCCCTGTAAATTTCTCAAGAAGGCTTCACGGTTTTTGGCACGGGATACCACATCAACATTTAAAGGAGTGGGTGTAGAATTAATCAATGGTGCAGAAAAGTCCTTAAACTCAGTGCCAAGAGCAGTAAGAAACCAGATAATTTGATCATCATTTGATACAGGTGAACCCATCATAGACAATTGTTCAAAAATTTCATTAAATTTAAGATGGAGTTCATGAATTGTACCAGTCTTACGTATACCGTGAGCACCGACATGAATGCGAAGAATGGTGAAGGCGCTATCATGGAAAATTACTGAAATACTATCCCAAATGTCCTTTGATGTGCACAATCAGGGATCCCCGCCAAGGCTTTCGGAGTGAGAGATGAGAAAAGAAGACTGCACACACGTTGATCTTCATCCACCCAGAGATCATGCTCAGCCTTGTCCTTCAGATATGCCTCCATAGGATCAGCCTTTGTACCACCGCGACCAGGAGTAGATGCATTAGCGGCCTGAGCATAGGTGGGGGAGGAGCCGCTGGCCAGAGGTGGTGGAGGGAGAGTTGGACAGGGTTTAGACTCATCAAAGAAATCGAACAACTTTTGTGGCTTGAGGACATAACCAATCCGACGCTTCGACAAGAGATAATTTGATGATGATAACTTGATTGTCATCATGTGGAGCAAGGTATTGTAAGAGAGTTTGACTTCAGACATGATGAAGGTTGAGAGACACCGGTAAATTGCATCGGGGAGGGAGGGAATTTGGTGATGATCGGCCAAAGGGAAAGAGGGGCGGCCGATCGTAGAAAAAAAGGGTTTAAGAAATTTGGAAAGTTTTAGACCAGGTTTGCTATGATGCCATGATAAAGTAATTTTCTGTAATGATTGTGATTAATGACGATGAGTATAAATAGAGTACAAAATAGACTAGTCTAAATATAACTCTAGCTTAGTCAACAAGAAAAAAATCTTATCTAATCATCTACTTGCTTTATTCTAACAAGGTGGTTGGTTTTGAGGCACAATTGGGAAAAGTAGGGAGGTGAAGTTGTTCTCAAACACGCACTGACCGATCGCCGATTCATCATATTCCCTCCAATTTTTTTATATTGGCACGCTTTTCTTTTTTGTATGATATTTTATTATTGACATTTTCCTTTTTTGGCAAGATTAAGATTAATTTTATCTACATTATTTACTTTTTACCCTTCCTATACAATCTCCTCAACTTATTTTACTTAAAAAAAAATTCAATTATAAGAGTGTTAATTATTCTGGACCGATGAATACTTTAACCGTCGATTTTTAAAATCATTGACTCTTTTAGTATAGTGTATGACTTCCAGGAAATAGTAGACCAAGCCTCTCATAAAATTAATTAAAGTGAAATGCCGATTCATACAGCACTTTTAGCATTCCAATTAAAAAATTCGAGACTCCCGCGAACCACCTAAGCCGCCACCTTACGCGGCGGAGCAATTGATGTACTAGCTGAGTTGGCAGAAAAAGAAAACACGCATAATGCATACTGCAATAGCAAAGATATTGTTACACCCCTCCTCTCTGGCCTCAACAATTAAGCCTCATCTTTTTTTGCGTTTCTTTCACCCCAATATCCATGGAAATGGAGCTTCGCAAACATTGTTGAAAGTGCTCCGAAATGTTCCAAATCCTTACGTAATCTCATTTTTCCGAAATAACATCATTTTACCGCCAGAATTTTTTGCATTTCGGTTAACGCTAACTGTTTGTTTTACGGCCTGAATGAGCTGAACTGTAATTGCATTTCTTTCAGGAGGGAAATTCGCTGTAAACATGCTACTCGGATTGTCGGTAGTGATTGGATCATGGCTGTAGAGTCCTCGGGAGTTGGACTTATTTATGGCAAATTGCGACTTATGGTGATCTGGTGTTTTAACACCGGTATTCAGGATTTCCGAATAAAGGTTTCTGTCCACGAATTATGGAGCATATTATGGAGTATATTTATGCGATCAAATCAGAATATTGTGAAGAATATTATCTTATTTCGTGGCAATCTAATTCTGGTAAACAAATATTCCTGTAATATTTAGGAATTCATTAAGTAGTTGATTTATGGTACAAGTCCTATTGATGAAGGATTGTCCATTTAAATACCAGATTAGAATTAGATCTTTCCTTAGTTTAGAAGTCTATTATTGGTAGAGTTAGACAAGGAAAGAGGTTGATAGAAGGCAGGATTGCGAAGGATATAAATAGAGAAAGAAGCAACGCGATCAAACACACGACGAAGATCTATTCTCTACGTGAGAACTTTGGAGCGCTCGGTCTGTGGTGTTTGGAGGAGTGTTTGTTCATCCGACCAAGTTCGTGAAGATCAGAAACAAGGAAGTCTTAATTCCTCGGGAGGAGGAGATCCAGGGAGACGTGTTGATCGTGAGGGTTCAACGACGTAGGATCGACAGTGAGGGGAGCTCACAACATTCACTCTGTAGGTTAGCAATGGATTAGTATTTAAGTTAAGCTTCTTGTACTAAAGACTGCTTTCTAGTGAATGGTTTCTGATCTGGGCAAGGCCCCGCAGATGTAGGTGTGTTTACACCGAACTGCGTAAACAAGTTGTGTGTGCACTGCGTATTTCACTTTGTGTTTTAACACCAAACGCTAAACAACTTGTAAAAGTATAACAATAGGTGGAACGGAATTTCAATTGGTATCAGAGCAAGGCACTTGCTGACCCCTATACAGGGAGAGTGAGATCAGGTTTCACCATGGCACCAAAGGAGGGGGCGTCAGTCACGCGACCACCGTTGCTGGAACAAGGAAATTATGCTTACTAGAAGGCACGTATGAAAGTGTTCATTGGAGCTCTAGATGATCAAGCTTGGAACTATGTCATAAATCAATACACTCCACCTGCTAGTGACGAAACTGAAGGATCAAGCTCCACTGCCACTAAACCATTCTCTAAATATTCCACCGAGGAGCATAAAGCACACGTGTCCAACTCAAAAGCATTGAATGTCATCTTTACGGCTGTGGACGAAGATCAGTTTAAGATGATTTCAAACTGTGAGACTGCTAAGGAGGCGTGGGATGTGTTACAAACTTACCATGAGGGGACAAGCTCTGTAAGAGAATCAAAGCTGCAGTATTACACGTCAAAATTTGAAGAACTAAAGATGCGTGAAGATGAGACCATTTCTGAGTTCAATGGACGAGTCCGAGATATTGCAAACAAAGCTTTTCAGTTTGGCAAAAAGTACAAAGACCAAAAGCTTGTCAGGAAAGTGTTAAGAGCTTTACCCCCACGGTTCAACATGAAGGTTACAGCAATTAATGAGAATGGAAGGATAGGGACAATGACACTTGATGAACTGATGGGATCACTGGAATCTTATGAGATGGAGATGCTGCAAACAAAAGCAGGAAAGAAAGAGATGGCTTTCTCGAGCAGAACCTCTGAAAGGTCGGAAGATCATTCAGATAATGAAGAGTCCGATGAAATTGCAAACTTAACCAGGAACTTCTCCAAATTTATGAAGAAGATGGGGAGGAAGCCACAAGAGAAGTCAGGTGGTAACAAATATCCAACAGCAAACTCCACTCCCAGATTTGGCCAAGCAATTGGTGTTGAAACACCAAAGTTTAAATCGACAAATCCAAACTTGAACAGAAAAGTCCAGTGTAGAGAGTGTGAAGGTTTTGGGCACATACAAGCTGAGTGTGCAAATACGCTTAAAAGGCAAGGAAAATCATATACCACAACCTGGAGTGACGATGACGTAGGAGACGAGTGTAAGGACGGAGAGGAGTACACCAACCATGTTGCTTTCGGCGTGTCAGTGGCAGAGTTAGAAGATTCCTTCGAGGAAGGTTTCAGTATGATGAATGATGATGAAAGTGGTTCCTCAGATGAAGAAACGAGGAGTATTAGTGATGACGACATTCGCAAGGAAAGCATGGAAATGTACAAGATGTGGTTAAAAGTAGCGGATGAAAACAAAGTGCTCAAGTCTGAGAACAAGAGACTGAGTGACGAAGCTAAAATAAAGGAACTTGAAAAGGAAAAGGCAATCGGGGAACTGGAAAGCTTCAAAAAGGAATTTGCTGGAATGGTGCAACGAGCAGAGGCAGCAGAACAATCTATTAAACGACTCAATACTGGAAAGGCTAAGCTCGAAGATTGTCTAAGAATGGGACAGACTACCAAATATGGAATTGGTTATGAAGGATCTATACCGGCAAATTCATGGAGGAACAAGGCAGATCAAAGTGCACCAGCTCCAAGAAAAACTGAGAGAAATTGCCCTATCAAAAGGATCAGATTATGCGGATACTGTGGAGTGCAAGGACATGTAAGAAATAGATGTTTTCAGCTGCTTCGGACATTATCTTTCAACTCAACAGATCGGAGATTCAACACTGTGACAAGGTATGATAAAAGGCACTGGTACAATACTGGTGGATACAGAACCAAATTTCTGAACACACGGGATAACCAAAGCCCACCTCACATCGCTCGACCAACGCGCCAGGTATGGATTCGAAAAACTCAAGATGTGTGTTTTTCAAGTTTTGTTTGCTTTGGGGCACATACAGGGAACTCTTGGTATTTTGATAGTGCTTGTTCAAGACATATGACTGGGGTACCTGAATTCCTGCGTGCATTTAAACCTGGATTTGGAGGACATGTGAGATTTGGAGATGGGAAACGCAGTAGAATAATCGGCAAAGGTGAGTTATCCATCAAAGGGCTACCGGTTTTCCAAGATGTGTTACTCGTGGAAGGTCTGAAGGCAAACTTATTGAGCATCAGCCATTTATGTGACAATGAAATGAGTGTGTTTTTTGACAAGGAGAAATGTGTAGTAAATCATGGGACTGGAACATTCACTGGATCAAGATCTATGGATAATTGCTATCTGCTCGATCAAGTCGTCACCTGCTTGAGTTCACAAAAGGAAGTCAGTACTCTGTGGCATAGAAAATTGGGGCACATAAACTATAAATCCTTAGCACGAATTTCCAGACTAAAGGCAGTCAGAGGGATTCCCGAAATCAGTGACAACAGGGGGGTTGTATGCGGGTCATGTAAAGAAGGAAAGCAAATCCGGATTCCTCACCATGCAGTACACGATGTTTCAACGTCACGACTTTTGGAACTACTGCATATGGATTTAATGGGACCGGTAAACACTCCCAGTGTAGCAGGAAAGAAGTATATTTTCGTATGTGTAGACGATTTCTCGAGGTATACGTGGGTATCATTTCTAAAGGAGAAGTCAGAGGCTGCAAATGTTTTCAAGAACTTGGCTCACAGACTACATGCAGAAAAAGGATCCACCCATGTACGAATCTCATGAATCAGGAGTGATCATGGAAAAGAATTCGAAAACTCGAAATTTCAGGATATTTGTGAGACACTTGGAATACACCATGAGTTCTCTGCTCCCATAACTCCCCAACAAAATGGTAT
This sequence comes from Rubia yunnanensis, assembly GCA_037428765.1. NCBI lineage: Eukaryota > Viridiplantae > Streptophyta > Magnoliopsida > Gentianales > Rubiaceae > Rubia > Rubia yunnanensis. Next base: position 126,135,415 of record CM075062.1, read on the forward strand.
AGTAGAAAGGAAGAACCGAACGTTGCAGGAAATGGCAAGAGCAATGTTAGCCGAGAAAAAGATTCATGCTAGATATTGGGCTGAGGCAGTCCATACAGCATGCTACACTGTCAACAGAGTATATCTGCGCCCGTTTACAGAAAAGACGCCATATGAGATCTGGAAAGGGAAGAAACCGGATGTGTCATATTTCCATGTCTTTGGGAGTAAGTGCTATATTCTGAAGGACCGAGAACCCTTAGCCAAATTTGATTCCAGGAGTGATATTGGTACGTTCCTGGGGTATTCTCCCACGAGTCGAGCCTTTCGAGTTCTTAACCATCGATCTAGAGTCGTTATGGAATCTATTAACGTAGTTGTTGACGACTCAGAAGAAGAATTTCTGGGAGAAGGCGATATTGGTATTGAAACACCAAATCTTGATTCAGGAAATTCCACTGGTGTTGAAACACCAACACCGTCAACCGGTGTTGAAACTTCGGAAACTGTAACACATGACTCTGAACAGAGTCCGGCCAGATACATGCGCTTGAGGGATCAACCGCGTGTAAATTATAGAGAATTGGCAGGACTATCATGTTTCATCTCTCTTACTGAACCAAAAAATTACAAAGAAGCGCTGCTCGATGAATTTTGGGTTTCGGCAATGCAAGAAGAATTACAGCAATTCAAGAGAAACAATGTTTGGGATCTTACCCCACGGCCGGCGAATGTGAATGTGATTGGAACCAAGTGGATTTTTAAGAACAAATCTGATGCGGATGGAAACGTCACCAGGAATAAAGCGCGACTAGTTGCTCAAGGGTACACTCAAGTCGAAGGGGTTGATTTCGATGAAACTTTTGCACCAGTAGCCAGATTGGAGTCGATCAGACTAATGTTGGCAGTATCATGCATTTTGGACTTTACTCTTCATCAGATGGATGTCAAGAGTGCGTTTTTGAACGGGATAGTAAAGGAGGAAGTCTACGTGGAACAGCCTAAGGGGTTTGAAGACCCACATTTTCCTGACCATGTATATCGGTTAAATAAAGCACTGTATGGTCTAAAGCAGGCACCTCGTGCATGGTATGAGCGACTGACAACCTTTCTGATTCAGAAGGGCCATCATCGAGGGGAAGTGGACCGAACACTGTTTGTGCTGCAGAAGGGGACAAATATTCTAATCGCACAAATTTATGTGGATGATATTGTTTTTGGATCCACCTCTTCGGTATTGGTGAAGGAGTTTGTTGACTTAATGACTAAGGAGTTCGAAATGAGTATGGTAGGAAAATTATCATATTTTCTGGGATTGCAGGTTACTCAGGAGCAGAATGGTATTTTCATCAACCAACAGAAATATGCTGAAAACTTAATTAAGAGATCCGGACTTACAAGTGCAAAAGCAGTACGCACTCCAATGGCTACCACCGACAAGCTTACCAAAGATGAACTGGGTCAAAGTGTGGATAAAAAATTGTACAGGAGCATGATTGGCAGTCTGTTGTACTTAACTGCAAGCAGACCAGACATCTGTCTGAGTGTTGGTATTTGTGCTCGCTATCAAGCTAATCCAAAGGAGTCACATCTGTCAGCTGTGAAGAGGATTATTCGGTATATAAGTGGAACAGTGGAGTATGGAGTATGGTTTTCTCGAAACAAGGATTCGCAGTTGGTAGGTTTCAGTGATTCTGACTGGGCCGGGAATGCTGATGATCGTAAGAGTACCACTGATGGATGCTTCTTTGCTGGATCAAATCTTGTTAGTTGGTACAGTAAAAAGCAGAATTCTATATCACTATCTACGGCTGAAGTAGAATGCTTAGCTGCCGGGAGTTGTTGTGCGCAGTTATTGTGGATGAAACAGATGATGAGAGATTATGGGTTCAATGATGTGAGTTTGACAGTCCTGTGTGATAATAAAAGCGCCATTGATATTTCCAGGAATCCTGTGCAACACTCTAGAACAAAGCACATCGATATCCGACATCATTTTATCAGATACTTGGTTGAAAAAGGAGAAGTCGCAGTCCAGTATGTACCAATAGCAGAACAACTGGCTGATATCTTTACAAAACCTCTGGATGGTGAGACGTTTGAAGGCCTCAGACAGCACTTGGGTGTCTGTCGAATGTAAGGTACTCTGATTTGTACTTTCTATTGTATTATTTACTATTGTGTTGTTTCTTTTATAATATGGTGAAAAAGAAAAAAAAATATATGAAAAATCAAAAATATGTGGAGTGGTGTTTAAACACCGAGGAAAATTAGAGAGAAGGAAATCAGACGGGCTGAAATTTGGGCCAGAAAAATTATGCTGATGGGCCTAAGTGTGCAATTGTTGTACTCAGAAAGAAGGAAAAGTAGAGTGGCTTTACGTTTTTCGAAAAAGGTAAGTGAGAGTGACAAGTTGTTGATTCCCACACAAATTCAACTTCCTCAACTGTTCATCTTCTCTAACCAAGCTCCCGCAAGTATCCTGCTCAGACTGATTTTTTTTAAATCCCACAAAACCGCACATTCCAAACAAAGCCCAGTGAACAATGGTGAATTTTACCGACAAAAGATGGTTTGGGGGTTTCTCAAGTGTGAAGATTCCGGAGAATCCTCGGGTCGAGGAACTTGACCCCGATACAGAAGTGGGAGAGCGCGCAGAAGGTCGAGATCAGACTATAATTCAGTGGGATAGAAGATACCGCCGCCGCCCTAAGCCAAGGTTTGACCATTCGTTTGTTCGTGATGGTGTTTATTTTTCCTCTGTTTTGGAATTTGTTACTTGGATGGTACAAAACAAAGGTTTTATTGATCTTAGAAAGTATAAGAGTTTGCATGGAAAGTTGAATGGGTTCAAGTTGGAAGATCTGTTAACCGGGGGAATTGGTGAAATCCAGGAAATTAGCAAATTTCATGCCTCACTAGTAGGAGTCAACTTTGGAGAGCAGTATAAAGTGGGAGAAGATATAGATCAGTATTTTACAATTTATACTCGAATAGGATCCCTGCACAGGCCTGTCATTAGATGCCTGGATGATGATGTTGTGATTCAGCCCTGGATAAAAGTGGTAAAATCCACTGATTCCGCTATGGCTGGTAACACAGAGATAGGTTGTTTTGATGAATCCCTGTTTCAGATTCAAGAATCACTGAGACTATTGCCTATTCCTGTTGTGGACATTAGTGATAGTGAAGATGAGGCAAGGTGTGCAGGTGGAACTGATGAGGCTGAGATATTTTCGAGGGTGAATGAACCAGAGAGTGCCTCTGTACTGAGTGAATCTGCACTGAATGAAGCCCTATCAGCATTTTTGAGGTCTGAGTCTGCCCTATCGGAGTTTGTGAGGTCTGATTCTGAGATGGACGTTTCTGAAAATGTTGCTGAAGACAGTGTGGATGGTGCTGATTTGTTTGATACTGGTGTTCCAACACCAGCGGAGAAGACAACTGTGAGGAAGAAATTGCCTACTGATCTTGGTAGTGGTGTTAGAACACCACCGGAGATAAGTCCAGTCCAGGGACTCAAGAGGAAAAGAAAGGAGGTCGGTGTTACAACACCACCTGAGTCTGGAGACAATGCTGTACCTCAGATATCTGAGACTGCTAGGGAAAGGTTGGCCTCTGACTCCAAGAGAGTTCGAAGATCAAAGAGGTGCAGACACAATAGTACAGCTGACAGTGAAGACAGTGATGAGCCTGTTGGGCAGAAAGTGAGGAAATTGCGTGCAGAACGGCTGAAGAAATCCGCTGAGCAAATGAAGAACAAGACACTACCTGCGCCAGAGGTCAGTAGGGCTATCTGCAATGAATTTTATGATGATGCGAGCCAAGAAAAAATGGAGTTCATCAGTGGGAGAAGGATACTAGCAGAGAGGCCAGCAGATGCTGAGAAGTACCGAGAATGTGGCTTTCCTGATTTTTTACAGTACCTCAAAGTACTTAGAGCTGCCACGTGTTTTACCGAGTACAATAAACAGATGGTGATGGAGTTTTACTCGAATCTGAAGGAGGACTGTGAAAGTGAAGATTCTCCTTGGTTTCACCGAGTGTACGTGCATGGAGAAGTATTTGAGTTCTCCCCTGAGGCTGTGAATAGATGTATGCAACATGGAAATTCCAGTAATGTCCAGACGGTGTTCCAACACCAGATGCCAGAGAACTTTGATGATGTGGCAGTTGAGTTAACTGGTGGGGTGGAAAGAACTTGGCCACTGACGGGCAGACAGCAGATTCCTGCATCCAATCTTACATCCAGATATTATTGTCTGTATATGGTAGTTGTTCACAACTGGATCCCTTCGGTGAACAATACTTGTGTGACCAAAGAAATGACAACTCTTCTCTATAGTCTGGGAGCGAGGCATAGGGTAAATTTGGGAAGGCTGGTCTTCAATGATGTTTTGGACTGTGCTCGGAAGACTAGGAAGGAAGCCCTAGTACATCCCTGTGTCATCTCCATGGTCCTGCGAAAAGGAGGTGCAGCTGCAAGAGAATCTGATGAAGTGGTTGCTACTCAAGCCTTACGGCCTACACTCAGAACTTTGAGCAGACGTATTGTGAAGGATCTACCCTGGATGCCTCCAGCACAAGCATGCTCGGATGAAGGTGGAGCTCGATTAAGAGCCATTGAGGCGAGAGCAGCTGTTTGTCAAGAGCTTCTTGGACGTCATCAAGCTGCCATAATAAAGATTCAGGGGGAGTTAGCTGCTCTGGAGGCTGAGCGAGGAGACTTGTTGGCAGCAACTCAGACTGAAAATGGGTTGAATGATAGTGATTCGGACAGTGCTGGGTCAGATGACAGTTTGAAATAATTGGATTTCTTGGTTTTTTCTTGGTTTTTCTTGACATATTGCTAAATTCAGGGGGAGAATTTTGAATGATTTTGTGTTTGAATGATTCTGATTTGGTTTTGATTGACTTTTATTCGGTCTGAATTTTTGGGCAATTGTGCCATCTGGGTGTCTATGATTATTTGTGCTGATGAATTCACCAATATGCCAAGGGGGAGATTGTAGAGTCCTCGGGAGTTGGACTTATTTATGGCAAATTGCGAATTCTGGTGATCTGGTGTTTTAACACCGGTATTCAGGATTTCCGAATAAAGGTTTCTGTCCACGAATTATGGAGCATATTATGGAGTATATTTATGCGATCAAATCAGAATATTGTGAAGAATATTATCTTATTTCGTGGCAATCTAATTCTGGTAAACAAATATTCCTGTAATATTTAGGAATTCATTAAGTAGTTGATTTATGGTACAAGTCCTATTGATGAAGGATTGTCCATTTAAATACCAGATTAGAATTAGATCTTTCCTTAGTTTAGAAGTCTATTATTGGTAGAGTTAGACAAGGAAAGAGGTTGATAGAAGGCAGGATTGCGAAGGATATAAATAGAGAAAGAAGCAACGCGATCAAACACACGACGAAGATCTATTCTCTACGTGAGAACTTTGGAGCGCTCAGTCTGTGGTGTTTGGAGGAGTGTTTGTTCATCCGACCAAGTTCGTGAAGATCAGAAACAAGGAAGTCTTAATTCCTCGGGAGGAGGAGATCCAGGGAGACGTGTTGATCGTGAGGGTTCAACGACGTAGGATCGACAGTGAGGGGAGCTCACAACATTCACTCTGTAGGTTAGCAATGGATTAGTATTTAAGTTAAGCTTCTTGTACTAAAGACTGCTTTCTAGTGAATGGTTTCTGATCTGGGCAAGGCCCCGCAGATGTAGGTGTGTTTACACCGAACTGCATAAACAAGTTGTGTGTGCACTGCGTATTTTACTTTGTGTTTTAACACCAAACGCTAAACAACTTGTAAAAGTATAACAATAGGTGGAACGGAATTTCAATGGCCACACATTGCATATTGTACAGATGGTGAGTCTATGTGCCTCGAAATAAGAAGTTAAAGTAAACCGAGCTGTTCTTATGACTGGAATTATGTATGCCTGTACAGGTTTTGGTTTTTTGGCCGATGATCGCGATTACAGTGTCTCGGGTTATTCGGAATCTGATGATACTGAAGATCATTGCGCGTTGGAGACTGCTTCAACGAAAATTCTACTGCCTTTTTTCTTGTTGGTAACTATCTTTACGAACTGGTGCCAGCCTATTGTGAGTGCTGCTAAACTCATCCTCATTCTGTATAGTTAGAGGCCGAGCCCTTTCTCTGTCTACTTTGTTATTGAACAGGTTAGCGTGAACCCTCCTTAATCAGTAGCAAATTCTGCATTTCTATAGTGCTTATTGTTGTGCTCATATTACAATAGTATCATAGTGTCGATTGCTTTAGTAGGAAGATTAGAGTCAGTAGTATCAAATTTTACAAAATCAAGTTGTGTTTAGAAACAGCGAGAGTGGACAAATTTATTTTCTTAGCTAAGGATTTATCCTTAAGTACCTTCTGTCTGGGAGATGGAAGACCTTGTTTTGTCGTACGAAGATTTGGTTGAAGTTTATATGCAACTTTGATTTGTTGAAATTAATGACTGAAAGCAACGGATTCTCCCCATACTTTGTTAGGTTCTCCAAGTGTTGAAATTTATATCATACATTAACTTAAGGAATTATTGCGGTCCTCGCACATTATAGAAGCTACTAAAGATAACATCTCTTCTGTGAAGGCTTGTGTAAGATGCTTAGCTATGGAACTTTGAAGTCGTTTTTCGATATTGATTTTCCCTTTGGCATCTCAGTTGCAGAAGCAAGCTATACGCCAGCGCCCATCATCTTCAGATACACGGTGAGTTCCATCACTCTGTTTACATCTTAACTAATACCCGTTGCTTCGTGAACTTGGCCATGTTATGTATATTTCTTACAAATTTCTGCTTTGTCATTCGACCAGCAATCATGTTACGCAAAGAAGGTGGAAGTTGAGGACTACGTGTTTTTCTGCTTCGCTAGAGCTGAACCTCACTCTTGTCAGAATCCTCGGTAGTTGATGGGTTCTGCCCCTTGCATCTTGGCTAGAAGCGTAATCAATTTTCAGAAACGATATTCGGGTCTGAAAAGGATCCCCTCCAGATTCCTGCTTAGATACGAGGCAGCAGATTTACTGATTTGGTGATTCTTCTTTTGAATTTACATAGTAAACTGTATGTAGTAATCTCTATCTGTTTATATTTTCAAAGAAAATTGAGCTCATTGTAGTTAATAAAGAGCAATTTCCTGGTTTTCAAAAGCAACAAGCCAGTTTCTGTACTCTTCTCACTGCTCTCTACAACGCCTTTCTATTACGGTCATGACAATTAGAATTTAGAAATGTTGGTGTTCCCCCTCACTTTTTGTATTAAAATAACCTAGGATCCAAAACCTTAACCCCCGCCCTCGTATGTAATATTGTTTGATTACAAATTATTTGAGTTTTTGTTAAGCCGAGATTCAAAAAGACAATTTTGTTCCTGATTGTGGCATGCAGATTAGGGGTCTTCAAATGTGAGTATTCAAACTTTTGGGTATTCGGAAGTTGGGTAGCAGGGTTCTTCTAAATGTTTAAAATTGTAGTTTGTGGGGGGTAATTTTGTTCACTCTATTACGTAAATTGGTATTCGTGCAAGAAAATGTTTTTACAATGGTGACACTTGAATTTTTGTACTATTGTTGGTACAATCAATTATCACCTTATATTATTTTAAAATTCAACATATAAATGATTTCGGAAAATAACATGTTCTTAATCATCATCATCATCCCCTTTTTTATTCTCTATGTGTATGTGTCATTTTTGCACGGGGTCATGCTAATCTTCTCTGTATTGGAGTGGAGGGAAAAATAGTACTCCCTCTGTCCCAGCCAAATTTGCACACTTACTATTTGGAGGTCAAAGTTGTTAAAATTTGACCACATATTTGAGTAGATATATGAAAAATAATATTATCGTATGATATATTGTTAGATTCGTCATAACATGTAGTTTCTAAATATCAATTTTATATGTGTCGTTATTGTCCGTAGTTACATATATTTACAGTCAAACATGTTTTTTGAAGACCGTGAAAAAGATTCTGTGCAAATTCCCATGGGACGGAGGGAGTAGGAAAATTCATTGGAAAAGTTGGAAGGTTATATGCAAGTCAAAGCATGATGGATGTCTCGGACTCAAATCGGCTGAATACATAAACCAATCACTTCTGGCCAAGCATGCTTGTAAGCTCTTAACAGTGGACTCGTCTCTTTTTGTCACAAATTTCAGAAGTAAATACAAGTTCAAAACTTTGAACTTGGCATGCAGTTCCAAGGATGCTCGTGGGGTTGGAGATCAATAACATGGGGAGCTAAAGTTTTCCACAATAAGCTTAAATGGCAAATCAAATCGGGTCAGCAAGCAAAAATACAAGATAACTGGATTACATGGATCCATAACCCCCTCACTGGCCAAAGATCATGGGCACACCACTCCACCCTCACTGTATCAGATTTACTAGACGAAAACATAAATTGGAGACCGATCCTTGTCAAAAATCTGCTTCCAGAGCAAGTGGCCAGTCACATATTAACAATGAGCGTTCCAAAGTCCATCTCGCCTCAACTCACAGATACCCTTCTCTTGTCTGGCTCTCCCTCAGGAAACTACACTGTAAAACTGGGCTACGCAGATTTGCACAATGCTATGCAGCGTTCAGCGCCACAGTCATCTGCACAAGAACCTTGACAAGCCCACAAATGTGGGTCAGCAAAAATCCCAGCTAGATTCAGATTCCTAACTTGGAGAATCTATCAAATGCTCTTCCCCCGACATCGGCCTTACATAAAAGAGGAGTCATGATTAGTCCTATTTGTGCAATACGTGGAACGAATCAAGAGGATATCCACCACCTCTTTTCTGTGTGTGAGATTGTCAGACATGCATGGAGATGCTCTCGATTAGGCTTTGATTTCACCACAATTCAATCTTTCAGCCTGTGGTTAGCACATTGGATTCTCATGGCCCCGGAGGAGGATCTCCTCTTATCATTCTGCATCACTTGGTCTATGTGGAAACATAGACGATCATAACCCCCATCCTGGTGCGGACCCGACTCATGCTATGGAGCAGGCTTACATCTTCCAATCTTCATTCAACCAAACTCTGTTTGAGCAGGATGACCCTCACCAGAGTCATGAACACCACCAACATCAACATGCTTTTATCACAACTGAGGGCACCATCAATTTCCCAGCCCCTCGTGTTCAAGTCTCCGTCACAAATGCAGCTTTTGACCAGTCCCCCTCTATTGCAGTTGCTGCATGGTATCATATGGACAGTAATCAGACAACTCAATTGTCAGCAGTCGCCACTTTCCATGAAACAGTTTTGGCCACATCACCTCTTCAGGCAAAACTGCTTGCGTTGGTACTTTGTTTGGAACATTGTACAACAATCGCTTACACACATGTGTGCATTGGAACTGATTCAGCCTCTGCTATTCAAATGGTGATGGGAAAAAAACCTCCAGATAGATCATGTGGCGGATTAATTCAGGAAATCAATGCCCTTAGTAAGGATCTCCAATCTTTCATGCTTCTCAAAGCAAGCAGATTAGAAGTGCAATCGGCACACAATGTGGCTTCCTCTGTAATTAAACTATGTTGTTGTATTTTAATAAAATGTGTGTGCTTGATAAGAATTTTTTAAAAATTTTTATTAATAAGGAGGTATTTTGGTCATTTCCAGGGAATCTGACGAACCGGTGTTGACCAAATTCTCAGATAAGATGAAATTCATTTATGCACTAAAAAAAACCAAGGGCTATATCTGCACTAAACAAATAACTTAAAATCATTTTTGCAATTTGTTTTCTAAAAATAGTTAAACATCCAATCAAAATTACTTAAAAAATAGTTAAACATCAAATGAAAACTAAAATAAACATTAAATAAAAATGCTTAAAACATCAAGTTTTAATAGCTAAACATGAAATAAAAACACAAATGATTTTTAAAATATTAAAGTGTGTAGCTTTGATATCGAAAATAAAATAAAGAAAAAAGTGCTTTTATAACCCTACCTAGTTGACATAAGTGCCAATATAACCTTTCAATATTCGAAAGTGCCAATATGACCCTATCTAGCCAGTGAAAGTGACAATATAACCCTCTCCGGAAACTTTTAGCCGGAATTTTATAAAATTACATGTTCGCCCTTCTGAAAAAAAAATTAAAATACTAAAAAAATAGGAAATGACATTATTACCCTTAGACACATCAATATTGCCGCTGCCGGACCAGCGGTAGGGTTATATCAGCACATTATGAGAAACGTGGGGTTAAATCAATGCATTCCTAAAATTTATAGGGTTATATCCGTACATTAGTAAAAAAATGTAGGGTCATATCAGTACATACTATAGACTATAGGAGTTTTAATGATATTTTATTTATTTTATTGTGTTTAGTCCGGATTGATGATTGTATGACCTTTGTTGTGTGTGATTGTTATTCTGCTGTGTTATTAGACCTAGGGTTTTTAATGTTGATAAGTTTTGAAATGAGGCTATGATATGTGATAATGTTGTTTAATATTAATGATGGTGTCACGACGTCAAATTTTATGTTGTATAAGATATTGTTATGATGTTGTAATGGTGTATACGATGATGTGGTCGCCTGTTAAGGCAGCCTAGTACCACACACTTAATATTTATAATATGTGTTGATATAACCCTATAAGTTTTAAGAATGTGCTGATATAACCCTACAAACATTAGGAATGTGCTGATATAACCCTACAAACATTAGGAATGTGCTGATATAACCCTATAAACATTAGGAATGTACTGATATAACCCTATCTATTACGGCGGTGGTCCGGCGGCAGTCTGGCAAACTATGACGGTAAAATTATCCACCTAATTTTAGAGTTAGCCCAAAGGTTATTTTGGTCAATTTACATAGAGTCAACTTCGAAAACTTGAGGTCAATGCCGGAAATGGGGTTTGAGGGTTATATTGGCACTTTCATTAACTAGTTAGGGTTATTTTTGCACTAAAAATTATCATAGGGTTATATTGACACTTATTCAAGTAAATAGGGTTATATTGGCATTTATCTCTAAAATAAAATATCAGTTTCAAAATTTAAAACCATTTTCAGACTCTTTTAATATCAAGAATACATTAAATAAAAATCGCATATAAGAAAAAAAAATGTCGACATTAATTTAAAATATGACCAGTTGAAAAATAACACATAAATCAAAATAAAAGTATAAATAAAAATTTTAAAAGCAAGACAATAAAACATTACTACATGTGTAAAAATTTATAAGGGTAAACAATTTACTCCCTGTGGTCTCATAATATTGGCATCATGCCAATGAACACATTTTTTTTGGAAAAGTAAAATGTGTGGAGGGGATTGTAATGGAAGAGTAAAAAGTAAATTTAGTGGATAAAAATAATCTAAATTTTACACAAAATAGAATGTGTTAATATAAAAAAAACCATCCAAAAAACAAGTGACAATATAAAAAAACCGGAGGGAGTAACATGTTTACATTAAATGATCAAAGTTTAACTTTCTTTAAATTTCATTTCGAATGCACCCTTACTTATTGTTTATTATATTATATACTTATGTTTGGTCTTAAGAGATGTTTTAGAAAAGATTCGGTCTGTGGAGAGAAGGAAAAAAAGTGAGTTGGGTCGAGTAGAGGAAGAGCTTGGCAAAAATGGAAAAAAGGAACAAGTACTATGATCGAGGCTACCGAGACAGGAACTCCTGACCAATTACCATGTTACTAGGATAGAGGAACTGGAGTTTACATTTACCACTCGATTCATAGTCAAAATTAAAATTGATAACCATCACACTTCTTCGTTTCCCTACTATTGACCTACATTACTTTTTGGGTTATTTATTTTACATTATCACACTTTTATTTTTAGCAAGATTTTTTAAAATTTCATCAACTTGTTATACATTTTACTTTCTACATTCAATTTAATCCATTCAGTTTCTTCACCTAAATCCAAACAACTAAACCTATAGTGCCACTATCACTGAAACGGAATGAGTAGTACTTTTTCGTTATGAGTATTCATGCATCATTTATAAAACATTCTTAGGCATCATTATAAATTTTTGTTGTTGTAGTGATTAAGACAATTCTTTAATATAATTTTGCAAAATTTTAATAAAAACTTGTTCACAGGTGAAGTTGAAGCAATATGAGTTAGATTATTCTTCCTGTCCCACTCAATTCTGCACATTTTAACTTTCGTCAGTTAACTTAAAAATATTTGATAATTAATATTTATAATTGTGTTTAAGTATAATTTATAAAAAGTTGATATTTCAAAAATACATACGATAATATCTTAACTTATATATCAATTCAGTTTTGAGGTCAAAGTTAAGCAATTTTGACTGAGTAAATATTTAAATTATAGATTGAGCAGGGACTAAGGAGTATAAGATTTGACAAATCAGAGTCTTATTTCAATTGTAGAAAATAATGGTAATGATGTATGTTTATTCATGACCCCGGGGTACATTATATAGTAGTACAAAATACCTATACAAGGTAGGAAAAAGAAATATAATCTAATTATAATTACAAGTAATATTTATATTCCTTAACACCCTCCCTCAAGTTGGAGCATGGGGATCAGAAATGTCCAACTTGCCAAGTAATGAATGAAATTGGTTACATCCGAGAGCTTTGGTAAACAAGTCCGCATGTTGATCCGTGGTATGGATATGATGAGTAACTATAGTACCAAACTGCACAAGATCCCGGACAAAATGACAATCAACTTCAATATGCTTCGTACGTTCATGGAACAATGGATTTGCTGCAATATGAAGAGCAGATTGACTGTCACAAAACAAACGCATAAGAGCAGTATGCGCGACCCCTAAGTCTTTCAGTAAAGACTTGACAACTCACAACATGTAACAACCATAGCACGATACTCTGTTTCAGCAGAAGAATGAGAAACTGTTGGTTGTTTCTTGGTCTTCCAAGAAACCAGAGAATCACCAATCATCACAAAGTAACCGGAAAGAGAACGCCGAGTAATAGGGCAAGCAGCCCAATCAGAATCACAGTAAGTAGTCAACTGTAACGCACTACGGGAAGAGAGAAATAAACCCTGACCCAGATGACTCTTCAAGTAGTGCAACATATGAACTACAGCTTGCCAGCGAGTAACACAAAGGGACTTCGTGAATTGAGCAAGTGTGTGAACCGAATAGCTAAGCTCAAGACGTGTGATAGTAAGGTATATCAGGCGCCCAACTAGGCGCCTGTACTGCTTAGGATCATAGTAAAGTGGGCCCTCAACAAGCGCCAGATCCTGTTGCTGCTCCATCAGAAAGTCAGTCGGTTCAGAGGCAGACCAACCTGTATCAGATAAAATGTCCAAGGCATATTTCCTTTGCAAAAGAAACATCTCATCCGGTCTTCTAACAATCTCTATGCCCAAGAAATACTTAAGTAAACTAAGATCTTTCATATGGAAACAAGAACTCAAGTATTTCTTGAACTCAGAGATAAGCGCAGAAGAGCTTCCAGCAATGACCAAATCATCCACATAAACCAGAACATGCAAAGAAACCAATCCACGGGAAAAGACAAACAAAGAGTAATCTGCCTTACTCTGAACAAAACCAAATGCTCATAAAGCCTGAGCCAATTTGGAAAACAATTTCTAGGAGTTTGGCGAAGACCGTAAAGAGATTTCTGAGGCGACATACCTGACCATGGGGCGCGGCATAGCCTGGTGGGGCCGTATAAAAACCTCTTCATGCAAATCACCATGCAGGAAAGCATTATGGACATCCATCTGATGCAGTTCCCAACCACGAATGACCGCAACAGATAAGAATAGGCAAAAAGAACTCATCTTCGCAACAGAAGAAAATGTCTCAGTATAATCAATCCCTTCAACCTGGCGATTCCCGAGATCCACTAGGAGCGCCTTATAACGTTTAATAGTACCATCTGACTTGAACTTCGTCCGGTAAACCCATTTGCAACCAATTGCCTTCTTATCCAGAGGCAGAGGGGCCAAAGTCCAAGTCTGATTACGCTCAAGCACAGTAAGCTTTTCAGCCACCGCATCTCGCCAATGAGCATGCTTTGATGCCTCAGAATTAGTGGTGGGATCCGCACTAGACGTACTGCACCTAACAATCTAGAAAGCATACTAGAAAAATTATCACAATTTACATAATCAGTATGAGGATAGAGAACACCTGAGGATCGTGAGGACGCGTGAGTGAACGTAGCAGTGAGAGGGGGGGTCTTCAGTAGTAAGAGTACATGCGTAATCATCACAATCAATCTTCCAAATAAGGAGGAGGTCGGCGAGTGCGAACACTCTATCTGATAGGAGGAAACTCAGCGGCGGGAGGAGACGTCCGAACAACTGGCAAAACAGGCGGCGAAGCTGACAGAAGCAAACGGTGAGAAGAATTAGTCGGGGCTGGAGACACATCATTGGGCGGCGGAGTAGAGGGAGTCACCGGGAGCTGGCGCCGCGTTAGGCGCATGATCACCAGTCACCGGTAGCGTCCCGGGCGGTGCATCGTCAGGCCAGACAGTCAAGGGTTGCCAGTGATCTGGGTCGGTCGCCGGAACCGGAGAAGCGGCCGGTGGTATAGGCACGGTGGCATCCAACGGTAAGGGTACGACGACGGCCGGCGGGACAGGAGCTACGGTGACCTGCGACATAGGTTCAACGGTGGTCGGCGGGACCGGTGGTGCCGTGATTTGGGCATTTGACTCCGGCAGTGGTGGATGGGATGCTGGCGGTGAGGTGGTGGTGCCTCTGGGATCTACGGAAGAGGCTGATGTCGGAGTTGCTGCATATGGGAACTGGTCTTCAAAAAAATGGGCATCCCGACTGTTAAAGATGGCGTGGGATTCCAGGTCAAAAAGGCGATAGCCTCTCTTTTCAGCAGGATAACCAAGAAACAAACATCGCCGACTTCTTGGTGCAAACTTGTCGCGGTATCCGGGAACGTGAGCAGCAAAACACAAGCATCCAAATACCTTTAAAGATGAGTAATTTGGAGCTTGTCCATATAGTATCTCAAAGGGAGTGCGACCATTGAGATGTTCGGTGTCCGGTTAATCAGATAAGCTACAGTAAGAACACATTCTCCCCAAAACTCAATTGGGAAACTGGCTTGAAACCGTAAGACGCGTGCCAAGTTGAGTAAATAACGATGCTTTCGTTCAACTCTACCATTCTGATGTGGTGTATCAACCATAGATGTCTAAAAATGATCCCAAATGCAGCAAAATGAGATCTCAAAGTTAAAAATGCAGTCCTGTTGTCAGCCTGGACATGCAGTATAGTTCGGCCCCATCGATTCTTGACCAGAGCACAAAATTCCAAAAATATAGAAGCTACTTCTGACTTAGCCACAAATAAATAAACCCAAATAGCTCGGGAATAATCATCAACTATTGTAAGAAAATAAAATGCACCACTAGAAGATGGAGTTCTATAAGAACCCTATAAGAACCCCAAATATCACAATGTACTAATTCAAATAATGCAGTAACATTTGTAGAACTCAATAGAAAACTATGTCTAGTCTGTTTTGCTCTATAACATACAGAGGAAAGTATAGTATTATTATTTGTGCTAAAATCAAGAGTAAGAATAGAAGACAACACTGTAGATGATAGATGACCAAAATGTTGATGCCATAAATAAGATGAAGAAATCGAAGCAACTGTCGGAATAGACTGCAGAATATGAGGACAAACACGAGTATCCAACAGACGAAGCCAATAAACCCCCCTTGCTGTTCACCCACTCCAATCACAATCCCCGTACTGATTTTCTGTAAAATTCAATAATTTTCAGTAAACAAGGCTAGACATTTTAAGGTAGATAACAATCTAGAGCATAATAATAAATTGAATCGCAAAGTAGGTATGTAGAGCACATGAGTTAGGGTGACATTACCAAAATAAATAAACCCATATTGTGTAGCAGACGACACAGATCCATCAGGCAGTATAACATTCACAGTATTGGTAGCATTAGTAATATCAGTAAGAGAACCTTTGTCACCAGTCATGTGATATGAGGCTCCCGAATCAAGAATTCAGGGTAAAGTTGACTTACCTGACCCATGGTCAGATAACGAATAAAACTGATTAAATAAATGTATGGTCGTACTCCATTGGTCGTCAGACAGAGCAGGACCAAAATCAGATTGTGTAGATAAGCCAGAGGAGGTGGCCACTGCAAACCCTTGTGGCGACGTCACTACACCGGCGAAAAGAGCCATAACACAAATGACAACCAAGGGTAGATGTATAATTAAAAGAAATAAATAAATTCTTTCAATAATGCTGAAGAAAGAGGCAACCAAACGGGAGCTGTCCGTGTAGAGACACAGGCGCGTGGAGACACGCGCGCTGAAGGGGAGGAGCGTGTCAGGAGACAACCGCACGTGGATTCATGCGCTGCTGGTATGGCGCGCACGTGAATCTCACGCGCGTCTTTGTCGACTGAGCTGTCGTCTGGCGTCGGCATCGATGATGAGTAAGCTTGGACCGGCATCGGCATCGGCACAACCGTGCGAGCAGAAAGACGGACCCGCAGCCGGACGGAGAGCGAGCTTGGACCGGCGTTGGTGGCGGCACAATTGTGCGAGTAGAAAGATGGACCGACGGCCGGTGGCGAGCAAGCTTGGATCGCGGAGCAAAATTGGACTGCTGAGCAAGCTTGGATCTCCGACGACAACAAATTGGACCGGCGCAACAAGCAAAAGTTGTACCGGCGGCGGACAGAGGTTGAGGCGGCGGCGGCCAGTCTCGACGGACAGAGGCTTAGTTTTTTTAAAAAAAAATTAATAGCGGAAAAGTAGTTCGGATCGGCAGCGCGTGGAGAACACGCACGGATGACAATGAAAAATTTTGGACGGAAAGGTTTTAAGTTTAGGCTCTGATAAAATAATGATAATGATGTATGTTTATTCATGGCATCAGGGTACATTATGTAGTAGTACAAAATACCTATACAAGTTAGAAAAATGAAATATAATATAATTATAATTAAAAGTAATATTTATATTTCTTAACAAATATAATCTATTTATAATCAGAGTTTTGTTTCAATTTTCATTTCTATGAATTTAGGTTTAGTATACAGTTATTGCTTATATAATATTAACTTAAGTTTTTTTTTTGAATCGCACGCCCTGTATTTATATATTTGTATTTTAAAAATAATAATCCCTCTGTTTTTCAAAGGGTGACACACCAGTTACCATCTTTGGTGTTAGAATTTAGGAGATACTAAATGAGATAATGAAATTGAGTTGAGAGAATAAAAAGTAAAATGAGTGGATTTAATAATCTTAAACTTGCTATAAATAGAGAGAGACAATATAAAAATATCCCAAATTAAAAAGTGTGTCAGAGAAACGGAAGGAGCATGAAGAATAAAAAAGGGAACGGAATTGGGTGGAGGTGAAGTGACCCGAGAGAGGACAGAAGTGAAGTCTTGTAGTGCAAGTAATGTTAGGACAGAAGTGAAGTCTTGACGGACTGAAGTCTCGTCGATGATCTTATTATCACAGGCTCTCACACCAAGTTTGTTGATGACTTTGTTACCTATTTGAACTCGGTGTTCTCGCTCAAAGACTTGGGTCGGCTTAATTTCTTTCTTGGTGTTGAAGTTAACCATCTTCCTGGAGGGTTGCTTCTCTCCCAGAAAAAGTACATCCTGGAACTCCTCGATCGTAGTGGCATGGCTGGTGCAAAACCAATTTCATCTCCGGCTCTCCCTGGCTCCCGTCTCCTTGCTACAACTGGGCTAAATGCTGAGGACAAGGCGAATGGTGGTTGGTTTTATAACTGGGCTAAATGTATCAAAGTAATCCACTCCCTCTTCTTGATTAAATCCCTTTGCCACTAACCGAGCTTTGTAGCGATCAATGGAGCCATCCGCCTTCTGTTTGAGCCTGAAAATCCACTTGCAGCCAACAATATTAGAAGTAGAGGGCTTAGGAACTAAGTCCCAAGTCCCATTATTCAATAAAGCTTCATACTCTAATTGCATGGCGTGCTGCCAATGAGGGTTTTTGTTGGCTTGATTAAAAGTTTTAGGTTCAGGGTGCAAGGATGGACGTGTGATGGGATATTTGGTAGCTAGAAAGGATTTTGGTTTGAGGGAGTTTGTTGAAGCACGAGTGACCATGCTGTGTCGGGAGGTGGATGAAGGCCGAAAGTAGGAAGGACCTTGTGTATGTGGAATAATGGCAGATGATGTAGTGGACTGAACAGAGGTGGAATTGGTGGGAGATGGTGACGAATCGGTGCACGGAGAAGACGAGGGAGATGGTGACGGACTGAGACCAACAGAGTCGGGTGAAGATGGCATGGATGATGTTGGACTAGACGGAGGACTGGAGGAGGGAACGGAATTGGGTGGAGGTGAAGTGACCCGAGAGAGGACAGAAGTGAAGTCTTGTGGTGCAAGTAATGTTAGGTCATAAGTGAAGCCTGTGATAAAAAGTAGTTCGTTGGACGAGACGGGATCAGTTCTCATGCTCAAGGCGGTCTTGAAACCTCCATATTCAGGACCAAGACCGAAGAGGATAAAAGCAACAAAATCCTCATCGGAGACCGTAGTCATGCACTCAGCTAGGGCATCGAAAATGCTGCGCTTCTTCTCGACGTACTCCATGATCGTCAGAGAGCCTTTGGTGAGGAGTTGCAACTGTTGTTTGAGATGCATCTCTTTGGCTCGAGTTTGCGATGTAAACATTTGTGACAGCATGATCCACACCTCAGAAGTGGACACAACACGAGCTACGTGGCCCAACAACGGAGCAGTGAGGGTAGAACGCAGCCATAGCAGCACCAGCTTGTCCTTGTGTCTCCACGTTGTATAGGCTGGGTTTGGTTGATCGTCGGAGGTACCCTCCCGACGAGTTTGCGGCGGTGCGGAACCGGAAGTGAGAAAGCCTTCAAGTTCATAGGCTTCAAGTGCTGATCGAACAGTACTACGCCATAAGGAGTAATTGGTGTGGTCGAGTCTGACAGCCAGCGTCGGAAATTGCAGGGTTGCGGCGGCGCCTCCTGCAGCAGTGAAGAGGATTTGATTGCTTGCGGTAGGAGTGATCTGATTGGTTTCGGAAGCCATGATATTTCGATGCTCTGATACCATAAAATGAAAGACGCAGAAAGTATACTGCGAAGGTTGATTTTGCATTCATGTATAGACTTCTATTTATACAATGAGTCTGCTAACTAATTCCCTATTCTAACTCTACGTAAGTTCAATTCCTGTAGACTAGGTTAGAGAATATTTTGTTACAACAAGAAGGAATAAGTCAGCAACAGAATAAGGGATAACTCTAAAATTAGTAAAGACTAATTTTACTGTCTGATAGGATCTCATTTCCGGAGTCTTCTTCGGCATCCCTGCCTCGTTCTCGGCGCAAAATTGTCTCCGGCTCTCATTTCCTCTTCCCTGCGCAGCTTCGTATCCGGCTCCTTTGCCGCCCAACGCACATTCGTTTCCAGCTCCCGTTTCCTCCACCCTAATTCCTTGGTCTCCGGCTCTCATTTGCTCCCCCAGGGCACATTCGTCTCCGACTCCCTTTTCCTCCGCCCCAATTCCGTCGTCTCCGACTCTCGTTTCCTCTGCCCCAATTCCCTCCTCTCTGGCTCTCGTTTCCCACGTCTGGCCCGTTTCTCGTTTCCCACGTCTGGCCCGATTCTCGTTTCCCATTTCCAGCCGACGCCAGCGCCCTCGCTCTCGTTTCCACCATCGAGAACCATCGGCGAGGGACAGAGGACAGGAGGGTTTTCCGGCACGACTAGAGACATGGGTTTCCCGGCGCGATGGGAGATCTTATTTCAGAGAGATCTGGTTCGTGAGGGTTATTCTTCGCCGGAAAAATGAGCGGGCGAGCTGGGCTTGGATGAGGCTGGGTTTTCAGACGGTGACAGGTTGGGTTTCGAACATTGGTGGCGGAAAGATGGTGCGAGGATGACGGGTGGGGTTTGTTTAATTACCGGCAGATTTCGAATTTCCCGGCGAGTAGCGGTGGCACCAGCGGCGGCGCATCATGGGAAGGGGAGTTTTTTTTTTAATTTTACTTTTAAAAGTTAAAATTAGTATTATACGTAGGCAAAGTCTTGGGAAAGACGGTCTTTCCATAGGCTTATGGAAAGACGGGGTTTAATTCGAATAATAAAAGGTAAAAGGTCTTAGTTGCAACATTAAAAATTTAGTATGCAATATGTAGTAGTTATAAAATTTATAACCCGGTTCATGTAACCCGAAATTTTTATCTTAATTTCTTCTGATTTACACTTTGAACCTTGGTCTTTCCATGACTTATGGAAAGACCGTATTTCAAGAGACGCACTCTTATACGTATATAAACCTATTATGATGTAATATAGTAAAATACAGGATGTGATTTAACAACACAACTTTTGTTTTCTAGAGAACATAGAGTTTGTTTAGTGATATATCAAACTTTAAAGTCTATTTGGTAGTTTAGAAAATTCTTGAAGAGGTAAATGGTAATTTAAGTCGTATGCTAATTTAAACTGCTTTACTTATCAGATAAGTAGTTTTTAATGTTTGGTAAATTAAAATTAAAGAGTAAAGTGTTCATATGACTCTATGTTTTGAGAGTTTGTACTAATATGATCATGTGAAGTTGGAAAGTGCTAATATAGCCCTGTATTTTGCCGAAATGTGCTAATATAACCCTATTGACCTGATTTTGGTCGGAAATACATGAAATGACTATTATACCCCTGTTTTAAAAAAATAAAAAATAAAAAATATTAAAAGACAATTATGCCCTTTTCTTCTCTTTTCTTCTGCTCCTTTCTTCTTCTTCTCTTTTCTTCTCCATTTTTCTTCTTCTCCTCTTTTATTCTTCGTTCTCGTCTGAACCCTAAGCTCTCCAATTCCATTTTTTCACACTTATTTTCTTCTTCGTTCTCGTCTGAACCCCTAGCTCTGCAAATCCCCTAGCTCGTCTGAACCCCAAGCTCTGCAATTCCATTTTTTCACACTCTACAAATCCCCATCAATTTCCAGAGGGTAAGGTTTGGTGGTCGGAGGAGGAGGTGGATGGTTGGTGGTCATCCAGGGCAGATGTCAGGGTTTGGTGGTCGGAAGCGAGGTTGGGGTTGGCGGCGGATGTATGGCTGAGCGGTGGTGGCACACGATGGAGCGGCGATGAGGCTTAGGGCTAGGGGTAGCGGGAATGGCTTAGGGTCAGGGGTGGCAGGGGTTAAGGCGGTGGCGCACGACGGAGCAGAGGCGGCGCACGGCAGCGGCTATCTGTGCTTCACCGGAGATGGCGGTGGGCTCCTCCATCTCTCTCTGCCATTGACCTCGTCGTAAGCTTCACTCTGTTTCCCTCTCTGTGTTTTCGTTACCAACGTTGGATCCGATTGAGTGTCTGATGAATCTGTGCCCTTATTAATCGGCATTATTGGATTGGGATTGGGATTGGGATTGGGGATTAGGTTTTTGAATAACATGCATTTGTGGTGTTGTGATTGTCCAGGTGAGGGAGTTGGAGACAGATCTGTTTCGTCAATTTCTTGGCTGGAACTGGTTGATTTTTGAATCTGTTTCGTTGATTTTTCTTGGCTGGAACTGGTTTGGATTATCGTTTCCAGATTCTGGCCGGTGGTGGCGACAGAGGTGGTGGAGCGGCGACGGAGGTGGCAGAGGCTATGGTTATGGAGAAGAAGAAGAACCAATGGTATTTTAGTCAATAGATTTTTAATTTGAAGATTAGGGGTATTTTAGTATTTTTACATTTGGTCAATGCCAAAAATAACAAAGTCAATGACGGAATAGTGCCATAGGGTTATATCGGCACTTCTGATGCAAAACACAGGGTTACAATAGCACTTTTCAACTTCACAGGGTCATATTAGCACAAACCTCCAAAACATAGGGTCATATTAGTATTTTGCCCAAAATTAAAAGTTGTTTAGTTTAAAAGTGTAATGTAATTTTGGGGAAATAAAAGTTGTTGTCTTTATCTACTTTCAAGATAAGCTCGATTTATTTATAAACACAATTCTACTCAACACATCTTACATCATATCCCACTTATAGGATCATCATAAGTTAAATGTTGTATTTTTAGTATAAAATTATATGATATATATCATTTTATACATAGATTTATTAGATTTATTGTAATAATTTTTTCAAAGGTGACATTCTCGTAATTTTTATGTATATTTAATCGTTCTAATTTAAATTGCACATTTTTTGTATTAGTTTGTCCTATGATAAGCTATATACCCTTTTTATGATAAAGACTCCCTTCTCATATTCATTCTCAACCACTTTTTTGTGTTATTTCTCTCTTACCATCTTTCTATACTTGCTCTCGTTTATAAATTTTTATTACCCATACAATCATTAACTTAAAGATTAGTTAAACAGAGGAAGTTATTTAGACGTTGATGTTGATTAAAGATATTCAAAATATCTTAAATTACAATTACAACTTTACAAGAGAAGTAACTAGGAACGTTTGTTGGTCTATTTTATCTGTTATTTATTCATCTCGCCAAATCCTAAGCGCCACCCCTTCTTGCTTCTCCTCTGAAGTTTCCTTCTCCGATTTTTTTTCAAATAATAGTTATTTAATTGATTTTCTTTTGCTGTTTTTATTATCGAATAAATGAATTTATTTTCATACATTAGTATTGTTCTTCGATCTAATAGATTAAATCTATATGTTCATAATGATCATCCAATTTAATTGTTCATGTCGATGTGTTTTGTTCGATCTGGTTTTACATATCGTATATTCGTAATTTCGTTTACGTTTCTCTATTAGAAGTCCCGTTCCCGATCTGTATTTTTCAAGGTCTTTATAGTTTGGACAATATATATTGAGTTTTTGATCAAAATCAAGTGGTGTTACAGCTGTTGTAGATCCCTGTTTAGCGTAGTGATATTGATGATGATACGCTCCTCTTCGCCAAATGATTATGATTTTTGCGGAAAGCGAGTTAATATCCCTGAGGGCGATGTTAAGTTTTGTTATTTGGATATCTGATCTGTAATAGTACAAACGATCAGTCTGGTTGACATGTAATTTGAATATCCTTGCAATAAATTGGTTATTGCTAGAGGCAAGTCAGGTTGGATGTCAATTCCACTTATTGTAATCGTTGTTGGTCATTTCCCCCAACAATTTGGAATGAATGCTTTTTTTTAAGACTAAATTATTTTTTTGGTCCCCTACAAAGTATCTTTTACTATCTTTTGGTCCCCATTTACAAAACAACCCTTAGACAGTACCCAACAAATTCAAAATGATATGTTTTGGTCCCCAGAGGTGGTTTTCAGGGAAAGTCAATGGTAAAATTGATCAAAATATGTAAAATGACCATTATACACCTGAGTTTTAAAAAATAAAAATAAAAAAATCGTCAGGAGGCAGGATGTTCGAGGGTTCGAGGCAGGAGGTTCGAGGGCTCGAGGTTCGAGGGATCGAGGCATGAGGCTCAAGGGCTCGAGGCGAGGCATGGCTCAAGGGCTCGAGGCGAGGCATGAGACTCGAGGGCTCAAGGCATGAGACTTGAGGGCTCAAGGCATGAGACTTGAGGGCTCAAGGCATGAGGCTCGAGGGGAGAGGTTCGAGGGCTTGAGGCATGAGGCTCAAGAACTCAAGGCATGAGGTTCGAGGGCTCGAGGGGAGAGGTTCGAGGGCTCAGGATGAAGTCAAAAAATTGAAAAGTAATATTTTTTAATTGAAAATATTTTTAATTAGTAAAATTACCATTATACCCCTGACTATACCGGAAAACCATTTAGTCTTACCGGAAAATCACCTCTGGGGACCAAAACATATCATTTTGAATTTGTTGGGTACCGTCTAAGGGTTGTTTTGTAAACGAGGACCAAAATATAGTAAAAGATACTTTGTAGGGGATAAAAAAATAATTTAGTCTTTTTTTTAAAAAAGAAATGTTTGTTGGTCTAGGACCGATTTGAACGGGATCGGAATTTATTAGAATCGAAATTCAAATGATAAAACTTTTTTAACCAAACCGGTTAGTAGATATCAAGAATCAGAACTGGACCAGGATATTTTCAGTTTTGGATTGGCTGGATTGAATTTTAGTATGCTTATTTTTTAAATTTAAAATTGATTTTGATAAAAAAAAATCAATTTTTATTCTTTAAAAATAGTAAATGAGAAGTTGTTAGAAAAATTCACCTCAAAATATATGAGCCAAATAAACCTATACTAATATATTAACCTTATTTATTAACATTTAAAGAATATGCTTTTGGTCCCAAAAAAGATAGACTTATAACTAAATGATAGCATTTCTTGGTTGATTGAAATTGCAATAGAAAAGAAATAAGGAAGTTTTGTGATGATTTTTCAATCTTTTTGTACTAGGGACTAATCACTGGCCGATTGCTTCTAAATTCTATACAAACGCACGCCTTTCTTCGTTCACGGTCTGTTATTTGGCCACCTAGATCCCTATAGAGCGAAAGAGTTGCCTGGTGATCCCTAGGTTGTAGCACGCATGACCGTTAATTCCTCGCGCCGCTACCGCCCTTTCTAGGATCGACCGACGCAGCCATGGACGGGTGAAGCAGACGCTGCTTGATGCACTTTCCTATAGCAATACTCTTTCGATCACACAGAGTGACTTAATTGGTGAAATAGTATCTCTGCCCCAAAAAACATGTATTTTAACTAATGGCCAAAGATATTTTTTTTGTTGCGAAAGCATAGATTTGCTTTCATTATGTGGATGTTGTAGAATATTCTATTGTTTCTCTGAAGTCCGGAATCTTAAAAATACTTGACCTAAGATCGTACTAGAATTTAAACATATAATTTTAATCTTAGCATTTCGTTCCTATTTGGTTCAGTTTACCGGTCCGACAAGTTCATAAATAACTCTAGAAGTAAATAGATTTTAATATAAACTTCTATGTTCTAGAATAATCTGAGCTTGTACTTTTGGTTAAAATTGCTTAATTTTAACCATAGAATTTTATACTATTATGAATAATATTATGTTGAATGGTGGAAGATTCGTCCAAATGTTTATTTTTGAAATACTAAATTTGTTCTTGTTCCGAAAAAAAATAAATTCCAGTCAAATTTTGATTATGTTTTTGAAATTTTAATTTGATATAAAAATGAAAATACTATCATGTTGTGATCACATTATAATAAAAATATTATCATGTTGTAGTCATGTTGTAATACGTTATTTTTAAATATAATTTTTTGTATGCTATAATACTAATAGTCAAACATATCTTTTAAGAATTACTGAAAATTTTTGTATAGATTTGCTCAATATAGAAGAAGTATAATTTTTTTTCTTAACTCATGATTAAGCGGAGCTATCAATGTATACGGTCAAACATATCTTGAATTAGTAGTAAATATTAAATTGTATCGTTTATGGTAATACAAAAAATATACATTATTAAATTTAGATGGAACTATTAATGTATACGGTCAAATATATTTTGAATTAGCTGTAAAACATTAAATTGTGTCGTTTATGGTAACACCGAAAATATATTTATTAAAGGTGATATCAGTTCAGCATGTATGTTGAATAGATAACATTTCATCCATGTTAAGCTAAATTACACGTAAATTTTTTTCACCATTTTAAAAATGAGTGCTTGTGCCAATAATAAAACGAGACTTACTACAGTCAATTAGCATTTTCACTGCATTAACGTCTTTGAATCAAATTAAGTGGATCTTTATATCACGTCCTATATTTTACTTAAGTATACCATGTATTTATACTATTATGTATTCAATATGTGTTTTTAATTTAATTTAAATAATTTAAATATATTTAAATTAATATTAAATAAAATTTAATATTTACCACCACCGTGCCACCGTCCATCGTGCATCGCCACCGCCGGTGCTGCCGTCCGCAGTGCACCGCCACCGTCGCCGTCCACGGTAACATGCATCTTCTCCGGCAACGTCTTCTTCTTCGGTCGCTGCAACACTTTACTTCTCCTCTTCTCCAGTCTCCTCTTCTTCTCCCCGGTCTCCTCTTCTTCTCTGACCCTATCTTCCCTTCTCCTGTCTCCTCTTCTTCTCCGGCTCCAACCCATTCTCCTCTTCTTCTCCGGTGACCGTTCTCCTTTCCTTCTCCGGCTCCGGCTCTCCTTTCTTTCCCCGACCCCCGCTCTCCTCTCCTTCTCCCGCTCCAGCTATCCTTCCCTTCTCTGGCCTCCGGTCTCCTTCCCTTCCCTGGCCCCCGCTCTCCCCTCCTTCTCCCGCTCCGACTATCCTTCCCTTCTCCGGCCTCCGGTCTCCTTCCCTTCCCTGGCCCCCGCTCTCCTCTCCTTCTCCAGCTTCAGCTCTCAATTTCTTCTCTCGGCCCCATTCTCTTCTCCGGCTCTCCATTTCTTCTCCCGACCCGTTCTCTTTGGGAAGACCTGAACCGGGTCTCCTTGACCGATTCTCCCTCCCAAGATCCGAATTGGGTGGTGGTGGTGGCAGTGGCGCCGGCGGCTGCGGTGGGGTGGTGTCGATGCCAGCGGTGGCGGTGTGGTGTCGGCATCGGTGGTGGCTGTGGTTCCGGTGTCGCAGTGGCGGTGGTTCCGGCACCGATCATTGGGAATATTTTTTTTTAATTTTAAATAATTAAAATTAGTATTATACATATATATACGTATTAAGGGGTAATTAGTAAAATACATAGCATGATATACCAACATCCCAATTAATGAGGGAAATGGGCCGAACACCCACGGGTGTACCTCAGCGGTTGGGACATGGGTGGGATTGCCAGTATTCCCAGGTTCGATCCTCGGCAGCGGCAGTGTGGGGAGTGCTTGCTTTGCAAGGGCACTCTTGTGCGCACCGAGGCAATGCCGAACCCATGGGTCCTGGCACTGGACTACCGTGATTTACATCTCATACGATGGCTTGGGTATGGACTGGTGTGGGCTGGTGTGGGCCGCTGAGTGCGAGCGGTGATCGCCTTTTGCCATAGGGAAATGGGCCGACAATTTTTATCTCTGGAATTTTGTCCTTTCTGAAAGAAGTAACTGACAAAAGTCTACACAATCTTTCTCTCTCCCAAATCAAAACAGAGTACTATTTTCACCTTTGCATTAATACTCTCTCTCTCTGTTCTTTACATGTTGCACCGAAACACTCTGACTGTGTGCTTCAAAGACATAACTTTTTCCGCCATTGAAGGCTTTGCTCAGCAGCTCAGATTCGGAAAGCAGAAGGGCCGTTTCGTTCTTCACAAGCTCAAGCTGTTAACAGTGAGTGCCATCATTATTAATTTTGCATGCGTTTTTTCATCTTCCAGAAAAAAGATTACTTACTGTTTCATTGCTTTTCTTGCTCCATTTTGGTTTACTCACCTGGGGTTCTGGGGTGCTTGTTTTCTGCCCTTTTCTGGTTTCTTCTTTTGTTTTGAAAAGGCCATTTTCCAGTTTTTGGTTTATGGGTGTACACTAACCTTTGTTTCGTACAAAATGTCTTAGGCTTGAATCCCGACCCACCGCAGGAGTCCGAGACTCCAAATTCCAATCATACAGCCACACCGCAACAGCCTCCTTCTCCAATCTCCATTGAAAAGGTTTGATTCAGCTCACAACTCAAGTCTTATGTTTTGATCGATTTTAGGATCTGATTCCGAGGATAGACGTTCTTATGGTGGTAAATTTTGATGTTTTAAACTTTCATATGAATTTTGCCTTGTTTGTGTCATTGTGTGTGTGCTAATTTGCTGAAAACTGTGTCTGGTCTCAACTTTTTGAGGCTTTGAGCTGCTGGAAAGTTTACATTCTTGTGACTTGATATGGGTGTTTTGTCTTGTGTTTGATTATTGGACATTATGGTGGCACTGCTTGTTCATTTTGTTGGTTAAAATATAGTCCTGAAAGGCAGTTTTCAATAACACGTTCATTGCACTGAAATTTGGTTTGCTGCATACTGATCTCAAATTTAAAGCAGAAATCCTGTCCTCAAACATTCAGTAAGCCTATTTTCACCAACTGATTATTGTTCTGTGATGGCCTTACTTGATCAGGGTAGTACTTCATTTGGATTTGTAGTATATGCGTCAACAGAATTTCAATGGCGTCGTCGGCATCTCAAGGTTCTCCGGGAAGTAATAGGGAAAACACAGGTATTCTCCATTTATCATTTTTTGTTGCTCAGTGATTGAAATTGAATGTAGTAGATTCTTCATAATGACATCTGTTTGTGTGTGTCTCTGGTATTTCCAATTCATTTTAGCAGTTACTCATTTTTAGCGTAGAACAGGGTGAGAGAGTGATTAGAAAATTGTGGATATTCAGTATTTTTGTGTTTCTTCCTTTTGGGTTCGTATGAAAAAGTTTTATCGGGTGGATCTTCTTGACAATATGGTGTCGATTTATTTCCAACTGAAACTGTTGTTTAAATCCAAGTGTCCTAAAATAGATAACTTCTGAGTGACATTATAGCCATTTATATTTTCTTCAAAGATATTGTTGATTACATTATGTTTTTCATTGATATGCTGTTCCCTCTTAAGTTCTTGTAACATCATCTTCAGGGGGTTCGACTAAAGATGCCCGTGTTGATAATCGGGAAAATGCAGAAATTCCCTCTCAGGAATTGTTTATCAGAGCTGCACAGTTTGATGAGGAGGCGAGTGAACGGATTACCGAAGAAAGCAGGGAAGTAGTTGGGAATAAAGATGGCAAGCTGCCATTTGAGAAGAAACACCCTCCATTGTGGTCTACACTGGAGTCCATGGAGGTTTTCCAGAAACTGCCTCAGAAGCCACATTTTAGGCCTCTAGAACAATTTGATGAGGTTTTTCGTGAAGGACGAGCCATAGCACGCATGGTCGACTTCTCCAATATGGTAGAGAGAATCTTACAGATTCAGTTTCTCTATGAACCCAAGAGCAGAACAGACGAGCTGAAACAAAATCTACTCGATTTAGAAGAGAATGGGTTCAATGTTGAAGTAGTAAGAAAACATCTAGCCATGAGGGAGAAGCTGGAAAAGCTTCGCGAACATATTGAAGAAGTAAAGGGTGAAGTTGATAGAGTTAGAATTGAAGAAGGGATGAATGTGCTATCGAAAGAGCAAGCAATGTCAATGAAGGAGGCAAAGGATCATCAAATCACTTCCCTGAAGTTAAAAGAGCTAATGTTAAAAGAAGATATAGCCTACGTGGAGCGAGACTATCAAACCTCAGTTGCTTCTCTTGGTATAAAAGGTAGTTGCAGTGGTCAAGGTGAAACTAGTTTTGTTTTATGGTTTACTATACTTGTTCTGCAGAGGATATTAAATGGCTTGTGAACAACTTTGGCTACTTCAAATGCCCTTTTATTATGTTATATGCCTGTTCTTAGCTGATTTTCTATAAATGCCTGAACATTTGCTGTTTTTATTACTGTTAATATGTTTACCTTCTTGAATAGGATGCATGTGTAAGGTTTTTCAATTTTATTTTTCTCAGTTGGTGCCAATCAAGTGCTCTCTCCAGAAGTTACTGGTCTGGAAGATTCATCTCCCATTGTAGAAAATTGTGGAGATAATCTGGTGTTAGACAAGTATGAAACCAAGGATAGCACGGACACATGTGTTGAGGCGAAGATTCAGGAAGAGAAGGATAATACTAGATGTGGTTCTGCTAATGAAGCTAATGTTTCTGAAGTTGAGTGGATTAGGGTCTGTGCTCAGATTGAGAGAGACAGGGAAGAGACTAAATCCAGTTCCAATGCTGCAGCTGATGTTCCTAATGTTGATAAAGATGAAGGAGAATTTGTTGGGGTGGAGGATGATGAAGAAGAAATGGAGGATGATAGAGCCAACGTGGAGCGTGACTATCAAACCTCAGTTGCCTCTCTTGGTATAGCAGGTAGTTGCTGTGGTCAAGGTGAAACTAATTTTGCTTTATGGTTTACTATACTTGTTCTGCAGAAGATGTTAAATGGCTTGTGAACAACTTTGCTATTTCAAATGCTCTCAGTAATGTTATATGTCTATTTTTAGCCGATTTTCTACAAATGCCTGAGATTTGCTGTTTTTATCACTGTTAATATGTTCACCTTCTTGAATAGGACACATCTGTAAGGTTTTTAAATTTATTTTTCTCAGTTGGTGCCAATCAAGTCCTCACTCCAGAAGTTACCTGTCAAGAAGATTCATCTCCCATTGTAGAAAATTGTGGAGATAATCCGGCTTCAGACAAGTACGAAACCAAGGATAAAACGGACACATGTGTTAATGCGAAGATTCAAGAAGAAAAGGATAATGGTAAATGTGGTTCTGATAATGTAGCTGATGTTTCTGAAGTTGAGAAAGTCAACTGGAATGGGTTCTGTGCTGAGACTGAGAGAGCCAGGGAAGAGACAAAATCCAGTTCCGATGCTGATGTTGATAAAGACGAAGGAGAATTTGTTGGGGTGGAGGATGATGACGAAGAAATGGAGGATGATATTGCTGAATCTGATTCTAATCCTGATCTGGATGTTTGGAACGAGATGTCATTGATCTTAGCAGAAAACTGGGAGGTACTTGCTTCTTATGTTCTTTGTCTGGATCTCTATATGTGTGTTAAAACTCTAATGCAAAATCTCCACAACTGGTAGCATAAAGAATTATATGAGCCACAGAACCCTGAAACCTTGATCTATAAGAAAGCATATTGTTTGCTCACATATATGTCAATCATTATTTGGAAAAATATAAGGGAAATTTCTATTAGTACGGCTACAGTAGTAGCTGTGCATGGCAACATTTGTGGAGTGTTCTCTATTTTCGCAGAATTTTTTTAAATATTACTTGAGGACGCATTCAGTGAATGCGTCCTCTCCTTTTTTTCATTTTTTTTTGCTTTCCGTTAATTTCTTGAATTTTCCTAGGTAAAGTCTTAGGAAAGACGGTCTTTCCATAGGCTTATGGAAAGACGGGGTTTGATTAGAATAATAAAAGGTAAAAAGTCTTAGTTGCAATATTAAAGTTTTAGTATGAAACATGTAGTAGTTATAAAATTTATAACCCGGTTCATGCAACCCAAAAATTTTATCTTAATTTCTTATAATTTACACTTTAAACCTTGGTCTTTCCATAACTTATGGAAAGACCGTCTTTCAAGAGACGGACTCATTTTCCTATAGGTATTTACACTTGGACGAGGATGCATTCAGTCCTCCAATCCCAGTTAAAAATCAAAATTTTCCTCCCAGCATCGTCATAATACTTTTATAATTATACAGTATGCCATGTATTTATTAGCAATTTTTTTTAAAAACTCCATCCCAATTTCGAATTTATAATAATAACAGAATAAACTCTTGCCTAAAATTTAGACTACCTAAAGTAAACTTTGTGTTAAGTATTTTGATTTAAAATGATATTACTAAAAATATTCTCAATCATGATAATTAAATTTCATCTGTTTTAGTTATTTTGATTTAAAGAATAATTAATAAATTATATATTTTACTGATTAAAATTCCTTATTTTATATTGAGGTCTTAATTAATAAAATGTGGGACTACAAAAAAATTATACATATACATATACATATACATATATATATATATATATATGTGTGTGTGTGTGTATGTGTGTGTGTGTTAAATTCAATACCCGTTTTCAAGAAATTATAGAATTCAAACAGTATTTAAAAAAATATATCAATATAAATTAAGAAAATTTAAAAATTAAAAATAATAAAAAAATCTGAGGACGCATTCTATGAATGCGTCCTCTAAACGATCTGGTTTAAAAAAAATAAAAAATTATGAGGATGCATTCATAGAATGCATCCTCTAAAAATAGTTCAAAAAATAAAATCACATTTGTGTCCATCACCCATCACATACATATGTTGCATCCGAAAATTTACTGTTCAGCACCAAAGAATCAAGAATTCAAAATAATAATGATGTTGTTAAGGATTGGAGTGAAGCTCAGAAGTCAGAACTAGGAAATAGCTTCACTTGTACTTAGTTTATCCACATAGTTTGTCATCAGAGCTCCCTTATGATATTCTTAATGCATATTGTTTGCTCACATATATATATATATATATATATATATATATATATATATATATATATATATATATTTTTGTTTTTTGTTTCTGAAAATGTTCTGGGTTCTTTCAGAATCTTTCCCTGCGAGGCTTTAGCTTTTCTCAATTTTATTAGCTCCATTTCTAAGTTATTTAGATCAAAGCTGATTTCTTGCAACGTTATGCTAAGTCAGATAGTTAATAACCATTTATCAAACATGATTTTGTTTATTTATTTTTCAAAGATGAGATGCTGTGAATAATTGAAGTAGCAACGATGTCTTAGTTGTTAGCTCAGTACTCCCTCCATTTCAATTTTGTTACCCTACTGATTTTTGTTAGAGTCATAATAAAATACTTTTGAGTTTCATTTACTAGGGAAAAAAAACTACAGTATGCATCTTATTCGATCAGGTTGTAATTTCGTTGCATCAAATGCTATATTTTTTACCTCACTCGTGCATGATGAATATATCAATAGTCAAATCTTTATAGCAATCTCTGGTCAATCATTATTTGGAAAATATTAATGATGTTAAGGATTGGAATAAAGTTCAGTAGTCAGAGCTAGGAAATAGCTTCACTTGTACTCAGTTTATCTATGTAGTTGTCTTTATATCAGAGCTCCCTAATGATTTTCTTAATGCCATTGTTGAATAGCCTCATTTAGTGGATTCTTCATCCGCTGCTCAAACTGGGGGTAATGAAGGTGCTGAAGAATGTGACCATCAGTTCATCTTCAAAGATGACATCGGTTCTGTCTGCCGCGTCTGTGGACTCATTAGGAAAGGAATCGATTCCATCATTGAGTATCAATTTGGAAAGGTTAGGAGTTCATGTAATCGATCTTTCATTGCTCAGGTTGTCTTATGCTTCATGTGTCACTTTTATTATACTGTGTATGTATGTGCATTTGCTGTATAAATCCTTGATCTTTTTATGTTTCCGCGTAAAGAGAGACATGCATGTTCTGATTAGTGCAAGTAAACTGTTGTTTTTTACGTTCTGGATGTTCATTTGCTAATCTTTTTGCATGGACTGGCTATGGATATTTATTTGGTCTTTTTGCTTGTGTTAGAGAAAAGTGAATGAAAGAGCCCACAGATATGAGCGTCCCAGTGGAACAAATAGCACTACTAGAATGCCTGTCCCTGATGGTACAAGACTGGGTGAGAGTTCTCTTCAAGTTTCAGTTCATCCGCGCCATCAGAAGTTCATGAAAGCTCATCAGTTTGAGGGGTTGAAGTTCCTCATGAGCAATGTGATGGCTGAAAAGCCAGGAGGTTGTGTAATGGCACATGCGCCGGGATCGGGTAAAACTTTTATGATCATCAGCTTTCTTCAGATCTTTATGTCCAAGTATCCTTCTGCTAGACCACTGATTGTGCTTCCAAGGGGCATATTATCAACTTGGAGGAAAGAATTCCAGAAATGGCAAGTGGAAGATCTGCCACTTTATGACTTTTACTCGTCGAAAGCAGAAAGCAGAATCCAGCAGCTTGAAGTTCTGAGGAAATGGGGAAATGAGAGGAGCATTATGTTTCTGAGCTACAAACAGTTCACTGTTATTGTGTGTGATGACGATGGCAGCAAAATTAACAAGGAATGTCGAGATTTCCTATTAGTCTGTCCATCCATTCTGATTATGGATGAAGGCCATACTCCGAGAAATGATGATACAGAAACATCCCTGTCTCTTGAAAAGGTTGAGACACCTAGGAAAGTTGTTCTCTCTGGCACACTTTTTCAGAATCATGTTAAGGAAGTTTTCAATGTTTTGAACCTTGTTCGTCCAAAGTTTCTGAAAACAGAAGAGCCTAAATCGATTAAAGCACGGATCATGAGCAAAGTAAAGGTTTCAAGCAGAATGGTATCACTGTCTGATGATCATTTCTATGAGGCTGTGGAGCGCACGATTCTTGATGATGACATAGAGTTGAAGAGGAAGATCCAGGTCATACAGGATCTGAGGGAGATGACCAGCAAAGTTCTTCACTATTACAAGGGAGATTCTTTGGACGAACTTCCTGGATTGGTGGACTTCACTGTCTTTCTTGAACTCAGCCAGAGACAAAGCGAAGCCATTGAAGTGTTAAAGCAGTGCAAGAGCAGGTTCAGAATATTCTCAGAAGGCAGTGCCATTTATGTGCATCCGCGTCTGATTTCAGTTCTGAAGGATTCTGGAGGTGATGGTAAAGTTGATGTGGGAAAAATCGACCTACTGTTGGAGGATATAAGTGAGGTGGGAGCTAAGGCAAGATTCTATTTGAATCTTCTAGAGCTTTGTGAATCAACGGGCGAGAAGCTTTTGGTTTTCAGTCAGTATCTTGGTCCTCTGAAGTTCTTGGAGAGGTTGACAGTGAAGGTCAAGAACTACACTGTAGGCAGGGAGATGTTTGTGATCACGGGCAATTCTGATTCAGACATCCGTGATGCCTCCATGGAGCAATTCAACACATCTTCCAGCTCCAGGGTCTTTTTTGGATCCATCAAGGCTTGTGGAGAAGGAATATCACTTGTGGGAGCCTCGCGGATTATAATACTGGACGTGCATTTGAACCCCTCTGTCACTCGCCAAGCAATAGGACGTGCATTTAGACCTGGCCAGCAGAGGAAAGTATACACCTACAGGCTGGTTGCCGCGGGTTCTCCTGAGGAGGAAGATCACTTAACATCCTACAGAAAGGAGTGCATTGCCAAGATGTGGTTCGAGTGGAACGCATATCAAGGTCTGAAGAAGTTTGAGATGGAGACAGTTGATGTTAACAACTGTGGCGATCTGTTTCTGGAGATGAAGAAGCTAAATGCTGATGTACTTTCTGTCTGCAGAAGGTTAGCCTTTTCTCCACACTGATGCATTCCATATATATTGCTTTTCCTTTGCTTGGTTGGCTTTAATTTCCTACATTATTTCATATTTTCTGCTATGCTAATGTCTGATATAAGTTTCCATATCTAGTGCATATTTGATGCTATGCTAATGTCTGATATAAGTTTCCATATCTAGTGCATATTTGATGCTATGCTAATGTCTCATGTAATTTTGCATATCTAGTGCATATTCTGTGCTTAATTTGTGCATAAGGGTATGTTTTGGACAGTGATTGTTAAAATATTATATAGAAGTGTTTCATCAAGAAGTGTAAAAAGTATTATCAAGAACCAGCTGTGCATTTGTCCAAACTACCATGTAAAATATGTTTTGATTTGTACCTTAAAAATCATGTTACAAAGGTACTTCTTTTTTTTCGTGTGTGTTTGATTGGTTTCCTTATGTTGAAACAATCAGGGGGAGTAAGGAAGCTAACAAAAATGCCTCCGGTTTTGTGCCAATGCCGGGTGATCACACAGCCAAGCAGATTGAGCAGCTCCAAGTTCTTGCTAAAGACTCTTTGGGAAGTGGTGGACAGTTAGAAATAAAATCAGGTGAGGAAGTACAAAGTGGAAGTCCTCAAAAACTTCTTGGCGGATCTGTGCTCTCAGGAAGCAAT
The DNA here is from genome assembly GCA_037428765.1 of Rubia yunnanensis. Taxonomy (NCBI): domain Eukaryota; kingdom Viridiplantae; phylum Streptophyta; class Magnoliopsida; order Gentianales; family Rubiaceae; genus Rubia; species Rubia yunnanensis. Next base: position 126,170,903 of record CM075062.1, read on the forward strand.
GGTGTTATTGAGGGATCTGAGAAACATAGCTGTTCAGAAAGTGGACAATTACAACTGAAATTAGATGAGGATGTTCAGAAAAGGAAAAGCGGAAGGCCTCGAAAATGTCTTGGAGGATATGAGCTTTCAGGAAACAATGGTGATGTTGAAGGATCTGAGAAACCAGGACAATTACAAATGAAAACAGGTGTAGAAGTTCATAAAAGGGAAAGGAAGAGACCTCAAAAACTTATTGATGAATATGTTCTCACTTCTGAAGATCCTAGGAAGAGGAAGAAGGAGACAGCTCTTGAGTGTGATGCTGAAAAATCTCTTCCAGGGGTATGAACCAACTGCATGTGAAATGATATACAGTATAGTCAATTTTGTTGTTCTGTGAATCTTTTGACATAATATGATAATATTGTGACTAAAATCTTTCAGCTGTTTTTTGTTTTTCCTTTTTCCTGAATTCAGAGTCAGAAGAGAACTGAAAAGGAGAAAGATGTCGGGGAAGAATTGATCGGCTCACGGATAAAGGTGTGGTGGCCTGATGACCAACAGTAAGTACCTTAATACTCCAATGGTAACAGTTACTGATGCTGATTATGTCTCTAGCTTCTGCTTACCACACTTTTGCGCCTGACCATCTTCTTCTCTTTGTTGATTTGCCTGCTTAAACTGCGACCTTATTTCCTTCTGATTTTTCGTTTTGGATATTACAAATGAGTGCTTTGAGAAACAAGTTTATTCATTGAAGTTAGCAACTTTGCATTGTAATTCTCTTCAATGCTCCTTGGTACTCAAGTTCCCTTCAGTACTAGTAACTTTAAATGGCCTCCTAAACTTCATTTATTTATTCTTTGTTTGCATAATCTTTTAGGATCCTAATATGCCTCATATATAAACTTGTAATTGCCTGAAAATTTTCAATATGTATTCTGATAATCTCTAGTTTTGCATAACATCGACCTAATTCTAGCTGTAAATTTCCTCTGATTAAATTTATCTACTCACGGATTGACTCATTTCTTGCAGGTACTATGAAGGCATTGTTCAGTCCTACGATCCTGCCAGGAAGAAGCATAAGGTGATCATCATATCATAAAGATGTTTATTCCTGCATAAGGCTTCTTGTTTTAGATACATTGCATGTGTTTGAGTTATCTGAGATATCATTCCATCATCTGCTTTCATCCATGCTTTAGGTGGGGTATTTTGATGGCGATGTAGAGAAATTAATACTCAAAAAAGAGCAGTGGTTACTGGTTGATGGAACATCTGATAGTCAGCCGGTGCGTTTATATTATTGCGGTTTTCTACTGTATGGTATCTTGCTATTGGTGTGTTAGTAATATGTTTCCATCTTGATCTAATCATAAATAGGATCAAGTGCTTCCAAGTGCTTCTGCCATGCCTGTTGCCGAGTAAGTACCGTTTCAGATGGCTTAGTTTTCCCTTTTTTGTCTCAAACGAAAATCCTAGTTGCAGAAGCAATCTTGTTTACTCATTGTCATTACTTGTGTAGCAAGTAGTCAATATAATCATCGCAAAGACAGAACTATTTTTCATCTGAATGAGCTATACACGATTTCTGACTCTCATTTATGCAGTTCACTAATTTAGCTTAGTTTTCGTTTTTTAGGCCTCTGGAAGAGAAAGAAAGGATCATCGAGGACAAGGAAAAGGCGGCTGCAAAGGAAGGCGACGCGAGTTCTTCCAAGGAAAGGTATGCATTGATCTCATTGATACACACTTTCAGGTTGTAAGCTGCAGATTTTCCTGTCATATCTTTCTTTCGTTGATTTATCGTACCCGTTTAGGTCTGAGATCGAAAGCAACAAGCATGAAGAACACGAAAAATTGGGCTAAGAAGAGAGGCGGTGCTAGTTCTTCCAATGAAAGGGTATGTAGTTTATTGTTGCTGCTGTACATTGATCTTCTTGTTGTACGTCAAAAGACATACAAATTATTAACAGATGCATTGTTTTCAGGTTCAGCTGCTAAAGAAGCGTGGGATAGAATTCTTGTCTAAGCATCCTTGAAGTGGTGCTTTATTACATTATTGTTTTAAGGTTGAATTTGATAGTATATGTTGGTGCTAATTTAGAGTGGCCTTATTGGTCTTTAAATTAACATTAGTTGTTAATGATTATACTGTGTTTGGTTGATCAGAACAGAATTATGCTTGCGTAATTTTCAAATATCTATCTATGCAGATATACTCTTCAGATCCTTAAGTATTCCTGTAATTAGCTGTTGATTTTCAAAGTGGCTTTTATTGAAGATTTAGCAAATTTAGATAAGATTTCATTGCACTGCTACTTGAGCCACAACTGAATAATATCCTTGATATCACATACGAGCTTGATGTTAAGATCATTTGTTTAAGGTAGCAGTCAAATATGGTGATCTAAATTGATTTTTTCATGTGTATATGCTGCAGTTTCTTGCATCTAAATACTGAATGTTTCCTAGGCCTTTGGGGTTATGCTCTATTATTATTCTTCTATAAAGAAAGTGTAGCAAAAGAGCTCTATTTTTTCCCCCTGAATAGCTGCACAAGTGCACATAATGAATTAAAACTTCCCCCTAGTTCTGAATTTGTGGTACACTTTTTTTTTTAGGGTTGTTTCTTCTATATTGTCACACTCTCACTCTCTATTTTTGGTAAGATTTCTTCAATTTCATCCACTCATTCCACTTTTTACTTTCTACATTCAATTTCACCAACTTATTTTATTCACCTAAATCCAAGCACGTAAATCTATGATGCCATAAATAGAGAAACAGAAGAAGCACTACTCAACTATAACAATATCTTTTAACATATTTGTTAATGTCAGAAGTACTGAGAGAACTTAAAGAACAATCAAATAAATCTTCGAGGAATCTATAAGAGGAGGCTAAACATGTTTTACTTTTGCCTTGGTCCTGAATCTAGATTATTCTATAAACCTATAACTCAACAAACTCCATCTCATTTACCTTCCAAATGTACAGCTTGTGAACACATAGACTCTATTTCTCATTACTTCAACTCATGTGCCTCAGCTATGTTTCTTTGGAATAAATTTCATGAGGCACTGAATTTGCCAGCTAGATCTTTTAATACTATTTGGGAAAGAGTGGAATACTATTGGTCTTTAAAACCTGCTTCACCACATCATTCCTCCATAATTATTGTTCTTCCTTGCTTAATATGTTGGGAATTATAGAAAGGTAGAAACAAAATGATTCATGATAACATGAGAAGCTGTGTTCATGCTCAATGGAAAAACATTTCTGATCTGTGCTTTATGACTTTCTCAGTTCATCCTAAAGTTAGTTGTCATACACATTGTAACTTGGTCTCCAAGGGATTAGTTCCTCCCTATAAAAGGAAAACGAAGAGAATACTGAACTTAATAAAATGGGAACCTCCAGACTTTGGACTTAAAGTTAACTGTGATGCTGCCTTACAAGGGAATAATCTGGGGGTAGGGTGTGTTCTTAGAGATCATAATAAAAGGGCTGTACATGCTGAATCATGCTATATGGAAATAAATAACACCCATCTCATGCCTCATTTAGTAGTTCTAAAGGCTGAAATGTTGGCTATCCTTATAGGATTGGAAGCTGCAAAGGACAGGACTGAGCATGTTCACATTCAATCGGATTGTGCTACGGCGATACAAATCTTCCATGATCAGATCTGTCCGTGGCCTCTTTTGCAGCTTCGGGACCGGATCAAATTAGCTACTTCACCTTTTCAAACGGCCATCTTCAGCCACATCCACAGAGAAGGAAACCAAACACTAGACTTCCTAGCAAAACTGGCAATTAGAAGATGATACACCACTCAATTTTCCGACATTCAAACATCACTGAGGTTCTCGTTTCTCAACCGCAGGGAAACTTTATTCCCTCAATTTAGATGGAAAAAACACTACACTAGCTAGGTTCTTTATTGTATTCTCCTTGGACTGAAATCTCTTGATTGTCTGGCCTTCATAAGCTTCACACAGGGGTGGAGAGCTTAGAGAAGGAAACACATTCAAGAGAATTCATTCAAGTATCACGAGCTTCATGTTTTGACATAGGACCATGCTATAACTGTTTTGTAAATCAATCTTTGGGCTGCTTCATAGGGTGTGGGATCCATTAATACAAAAACCCCCGCTCATCCATGATGAGTGTTTTGAGTTAAAAAAAAACAAACTCCATCTCCTTCTCGAGGCGCAGGGCACTGAACTGACCCGGTTATAATTTCTCCAAATGTGGTTATATGGTTAGATGTGTCAATTCGGGTTATCGTGTCACATTCATATTGGGTTGGAAACGTGTCGTGTTGAAACATGTCGGGTTGAATTGTGTTGATTTCATTTGTCGTGTCGGGTCGGGTTGGGTTGGATACTTATCGTGTCGGGTTGAAAACATGTCAGTTTTTTTCTCAGATTGGGTCGTGTCGGGTTGAGTTAATATCGGGTCGGGTTACTGTCGTGTAATTTTTATATTCAGATTAGATCGGGTCGGGGCATAATATTGCCGGGTTGAATTGGGTCGGGTTATTGTCGTGTCATTTTTTGTAGTGAAGTTTTGTTCGGGTCTGATTATGTCAATTATATTTTATAATGTTTCATATTGAATTCAGATATATTTTGGGTTGGTTCATTTTAGATTGAGTTATTATGTCACCCAATTAAATTTGTGTTGATTTAGATTATATTTCAATAATACTGTTGTTACAACTGCACTATTATCAAGTATTGTTTCGTTGTAACTTGCAAAATGTAAAAACTTGACTCGTAACTCCAAATTAAAATTCGCTCGAAACTGATGCTACCCTATACACCCCCATTGTATTTTCCAAGTACGTAACAAAATATTTATCAACAATCGAGCACAAAAATATATCTGTAATAATTTTCAATTTCCATTTCTTACTTCTAAGTAATCAACTTTAAATTACACTAGAACACGTATTAGTGCTTTCCAATAATTCACCAAAAAATTAATTAATTTAATATTTCTATATTTAGGCAAGAATAACAAAAAATAATGTATTTTGGAGCAACGAATTATGGGGTAACACAATTTTGGGCCACAGTGTAATTTTTCAAGACTGTGTAGAAGTATTCAATGTTGACTTTCAAGGTCCTTATGTTCACCCATACATGCCCAAATCGCAAAGTCGCAATATTACATTATTGAATTGCTTTTTAGTGTCGCCAATTTCGTGATTAGACAATTCCAACTTTCTTGGAGGAACCTAAGTGCAAAAAGTAAAAACTTGACTCGTAACTCCAAATTGAAATCCGCTCGAACGTGATGATACCCTATACACCCCCATTGTATTTTTCAAGTTCGTAACTGAATATTTATCTACAACTAGGCACAAGAACATATCCGTAATCCTTTTCAATTTCTCTTTCTTACTTCTAAGTAATCAACTTTAAGTTACTCTAGAACATGTACTAGCGCTTTTCAACATTTCACCAATTTTTTTTTGTTTTCTATTTCTATATTTATGGAAGAATAACAAAAATTGTGTAATTTGGAGAGAAGGATAATGTCGTAACATTTTTTTGGTCATAGCGTAACTTTCCATAAATATGTTAGAGATGCTTTTGTACCTACTATCTTAGTTGAATAGCAGTGTTGAGTATTCATTGAATTTAATTCACTTTTTAAAATACTTTACTGCAATTTTGTGTTGTTATAAATATTCTGATTCTAATTTTTTTTAATAAAAAACTAGTAAAGTCCCACCGCGCATTGCGCGGCATTATTAATTAAAAAATTAGGATTACTTTTAAGTATTTTTGTGTCTTACATTTAAATTGAAAATAAACAACTTTATTTACAATTCTTAAGTTTAGTTATATAAGGAAAAGACAAAGTCTTGTGTAAGACCGTCTCACGGTGAGACCGGGGATTAAATTGCAAAGATTTTAAGATGGGGTGTCATATTGATGTTTTAAAAGTTCAGGAATTTAATGTGTAATTGTGATAATTTGAAATTTAGTCCAGTTCTATTAATTTTTTGCCCCCAATTTTAGTTTGCTCTTTTCCTATTTTGCCTCTAGTCCTTGGTCTCACCATGAGACGGTCTCACAAGAGACGGACTCCCAGGAAAAATATATGAGTAATGAAGTGAAATAATTAGTTTATTTAGAAATCGTTACGTATTAAATACAATAAAAATGATTATTTTTATAATATTTCATTCAAATTATTTAAAAAATAATTATTTATATGTTGAGCTCATTTTAAAGGTTATCATAATTATATATATATATATATATATGTATATATATATATCTCACTGAATAAAATTAAATATCAAATATTCTTATTAGTCCCACTAATTAAAAAATATCCTCATCGAACAGTGACTCGGTATATAACAAGATTTTGTGATAATTTATTAAATATTATTTTTACAATACTTTTCAAACTGATTTTTGAAATTAATATTTAGTCGACTCTCTATAATTACTAATGCAAAACCATAATTTTAATGAGATATCTCTCTTTATTTGACTATTATTCATTAGATTTATAAATTTAGTCGTGTGCATTTTTAATTTAAGCTTGTGTATTCACATTTGTTATGAATTGACTTTACGTACTAGTAATCATATGGCTAAAAACCTCACTTGTTATTAGTTTGATGCATAACCAACTTGACTTGGTTCCATATTAAATGTTAATTGACTTTTTATAACTGCATCTGTTTTGGATTGATTACATGCATGGTTATATAGTTAATTTATCAAGTTGAATTAGGTTCGTGTTAAATCGAGTTTGGGTTGATCTCGGGTTCGGGTTCAGGTCGGGTTCGGGTCCAGATTATCGGGTCATATTCGGGTTTTTGGTTGAATTTGGTCGTGTCGGATTCGGGTACATGTCAATATTTCTAGGGTTAAAATTGGGTTTCGGGTTGAGTGTGGTCGTGTTAGGTCGGATTTGGGTAAATATTTCTCTGATCAGATTGGATTTCAGGTTGATTCGTTCGTATCGGTCCAGATCGGATTCTCGATTCGGGTAAGAGATTGACATGTCTTACTAGAAAAGAAACATGTCTTACTCCTTTTCTTACTTTAATGGTAAAAAATCGGTTGAAATTATATTTTATTGTTTCCTTTTCTGAAATGAATTCATCTCTTAAAATACAGACTTTTCATAAATTATGAAAACATTAAGATTTAAATTGTAAATATTTTAAAAAATATCTACATAAAATTTTTGGGTTGCATTATGCGAGTCCTAAAATTATAATTATTGCATGTTGCATAATACATTTTTAACATTGCAATTAAAACCTTTTATCTTTCTATAATTTTAATTAAACCCTATATTTTCACAGCCTTATGGAAATACAATATTTCCCAAAACTTTGTCTTGTGAAATAGCCTATTAATTGACAAGCTCCCCACCATTTCATCATAGAGAAATTTTGAATTGAAAGAGTAGGTATATTGTTTATTGTAAATTAAAGTAGATAGTTATAAGAATATGTTGGACATATATTGATTATATCATGCGAAAAAATAAATAACAAAAATTGAACGAGCAATTAACATATGCAAGAATAATACAATTTTATTAATTATTCAAGCATACAATTGAGAAGCTTAATTACAAATAATCAAAGCATGAATCACGTTTCAAGTAATCACAAATTGATGGAGTCACGAGTAACACTCGCTGCCCTTGAAACGAATGAGTCCCGTCGTGGACATCGTTCCCTAGGATAAAACCATCGCAGGCAACAATTAACATTTAAGAGTTACCTGGGATTCACGCAAGGCCCGAAGAACTATCACCGACAGAGACAGAAAGAAGTGAGACTCAAGTTTAGAATAAATGAGGAACTTGAGAATGGTGCGAATTTTCTGACTGACTTAGAGGCTCTATTTATACTACTCTAAGAGACCCTAATCATGGAAACATGATATTCTGATTTTCTGTAATTAGAGAAGAATATTCTCCAATCACCAACTCACCAAATCCGAGACATTCCATGAATACTCGAATCATATCTGCTGGAAAAGGAAGAAATATTTGTACAAATATTCTTCATCATATTAAACATGGTAAACCGCATATTTATTTAAGATAAGATATCTCACAAAATATGGAAGTATTTTGTTCTTATCTCTTAAGAATTACACACAAGTAATTCCATATATACTATGCGGTTGGGCCTTCATAAGACTTCCATGCGATCCATACGTATTTTGGACAGTCCAGAGAAAATTACCTGGGCCAATTTTTGCCCATTTTTTTCCTCTTTCAAGAGTGAAATTAAAACATTCATATCTCATTCACCCTTGATCCGTTTTGAGAGTTTAAATAGTCGATTTTATAGTACTCGCGGAGGAGAACCCAAAAATGATATCTATTGACCCAAAATCTGTTCGGGTCCCACTCTAAACGAAGACCAAAAAGTTGACGAATTTTAACCTTTTTAACCATCATTTTCCAACAATCCCCCACATGAATAGATATTGATGTAGGAATCAGAACAATCACGTTAGACACAGAGTTTGACTTGGTGATAGATTCATTTCGACGGCATAGATGCTGCATAGGATAAGTAGGTGTCACCCTTTGAACTTTCCCTTGAGAGAGTACACTTAGCCCACTGGTTAGGAAGTAGACGCGATTTCCTTGAACTTCCCCAACCGCTTGTGTGAACGACAATGCACTTCCCACAGACATCTTTCCTAGCCCTTGCGCTTTCCTCGGTTGTGTCCATTAATCAGGCCATGGCACACGCCTAGTTCTGTAAGGTTTCTAAAGAATTGCGTCCTAAAAATTCCCTTTCGAAGCGGCCACACTTCTCGCTTACATAGGTGATTCTTGGCGTAAGAGCAGTTCCAGAGACTATGCGCTCTTTCAAGTACTTCACACTTGATGCCACGAACCATTAAAAGCAACCTAATGCTTAACCTCCATTCACATCACTGTTTCTTCATCATAGGAATAAGACAGGAGGTATGAAACCCCCACAGTGATCGCAATGGGTCTTTGCAGTTTAGTTGTCCCTTTGAACCTAGATCTTGGGATCTCCAGTCACATAGGTTGGGTGTCCACGTACGTAACCCATCATTTAATGGACTTCAGTCCCATTCCTCTCGATGATATTTCAACTACCTCTCGATTCAACCCTTTAGTCAAGGGATCGGCTATGTTGTCCTTCGACCTTACATAGTCAATTGTGATCACTCCAGTTAAGAGAAGTTGTCTTATGGAACTATGTCTCTGTCGAATATGACGAGACTTCCCATTATAGAGCATATTCTGAGCCTTTCCAATAGCAGATACACTATCACAATGTATACATATGGCTGGCACAGGCTTCGGCCATCTAGGAATGTCCTCTACGAATTGACGGAGCCATTCGGCCTCCTCACCCGCCTTATCTAAGGCAACAAAATTAGATTCCATCGTGGATCGAGTAATAACCATTTGTTTAGAGGACTTCCACGAGACTGCTCCTCCACCTAGTGTAAATACATACCCACTAGTGGATTTCAGGTCCTTTATATCGTGTATCCAGTTTGCATCACTGTATCCTTCAACTACAGCTGGATAACTCGAATAATGAAGACCATAATCACGAGTATAACGTAGATATCTCAATACTCTAGTTATTGCTTTCCAGTGAGTCATACTGGGGTTACTCGTGTATCTACTCAACCTACTTACAGTGTAGGCAATGTCTAGTCTAGTACAACTCATCAAGTACATCAGACTCCCAATGACTCTCGAGTACTCCACTTGATTAATAGCCTCCAATTTGTTCTTTCGTAGATGCAAATTTGGATCTATTGGAGTCATCGCCACCTCTGAGTCATTCTTGTTGAATTTCTCAAGGATTTTATCTACATAATGAGACTGGGTTAAGGTGATACCATCAGAGGTTCGAATGATCTTTATCCCCAAGATCACATCCGCCAGTCCCATATCCTTCATGTCAAAACGAGAATTCAACATGTCCTTGGTAGATTTGATCATCTTTTCATTACTACCCACAATGAGCAAGTCATCTACATATAAACATAGGATTACATATCCATTTTCCGTGTCTTTCACATAGATGCACTTATCACACTCATTTATTTTGAAACCATTGGCAAGGACGACATGGTCAAACTTCTCATGCCATTGCTTTGGTGCTTGTTTGAGACCATACAATGATTTCACCAACTTGCAGAATTTTCCTCCTTGACCGGGAGCCGTAAACCCCTCAGGTTGCTCCATGTAGATTTCTTCCTCTAAATCTCCATTCAAGAAGGTAGTCTTCACATCCATTTGATGAACCTCAAGCTTACGCAGCGCGGCGATAGCAAGTATCATTCTAATGGAGCTTATTCTCGTGACTGGAGAATAAGTATCAAAGCAGTCAAGACCTTCCTTTTGTCTATAACCTTTGATTACAAGTCTAGCTTTATACTTGTCAATCGAGCCATCTGCTCTCACCTTCTTCTTGAAGATCCATTTGTAGCCCAGTGGTTTACACCTCGGAGGTAAGTCCACTAGCTCCCAAGTATGATTATGTAGAATTGAGTCGATTTCGCTTTTAATCGCTTCTTTCCACATAGGCCCCTCAGACGAATTCACAGCTTCTTTATAGCTTTGTGGCTCACTTTCAAGCATAAACGTTAGATAATCAGGACCAAATGTTTTTTTGGTCCTAATCCGTTTACTTCGTCTAGGTTCATCCACTTCCTCCTCTTGATCCTCGAGATCGTCAGGAATTACTACGCCTTCGTCTAATGACTCAATGGTCCTTTTCGACGACTCAGCCCTTTCCTTGGCAGGGAACACATCCTCAAAGAAATTTGCATTTCTTGATTCCATTATCGTGTTCTTGTGAATCTCGGGATGATGAGATTCATGTACAAGGAAGCGATAAGCACTACTCTCATGTGCATATCCTATAAAGATACAGTAAACTGTTTTAGGTCCGATCTTTAACTTCTTGGGGGGTGGGATTAATACCTTCGCAAGGCACCCCCACATTCGCAAGTACGTAAAGGATGGCTTCGTGCCTTTCCACAACTCATGAGGAGTTGTTTTCTCATCCTTACGGGGTATCTTATTCAAAAGATAGTTGGCCGTCAAAATAGCCTCCCCCCACATGCTCTGTGGCAACCCAGAACTTATCAACATTGCATTCATCATTTCTTTAAGAGTGCAATTTTTTCGTTCAGCCACACCATTAGATTGAGGCGAGTAGGGGGCAGTGACCTCGTGAATAATGCCATGTTCATAACAATGGTCCCTAAATGGCTCTACATATTCACCTCCACGGTCACTTCTAATCACCTTGATCTTCTTATCAAGTTGATTTTCAACTTTTGTTTTGTAGAGAACAAATTTCTCAATTGCCCCATCTTTGCTTTTCAGCAAGTACACATAATAGTATTTCGTACAATCATCCACGAAAGTGATGAAATACTTGTTACCTCCTCTTGTTTGCACGAACTTGAGATCATAGATATCAGTATGTATTAACTCAAGAGGTTTCGTGTTTCGTTTAACTTGTTTGAAAGACGTTCGAGTCATCTTAGCTTCAACACAAGTTTCACACTTATGATTTGCATCAATTTCCATGTAGGTATGTTCTCCATTTTAATTAATCTTCTTATCGAATCATAATTAACGTGTCCTAGTCTACCATGCCATAAATTGGAAGACTCAATCATGTAAGCAGAAGAAGAAGCATTCATTTCATCTTTCTTAGGAGGTACAACCATGGTGTTCAACTTGAACATACCATCTAGCTCATAACCTTTGCCTACAAACATACCTTGCTTTGACAAGACTAACTTATCAGACTCAAACACTAGCTTAAAGCCATGCTTGATCAACATAGAACTAGACACAAGGTTCTTGCGAATGTCTGGCACATACAAAACATTCTTCAAAGTCAACTCCTTCCCAGACGTCATCTTTAGCACCACAGTGCCACGGCCTTTCACCATGGAAGTTGCAGAGTTGCCCATGTAGATGGTCTCTCCATCTTCAATTGCCTTGAAGTTTGAGAACACTTCCTTGACAGAGCAGATGTGCTTCGTAGCACCAGTGTCAATCCACCATTCCTTTGGATTGGAGTCCACCATGCTGACTTCAGAAATCACAACACACAGATCGATGTTATTCACATCTCGTGCAAGATTTTCAACCATGTTGGCCTCATTCTTGGCATTCTTTGGCTTCTTACACTTGGAGGACTTGTGCCCAACGAGGTTGCAATTATAGCACTTGCCAGTGAACTTCGACTTCTTCGAAACTCCACCCTTAGCTCCCAACTTGGATCCCTTCTTTGCATTGGGCTTCTTGGACTTGGAGCTCCCACTAACCTCCACGAGATTGGCCCTTGCCACAGGCACAGATCCATTCATCCTCTTTTCAGAGATGCGATTATCCTCCTCAACACGAAACTTTTGGATCAGATCCCTCATGGTCATCACCTTTCGCTTGTGTTTCAGATAACTTTTGAAGTCCTTCCAACTTGGAGGCAGCTTCTCAATGATGCAATAGACTTGGAGAGTCTCGCACATTGTCATCTTCTCGGCTATCAGCTCATTGATCATCATTTGAAGCTCTTGAGCTTGACTGACCACAGACTTGGCATCAACCATCTTGTAGTCGAGGAACTTGCCGACGACCCACTTCTTGGATCCAACTTCCTCACCCCTGTACTCTTGGTCAAGATTTTCCCACAACACCTTAGAAGGCTCCTTCACCTCATACACATTCCAAATAGCATCGTGAAGGCTATTCAAAAGGATGTTGCGGTAGATATACTCCTTAGAGTTCCACTCCACCGCAGCATCTTGAGCTTCCTTAGCGCTTTTCTCATTCACAATGGGACGATCTTCGTGAACGTAACGTTCCAAACCCATAGTGGACAAGTAGAAGAGCATCTTCTGTTGCCACATCTTGAAGTTCATACCATTATTGAACTTCTCGGGTTTCTCAGCATGAGGAACAGCCACAAGAGGCATCACCCCAGGGGTAGTCTTCGCAGCATCATTGCTCGACATGGTTCTGGGATTCAACAATGTGTACATACAAAATTATTCACCATTAAATATAAGTACACATGAAATATTGTAGTATAATATTTTTAAACAATTATACATTGCAAATTGCTCAATCTGATTTTGTTATAAATAACCAAAACCATTAGCATGCATATTTTTGCAAACATATAATTTCCATAAAGCATGCAATTACCTATGATTTGCTCAGAATTACAAATCATATGCGTATTTTTGGACAAACATTGATATGCATATTAATAAATATGGCAGGCAAGTAATATATGCATTATTCACGCATGATTATTTTGACTACATATTCTTCACGCATGCATACTGGAAATACGCATGAATTTCCAAATTTTCCATGCAATCTATATCAATCTATATGTTCTTCGCATGCATTATTAAACAAATCAATATAAATCAACAAATTATCATTCGTTTCAAGACTGTTGGACATATATTGATTATATCATGCGAAAAAACAAATAACAAAAATTGAACGAGCAATTAACATATGCAAGAATAATACAATTTTATTAATTATTCAAGCATACAATTGAAAAGCTTAATTACAAATAATCAAAGCATGAATCACGTTTCAAGTAATCACAAATTTATGGAGTCACGAGTAACACTCGCTGCCCTTGAAACGAATGAGTCCCGTCGTGGACATCGTTCCCTAGGATAAAACCATCGCAGGCAACAATTAACATTTAAGAGTTACCTGGGATTCACGCAAGGCCCGAAGAACTATCACCGACAGAGACAGAAAGAAGTGAGACTCAAGTTTAGAATAAATGAGGAACTTGAGAATGGTGCGAATTTTCTGACTGACTTAGAGGCTCTATTTATACTACTCTAAGAGACCCTAATCATGGAAACATGATATTCTGATTTTCTGTAATTAGAGAAGAATATTCTCCAATCACCAACTCACCAAATCCGAGACATTCCATGAATACTCGAATCATATCTGCTGGAAAAGGAAGAAATATTGTACAAATATTCTTCATCATATTAAACATGGTAAACCGAATATTTATTTAAGATAAGATATCTCACAAAATATGGAAGTATTTTGTTCTTATCTCTTAAGAATTACACACAAGTAATTCCATATATACTATGCGGTTGAGCCTTCATAAGACTTCCATGCGATCCATACGCATTTTGGACAGTCCAGAGAAAATTACCTGGGCCAATTTTCGCCCATTTTTTTCCTCTTTCAAGAGTGAAATTAAAACATTCATATCTCATTCACCCTTGATCCGTTTTGAGAGTTTAAATAGTCGATTTTATAGTACTCGCGGAGGAGAACCCAAAAATGACATCTATTGACCCAAAATCCGTTCGGATCCCACTCTAAACGAAGCCCAAAAAGTTGACGAATTTCAACCTTTTTAACCATCATTTTCCAACCGAATAAATGTATTGTAATGTTTTTTTTATAAGCATTAATGTAATTTCTAAACGGTCCATTATTCTGCTCCGTCTAATATACAAAAAGCTATTTGAATCTCGGTATCTCCTACGGAATAAATAAGTAAGCAAGGAATTATTATTCAAATAGAATATATATTTATAAATCGTAATAAAATTTATATAGTTCATAGAATTATATTTAGTTGTCTTTTTTATAGGTTCAGTTGGTTTATTATTAAGTTATGAACAATTCTCTATATTTTTAAACTCATACGCTGCATTGTTCAAGTTATACACTGAATTGTTTAATTTAAAAATATTTAAGTAACATATTTTTTTATTAACATTTGTACTTTTATATATAAATCTTATAGTTTTATATTGAAACACCCCTTATTACATATTTTAACTTATAAACTAGCGGGAGTCCCACAGCGCGTTGCGCGGTGTTTTTGATTAAAAATATTTAATTTAATTAATATATAATATTTACATGTCACATTTGAATTGAAATAAATAAATAAATTATAAGTGTATTCATCTAAGAATAATTATCTAAATTGTAAAACAAATAATAAATTTTGTTGGAATTTATTAATAATCAATAAGATGAAAAAAATATTATTTTTATAACCTTTCAAGAAATAATATATTGCAAGTACATGAAGTAAGTAAAATATAAAAAAGAAACATTGAACTTGTGGAAAACAAGGAACTGTGTGTATATGTGAACTAAATAATGAATAGGGTGGCATAAATGTAGAAAAGTTTTTGTCACAATCATTGTCTATATGTTTATTTTGGAGAACTGTTGTTTATATACTAATATAATCTTATATACTTGAGAAAGTGCCGATATAACCTTAGAAAAAAAAAGTACCGATTTAATGAAAGTGCCAATATAATCCTCTGGTAGACTTTCCAGCGTTAACTGTGCCTTTTCAACTGTTGACCGTGCCTTTTCAACTGTTGACCGTGCCTTTTCAACTGTTGACCCACCTTAAAATGACAATAATGCCATTAGACCAAAAGATGAATTTGGGTGGACAATTATAACCTTACCCATAACCATCGAACCATCGTCGCCGCTGCGGTAATAGGTAGGGTTATACCAGCACATTATGAATTTGATAGGGTTCAAGTGGTATTGGGTTCAAGTGGAGAGGTTCGAGTAGTACTGGGTTCGAGTGGAGAGGTTCGAGTGGTACTGCGTTCGAATGGAGAGGGCTCGGGTAGTACTGGGTTCGAGTGGAGAGGGTTCGCATAGTACTGGGTTTGAGTGGAGAGGGTTCAGGTAGTACTGGGTTCGAGTGGAGAGTTTCGAGTGGTAATGAGTTCGACTGGAGATGGTTCGAGTAGTACTAGGTTCGAGTGGAGAGGGTTCGAGTAGTACTAGGTTCGAGTGGAGAGGGTTCGAGTGAAGAGGGTTCGGGTGGTGAGGGTTCGAGTGGAGAGAGTTTGGGTGGTGAGGCTCGAGTGGAGAGAGTTCGAGTCGAGATTCGAATGGAGAGGTTCGAGTGGTACTGGGTTCGAGTAGAGAGGGTTCGAGTGGAGAGGGTTCGATTGGAGAGGGTTTTAGTGGTACTGTGTTCGAGTGGAGAGGGTTCGAGTGGTAATGGATTCGAGTAGAGAGGGTTCGAGTGGTACTGGGTTCGAGTGAAGAGGGTTCAGGTGGTGAGGGTTCAAGTGGAGAGAGTTCGGGTGGTGAGTTTTGAGTGGAGAGAGTTCAAATTGAGATTCAAGTGGAGAGGTTAGAGTGGTACTGGGTTCGAGTGGAGAGGGTTTGAGTGGAGAGTTTCAAGTGGAGTGGGTTCGAGTGGAGAGGGTTCGAGTGGTTCGAGTGGGCTGGGTTCGAGTGGTACTGGGTTCGAGCGGAGAGGTTCGAGTGGTACTGGGTTAGAGTGGAAAAGCTTGAGTCAAGGCGGATGGTTGATGTTCGAGGGGTGGATGGTTTGAGTGGTGGCGAGGCGGATGATTGATGGATCGAGGGGTGATGCCTCGAGGAGGATGGTTGATGGTTCTAGGACCTAGAGGGTTAATGAATCGATAGAGAGACCCGTGCGGTACTGGGTTCGAGTAAAGAGGCTCGAGTGGTGCTGGGTTCAAGTGGAGAGGGTTCGATTGGAGAGGGTTCGAATGGAGAGGGTTCAAATTTAGAGGGTTCGAATGGAGAGGGTTTGACTGGAGTGTTCGAGTCGAGCGATTCGAGTAGTTGAAGTTTGAGTGGTACTGGTTTTTAGTGGAGAGTGTTTGAGTAGAGAGGGTTCGAGTAGAGTGTGTCCGAAAGAGGTTCGAGTGATACTGAGTTCGAGTAGAGTGGGTTCGAAAGAGGTTCGAGTGATACTGAGTTCGAGTAGAGTGGGTCCGAAAGAGGTTCGAGTGATACTGGGTTAGAGTGGAGAGGGTTCGAGTGATACTGGGTTAGAGTGGAGAGGGTTCGAGTGATACTGGGTTAGAGTGGAGAGGGTTCGAGTGATACTGGGTTAGAGTGGAGAGGGTTCGAGTGATACTAGGTTCGAGTGGAGAGGGTTCGAGTGATACTTGGTTCGAGTGGAGAGGGTTCGAGTGATACTTAGTTCGAGTGGAGAGGGTTCGATTGGAGAGGTTCGAGCGAAGAGGTTCTAGTGGTGAGATTCGACTGATGAGGTTTGAGTGATGAGGAATCTAGTGGAGGGGGTTCTAGTGGAGAGGGTTCGAGTAAAGAGGTTCGAGTGATACTATGTTCGAGTGGTACTGGGTTCGTGTAAAGGAGGTTCGAGGGTTCGAGTGGAAAGGTCCGAGTGGAGAATTTTGAGTGGTGAGGGTACCATCCACCACTCGAGAGAGTACTATCCACCTGTTAGAGTAAATCAGGATTGATTTAGTCTAACACCCCCCTTAAAGAGGGGGGTGGAGAGGTTCGGCCACTGGAGGGAGAAGAAGGATGGCAGCCAAAAAAAATTTAAGGTTGAAAGGTGAATCAGAGCACTACTCTGATATCATGACAAGATGTATATTGCTGACAGGAATAAATAGAATACAAAGGAAATAGAGTCCTACTAAGACTCTGACTTAGTCAACAAGACTTATCCAGAATCAAACAAATAAAATCAATCATGATTTACTCTAACACCACCCCTCGAGAGGGGTATACTAATCACCACTGGAGAGAGTATTATCCACCCCTCAAGAAGTTTGTCAACCACCCTTCGAGGGTACACCATCTACCTCTCGAGAGGGTAAACCATCCACCACTGGAGAGAGTACACCTTCCACCCCTCGAGGGTACGCCATCAACATCTCAAGAGAGGTGTATTAGCCCTCGAGGGTACACAACCCCTCGAGAGGTCACACATCCACCCCTCTAGAGTACACCAGCCATCGAGGGTACACTGCCCCCTCGAGAGAGTATAGCACCGAGAGCCTCAAACCATCCACATTAGCTCTCGAACCATTACCCACTCGAGGCATATACCTCTCGAACCATCCACGACACCACTATTCGAATCAATCCCTCGAACACCAACCATCCATTCTTGGAACTATCACCCCTCGAACCATCCGTTATTGAACATCCACCATGCCACCACTCGAACCATCCACCTCTCGAACATCAACCATTCACCTCGAGGCCTCCCTACCACTCGAACCATCCACCCTTTGAACATCAACCATCCACCTAGAGGGGTGTTGATTCGAGGCATCTCCACTTGATTCATTAACCCTCGAAGCCCTGGAACATCAACCATCCCCCTCGAGGCATCACCCCTCGACTCAAACCTCTTCACTCTAACCTCTACTCGAACCCTCACCACTTGAACTATTACCACTCGAACCCTTTCCATTCGAACCCTCTCCACTCGACCCTCACCACTCTAATGCTCACCACTCGACCCCTCACCACTGGAACCCTCTCCACTCGAATTCTCTCCACTCGAACCCAGTACCACTCGGACCTCTCTATCGATTTATTAACCCTCAAGGTCCTGGAACCATCAACCATGCTCCTCGAGGCATCCTCTCGATCCATCAACCATCCATCTTTCCACCACTCAAACCATCCACCCCTCGAACATCAACCATCTGCCTCGACTCAAACCTCTCTACTCGAACCCAGTACCACTCGAACCCTCTCCACTCGAACCCAGTACCACTCAAACTCCCTCTACTCGAACCAAGTACAACTCGAACCTATCCACTCGAATCTCGACTCAAACTCTCTCCACTCGAACCCTCACCACCCGAACCCTCTTCACTCAAACCCAGTACCACTTGAACCTAGTGACACTCGAATCCAGTACTACTCGAACCCTCTTCACTCAAACCCAGTGCTACTCGAACCCTCTTGGAAGACGGTAGACCATCTACCTCTCGAGAGGGTAAACCATCCACCACTAAAGAGAGTACACCTTCTACCCCTCGAGGGTACGTCATCAACGTCTTGAGAGAGGTGTTCCAGCCCTCGAGGGTACAACAACCCTCGAGAGAGTATACCACTGAGAGCTTCGAACCATCCACATTAGCTTTCAAACCATGATCCACTAGAGGCATATACCCCTCGAACCATCCACAACACCACCATTCGAACCACATATCCCTCGAACACCAACCATCAGCCCTCGAACCATCAATTCTTGAACATCCACCACGCCACCACTCGAACCATCCACCTCTTGAACATAAACCATTCGCCTCGAGGCTTCCCTACCACTCGAACTATCCACCCTTTGAACATCAACCATCCGCCTTAAGGGGTGTTGATTTGAGGCATCTATCTCCACTCAATTCATTAACCCTCGAGGCCC
This sequence comes from Rubia yunnanensis, assembly GCA_037428765.1. NCBI lineage: Eukaryota > Viridiplantae > Streptophyta > Magnoliopsida > Gentianales > Rubiaceae > Rubia > Rubia yunnanensis. Next base: position 126,190,137 of record CM075062.1, read on the forward strand.
TTGAACCATCAACCATCCCCCTTGAGGCATCAACCCTCGACTCAAACCTCTTCACTCTAACCTCTACTCGAACCCTTTCCATTCGAATCCTCTATTCGAACCCTCTCCACTTGACACTCACCACTCGAACACTCACCACTCTACCCTCATCACTCAAAAACTCTCCACATGTTTTGAACTCCTGACAAAGTTTCTGATTCATCCTTCCTAAACGAAAACCACTTATTTTCTCAAAACCATCACCATTTCCTTCCTATTTCCACACATCCTTAAATAACAAGCCCACTATGCTGATTCTAATTTCAATATCACCCACGATAATTGCTATTAAAGTTGTCTTACTCAACCTTCTAATCAGTGCACTACTTTGTAGAAGAGCATTGCTCTAAATAGGATCAAGACAAACTTTTCAAGTAGATTACCAGGTACGGGATGAAACCATTATACTCATATGGAGCAAATCAACTGTTCCCTGCAAATTAGACAAGGTTCTCAAAGCACTCACAATTTATTATAGCAAGATCAAGTGATATTGTTCTGACTATGATTAAGAACTCTCAGTTTCTTCCGCCGGATTGATGAAGTAGGCAAGTTTGAAGGTAAGCTCTAGAGAGCCATACTTTAGCCAGCTTTTCTGCCACTTGGTTACATTATTTGAACGTGTGTTTGAAGGTTAGTTCATAAGGGCAACCGAATGTAACAGCTCTATAATTAAGTGGAAAATCTTCAAGAGAAAAAATATTTCATTTGTTTATACCCTTCAATGAATTCAATTCTATGGTCAGTGGCAATAGACTGTTGCAGACACATCTGCATATCGAATTTAATGACATAAAGTTCACTTTCAAAAACTTGGAGCAAAAGACCATGTCACTCGTTCATAGCACTTCGTGTCTTAGTGATACATGAGAAGTCTATAAGCATACAAGTGCAACATGTTTTAAGGAGCATGCACAAAGAAGTCATATATCAGCATTCATAATAAAAAAATGCAAGCTCTTTGCAGTAACCACGACTGAGATTTCACTTCCTATGTGGGTCCAACAAAATTCATATATAAAGATATGATAAACAAGCTAAAAATAATATGCTAATTAAATACATTAAAGCACGCATACTGGAGTAATGTGAAGAAGCCCTTACACTTGATATGGTTTATAATTTCTTCATTCATCGATGGATCATTTGATTCCACGAGGTAAAATATTGGAATTAGAACACCCCTATTATTTACCAAAATATACGCCAATCAGATAGAGCTTCATGAGCTGGCACTCCATGCCATACATTCATGAGCCAGCTCTACATGCCATACATCTAGAATGTTACGGCCTTAAGAGCTTGTTCATCATGTTTACACTTTCATCAGGCATGTGGTCTGACATGTAAGGGAAGTTTAAGGCTGGGGGGATCCCTAAATTCTTGTACTGCACTTTGCATCCTGAAATAATTGGCCGGTGGAACTCGAATGGCAAAATGAACTGATGAAAGTCAAGTACTTTCGCTAACTTTTGCCCGACAAGATGAAGTCCTCCCCCTTGAGCGATGGTTGACTGGGAATCATCAACACCCATCACACGAACATGAGGGGGCCACAAAGACGGCTTGCAACAACCTGAAGAAAAAACACCCACCGACTCCCCTGAGCAATTTGAAAGCTAAATGTGGATTCTATTTTCGTACTCCATGGCTTCTCTGATACAATGCCAACAGTACTAGATTCTGACCATAACTAGGAGTAATATAAAACTATGAACTAATCAAGTACCAGATTTTGTTGTATATATTTTCCTCTGATGACAACAAGACACTTTCTGTTACCCATGGGATGAACATACTTGAACCAGTGGTAGGCCAAACCAGCATTAGAAAAATAGACATGATCCCATACAATAGTGCAAATTTACAAGATTTGAAACAGAGAAGATAATTCTAATGCCATAAACAGGAAAAAAAGGCACACATGCACGATTGATCAAACTGATAGACACCTCATGAACATCACAGGGAGCTATCATGCATTATGTATATCGAGTTAATAAAATAAGAGATGTAAGCAACTGTTTATATAACTATACCAAACCTTCATAACTATATCCGAAGAATCTAAGTTGAAAACTATGTCAAATTGAGCTTGTATATTTTTGTTGTAGGTCATTTGCCTCAACATCTTGAAGTAAATCACTTTCATTTATTATAATTTTCTTCCATCAAACCAGTCTAACAACGCCCAAGATATCTAAGCTAATGATTCTAAATCACAAAGGTAACAAACTACAGTAGAGAGAACACAAAATCACATACTTCCACTACAAACGAACCATCTTAGTAAAATTGAAGGAGTTTGAAATCAAAGATTTTCAAAAAAAAATCCATAAACAATACCTGGAGAGAAGAAAATTTTGTATGTTGGGAAGCATTCTAATTTTAGGAACATACTGAAAGTTCCGCATACCTGTCCCCTTGCAAAAGCCTCGGCTCCATCAACGTAGTCTATTAACGAGTTTAGATTGCAATCACTAAACACGGGTATTTGTGAACACTTTAATTCAAAATACTACTCAACTCCGCAAGCACTACAATCAGTAAACAAAAGCTACATAATAAAGTCCTAATCTCCAAGTGTAATTGGATGACTATTCTGTTACACCCACAACACTTGTAAACCAATATTTGAAATTTTCAAGTAAAACTACTAACCAGGCAGATGCCACTACGATCAGGCAGGTCCAGTACAAATATATACTCATGGACTGCAGATCAGCATAAAATTTCTATCGAACACAGTGCACAAAAGCATAAGTAGTGAAAATGGAGAAACAACACAAAATAACAAAACATACCGAACTTTTTTGAAGATAAGGCAGGGAGGCCAAATTGCAAATGAGTATAATCCAGCAAGAAACAGCCAAAAGGACGGACAAACAAAGCTCCTGTACTAATCCATCCTTTCTTTTTCTTACAAAAACTTTATGCATAATGCATTAGGTTTATGTTATTCTATTGCTATCTATGTCACTATATTATATCAATAATTAGTAGAGTTGGGTTTAATCCAGTCATATCATATGTACACCACCTATGCATGAAAGTCATGATTAATTAGGAAATTATGCGAGATATGCCGCTTCTGTCTGTACATTTCGATCAGCAAGACAGAAGCTTGAAGATATCTTCTCCTGTTTAGAAACCGATATCATTTTCCCTTTTTTGCAACACTCACGAATTCACCCCAGCTCAAGCTTCCATCATCGTTTGCATCAAACACGTGGAATATTATCTCCATCACGTTGTCGGAGAGCAAGATATCACATACCTATCATAGAGAATCATAATTCTAATTCGAATTCACGAGTAGAATATAGCACGAGAAAGGGAAACCCGTACTTGAGATGCTGCCCGCTTGAAATCCGCCTTTGTTAAGAGACCATTTACTTCGTCATAACTGAAAAGTGCTAGGGAAAAGGGTTGTAACTTCTTTCAAAGCCCAGCGAAGCTCTTGAATTCCTTGAGTGTGATCCAGATGGTGTTCATGTGTGGCATCTTATCCAAATCATCAACCTTGCCATGCAACTTGCTTAAGTGCTTTAGGTCAGCTGAGGCAACCATTGACAAGGCAAAGTCCTTGGCTGATATCTGCCTTTATAGTCATATAATGGGCAAACTCCAACCTACGCATCTGACAAAATACAATAAGATTCCACATCAGATTAAGAAACAAGTGGAAATTAAGTCTCAACCAACCCGATCCAGATACATAGATACTCTCTATCAAGCATACAATCAAAAGTAGTATTTCTTAATAAACATGGCCAAGATTGGGGAAAAGAAATTATAAGAAGCACTTAGGTGATATAGTGAATCTGATGAAAATTTTATGAGAAAAGAAAATTACATTTGATCATAAATATCTTAAATTGGTTGGGATAAGAAACAACCCACATCTTGTTCTTCTACTAACAGCTATGAAAGTCTCTAATGGCAAGTAGAAATGGATAGCATATGACCTATTCATCTAACATGTTAACCTGTATATTTAGTATCAAGAGACAATTGCCAGTAATACTATATCATACATAACATTTTTATGCCTGAGAAAGGTTGCAGTTGATGATTTAATAATAATCAACATATGATATGTTGATCCGTGAAATCTTATCTTACTTGATGAAAGACAATAATCAAATAATAACTATTCACAAGCAATCAAACAAGTGCAAGAAAAAGTGGAGAAATCCATACTGCATCGTGAAGATCCCTTAGAAATTGGACAAATTTATTATGATGAAAACACATCTAACCATCTTTAACAAAGAAGTACTCCACCAGGCCACCATTTTCTACTGAACCACCAAGACTATGCCCTGCTCGAATTCCATCAGAATGGATAATCCCTTGCCTATTATGAGCTCGCATCAGAGCCATTATTTTCTTGAATTCCTCCCTATCTATTTCCCTATCATATAAAATGAGCGCCATAATAATGAAGGAATTCAGTCAAAGAAAAAGATTGCAATGCAAATCCAACCCCACCTGTTACAATCAAGATTAAACATCTTAAATGCCACTGAAAATCTCGATTCCAGAATGCTCAGAAGAGTAGCAAAAAATATATACATGTGATTATCATACAAATAACCTTTTTTAGCCAGATTTGCATCAGTGAAAACAAAACAAATTCCTATCTCATTAAGGCGGCAATGCTCACTCTTTGGAAGATATCAGGCCATCATTATCCGTGTCAAAAAGCATAAATAACTCTGAAGTTTAAACTACACATAAGCTCAATGTCAAGAAATATGGATTCTTTTAACTAACATACCTTCTCAGGAGGGCTCCTCATGCGACTCTGTTTCCCATAATTGAAGAATATTTTTCTCCTGTAAGCCTCTGACAGCAACAACAAATCCCCATACCAATTCGGTCTTCGGAGTTCAGTCAATACAAAGTCAAAATCAAATCAAAATTATGGGTTACCTCCAAAAAGAAATCTTAATTGACTTTTGGGGACTTCGCAGTGATCGACTACTACTGCTACGGACCCATCGACGTATGATAGAGAAGTGAAGCTTGAATCGGAAAAAGCGTAGAGAGAGAGAGAGGCCAATGGTAGAGCTTGTTATGATTCCGGAGAGCAGTTCACAAAGGAGCCCTTAGTGCTATTGGTGTCAGTACGCGGCGGCAGTGACATCGGAGGAGGTGGTGGTGGTAGGGTGGAGTGGCTGCGGGATTGGAATGAGTGAAGAGTGGGAAAATGGTGGTGAGATCGCCGAAGTACAGAAACAGCCTGAAAATATTCGGAAGAACACAGTAACGACCTGGAACTGGAAGAATTCCTCGGACTCTAACTTGAACTGTACTAATAAGGGCTTGAAAATCTCCTCCGCTGCGTCGGAAATGACGTAGCTATCACAATACAACAAATGCGAATCCACGAATCTACCGTCCGCCGCTTCGCCAGCCACAGAAACTTCGCCGCCACCAGCAACATCCTCGAGCACCAAAAAGTCTGCTTGAAGAAAACAACTCCGGTGAAGTAGAACGAGGGAAAATTTTGCGATGGAGAAGAAGAGGAGAAAGACAGTGAATTAGAAGATGGCAAAATGGTGCTGTTTTTGCAAAGTAAGAATGTCAACAAATTACTTGAATAACCCCGGTTGACAGATAAAAAACAAACAATATCTATTATAGGGTGCTTGGAAAAAATACAATATTTAGAGTACAAACATACATGCTACATTTTCTTATTCCTTTCTCTTTTCCTTTAGTTTAAAATTAAAATGACGTTTTATTTAAGTACAAAAATTTCATATAGTAAAGAAAAATACTAATATTTTATTTTACCCATAACTACGAATACTATTTGCTATTTTCAATTATAAAAAAAACACAAATTTATAAATTTAATAATATAATTGTTGATTCATTATCAGCAGATAATTATATTTTCATCATTATATTATTTATAATGTATAGTATCTGTATACCAAAAGTTAAGTTTTTTCCTTCTAATATATATATATATACACACACATATATACACACATATATTGATTTAAATATAAATTATTAGTTTTTATTTATCAACAAATACGAAGTTAGTTTATTTTTTTTATAAATAAATAAAATAATAAGAAATATAATAATTTATTTTAAATAGTACATCATGTATTTTTTCATATAAATATAGTTTTTTTAAGTGTAACATTACAAACACGATTCTTTTCTTGGGATGGTTCCTTCAGTTTCTTATTAAGATTAAGTGCTTCAAAAAAATTTGTTTTGTTTTTGCTTGAACAACCTATGAAGATTAGTGTGTTCATTTCTACTGCAGAGGAGACGTCTGAACTTTGTCGATAAGGTATAAGTGGAAAATGTTATTCCCATTGATGTGGCAGTTTTTCATTGCCAGGTGAAGCAACTCCAATCACACTATGTTCATAGAATCTTTTGATGGGGCAGAGTTGTTTGCTTCTCTTAATGTAACTTTGTCTTCGTTAATTGATTTGTTGTTTGAAGATTTTTGTATTTTGGATGAATCTGTGTTCTTGCAAATGAGAGTAATGCTTTGATTGTTGTCCTAGCCCAAATTGCACTACTTATGAATTTGCCCTTTTCAATCCATTTGACTCGCAATGAAAGGACAAAATTGCCCATGAACCCTCAATTATTTATAGCCCTAATGGATGATTAATTAGAAAAGGAATCTCTCTCTTTCCATGTGGCAACCCATGAGTGTCAGTCGTGGGAATCAAATTAAAAAACCCCAAATGCCTACTAACATCACATGCATTCCATTCACGCTTTCAATGTTCCATTATTGCTACTCAACTCTCGACTTTCCTGTCTAGAATACTCTGAAACTCTCTATTTACTTCATTTCTCTCTTCAATTTCACAGTCTTCTTTTCATTCTCTCTTAACTCCTCAAACCCTAGTCGCCCCTCTCATTGTTTTTGTGTGATCTTTCATGAATCTTGCTAGTTGTTATTGTTGTTGAAACGTGCTCATAACTTGTGTTCTTCATATTCATCACAACTATTTGTGCCTTGATTAGTGTTTTGATGGGTAATTTGGGGGATTTTCAAAGAGATTAACATGCTCTCTAGATCTTCGTTTTAATCACAGTTTTTTCTGTCCCGTTCATGGTTAAAACCAAATCTCATGTTCTTCGTTGTTGGGTTTTTGATTTATCGGTTAGATTTGCTTATATTCTTCCATTTTTGAACTTTATATCCGCATGTATATGGAGAATTTGCCTTGCATGTTCATACTCGTACCAAATCTGTAACTTCCTTGCCATTTTATGTTGGTGTTTTATGAAACACAAAGTTATTTAAGTATCATTGGATTCGAGTAATTGTAAACTGGGGACGTTAAAACAAGTTTGGTGGTGTGGAGTGCACACTTGTATGAACTATCTACAAGTTTACAGTTGAAATGATAAGGATTAATTGTGTTGGTGATAACTAACATAGCTTGTTCTGGGGTGTGGAAAGATGTATCACTTCAATTTTTTTTATAATTCTGACGGTGGTGGGTGTAGTGTATAATTCCTCAACTGAAAGGATGAGGATGGATTAAGAATTGTCTACGAGATGCAGTGTTGGTAGCATGCCTAACTCCTCTTGCAAGTAAACGAGTTTACTGCATTATCCTGGGATGTGGAAAGATACATCGGTACAATTCTGATAACTACACAAGAACAGTTGCATTGTTTCATGACACTTGTTCTATATATACATGTGCACAGTACGTATGCATAGAAGAAAAATATACGAACATAGAAAATACTAACATGACTAGGGAAAAAGATAAGATTTTCCCAGAAATACATAGCAACCAAAAATACAGGTACTCAAAAGTATTCTCTTGATTCAAGCCTAGAACAGGAGGGATTTTCGATTGTTTTATCCTCGAAGGGAATTCGTGTAACCCAATGCTGTAATATGGTCGAATTACTGTTTAAGGAAAGCGTACGTAACGCGACTCACATTGATATCCATGAAAAGTTTTGCCACAATCATCCAAGCGTGATTTTGTCTTTCCATTGAAATGCATTATTACAGCATCTACCCCAACATTTTAAAGCATCTTCATTTCATTTGAATTCTCATTTATGTCGGTCCTGATGTTTAAAACCGAGGTCGTCTTGTTCTTATGGTTGTTCTGTGTTTTAATTGCATGTGTATGGTTATCTTGCCATGTTTTTTTTGTAATTTACACAGTTTCTTTACGTTTTTAGCTTAATTCTTGTTGTGCATATTCCGTTTTGTACCAGATCCTTTGTAGTGACACAAATGTTTGCCTTCCATATGTGTTCATCCTTGTGAATTGATTCACTGCTAGAGAAGGTTTGATTAAAGGCACCAGCGGTTCCTCAAGAACTGCCTTTAATGAAGAGTCGAAAGAGGTTTCAAGTTTAGAACTCCCTCCTATGTCACCTTTTTAATTTTAAAGGCGGCTTCACGTTTTATCAAAATCGATTAAAGACATTTCTATGAGAAACTGCCTTTAGTTGAGTTCTTTGTTGGGCCACTTTATAAACAAAAAGCATTATTTTTCTGACCCTTGAAGCAACCCACGACCCATTACTTAGAATAATTTCTCCAACCTTAGGTTATCTCCTCCACTCCTCACGCTTATTTTTCTCCCTCCCTCTGCCACACCTTCCATCACGCATCCCTTCCTCCCTCCACCATACCTTCCTCCCTCCACCGCCGCGAACCTCCGCCCTGAAGCCTCCGACGCGTGTCGCTTCCTTGGAAAAGTTTTCACTACCTGGAGAAGTCGTCGGCACTTGGAGAAGTCTCCATCGTAGCCTCGCCGTTGTAGCATCTCCGTCCCAGATCTCGCCTTCCATTGCCTTCGCCTTCCGCCACCTCCGCCTCGCCTTCCGCTGCCTCCGTCGTAGTCTCAGGTTGTTTGTGTGATTTGTGTGTTTGAAAAGTGTGAATCTAACATATATGTAACTGGATGTGTATATTTGGATGAGTGTGAATCTAAAAGTGCTTCCTCTAGATCTGTTTGATTAGTGTCTGTTGCGCTGCCGAAAACCTAGGTTTCGGCAACTATTTTTTTTAGAGGTAAGAGATAGGTGAGAGCTTTCTTGCATGGTGCACCAAAGTTGGATACAAATGTGGCCATTTTTTTTTAAAATGGTCATCACTCATTCAGAGAATGCATCCTCTCTGATTTCTAGTTTTTTTTCCTCTCAGATTTCAATTTCCTCTTTCTTCCTTAACCTCTGCTGCCTGTTTCTTTTACTCAGCTCCCTCCACCTGCGTTCAAGCACATCAAAACGAGGAACAAGGCATCATAATTATGGCAAAATTCTATATCCATGGCTACAGTGCATGGCCATGGATACAAGTGTGCAGGACGCATTAGCACAATGCGTCTTCTATTGTTTCCATTTTTTTCGTTATGAATGTCTGAGGACGCATTTGGCAAATGCGTCCTCAGTGCATTAAAATTTTTTTTGGCCCTGGTAAGAAGAGGATGCATTTCCAGAATGCGTCCTCGATTTAATGTCGTTTTTGAAAATCCACAGGTTGAGGATGCATTGTGCTAATGCGTCCTCCCTGAAAAGTTTCGTCCCGCATAATATTTTTGACTTTGCATGAGGACGCATTGTCCTCATGCGTCATCTCATTATGCATTCAAAGCTGGCATTGAGTCCTCCCTGGACCTTGACCATTGCTTGCATTATGCATTCAAAGCTGACAATGAGTCCTCCCTAGGGCCTTGACCATTGCATGTTATTAATAATACACATTACTAATGTACATGTAAAATACAATGCCCGTTTTTAATAACACTGATTTAAAAAAGGTATATCATTTTGGAATGCGAAATGTATATTAACTGGAATGCGAAATGTATTATTTTGTCAAATTCAATGCCGGTTTGGAATGCGAAATGGAGATGAATATATTATTTTTTAACAATTTTAACAATTCGACATAAAAATTGTAAAATAAATTGTTAAAAATTGTAAAAATATTTTTTAACAAAAATATTTAAAAATTAAAATAAAATCCGAGGACGCATTCATGGAATGCGTCCTCTAATTAAATTTGTTTTAAAAAAAATAAAAAAATATGAGGACGCATTCATGGAATGCGTCCTCTAATTAAATTTGTTTTAAAAAAAATATGAAAATATGAGGACGCATTTATGGAATGCGTCCTCTAATTAAATTTATTTAAAAAAATATGAAAATATGAGGACGCATTTCATGAATGCGTCCTCTAATTAACAAGCAGAAAAAAAAATAAAAAAACACTGAGGATGCATTCTGTGAATGCGTCCTCCATATTTGCGTCCATATATAATAACATGCACAAATGCATTCTGTTTTGGTTGACCATGCACATATGGATCAAGTTCTCCATAATTATTTGAAGAAGAGGAATAATCCCAGTTCAATCATATAATCTTCATCTTTTTCCCAGTAACAATACTAAATTGAAGGAGATGTATAATCCCACAGCTATCATCACCGAAAGCTTTTGTAAGTTCAGGTACAAAAGAAACAGAGATAAGTTTTTTCTTCAAAAAAACATCAAGATCGAATTACATCAATGCCACACTTCGCATCGATGGTTCGTATACTCATCCATTAGAACACTGACGTATTTTCCTTGCAAAATAGGATGTTGCGATCTGGAAATTTTGTGGAACATTTGTTTGGGTTTCAAGGGCTTGATGGACTTAATGAACTTGTTGGATTTTTGTTGATAACTAATGAGGGATTATTGTCACCTTCATCCGATTTGTCGCCAAGAGAAATGGTGGAGTCAGGAAAGATTGTTGGAGTGATAAGGAAAATGAAAAGATAGATATGGCAGAGCAGAAAATGAGAGAGTAGGGAAACGACATCAAACAACGTCGTCTTTGTCACAGGGTCACATACTCCTGTCGTCACAGAGGATCCGTATCCATGAAAGGGTGATGGCTGGGCATGAAACATTTGCCCCTTGGCCACCCTTGAATGAACACATTAGTGAGTCACCTAAAATTTCAAGTCCATATCCTGGACTAAGTGACTCACAATCATAATCCTTACCTAATGACCCTTTGGGCTTGACTGAATCAGACACCTGATAGAATATCCCCATTGCCACACATTTCAGTCCTATTGATGAAAATAATGGTAATGATCTGTCTTTATTCATGACCTCAGGGTTTATTATAAAGTAGTACAAAATACTTGTGCAAGCTAGGAAAAAGAAATATAATCTAATTATAATTACAAGTAATATTTATATTCCTTAACACCCTCCCTCAAGTTGGAGCATGGGGATCAGAAATGCCCAACTTGCCAAGTAATGAATGAAACTAGTTACGCCCGAGAGCTTTGGTAAACAAATCCGCAGGTTGATCTATAGTGCGGATATGATGAGTAACTATAGTACCAGACTGCACAAGATCCCGGACAAAATGACAATCAACTTCAATATGCTTCGTACGTTCATGGAACACTGGATTTGCTGCAATATGAAGAGCAGATTGACTGTCACAAAACAAACGCATAGGAGCAGTATGCGCGACTCCTAAGTCTTTCAGTAAAGACCTAAGCCATAACAACTCACAACAGGTAACAACCATAGCACGATACTCCACTTCAGCAGAAGACCGAGAAACTGTAGGTTGCTTCTTGGTCTTCCAAGAAACAGGAGAATCACCAATAATCACAAAGTAACCGGAAAGAGAACGCCGAGTAATAGAACAAGCAGCCCAATCAGAATCACAGTAAGCAGTCAACTGTAACGCACTACGGGAAGAGAGAAATATACCCTGACCTGGATGGCTCTTCAAGTAGTGCAACACACGAACTGCAGCTTGCCAGTGAGGAACACAAGGAGACTTCATGAATTGAGCAAGTGTGTGAACCGAATAGCTAAGCTCAGGACGTGTGATGGTAAGGTATATCAGGCGCCAAACCAGTCGCATGTACTGCTCAGGATCATGGTAAAATGGGCCATCAACACGCGCCAGATCGTGTTGCTGCTCCATCGGAAAGTCAGTCGGTTTAGAGGCAGACAAACCTGTATTAGATAAAATGTCCAAGGCATATTTCCTTTGCGAAAGAAACATCCCCTCCGGTCTTCTAGCAATCTCTATGCCCAAGAAATACTTAAGTAAACCAAGATCTTTCATATGGAAACAAGAACTCAAGTATGTCTTGAACTCAGAGATAAGCGCAGAAGAGCTTCCAGCAATGACCAAATCATCCACATAAACCAGAACATGCAAAGAAACTGATCCACGGGAAAAGATAAACAAAGAGTAATCTGCCTTACTCTGAACAAAAACAAATGCTCGTAAAGCCTGAGCTAATTTGGCAAACCAATTTCTAGGAGCCTGGCGAATACCGTAAAGAGATTTCTGAAGGCGACACACCTGACCATGGGGAGCGGCATAGCCTGGTAGGGGCCGCATAAAAATCTCTTCATGCAATTCACCATGCAGGAAAGCATTATGGACATCCATCTGATGCAGTTCCCAACCACGAATGACCACAACAGATAAGAATAGGCGAACATAACTCATCTTTGCAACAGGAGAAAATGTCTCAGTATAATCAATTCCTTCAACTTGACGATTCCCAAGAACCACGAGGCGCGCCTTATGACGTTCAATAGTACCATATGACTGGAACTTCATCCGGTAGACCCATTTGCACCCAATCGCCTTCTTATTCTCAGGCAGAGGAGCCAATGTCCATGTCTGATTTTGCTCTAGCGCAGTAAGTTCTTCAGTCATAGCATCTCGCCAATGAGAATGCCGGGAAACCTCAGAATAAGTAGTGGGATCTGCACTAGATGGCACTGCACCCAAAAATCTAGAATGCATACTAGAAACATTATCACAATTTACATAATCAGTAAGGGGATAGAGAACACCTGAGGAAAGTGACGATGCATGAGTGAATGGAGACATAAGAGGGGGGGGGGTCTTCAGTTGTAAGAGCACATGCATGATCATCACAATCGTAATCTGCCAAGTAAGGAGGTGGTCGGCGAACACGAATACTCTATCTGACATGCGGAAACTCAGCAACGGAACCATCCAGAGCCGGAGATACGGTAAAAGGAGACGCCGACGATAACTGCTCGACAGCGGTTGATGGCGATTGACTAATTGCCGCCACCGGTGACTGATTGGCGGTGGCCGGCGGCAACTGACTAGCGGCGGATGGTGGTGGCGGACCGTCAGTGGCCTGCGGTGACTGACCAGCGGTGACCGGTGGTGGACGGCGGAGATTGACTGGTGGTGGCCGGCGGGGATTGGCCGGCAGTGGCAACTGACTGTTGACCACTAACGACGATGGGCCGGCGTCGGCTGGCGGTAACTGGCCGGCGGTGAACGGTAGAATGAAAATTCCGTGCGACTCTGACAGTGAGCTGGAAAAGATCGGCGATGATGTGGTGGCGCCGTCCGATTCGTCTGAAGGGGCTGAAGATGGAGTAGCAGAATACGGGAACTGGTCTTCAAAAAAATTGACATCCTGACCGGTAAAGATCACACGGGATTCTAAGTAAAAAGGGCAATAGCCTTTCTTTCCGGCAGGATAACCAAGAAATAGACACCGCCGACTTCTTGGGGCAAACTTGTCACGATATCTGGGAACATAAGCAGCAAAACACAAGCATCCAAAAACTCTTAATGATGAGTAATTTGGAGCTTTCCCATAGAGCAACTCAAAGGGAGTACGACCATTGAGATGCTGTGTCGGTGTTTAGTTAATCAAGTAAGCAGCAGTAAGAACACATTCTCCCCAAAACTCAGTAGGAAGACTGGCTTGAAATTGTAAAGCACGCACCACATTGAGTAAATGGCGATGCTTTCTTTCAACCCGACCATTCTGTTGCGGTGTGTCAACCATATATGTCTAAAAAATGATCCCAAATGCAGCATAATGAGATCGCAAAGGCAGAAATTCAGTCCCATTATCAGCCCAAACACGGTGTATGGTTCGGCCCCACTGGTTCTTCACTAAGGCACTAAATTCTAAAAGTCTAGAAGCTACTTTAGACTTAGCTACTAATAAATAAACCCAAACAACTCGGGAATATTCATCGACTATAGTCAAAAAATAAAATGCACCACTAGAGGATGGTGTTCGATAAGGTCCCCAAACATCACAATGTAATAATTCAAATAATGCAGTAGCATTTGTAGAACTCAATGGAAAATTATGTCTAGTCTGTTTTGCTCTATAACATATAGAGCAAGGTATAGTAGTATTATTTGTGCTAAAATCAAGAGTAGGAATAGAAGACAACACCGTAGATAATGGATGACCAAAACGTTGATGCCATAAATCAGATGAAGAAACTGAAGCAACAATCGGAATAGACTGCAGGATATGAGGACGAATGCGAGTATCCAACAGACGAAGCCAATAAACCCCCCCTTTGCTGTTCACCCACGTCAATCACAATCCCCGTACTAATTTTCTATAAAATGCAATAGTTTTCAGCAAACAAAGCTAGACATTTTAAGGCAGATAACAATCTAGAGCATGATAATAAATTGCATCGCAAAGTAGGTATGTAGAGCACATGAGTAAGGGTGATATCACCAAAATAAATAGACCCATATTGTGTAGCAGACGACACAGATCCATCAGGCAGTATAACATTCACAGTATTGGTAGCAGTAGTAATATCAATAAGAGAACCTTTGTCACCAGTCATGTGATATGAGACACCCAAATCAAGAATCCAAGGTAAAGTAGACTTATCTGACCCATTGTCAGATAACGAATAAAACTGATTAAATAAATGTATGGTCGTACTCCATTGGTCGTCAGACAGAGCAGGACCAAAATCAGATCGTGTAGGTAAGCCAGAGGAGGCGGCCACCGAAAACCCTTGCGGCGACGTCACTACGCCGGTGAAAATAACCCTAACACAAATGGCAAGTACAATTAAAGTAATGGAAGAAAAAAAATTCTGCTGAACCAAAGCCAAAAGAAGCAAATGACGCGCGCCTCTTGTGTGGTGTGTGAAAGACACGCGCTCTGAAGAGAGAAAAGCGCGTCTGGCGCAACCGCGCGTGGACTCACGCGCTTCTGGAAGGTCGCGCGCGTGAATCCCACTAGCGCCTCTTTCTGTCTGAAGCTAACACTAGAGTAGATGCCACCGGCCGGATGGAGCTGAGAGTGGAGTAGACCGGTCGGAGCAGAGAAGGTCGGACGGAGCCGGAGCGGGAAAAAGCCGGAGCGGAGCAGAACGGACGGAGCAGGAGAAGGCCAGAGCGGAGCAGACCGAGACAAGCCGGGAGCGAACCGGGACGGAATCGGCCGGACGACAGCGGTGGTGAGCAAGGTTGTGGAGCGAAGAGGAAGATTTTTTTTAAGGAAAGGTAGTCTGAATGGACGGCGCGTGGAAGTCACGCACGGACGATGACGGAAAATTTAGGACGGTATTTTAAGGTCTTAGGTTTCAGGATTTTAGGCTCTGATACAATTATGAAAATAATGGTAATGATCTGTTTTTATTCATGATCTCAGGATTTATTATATTGTAGTACAAAATACCTATACAAGTTAGAAAAATAAAATATAATCTAATTATAATTACAAGTAATATAAATATTACTTAACGCTATTAAGCGCTCGCCCCTCAGTTTTACTGAATCACAATCCTGACTGAAATCGAATCACAATAAGTAAATGTCATTCTTGATTCGAATGATTCAGATTCTGAGTTATTGTCTGATCCTCATCATTTAATTTATTTTGAAGGCAATGAATACCCTAACTAAATAAGATGAATCAGGTATTTTTTTAGTGGGTCTTCTGACGGGTGGCCTGTTCATAAGCTTATTGACAGACCACTTATTTCTTACCTTATACACTGCATTTATGAAATTACATACAAAATTTAAAATTTTTTAAAATATTTTTTATGTCATATATTTTTATATTTTCACCTTCAAATACATATTATTACTTGTTTTAACTTATAAAATGCAATATTTAAATTTTATAAAAAATTATAACATTTAAGTCAAATGTCCCTGAGCACTGTCCATAATCTTATGGAAATGCCGCATTTCCTGATACTTTCCCTTTTTAAAAACTGGCGCGGCCTTATACCTTGGGAACTGGGCCAAACTTGAATTGCCTGTGGAGAATAAACCTTGGATGAGGAAAGCAAATGCCACTTCTGAGTTATGTTCCGACCCTCAGCGTTCGATTTAATTTATAGGCAACGAATACCCTAAATATGGTGAATCAGGATTTTTTGAAACTGACGCAGCCTACCCTAGGAACTAGCACAGACATGAACTGCCTGTGGAGAATAAACCTGGAATGAGGAAAGCAAATGCCACTTTGAGCGAATCCCGTGAAATGTTTGCTTTGTATGAAAAGGCTTCACAGGATAGCTGCGAGCCTCATACTCAATCATTCGATGAAAAATAGTTTCACTAATCTAAAGTTGTATCCATCTACATCAGTCCATTTTTTAAACTAATTTGATATAGTGTTGATTGTTTATTGATTGTGTGACTTTATCTATGCTGGCTGGTGCATTTATTGTGTGACTTCATCTATGCGAATGCCGTGAAATGTTTTCCTTGTATGATAAGTCTTCACAGGATGGTTGCGAGCCTCATACTCAATTATTCGATGAAAAATAGTTTCACTAATCTAAAGTTTTATCCAGCTACATCAATCCATTTTTTTACTAATTTGATATAGTGTTGATTGTTTATTGATTGTGTGACTTCATCTATGCTAGCTGGTGCATGTATGTTATTGTTTGTTGCCGAGACAACAACTATGTGTGTTACTAAATATTTAAATATGCAACCATGATTATGTGTCTTGTATTTTCAATGAACTTGGTATGACATATTTCATATCTGGGGCAAAGTGGAGCAATAATTGTGATTCTGTTGTATAAATGGAATGTAGTCATGCAGCCTTAGTCATGCATGTTCATAATGTGTTGTGTATGTGATGGTTGAACTTGGTTGATGATGAAGCTGTGATGAATGAATATTACATGTGGTGTATATGTAGCCCAGTGATCAAGAGGCTGATAGCCACTAGGCCTAACCCAATTTCATTCCCATAACAAGGTGAAGCCTTTTCAGCCCAAGGCGCTAATTAGCTATGTGTGAAACTTCCAGTCACTACAGAGAACGTGGGCTGAGAAACGTGGAACAAACGACGAACGCAAAAGCCAGGAATGCAGAACGTGGTGATCGTGGTCTGACCCATGATCTCTGTTCCCAAAAATAAGGAACCATAACTATTTCAACCTATAAATACAACAAGCTCAGGAGGAGCTGAGGGAAGCGCAACTAACTTGAGAAATTCCAATTCTTAGAAGAGAAGGGTGACTTGATCGTTAGAGCTTTTCTCCGTGAATCACTTCCGGAATTGGTTTTGCAGGTGAAGAAGTTCAAAGGGTGAACAACGAGTGGTTTACTTGAGAGGAACACCACATCATTTGGTGCCGTATGTGGGGATGCAATTTTTTCTTTCATTTTAAGGTCATTCAAGTAAACAGTGATGTTCACCAGAAGTGAGAAGAGCCATAACCACCAAACAGAGGAGCAAACACCCGGACGTAATAGAAGCATGCATCCTCCTCAAGATCAGGACTACATCTCCAGTAGAGAAAGAAAGCGTAGTAAAGAGGAAACGAAGGAGCAAGAAGCAAAATCCCCCAACACAAACCAAGAAAAAGAAATAAGGGCGTTTGCAACATTTCTAGAAGCGAACAGGGAGAATTTGTATAACTAGTTTCTAACAACGCTCAAACTAAACAATCTAAGAATAGAAGAAAAAAAAAGGTAAGTCAAGAACGTGAAAATCTCACATACAAAGAAGGGCTATGGGACATTGTTACAGACGATGATGCAGGCAAGTCACCCATAGTGCCACATCTCCAGAATTTTAAGATGCCAAAAGACTTCAAACTTCCTTTACATGTTAAAATCTACGATGGGACCACAGATCCGAAAGTGTTCCTACATTCATACATAAACATCATGAGGTTTCGTGATACGAACATCAAATTAGTATGCAAGGCTTTCCCCCTATTATTGTCATGAATAACAATCACATGGTACGATGATCTTCTGAGTGGAAGCATCAAATTGCCGGCACAGTTATCAGATTTATTCCTGGGTCGCTTCTACCAAAAGTAAAGATTCACAAAAAAGATTGCAGACCTTAATAACATAGCCGAATGAAGCGAAGAAAGTATGGCGGAGTATCATAGTAGGTTCGTGAAGGAAAGTTTGCAAGTTTGGGACTTGTCATTCCAATTATCATTGGGAGCATTTACAGGAGACATACGATCGGGAGAGTTCTATGAGGAACTAACAAAGAACATGTCTAAAAATCCAAGAGAGCTACAAAAGATGATCGAACAACATGTGCGAACAGAAGAGGCAAACAACCGTAAGATAGAAAGGGAACGAGGTGAGAAGCGAACGATGGAGGATTCAAAAAAGGGTTTTACGAAGAAAGGCAAAGGAAACATCACTTTCAAAAGGGGAGGATCAGGATTGCAAGACACGTTATTCCAAGTACACCGCTGACTAGATCAAGGAAGGAAACATGGCAAGCGAACAAGGACCTATTTCGAGAACCAGCACATATGATAGCACCACCTAAAAAGAGATCTAGGGAGTATTATTGTGCCTTCCATGAGGACCATGGTCATGAAATTGAGCATTACAGAGACCTAAGAAGACAAATTGAAGAAAATTTGAGGAATGGCTTCTTAAGCCAGTATAGGAAGTGAGGAGCAAGCCAGTATGGGGACACTAGCAAAACAGCGAACCCATCTCCAAGAAATCAAGGTACATTGATCACAATGGCAAACAAATAAAAAATGACCGCGGCAGTGGATTGCAAGGATTATGCAGGTAATGAAATACTAGAGACAATAATCTTACCCGTACATGGATCCATAGAATCATTTTCTAACAATGCTTGGAAGGCCAAAGCAAGTTATTCTCCCCCGCAAGAGCCAGTTGATAAAAGGCTTCGTTCGAACGAGACGATCACCTTTAGCAAGGAAGATGCAGTACCTAATGCTTTTCCTCACAATGACCCCAAGGTCATCATAGAAAAAATTGAGAATGTAACCATCTACAGAGTGTTCATAGACGACAGAAGCGCAGTCAAAATACTGTTCGTAGATAGCTTAGGCAGGCTAGGTTTCAAGAGAGCTGACCTAAAAAAGTTTGCGACCTCGCTGGTAGGATTCACTGGGAGAGCGGAATTACCTCTGGGAAATATATAGTTACCAGTGACTATTGGAGAAAGTGGGAGACATTGCACCATCATGTGCGACTTCGTAGTCATGGATGTCCCAAGCACGTTTAATGCCACCATTGGAAGGTCATGGATGAATAGAGATAAAGAAATATGGTCCCCTTACCAACAGGTAACAAAATTCCCAACTCCGACTGGTATCGCGACCATAAGAGGAAACTAGTAAACAACAAGGCAATGCATGGTCAGAACAATGAAGGAAGCAAAGGTTAGAGAAAAGATGAAAATGGTTTGCACAATCTCAGGCGAATCAGTAGCAGACTTGGGAGAATAAACAGAACTAGTTAGCCTGGATAGCGAAGATAAATCGAAGTGCTTGAAGATAGGAAAACACCTTACAGACAAGGAGAAGACGAAGGTTATAGAAATCCTACGAAGCCATAAAGACAAGTTCACGTGAAGCATCCAGAACATGGGAGGAGTGAACCCATGCATCACTACTCATTCCTTGAATATCAACAACTCAGTCAAACCAGTTAAACAAAAGTAACATTGCTTCACTAGCGATTGACAAAAATCAATCGAAGAAGAAGTTGTATCACTTCTTTAAGTTGGGATATTGAAAGAGGTCATATACCCAAAGTGGCTTGCGAACCCAGTCATGGTGAAGAAATTAGATGCAGGTTAGAGAATGTGCATTGACTTCACGGATTTCAATAAAGCATGCCCAAAGGATTGCTACCCTCTGCCAAAAATTGATCAACTAGTTGAACTAATTTTAGGATATGAAGCCCTAACATTTTTGGACTCGTACATGGGATACCACCAAATATTGATGAATCCATAAGATGCAGAGAAAATGGCATTTATAACAAGCTTTGGGACGTTTTGTTATGTAAAGATGTCGTTTGGATTAAAAAATGTTGGAGTAACGTACCAGAGAGTGGTCTATCCTGCATTTCACGATCAGATAGGACAAAGTGTCGAGGTATATGACATGGTTATCAAAAGTAGGAAAGTGGGTAGCTTCGCTTCAGATCTAAAAGAAACTTTAGACACATTAAGGGACATATGAATGAAGCTAAACCCTACGAAATGTGTAATTGGAGTAGGCGCGGGAATGTTCTTAGGATACAAGGTATCCTCAAAAGGTACCGAAGCCAACTTAGAGAAAATCCAAGCTATAGTAAATCTTCCCCATCCGATAACAGTAAAAGAGGTACAAATCTTAATGGGATCGCTAGCAGTGCTTAGTCGCTTCGTCTCCAAAGCAGTGGAGAAACTCTTCCCACTCTTTGAAGTCTTAAGGAAAGTTAAAATTTTTAGCTGGAGCGAAGATTGCTAGAAAGCTTTAATGGTTTTAAGGAGCAACTTCAAGTGTTACCAACCTTAAAGTCGCCCGCCCCTAGAGAAACACTATACTTATACTTGGCAATCTTGAAAAATGCAATCAACTCTGTTTTGGTTCGCTTGGAAGGACAGAAACATGTTCCAGTCTATTATATCAGCAAAATATTACAAAACACAGAGAAGGCGTATATGCTAGTTGAGAAGTTAATCCTGGCTTTAATATACCTGGCATGAAGGTTGCGAATGTGTTTCCACAGTCACTGCATAGTGATCTATATGGGTTTTCCAATCAAGAACATTCTTAACAAACCCGAATCTTTAGGCAGACTAACGAAGTGGGCTTTGGAACTAGGCCAATTTGAAATCCAATTTAAACCAAGAACAACGATCAAAGCAAGGAATTAGCAGACTTCATTACATAAATGACAAGTAAAGATGCACAAACAGTGAAGACGCACCGGAGTCTAAGAAATGAAAAAGGAAAATCAAAGTGGGAAAAAATTGCATGAACATTGTTTGTTAATGGTGCGTCTAACGGGGAAGGTTGCGGAGCAGGATTATTATTGGTAAACCCAGAAGGAGGTGAACACAAATACTCACTCCGCATTGAGTTTCTGCTAAAAAACAACGAAGCAGATTATGAAGCTTTGTTATGTGGATTGGACCTTACCGTCATAATGAAAGTGAAAAGCATTCGAGTATCCAATGATTCACTAATCGTAGTCCAGCGGGTGCGGGGAGATTATGAAGTACGAGAAAAATATTTGGTGAAGTATTCAAAGAAGGTTCAGCAACTCATAGCCCAGCTTGAGTACTTTGATATTCAGCATGTACTAAGAACCAAAAATACAAAAGCATATGCACTAAGTAAGCTAGCAACAATTGGATTTGAATCTCTGAGCGAACATAGAGATGTGATAGTAGAAGTCATTCCAATTAGAAGCAAAATATCAATTACTGTGTCAACAGTCCAAACGAAGGGTGTAAGTTAGATAATGGCACTAATAGAGTACTTCGCAAAAGGAACATTTCCAGAAGATAAGGTGTAAGACAGAAATTTAGAGCTACATTTTAAGAACTACATTTACGAAGATGGGACCTTATACAAAAAGGCTTTCTATCTCCATGGATAAAGTACGTAGGACCAGTACATGCAAAAGAAATCCTCAGAGAAGTCCACAAAGGTCTTTGTGAAACACATCAGGGAGCTAGAACGGTAGCAAGAAAGATCATCCGAGTAGGATTCTATTGGCCGACTATGTTTAACAATGCACACAACTTGGTGCTTAAATGTAGGATTTTCCAAATAAATGCTTCGCTATCGCACAAGCCACATGCCGCTTTGCAAGGGATATATGGAGCTTGGCCATTTTACAAATGGGGGATTGACCTAGTGGGGCCATTCCTAACAGGAGATGGAAACGCAAAATTCCTAATTGTGGAAATTAGTTATTTCATAAAGTGGGTGGAGATGAAACCATTGGGACGAGTAATAGCTGAAGTAACTAGGAAATCCGCCCGTGTGTCGCTTTGGGGTGCCAAATACCATCGTTACGGACAATGGTACACAGTTCACAAGTAGCACGTTCACTGATTGGTTTTCAAAGCTTGGGATTCTTCAAAGTTTCACCTCTGTGGCGCACCCTTAAGCTTATGGGTAGGTGGAAGTAATGAACAGGACCATCGTTCAAAGAATTCAGAGGTGACTTGAAGGAAAACAAAGTGGATGGGTGGAAGAAATACCCAACACCATATGGTCATATAGAATGATTGTTCGAGAACCAACTGGAAAGACACCATATAGTTTGGTCTACGGTCACGAGGTGGTGATACTGGAAATTCAAACCCTCGAGTATGCAGTTACATGGAGAAGGACAATTCTGAAATGATAAAGTTAGACTTGGATAAACTGGAAGAGAAAAGAGAATTGGAAACAATCAAAAAAGCTAAGTATATAGAAATAATGACTAGAGCTTACAATCAGAAAGTGAAGGAAAAACGATTTCAGATTGGAGATCTGGTGTTAAGAAAGAACGAGGCTAGCCTAGCAGAAGAACAGGGAAAGTTATACCCAAAGTGGGAAGGGCCATACAAGGTCACAAAGGTTCATAAATCCAACATCTACAAACTAGAGAGGTTGGATGGCACTAGTGTTCCCAACACATGGTACGTGATCAACCCGAGAAAGTTTTATGTCTAGATTTGAAGAAGAGGATAGGAAGCATCTGCATGTACAGAAACAATGAGATTATCATTGGTTGTATTCGTTCCATTGTTCCCAACGCGCAATTATCATAGTGAATATTAAAAAACCATCTTTCCGAGCCAAAATTACATTTTTAGTCTTCTACATACAAATTTAAGATAACAGTACATTAGAAGCTTATTTCAATCAATGCTTAAAGTCTTGCATAAGGTTGCATACATCAAGCTATAGATCTTGAAAAACTACCGATGCTTGCAAGCTTTAGATCTTGTTACTTAGCAAATCATATTTGCAAGCTATAGATCTTGCTCAACTATCGATACTTACAAGCTTTAGATCTTGCAACTCGGTAAACAATACGATCGCAAGCTCTAGATCTTGCAAAAGTATCGATGCTTGCAGACTTTAGATCTTGCAACTTCGTGAATCATACACTCGCAAGCTATAGATCTTGCATGATTACCGATACTTGCAAGCTTTGGATCTTGCAACTCGGCTAACAATATGATCGCAAGCAATGGATCTTGCACAAGAGCAGATTTGCTCATAAAAACCGACACAAGCAAGCAATAGATCTTGCACGTCACCAAACCCGAAGCATTTAAAAATACAAGTGATGTATCTGATAGCCTTGCTATAATAATTACACAAGCCGTGGATCTTGCAACTCCACCCGATCAAAAAGACTCAACCAATTAACAAAAACAGGAGGAAGACATCTTATTGAGAGATAGCGAAGACGCAAGTTCATAACGTCACAAACAAGATTATTCAAAACATTACAGGAAAATAGCTTGAAACAAGAGATCTATCTACAGCTAGAAGCTCGCAACAATCTAGAGGAAGACGAACCACCGCAACGATGACTATGCTCAACCTCTCCATGGGAACGTTCTGCGCTACGCCGGTTCTCTTTAGCTGTATACTCCTTGCTAACCATATGGTCGTACCGCCACTTCATGTATAAATAAGCGGGATGTCGTATTAGACCCCTTCGCTCCATATGACCAAGATGTTTAGCAAAATATGCCTTGAATTTTTCTATAGGGCCAAACTCCTCGCGATCCAGTTGCATACTCATAACATTCACAGTCTCCTTGTATTTCTTTTTCTCGGTAGTCAAATTTTGTACCTCCTCTTCCAGTCACCGTATATGTGATCAGACAGCATCAGACAAATTAATTCTTTGCCCACCCAAGTCCACAATAAGATCTCCACAACTAGTAGCCCAGCGAGAGGATGCAGGGCGAGCCTCAATTCTTTCTTTATACTCAACATAAGACTGCTCAAGTTGGTGCACTGACGTATCAAGCAGTATCAAGCCGCGAAGCTGCTCATTTTCACTTTGCAGCTGGGTATTCATAGCAAACTGTTCGTCGAATTTGCTTTGCATCCAAGAGAAGATGTTGAAAGGTGGTCACATTCATCATGTTATTCTTCAATTGATCAAGCAAGTCCTCAAGGTGAGTACACTGCTTATCAATGATCCCTGTTTTCTAGTGGGCTTCACGCATCTTTCTTACGACATAGTTTCTGCTGTCCTTATGCTGGCGAAGCATTTCCATCATATTTAACCATTGCCGATGGATAAGATCATTCTGCTCGTAATTCCTTTGCAGATCACAGACAGCTTCCTGAGTTTCCTTCACGGTTTTTCCCCACTTGGCTTCAAGGTTATTAATACCCAGGAGCATGTACTTGAAAAGAATGCCCAAGGATAACGCCCATTCTTGAACACAGGTAGGAATTAAGCGAACACAGGTACACAACCGCAGATTCAAGGTTAACCATACCACAAACAATATCTTTGCCAAGCGACGCAATGTTATAGCCGTCAGGAATAAGCTTACTGCAAGGACATACTGGGGAAGATGATAGAGTCGACGAAGATGTAGAAACTTCCCACCCAATATGCAATGGAATGGACTCTACGCGGGATAGGCGATCGAAGAAAATAAGCTGAAAATATTCTTTTCATATACGCTTGGTTGCCTCAATCAGATTAATAGGGCTACATTCAGGAGACAATGAAAATCCATTGCAACAAGAAAAACAAGCATAACATCCCAGATAGTCAATAATTTTCAAAAACAATTGGTTAACCATAATATCAAAGCCCTGCAGGTAAATAATTATAAAAAGATTGGTCAAATTATAAAAGGCAAATATAACAATCAAATTTGTCCCCAATAATACTAAATAGTAATAACATACTTAGAAATATTATCTTCAATTTTAAAAATAAAATAATAAAGCTTCTTAGGTCTATAGCGCTAGGATTGACTAACTTTGGAAGGAGAAGAGGATGAAGTGCAGACAACAGCAACATCTTCCTTGCTTACAGGATGAACGGGAGCTTCATCATTCAAATCACCCCCAGGGTTCGCATCATTGTTAAGATTAGAAGTATGCTTAGGAATACGAGCCTCAAAACTGGAGGAACTGAAGGGAAGGTCCTGAGAGTAGTCAATCGCGCACTTCTTCAACTCAGTTATAGAAAGAAGAGTAGGAAGACCAACGAGATGTGATAGCAGCGCAAAAGGATGACCACCGTCGGAAATGCTCTTAAGGAAACCCTCGTTAAGAGTTTCTGTGTGTTATGCTAAAACCTTTCAAACCTTAGCCAACCAAGGCAGCTTGTCAACCTTCACGGTAGGATTCAGCTTTCGCCACTCGACCAAAGCTTCACAATAACCAACGCTGCGAGCATTAGTCGAGACCTCCTCAAACAAACATAAAACATTTTGGTCTTCATAAGGCGGTCAACCAAAACCTGCGGGCATCCGAGAGAAGTAGGGCCGCTCGTCCACATCTCTTTCAACTGGAAGTGCATTTTCTCCATCTCTTTCTCAATGGACAAAGCTTGGCCTTCAGGAAAACGCACTCACTCCTCAGTGTCTTTAGTAGCAATCCTTATCACTGCGCACTCTACCTTGCTCGCCTGCAGCTCCTCCGGCATCGCGCCATCCCCTTTAGGAAGTTTAGCAACCCGCTCGCTGATAAGTTGCAGGCTCTCACCAACCTTGGTTTCAAAGAAATCCAAAAAGAAGAGTAGTTATAAAGTAATGCAACACATTTAAAGCACAATAACATTTCAATGGAATAAGAATATACCACAACCATTGTTTCAGGAAGGGACAAATTAGAAAGCATAGAAAGAATGGTCCCTTAAACAATCAAATCACGGCTTAGCATATGAGAGTGCGGAGGAGGATGGTTAGCACACCCTCTCTTCTTAACATGCTCCAATGTCGTGAAGGTACTATCAGTTGGTTCCTTACGGCGCATACAGTGAGGTTTTTCATTGGAAGTCCGATCATCGCCTCCTTTAGTTTCTTTAATAATCGACCCAGGGCCATGGGTTAAAGGATGGCTCTAGTAACCACTTCTTGAGGGATTACAACGTCAGAATATTTAGTAGCCTCAGTAGCCAGGGTCTCTACACCATCATTCTCATCCTCAGAAAGGAAGTTCCGCTCAGCGAAGCGTCGAGTTAGATCCATATCTGCTACTTAACACACAAAGAGAGTCAGGCGAACATACAAACATGGAAGACAAATATAAACAAACACAAATAGAACCAAAAGGAGCATGACAGAAACAACCAAATAAGCGACAAGTAAAACACCTTTGCTTAAAGAACTTGTAGGGCGAAGTGAGATGGAATGGTGGCTAAGTGAAGCTACATCCTCAGACTCAGCATTGAGACAAACCGGTACCCAAGCCTTTGGAAGTTTAGATTTAGGAACGCCATGGTTCCAAATCGAGAAAGGTGGCATACTATTATTACCAAGTTTTATATAGAAATATTTATTGCGCCACGCTCCCAAATTATTTGGGAACCCACAAATGGACTCAATAGTGAGGATCACAGGATACAGGGTGAACTCATCAAAGTAATTTTTACTTTGCGAAGATGGTAAATGTTACAGAACAAATCAATGGAAAAGGGAATGCCAGCCACTTCACATACATGATAGAAGAAAACAAAAAATAGACACAACTTTAGGGTGTAGCTGACACAAAGCAACTTTATAGTGAGAAAGAAGATCCAACACATGTTGGGGTAAGGGAAAGGAAAGCCTAAACTTAAGGTAATCTAAATAACAGGAAATGTAACCAGATGGAGGAGTGCGAACACTCTCAGAGACCGTAGGTACCTTAAGGTCGTATGAAGGTAAAAAAGGCAATCTATTTTTCAGATCCTCAATATAAGAATTAGTGAGGAGGCTACTGATAATTGAATAACCGACGAGGTGGTCAAAATCCTCCCCGGAATCAACAACGGGTTCACGGACGATTGGCTCAGAGACTCCAACACTGTTAGAAGCAGACATTGAAGAGTTTAAGATCCCTAAATTCCAGAAGAAGTCGGCATCAATTAAAACAACAAAGGCCATAATGGACAATTCCGGCATAAATCTAGAGCATAAACAGAATGCCGGAGAAGAAAAATAATAGATCACCTCTACTACAAGGGTGGCAAGTTACGCTAAAAAATTAAAGCTCTACAAGTTGAGACCTATACAAATTGACTAAGAATGGACAAAGACAGACACAAGAAAACTTATTGGTTTAGCATGGAAGATGAGGATAATTTGGGGCAATAAAGAAGATGATAGAAGACAAAATAGTCTGAGCCTGTGGGAAGTTTTAATTTAAGAAAATAAAGAGCAAAGGGACAAAGAGGGAACTAATACACAATCATGAAGGCTTGACAAAAAGTAAGCTACTTTTTTTGGGAACCTGAGAAGGCGGCGGTAGTAGTACACTGAATAGGGGGAGCTTTCAAAGCACAAGGATCAAGGCAATTATAAGAGAGAGAAACTAAATCGACCGAGTAGTGAATTACAGAGCGAACATCGAATACAAAGGAACGGATCTTAACTGAAAGATTGTAACAACTAATCAATCGTGTGACACGAAACCATTCAAAAGTTTGAAGTTCAAATGAATGCATGATTTATCGAAATTAGAATACACAGCCAAGAAGCATACAACACTTCGCAAAAGTAATTCACATCGCAGCAAAAGCGAACGTACTATTACGCATGGCTTCGGGGCGAAATAATAATAAATTTGAAAAACAACTCATGAAAGGTTAAAGCTTTGTGTAGTATTGACTTTATGGCTGCGGGGAGGGGGGTTATGGTGTATTTGGTGGCCATCGATCAAGAGGATGATGGCCACTAGGCCCAGCCTAATTTCATTCTTGTAAGAAGGCGAAGCCTTTTCAGCCCAAGGCGCTAAATAGCTGCGTGTGAAACTTTCAATCATTACAGAGAACGTGGGACGAGAAACGTGGAACAAATGGCAAATGCGAAAGCAATGAATGCATAACGTGGTGATTGTAGTCTCACCCACAATATATGTTCCTAAAAATAAGGAACCCTAACTATTTCAGCCTATAAATACAACAAGCTCAGGAGGAGCTGAGGGAAGCGCAACTAACTTGAGAAATTCCAATTCTTAGAAGAGAGGGTGAATTGATCGTCAGAGCTTTTCTCTCGGAATCACTTCTGGGATTGGTTTTGTAGGTGAAGAAATTCAAAGGGTGAACAACGAACGGTTTACTTGAGAGGACCACTGATGCAAGCATGCTTATTAGTGTGTAAACTGATATGAAGTTGACGGGGCATGCTATGATTAATACCAGCTTTGAAATTATTTTTGTAAATGACATTATCTAGTAGAAAGCCACCTGTGATGACACTTGGTAATAAACACTTGGTAGCAACCATGTTTTACTTAAATATTTGGATTGCGGATTACAGTGTCTGTCCCTTTGATCTTTGTTATTATTTTGTGTGTGTGCCTAACCAGCCAATGTAAATGATTACATTTTGGACTTAGGTATTTTTTCCTCACACCATTGCATTAATATTTTAAAAAAATTAAAATTTTCATTCAAGAGCTATTTTAGCCATCCCAAATTTTACAAGATTGCCCTATAAAAATACTTTTGTAAAAATACTTTCACAAAAGACATTTTACGTTTACCCTAGAACTAATTCTAGAAGCACAACCCTACAAATTATTTTTTTCTTCCTTCACCAAGTTATTTCCATACTGATAAGCAGATCTCGAACCTAGTTATTCTTTCATATTGATACCATGTATTTTAAACAACTCATTACTGGCCCAGAATCCACAATTAGATTGTGTGGAAGCTTTCCCAACCTTCTTAAAAGTTATTTTCCCATATGTGGCATTTTAAACTCATTTTCACCCTGGCACTTCATAATTTCTATCATAATATTTTGTAAACTCGAAAAGATCATGTTAAAAATTTCTGGGTCTTCTCTTTCAAAATCATCATACACAACATTTAGTAGGCCTACTAGGTTAGAGAGAGGGTTTTGGTGTTTCAAACTTTGTATTGAGGCAAAAACAACCCAAGTCTAGATTGTTAAGGTCTGGTTATTTGGCTGGTTGGCATACTAATTGAATGTTAAACCCACCTGAACTTCCTGCTGCTGTAAATTCAGGGTCATTTGCATGAATATGGTTTGGGGCATTATCCCATTGTATGAAAATCTGTTTACTTGCCCAAACTTGTCATTTTTCCTTGATTGTTGGTTTCAGTTCAAATATTAATTTATGCCTAATGGCATTCTATTGATTAACTGAATGGGTGTTAGCACCATGGTTCCCTTTAGTCTATTTAGTGTTGTGTATATGGTTTTTATGTACACCACATAAGAAAACAAACCTATTTTTCCATCAAACAATGCATTACCATCTAGATCTAAGATGGGTCTACACACAACCGATAAGAACATAAACTTAAGTATATAATGTTTGCTATGAGTAGTTCTATAAGGTTCTAGCTCATTCGGTGCTTGAATAAACCTAGTTATTTCCTCGACAAGATAGAACCACTTCTCGTCTATGTGAATGACATTGTGGATGTCCTTGAACATCATGTTGCATTCCAGTTTGTTGAGACACCATTCCAGCCTTAATTCTTTGCAAGCGACTATTAAACTTGGATGTGCACCATTTGTGTTGTTCCTCACTTCCTTGTTTGCTATTGCTCTTTGTATTGTGCTTTTACCCAATAGCAGGCCTACTGCTCTGCTGCTGCAGGTTTGCCTCGAGCTTAGTAGCAACTTCATTAATGCTTCAAGGTTGATTAACTTCTTATTAGGTCCACATAACCCATGTCTTATTGAACGGGTGTTTACAGCTTCCCCCTCTGCATAGTTGTTGCCTCACTTGTGCCCAGATTGTGTTGATGGTTCTTATTGAAATAGTCCACCTGTTGCTACTTCAACACGATGCTGGTGTTTTATTTACCCGTTCTTGATGTGTTGAAGAATAAAAATGGGCAGTTTCTTGGCTTTGTTCATCCGTTAAGTTTCTACACACAGTCACAACCTTGATGGAAAAAGAGGAAGGAAGAAGGTTTTCGAGAGTAAATTTTTTACTTTTGTAGGGTTAGAACTTGTGCTGTAATAAATGCCCCTAATTATATTTGGTGTTGTAATTTTTGAACACCAGTGTACATGCTGAAAAGTGTAATTTTGTGCTGTTAAAATTTTGGAGCCAAAGGTAAGAATTGGAGGGAAATTTTAGTTCTCAGTTTTTAATAAACTAAGGTTTAACCCATTTCCCGAGTTACTATTCACTGTGTACTTTTCTCACATTTTCCAGCTTTTTGGTCAGCATTTTAAACTCAAATATTTCATTTTTTGTTCAATTTTGCAGTCTTTTTTTCTCTCTCTGCAAAATAACTTAGGACAGACAGAGTAGTTAAATATCAAATAAAATTATTAAAATGTTAAATGAAAATAGTTAACATCCAATAAACATACTCCATCTGTCACAACTTAACCTGCAGAGGGAGAAATTTGGTGTCAAGTTTTCAGACCCCATAAAATGATATTTTTACCCTTCTATCATCTTCCCAGTAGATGCACCCACCACCCACCTAACAACCACTATTCCAACACCACTAACCACCACCAACAACTCAATTAACACTCTAATTTACAACATCACAAATTAATAACAAAGAACATTCTACTTCTTTACCCATTAAACCACATCATAAAATCCCTAACCAAAGTTTCAAAACGTCCTCTCCATCGTCCCTTCTTGCCATCTGTCATTTCTGTCATCCTCTCCCTGTCGTAATCCCTATCATTGCATCATCGCCTCTCATCGTTGGTGCGGCCGCTTCTTCTCCCGTTACCGTCCTTACCGTCGTCAAGTTCTCGCATCCTTGCTGTCGTCAACGTCATCGCGTACTCATCGTTCTCGCCTCCTCTTCGTCACTTTTGTGAGGTTTATCATCACTTTTGTAGGGTTTGAACCACAAATAAAAAAAATTGAAGAAGATGAAAGGGTTTGGGTAGCTTTGATATGAGGATATGATGTATTTTTGGGTTGAGTGGGTATGAGTTGTAAATTGGGTAGAGATATAAAATTACTCCCTCTATCCCAGCTGTTTTTGCAGTTAGAGAAAGATGAAGTAATTTTGGCCTTGTAAACTACCAAAATTATCCTTCTTCTTCTACATCCATCACCCACCAGCCTATCACCACTGAAAACACAGTCACCACCACCACTGCAAGTGTTGTTGCCATCACTGCATAACCACAGAGCCACTACCATCTACCTAACCACAAAGCCAGCTCCTCCTGCACAACCACAAAGTCACCACCATATACACAACCGCAAAACCACCACCTCCTGCACAAAATTAAACTAGTCACAACACAACCATCACCCCAAATCGTTAGAGATATTCCAAAAAGATTTTTTCAATTACAATCCCCAATCGAGTAAAATCCTCAATCGATTTCACTGAAAAATAAGAACGAGTATAGATCCTCTTAATTCCATCCGAGATCTTCACTGCCGCCAGTTGCAGTTCATTTGTATTCGCTGAAGTGCTATGATTGAGATAATCGCAGATACTATAGGAGATATTTTGAGAATATCTGCTGCAATATTATTGTACCTTAGATAGAACTCTTTTCCTTTAATGACTCTGTAAATGCTGTCTATATATTGTACCCTTGTACTATCAATGAAAGCACACATTCATATTTTACATGGTAACATAGCCTAAATCCTAAGAACTCTAA
This sequence comes from Rubia yunnanensis, assembly GCA_037428765.1. Lineage (NCBI taxonomy): Eukaryota > Viridiplantae > Streptophyta > Magnoliopsida > Gentianales > Rubiaceae > Rubia > Rubia yunnanensis. The sequence continues at coordinate 126,222,045 of CM075062.1, forward strand.
AAATATTTCCTTACTCATAAAAGACCGCCGCCGCTGTCACCCTCACTTCTGCGTTCGCCGCTGCCGTGCCAGACACCTCCGCGGCCTAGAAGCTAGCACCGTCATCGCCGCTGTTACTTTCACTTTTGCATTTGTCGCCGCCGTGCCAGACACCACCGCTGCCTAGAAGCTAGCACTTTCATCACCATCATCGTTGTCCAGTATGCACCACCGCGTTCCATCATCGTCTAGCATGCATCGCTGCATTCTGTCCATCCCGCCTTCACGCGTCGTCGTTTTGCTCATCCACACACCACCGCCCCATGTGTCCAATCGATCCATTGAATTAAGTTGTGATTGAAAATCTTGATGCTGAGCCGAGGCTTATGTCATTCCCATCGCTCCTACCGCCGACCAGCAGCACTAACTGGGTGCTCTGTCTCAGCCAGACGACACTGATGTTCTCTATCAAGCCCTCCGCCAGCTCTTGCTTGGTACCGATGGTTTGACCTCTTCCAATTCTCGGTGTCATGCCAGGGATTCTGCACCACTGGCTCCCTCGCATCCGTACTACGTTCATCCCTTAGATTATACAGGCCCAAAGGATGCCACAAATCCCAAGACCATCCCCCACGTGTGCACCATTCACCGGAGCTGCTCAGTCCGTGGAAGCCGCCACTTCACCTACGGGCGGCACCGCCACCATCATTTCAGACTTTGATCGATCTATCTTCGGCCCAACATAGTCTAAGAAGCAATGGATTCAGTTTTAAACATATTCTCTAAGTTAAATACTTTTGACAATCTGTCAGGTAAGACTACTTTACCCTAGATTTTTTATATTGGTGTATCGTATCATATGACCGGCAATAGGGATCTTCTTTACGATATTGAGCATGCTGCAAATGTTGATGCTGTCCTCCCTGATGGTTCTAATTCAACTGTTGTTGAACATGACAACATTTTTTTTAGAGATGTTGTCATGACTCATGTTCTTTTTATTCACAATGCAATTTGCTATTGTTTTCTAAGTTAACTGCTGCTTTAAAATATCTAGTTTTGTTTACTAGAAAATTATGTGTACTACAGGATATCAGTACATGGACAATGATTGGTGTGGGTGAACAATGAGGAGGGATTTATTGGTTGCGCAGAGTTTCCAGGTCTACACAGCCGTCCTTGTCCGTTGCTACTTTAGTGTCTTCGTCTACTTTAGGACATCAGTGTTTTGGGCATCCGTCCTCATTGGTGTTGTCTTCTATCCCAACAATTTCTTTACATAATAGTGATTTTAATAAATCCATTCCCTTCTCGATATGTCACCGTGCAAAACTGTCTAGAAATAGTTTTCTTGTTAGTTCTGCTAAAGTTAGTAATTTGTTTGAACTTATTCATTGTGATTTTTGGGGGCCTTATGGTTCACCCTCTTCTTGTGGAGCATTTTTATTTTTGACCATAGTTGATGATTATTCCCGAGTTGTTTGGGTTTATTTATTAGTTTCAAAGTCTCAAGTACTATTGAAGATGAAGGATTTCTTTGCTTTTGTTCAAACATAGTTCCGTCGCCCCATTCAATGGGTTTGGGCAGATAATGGAACTGAATTCCTGCCTCTTAGATCATTTTTTTGAAGAAAGGTGTTAGTTTTGAGACCTCCACAGTCTACACACCTCAGTAAAATGGGCGTGTTGAACAGAAGCACAGACATATTGTCAATGTTGTTCGTGCTCTTTGTTTCCAAGCTCATTTTCCTATCAACTTTTGGGGAGAATGCATTCTTACAACGGCTTACCTCATCAATCACACGCCAACACCGGTGTTGATAGCTAAACGCCTCATCACTTCATGTATGGTCGAACACCAGATTACAACCATCTCCGTGTGTTCGGTTCATTATGCGTTGCCACTCAGCTTCCATGACCACATGATAAGTTTGCATCTAGAAGTTGGAAGTGAATTTTTCTTGGCTACCTTGTTGACCAGAAATCTTGGCGTGTTTACGACTTGGAGTCTCGAACTATTTTTGACAGTGAGATGTGATATTTTATGAAGACTGTTTCTCTTTTCCACATGACTCTGCGAAGATGTTGCTTGCTGATCCACTGCCATCTCTGTCACCTTCCATATTTTCTGACTCTATTTTTGAGGCATCCGACCCGGTAGAGTTACCCAGTCCCAATTTACAGCAGCCAGTGCATCCCAACCCTCAGCCGCTTACCACCGAGTCACACCGACTGCCGCCCAACAAGTAGCCATCCATGATCACTATGCTCTCGATATTCTGTGACCGCTCAGCTAGACCCATGACCGTTCATGACTGGTCTATGGCCAGCTCCTCCAGAGCCAACACTGCTAGTCCCACGACCGCCTCCTATGAGCTCCGCCAGCCGATGCCTGCCTCACCACCAGCAGCTCCATCCGCCGTTCGTCCTCCCAGCACTCATCTTTGTTACTCTCTAGTTAAATTAAGAGACTACGTCTGCACTGCTACTCACTCTATAAACCCCCCTGCTGGTCATGCGTTATCTGATTCACTGTCCTTAGGTACGTGTTACTCTATTGCTGATTATATTTCTTGTAGTATTTTTTTGGTTTCACATTATATACTTTTGGATCCAGTGATAGATATTGCTGATCTGGTTTTTTTTCTTATGCTTATTGTCATGATCATTGGCATGCAGTTATGTCCGACGAGATTGATTCACTCGAGTGGAATAATACATGGGTTCTTGCTCCTCTTCCTTCTGGCAAGAAGGCTATTGGCTGTAAGTGGGTTTATCAAACTAAGTTTATGTTTGATTGTTCTATTGAGCGTTGAAAGGCTTGTTTGGTTATACTTGGTAATCGTCCGATTGAGGGGATTGACTTTGCTGAAATATTTGCTCATCCCTTTTCTTGGTTGTTGCTGCTATTCGTCGTTAGGAACTTCATCAGATGGATGTTCACAATGCATTTTTGCATGGTGATCTTAAGGAGGAGATGTACATGCGTCCGCCACCTAGATATACACTTTCGGCTCCTAGGTTGGTTTGCAAGCTTCGTAAATCTCTTTATAGTCTGCGACAAGATCCAGGAAAGTGGTTTGCTAAACTCGCTGCTGCTCTTCACCTCTTTGGGTTTGTTCAGAGTAAGGCAGATTACTCTTTGTTTTCTTAGTTGAGGGATGGTGTTTCTCTTCATGTATTGGTTTATGTTGATGATCTTATCATTACTGGTTCCTCTCTCGAGATGATGACTGTCATTTGTTCGTGATTTGATTCAGTTTGGTGATGTGGCTACTTATCATATTCGTACTGCTAGTCAGGCAGCAGATTTATTTACAAAGGCACTTGGACGATAAAAATTTCAGACTTTGCTTAGCAAGTTGGGCATTCGCAATCCACATGCTCCAACTTGAGGAGGAGTGTAAGAGATATTTTGTGAATATCTTATGCAATATTATTGTACCTTAGATAAAATCCTTTTCCTTTAATGACTTTGTAAATGTTATCTATATATTGTACCCTTGTAACATCAATAAAAACACACGTTCATATTTTACAGATAACGAGAAAGAAGAAAGCGATGAGTAGAGGGAGACGAGTTAGTGGTGATGGTGTAAGAGATGATGATGGAGAAGGGGAAGGAAGGTCGATGATTACGAGATAAGAAAATGAATCCTTGGTTACAGGAGAACTTCATTTTGGTAGAAAATGGAACCGTAAGAATGGAGAAGACGACTTCATTTGGGGGAGAAATAGATTCTACTTATTTTTTAAATTTGAGGGATAATGTAAATAGTGAGAAGTTTAAGGGCAAATAAGTCTTTTGTTGTGCTGAAACATACTTCAAAAGGAAAGAGTACAAATTTAGCTGGGACATCCCAGAAAGGAAAGAGTGCAAATTCAAGTGGACGGGGGGACTAAGGATTTTATATTGGGCCATCTGAGCCCAAAAAAATAAGGATTATATGGTCCGCAAGCCATTAATATTTTTTATAATGTTTCCAAATTTGGAAAGTGTGCAACTTATGGTATGATGGACTAAAAAAGAAAGCGTGCAACTTAAATTGGGATGAAGGGAGTGTTAAGCATACAATAAAATCTCAAAACACACTTCAAATTAGAATAGTTAAACATCAAATAAAAACACGCATGAATTTTTAAACATCAAAGTGTGAGCTAAAATGTGGCACTGATGTTAGGAAAAATAAAACATCAATTTTAAAGTTAAAAAAAATCAACTCACATTATTGAAATATCAAGATATATTAAATAAACATCCAATATTTTGAAAAAAATAAACATTGATATTTATTTTTAAAATGACGTGCTGAAGAGTTAACACGTCAATCAAAATGAAAGTATAAGTTAAAAATAAAAAGTAAAAATAGAAATTTTAAAGTAAGATAATAAATATCACTAATTAATATAAAAATGTATAAAATATCAAATATGTAACATGTAAACACAATATTTGACATTAATAGATGTAAATTTAACATTAGAACGCATGATTTTAGTGATTGGAAGGGGAGGGGAGGGGAGGGGAGGGGGGTGGGTGGAGTATGGGGAAACAACATCCCAAGTCTTTGCTGGAACTTGGAACATTAAGTATCAGAAGTGAAAACTCATATTTGGTAGTAAAAACGCACGTATTGCACGGTAATGGGGGAGAAAAATTGACCCGTAAAATTTTCATACCTGAATGCTTGACACGTGAGATTTTTATGCTCTGAAATAATTATTTCTCCAACTATTTGTGTCCAGCACACCCCCCTACCCTAGAAATGGTATTTGCACCTAGATCCCTCTTTATTCCCCATACTATCTATAATTATATTTGGAACTTCATCCCAAACTAAAATTTACTATACTACATTTTAATCCTTAGTCTCGTTACAGGATGATTTTGTTTTACAAAACTTGAGTTAAGTGCTAAATTGGCCCTATCTTTAGGCTGATACAGCCAATATAACCCTGCAAAATGAGAAAGTGCCAAAATGACTTTAACTTTATGATATGTGTGGCAATCTAACTCTAGGCGCCGCTGACTTCAATTGTCAACGGAAAATTTGGCAGGAATTTAAGGAAATAAAAATTTTACCCCCGGATTAAAAGGGGTAAATGGTAATTCAGCTTATGGGGCAAGGATATTTTTGTCATTTCACGTCCGATCAACACCCAAATTGATGAGTCAATGCCAGAATAGTGACATTAGGTTATAACTGCACATTTTCCCATAAAGTTAGGGTTATTTTGGCACTCTCTCATTTTGCAGGATTATATTGGCACTTTCGACCTAAAGTTAGGGTTAGAAGTGTAAACTCCCACAAACCTTAGTCCTTTCACCTATAGCATGTAATGTTTATTAATAAAATAATTTTGATTTTCACATAATATTCCAATATAATTGGCAACAAGTTTTTCTCCCTCTTATAATGTGAAATAGTCATTGATAAGTTGATCAACTATTTTCCCATGGTAGTCCAATTCTAACATATTTTTATAATGATGAAATTTGGTAAAAGTATCAATTGGGGAGAAAATGGCCATTAACTATCTTCTTCCAATGTCCTAAACTAAGGTGCAAACTTTAATTTGCACATTTAATTGGAAAATGTTTCATTATTAATATATTCCACTATTGTAAATAGTAGTTGAGTCCATCGTATAAAAGGTTTTTCTGTTCGTTATGGAGCAAATGCAATATTTTTTTATGTGGACATTTTACTTTGTAATTTAAACATTGTACATTTTGAAGTAAAGTGAATTTAAACATCCCCCTCCACTCATTTGTTACCTATGGACTACTTAGTGATTCAGTTTTTTGAAATTACAAAAAAACCTTTGTGGTCGTCGTCAATGTTAGTCAAGATCTAGCCAAAACACACTCAAGTCAACCAATCATTTCCCACAACCGCATCTCTAGTTCTCACTCACATTATGTACTACCTCTCTCCTCTTCTTCACCACTGTGTCACCACCCTTCTACTGCTGCCATGCTTAAACCCCCACAAAAAAATCACCACATTCGACAAACTGTCTTCTTCGGTGAGTACTCACTCTTCGCTTTCTTAGCCCTCTCCACAAAGCACATTTTCTCTATAGAAATGTCTCTTCACAACATAAGCCTCTTGTTTGAAATTTGATGAAGCTCCCGAAGGTGATTGAGAAATAGGCAAAAGTGTCACTGACAAAAGTGTCGGGAAAGTGTTATTTTAGTGATTGTGCTTTGTTTGTTGGTTCGAGGAAAGTGGGTAAGTCACGGTTTTTTTTGTTATTAGCTACTCAATTTTGGCCAAGCAGTGGGGTGGTGGAGGCTAGGGGTATGGATGCGAGCAATGGGGTAGTGCTTGGTGGTGGAAGCAAGTGTTACAGTGGTGGTGTCTCTGGTGGTTTTGGAGGAGTGGTCATGGCAAACGATGACATTAGGTGGTGAGGATTTCTTTTAAAGAGTGGGACATTTATGTATCTTCATTTGTTTTTTGGTAAAAAATTTCATTGGAGGAACAGCTGGTCATAGGGGTTACATAAAACACTTTGTGGCCAGTAACAGGTTCATTTAGCACTTTCAAAAAATTGAAGCCCTAAGTTACACATACATATGAACTATGAGGCATTCATGTTTTTAATTTTGAAACAAATAAAAAGTATAAAATAAAATACTCAAGTTAAAAGGTACAATACTTAAGTGAAACCTTGTTTGGTAATTAGTTGTTGACAAATAGTTATTTTATTTGGTCGATTTACCCATGTGTTAGTTGTTTGACCACTTGCTATGTAGAAAGGTTTGGCAAAGTAAGTTGTATGTTGTGGTATTGTTAGGTTTTGACCCGAGAACCATAATTACCGAGAGAACCCGACAATTGATTAATAGTCATTTATAAAGCTCCGCACGCCCAATTTCAAGCTGCACACTTTAACTTTCAGCAGTTGACTTGAAAAATGTTTGATACTTAATACCTTTCATTAAGAATAATTAAAATTTAAAGAAAAGTTGTTATTTTGAAAATATATGTAGTAACGAATATAAAAGTGTATAACACAATGGTATTTATGCCTACACACCAATTCAATTTAATGATCACAGGTAAGAATTTTTTACTAAATAAATACTAAAATTGCAACTTGAAATGGGACAAATGAAGTATATAATAATCCCCCCCCCTCCCACGAGTATTGGCATGTTTACTTTTTCAAAGTCAAACTTTGTAAACTTTGACCCTAAATTCAAATTAATATATTTATAATAAAAATACTCATGTGAGATATTGTTAGATTCATCTTAACATCTATTTTCTGAATATCAGTTTTTTATGCAGAATTTTATATGTAGTTAGAGATATTGACGGTCAAACATGATCATTGAAGACTGTGAAAAATTAAACGTGCCAATACTTGCGGGACAGGGGGAGTACAAAAAATATATACTCCCTCCGTCCCATAAAAATTCTAGAAATGCTTTAGGCTTGTTATTTTATGCAAGTAGATATGCCAATGAATAATTGTGAACAATGGGTCCAGTCTGGAAGTTGTTAAAGTTAAGAGGATATTGTTGGAATCTAAAAATATATTCTTTGCCATTTTGGGTAATTTTCAAATCATGGCATCTTTATTAGGACGGACGAAAAAGAAAATTATGCATTTTTTCCAGGATAGGGGGAGGATATAAAATGCAACTCGCCAACCTCGAATTGACACCCCTATAGATAACCACTAGTAAAGAGCCTTCTATTAGAGGCAGCAATGGAAGACAGTTTCAAATTTTGATCCCGAACTGCCTTAATAACACCTTTCCAAACTCGAAAACAGCCCGTCGGATCCCCTTTCTTCAATTAAAGGCAGTTTTTTGTTTGATTTAAGGCAGTTTTTTAATAACCGCCTTAAATTAGGACTATATTGAGGTGGTTCAAGGTAGAACCGCCTTCGATTAACCCTAATTTAAGGCAGTTAGCCATAATCGCCTTAAAAATCACTATTTTTAAACTCGGGAATATGACACTAATGGGTTTCCGAGCTCGGAAAACACCTATCTACTACATTACATAGACAATATCACTTTTCCAAGTTCGTAATAAAGTTTTCGATCTCGGAAACTATATAATCATGGCTTTGTAAATATGATTGCCCTTTCCGAGTTCGAAAAGGGTCCTGGATAAGTAAATAAAATATTGCATCAAAACCATATTTTTTATTCCCCTCTATTGAGGAAAAGGTGTTGTACTTGTGAATTCATCCTTTGCCATTGGTAAAGGTCAGTTTTATCCAAATTATGTACCTAGCGATCTTGAAATATTCAAATTTGTGTATAATGCTTTATATGCATATTTACAATTAGGGTTTGAGATTATATAGGGTTAGGATTGATTCACATGTGTTGCATTTTAATTTATTTTAGGATAATGAATCGAGATTAACTCATTGGTAATGATCTTAGGAAATCACCCGAGTACATGTCATTGGTTGAATCTTTTATTAGGTTTGTGTTTGACATGCTTCTAAAAAAGGTTTTTCCCAGGCACGATGCCCGTGTAAGGATTGTAGAAATGATGCGTATGTAGTGACGAAGAAGTTGCGGGAACATCTCATAATGAGGGGATCCAAACAAGCGACACGCGTTGGATATGTCAATGGGGAAGTTATGAAAGTTTCTCCTACGAATGAATTTGAGGACTCGATGGTGGGTGATGAATTAGATGGGAACGTGGAGTTTGATGATATGGTGGAAGATATTGCAAGGGAGCTCAAAGGTAAACCAGAGTCATTACAAGCTTTGATGAACGACAAAGGCACACCCTTGTACAATTGTTCAAACATTTGGGGAAAAAAGACTTTCAAACCATTTCAATCCTAGGTTTACATGATTCAATTTAGTCGAATATCTTGATAAACAAATTGCAAAAAACTATCCATAGCATTCCAATCCTAGTTTCACATGATTCAAATTCGTTTTAATATTCAATTCGACATAAACAAGGTTTTCAAATATAATCAAAAAAGGTTTTCTATTCAAGCATTCTATCAATCGAGGAGTCACTCTCTTCTTCGCTCCCAAGTTTTTCTTCTTTGCCTTGACCGACATCCTCACCATTATCACCACCATTGCCGTCATCAACATCACTCTCCGAGAAGACTAGCTCGAAGTTAGTCCTAATTTGACTGGCTCCGAGAAGACTGGCTTGAAGTGTGGTAGAAAGTAATCAAGTCCTAATTTTCCAATATCATATTCTAATATGACCTTCAAATTTATAACCCTCCTCTTACGAAAATTGACATACCTTTGCTCTGCACCATCATAGAAAAATTGTTTGGATGGGGCAATCTCCTTGAACGGACAATGACTCCTATTGCTTGCATGACCCTTAGATGTCGTGCTCTTACGACTTATTGTGAATGGGTGAATTGTGTGAGGGAAATTGGATTTGGAAATTGATTGTTCGGTGTTTTTTGAAAACAAGGGTTTTAATTTGGGGGTTTTACTGAGTCCCCCATTTTCCTTTTTATTATACTAAATGAATTTCCAAACTCGGAAATGTTACAAAGCTAAAAAATGTTTCTGAGTTTGGAAATGGTTTTTATAGGGTTTCCGAGTTTGAAAATCCTTCAAATCGTGAAAAAAAACCATAAAGCGGGTTTCAAATGGTCATTTAATACTCATTAAAAAAGCAAGATTTTCCCACCATTTCCCTCTCCCGACCCCCCCCCCCCACACTACACTTCATTTACTGTCATCCTAACTTCAAGATTTCACACAAGATGTTAAGAGGTATGTTTTCAATCCAATATCTATTCCATTCCCCCTTCTCATGTCAATTTTTTTTATTTCCTTAAGGTTTTTGTACATTCAAATAGGTAGAAGACATGGTGGAGTATGTCATATCATTTGATATGTCAAAAAGGTAAATCTTTCTATTGATTCATAAGTTAGGGTTTATTATTTTGGAACAAAAATTACCATAGTCAAATATTTGTTATATGATGTTAGCTAGGGTTTACATTTTGTGAGTATTTAATGATTTATTTTAGATGGAGTTTGTTGTCTAACACAATTTGTGTTTTACATCATGGTTTGGGTGCCTAAATGGTGTTGGATGGTAAAATGATGCTATGGATTTAGGAATTATTTTATTATAATTGCTAGATTTATTGATTTACAAAGGTATCAGAGTGCTTTAAATACTTGGTTAGATAATATTGTGTTTAGACTTCAATTGTAATCTCATTATATATTTGATTTTTTTAAACAACATATTCTTCTTGTATAAGGAATTTTTGGTATGCCTTAAAATTTTTATAGATTTTGTTGATGCAAGGTTAAGTAAATTTTTTTTGTAAGAGTAGAGTACAAAATGACATCTAGGAAAAGGACTTGTGACAATGTGTCACTTTTCAGGAATGTTTATCCCCCAACAATGGCCCCAACATGGGATGAGGATAATGGATCAGGGGATGTGGGAATACACCGAACTCATTGCAGAGCTTAGAACGTAGAATGGCTAGGAAAGAGTCGACATCGGTGATTTTTGACAAGTTGGGCATTTTTGTCATGGAGAAACGTGCTAAATGGTCTAGTTGGGTTGTGAAGGTGGATAGTATAAGGATAGATATCCGCTACGATAGTTGGCATGAAATGCCAAGAGATTACAAGGGCACATTGTGGCTAGAATGCAAGGTAACTTTTGTCAATATGCTTTCCATATTTGTTTATTAGAAACTTTATCCTACTTGTGTCAATCCCCATAATTCAATTCACGTGGTTCTAATAATCCCCGTAGAAACTATTTGAAATCGAAGCACCGGATGTGGTTGCTTTGTGGAAGAAGACTATGTTCATGATGTCCAAAAGTTAGCGTGAACTTAAGTACCAATTGTCAAAAGACTGCATATTTAGCAACAAGAAAGGTGATTGGCCATGGCTAACATACACACACATTCCATCGGAGAGTTGGGAGATCCACAAGAAAAGAGCATTGGAGAATAATGGAAATGTTAGTAAAATAATATATTTTTGTGATTAATTAGATTAAAATGTCTATAGTCATAACATTAACCAAACCCCTAACTCAGGGTACTAGGAAAGAAAAGCAACACGTTGCCGAGGAGAATGAAATTCCTCACCGATTGAGTTGAGGGGGTTATGTGTTAGTGGCATTAGAGATAGTGAAAGAACGACTAGAACAAAAGGTGCAAATGCAATGGAGGGCGAGATGGCAGAGGATGAGGCAAGAGCTTCGGTGCAATCGATCAATGTGAATGGCATTTGATGACATAGTAGGATTAAAACCTATATGGGCTAATATTCTCATCACTTAGAAAAAGGCCCAAGACCTAAAATATGTCCAATTGGGCTCATAGTTGGGCTTTTCACTAAGAGAAGAAGGAAGCTAGGTCATAGACCAAGGATATTAGAGTTTTAGGAAGGTGTAAATAGAGAGGTATGTCTTCTATTTTTGGTAACACTCTTATTGACTACTTTTGCTTTCAATTAGCCGCTGACCGGTGACTGACTAGATCGTCGGGAAATCCCCCCTAGATTACTGCGGGATCTAATTCCTCTTGCATATTACAGGTTTGCCAGCTGGGATCGAGATTGGGCTTGGATTGATGGTTCCGAGACGCATCAACATTGAAAGGTGTGATCTATTTCTCCGAGTCAAGCAAAACCAAGATGGTGTATATTTCAATGATGAAGAGAAAGAACTTGTGGAAAGAGTGGTATGAAAATGTTTAAGTTAATCTATTATTAAGGTTGCAGTCTATTTAGGGTATAACAAACTAACAAACGTTTACCTATTTATGTTTTTACTGACTTAAGCATCAGAGGAATGACCTCTAGATTCCCCAGGTACAATTTTATTGCAGATCATAATAAAGAACCTCGAACATGTTGACTGCTTCGTTGTCCTAGACACATCAATTGGCGTCGAATGTAAGGATGACTAAGCCAAATTCGGGTTTCTTGGTTTATGTCTACAATTACTCAAAGGAGAGAGAGATTGAGGTTGAAAGATACTGGAGCCGGTAACGAAACACAATCTAGGAGAACATATATGGTGTATCCTCAGTAGCTACAAGGTATTGAAACTGAAAAGGCTCGAGTATCGGTAGTTGAGTTAAGAATGGTACACGTCTCGACTACAGACCATGAAAGGGTGCAGATTTCAAGTGGGCTTGAATCGCGGGTTGTTGAAGCTCCTTAAGGGGATATCGTGGGATCCTCGAGGCGCCCAGAAGTCGATATGGAGTAAGAAGTTGATATGGAGCAGGTAGTTGGGAATATCGGACCTGCCCAGAGCAGACCAGCTGGTTCTTGAGATGGTAGAGATAGACGATTCATGAAGTTTTCAGCTGACTTTTATATGGAGGCTTATGTGCAAACTATGCAGGGAAATCAGGATGCAAGAATGTTGGTGCCGAATCAGGACTTAACCCCAGTAGTGCATACCTTCCCTCGAGGGGTATGAATATCTCGAGCGATGTAATACCATCCTTACCCACAGGAATGGTAAAGAGTTCAACATCTCATCCCATAGTAACTTATCCTTACTCAAAGTATGCAAAAGAAATGTTATATGCACGGCCCCAGCCTTGTTTCCCAGACTACTCGCACGAAATGATACATTCAATGCCTCTATTAGTTCCATTAACCTCTACAGTTACGATTCCAGGGACTAAAATGGGGTATGGGGTGGTACCTTCTCTAGGAGTTCATAGATATGGTAACAGAGGATTACAGAGTGTCATGGCTAGTCAAGGGCTTTATAATCCCTATGGGCAGTTACCAACCAATCCAGGGTTCATACAGCCTTGGGAAATTCTAGGTATATAGGTGCCCAGCCTACATACCCTTTACAATTTGGAGAAAATGAACGAGGATTGAATCTGATTGGAAGGCAATCAGAATTGGCAAAAGATGCAGGTGATTCACTTAAAAGAGATTTAGATAGATTAACTGGGTCAATGGGCCAGACAACAGGATCATCTTTTAGCTAGGTGATAATAGGGGTTCGTTGGCCGATAGATGTAAAGCTCTCGGAGGTACTTCCTACCTGCAACGGTGCGACAGATCCTCAAGAGTTCATTCAAAAATTCTTAAGTTTGATGAATTTAAGGGACTTCTAAGAAAAAGTTAACATGTAAGTTGGTTGGGAGATACCTTCAATGGAAGGCCCAAGAGTGGTTCAACAAGCTACTGAGGGGTTTGCTACACTCCTATAGGAACTTTAGTGAAGCTTTATTAAGTTAGTGTGCACAAAAGAAAAAATTCACAAAGACGTTGTCGGAGCTCGATCAAACTAAGTAGAAATTAGGAGAAAGCACAGAGGTTTTTTTTCATCGATATGTGGATGAGAGTTTTGGAGTAACAGAGACTACGAAGAATGAAGTAATTCAGGGATATTTGTTGGGGATGCAAGATCTGTAACTGTACAAGAAATTGAGCACGAATACCCCCAACGTTGCAAAAACTTCAGGAGGTAGTGGAACAGTACTCGAGGGTAAAAGAGGCCACTAAGAAAGAATACTGATTCTCAAGGAAAGAGACCAATGGAAGCAGCTAGGCCTACCTTCGAGAGGTATGCACCCATACTGCCAACACCTAGAGGAAGAAACCCAGCACATATCCTTAGTATACCTAGAGGGATGTTTCGTCCACCCCCACCCATGCAAAACGTACCAAATGGAGTCATGGCTAGAAGGGTAACAAACCAATATTGTGATCATCATAGGGATTATGGCCATAATACGAACGATTGTATTCGGTTAAAGATGGAGATTGAAAGGTGTGAGAAAGAAGGACAGTTCCGAGGCATATGCCCCCAAAATATTCATGCTAGGCCCCTAAGGCCGAGAAATGATCGAAGAGAATGGCAGCTGTATAGAAGAAATAATCAAAATAATGGAGGCAGGGGATACAGAAGGCCTTGTGAGCCCATGATTTGAGAAAGAGAACAGGAGGGAAGGAAGGAAAAGAAACAACAAGGAGGTAATTATGATAATAGGAATGGAGATAATCCACCAATTCAAAGGGTGATCAACGTCATTAACGGAATTGTCGGAGAAAGATCCTTGAATTTTTTAATGAGAGCATATGCATGAAAGGTCCTAGCAGGAGAACCACGTTATAAAATATTTTGACCAGACAAGACTATGGCATTCTTGGAGGCAGATATGGTCCCAGATCAGACACCTTATACTGATCCTATGGTGGTCTCAGCAGTGATTGGAACATCTTTAGTGAAAATGGTATTCATTGACGATGGAAGCGGGGTAGAGTTTGTGTTTGTTGATTGTTTTGATCAGTTGGATATAGGGTGTGGTAATATGAAGAAATCAACCTCGTCATTATCTGGTTTCACAGGGAATCCCATATTTCCTATAAGGGAGATAACCCAATAGGTTTGAGTAGCCGATAATGATAAAAGGGTAACGATAGATTGTAACTTTGCAATCGTTGACGCCCTTCCCCCTATAATGTGATTCTTGGAAGGCCATGGATGTGCCAGACTGGAGCAGTCTGGTCACCTTATTATCTATCAACCAATAAACTAGGCTTCACATCATCCTATTTATTTTGTTAGTTGAGCCTTATATGGGCCCGAGACTAGGTATACATCTCTCGAGAGGTTGCTTTTAGCCTTAGTACATGCAGCTCAAAGGTTGCATCTTTATTTTTAGAGGCATATGATAGTGGTGCTCACGAATAATACAATCAAGCAGATTCTATTGAAACCAGAAGCTTCTGGGAGAATGATGAAGTGGGCTGTGGAGCTAGGAGAGCATGATATACGATATCAACCTAGAGTTGCGATCAAGGGTCAAGCACTAGCAGATTTTATAGTGGAAACCTTAGAACCCATAGAGTACGAAGATTCTCCTCGAGAGGTTGAAGTTCGAAATAAAGAGGTTTGGAAATTGTATATGGATGGATCTTCAAATTTGAGTGGTAGTGGGGCTAGGGTGCTATTCACCAGTCCTGATGGTAAAGACCTCTCCTACGTGTTGCACTTCATGTTTAAGGCCATGGATAATGAAGTCGAGTGTGAGGCCTTAAAAATTGGGTTGCCGTTGGCTAAAGAATTAAAGGTAGAGGATCTTGAAATTTACAGTGACTCTCAGTTAGTATTTCAACAGGTGAATGGAGAATATAAAGCCAGAGAATGCAATCTACAGAGGTACCTAGAGGTGGTGAAACACCTTTTGAAAAGTTTCAGATCATACACTCTAACAATGGTCCCGAGAGAAAACAATCACAAAGTAGATGCTCTTAGTAAGCTTGCTTCCTTAGACCTGGGAGCTCAATCTCAAAAATGGTTGCTCATAGAAACTTTGAATGAACGAAGCTTCAAGGGACCAGTAGTTATGGAAATTGAAGAGGAAGATACTTGGATGTCTCTTATAGTGAAATACCTTCGAGAGGAGGCTCTGCCAAAGAATGAGGTCGAGGCTAGAAAGATAAGGCTAAAACCCCCAGATACATGCTGCAGGAAAGAGTATTATATAGAAGGGGTCATCTACAACCATTACTTCAGCGTGTTACTCCTTATAAAGAAAACTATCTCATTCAGGCGGTTCATGAAAGAATATGCGGTAGTCATCAGGGGGCTCGATTGGTGGCAAGAAGACTCATTTGAGCCGGGTATTTTTGGTTGACGATATTTGATGATGCAAATAAATACATACAAGCTTCTCACTGGTGCCAAAAATATGCTCCCATAATCCACATTCCGTGGGAAGAAATGACAAATATATATATATATATATATATATATATATATAGTTCATGGCCATTCAATAAGTAGAGAATTGATCTGGTAGGACCTTTTCCTAAGGCCCCCAGGGAAGTTCGAGTACCTTATAGTGGCCGTTGATTATTTCACGAAGTTGGTTAAAACTGAGCCCTTAATGAACATAAGGGGAAAAACATTCATTGCATTCTGTTGGAAGAATATTATATGACGATTTGGGATTCCAAGGACAATAATCACTGATAATGGAACATAATTTTCCCAAGACCCGTTTAAAGAATGGTGTGAAGAGTATAAGATTCAGCAAAGGGTGACAGCAGTTTATTATCCCCAGGACAATGACCAAGTGGAAGTAACCAAGCGAACAAGTGAATGGTATCAGAGCCAGGCTCGAGGGGGCAGGAGGTAACTGGATATGTGAGTTGCCAAATGTTTTGTAGGCATATCAAACATTGGAATATTCTACCATTGGAGAAACACCATATAGCTTGGTATATGTTTTAGAGGTTGTAATTCTCGCTAAGATAGGAGTTCTCAGTCCGAGACTGATGGAAGCTACAAATGAGACAAACAATCAGGAAAAATATGTTGCCTAGACCTTGATATAGTAGAAGAAATGTGAGAACTGGCATCCCTGCATGAAGCCAGAGTAAAAGAATAGGGCAAATAGTATGAAGAAAGTGTTGTTTAGTCTAGGAGATTTGGTGATGAGGAAAAATGAGAAGAGTCGTCGGGAACCTGAAGGAAAATTGGCTGCAAACTAGGAAAGACCTTATAGAAGATTGAGGCACATCTAGGAGGTAGTTATATTCTCAAAGATATGAATGGAGTTCAAGTGCCTAGAAGATGGAATATTACTAATTTACGGGAATATTACTAATTTAGGGAGATATTACAAGCTTTGAGGACACGAGTGATATGCTGATAAGCGGCACTTTGTGATCCATTCCTAGCTTTAGCTGATGATCGAGAAATATGCTGATAAGTGGCACTCTATAATTTAATTCTAGCTAAGGCTGATGATCGAGTGATATGCTGATAAGCGACAGTCTGTACATTAATTACATTGAGTCGAGTGAAAAGCTGATAAGCGGCACTCTCACAATAATACCAGCTAAGGCTGACGAACAATTGAAATGCTGATAAGAGACATTCTCATAGTACCCTTGTAATCTTGATTATTTATCTAGTGGAGCTATTTTTCAGGATGTAAGTGGAAACACCGAACCTGGGTAAAATTTCTTGTGTTTTTTCATTTTACAATTTCTTTTAACTATACTGAATGTTCGCATTAAATCATAGGAAAATCGAGTGATATGCTGATAAGCGGAACTCATGGCGAATCCTCGAACTCATATACTTAATGATTTGACTAAGGGAGAATGCTAAGCATCTTGAATCCCTTTCAGGACTACTAAGTCCTTCGAACATTAATTCATGATATAAGATAGTTCGATTTATTAACTTTTGGTTGTCTTATCTCATTCTCCTAATGGTGGTAATCCGTGAAATTTACAATCTGATGGAGGAATGTCAACCAAATCAGTATCAATCACATTGTGATAAAAGACTTAAAAGCTTTAATATATACGAGGTACATGATACATTGGATCATTGTTATACAACAATATATGCTCAAAGAACAAGAACTTGAATAGTGGCATGGAAAGAACCTATCTATTTAGCTGGAGGATCCCCCTCTCTAGAAGGGGCTAACTCTCCTAATCTTTCTTCTAACTGCTCAAGTTCTTCCATTTTAATGCCGGCTGCATGTTGAAAATCCTTCCTCTGCTCCCCTTCAGGGTACTTGGATTGATTCAACGGTATCTTTATTTTACATTACGTAGGTCTATTATCCAAATCCCTCAAGGTAGATCCATCACCTCCACGTTGTCTTTTTGAAGACCTTTCAGTAGCTTTACTTGAAGATGCACAATTTCTATTAGATCCCTTAGAAACTGATTTCTTTGAACGAGAGGATCTACGACCTCTCGAAGGGGGGTGAATGCTAGATTTCAATTCATTTAGCCACTCTAGGATAGCATCAGAGGATGCTTTCTGTCAGTCAGTTCCATTTTCATACATATTGCACTCCATGATCCAATAGCGGGAAGCCTTAAGAAAAAGTTTTTGGAAAATGTTGGGAATCTATCAAATATGAAGCGAGGATACCATAGGAAAGGCAATGAGCTTGAAGGCTCATATCGTATAAAGTAATCCTTTCCTCGAGCTCCTTAGCTCGTACCTTCCAGGCTTCGACTTCTCCTAGGAGTTGAGCATTCTCAGTGAGGAGGGAATTAACTAAGGAAGGATATTTGTTGGCCAATGGATCCTTTGTTAACAATACTTCCTCCAACCTGGTAATTTCACCCATGGCTACCACATAGAGTTGAGCCATGCTAGCAATGAAGCGGCCTTCGAGGATTGGTAGCCTATTGGCATTGTCAAGGCATCTTTTTAAAGATCCAAATTGGTTGTTTACTTTATGCACTAACTCTTGATAGCTTTGTTCAGTAGGATCGCAGTCTTCCACAACCTCGAGAAGAGCTACTCCGTTGAACTTTTTGGCTAAGAAATTTTTTATGAAATCTTTAAAGGAGGGATGCTCCTGGGACCGCCAGGATTTCAATTCCTCCTCGAGTTGGCAATTTTTATCTTGTAAAGAACTTATTTCTTCATTACATTTAGCAAGGTCCAACATTGTCATCATTATATGTTCGTTGGTTTTGTTCAACTCGATACGAGTGCTTGAGAGCTCTTTGTAGGCGCACTCCAGTCACCTTTTCAAAGAATTAAACTACGAGGAAAAGTATGAAAATAAGTAAACAGTTAAAGTAGAAAATCTTTATTATCAAAGGGGAAGAAATTTACACTAGGGGGGTTAGGTTGAGCTCTCCCACAACTTTCCCAGTTGAAGTTGGCTGCTCGGTGACTCCGGCTGCTATTTTCTTAGGGGTGAGTTCTTGAATCCCCTCAGATGTGAGAAATCACCCACTGGACTTAAGGTAGTTCAGTAGGGTGAAACTCAAACCACCAAGCTTGATTGCCCCATCCCATTTTGCATCCAGAATGTTCATAAGCTCAGGTTAGATGAGGTTGTCCAGCAGTTTGACATCATCCTCGGACAAGGAGGAAGCTAGTTTGGGTTTTAATGTTTCCTCGACCAGAGCGCTGCATCCAAGTTACTTGGCCAGTTTGAGGAGCTTCAGGAAAAATTTGAATAACTTAGTACTATTTAATAGTTTGTCTGTGAAAGCTTTGAGTAGAAGAACCTGAGCACTGGTAACCTCAGCTGCTTTCACCCTCTTCTCGAGGACCTCCTTGTCAAGGAAGATTTTCCAATTCATGGCCTCGAGCGTTTCAATCTTCTTCTTCGAACTTCGAGAGATCTTTTCAGCTCAGCATTCTCAAAGTTTTTTTGCTTTAACTGCTCTTGCAGCTGACCAAAATTTTCACAAAATGTATACATATATATAAGTTAACCTGAGGATTTTCGGTCAAGGTCTTGAGGACCTGCTCGTTTATAGTAAGAACACTTGGCACAGTCGCCAGCGTGTTCAAGGAGGGGGCCTGTGGATTTTGGTTGTTGGGGGGTGTGGGAGGTTTGGCCACCATCACCATCTACCCTTTGGCGCTAATTCCTTGAGGTAGAAGTATGTCCATCTGGCCTCTTGTCTTGCACAACCTTTCCAACATCCACCTGAGGGGTAGATGTCTGCTTCGAGGAGGAAGGGGCACCCTTAGGGTCGTTCTTCTTGGAAAACAAATCTTTACCGAGGCCCACTGAAAAAGTCACGAGAATGAGATTATAAAAGGGAAAGGAAAAGTAAAGAAAGAAAACAAAATAGGAAAACTTATTAAACACCTTCGGAGAACTCTTAGGGTCTAAAATCACTATCAGGGGTATCAAGAGGTGGCTCCTGAAGGGGGTCTTCAGAGACTCTTTTTCGTTTTTTGCTATCTTTCATAAGCTTCTTATATACGTACTTCTCATAAATCACATGTGACCGGACAAAACCACCAACATTCTTATAGGGATTTGAGTAAAGACTATAATCAACAGATGTGGATAAAAGGCGCTTCCTATCACCCTCAAGAGGGTCTGGACAAGATTATTCCCCTTCCTTCAGGGAATTGATCTGCACATTCGAGTTCCACTAGGGACCCTATATCTTCTTCAATTGAAGGATATTCCTTTTCTCCAGCTCCTCCAGTCACCCAAATGAGAAGGAATGGTAAAGACTTTGTGGTGCACCTCCCTGGTAATGAAGGTGATAACCTTTTCCGTGGATTTGCCGCTATAAGATATGTAGTACAACTAACAAAGCAGTTTATACCTTGGCTCGATCCCAAATTTTTGTCATCTTGTTAAAAACATCATAATAATCACCATGATATTGGGATGAACTTGTGTGGGACTAACTTGAAGTTCATTGAGAAGCTTAGAGAATAGGGGTGGAAAAGGGAAATAGAGCCCCGTATGCAAATGCCTAAGGGAAATGGTTGATCTTCCTTCAGAAAGATTGTCAGGGGTATCTCCTTCTTGAAAAAGTTGGAAATCTACATCCAGAGCTACTCGTTGGCCGAGGGGAATCAAAGCCAGAATCCTTGAGATGGTTTTTTTTACCTTCGAGGATGGGGGCATGTTGGTAGAAGCTTCAATCTTTTCCTTTTGCGACACTTTCTTCTTCCCTCGAGATATCTTCTTCCCTTGAGATACCTTTATTACCTTTCGAGATACCTCATCCTCTTCTTGAGGTACTTCTTCTCCCTGGGGAGGCACATTCCTTCTTCCCTGGCTTCGAGGATTATATCCGAGAGAGGGTAAAAATCAACTTTACCAGTAGTAGGGGATCACCTCACGTAATGTTTACCCATACCCGGTGGCCAGACTTCAGCATATCCCTGAGGAGGCATGTCCATGATAGGTAAGACCTTTGGGTTATAGTTTGTGTGGCCAAGAATATCATCTAATTCATACTGCAACCCATTAGAATTGTTTAATTCAAAACCAAGACTCACCCTCTCAGGAAAATTAACATGTTCCTAATCCGTTCTAGCCTTGCCAGAAAACCCCCTCTCGGTGGAACCCACACTGGAGATGGCCATTAATTTGAGTAAAGAAAGAGAGTAAAAGACAAAAAAGGGAGGACTTACTGATTTCAGAAGAGAGGATGATGAGGTAGGAGTTGTTGATAGAACAAAAAGAAGAGAAATGGCTATGAGATATAACCTTCTTTGTGAAGATACCTGCAAATGAAATAAAGTGGAAGTGGAAGAAAATGGGAGTATTTAATAGACCCGAATGGCGGTAAAGTAATTATAACTTCGAAAAACTAAATTTTTGATAAGACGTGAGAATCTTTTCACCTTTTTAGAGCAAGCCACTTTGGACGCGTTAACACACTCGATTATCATGCACACATGTCTCTTAGTATTTCAGCAAAGTTTGAAAATAAGAAAACTGGATACCCATTCAATACCTAAGATAGTATGTGAAGAATTTCATCTCGAGCGCTGATGATCTGGGATCCTCGAATCCTTATCAAGGGGAAAATTCTCAAACCCTGATTAGTCGGGATCCTCAAATCCTCATCAAAAGATAAGTTTTCGAACATTGATAAGTTAAGATTCTTGAACCAATATCAAAGAAAATTTCCTCGAACCATTATCTCAATATTTCAGGGTCTTGAACAAGAATCTAGTTTTCTGGGGGCTTTTGATAGAGATTAGGCCCAAAGGTTATAATGGGTTGTATTTACATCGGCCCAATTAGAATGTTACTGGACCATGTAACACCTGCCGCATTTATAGGACATTAACGGTTATAATTAATGGAAATTATTATTAAGGTTATACGGTATAAATACTTGGTACGTATTTATTTTTTGTATTCATTCTATCTTGGAAACCGTGCATATACTTTTTACTGACTTAAGCATCAGAGAACTGACCCCTAGATTCCCCAAGGATAGTTTTATTGCAGGTCATAATAAAGAAGCTCGAACCTGTTAATTACTCTCCTGTCCCAGACACGTCACTAATGAGACATTATCACTCTATGCCTATTGTTGATGGTTTTTCAAGGGTTTCCTTGGAGAATCCTATGGTGATAGGCACCCTTTTGCCAATCCCAAACGGAGAATACAAGAAAGTTGGCCCTGCCCGAGGAATGTTTCTTACTTGGCCCCAAAGACTTATTTACTCTGATCCCATCAAGGTTCGACATTAGAAGTAAATAAGGCCCGTATCACCTAAATTGGCAAAGACTGCACCAAGACCAGTCAAACCAATGCTTAAATCGGTCCCAACAACACCAACTAGGGTTAGAGCTCTATTGGGAAGAGCACAAGTCCTTCGAGACTCACCTCACTTTGTACAGGTGCTTTATAATTTGCTACACTCGCATGATCGAAACTCAACATACGCATTCTTAGGAAATGAATGTGTAATTGAATGTGAACATGAAATCATGGCGTTATGGAGTGATTTTGAAGACCTATGGAGATGTGACCAAATTAATCAAGCAATGATGTGGATCTACACCTTGTAGTGATTTTATAAATTTCATTTCTAAAGTCTATTTCTATCACACTAAGCATTGTTGCAAATGATGACTAAATTGTAATTCTCGAGGTACATGTTTTACACCACTAATAAAAAAAGGGATGGATTGGATACATGTGCATGATCATGATGCAAGAAATTGGTTGTACTAAATAAGAGAGGATCGACTACATTCGCAAATGCCTCGATAGGAAGGATAAGAAGCTTTTCTTTGCATCGTACATTGAGAGGTTATTTACTACATTTCTTTTCCAACATTGTTTCGGAAAATTTATATCATAATTAAAATTTTTGTTTTCAGGGACCATTGGAGATTGATATTGATAGTTCCCTCAAATAAGCGGGTATTTTGGATGGATCCCATGCACTTTCCACCGTTGGATGCATTCGTTGAACTTTTGGAATCTGCAATGAAGGAACCAAATGACCAAAATAAAACTTTGTTTGAGTTGGTCAAAATCAAGGTGGGCTACCGATAACTTTATCTTTATTTTACTATTCTCAATTGTTGCAACAAACCTAATAATTCATGTTTTTTACAATTAGTACAAGAAACAGGCACAAACATGGGAGTGTGGCTATTACTTCATGTTATACGAGACTGAGTGCATTATGAAAATCGAGATGTACTTGAACTTATAAGGTAATTGTACAATTTTTTGTAGTCATCTTTTCATCTAACCTTTCCTATATATTATTGGTATACCATATTTTTATTATCATATTTTCACAAGGGATTCAACACCCTACTCGCAAGTTGAAATCAACAATGCATGAAATTGTTTGGCTAAGGATCTAATTCTCAATCGGTCAAAAAGCCCGGGGAATCCCGATATTGGTAGGGTATCGCAAGTTAGATAGATATTGAAGTTTAGAAATATAGGAATAGATTTGTAGTCATTTCTATTCCTATTAATGGACATTTCTTGGTTAGCGTTATCTATAGATGTTTGTTAAGGTGCAACATACTATCGTGTATTGCTTTAAAATTGTGGATGTGAATCGTGGATTTTTTGAGCCAGAAATGTGAATGCAATTTTTGTAACCACAAGACCAGAATATATATATATATATATATATATATATATATATATATATATATATATATATTCTGGTCTAGAAATCATGTCAGATCCATGAATACATTTTTGCATAGATCGGAATAACTTTTCGAACTCAGAAATAGAATGTCTGACTAGGTTTCCGAACTCGAAAACAAATGGCTAAAAAAATGTGCCCCTTGAAATTTACATTAAGGGAACAGAACGGGGACAAGACTTTAGAGAGTAAAAGCAACTGCAACAAAGAGCCGACACTGACAAAAGTTTTTGAGTTTGGAAATTTTTTCACCTTATGAAACGTAAAAAAACTTTCTGATTTCGTAAACAACTATGTTTCCAGACTTGGAAACGGTGTGCAACATAAGAAGACCTGCCTAATTTTTCCGAGTTTGGAAATAATTTAAGGCGGTTCCATCGGTAATCTAAAGGCAGTTTTTAACCGCCTTAGATGGGGCATTTTTAAGGCGGTTCCTCGAACCTTCTTATTTTTTGTGTGATCTAAGGCATAACCTTCAAAGTTACTTAGAAAGTTCCTTTAAATTGACGATCGAACCGCCTTAGATAGGCCACTCCTACACTAGTCAATACTCCCTATGTCTCAGCATAAGCTGCACAGAATCTTTTTCACGATATTCAAGAAACATGTTTGACTGTTAATATATTTAACTACGTTTAATAACGATAAATAAAAGGCCGATGTTCAAAAACTACTTATTATGATGAATCCAACAATATCACATATGATAATATTATTATTCATGTATAAGTTCAAATATATGGTTAAAATTTGACAGTGTTGACTATCAAATAATAAGCATGCATAAGATCTTATCCTGGAATGAGCTATCATTATTAATGCTCTTAGAACATCTCTATTTACAACACATTGTAAATTGACTTGACATTTCATATTTATAAGTAGTAGGTAAATTAACAATCTACTTACTCCTTCCATGATAAACTACATTCATTAGTAAATTATTAAGTTCCACATATTTTTTCTCTAAGAAGTCTTATTAGATACCAAAGTTCTTTCTTATTAAATTAATAAATTAAGCGTTAATTTTGCTCTTCAAAATTAAATGTATTAAAGTCAATTTTATTGATATATATATATATACACACTATATAGTATATAAAATATTCAGTGAGAATAACAAAATATCATAAAGCTATTGTAAATGTATTATTTCTTTCTTGACCCTGGTATATAAGAGAAAGTATTCAGTTAGACTGATTAAATGTTAGATCAATTATGAAAAATTTCGTTTCAACAATTTTTAGGGTTAAATTGTAATTATTTATGATGAATCCTGCAATATATTGGTGATACATTGTGATAATTTTTTTTAAAAAAATTAAATTTATAAAAATCTCATTGCAATAAATAAAAAAACATCAAATTACTCTATTAATTACATAATTTATAAAATAACCTTGTATGACGGTTAGTCGCTCAAAAACAAGACTTTGTGTGTAGAAAGCGGAATAAGAAATTAGAGTTCGTCTCCTATGAGACCGTCTTACCGTAAGACCAGGGGCTAGAGTGAAAATAGGTAAATGGCAAATGAAATTCGGGGGTCAAATTATAAATAATTTATTTTTGGCGCCAGAATGAAAAACACAAAAAAAATGGAGGACCAAATAGAAAATAAACAAAAATCAGCACAGGACGCATCTTTCTTCTTCATCATCCTTGCTCCACCGTCGTCGCCTCACCTTCTCCCCCCTTGCCTCGCTTTCTCCGGTGTAGATCCGGCGTATATTTGCTACGTTCATCTTTCGTTTGCTTTTGAAACCTATCTCTGAAATTGATCACCAAAATTGATTGTCGGAAACCTAACTCTGTTCACTAAAATCAATCACCGAATTCCAACCTTCATTTGTTGAAATCATCGGACGCAAGGATGTCGACTGTCGGATTCGCGATTTGCAGAACGCCAGATTCGCATTGAAATCATCTAGTGAGATTTGCATAACGCCGGCCGAACTTAGAGCTATTAATTGATGATGTTGCTATCAAAGCTGTTGTTTCAATTCTTAGAGGTCTGTATTAGTATTAATCCGTCAAAAAAAGCATTGTAACTACTAAGCTCAAAGAGACACAGTTGTATTGGAAAAATGAAATAGAATTTGATGGAGAGTGGGCGTCGATTCAGTTTAATCGGTTTCCGATTTATTCTGTTCGGGTTATTCAGTTTTTTGCCCCTAAAAAACCAAAAATCGAATCTGATCCGAATAACCCGAATAACCCAAATATCCCGAATCATCCGAACCAAATTCGGATTCAGTTTTGGTTTGAAGCCGAATTCAACCCGAATAAACCGAATTGATTTTATATTTTAAAAAATAATTACTAAATTATATAAATTAACTTTAAATTAAATAAAAATATGTAATCTAATTTCTATATCATCAAAATCAAGTTTTCAAATCTAAAATCCAACAAATACAATACTAATTCAACCATAACAATTTTAGCATTACATTTAAGATTAAAGAAAAATAGTTCATTTTAATATTCATCTTCAAAACTTTCACATTCTTCAAACCTTCAAGCAACCCACATTCACATTCACCTTCAAGCACTCCACAAACTTACTTAGTTTTAGAGTTTGGGGATAATTTTTTAATTTAAAGATTGGTCCTCCAACTTAAATTTATTTTATAAGTTAAATTTGTTGTTTTAAAATTTAATTATTATATATATATATATTTAATTAATTTAATTAATTACAATTTGGTATTCGGTTCAGATTTTGGTTTGAGTTTTAATATCAAAAATTGAACCAAAAACCATATTTGAAATTTGGTTTATTCAATTCGGATATCCAAAACCATATATTAAATTTGGTTTGAATTATTCAAATTCGGATAATTCAATTTTCGGTTCGAATTTCGGTATTCAATTTTTTAGCCCACCCCTAAATGCAAGGGAGCTGCATATTTTGACTAGAGTTAAGCATCTGTTTCCTGAGATGTGTGAGTGACTTTAAAGCTTCCCTAGTCAGCATTCAAATACGAAAAGTAATGTTCATTCGGGTTGTTGCTTATGCATACCTTTCCAAACAAAACGAGTATCCCATTGTAGATGTTTATCAATGGAGAAGGATTTGGAGGATGCTCAGGTGCATAACATGAAATAGGCAATGAAAATGTTGAGAGACCGGTAGAAGATAATCAGGAGCATGGAGAAAAACTAAATACCAAGTCTTTCCAGTATTGCATTTGGCTATTCAGTACTATTACCACAGCTGTTCAGACTACCGGCAACATGGAGAATGGTTCAAAATGTGTAACAGAAGGATTCTATCTTTCTGCTTGTGCATATCTATATTTGTCAGTAGTTTACTAGATATACAAAAATGATTAGACATCAGCTAGACACCTCCTGCAAATATTTTGTGAATCACCTTTTGTTGCGCGAACACATTTGTTGCCTGATGTTTGGGAGCAAGCGCGAATATACATACAGCTGATGTTTGGGGCTTAAGACTATAATTCACATATAAGTGATAAAACATCAAATTTAAAATAAATAACATCAACTAAAACCTCTAAACCATCAAATTAATAATTATACTAAAATAGTTTAACATCATATAAAAATTACTAAACATCAAATTAGAAAATTAAAATATCAAACAAACATTGTAAAACGTCTTATTAAAATATACATTCCACTACCGTTGTAGATTTGAGAAAACTATTTTGAAGTTCCCCTTATATCTACTGATCTTTTTTTTACATGATAATTTACAGATGTAAAATTATATGTACCACTTTACGTATATCACAAATGAACAAGACATAAAACATCATACATTGACAAATCAAAATCGAAGGAATTTATTGAATCATCACTAGCACTACAAATACGTATAAAATTAGCATATAAAAGTTGCAAACTTTAATTTGACGTTTTACGTTAACATGTAAAAATGTCAATCACCATAACTATCTAACCATCAAACATCATTCATTACAAAAGGGTTCAAATGACTTAAAAATCCGCTAACATAAATACTGGAAAAATTCAAATTAAGGTAAAACATCAATTACAATCAAGCGCCTCAACACTAACACAAACAATCAACCATCGAAACTGAAAATTCAATGTCAAACAATACATCATAAACAATCAAATTCTATTTTTTCTTGACTTGTTTCTCTTCGTCGCTAACTTTTTCACATACTTGCCTTCTCCTGCTGGTTTTGAAGAGAACGACTCTCATATTCCATCAATGCAAAGGTCAAAGGTCCAGTACGATTATCTATTCAAGGGAACACCTTCAAAGCATGGTTCCTCATACCATTTTTTTACTAACTCATCAATGGCATCTTAGAGCTCTCTAAGATGGAAAGTATTCCTGTGAAATAATATCAAACATTACATACAGTAATAAAAATATTAATATATGTAATTAAAACGCAATAGCACAAATAACATCACTGACATCTACATTGAGAAAAATTAAATACAGTATTTAAACCATCAATCTCAAAATTAAAAAAATCAAACAATACACACTAAAATATCAAAAGAGCAAAACTGAAAATCTATTTCATACATAAATATGAAAACAACACAAGCATCAACACTGAAACACAATATTTAAAAAATCAATCTCAAAATCTAAAAACATCAAACAGTACACACTAAAATATCAAAAGAACAAAACTGAAAATTTGTTGCATACTTAAATATGGAAAGACTACAAGCATCAAATACTGAAATTAAATCATCACACCAAAATAGATAAACAGTACTTAAAGCCTAAACATGAAAGATGAAACATAAAACCTAAAATATCAACAACAGTATTTAAAAAGTCACATGTGCAAAATAACAAAATTTACATATTCTCTTTCCTTTTCGATTGAAGCAACCAGTGGGTATGCATTCTTACACATCTAAGAAACAGCAACAACAACACAAAAATTATCATAAACCGTAACAAAACCCTAAGATATCACACACAATTAAAGCAACAAAAGTGAACATCAATTGCACACTTAAAACACTACAAGCATCAAATTCTGATATTAAATCATCACAACAACACAGATAAACAGTACTTAAAACCTATACATGAAAGATTAAACATAAATCCTGAAAGGTCAACAACAGTATTTAAAAAGTCACATCTAGAAAATAACAAATTTACAGATCCTCTTTCCTTCTCGATTGCAGCAACAGTGGGCATGCATTCTTACACATTTATGAAACTGCAACAACACAAAAATTAGCACAAATCGTAACAAAACGCTAAGATATCACACACACAATCAAAAAATAAAATTCAACATCAATTGCACACTTAAAATACTACAAGTATCAAATACTGAAATTAAATCATCACACCAACACAGATAAACAACACTTTAAACCTAAACATGAAAGATTAAACATAAAACCTGAAAGGTTAACAACAATATTTAAAAAGTCACATCTACAAATGACAAAATTTACAGATCCTCTTTCCTTCTCAATTTCAGCAACAGTGGAAAACGTATTCTTAGACATCTAAGGAACATCATCAACAACAAAAAAATTAGCACAAATCATAACAAAATCCTAAGATATCACACACAGTCAAAACTGAACATCAATTGCACACTTAAGCATGAAAACACCACAAGTATCAGGCGTTGAAATTAAAAAATCACAACCACACTGATAACAGTACTTAAAACCTGAAACTTGAAACATCACACTCACGTGAAACATCAATACCTGTAGATAAAACAACACGACTGAAAATTTAAAAAACTTACAAACGATTCTTCCTTCTCGATTGCAGCAACAGTGATGCACAACTCCTCAGAAATCTAAAGCAGGATCACAAATATGAGGAAATATTGATATTTATACCTGGATTTAAATGTAAATTAGTGAAATTTCATATCCAGCCCCAAACTTTTAAAAATTTTAATTAGAAACTCCATGCAACATTCTTAACAATTTAATCCCTAAATTCGTTGCGAGACCGTCCCACACAAAACTTTGGAAATTAAAAGAGAAAGACGGCCTATCGATTATTTTAGGGTTTTAGATAGTGTTCATTCTAAAAGAAATGATAGATCAACTCTTTATATTGGTATAATATTATCTGATTTACTCCGCCGCAGTACAAAAACTCCATAACATTCATCAATTAATTTAGTAATCCTTTATCCTTTAATACATGATTTTTTGGATGTCTTATATATATATGGGTTTTACTTTTAAAAAGATGAAAAATGTGCTTTTATAACCCTACCTAATTGATATAAGTGCCAATATAACCTTTCATATTTGAAAGTGGCAATATAACCTTATATAGTTAGTGAAAGTGCCAATATAACCATATAAGTTTTAAGGATGTGTTGATATAACCCTACAAACACTAGAAATGTGCTGATATAACCCTACAAATATTAGAAATGTGTTGTTACAACCCTACAAACATTAGGAATGTGCAGATATAACCCAATAAGATTGCATAATGTGCTGATATAACCCTACCTGTTCCGGCGGCGATCCGGCGAACTATGAGGGTAAAATTGTCCATTTAATTTCATAGTTAGCCCAAAGGGTATTTTGGTCAATTTACATAGAGTCAATGTCAAAAAATTGAGGTCAATGCCGAAAATGGGGTCTGAGGGTTATATTGGCACTTTCTTTAAATAGTTAGGGTTATATTTGCGCTAAAAATTATCATAGAATTATATTGACACTTAATCAAGTATATAGGGTTATATTGGCACTTATCCCTAAAAAGATTCATCCATTCCTTCAATGCATGCGATTTATTTTTATTGCTCTATCACTTTTTCTTCGCACGTTCACTCCTTTCTTAATTTCTTTTTGATGTATCAATTTATCATACTCCATCCCTTTGTAAGCTTCTTTCTTGTTGTCCTAATTTTTAATCTACATATTTTTATCTGGATACTTTTAAATACTTATAAAAAAAAATTCATTGAAAATACATAATTAAAAGATGTAAAAAAAAAAGCCAAAACGTGATTAATTAGTTGACAAGCTGGTTCAAACGGACATCAACGAAGAGGATTCATCTAATTATGATTTTTGTATTGTCAGTACTTCATTTCATTTACTACTCCCACTGTTTCATTATATTTGGCTCCAAATTCTAGGTGTTTGAATTTATGGTGAATGAAATTGATGGATTTTTTTTTTTCAATTCTAGTATATAAACTATTTGCACAAACTTTTTTGCATACTAGTGTAGTATTGTGATAGGGAAAATAATAAATTAAAATGACCTAAGTAAATTTCAGCAACAAATTTTAACCAAAATGTAAAATATGAACCTCTAATTGGGATGGAAAAGTACAAATTTAACATATAGATGAAGAAAATATAATGAGTGAATGAAAATAAAAAATATTTAGAAAAGAAGTAAACCAAGATTTGAAAAAAAAATAAGAATCAAATACAATCAAACAACGAGTATAAATCATGAACATAAAATCGGCCTCCTAATTCAAAAAGAAACAAACAAATCAATTTGGGCAAATATTATCTTTACTACGCCAGTAAAAAGAAGGAAAAGATGAAAGAAAAACATACTTTTTGTCCGTTCAATTTTTGTCTCCGGTGCAGTTTAATGAAGAGGGGGAGAAAGATTGAAATTTAGTTTTACCTAATTATTTTAATTATTATTATTGTGTTTCAATATACACTAATCTATAAGT
Organism: Rubia yunnanensis; assembly: GCA_037428765.1. Taxonomy (NCBI): domain Eukaryota; kingdom Viridiplantae; phylum Streptophyta; class Magnoliopsida; order Gentianales; family Rubiaceae; genus Rubia; species Rubia yunnanensis. Next base: position 126,253,081 of record CM075062.1, read on the forward strand.
ACGTAATAAAATAAATAGTCAAAGACACATGATTTGGTAACGCAGCTTGATGAATCTCGCCTGCACCTGCAGGATATCATTCAGTTTAAAATGAATCCACTCATCAAATAGTATAAAGTACATTATGATCCGCCTTAATTAGGCTTTCTCTAATCTCGAAATTCGCCAATGTAGGATCTCCTTCCTCCCGATGAATTAATTAAAGACTCTCTCTCTGACATCAAAATTCATCAATGCTGGATCTCCTTCCTCCCGATGAATCAATTAAGACTTTCGTTCCGAACTCTAAAATCAAAAGGTTTTGATCTTATTGGAACAAAAGTTTATAGCTCTTGGCTACTTCTGAAAGATGAAAACCGACATGCAGATTTTCTTAAAATAAATCTATAAGTAGCTTTAGTGCATATAGCTCATCCGTACGTTTCAATTTACGTGTGGGAATATAATTTTATTCTCACATAATATTCTAATCACAATTTTTCAAACTGCAGTAAAAAAATTAGAACCGACAACTGTGCGATTTCGCAAAGAACCGAAGTTAAAAATAGTGGCACAAGTGCGAAGTCGCACATCAAAAATTGAAAAAAAGAACTGAGTTCGCAGCCTGACAACAAAACATACAATACAGAGTAAATATAGTACAAAACAAATACTTTTCTCAGAGAATTCTACAAAATGCAAAACACAGATTTCCACAGAACTTATGCACAAAACACATGTTCTTGTACAAAAGAGATTCAACAAACTTTCGGGATGAGACTGAGCAAGGCAGAGTAACAGCTGATACGGAGGAAGACTAAGCCTTTAATCGAAGGACACAGAGCAAGCGAAGACAGACATTCCCGGTGGAGTTTAACAAACCTGGTGGCGCTGGCGAGCTTGACATCCGGCAGCGTGGCAATCTTCCCATCCGGCAGTGAGCTGATGTATGAGATGGTCGTTGGGCTGAGCAGAGGAAAGAGTAGACGGTGTCGGCGGTGGAATGCTGGGGCCGGCGGTGGTAATGGAGGAAGAGGTGGCAGTGGTACATAATTGGAACAGGCAGCGGTACGTAATTGGAACCGGCGGCGGTGGTAGTAGGATGAAGAGGCAGCGGTGGTAGTAGAGCGGTGGTAGTAGGATGCCTCTAGTAGGATGCAGAGGCGGCGGGGGTAGTAGGATGAAGAGGCGGCGGTAACAGGAAGAAGAAGAAGAGGCGCCTCTGTAAGAGAGGAGGATGAGAAGAGTTTGGTAGTGTTGGATTATTTATAGAGTAAGGGCATGGGCAGTGGTGGGCAGGTGGTCTTAAAATTAAAAGATCGCTCTAGAGATCGAAAACCACCACAGTGGTGGTCTCACAAGGGACCACTTAAAAGTTTCTTGCTAAGAGACCAAGCAAGAGACCGATCGTGGGGCCCAAGGCCTGACCAACGCATGTGGTGCAAGGGCCGCTGAAAAGCCCTTTTTTTTGTTCGTAAAGGACACGTGTTGCAGACCATCGCTAAGCCGCAGTCTTTTTTTAAAAAAAAATTCTATTGCAGACACGTGTCATCCAGGGATTGAGCCACGTGTCCGCAACGGCTATTCTCTCGGTGGAACTGAAATTTAAATCAGGGGGACACATGGACCAATCAGAAGGTGACACGTGTCCCCCTGCAACAGCTGTAAACTGCTAGTTTTTTAATGGGACACGTGTCCCATTCTGGTGGCGACACGTGTCCCAACCGTATTTTTAAAAAATTGGCAATTTTTTTTATTTTTTTAGAATTTCTATTTTAATTTTTGTATTTCATCTTCCTCCACTTTTTGCCTATAAATATAGATGATTTTAACTCATTTCATCACACTACTTCCAATTCCAATACTTCTACCTCACTAATTCATCTTCTACATTGTAATCCATTTATTGTGATGGATCCACGAAGAATGTCGAAAGGCAAAGATAAGGTAATTCCAAATTCTTTCAATATGGAAAATTCTTCGTAAAATCCGAATTATCGTCCATTTCCAAATTCGAAATTTAGTGAAAATTCTCCGAACATCCCTCCCCACTTGTATATGAATTCTCAACATTCATACATGAATTTTCAAAATCAATACCACTCTTCCCAAAATGCATACATGAACCCTCCTTACCCGAACCACTCCCAAAATGCGAACACCCAATCACAAAATTCGTACCCTAATTTATATGGTCAAAGCTTTCATTCTCCACATCTTGATGCTATAAACGAATCGGGAGCATTTTCAAGCCGAGGAGGTTGCGGTTCACCGAGTCAAAATTTTGGTGGTGAAGATGGGCAACAATATGGAAGTCACGATGATACAGACGGTAAGCCCTATTTTAATGTGTTTTATTTCAATTATGAAGATTCTAGTTTATAATTAATTTACATTGCCTTCATTTCCCTTTTTTATATTTTAAAATAAGTATATTTTAACATGCAAAATATATGTAGCTAGTATATGCATTTAGTATATGCATTTTAACATGCAATCTAGCGTATGCAATCTAGTATATTATTTGAAGAATTAAGTATATCATTTAATGTGTTCATGTATTTTAAAATTTCATAAACATAATTTAAAAATTAGTATATGTTTGACATTTTTTTTGCTTTGAAAAAATGATTTATTCGTTTAGAAAATTATGTAGGTGAAGAAAATGATGAAATTGCAATAGTGTCTGGGAGTAAGGTTACAAAGAAGAAAGGTAGCCGGGACAAATGGAGTGTAGAGGATGACAAAGCTCTATGTGGCGCATGGTTCGAGCATTCCACCGACTGTGTGGTGGGTACAGGTCAAAATGCTGGTGTGTTTTGGTTTAAAATTATGCGCGATGTGAATCGTTTATGAAAATTCCAACCGGTCAATGAAGTCGTGCAAGTGTCGGTGGTCAAAAATGGCTCACGATATTGGCAAATATGTGGGATGTTAAAGTAAAGCCGTACGTCACTTCAGTCGGGGCGGGAGTGGCTCTAGCCATGGAGATATGAAGTCATGGACCATGAACTTGTTTGCAGATGAAAATGATGGGCAAAAATTTTTATTCTTCCATTGTTATGACGATTGCAGAAAGAACCCTAAATTTATAGCACAATGTGGCCCAAAGGAAACTGATGGAGAAGAATATTCACCATGGGTGCCATCAACACCCCATAGTGGTGATGATGCTCAAGTTATGAAATATCCATCCAGACCTATAGGTGTGAAAACCGCTACATGCAAGGCAAGGGGAAAAGGAAAGGTCAGGGGAAGAACAACAGGTGATGAACAATCAAAAGAATCCGCTAGAATGCAGTGTGCGGCCGCAATTGAAGCAGCTACAAAAAAGGCTGAAATGGTTGCGGAGAATGAAAGAGCTAAAATGGAGTACGACATAGCACAGCGGGAGTTCGTTTAAAAAAAATCAGAGCGCGATCTGAAGATAGCTAACACTAAACTCCTTGATACTTTGATTCAAAATGGAGAGTTTTCCGCAGCAGAGGAAGCACTGCGAGATAAATTAATGGGGGCAGTCTACGGTGGAAATTGATTGTAATAGGTTGTTGGTAATAATTGGTCATACTAGACCATACATTTGTCATTAGTTTTTCATTTTAATTGATTTTCATCATTTCAAAGATTCCACTAGACAAAAATAATGGAGTTGGCATGGACACGTCTCATCCATTCACATGGGTTCAATTCATCATTTCAAAGATTCCGCTAGACAAAAATAATGGAGTTGGCATGGACACATCACATCCATTCACATGGGATCAATTCATCATTTTAAAGATTCTGCTAGAAAAAATAATGGAGTTGGCATGGACACGTCTCATCCATTCACATGGGTTCAATTCATCATTTCATAGATTTTGCTAGACAAAAATAATGGAGTTGGCATGGACATGTCTCATCCATTCACATGGGTTCAATTCATCATTTCAAAGATTCCGCTAGACAAAAATAATGGAGTTGGCATGGACACATCACATCCATTCACATGGGTTCAATTCATCATTTCAAAGATTCCGCTAGACAAAAATTATGGAGTTGGCATGGACACATCCCATTCATTCACATGGGTTCAATTCATCATTTCAAAGATTCTACTAGACAAAATAATGAAGATGGCATGGACACATCCCATCCATTCACATGGGTTCAATTCATCATTTCAAAGGGGTTGGCACATTTGATGATTCTCTATATAAATGGGTCATTTGTTTACCTTTCATTCCAACCCCAAATTCCAATCAACACAATTTCTTTTCAACACAACCACGTCTTCCTCTAATTCCCCTAACAATGATGATGAGCTTAACTTTGGAGAATCATCAAAACCATCAACCTATGATATACCCGATACCGATCCTGAGACAATTAACTTTTTCTTGAATTTGCCAGAAATGGCTAAACAATGGTACGCAGCCATTGAGGATGAGAGTGCTCAAACTTCTCAAACCTTACCAAAGAAAACCAGAAATCATATCAAAAGAGATTGTGTTCGAGCACAGGAAGAACTCCAGAGGAAATATTTTGCTCAACCTCCTGAAAGAATGTACGACGATCAACACTTTCGTCAAAGGTTTCGTATGCGGCGAAATGTATTCGAACGTATACTGGAAGATGTCACCAACCACGACCCCTATTTCAAACAAAGGCCTGATGCAACTGGTTATCAAGGATTTTTTCCACTTCAACAGTGCACGGTGGCAATGCGTCATTTGGCATATGGTTGTGGATACGAACAACTGGATGAATGCTTACAGATGGGCAAAACGATGGTTACAGAAACTGTGTCTCATTTTATGAATGCAATTATTGTCGTATACCGTCCAACATACCTCTGACCAACAAATCAGGAGGATATTGCTCGCCTGATGCATGTAGCTCGTGGAGGTGGAATTACAGGTATGCTTGGTAGTATTGATTGTATGCATTGGGAATGGAAAAACTGTCCTGTGGGTTGGAAAGGTCAATTTCAGGGTAGGAGTGGACGAACCTCAATTATTTTGGAAGCAGTCGCCTCATACGATACATGGATTTGGCATGCATTTTTTGGTATGGCTGGGTCAAACAATGATATCAACATCCTAGACAAGTCACCTTTGTTTGATGGCGTATGTGAAGGGAGAGCTCCACGTTTTCCTTATGAAGTCAATGGTCGCAGCTACGATCAGGGGTTCTATCTTACAGATGGAATCTATCCTAAGTGGACGACCTTCATGCCAGCATATACGGCTCTAAATGACCCCAAGAAACCACTCTTCACAAAGCGTCAAGAAAGTTACCGAAAAGACGTCGAACGTGCTTTCGGTATTTTACAAGCTAGGTTCTCCGTGATTCGTAACCCAGCCCAATACTGGAATGTCGAAATGTTGGGCAATATTATGATAGCTTGTATAACACTGCCCAACATGATAGTCGAAGATGAAAGAGATACATATGAGTTTCAAGTTCAACCAGGTGATTATGACCAAATCGACGACTCTCCTTGGCATTATAACGCCGAGCGGCATGCTGATATACTGACTTTTAGGCAAAATTGGAGGGAAGTGCGCAACAGAGCTAAACATGACCAATTAAAAATGACCTTACGGAACATCTTTACCAATATTTGAGTGGTCAAAATTAAGATGTCGATATGGTTTCGTCATCCATGTTTTTTTGGTTTTTAAATTTTTAACTTGTTCTATGTTAGTAATAATTGGTCAGACTAGATCAATATTTATTTTTCTATTTTTAATAATTGGTCACATTAGATCAATATTTTGATTTTTAAATTGTAATAATTGGTTGGAGTAGATCAATAGTTTATTTAGTATTTTCTGTAATTTTTATAGTTGTTATAATTGGTTTTTGCATTTTTTATGTTTTTATATTATTTTTAAAAAGGAATTCTCATAGTATTTATTTATTTAATTTCTTTTTAATAGTTTCTTTTTAAAAAAATTGAAATTAATTTTATTTTTTTACACTTTTATTTATTTATTTTTATTTTATTTATTTTTATTTTATTTTTTTGCACTGAATAATGGTATTGACAAGAACGAGAGGAACAAATTATTTAACATATTTTAAAAAATGAATTTATATTTTAAATATTAAAATATTATATTAAATTTTGCATTCAACTTATTTTGGGTGGACAAATTTATATAAAATAATATTTAATGGTCAAATTAATGAGTAGGATAGAGAAAATCAAGTGAGTTCCATGAATAGTACATAGTGGTCTCTTACCATTGTGGAGAAAAAAAGGGTTGTCTCTTAAGTGGTCTCTTAAGCTGAGGTGGAAGAGAGAGAGATAAAAATAATATATTTAATTGGTAAGAGACCGCTAGCGGTCTTTACCACTGCCCATGGCCTAAGGGCTTAGGTTTAATAATTGGGCTGAATTGGTATTGGGCTAAAAAATAAATCAAGCCTTTAATCCAATTTGTGTATTAAATTAATTAATATTAGGCTGAATTCATTAATTATATTCATTAATTTAATTAATAAATCTAATCTATTTTGAAAATTCATCATATCATTTTTAATTAAATATTATTTATGAAATAAAATTTATAAACAAGGAAAATTAATGAAACAAAATTCAAAAATAGAGATTATATAAATAGAGAACAAAATTTCTTTTCGCTAGCTTAATATTTGTCTTATTTTTCATACAGTTAATCGTTGATTAGTTAAAATCAAATAATTTTACTAATAATTTTTAATTATTGATTAGTTAAAATTAAATCATTCTACAAGTGTTTATATAAGGAAAATCAAATAATGGATGACCGGTAATTAGTTAAGGTCCAACTTTTTTAATAGTGTTTATGTATGGAAAGTCAAATAATGATTGACATTTGATTAGTTAAGGTAAAACTTTAGTTATTAGTGTTCATTTATGTAAAATCATGTAAGGGTAGGCCGTTGACTAGTTGAGCTCTAACCATTTCTTTAGTTAAACTCTAACCATTACATTAGTGTTTATGTACGGAAAGTCAAGTTAAATTATAACTATTTCATTGGTATTTATGTATGAAATGTCAAGTAAAGGTTGACCGTTGATTAGTTAAGTTATAACCATTTCACTAGTGTTTATGTATGAAATGCCAAGTAAGGGGTTGACCGTTGATTAGTTAAATTATAATCATTTCACTAGTGTTTATGTATGAAATGTCAAGTTAGTTAAGTTATAACCATTTCACTAGTGTTTATGTATGAAATGCCAAGTAAGGGGTTGACCGTTGATTAGTTAAATTATAATCATTTCACTAGTGTTTATGTATGAAATGTCAAATAAGGGGGCTGACCGTTTATTAGTTAAGTTATAACCATTTCATTGGCGTTTATGTATGAAATGTCATGTAAGGGTTGACCGTTGATTAGTATTTATAATATTAAGTTAAGTAATAATTGACCATTGATTAATTAAGGTCAAACCTTATTTTAGTGCTAATTAGTTCAAATCAAAAATTTTCATTATTGTTCATATACGAGAAGTCAAGTAAGGGTGAACCGGTCATTAGTTAAGGTTAAACCTTTTCATTAGTGTTCATATATAAAAAGTCAAATAATTGTTGACCATTAATAAGTTAAGTCAAACATTCCATTAGTGTTTATGCATAAAGAGTCAAATAAGGGTTGACCGTTTATTGAAAACTTACACTTTTACCCAAAATTGTGTTGCCCCATAATCCATTGCTACAAAATACATGATTTTTGTTATTATTGCATAAATATATAAATATTAAATAGATGAACTTTTTGGTAAAATGTTGGAAAGTGCTAGTACATGTTCTAGAGTAACTTAGAGTTGGTTACATAGAAGTAAGAAAGGTAAATCGAAAAAGATTACAAATATATTCTTGTGCATGTTTATTCTTTGAATTTCAATTTGGAGTTACGAGTAAAGTTTTTACTCTTTGCACTTAGGTCCCTCCAATAAAGTTGGAGTTGTCGAATCATGAAATTAGCAACACCAAAATGTAATTTAATAATATACAATTGCGATATTCCAATTGGACATGTATGAGTGAATGAAAGGGCCTCGAAAGTTAACATTGATTACTTTTATACAATTTTAAAAAATTATATTATGGCCCAAAATTATGTTACCATATAATCCATTGCTCCAAATGACATGATTTTTGTTATGCTTGCCAAAATATAGAAATATAAAATAAATTATTTATTTTGATGAAATGTTGGAAAACGCTAGTACATGTTATTAAGTATTGGTGTCTATGTGGCTGTTTTCCAATAGTGACATATTCATCTAATCACTAAATTGGTACAGATCACCTTCCTCACAAATATTTATATTCGACTTCGATCACATACTACTCACACTCTACGTTTAATTTATTTCATTTGAAAAATAAAATTACAGTTATTTAATCTTTTAAAAGTTTTAAAGGAATGGAGTAGTATAAAAAATTTACAAAATTATATTTTAGTTTTGTTTAACATTAAATTTTATTATTAAAATCTCGATCAACTCTACATTTAATTTAATTCATTTGAAAATATAAACATAAAGTCAAAGTTAAAAGTACAATTATAAATTATTTTAAAATTAAAAAGAAATGAAGTTGCATAAAAAATTTAAATATTATATTTTTATTAAATAAAAAATACTTTATTAATATATATATATATATTCAATTATTTTAAATCGTGTATCGCATGGGTGTATGTGAGAGGTATATGCGACGTCGGTAAGCCAGACTTACGTGTGACGTCGGTCATTTCATGTATGCTGAGAGGTATATGCGACGTCGCTCACACGTCGGTAAGCCAGACATGTGTGTGACATCGATCATTTCATAGCTGCGAGTGGTATGTGTGATGTCGGTCTAAAAAAATGTTGGTAAGCCAGACATGCGTGCGACGTCTGTCATTTATGTTTGCGAGAGTGACGTGTGACATCGGTCTCAAAAATAGCCGATGTCGGTAAGCCTGACATACGTGCAACTTCGATAACGACAGGCTTTTACCTCAGTTTTTTTTAAAAGTTACCTTAATTTTTTTTAGCTGAGGTAAAAAATATTTTTCACTTCGAAAAAAATAAAAATGAGGTAAAAGAACTTTGGGATAAGTGCCAATATAACCCTACCTACTTGAGTAAGTGCCAATATAACCCTATGATAATTTTTAGTGCAAAAATAATCCTAACTAATTAATGAAAGTGTTAATGTAACCCTCAGGCCCCATTTCCGGCATAGACCTCAATTTTCTGGTGTTGACTCTATGTAAATTGACCAAAATACCCTTTGGGCCAACTTTGAAATTAGGTGGAAAATTTTACACTCGGACCATCACTGTAACAGGTGGGGTTATATCAAGACATTATGAAATTTTATTGGGCTATATCAGCACATTCCTAATGTTTGTAGGGTTATATCAGCACATTCTTCAAACTTATAAGGTTATATCAACACATATTATAAATATTAAGTGTGTGGTACTTGGCTGGCCTTAACGGGCGACCACATCATCATATACACCACTATAACATCATAACAGTATCTTATACAACATATAATTTGACATCATGACACCATCATTAGTATTAAACATATTATCACATATCATAGCCTCATCAAAACTTATCCAAATTTAAAACCCTAGGTCGAAGAACACAGCAAAATAACAATCACACACAACACCAATGGTCATCCAATCATCAATCCGGACTAAATACAACAAAACAAACAAAATATCATTAAAACCCCCATATTCTATAGTATGTGCTGATATGACCCTACATTTTTTTACTAATGTGATGATATAACCCTATAAATTTTAGGAATATGCTGATTTAACCCTACCAGTTTTCATAATGTGCTGATATAACCCTACCTATTCTGACGGTTGTCCGGTGGTATTGGAGTATTGATGAGTTTAAGGGTAATAACGTGTTTCCTATTTTTTTAGTATTTTAATTTTTTTCCATAAGGGCAAACATGTAGTTTTATAAAATTCCGGCTAAAAGTTGCCGGAGAGGGTTATATTAGCACTTTCATAGACTGGATAGGGTTATAGAGGCACATTCAAGTATTGAAAGGTTATATTGGCACTTTCGAGTATTGAAAGGTTATATTGGCACTTATGTCAGCTAGGTAGGGTTATAAAGGCACTTTTTTCAAGAACCTTTTACTTCGGTTATTTTCCCTTAACCAAAAAACCAAGGTAAAAGGGGCAAAGTAATAGGTTCATTTTCTTGCAGTGAGAATATCACATCCTTAACCCTACCATAGCCGAAACCCACATCAATTCCAACTCTACATATTTAATCCAATCCCACAAATATAGGAATTGATATATATTCTTCAAATACAACTTGGACGACATGTATACTTTTTGGATTCAGTCTTCAATATTTCCTTATATCACCGAAATTCCTTCTTTGATGTTGCAACACAATAACACCATATTTGCATAGTTACCACATACTGCCAATTAACAAATATGGATTTTACAATCTCCCCCTTTAGCATTTTGTGGACACAACAGTCTTTTGGACTTTCAATGCAACAACTATACAAATAGAGAACAAACAAGGATGAATATTGGAACATGAGCTCAAACAAAATTAAGCTCCCCCTAAATACCACGACTCCAAATCATCAAAACCTCAACATTCATGTTGAAACATCAAACACATACTTCGTACTTAACTTCTCAGAAAACCATGTTGGAACATAGGACCAACAAGAACACGTATAAATACTAGAAATCTGAGACTAATAAGTACTAGAAATTCGAGACTAATAAAACATTTATCAAACACCAAAATATCCATCATGCCCATAGCTTCCAGCTGGGACCAAAACCAGAAATCCAGAAATTCAAATCCAACAGAAATCCAAAATACTCCCCCATGAGGCCATAAAACATGACAAACATAAAAATTCAGAATATCCAGAGAGAAAAAAAAACAAATCATGCATCAACTTCATCAGCAGACTCTTCTTAGGCATCTTCATCTGCATCCTGTTTGGTTAATTCTGCTTCACATGCAGCAATCTAAACCTACAAAGTTGTAATTCTTGCTTTCAACTTCAGGTTCTTTGCCTCCTTAGCTTTCTGTGTTGCTACCTTGGACGAATTTCCAGTTTCAGAAGATTTCCATAGGAGATCATCAATTTTTCTAGTGGAGAAAGTTCTCAAATTAGCCTTGACAATCTTCGGCACTATGATCTCATCATCACTCTTGATCTTCACTTATCCAGCTTTAGCAAGTGCTGTGATAACACATGGATGTGGCAGGGAGTTCTTCTTCCTTGATGAGACAACCTGGAACATTGTGTTCTCTTGAATGATTCTGCCTAAATTTAGTGGAATCTCCTTACCTATGCATTACAACAGCTGCAATCTCTCGAGTTAGGGATAAGGTGTTTGAAGAAGGGATCCAACAGTTTGTAGCTATTTGGGACTGACAAAAGTATCTTCTGGTCATGTCTAACATAGTAGCATTACCCTGTGCAGGATAAGCGGACACCAACCCTCCAGAGATCTCATGAATAATCTGATCAGCACTCAGCTCCAAGTCTTCTGCATATAGGCTTGCAAACTCAGGAGTGGGCAGTCCAAGAATCTCATTAATCTTTTCAGCTGTCAGAGCAACTACCTTTCCATGCATATAACTCCATCCGAACCACAATGAGTCTACATACAGGTTTTTTAGCATGACATATGTGTAGAACTCCTAAACTAGCTCCTTATTGTACTTCTTGTAGACTATAGCAGCAGTAGTAAAACCCAGGTGCTCAAGGAAGGCTATAAAGCCACATTTATTGTACGTTTCCATGTTCAATGGTCTCTCAGTGATGATATTTCTTTCACTGATCAAATACCATCTTTCTTCACACCTGGTATCATAGAAGTCTTCATTTAAAGCAGCCCTTGTAGATGGAGCTCTCCTTGAGCTCTGCCCTATTTGTCTCTTCATTTTCTTCTTCTTCTTCAAAGGTTGAACTATCCTTGATTCTGTCTTATTATGCTTCCTCTTGGATCTCCTAGTCTGAATAAACTCATTCAGAACCTCATCATTGGTGTAGTTCAAATCTTCATGGGGTACTTCCTGTGTTGGAACATCAGTTCCATCATCTTCTTCAACTTCAGTGTGTTCCGGTGTTGGAACATTACTCTCATCTCCAGCTTCATTAACCTCCTGCTGGCCTAATGTTGGAACATCATCAAGGCCAGGTTGCTCTTTAGTCTTAGCTTCTTCTTCCAAATCATCCAGTTGGTCTGATTTTGGAACATCATCAGCTTCAGTCTTTTCTCCCCCTGTTTCCATCTCTAGGGTTAGAATCACAAACTCATCATTGTCATCCTTTTCACGCTCTTGATTTTCTGGGGCATGGGCTCCTCCCAGATCATAGTCATCCATAATCTCCATATCAAGATCCTCTTCCCCTTCATCCTCATTCCCGGCTGGAGCACCATCCCTGACTTCCAGCTCATTCTCATCAAAATCACTAACATCAATAACAACAAGGGATAATTCCAGAAGATTTTTTCAGGTTCTCGCCCACACTAGCATCATAAACCTGGACGGTCTTATAACTTGCAGAGCTCAGAACACTCAACTCCTCTAGCCACTCATTAATTCTTATCAGTCTAAGTTTTCTTGGCCCAGAAGCCCTTGTATACACACACATCACCTTCCTTTCCTCATACTCTATGCATACCAGTTTTGTCAACCTAGGGTTCCGATATTCCATAAACCTAATACCTCCAATAATTTCTTTTGGCCATTGAAGGTGAAAGAGTTATCCCGAAATACCTTAATTTTAACCGGCAGAGAAGGATTTTGTTCTGGTAGAGCAGGATGGACTGGTGGTGGTATCACTTCAACCCTTGGTTCTAGCACACCATCCCAGGTCTCTCACATATTGCTTTCTGATGGATTGGTGCTCTGCTCAGGCTCCCCAAAAATATTCTTGAAATTCTCACTCTCCTCCATGTTGCAGGTTTAAATTGGTTGAAGTCTGAGAGTAATTTCTTGATAGACCTGAATATTTTTCTGTCTCCTCAAATATGACACACTTCTATGTGTTGTCTGAAAAGCTCAAATGTGGCTGAATCCAGTGGCTTTGTGAAGATATCAGCAAATTGCTCTAATATTGGAACATAGACCACTGTGAGTTTTTTTTCTCTCCATGAGATTTTGAATAAAGTGGTGTCTTATATCAATGTGCTTTGTTCGAGAATTCTGGACTCGATTCTTGGATATGTCTATAGCACTTTTATTGTCACACAAAATCTTTAGGCCCTTGATGAATTCCATAATCTTTAAGAATTTGTTCCATCCACAATAAATGTGCACAACAACTTCCAACAACAAGATATTCAGCTTTAATAGATGATAAAAAATAGAATTTTGCCTCTTGCTATACCAAGATACCAAATTTGTGCCAATAAAGAAACAACCACCATTAGTAATTTTCGATCATCTGCATTACCAGCCCAATCAGAATCAATATAGCCAAATATATTTGAATCTTGATTTTTAGAATACCAGATACCGTATTCAGAAGTCCCACTAACATACCGAATAATCCTCTATACTGCAATTAGATGTGTTTCCTTCTGAATGGCCTGAAATCTTGCACATACCCCAACACTAAAACATCTTGTACAATTTCTGATCTACTGAAATACCTTTCTCATCCTTCACCAACTTATCAATAGCCCTCATTGGTGTTCGAACTGATTGAGAATTGCCCAAGACAAATTGTTTTACAAGATTCATGACACACTTGCTCTGAGATATAAACATGTCATTTTCTGTTGCTTCACCTAAAGTCCTAGAAAATAAGACAGTTCACCAACCATACTCATCTCGAATTAATCCTGCATGAGATTTACAAAATCATGTACCATAGATGGTGAAGTAGAGCCAAAAACAATGTCATCTACATAAATTTGAGCAATCAAAATTTTTGATGACCTGTTTAGCACAAATAAAGTGCGATCTAATCCCCCTCGACGATAACATTTCTTAATAAGAAAATTCGTAAGTCGCTCATACCAAGCCCTTGGTGCCTATTTCAACCTATATAATGTCTTTTTGAGTCGATACACATAATGTGGATAGTGAGGATCTTCGAAGCATTTTGGTTGTTCAACATACACTTCTTCATTCACCATTCCATTCAGAAAGACACTTTTCACTTCCATCTGGTATAATGTAAAATTCATAGTACACGAAATAGCAAGTAAAATCTGAACAGATTCTAACCTGGCAATTGGTGCAAATGTTTCATCAAAATCAACTCCTTCTAATTGAGTGTACCCTTGTGCCACCAGCCTTGCTTTTATTTTGAGTAATCTGACCATCAGCATCTGACTTGTTTTTAAAGATCCACTTGGTGCTAATAATATTTACTCCTTTGGGATGAGGGGTGAGATACCACACATTATTCCTTTCAAACTGTCTAACTTCTTCTTGCTTGCCTCAATACAGCATTCATCCAGTAGGGTTTCTTTGTAATTCTTTGGTTCAATCAGGGAAATGAAGCATTGTAATCCTGCAAGTTTCCTGTAATTAACCCGTGGTAAATTTGGGTTCTCTTCACACTTGGTTCTGGTTCAACCTATGTTGGAACATGGGGTGGAGAATCAGGGGTTGATGTTCCAACATCGATGTCTTCCAAATCATCAGGATTTTCAGAAGGATGTGGTGTTCCAACATTGACTTTCTAGCTAGTCGTATTATTCTGTGTTGGAATATGAACAGGAACTGGTTCATCATCTCCTCTTCCTGATGCTTGATTATCCTTCGAATCATAAAAAATCACATTAGTTGACTCCATGAAAGTTTTAGTGTGGAGATTAAACACTCTGTATGCACGGATGTTCACTGAATAACCCAGAAGGATTCCTACATCACCGTGGCTATCAAATTTTCCCAAATGTTCTCTATCCTTGAGGATACAACACTTTCTTCCAAACACATGAAAATAAGAAACATTTGGCTTTCTGCCTTTCTAGATTTCATAAGAATTTTTGCTTGTAAATGGATGTAGGTACACCCTGTTTATAGTATAGCACGCTGTGTTAATTGCTTCTGACCACCATTTCTTGTGAATTTCATTTTCTGCCAACATAACTCGAGTAATCTCCTGCAGAGTTCTATTCTTCCTTTCGACAATCCCATTTTGCTAAGGTGTAATAGGTGTTAAGAATTCATGCTAGATTCCAAGCTCATCACAGAAATCATTAAACAAAGAGTTTCCAAATTCTCTACCGTGATCACTATGGATTCTTTCAATCTTCTCACCAGGACTCCCTTTTTCTGTTTGCAACTTGACCATAAGACTTTTTGAAGACATCCACCGTATCTGATTTTTCTTTGAGAAAAGCCACCCAAGGGTATCTGGAATAATCATCAACACATACAAAGATATACCTTTTCCCAATCATACTAGGACTATTAACCGAACCCAATAAATCCATGTGAAGTAACTCGAGGTTTCTTGAGTGATAATATATTGAACAAATGAATGAGGAGATTGAATCTGTTTACCTTGTTGACATGGTCCACACACAATTCCTTTTTTTGTTGGGGAGGGCAGGCATACCTCGTACATCTTTAGCATTTGAAATCTTCACTAACTTCTTGTAGTTGATGTGGCCAAGCTTCCTGTGCCACATGGTTCCTTCATCTTCTTTAGAGCTTATTCACCTCACTTCTTGTTCCAGCAAATAACAGTTATCTGAAGAACGAACCCCGGACAATACTCTATTTTCTCCATGTTTCACGATGCATTTGTTCTTTTGAAACTCCACGGTCATATTATCATCACACAACTAGCTGATACTCAAAAGATTAGCTTTCACATCTTCTACCAGCAGAATGCTTTTAAAGCTAGGAAATCCCTCAATCTGTAGTTCTTATTTCCACACAACGCGACTCTTCTTTCTGTCACCAAAAGTAACAAATCCATCATTATATGGTTTGATGTTATTCAGGTATTCTTGTGTTCCAATCATATTACTAGAGCACACACTATCAAAGTACTAGGCATCTCTAGAATGTGCAATAAGAGATGTGTGAGCAACAAAACACTTAGTACTTTGTTTAGTGATCCATACCTTCCTGACCAATCTAGCTTGTTGGGCATCATTTATGTTGGCACATGCAGGCAGTTGTTCCCATTCATTATGTCTCTGAGTAGCCTGAAACATTGGTCCTGTTCATGGCCTTAATATAAGCAGTAGTGGCATAGAATAGTTTTGTGATGACGTGTCTTCATTATCCTTTTCTTCATAGTCGGTACCTCTGCCTTAAAATCAATAAGACCTTTTTCATCTTTGTTATGCCCAATTCCTTGTCTATCTCCAACGTTCTTTCCCATTGCCAGTATATCATCGAGCTTTGCCTTTCCATCATTCAACTTTGTGATTGTAGTTTTAGCCGTCTATGCTCTGACAATTGCTCATTTTAGATTATGTTTCAGCAGATCAATCTCATTCTCCAATTTTTCAACTAGATCTACCAACTCTGTCTTTCTTTCCACAAGCTAGTGTTTTCATATTTTAGAATTTTGTTTGCCTCAACAACCTTGAGCCACATTGCATACATATTCTCATACTCCTGGTAAATATCATCGTCATTCACTTCTTGACCATCATCGCCTGAAGAGTTTCCACTCAGCATCTTTGTGTTGGAACATCTCGACCATGTCAATAATCTTTGCACTTCCAGATTGGTCAACATCTCGACCATCACAGTCTTATCGATGTTGAAACATGCACTTCCAAATTCGGCCATGTTAATAATCTTTGTTCCAAATGCCACATAGTTGCTAGTGAGTTCTTCTTCTTCCTCATCTTCACTCCATGAAGTGACATATGATCTCCCTTGCTTCTTTCATGTGTTAGCACATTCAGCTTGAATGTGACCAAAACCTTCACATTCTCTGCATTGAATCCTTCTTGGCTGCTTTGATTTGCTGTTTTGATTTCTCAAAAACTGCTGATTGTTTCGTCCCCTTTGGGGTTCTCGAGAGTTACCAAACTCCTGTCAACGAGGTCTACTTCCACCAGATCTGTCTTTTGATTTTCTGTTCACACCTTGTTCAACATTTTTGATTTTTTTTTTGGTTATAGGAGCAAGTTCTTTGACTTCCCTTTCACTGTGACCTTCATGATCATTCCTTGAGGCTGTGGCTTTGAACGCTAGCTCCTTATGTGTTTTCTTTGATGGTTGTTCAAGAGTCATCTCATATGTTTGTAATGATCCCATCAACTCATCTAGTGACATGCTTGCCACGTCTCTTGCTTCTTCAGTAGCAGCAACATTCATAGAGAATCGTTTGGGAAGAGATCTCAGGGTTTTTCATCAATTTTTCTTCCTTGTAGATTTTCCCAAGTTGGTATGCCATATTGGAGATATCTCTTAGTTTTTCAGTTAAACATAGCAATTGTTTCATCTTCCTCCATCTTCAACTCCTTAAATTTTGTGGCTAACATTTGTAACTTTGAGTCACGTACTCGACTTGTTCCTTCATGAACTTTTTGCAATATATCCAATGCTTTCTTTGCTTGGTAACCTGTTGATATGAGTTTGAACTGATTTTCATCCACTGCAGTGAAGATAGCATTCAGAGCTTTGGATTTTGCCATCGAGGCCTTCAGCTCATTTGGACTCCAAGTTGACTTGTCCTTACATCTTTGTTTCTTTGCACTTGTTTCTCCTTCCTTCTCCTTTAACCATGATTCAACATTCTCCATAGGATGATTCCATTCAATTTCAACGAAATACCAGGCAAGTTAATCAAGTGAGCTAATAAAGACTGCCATTTATGCCTTCCAGTAATTGTAGTTTGTTCCTTCCAGCAGTGGAGATTGAGACACCGAAGCTCCTTCTTTGGTCGCCATGGTAAAATCGGATAAGCACTTTCCTTGATACAACCAAGGTAAGAACAAGTGACTCAGCTCTAATACCAATTGAAATTTGGGTTTACCCAATTACTTCAATTGTTATTACCATGTTCCAACATAGACTAATTTACCAAGTACGTAATAAAATAAATAGTAAAAGAAACACAACTTGGTTACACAATTCGGTGAATGTCACCTCCATCTGCGGGGCCTGACACGAATTCTACTAGCTCCCCTAGTTGACGACCTGCCTTGATTGGACTCTCTCTGACCTCGAAACTTGTCGACGCTGGATCTCGTCCTCCCGAGAAATTAATGCTTACGTTCTGAACTTTAAGATCAAAAGGTTTTGATCATGTTGGAAGACAAGTGTATATTTCTCGGCTACTTCTGAATGATGAAAACCTGTATGCAGATTTTCTCAAAATAAATCTGTAAGTAGCTTTAGCCAGAATGTCCACAATATATAGCTCATCTGCACGTTTCAGTTTCCTTGTGCAAATATAATTCTATATCCACATAATATTCTCATCACAATCAAATCCTTTGGATATAGAAATTATCAAATCTAATCCCTTGGGAACAGGAACTAGAATATCTCGTCCTTAACCCTACCATAGCCGAAACCTTCCTTAACCCTACCATAGCCGAAACCTACATCAATTCCAACTCTACATATTTAATCCAATTCCACAAATATAGATTTAATACATTCTTCAAATACAACTTGGACGAGATGTATACTTCTCGGATTCAGTGTTCCACCTTTTCTTATATAACCAAAATTTCTTCACTAATGTTGCAACACAATAACACCATATCTGTATAATTACCATAAATTGTCAATTAACAAATCTAGAATTTACAAAGATGAAGAGAATCCCCACTCTTACTCTCTCAAGAATCAGAACGTCTCATTTCTTTCGATCAGCATTGAAAGTGTGTTTAACCATGCATGCATTTCCTTTTCTTTTTTATTATGTGATTCTACCGGTTCCTTTTGTTTTTGGTTCAATCAACTGAATTTCTAAGATGGTCGATTGGGTGCTTCTTTCTGTTCCTTCTTACTGTAAAATATAATTATAATACAAATAAATTAAATAAATTGTTTTTTTTAATGAAAGCACCCGAAGGTGAGGGAAATATATATTAAGGTTCCCCAAACCTTTGAGCAAGATCAACTGATAGTACATCCAGTGAAGTAAATTGTATCGATAAAATTTTATTTGATAAAATTTATTTAATTTTAAAAAGAAATTATAGATAAATTTATGGAAAAGTGTTGAGAAACACCGTCTTTTTATATGCCTATGAAAAGACGGGGTTTAAATACAATAATAAAAGGTAAAAGACTTTAGTTTCAATATTAAAAATTTATCATGCAACTGCAGTAATTATAAAGTTTATGACCCGATTAATGTAATTCAAAAATTCTATCTTCATTTCTTCTAATTTGAGATTTAAACCTTGGTTTTTCCAATGCTTATTGAAAGACCATTTTTTACGAGACGGACTCTAAATTTTAATGAACAAGAAGTACATGTAATTAATTTATTATATTTATTTTTCATAGCGTAGGGATCATTGGGGGAGTTAAAATACGGGTACCTGCACTTTCGAGTACACAGACTTGTGCGGGTAGTTGAAAATGCAGTTCATGGCTTGGTCTGAAAGTTACAGGTACCCGGATTGATCGGGCTAGTTAACATGCACGTTTAAAATTAAAAATTTTGAGATAAATTATTATTTAATTATGTTTCATAAATTTGTTGCAAGAAATATATCATTATGATGATGGCAATGTAGTTTAATAAGTGAATTCTCGTGACATTTTTATACAAATAATTATCCCCTTTTATCATTTAAAAATTCAGCATATATTGATCACTAAGAGTAACAAGTTCATAATCATTTTCACCATTCTCTATTTTGGATGAACTTAGCAAAATATGTTGAAATGACTGGAAAAAATTATTGCGTAAATTTTTTTATTTAGGGGAGAGGTTATGAAAGTTTATATGAAATTTTTGATGGAAAATGAATTGAAATTATTTTTCAATTGGACCTACAGCTAAATAGAGTTGTGGGCATGGACAAAGCTGAAAATTCGAGGCGAATGGAAAGGGGAGGAATCGGAAGAAACAACTCAGAATTCGTGGTTTAAAGAAAATGATTGAAATTTTAGAACTTTAATATTATGTTAATTCACATTATTTAATAATTAATATTTTACATGTATCGATAACTAAAAATCGGGAGTACATATGTAGAAAATATTATAATATTAAAATTAATTAAATATATTCAAATATTATCGGGTGTGATCTCTTCCTAATTAAAGAGTCGACAAAAAAAATATGGTGGATACAATAAACTCCTGTAATTGAAGTTGTGGAACGAGTGGTAAGATCGTATTTATTATTCTTAATTTGATTCATATATTTATTATATTAAATTTTGTTTTTTAACTACTAAACGTACGTAGACTAAGTAAAAGCATGATCAATTTGAAGGATGATTCATCATATAGGGTAAGCACGGTATCCTTTGTGAGACTACAAGAAAACCCTACCACCCGAGTCGTGCTAGAGGAGTGGGAGCATTCTTGTCCCAATGAGAGGCATTTGTAGTTGTTCGGTCCTATGACCGGTCTAAACCATTTAGAATCCACGTCTTGCAAAAGGTAACCCTCATTCGATACAAATAGATAAAGAAACAAAATATCTTGATTCGTAAGTAAATCAAACACACCGGTCTCTTGCTACTTGAGAATTTAGATGATTTGACACTCGATTGGGCTCCAGCATGTAGAGGATCTCGCCACTCACTGGTAAAAGTTGAGATGAACCACGATCATATTCTTGATACTCTAAGAAATGAAGACAATAATCTTGACAAAGTCATCACGTCCACACACAAAAACTGCGATCAATTTATGTGTTTGGGTTGATTTATTTTACATAAGTATTGATATGAATCTCCTTGCGAATACTCACGTTAGCAGAATTAATATCTTTGATCTAGTGAGAGGATCTGCAAACCCTCACTATCTCACACGATATTCAGGTGTCTAGCTCTCGGGTACACCTGATCTCGACTTGCTCTCTAGCTAGCCATCGGGATTAGATTAAAAGGTTTATTGATACTTAACTAGCCATCGGGGTTAAACAACAAGGGAATAGCTCGCTAGCAAAGAGTATGAACTGAAAAGGTTGTATATTTGATTGATAAAAGTGATGTCCAAATAATGTTGAAAACCACCCCTATTTATAGTACATAGGTATGGTCTTCAAGAATACAAACAAGAAACTGAAAAGGATTATGACAGGTTTAAGAAACTAAAACCATATTTAACTAGACTACCTAAAATAAATGTAGAATATTGCCTTATCTAATCTTTCCAAATCAAATTCTAATCAAATCAAAACTAAATATTCTAAACCCTCAAATAAAATCATGACCAAAACACTAACTCTTCCAAGGGCAACATGGCTGAATTAATGGGCCTTATTCTAAAATAAAATAAAGGAGCAAACTACCTCATTAAAAAACCCAGTGGAAAAAAGAGTAAAGTGTTATATTCTAAAACCCCTAATTAATATAAATAAATAAATAAAACCTAATTCATATCATTCCCTACGAGGTCAAAAAGTTTTGTCCTCAAAACATGAAAAGTTTTCAAAAATAAATGGAGATAAACGTCCCATGCCATCCCTGCAAAATTCTGCTAATAAACGTTAACTGTGCGCAGACTAGGCAGTGGCTGCTTCAACTCGCGAGATAAGGAGAAACTGATGATAAACTGAAACTGACTCGCGATAAAAATGGATCAAATTGCGAGATATTGAAAATATTGCGAGATGAAAAGGGATAGGCGGCAGATCGTTTACATTAGGGTTTTTGAATAGAGGGCGGGAGAATAAAAAGTTGAAAAGGATGGCAGCCACTCTTTTAGTTTTAGAGTTTTTGTATAGGGCGGAAAAATAAAAAGTAAAGTGCTCATATGACCCTATTATTTGAGGGTTTGTGCTAATATAACCCTATTGACCTGATTTTGGCCGAAAATATATGAAATGACTATTATACCCCTATTTTTAAAAAATAAAAATTTAAAAATATTAAAAGACAATTATGCCCTTTTCTTCTCTTTTCTTCTGCTCCTTTCTTCTTCTTCTCTTTTCTTCTCCATTTTTCTTCTTCTCCTCTTTTATTCTTCGTTCTCGTCTGAACCCTAAGCTCTCCAATTCCATTTGTTCACACTTCTTTTCTTTTTCGTTCTCGTCTGAACCCCTAGCTCTGCAAATCCCTTAGCTCGTCTGAACCCCAAGCTCTGCAATTCCATTTTTTCACACTCTGCAAATCCCCATCAATTTCCATAGGGTAGGGTTTGGTGGTCGGAGGAGGAGGTGGATGGTTGGTGGTCATCCGGGGCAGATGTT
The DNA here is from genome assembly GCA_037428765.1 of Rubia yunnanensis. Classification (NCBI taxonomy): domain Eukaryota; kingdom Viridiplantae; phylum Streptophyta; class Magnoliopsida; order Gentianales; family Rubiaceae; genus Rubia; species Rubia yunnanensis. The sequence goes on from CM075062.1 coordinate 126,275,382, forward strand.
AAGGTTTGGTGGTTGGAGGCGAGGCTGGGGTTGGCGGCGGATGTATGGCTGAGCGGTGGTGGCGCACGACGGAACAGCGATGAGGCTTAGGGCTAGGAGTAGCGGGGATGGCTTAGGGTCAGGGGTGGCATGGGTTAAGGCGCACGACAGAGCAGAGGCGGCGGCGCACGACAGAGCAGAGGCGGCGGCGCACAACAGAGCAGAGGCGGCGGCGCACGACGGAGCAGAGGCGGTGCACGGCAGCGGCCATCTATGCTTCACCGGAGACGGCGGTGGGCTCCTCCATCTCTCTCTGCCATTGACCTCGTCGTAAGCTTCACTCTGTTTCTCTCCCTGTGTTTTCGTTACCAACGTTGGATCCGATTGAGTGTCTGATGAATCTGTGCCCTTATTAATCGGCATTATTGGATTGGGATTGGGATTGGGGATTAGGTTTTTGAATAACGTGTATTTGTGGTGTTGTGATTGTTCAGGTGAGGGAGTTGGAGACGGATCTGTTTCGTCAATTTCTTGGCTGGAACTGGGTTTTTCTTGATTTTTCGTCAATTTCTTGATTTTTCTTGGCTAGAACTGGTTTTTTCCAGATTGTGGCTGGAACTAGTTTGGATTATCGTTTCCAGATTCTGGCCGGCGGTGGCGACAGAGGTGGCGGAGCGGCGGCAGAGGTGGCGGAGCGGCAGCAGAGGTGGGGGGGTGGCGGAGCGGCGGCAGAGGTGGGGGGGGTGGCGGAGCGGCGGCAGGGGTGGGGGGGGTAGCGGAGCGGCGGCAGAGGTGGGGGTGGCGGAGCGGCGGCGGAGGTGACGGAGGTGGCAGTGGCTATGGTTATGGAAAAGAAGAAGAACCATGGGTATTTTAGTAAATAGATTTTTAATTTGAAGATTAGGGGTATTTTAGTATTTTTACATTTGGTCAATGCCGGAAATAACAAAGTCAATGACGGAATAGTGCCATAGGGTTATATCGGCACTTCTGATGTAAAACACAGGGTTACAATACACTTTTCAACTTCACAAGGTCATATTCGCACAAATCTCCAAAACATAGGGTCATATCAGTATTTTGCCCAAAAATAAAAGGTTTTTTAAGAAATGGCGGCCATCCTTTTAGTTTTAGAGAGCGGGAGAAAATTTGAAGAAAAAAAAAAAGAAGGCAGACAGCCATTTTTTTAAAAATTTTCTACAAAAGAAGTCTGTCTTTTGTCCTCATAATTCGATAAATTAATTCTTGGGCTGATATTATTTTTTTTATTTACTCTGCCCCAACAAAAATTCTCAAAAATTCATCAATTAACATGGTAATCCTATATCCCATGATATCTACTCCCTCTATCACATTTCAAGTTTCACCTATGATTTATGTCTTATGATTTTGTTTTCAAAAACATTCATTTATTCCATTAACACATCTAATTTTTTTAATTACTCTATCTCTTTTTCTTTACACATTCTAATATCAATTGATGATATATACATTCGAAAGTGGGAATAACCTTATGGAAAGACGGAATTTAATTAGAATAATAAAAGTGAAATGTCTTAGTTGCAATAATAAAAATTCATTATGCACATGTTGTATTTATTTATAAACCGATTCATGCAACCCGAAAATTTTATCTTTATTTTTTCTAATTTGCACTTTAAACATTGGTCTTTTCATGACTTATGGAAATGTCATCTTTCAAGAAACGGACTCTGTGAAAATTATTAAAGAAATTAATATTAAAAAAACCAAAATGTTATTGATTTTTTTCCTCAAAAGATGTAAGAAAAACACCAAAGCGTCATGAATTTCATTTCATATTACGAGATATGTAAAGTCGTCCTTCCTAGTAATTGATAAAGAAACAAAACAAAACAAGTTTGGGAACTACTATCTTTACTACTCTCATCAAGAAAAAGAAAGATGAAAGAAAAACAGAGTAAAAATCTTGGCTTTTGCACATTCCTTTGATTTCGTGTATCATGTACGTATGATGATTAATCCATCTTCTTTGTTTCGGTTTTTGTTTACGGATTAATTTCTTCAGTTGTAATGGCGTCGGAATCTCGGGATTCACATAGCAGTACTACCCCTGTTGCAAAACGGCCCGGAACCTCAGGTATACTTGTCTCTGTCACTCTCTGTGTGTGTTTTTCGTCTTCTTGTGCGTGTGTGTGTGCCCTGTGTTATGTTTGAGTTTATGGGGGCCTATCAGCTCTGGTGAATCGGTGATAGATTCTGCAGGGCATGTGCTTTCAGCACCTTCTTCATTAGAACAGGGTGAAACGTATGCTGATAAATCAGGAAATGTTTAGTAATTTGGTTTTCTTTTCTTCTATAATCATTATCGGGTCCAGAAAATGTGGTCTTAGCCTAGGCGGATCGGAATAAATGGTTTTTGGAGGCTGTTTATATCTAAAAAAGCCATCATTGGGGCTTAACCAAAAAAAGTAGTATCTGAAATGCATGCTTAATACATTAGGCAAAAAATAAGGGTAGCCCCCATATGCCCCTCTTTTGTGCGTGTTGTGTTTTATTGGATAGTTTCTGCGGAATTGTTGTGCTCTCTTAGACTTTTAGGTAGCTTAGAACGGGGTGAAAGATATTGAGAGTTTCTGCAGAATTTGTGTGGTCTTTTAGAACAGTGCGAAAGATGCATGATAAAATAGTGAAATGCTCAGTTATTAGTACTTTTGTGTTTCCTGTATGGTGTGGACTTAGGCTGCCATAGACTAACGCTTTGCTGGTAGCAGGCGTTGTAATGTGAAATTACCAAGTTTCTGAGTTCTGAATGAAATCTTAGCCATTTATATTTTCTTCAAGGGTGATGTGAAGTACTTTCTTAGATATGGATTCTAAAGGGTTTTGATGCATAGATGAGGGGGGTAAGGATCCGAGACATGCTAAGCTTGCTCTGGCCTTTTCTGCATTCTGCATTCTGCATTCTGCACAATGTGTTCAATGATTTCTGTATTCTGCCCAACGTGTTTGTTAGGATAAATCATATTACTGATTATTAAGCCGCAGTTAAAAGTATTCTTTTTCTTCTATTAAGCCTGTAAACTGTGTTGATATCTCTGACTTGTTTAATATGCGATGTATTGGGCTCATGGCACACTGCATGAACTGTGAACATACTTGTGCTTATCTTTAGGTGTGTAGTCGGTAGAAATCGGCGAGGATGGAACAGAATGTACAATTCAATCAAACTTGAAGCTTCAGTGTCTTCACTTTTCAGCATGCCCATATTTAGAAATATTTTTATTTACCGTTAATCTATCTCTAGCTGTTGAAGAGTATACATGCGATGTGTAAGTGGTTCTTTGTTACAGTTTCCCAGTTGGTGCCAATCTTGGAACTGACTCAATACCAGAAGAGCCAAAGAGGAGAAAAGCTGATGAAGGAAAAGTGTGTTGTAACTTTGTATGGAACAATCCAGGCACACTGATGTCACTAAGCTTGAAGACATTCCAGAAGAATCTTGATATGGATTCTTGGCCCAAGCAAGAAATTCTGAAGTCAAATCTCACTATCCCTGAGATAGTTAATTTGGACGATGGTGATGGGCCTCCTGAAATAGGTACCACTGTGACACAGTCCAGTCTGTGAAAGCGGAAGAAGTGCATTCGTGGAATCACTCCGTGTCATCTCGAGATAAGTCACCTAGGCCTATTGTTTTGATTGATTTGACTGTCCAGTCTCCAGGGGCTGAAGAAGATACTAGCAATTTTCATTCCAAGGAGGTTGAAGATGAAGACAGTGAGAAGAAATTGTGTGCTTTGGAGGTGGTTGACTCAAGCGAGACTGATGATCTTGCATATGCAAATCCAGAGGCAGGTCAATTCTTTTGAGCATAATTTATTTGCTTATATTTTATGGATTTATGGTTGTGGGATACAATTTGGGGCAATTTTTTTATGATTTGATATTGGATTTTTAGCATTTTTGCATGATGTTCAATTAATTTAATTTGATGTTTTATATTGGATGTTTGATGTTTAATTATTTTTAGATTTTTTAGAATTCTCATCTATGCTATCTAAATTATTTCATTTGATGTTTTATATTTGATATTCAAATATTTTGGTTTGATATTGATTTTTTTTCAAAACTTTACTCCCTCAAGGAAACCCGTAGAGAGAGGAAAAAATGGTTTAAATTATACTGATGTAAAATGACAAAAATGCCCTTGTCTTCTTCAACCAAATATGTGTCGCCTCACCCCATCTCCGCCTCCAACCCGCTAGACTTCACCTCTCAGACCGCGCTCAGCCCCTTCTCTGTCTCCGACCCGTTGGACTTCCCCTCCTCGACCACGCTCACCCCTCTCTCTACCTCTGACCCGTCAAAATTTACCTTCCGGCACACTCACCCTCACTTTGTCATCAACCCACCGAACTCTGTCACCTCTTGCACCGCCCACATCCACCTAAACCCTGCCATGCTCCGACATATCAGCTCCTGGTCTAGTGTTGCTCTCAAGGTCTTCATGTTCACGGGTCGGATGTGTCAAGATCTCATTTTGTGGTCTCCGTCTTCGTGGCGGTGCACCAAGGATTGGACGAATAAATATAAAGATCTTTCTCATGATCTCTCTCTTCGTGGTGGTCCAATGAAGAAATATAAAGTTGGTCGGCAGGGATTAAAAGAAGAAAGAATAAATTTAGAGGGAGACAAAAAAGGGAGCAGCGAGGGTTTGGGTGGGGTGGGAAAGATGAAAGGAGAAAATAGGGTGGGAGTGAGTGGTAGGGTTTACGTGTAAAATTTTAATTTTGTAAGGGTAAGTATTGCTTTTAATCGGTTAAATTTTTCTTTAAATGGAAAATGTACAGATTTGACTAGGACGGACGAAAAAAGGAAAGTGTGATGATTCGGCTGGGATTTAATGTTATTTTATTAATATAATTTTTTGTTCAATTATTTAATTTTAATGCATATTTCATATTTTCATTTTGATGTTTGCCATTTATCATTTGACCTTTTACTATTCCATTTGATTGTTATTTATTTTAAATGATGTTTTTAAATTTAAATTTAAGTTTTAGAAATTAAGCCCGAATACAATTCAACCCAATCAACAAGTCTCAATATCCTATATGACTTTAACCTGATTTTCACCATGGTCAAAACTCTTCCACACCAGTCACTGGAAAAAGTAACATTCCCAACAAACTATGATCAAATCGATGCACATCCAACAATTTGGTTCTCTGGTGGCCACGAATTCGATGCACAATGTATTCAATCAAATCTCCTCTACTTGCCGGTGGCTTCAGTTCACGCTGCTTCAGTTCTTTCACCGAATATCCCATAAAACCCTAACACCGACTAAACCAAAATCCAAAAAATAGGACCAGGCACAATGTCTTCAATCTTGTTGGCGAACTACCCAACTTCAAACATAGCCGAATAAGCCATCGTTGTGTTGGACAGAGTCGACTTTAACCTGGTTACTCAACCCACTCAACTTCAACATAGATTTTCTGCAATATAAACACTATCCGTCCGGGAAAACCTCAAAAACCTACAGTATTTCCTTCGAACGGATGAAATTGAAGAACAATAAAAAAATCAAGGACAACCGTTGGAAATGCAACGTGGCGCAAGCTCAACGAAGAATAAGAAAGGCCTGGACTTCCGTTCTGTTTCTCCATATTTTCAGTTTAGTCCTTCAACTTTTCATGCCTTATAACTAGGACCTCAAGTATAAAATAATTGCGAATTTAACCCCAAATTTGAATTTTATTTACTTTTTATTTTCATTAGGCTCCGGTCTCACCATGAGACGGTTTCGCAGAAGACCTCTAAACTAAGGTGCAAACTTTAATTTGCACTATTAGTTGGAAAATTTTAATTATTATTATATTCTACTATTGTAAATAATAGTTCAGTCCATTGTGTAAAAGATTTTTTTTTACGTTATGGAGCAAATTCTATATTTTTTTAATGTAGACATTTTACTTTGTAATTTAAATATTGTACATTTTGAAGTAAAGTGCTCATTTAAACATCCCATCTCCACCCATTTGTAACCTATGGACTACTTAGGGATTCCATTTTTTGAAATTGCAAAATAACCTCTGTGGTCGTCGACAATGTCAGTCAAGGGCGAAAGTACAAGAAATGGCCAAAACACCCCCATGTCAACCAATCATTTCCCACAACTGCATCTCTACTTTTCACTCACATTATGTACTACCTCTCTCCTCTTTTTGACCACTCTCTCCCCCACCCTTCTGCCGCTACCAAGCTTAAACCCCCATAAAAAAAACCCCCACCACATCCATCAAACTGTCTTCTTCTGTGAGTTCTCACTCGTCGTTTTTTGAGCCCTCTCCACAAAGCACATTTGGTCCATATAAACGCATCTTCGTGACATCAGCCTCTCGTATGAAATTGGATGAAACTTCCAAAGGTGATTGAGAAGTAAGCAAAAGGGCCAGTGACAAAAATGTAAGGAAAGTGGTGTCTCGGTGATTGTGCTTTGTTTGTTGGTTCAAGGAAAATGGGGAAATCACCGTTTGTTTTGTTATCAACTACTCAATTTGGGGCAAACGGTGGGGTGGTTGTGGCTAGGGGGTGATGGATGCTGGCAATGGGGTGGTGCAATGTGGTGGAGGCAAGTGTTACGGTGGTGGTGGCTCTGGAGGTTTTGGAGGGGTGATTGTGGAGAACGATAGCAGAAGATGATGAGGGGGTTATTTTTTTTAAGAGTAGGACATTTATGTCTCGTCAGCTGTTGTTTCAGTCAAAATATTCTTTGGAGGTTAAACGGTTGGTCATAGGGGTTACATGAAACACTTTTTGGTCGGTCAAGGGTTCATGTAGCACTTTCAAAAAATTGAACCCCTAAGTTACACATACATATGAACTATGATCATTCATGCATTTAACGTTGAAACAAATAAAAAGTATAAAATATAATATTCAAGTTAAAAGGTACAATACTTAAGTTAAAACCTTGTTTGGTAATTAGTTGTTGGTAAATTATTATTTTATTTGGCCGATTTACCCATGTGTTAGTTGTTTGACCACTAGCTATGTATAAAAGTGTTTGGTAAAGTTGGTTGTTGGTTGTGGTATTGTTAGGTCCGGGCCCGGGAACCAGAATTACCGAGATAATCCGACAAATGATTAATGAGAAAGTCTCAAGAAGAGCGGCATTTCCTTAACCTTATGGACAGAGTCCACAGTGGCTTTTACCTTAAATGCTGTAATTTTTTATGAAATTTAAATATTGTATTTTTAAAGTTAAAACAAGTAATAATATGCATTTGAATGTGAAAATATAAAAATATATAATACGAAAAAATATTTTTAAATTTTCTAAATTTAGTATGTAATTTAACAAATGTAGTGTATAAGGTAAAAACATAAGTGGTCCGTCTATTAGCTTATGGACAAGCCTCTTGTCGAGAAACTCACTCTTGATCAATAATCATATATAATACAATGCCGGTCCCATTTCAAACTGCACACTTTTACTTTCAGCAGTTGATTTAAAAAATGTTTGACACTTAATATATTTCATCAAGAATAATTAAAACTTTTGAAAACTTATTATTTGGAAAATATATGTTATAACAAATCTAACAAGGTATCACACAATAGTATTTATATTTATACACCAATTCAATTTAATGGTCAAAGTTAAGAAGTTTTGACTAGTTAAATTGCAGCTTAAAATGGGAAAAAGGAAGTATACAATACTCCCTCCATCCCACGAGTATTGGCAGGTTTACTTAAGTCAAAATTTGTAAACTTTAACCCTATATATAAATTAATATATTTATAATAAATATATTGTGTGAGATATTGTTAGATTCACCTTAACATATATTTTCTAAATATCAAATTTTTATGCGGAATTCTTATATGTAGTTAGAGATATTGACGAATAAACATGATCACTGAAGACTATGAAAATGTAAACATGCCAATACTCACAAGAACGGAAGGAGTATAAAGAACATATACTCCCTCTGTCCCATAAAAGTTGGTAGAATTGCTTTTATACCACTCTTTTATGCAAGCTGGTATGCCAATGAATAATTGTGAAAAAGTAGGGATATTTTGGAAAAATAGTGGGTCAAATCTGAAAGTTGTTAAAGTTAAAGAGAATATTACGGGTGAAAGTGCGTAATTCACCATGTCTGGTGTGTCTGTCGTATTCAGAATAAATATGGTACAATAAGTTAGTTACATTAAACCTATATTGTTCTACATATGAACAGTATATATCTTGATCAATCAAGATATTCTATCACCCTCCCCCCTCCTCAAGCTAAGCATAAAACTACAAGATATGCAAAGCTTGGAATGAAACAAATCAAAAAGAGCACGAGACAGACCCTTAGTAAAAATATAGAGCGAAGTGCATACATAACCCTACATAATTCACAAACGTGCACATATAACCTTGTGATAATTGAAAGTACAAATATAACCCTTTATAGTTAGTTTATGTGCAAATATAACATTTTCTGGCAGTTTGAGGCCAGATTATAATGAAAAGACTATTTTACCCCTCAAAAATAAAAATAAAAATATGAAATGTCTTTAATGCTCCCAACCCTAATATTATTTCTCTCCATTTCTTTTCCCCTTTTTTCTTCTCCGGTGCAACCTCCATTATTCCATATTTGGGTTCTTCTTTTCCGGTAGCACTGTTCTTCATCATCTAGGAGGCCTTCTCTTTCTTTCTGTCACAACAACTCCGGATTTGGTCTAAAGCTCCTCGCAATCTACAAATTCGGTCAGATCTACAGATTCCATGGTGGGGGTTGGGTGTCGGGGGTGGGGGGTGGGGCACCGCTAGGGTGATGGTGGGGCTATGATTCGCGTCGCCATCCGTTTCTATTTCTTCTTTTTGGTGGCGGGGGATAGGCATCAGTAGGGTGGTAGTGGCACTAGGGTTCATATTGCAGCCCATTTATTTCTCTTTCTCGGTGTCGGGGTGGGGCACTGGTAGGGTAGTGGTGGTGCTAGGGTTTTCACCGTCATTTCTCTTTCTCCTTCTCGGTGGCATGAGTTGGGCTTCAAAGGCGGGGCACTGGTAGGGTGGTGGTGGCGCTAGGGTACGCGCTGCCACCCATTTCGTTCTCTTTCTTGGTGGCAAGGGTTGGTCGTCGGGGGTGGGGCGCTGGTAGGGTGGTGGTGGCGCTAGGGGCTGCTGGAAGGGGTGGTGGAGGCAGGCTTAGCTGAAGAACTTGAAAGTGGTGGTGGAGACACCGGAAATAATTTTGGTGCTGATATTGTTGGGGTATATGGTAGTGAAGACGGGGTGAGAGGCGGTGTTTGTGGTGGGGCTAGGTGGGGGTGGTGGTGGGGCAGCAACAACCTGGAGGTGGTGGAGCAGCGGTGGCGGCGGGGGTGGAGATGGAAAAGGTGGCAGGGTGGTGGAGCAGTGGCAGCAGTAGAGGTGGCAATGGAGGAGGTGACAAGGTGGCGGAGATAATGGCTATTCAAGGGGGAAATGGTCATTTTTGTCTTTCAGTTTTTTTGATGAGGCTAAAAAGGCATTTTGGTAATTTCCAGTTGGTCAATGGCCGAAAATGGCCAGTTAATGCTGGAATATAGTCTTTAGGGTTATATTTATACTTATGTAAAGTAGTTAGGGTTATATCTGCACTAAAAATTATCTCAGGGTTATATCTGCACTTTCTCAATTATATAGGATTATATTTATATATTTCCCCAAAGTATAAGCAACCTGCAGAGACGATGGAACATGACTAACAGGAAGTTTTTCGGAGGCAACAAGTTCATGAACAAAATGGTCATCGATGTCAATATGCTTGGCCCGCTTGTGAGCAAGGCCGATCCAAAGTATTTCAAGGCCCTGAGCGAATATTTTAATTTGGGCCCCTATATAATTTTCCCCCACGATTCATAAAAGAATCTCAAAGTATATAACACAATTTTTAACATAAATTTCTTTAGATTTTTTTTCCTAGAATATATGAAGAAATTCTCTAACATAAAGATGCATTTTAACTAGAAAAAATATAACTCCTAAAATTTTCAATTTTTAGAAAAATACGTGTATATTTTTACACAAACACGTTATTCTTAACCACAATCATATATTGCATATATCATAACACAACTCAAATATCCAAATAAATAAATTAATTAATTTTTTTGAAATTTTCATTCCTCCCAGCAAACATCAAGAAAATAAATAATCAACTTAATACATAAAAAAGGATAAATTAATAGAAAAAGTATTTGAAAAAAAAAAGAAGAGAAGAAATACACACACTCAAAGCTTAGGTTTCAAAAAAAGAGATTTGGATTTTTATTTATTATTCTAAATTAAAAATGAAAGCAACATCCATACAGATTCAAACTGGAGAAGAAAATGTGACGAAAAATGGCAACACTTTCACTTGAATTAAACAACTGAGTCATGCTGAAATATAATTTAGTACAAAATTAAGTTAAGTAGTGACATTGAAAGGAACAAAATACAATTTTGTAGAATTAAGTTAAATAAGTAATGACATTCAAACGAAAATTTATTTTTGAAAGGATCTATCAAAATTATGTTGATATGTTGTATAGTTCGTTAGTTAATAAAACAGAAGTTTTAAAACATTTTGATGATGTAAATTTTAATTTAGATCACTCTAACACAAGGTCCAAACCCAAAGCATTTCATAGCAATACCTTTATGAAAATTTAGCCCAGATTCAGAATTGATGGTGAGCATAATTCTAACGCACCTGCTCAAAATTCAAATTTCAATGAATAAAAAAGTAGATTTTCTGCATGCAAGGTTTAAAATTTTGATTTTAGGTCCTGGTGATTTTGGGCCAGCTGCAGGTGCACAGCGTATACTATCCTTGGGCTGACCCTACTTGTGAGCAATTGGATTTGAGCGAGGAAGATGGCCCTATTGTAGTCACAAAGCAAGAGAGGCGACAATGAGAAAGGAACCCAGTGCTTCTTAAGCCGATTGCACACCCAAGCAAGTTCAGCTGCAGCGTTCGCAATAGCATGGTACTCAGACTCACAACTGGATCAAGAAACCATAGGTTGCTTCCTGACAATCCAAGAAAGAAGATTGCCCCTAAGGAAAATGGCATAGCCATAGGTAGATCGGTGAGTCTCAAGGCAACGATCCCAATTACCATCATAATAGCCTAAAAGGGAAAGAGCACCAAGAGACGGCCAAAAAGAGAGACCACGGCGAAGCGTGCCACGTACATACTGAAGAATGCAAGTGACGGCCTGATAGAGTTAACCTCATACGAGAACTCTGTTTGAGTGATGGTCAGATATTGTAAGGCACCGACAAGCCATCGGTAGAGCTTCGGGTCCGAGAACTCATGACCCCAGGAGCTGAGAAGCTGGGAGCCAGGAAGAAATTGTGTGGAGACGAGAGCATTATCTGTCATACCTACAGGCTAAAGTATTTCCATAGCATACTTATCTTGTCCCAGAAAAATCCAGAAGAAGATCGGGAGACCTCCAATCCCAAAAAATAGTGAAGCACACCAAGATCCTTAATAGTGAACCGATCACGATCAGTGAGGGCGATGAACCGACGAATGAGAAAAGGGTCAGGTAAGAATAATATCGTCCACATACACCAACAGATATAGAATCTTCGAGCCCTAAGAGAACACAAAATGTGACGTATCAACCAAACTACACTAAAATCCTAGGAAAAATGGATAGGTGTTGAACCGCTGAAACCAAACCTGAGGAGTATGTTTAAGTCCATAAAAGGCCTTATGGAGACAGCAGCATAATTAGGATGAACGGGATCAGTAAATCCAGCTAGTTGCCCCATGAAAACTGGCGCATCCAGAATACCATTAAGAAATGCATTCTTAACATAAAACTGATGAAGTGGCCAGGAAAAAATAGTAGAAAGGGATAGAATGATTCTGACAATGGAAGCCTTTACAAAATGACTAAAAGTGTGTGTGAAGTCAAAGCCAGGCAATTGAGAGTAACCTTGTGCAACGAGTAGAGCCTTGTACCGATCGACAATACCATCCTGGAAATACTTGAGATGATAGACCCGTTTGGAGCCTACAATGTTGACACCAGTAGGACGAGGAACAAGATCCCAAGTGTTACAAAGAGCACTTATTTCTTCATCCATAGTAACTACCCAGTGAGGATCCTTTAGAGCATATCGAAAACCTCGAGGTTTGGTTTGTGCCAGTAATGCCACAAGAAACACTATCATCATATAATCTGTGTATTTCTTGGTAGTGTGACTACTTGTTTGAGAGCGAGTGGTCATGCTATAACTTGGTCTCGGTGAAGAGTGCAGTGGGGGTGGCAGCAGGAAATGGTGTGGGAGAGCCATCAGAGGGTGACAATGGAGTGGCATGGGGGGATGGTGCAGGAGAACCAGCAAATGATGGTGGTATCGATTGTACTAGAGTATGAAGGACTGAACATGTATCCTAGTCGGGATTAATAAAGGTAGAGACATCCAAAGAATCTGGAGCAGTAGATGCAGTGTTGGTGGACGATAGTAATGAGGTCTCATCAAAACGGGCATGACGAGTAAGATAGGCCTTCTTGAAAACTAGATCTAAACATAAAAAAACCCTTATATTGAGCATTTTAGCCCATGAAAATAAATGGAGTACTGTGAGAGGCCATTTTGTGGGAGCAAAAGGCCGAAACAAGGGATACACCCTACACCCAAAGAGGTGAAAATTGGAGTAGTCTGGATGATGACCGTAGAGTAGAGAATATGGGGATGAGTTACGAAGAACATGCATGGGTAGCCTATTGATGGTGTAGGTAGCTGTGGATCCTGGTAAGAAATTGGCAAGCTAGAATGAAAAAACATTGATAATCCCATTTTTGCAACGTGGCAATGTTTTCGTTCCGCTCTACCATTCTGCTTTGATATAGATGGATAGGAGATTGGGTGAAAAATCCCTTTAGCTACAAAGTGAGATCGTAGACATGCATTTGTGAATTCTGTATCCCTATCACTTTGAAACACCTTAATCGAACAAGAGAACTGGTCTTTAACCAAGTTTTGAAACTGTAGAATGTCTCCAAAAAAATCTAATTTTTGCTTCAACGGATAATACTAAGTAAATTACAAAAATACGTCAACAAAAATGGCATAGTACGAAAAAATACTTTTAGATAAGACTTTTGTTGGGCCCCACAAATCACAATGCACCAAATTAAGGACAGTGTGTGCCCGTCTGGGATTGTCCACTAAACTAAGCCTTTTATCTTCAGCCATTTCACAAGGCAAACAAACGTAGGTTTAGGCGACAAAGAAACTACCTCAACAAGGTTAAATTTACTTAACAACCAAATAAATGAAAAGGAAGTATGGGCCAATCTAGCATGCAAAATATTAAAAGAAGCTCTATGCTTATTAACTTGAACATAAGCAACAAATGCAACACCACTTCGTTCAAGCGCATAAAGGCCGCGATCATATTGCATGTTGCTTGGGACCTCTTTTGTGGACTGGTTATGAATCACAAACAAATTCTTATCAAAAGAAATCAAAGCATTTAAGTGAGTTTTCTATTGGAAATTTTTTTTTTTTGTAACATTAGGGACCACCAACACATCATATAATGATAAATTATGAGAGAATGGAAGATGCCCAATATGAGTAATAGAAATAGAACGGCCATTGTAGCAGTGACAGAATAGTTACCATTGTAGGGGACAAAACTGTCCAGACCAGAGGAAGTGGAAACCATATGATTTGTCACACCAAAGTCTAAGTACTAGTCAAATGTCATATCTTAAAGCAAAATAGGAGACTAAAAGGCATCGAAAATCTGACATTTTGGGTTCTAGCATTTTTTACGACTAGAACCAGAGCCACCACCTGAACCCAGTGGTCGACCAGAACCACCTTCACGATCGTGCATAGAGGTTGATGCGCCCTAGGGTTGCGTGTTGGCATCATGCGGCGGTGAGGTGTAGCGATAGCCACCGAAAAAAACAGGCGCATAAGTAGAGCCACCAGTGATACCTCAGAACCAGATCCAGGGAGAGGAGATGTCTGATGAATAATCTCGTGACTCCTAGCACGGGCTATGATGTTGGAGTACGATGGCAGCGGCGTCGGAACAAGTTGAACACTGATGAACTTCTTGAAGCTGAAGTCGTGGGTGCGCAGGAAGATCATCACTAGATCTCTGGAGGAGACCGAATCTTTGATTGATACAAACCCATCGATGATGGCTTTGAATCGGCGGTGGAATACAAAAATCGAGGCTTAGTCGTGGTGGATATTATGGAGCTCGTCATAGAGCTGCAGTTCATGGGAAGCTAAGGAATTGTTGAAGGCAGCAACTAGGGTGTCTCACAACTCTCTGACCGTTGAGCAACCAATGGTCTTGAGCATGTCTTTTTTGGTGAGCGACGATTGGAGAAAGGCTTAGAGCCTTTTGTCTTGGGAAATCCACATGTTTAGCGAGTCACGGGATTGGGAGGAATCTAGCTTCGAGGAATCTAGCCTCGGTCAGGGTAGATTCAGACAAGGTCGAGCTGCCACTGGTAGTGGAAGACTCCGATGCAGCTGAGCTGGTGACAGAAGTAGAAGACCGCAGAATCATTCCGTCAAGAAAGCCAAATGAACCCTTATATTCGAGAAGCACTTGAACTTGAGACTTCCACATCATATAGTTGTTGGAATTCAGTTTGATCTACAACATATGAATGAGGGTGGAGTATCTTAATGGGTTGGTTGCCCTTGAAGCAAAAAAGGTTCAAGATTTTGGTATGTGGTTGTTCAAAAAAAAGATATGCAAGAGTCTTACCGCCTTCTTGATTGACTATATTTGAGTCTTTGGAGTACTTGGGGATTATATTCCGTGTCGAGGATTTGTGCTTGTGGACCAGTGTGAATGTTGCTGACCAGCGGATCTGGTGGTCGACAATCGTTCAGACTTGGTAAAGGTTTTTGCGACACCTGTAGTATGACAGAAGAATTATCGCAATGCCCATAGACCAATTTACGATGTCTCTGTCACTGGCGTTCTTCAAGCAGGCTACGTGGATTGACCAGGGTATTTTTCGGCTAATGATACCTCAATCTCGAAGCCTTCGTGAAAAATGAAAAAAAAAGGGATGGATTTTGGAAGACAGAGTAAAAGATTGATCACCCTTCTGATACCATGAAAGTGAGTAATTCTCCATGTCTGGTGATTCTGTCGTATTCGGAATAAATTGAGTACAATGAGTTAGTCATATTAAATCTAGAATGTTCTATATGCACAATATATATATATACATATATATATATATATATCTTGATCAATCAAGATATTCTATCAGTGTGAATTTAACAACATATTCTTTGTCATTTTGGGTAATATTAAAATCATGGCATTTTATTGGGAGGGGCGAAAAAGAAAATTGTGTCATTTTTGCTGGGACAGAGAGTATATGAAATGCGGCTTGCCAACCCCGAATTGACACCCCTATATTTAATACTCCCATCATCTCAACATAAACTCCGCAGAATCTTTTTCACGGTTTTCAAGAAACATGTTTGATCGTTAATATATTTAACTAAGTTTAATAACGGCAAATAAAAAGTCGGCATTTAGAAACTACTTAATACGATGAATCCAACAATATCACAACTGATAATATTATTGTTTATATATTTGTTCATATATGTAGTCAAAGTTTGATAGATTTAATTGTTAAATAATAAGTGTGCAACGTATGCTGGGACGGAGGGAGTACTATAAGCTATAGTTATTAATGCTCTTAGAACATCTCTTAAATGTCAAATCACTCCACTAGTTACATCAGTTATAAAATAATCTCGGCTAATGATTAGTCGGTCTAAAACAAGACTTTACATATGCAACGTGCAGCAATTATAAGTTTATGGTCTGATTAATACAATCCAAAAATTCTTCATTTCTTCTAATTTGTAATTTAAACCTTAGTATTTTTATAACTTATGGAAATATCGTTTTTCAAAAGACAGACTCTTCCTTCAAGGCATGCGTTTTATTTTATTGCTCTTTCACTTCTTCTCACACGTTCACTCATTTCTTAATTTCTTTTTTGGAGTATCAATTTATCATAGTGAGATCAATAGATTACATCATCCCTTTGTAAGATTCTTTCTTGTTGTCCTAATTTTCAACCTACATACTTTTATTTTGATATTTTATAATATTAAAAGGAAAAGTCTTGAGAAAGACCGTGTTTTCATAGATTTATGGAAAAATAGAATTTAATTAGAATAATAAAAGGTAAAATGTCTTAGTTTCAATATTAAAAATTTGTTATGCAATGTGTAGTAACTATAAAGTTTATAACCCGATTTATGCAATCCAAAAATTTTATCTTCATTTCCTTTAATTTGCACTTTAAACCTTGGTCTTTTTATAGCTTATGAAAAGACCGTCTTTCAAGAGACGGACTCATATTAAAAAGGGAAAAATGCAAAAAATAGCCCTATTAAATTGAGAACGTTCAAATATAACCCTGTAAACTCTGAAAGTGCAAAATTAACCCTATGTTTGGGTTAAATAGTGCAATTATACCCATTTTGCTCAATTCCAGTGATGACTAAAAAATACAGCCATTGACCAAACATGAAAAGACAAAAATACCCCTAAGTTTTAAACTGAAAAATCTAAAGACCATTTCACCCCTCAATTCTTCTTCTTCTTCAACTGGCTTCCTCTTAATCTTCATCTTCAACACTAGCACCGCCAATGACAACCGCTGCCACTGATCACCGGCAGCCGGAATCTCGAATTTTTGCTTCATCAAAATATCCGTTTTCTCAAATTTGATTTATGCCTTCTCTGATGTGCCCACAATGTCACCATCCATTGTGCCAACCATCCACCGCCTCACCACCGTGCCTCACCATTCACCGCTCACCACTGTTTCTCACCATCCGCCTCAAACATTGTTCCTCACCAGCTATGCCACCACCACCACTACCAAACCTAGAGAATCCCCACGGACGCCACCACAAAACCCTAACCCTCCGACTCCACCCTGCCCGACGCAGATGGCTCTTCCTCCGCCCCTAAATCCCAGCTCCTCCTCTGGTGGCGGAGATGGCTTTTCCTCTTCCTCTGGTGGAGGAGATAGCTACCTACCAGCTTGCATGTCAATTTCTCATCAAAATCCCTTGAATTCATCAAGCCTGGGAACGTCTGGATGAACTCTCGAGGATCAGCTTCACTATTATACGTTGGAAGTCCTTCCGGGGGCTTCACTTCTATTGGCCATCGAACCCCGGTGATCACCAAGCTGAAAGGAGACCCCGCAGCCTGGCCCAAGGGGCTGATCAACCTATCAAATTCATTTCTTAACGATTCACTTGCATCTGAGGTTCGGGTATACTGTGGTGGGGTTGGTTGGACATAAGAATTGTACACCCCCTGATTGATTTCCATACTTCCGTATCCTTGCGTGCCAGATGAGGCCATTATTCCATATGGTTATCCTTGACCGGCTAGGTCGAGGGTAGGAGCAGATGGGGCTAGCAGAGGTAGTACATATACGAGACCTTTGGAATAACCAGGAATAGAAGGTTGGGGCCTAGCCTGTAGCAGTTCTCCAGCATATCCCTGATAAGGGTAGGCTATCGGGGGTTGATAAGCCCACCCTATAGTTATTCCCAAAGGTGAGGGAAGAAATTCCCCCATCGTGACCCTATCATCTCTCGGGGAAGGGGTGATTCGGTAATCGACCGCAGCCAAGACCTGAGCTGCTCGTTCATATCTTGATTCGGGGGTTACCCTCCCCGGATTCTGATTTCCTTGCCCATGTTGACCATAGGCTTCCATATATGAATCTCCCAAAACCTCAGTAAACATTTCACCCCTCGGATCAGCCACCTTTCGAGCAGGGAATCGGTGTTTCCTTGCTCTTTCTCCCCCTTCACTTCCAGCGTCCTCGAGGCCCCCGGCACATCATTCTAGATTGGTGCCAGGGTATTTGCACCAACCGCCACTGAGGTCCCCCCCCCCTTGTGGCCTATACCTGTATTAGGCTCTGCCCGCAACTCCGTTCCCGTCGTTTGAATGTTAGCCATTTTGTTGTCCTCAATGCGAGCGTTATTTTCTCCTCCTGGATTCTCCGATGATAACCTTGGTGGAGATCCAGCCTCCGTACCGATTGACCTCAACCTTTCACTCCTTCAAACTATCGTGGACATAAACTCTCAAAACCCTTGATCCGGCATAGTCTTCCCCACAGTCGGTGCCACTTGATGTGTCTCCGACAACAGACCAGTTCGTGGGCTTGAGTTCTTCTCGAATGGACCTGCAATAAAACTGTCCCTAGGGTTCCAGTGGTCAGCACTCTGATGCCTAAGTTAGCCTAAGTGTTTGATATGATTAAAACATAATTATTAGCCTAAGTGTTTGATATGATTAAAACATAATTAATGATAAGTAAATGCGTACCTTGTATTTATACTCCATGTCCTAAATAATGTTCTCCTTAATTATCGCCCTTAATTACCCACAAATGCGGTAATTAAGTTAGGGTATTAATTATTCCCCTAACTGGGCTGCCACACCTTTGGCTCAATGGTCTTCTTGGGTTTAACCTCTATCATTCTCCTAATATTTTATTCTCTCTCAATAGAGAATGAAATGTTCACTTTCCACCAATTCTCCATTTTAGAAGACGTGATGCAGCATCTTAGGAGCTGAAAGATGATCAAAATCTTCAAATATAGCTAAAATTTTCATTTTGCACAATCTGTTGGACTTGCTCTAAGTGGTGATCTTTACATGATAAAAGTAAGAAAATAAAATTATAAACTCACCCTTCTTCTTCAAATTTAAAAATATAAAAGAAAAGAAAATTTAAAATTAACATGTTTATAACTTAAAGAAGGCTTAGTAATGGAATGAAGCAAATAATAATTTAGTATTTTGATTTCGGAGGCCAAAAATAAATTCAAATTTTAAAATGACCTGTATTTAAATTAAATGACAAAACTAAAACAAAAAAATCAAAAACTAAATATAAGAATAATAAAATATTATTTTGGGCCCTAAAAAATGTAGGCCCAGTGTAGGAGTACATCCCACGCTGAACTCGGACTGCCTAAAATGATCAGCATTCAAATTGAGTTTAACCATGCATGCATTTCCTTTTTTTTACTAGTGGAGTACCATTGTGAGTTGCGTGATATCATCAATTAAAATATTGAGATTAACCTTTATTTAAAATTTTAAAGTTTAGTCATCTAAGAAAAATTATATGAGTTATAAAATGAAATAATTATTTTAGTTAGAACCGTTAAATATTGAATACAACAAAATTTGATTTTTTTTTATAAAAAATTTGAACATTTTATTATTTCAAATTATGTGTTTCTTTGGATTTCCTTTCAGTGATATATGTATAGATATAGTACAATAAGATATTTTTTGTTTTAAATATATCTATAGAAGTTATATATTTTATATAGTAAAGAATTAAAATTGGTAACAAATTATAATATTAGTATGTTAACAAGATATGACTGATTATATATGGTAAATAATTAAAATCAGTAACATATTAAAATATTAGTGTGTTATTTTTAGACAACTTTGGTTTAGGTTAGTCAAAATGACTTCAATATCCCCGGTTGACAGCACCATCCAACCAACCTAGAAAGCAAACAATTTTTATTATATGGTGCTTGAGATAACTCCCTCTATCCCAACTCTGTTTGCATAGTATTGATTATCACGTTATTCAAGAACCATATTTGATTGCTAATATGTTTACATATGTATAATAACGGCAAAAAATTGATATTAAAAACTGCTTGTTACAATGAATTCCACAGCTTCATATACGATAATATTATTGTTCAAATATCTATTCACGTATATGGTCAAACGTTTATAGAGAATAATGTCAAAAAGTAAAAGTGCAAATAGAGCGGAAACGGAGGGAGTGCGTTATTTTATTGGTTCTTTTTTTTTGTTTTAGCATGTTATCTGGAGCTGATATGATTTGATATGATATGATATGATCTGATCTGAAATGAATTAAACTGAATTGAACAATAATAAATATAAATATACTGAATTGAATTGAACTGGAATAAAATAAGTATAAATATATTGAACTAAATGTAATTAAACCGAATTGAAAATTTGAAATTCATTTCTAAATATAAACTGAAATTAATTTCTAAAAATTACCCTCTACGTCCCACCAATTTTGACATATTTGCTTTTTCCAAGTTAAAATTGGTAAAATTTGACCATAATTATAAATCAATATATTTATAATAAAAATATCATATGAGATATTGTTAGATTCATCTTCACATTTATTTTTTGAATATCCATTTTTATGCAAAATTGTTATATACACTAGAGATATTGATGGTAAAACACAATCATTGAAGACTGTGAAAAAGTAGATAGGCAAAAACTGGTGGGACGGGGAGAGGATAGGTTTATCATAATAAAATTTATTTTATTATATGAATTTATATAGCATTTTTAAAATTTCAATATTTTATTTCTTTCTATACATGATTTAAATATTAAAAAATTTATATCAGTTTAAAAGAGTGTAAAAAGACAAATATTTATCAAAAGAACTAATATAAACTGAACTGCTTTGAGCTGAAACTGATCCAAACTAAACTAAAAATAAGTGTATTGAAAATTAGTAACAATGTGACTAAATTTATCTTAATTTCATCATAAACAGTCAAGCTGAAATGAACTGAATTAAACCGAATTGAATTTAAATGAATGAACTGAAACGAACTCAAATGAACTGAAGTGCAGATAAACTCTATATAACATGATTTTCATATCAAATAAAAATATGAGTGCGTCTCTTGAAATACGGTCTTTCTATAAGTCATGGAAAGACCATGGTTTAAAGTGTAAATAAGAAGAAATTAAGATAAAATTTTCGAGTTGCATGAACCGGGTTATAAATTTTATAACTACTACATGTTGCATACTAAAATTTTAATGCTGCAACTAAGACCTTTTACCTTTTATTATTCGAATTAAACCCCGTCTTTCCATAAGCCTATGGAAAGACCGTCTTTCCCAAGACTTTGCCTAAAAATATACAAATACACTGAACTGAAATTAATATAAGTATTATTTACATTTATAACCCTGACTTTATGTTGAAAGTGTCAATATAACCCTACAATCTCCAAAGGTGTCAATTTGACCTTAACTAATTATTGTATGCATTAATCTAACCTAAAAATATACAAATACACTGAACTGAAATTAATATAAGTATTATTTACATTATAACCCTGACTTTATGTTGAAAGTGTCAATATAACCCTACAATCTCCAAAGGTGTCAATTTGACCTTAACTAATTATTGTATGCATTAATCTAACCTGACTTTCAAAAATTTGTGCCGATATATCCAAAGTCCCTATTTTTTATGTTGACCCTCTCAATTCCGGCAATGATGAAATTGTGAAATGACTAAAATACTCTTGATTTAGAAGATAAAATTTTATCCCCATATAACCCTGCCACTACTAGCCACCACCTCCGCCACCTACTCCGCCTTGCTCAAACCCTACCCACCACCTCCCCACCTCTGCCACCACCAGCCACTACCTTCTTCATCACCTCCGCCACCCGCTCCACCTCATCGTTGCTCAGACCCTTAACCTTAACGAAGCAAACCATTAAATCAAATAATCATCTCTTTTTGCCACTCATTTTTCGGCAGCCCGAATTGAAGCTCGCCCGAACAAGAACCCAACAAGAACAGATTCAACCCGACTACATGCTTTAGTTTTCATTCCCACTAGCAATCCATGGTGAAGAACGCCAGAAAATTGAAAACCAAACTCATCTAATCATATAGCTTTCATCAACAATTGAAAAATCCAGTTCACCATCCCCCACCTCTCCGAGACCACCGCCAGTGGTGGTTCACCACCCCACCACCCAGATTCACCACCACCCCGATTCAAATCACCAAAAACCCAAATTACAGGTGGTAGATTCCTCATACCTGAAACCCTTGCCTTGTCCGCTGGTGGAGGAGCCCAAAAACGAAGGCCAGTAGAGGCAAAAATGGAGGGACATTGGCATCGGAATTGATGGTTCTATAGCGTCGGAAACGAAGGGACAAATCCAGCGCCGCTCAGAGCCAAGCGCCGGATATCGCAACCTTTGCTCCGCTGCCGGAAAATCAAGACCTTCGCTTCGACGCTAGGAAAATCGAGACCTTCATTGCAATGACGACGACAAGCTTTCGGCGGTTTCAGCAAACGGTGAGGAGAAGAGAGGGCTGGTGTGCGACCGAGGGAGGAAGACGAGAGTTTGAGCAAAATCTAGGTAGTGTCGAGGAGAAAAAAGGGCAAGGTTGTCTTTTCCTGTTTTTGTCTTTTTCTTTTTTTATAATAAGAGAAAAATGATATTTTCAACAAGAGAAAGTCTCGGAAAGCGACATTTTCATAAGCTTATGGACAGTTTTTGGGGGCTTTTGTCTTAAATGTTGTAATTTTTTATGGACAGTCTTCGGGGGCTTTTGTCTTAAATGTTATAATTTTTTATAAAATTTAAATATTGCATTTTATAAGTTAAAACAAGTAATAATATGTATTTGGAGGTGAAAATATAAAAATATATGATATAAAAAAGTGTTTTAAAAAATTCTAAATTTTGTATGTATTTTAACAAATGTAGTGTATAAGGTAAAAAAATAGGTAGCATGTCTATAAGCTTATGGACATGCAGCACTCATTCAACAAAATCCGGCAATAAACTGGTTGACTAAAAAGTCAACATGATCAAAGGTTATTTTGGTACTTTTGGAGATAGCAGGGTTATATTGACACTTTCAGCCTAATATTATGATCATTTTGACACTTAACTCTAAATATAAATATACTGAAATAAGTATAAATATACTTAAGTGAAATAAATATAAATATACTAAATTAAACTTAAATGAATATAAATATACTGAATTAAACTAAAATAAATATAAATATAGTGAACAGATATGATTTGATCTGAACTGAACTGAAGTGAAATTCAAATAACCTCTAGAAACAAAGGCCTAAAACAAGGCCTTGATCAACTAGGATTTTAAGATGGTTGATTCGGTGCTAATTTAGGTTTCTTCTTATTGTAAAATATAATTATAATAGAACTAAAATAAATCACAAACTCTTCATTTAGCCTGGCTAAAATTTATGTCATGGATTATTGTGCAATTATAAAACATTTCATTTGGGATGGGGTTTTTTAAAAATATATGCTGATAAATTTAGGGACCTACTGTACAATTATCAAAATACAATATATATATATATATCATAAAAATATCAGGATTTTCATTTTTTTTCTTCCTCCTCCTCCAACAATCGGAAACCGCTTCTGGCCGACAGTTACCACCGAATTCTGCCGGATTTCCGCCAATTTCCACCACCTCTGTCGGTATCTAGCCAAAATTTCACTGGAATCCTCGCCTCTGCTGATATCTCACTGCAATTCACCGCTACCGCCCCGAAACCATAGGTTATGAGATCGGTGAAACCCTAGGTTCAAGAGATCGGCATTTGTGCTATGCAATTTGTTCATCGATCGACGACAATAGCTCTGATCGGTGGCAGCCGGCGCTTGTGCACCAGAGAAGGCATCCGTTACAAGCAATCAGTTCGACGGAGATGGCGCGACACCGGAACACAGCAGTGGAGCACGATGTCGATCGATGTACGATGCTCGATATGCGATGACGTTGCGACCAAAGGTGACGACAGCGCTGCAACCAGAGGTGTTATCGTCGCTTCGATCTTTAATAACGACCGCGATGCAACGGCGGAGAAATAAGACGACCGGAGTGCAGAGAGAAGGAATGTGAGATGCACGCACCTGAAGGACGAAGACGACGTGCATGCACCTCACACGCGACCGTAAGTGATGATATCGCTCGCGACTATGGCGGTGGCGGCGGACGGTGGCGAGCAGAGGTTCTGCTTTATGAGAGGTGAGGTTTAATATTATGTTTTACTTTTTTAAAAGACTTGCTGAGGTTTAATATTTACTGGACAGAGCTTAATACATGAAAGATTGTTTGGTCTAGTGCTTTGTAGTCTTGTTGTTGAGGTTGGAGGTTTGGAGTTCGAGTCTCACTTTTAACTTTATTCTGAAGAATTTATGTTCTTGATGTACCTGTGAGCTTTAATATTATTTGACTAAGTCTATGTCCATTAAGATTCTTTGGTGTAGTAGTTATTTCTCTAGGCTTTGAGGTTAGAGACCCAAGTTCAAATCCAAACACGTTCATTTTTTTAAAGAATTTTTATTCTTGAGATACTGTAGTTTTTTGTTGATGTTTTTAGTTTTTTTTCTATTATGTTGATGTTTTTCATTATTCGGGTGAGATTTAAATCATATAAGTTGAGGTTTTGTAGTTTTTTTGGTAATATTAATTGATATTTGTAGGTTTTTTAAAAATTTTCTCATATTGATGTTTTTCATTTTCCAACTAAGGTTTTGGTAATATGAGTTGATGTTTGTAGTGTCATTTTCATTTTCCGACAGAGGTTTTTTTTTTTGAAATTTTTTTATTCTTGGGGTACTGTAGCTTTTTATTGATGTTTTAAGTTTTTTATTTCTATTATGTTGATGCTTTCCATTATTCAGGTGAGAATTAATTAATATAAGTCGAGGTTTTATAGTTTTTTTTTTGGGCAATATGGATTGATATTTGTAGTTTTTTTTTTAATTTTCTCATGTTGATATTTTTCATTTTCCGGCTGAGGTTTAGGTAATAGAAATTGATGTTTGTAGTGTCTTGTTTCGTATGTTGATGTTTTTCATTTCCGGATGAGGTTCAAATGTTAGGAGTTGATGTTTGTAGCTTTTGGGTGATATGGGGTGATATTTGTAGTTTTTTAAAAAAAGAAAAAGAAAATTGTTGATGTTTTATGATTTTCAGAGTGAATAATTTATACTCTTGAGGTACCGTAGCTTTATTGATATTAATTTTAGTATTTTCCCCTCATGTTGATGTTTTCATTTTCTACGTGAGTTTAAGGTGATAAGGGTTGATGTTTGTAGCTTTTTTGGTGAGATGATTGATGTTTTTGTAGTGTTTTTTTCCTTATATTGACGTTTTTCATTTTCCGGGTGAAGTTTAGATGATAGTAATTGATGTTTTTAGTTTTTGGGTGATATAAATAATGATTTAACTTTGTTGATGTTTTTATGATTTTCAATTTATTTAGTTAGTTGTAGTCGACGTTTTTTTTTCCAATTTTTTATTGATGTTTTATGATTTTTCGTTGACGTTCTGCTATTTTTTGCTATGTTTATAATTTTTAGTTCACTGATCATATCAATTTTTTGCATTTTTCAACATTTTAAAAATATTTTTTGAATTATTTTTTCAGATTACAGGTGGCGGAAAAATGATGAAAAAATTGGACGAAAAAGCCCCTGGGAAAATATTAGCGATAGGTTTCTGTAAAATAATTAGAGATAGGTCCTTTTAAAATTATTAGAGATAGGTCTTTGGAGCTTGAATATTGTTAAAATTGCATAAAGACCCCTGGCTAAAGTTTAGGCTACCTCACAGGAGACCATCTCAAAATTAGTAACTTTTTTCAAATAAAATTTTATTAAACTAAATTGAATTAAATACAATTCAATAAAATTGAATAAAATTTAATTTAAAAAAATAAATATACAAGAAGTACATGTAACCAATTATTTACATTTTCTGATCGAGTAGGAATCATGACAGAGATGTTCTCTTGTGAGACAGCCTAAACTTTAGGCAGGAACTTTTGTGCAATTTTAACAATATTCTAGCTTTAGTGACATATCTATAATAATTTTACAGGGACCTATATCTAATTATTTTACAGGGACCTACCGCTGATAACTTTTCAGGGTTTTTTTCGTCATATTTTTCCATCATTATCCCACCACATGTAATCTGCAAAAAAAAATCATTTTAAAAAAATAAAATTTTAGAAAATGCAAAAAAATAAATAAATCTGCAGCAACATTAGCAAAAAAATAGCAGAACATCAACGAAAAATCACAAAACATCAACAAAAAAATTGCAGCAAAAATATACTCGCTCTGTCCCAGATTAAATTGCACAAAATATTTTTTACAGTCTCCAACACAAATGTTTGACCATTAATATATTTAACTATGTATAATATCGGTAAACAAAATGTTACATTCGAGTAACTACTTGTTATGACGAATTCAATGATATCACAAACAACGATATTATTGTTTATATATCTATTGAAATATGTAGTCAAAGTTTTCTTAGTTTGACTGAATTTTTGATCTTGTGCAATTTAATCCGGGGCGGAGAGAGTATAAAAAATCAAATAAAACAACAAAAAATATATAAAAATAAAATAAAAATCAACAAAAAATTGAAAAAACCTCGAGGTAACTACTAACAAAAATCAACTAACAATCATAAAAGCATCAACAAAGCTAAATTATCAAAAAAAAATTTTAAAAAATATACAAACATCAATCTATATCACCCAAAAATTAAAAACATCAATTTCTATCATCTAAACTTCACCCAAAAAATGAAAAACGTCAACATAAGAAAAAAAAACACAACAAAACATCAACCTATATATATCACCCAAAAGCTAAAAACATAAATCATTATCATATAAACATCACCCGTAAAATGAAAAAAAAACCAGCATAAGGAAAAAAAATACAAAACATCAGCTATATCACAAAAAAACTACAAACATCAACTCCTATCATTTAAAAATCACATAGAAAATGAAAAACATCAACATGAGATAAAAAAAAAACTAAAAATATCAACCCATATAACCTAAAAAAAATACAAAACATCGACTCATATCAACTAAACTCACCCAAAAAATAAAAAACCTCAACATGAGAGAAAAAAAGCTAAAAACATCAACAAAAAAACTACGGTACCTCGAAATTATAAATTTTTCACTCTGAAAATAATAAAAGACCAACAAATTTTTTTTTAAAACTACAAATATCAACCTATATCACCCAAAAGTTACAAACATCAACTCCTAACACATGAACCTCATCCGAAAAATGAAAAACATCAATATAAGAAAAAAGTTTCTACAAACATCAACTCCTATCACCAAAAGCTTGGCCAAAAAATAAAAAATATCAACATGAGAAAATAAAAAAATAAGATACAAATATCAATCCATATCACCCAAATAAACTACAACACATCAAATCATATCAACCATATACCTCACCAGAATAATGAAAAACATCAACATGAGCGATAGAAATGCCAAGACGACTACCACCATAAATGAAGACATTCCACGTCTTGATAAAACATTTAAAGGTTTTGTTCAGGATCCTCTAAGTGCATGACAGGACCTATGACTGGGTCAAGGACAAAGTTTAGAGATGCTGCCTTAAATGCTTTGATTGATCACTTTTATGATGAAGAACTGGAGATGGAGTCATCATCGGCATCTTGGATTTATTGTTCAAGACTGTCGAAGAACTGAAGACATCATGAAGAACACTATACTCTTCTTTCTTAATGAGATAATGTGATCACTGTAAAATATTGTAAAATTATTTCATTTTGGGTTATTGAACTGATAGCTCGACCATGTGGGCTTGGAAGAGCTAATTTCAAAATTACTGTCCACTAGGGTTTAGTATATTCAGTTTTATTTTGATTAGAATTAGATTTGGTAAGATTAGATAATGTAATATTCTTCAAGGTTACTTCTTGAAGAATTCGACCAGATTACCATTGATTACCATTTATTTTAGGTATTTTAGTTAGATATGGTTTTAGCTTCTTAAAGCTGCGATTAGGCGATTCAGTTTTCAGTTGTGATTAGGGTTTGGGGCGAGATCTAACCCTATAAATAGGGAGGCCTTGTCCACGAATTTCTTACACTTTTATCAATCAAATATACAACATTTTGAGCTCATACTATGTTGCTTGCGAGCTATTTTCCATTGTTGCTTAACCCTGAGGGCTAGTTAAGTACCAATAACCTTGTGATTTGATCCCGAGGGCTAGTTAAGTACCAATAGCTTTCATCAACAATTGAAAAATCCAGTTCACCGTCCCCCACCTCTCCGAGACCACCGCCAGTGGTGGTTCACCACCCCACCACCCAGATTCACCACCACCCCGATTCAAATCACCAAAAACCCAAATTACAGGTGGTAGATTCCTCATACCTGAAACCCTTGCCTTGTCCGCTGGTGGAGGAGCCCAAAAACGAAGGCCAGTAGAGGCAAAAATGGAGGGACATTGGCATCGGAATTGATGGTTCTATAGCGTCGGAAACGAAGGGACAAATCCAGCGCCGCTCAGAGCCAAGCGCCGGATATCGCAACCTTTGCTCCGCTGCCGGAAAATCAAGACCTTCGCTTCGACGCTACGAAAATCGAGACCTTCATTGCAATGACGACGACAAGCTTTCGGCGGTTTCAGCAAACGGTGAGGAGAAGAGAGGGCTGGTGTGCGACCGAGGGAGGAAGACGAGAGTTTGAGCAAAATCTAGGTAGTGTCGAGGAGAAAAAAGGGCAAGGTTGTCTTTTCCTGTTTTTGTCTTTTTCTTTTTTTATAATAAGAGAAAAATGATATTTTCAACAAGAGAAAGTCTCGGAAAGCGACATTTTCATAAGCTTATGGACAGTTTTTGGGGGCTTTTGTCTTAAATGTTGTAATTTTTTATGGACAGTCTTCGGGGGCTTTTGTCTTAAATGTTATAATTTTTTATAAAATTTAAATATTGCATTTTATAAGTTAAAACAAGTAATAATATGTATTTGGAGGTGAAAATATAAAAATATATGATATAAAAAAGTGTTTTAAAAAATTCTAAATTTTGTATGTATTTTAACAAATGTAGTGTATAAGGTAAAAAAATAGGTAGCATGTCTATAAGCTTATGGACATGCAGCACTCATTCAACAAAATCCGGCAATAAACTGGTTGACTAAAAAGTCAACATGATCAAAGGTTATTTTGGTACTTTTGGAGATAGCAGGGTTATATTGACACTTTCAGCCTAATATTATGATCATTTTGACACTTAACTCTAAATATAAATATACTGAAATAAGTATAAATATACTTAAGTGAAATAAATATAAATATACTAAATTAAACTTAAATGAATATAAATATACTGAATTAAACTAAAATAAATATAAATATAGTGAACAGATATGATTTGATCTGAACTGAACTGAAGTGAAATTCAAATAACCTCTAGAAACAAAGGCCTAAAACAAGGCCTTGATCAACTAGGATTTTAAGATGGTTGATTCGGTGCTAATTTAGGTTTCTTCTTATTGTAAAATATAATTATAATAGAACTAAAATAAATCACAAACTCTTCATTTAGCCTGGCTAAAATTTATGTCATGGATTATTGTGCAATTATAAAACATTTCATTTGGGATGGGGTTTTTTAAAAATATATGCTGATAAATTTAGGGACCTACTGTACAATTATCAAAATACAATATATATATATATATCATAAAAATATCAGGATTTTCATTTTTTTTTCTTCCTCCTCCTCCAACAATCGGAAACCGCTTCTGGCCGACAGTTACCACCGAATTCTGCCGGATTTCCGCCAATTTCCACCACCTCTGTCGGTATCTAGCCAAAATTTCACTGGAATCCTCGCCTCTGCTGATATCTCACTGCAATTCACCGCTACCGCCCCGAAACCATAGGTTATGAGATCGGTGAAACCCTAGGTTCAAGAGATCGGCATTTGTGCTATGCAATTTGTTCATCGATCGACGACAATAGCTCTGATCGGTGGCAGCCGGCGCTTGTGCAACAGAGAAGGCATCCGTTACAAGCAATCAGTTCGACGGAGATGGCGCGACACCGGAACACAGCAGTGGAGCACGATGTCGATCGATGTACGATGCTCGATATGCGATGACGTTGCGACCAAAGGTGACGACAGCGCTGCAACCAGAGGTGTTATCGTCGCTTCGATCTTTAATAACGACCGCGATGCAACGGCGGAGAAATAAGACGACCGGAGTGCAGAGAGAAGGAATGTGAGATGCACGCACCTGAAGGACGAAGACGACGTGCATGCACCTCACACGCGACCGTAAGTGATGATATCGCTCGCGACTATGGCGGTGGCGGCGGACGGTGGCGAGCAGAGGTTCTGCTTTATGAGAGGTGAGGTTTAATATTATGTTTTACTTTTTTAAAAGACTTGCTGAGGTTTAATATTTACTGGACAGAGCTTAATACATGAAAGATTGTTTGGTCTAGTGCTTTGTAGTCTTGTTGTTGAGGTTGGAGGTTTGGAGTTCGAGTCTCACTTTTAACTTTATTCTGAAGAATTTATGTTCTTGATGTACCTGTGAGCTTTAATATTATTTGACTAAGTCTATGTCCATTAAGATTCTTTGGTGTAGTAGTTATTTCTCTAGGCTTTGAGGTTAGAGACCCAAGTTCAAATCCAAACACGTTCATTTTTTTAAAGAATTTTTATTCTTGAGATACTGTAGTTTTTTGTTGATGTTTTTAGTTTTTTTTCTATTATGTTGATGTTTTTCATTATTCGGGTGAGATTTAAATCATATAAGTTGAGGTTTTGTAGTTTTTTTGGTAATATTAATTGATATTTGTAGGTTTTTTAAAAATTTTCTCATATTGATGTTTTTCATTTTCCAACTAAGGTTTTGGTAATATGAGTTGATGTTTGTAGTGTCATTTTCATTTTCCGACAGAGGTTTTTTTTTTTGAAATTTTTTTATTCTTGGGGTACTGTAGCTTTTTATTGATGTTTTAAGTTTTTTATTTCTATTATGTTGATGCTTTCCATTATTCAGGTGAGAATTAATTAATATAAGTCGAGGTTTTATAGTTTTTTTTTTGGGCAATATGGATTGATATTTGTAGTTTTTTTTTTAATTTTCTCATGTTGATATTTTTCATTTTCCGGCTGAGGTTTAGGTAATAGAAATTGATGTTTGTAGTGTCTTGTTTCGTATGTTGATGTTTTTCATTTCCGGATGAGGTTCAAATGTTAGGAGTTGATGTTTGTAGCTTTTGGGTGATATGGGGTGATATTTGTAGTTTTTTAAAAAAAGAAAAAGAAAATTGTTGATGTTTTATGATTTTCAGAGTGAATAATTTATACTCTTGAGGTACCGTAGCTTTATTGATATTAATTTTAGTATTTTCCCCTCATGTTGATGTTTTCATTTTCTACGTGAGTTTAAGGTGATAAGGGTTGATGTTTGTAGCTTTTTTGGTGAGATGATTGATGTTTTTGTAGTGTTTTTTTCCTTATATTGACGTTTTTCATTTTCCGGGTGAAGTTTAGATGATAGTAATTGATGTTTTTAGTTTTTGGGTGATATAAATAATGATTTAACTTTGTTGATGTTTTTATGATTTTCAATTTATTTAGTTAGTTGTAGTCGACGTTTTTTTTTCCAATTTTTTATTGATGTTTTATGATTTTTCGTTGACGTTCTGCTATTTTTTGCTATGTTTATAATTTTTAGTTCACTGATCATATCAATTTTTTGCATTTTTCAACATTTTAAAAATATTTTTTGAATTATTTTTTCAGATTACAGGTGGCGGAAAAATGATGAAAAAATTGGACGAAAAAGCCCCTGGGAAAATATTAGCGATAGGTTTCTGTAAAATAATTAGAGATAGGTCCTTTTAAAATTATTAGAGATAGGTCTTTGGAGCTTGAATATTGTTAAAATTGCATAAAGACCCCTGGCTAAAGTTTAGGCTACCTCACAGGAGACCATCTCAAAATTAGTAACTTTTTTCAAATAAAATTTTATTAAACTAAATTGAATTAAATACAATTCAATAAAATTGAATAAAATTTAATTTAAAAAAATAAATATACAAGAAGTACATGTAACCAATTATTTACATTTTCTGATCGAGTAGGAATCATGACAGAGATGTTCTCTTGTGAGACAGCCTAAACTTTAGGCAGGAACTTTTGTGCAATTTTAACAATATTCTAGCTTTAGTGACATATCTATAATAATTTTACAGGGACCTATATCTAATTATTTTACAGGGACCTACCGCTGATAACTTTTCAGGGTTTTTTTCGTCATATTTTTCCATCATTATCCCACCACATGTAATCTGCAAAAAAAAATCATTTTAAAAAAATAAAATTTTAGAAAATGCAAAAAAATAAATAAATCTGCAGCAACATTAGCAAAAAAATAGCAGAACATCAACGAAAAATCACAAAACATCAACAAAAAAATTGCAGCAAAAATATACTCGCTCTGTCCCAGATTAAATTGCACAAAATATTTTTTACAGTCTCCAACACAAATGTTTGACCATTAATATATTTAACTATGTATAATATCGGTAAACAAAATGTTACATTCGAGTAACTACTTGTTATGACGAATTCAATGATATCACAAACAACGATATTATTGTTTATATATCTATTGAAATATGTAGTCAAAGTTTTCTTAGTTTGACTGAATTTTTGATCTTGTGCAATTTAATCCGGGGCGGAGAGAGTATAAAAAATCAAATAAAACAACAAAAAATATATAAAAATAAAATAAAAATCAACAAAAAATTGAAAAAACCTCGAGGTAACTACTAACAAAAATCAACTAACAATCATAAAAGCATCAACAAAGCTAAATTATCAAAAAAAAAATTTTAAAAAATATACAAACATCAATCTATATCACCCAAAAATTAAAAACATCAATTTCTATCATCTAAACTTCACCCAAAAAATGAAAAACGTCAACATAAGAAAAAAAAACACAACAAAACATCAACCTATATATATCACCCAAAAGCTAAAAACATAAATCATTATCATATAAACATCACCCGTAAAATGAAAAAAAAACCAGCATAAGGAAAAAAAATACAAAACATCAGCTATATCACAAAAAAACTACAAACATCAACTCCTATCATTTAAAAATCACATAGAAAATGAAAAACATCAACATGAGATTAAAAAAAAACTAAAAATATCAACCCATATAACCTAAAAAAAATACAAAACATCGACTCATATCAACTAAACTCACCCAAAAAATAAAAAACCTCAACATGAGAGAAAAAAAGCTAAAAACATCAACAAAAAAACTACGGTACCTCGAAATTATAAATTTTTCACTCTGAAAATAATAAAAGACCAACAAATTTTTTTTTAAAACTACAAATATCAACCTATATCACCCAAAAGTTACAAACATCAACTCCTAACACATGAACCTCATCCGAAAAATGAAAAACATCAATATAAGAAAAAAGTTTCTACAAACATCAACTCCTATCACCAAAAGCTTGGCCAAAAAATAAAAAATATCAACATGAGAAAATAAAAAAATAAGATACAAATATCAATCCATATCACCCAAATAAACTACAACACATCAAATCATATCAACCATATACCTCACCAGAATAATGAAAAACATCAACATGAGCGATAGAAATGCCAAGACGACTACCACCATAAATGAAGACATTCCACGTCTTGATAAAACATTTAAAGGTTTTGTTCAGGATCCTCTAAGTGCATGACAGGACCTATGACTGGGTCAAGGACAAAGTTTAGAGATGCTGCCTTAAATGCTTTGATTGATCACTTTTATGATGAAGAACTGGAGATGGAGTCATCATCGGCATCTTGGATTTATTGTTCAAGACTGTCGAAGAACTGAAGACATCATGAAGAACACTATACTCTTCTTTCTTAATGAGATAATGTGATCACTGTAAAATATTGTAAAATTATTTCATTTTGGGTTATTGAACTGATAGCTCGACCATGTGGGCTTGGAAGAGCTAATTTCAAAATTACTGTCCACTAGGGTTTAGTATATTCAGTTTTATTTTGATTAGAATTAGATTTGGTAAGATTAGATAATGTAATATTCTTCAAGGTTACTTCTTGAAGAATTCGACCAGATTACCATTGATTACCATTTATTTTAGGTATTTTAGTTAGATATGGTTTTAGCTTCTTAAAGCTGCGATTAGGCGATTCAGTTTTCAGTTGTGATTAGGGTTTGGGGCGAGATCTAACCCTATAAATAGGGAGGCCTTGTCCACGAATTTCTTACACTTTTATCAATCAAATATACAACATTTTGAGCTCATACTATGTTGCTTGCGAGCTATTTTCCATTGTTGCTTAACCCTGAGGGCTAGTTAAGTACCAATAACCTTGTGATTTGATCCCGAGGGCTAGTTAAGTACCAATAGCTTTCATCAACAATTGAAAAATCCAGTTCACCGTCCCCCACCTCTCCGAGACCACCGCCAGTGGTGGTTCACCACCCCACCACCCAGATTCACCACCACCCCGATTCAAATCACCAAAAACCCAAATTACAGGTGGTAGATTCCTCATACCTGAAACCCTTGCCTTGTCCGCTGGTGGAGGAGCCCAAAAACGAAGGCCAGTAGAGGCAAAAATGGAGGGACATTGGCATCGAAATTGATGGTTCTATAGCGTCGGAAACGAAGGGACAAATCCAGCGCCGCTCAGAGCCAAGCGCCGGATATCGCAACCTTTGCTCCGCTGCCGGAAAATCAAGACCTTCGCTTCGACGCTAGGAAAATCGAGACCTTCATTGCAATGACGACGACAAGCTTTCGGCGGTTTCAGCAAACGGTGAGGAGAAGAGAGGGCTGGTGTGCGACCGAGGGAGGAAGACGAGAGTTTGAGCAAAATCTAGGTAGTGTCGAGGAGAAAAAAGGGCAAGGTTGTCTTTTCCTGTTTTTGTCTTTTTCTTTTTTTATAATAAGAGAAAAATGATATTTTCAACAAGAGAAAGTCTCGGAAAGCGACATTTTCATAAGCTTATGGACAGTTTTTGGGGGCTTTTGTCTTAAATGTTGTAATTTTTTATGGACAGTCTTCGGGGGCTTTTGTCTTAAATGTTATAATTTTTTATAAAATTTAAATATTGCATTTTATAAGTTAAAACAAGTAATAATATGTATTTGGAGGTGAAAATATAAAAATATATGATATAAAAAAGTGTTTTAAAAAATTCTAAATTTTGTATGTATTTTAACAAATGTAGTGTATAAGGTAAAAAAATAGGTAGCATGTCTATAAGCTTATGGACATGCAGCACTCATTCAACAAAATCCGGCAATAAACTGGTTGACTAAAAAGTCAACATGATCAAAGGTTATTTTGGTACTTTTGGAGATAGCAGGGTTATATTGACACTTTCAGCCTAATATTATGATCATTTTAACACTTAACTCTAAATATAAATATACTGAAATAAGTATAAATATACTTAAGTGAAATAAATATAAATATACTAAATTAAACTTAAATGAATATAAATATACTGAATTAAACTAAAATAAATATAAATATAGTGAACAGATATGATTTGATCTGAACTGAACTGAAGTGAAATTCAAATAACCTCTAGAAACAAAGGCCTAAAACAAGGCCTTGATCAACTAGGATTTTAAGATGGTTGATTCGGTGCTAATTTAGGTTTCTTCTTATTGTAAAATATAATTATAATAGAACTAAAATAAATCACAAACTCTTCATTTAGCCTGGCTAAAATTTATGTCATGGATTATTGTGCAATTATAAAACATTTCATTTGGGATGGGGTTTTTTAAAAATATATGCTGATAAATTTAGGGACCTACTGTACAATTATCAAAATACAATATATATATATATATATCATAAAAATATCAGGATTTTCATTTTTTTTCTTCCTCCTCCTCCAACAATCGGAAACCGCTTCTGGCCGACAGTTACCACCGAATTCTGCCGGATTTCCGCCAATTTCCACCACCTCTGTCGGTATCTAGCCAAAATTTCACTGGAATCCTCGCCTCTGCTGATATCTCACTGCAATTCACCGCTACCGCCCCGAAACCATAGGTTATGAGATCGGTGAAACCCTAGGTTCAAGAGATCGGCATTTGTGCTATGCAATTTGTTCATCGATCGACGACAATAGCTCTAATCGGTGGCAGCCGGCGCTTGTGCAACAGAGAAGGCATCCGTTACAAGCAATCAGTTCGACGGAGATGGCGCGACACCGGAACACAGCAGTGGAGCACGATGTCGATCGATGTACGATGCTCGATATGCGATGACGTTGCGACCAAAGGTGACGACAGCGCTGCAACCAGAGGTGTTATCGTCGCTTCGATCTTTAATAACGACCGCGATGCAACGGCGGAGAAATAAGACGACCGGAGTGCAGAGAGAAGGAATGTGAGATGCACGCACCTGAAGGACGAAGACGACGTGCATGCACCTCACACGCGACCGTAAGTGATGATATCGCTCGCGACTATGGCGGTGGCGGCGGACGGTGGCGAGCAGAGGTTCTGCTTTATGAGAGGTGAGGTTTAATATTATGTTTTACTTTTTTAAAAGACTTGCTGAGGTTTAATATTTACTGGACAGAGCTTAATACATGAAAGATTGTTTGGTCTAGCGCTTTGTAGTCTTGTTGTTGAGGTTGGAGGTTTGGAGTTCGAGTCTCACTTTTAACTTTATTCTGAAGAATTTATGTTCTTGATGTACCTGTGAGCTTTAATATTATTTGACTAAGTCTATGTCCATTAAGATTCTTTGGTGTAGTAGTTATTTCTCTAGGCTTTGAGGTTAGAGACCCAAGTTCAAATCCAAACACGTTCATTTTTTTAAAGAATTTTTATTCTTGAGATACTGTAGTTTTTTGTTGATGTTTTTAGTTTTTTTTCTATTATGTTGATGTTTTTCATTATTCGGGTGAGATTTAAATCATATAAGTTGAGGTTTTGTAGTTTTTTTGGTAATATTAATTGATATTTGTAGGTTTTTTAAAAATTTTCTCATATTGATGTTTTTCATTTTCCAACTAAGGTTTTGGTAATATGAGTTGATGTTTGTAGTGTCATTTTCATTTTCCGACAGAGGTTTTTTTTTTTGAAATTTTTTTATTCTTGGGGTACTGTAGCTTTTTATTGATGTTTTAAGTTTTTTATTTCTATTATGTTGATGCTTTCCATTATTCAGGTGAGAATTAATTAATATAAGTCGAGGTTTTATAGTTTTTTTTTTGGGCAATATGGATTGATATTTGTAGTTTTTTTTTTAATTTTCTCATGTTGATATTTTTCATTTTCCGGCTGAGGTTTAGGTAATAGAAATTGATGTTTGTAGTGTCTTGTTTCGTATGTTGATGTTTTTCATTTCCGGATGAGGTTCAAATGTTAGGAGTTGATGTTTGTAGCTTTTGGGTGATATGGGGTGATATTTGTAGTTTTTTAAAAAAAGAAAAAGAAAATTGTTGATGTTTTATGATTTTCAGAATGAATAATTTATACTCTTGAGGTACCGTAGCTTTATTGATATTAATTTTAGTATTTTCCCCTCATGTTGATGTTTTCATTTTCTACGTGAGTTTAAGGTGATAAGGGTTGATGTTTGTAGCTTTTTTGGTGAGATGATTGATGTTTTTGTAGTGTTTTTTTCCTTATATTGACGTTTTTCATTTTCCGGGTGAAGTTTAGATGATAGTAATTGATGTTTTTAGTTTTTGGGTGATATAAATAATGATTTAACTTTGTTGATGTTTTTATGATTTTCAATTTATTTAGTTAGTTGTAGTCGACGTTTTTTTTTCCAATTTTTTATTGATGTTTTATGATTTTTCGTTGACGTTCTGCTATTTTTTGCTATGTTTATAATTTTTAGTTCACTGATCATATCAATTTTTTGCATTTTTCAACATTTTAAAAATATTTTTTGAATTATTTTTTCAGATTACAGGTGGCGGAAAAATGATGAAAAAATTGGACGAAAAAGCCCCTGGGAAAATATTAGCGATAGGTTTCTGTAAAATAATTAGAGATAGGTCCTTTTAAAATTATTAGAGATAGGTCTTTGGAGCTTGAATATTGTTAAAATTGCATAAAGACCCCTGGCTAAAGTTTAGGCTACCTCACAGGAGACCATCTCAAAATTAGTAACTTTTTTCAAATAAAATTTTATTAAACTAAATTGAATTAAATACAATTCAATAAAATTGAATAAAATTTAATTTAAAAAAATAAATATACAAGAAGTACATGTAACCAATTATTTACATTTTCTGATCGAGTAGGAATCATGACAGAGATGTTCTCTTGTGAGACAGCCTAAACTTTAGGCAGGAACTTTTGTGCAATTTTAACAATATTCTAGCTTTAGTGACATATCTATAATAATTTTACAGGGACCTATATCTAATTATTTTACAGGGACCTACCGCTGATAACTTTTCAGGGTTTTTTTGGTCATATTTTTCCATCATTATCCCACCACATGTAATCTGCAAAAAAAAATCATTTTAAAAAAATAAAATTTTAGAAAATGCAAAAAAATAAATAAATCTGCAGCAACATTAGCAAAAAAATAGCAGAACATCAACGAAAAATCACAAAACATCAACAAAAAAATTGCAGCAAAAATATACTCGCTCTGTCCCAGATTAAATTGCACAAAATATTTTTTACAGTCTCCAACACAAATGTTTGACCATTAATATATTTAACTATGTATAATATCGGTAAACAAAATGTTACATTCGAGTAACTACTTGTTATGACGAATTCAATGATATCACAAACAACGATATTATTGTTTATATATCTATTGAAATATGTAGTCAAAGTTTTCTTAGTTTGACTGAATTTTTGATCTTGTGCAATTTAATCCGGGGCGGAGAGAGTATAAAAAATCAAATAAAACAACAAAAAATATATAAAAATAAAATAAAAATCAACAAAAAATTGAAAAAACCTCGAGGTAACTACTAACAAAAATCAACTAACAATCATAAAAGCATCAACAAAGCTAAATTATCAAAAAAAAAATTTTAAAAAATATACAAACATCAATCTATATCACCCAAAAATTAAAAACATCAATTTCTATCATCTAAACTTCACCCAAAAAATGAAAAACGTCAACATAAGAAAAAAAAACACAACAAAACATCAACCTATATATATCACCCAAAAGCTAAAAACATAAATCATTATCATATAAACATCACCCGTAAAATGAAAAAAAAACCAGCATAAGGAAAAAAAATACAAAACATCAGCTATATCACAAAAAAACTACAAACATCAACTCCTATCATTTAAAAATCACATAGAAAATGAAAAACATCAACATGAGATTAAAAAAAAACTAAAAATATCAACCCATATAACCTAAAAAAAATACAAAACATCGACTCATATCAACTAAACTCACCCAAAAAATAAAAAACCTCAACATGAGAGAAAAAAAGCTAAAAACATCAACAAAAAAACTACGGTACCTCGAAATTATAAATTTTTCACTCTGAAAATAATAAAAGACCAACAAATTTTTTTTTAAAACTACAAATATCAACCTATATCACCCAAAAGTTACAAACATCAACTCCTAACACATGAACCTCATCCGAAAAATGAAAAACATCAATATAAGAAAAAAGTTTCTACAAACATCAACTCCTATCACCAAAAGCTTGGCCAAAAAATAAAAAATATCAACATGAGAAAATAAAAAAATAAGATACAAATATCAATCCATATCACCCAAATAAACTACAACACATCAAATCATATCAACCATATACCTCACCAGAATAATGAAAAACATCAACATGAGCGATAGAAATGCCAAGACGACTACCACCATAAATGAAGACATTCCACGTCTTGATAAAACATTTAAAGGTTTTGTTCAGGATCCTCTAAGTGCATGACAGGACCTATGACTGGGTCAAGGACAAAGTTTAGAGATGCTGCCTTAAATGCTTTGATTGATCACTTTTATGATGAAGAACTGGAGATGGAGTCATCATCGGCATCTTGGATTTATTGTTCAAGACTGTCGAAGAACTGAAGACATCATGAAGAACACTATACTCTTCTTTCTTAATGAGATAATGTGATCACTGTAAAATATTGTAAAATTATTTCATTTTGGGTTATTGAACTGATAGCTCGACCATGTGGGCTTGGAAGAGCTAATTTCAAAATTACTGTCCACTAGGGTTTAGTATATTCAGTTTTATTTTGATTAGAATTAGATTTGGTAAGATTAGATAATGTAATATTCTTCAAGGTTACTTCTTGAAGAATTCGACCAGATTACCATTGATTACCATTTATTTTAGGTATTTTAGTTAGATATGGTTTTAGCTTCTTAAAGCTGCGATTAGGCGATTCAGTTTTCAGTTGTGATTAGGGTTTGGGGCGAGATCTAACCCTATAAATAGGGAGGCCTTGTCCACGAATTTCTTACACTTTTATCAATCAAATATACAACATTTTGAGCTCATACTATGTTGCTTGCGAGCTATTTTCCATTGTTGCTTAACCCTGAGGGCTAGTTAAGTACCAATAACCTTGTGATTTGATCCCGAGGGCTAGTTAGAGAGAAAGTCAAAATTGAGAGTACCCCGAGGGCCAGCCGTTGAATTCTGTGTGGCCATGCTAGGGTTTTGCAAATCCCTTGTTTTGCCAAAGATCTAAAATTCCGCGATCCAAAGTTTTCGCAAGAAGATTCATATCAATGAGAGAAAAAAATCTACAAACCTCAACAAGAAAAATTACAGTACCTCAATAACATAAATTCTTCAAAAAAAAAATTAGGTTCTAGTGGGATTTGGTCGTAGGTTTACAACCTCAGCAAGTAGAGAACAATCACTACACCAAAGACCGTTTACTAATCATCTTAGCTTCTCAAATAAATTGTAAG
The DNA here is from genome assembly GCA_037428765.1 of Rubia yunnanensis. Classification (NCBI taxonomy): domain Eukaryota; kingdom Viridiplantae; phylum Streptophyta; class Magnoliopsida; order Gentianales; family Rubiaceae; genus Rubia; species Rubia yunnanensis. Next base: position 126,316,111 of record CM075062.1, read on the forward strand.
CCTCAGCTGTAAAACCTTAAGAATATTCTTCAAAATATAACGCCTGCAACAAGACTCGAACTCAGGCCTACAATATCAGAAGGTAAAGAACAAACCACTACACCAAACAAATTTTCATTACTTATGACCTTAATCAAAATATATTAAACCTCAGCAAGCCTTTGGAAAAAATAAACCACAAAATTAAACCTCGCCTCTTATATGCAAATCCTCAGTCCGTTGTCGTCCAACTCTAGTGTCGACGTCCGACGCCACCTTAGGCTGTGCGTGAAGCCACACACGCCTTCTTCTTTCTTCGGGCATGTGCATCACACACGTCTTCTTCTTCAATGCGATTCCGCTGGAGCCTCCTTCCTCTTCCCATTCGCCGCGCTATTACTGTGCTTCAACACGCTCCTCTTTCACTTCGCCGCACCTTCGCTGAGCTCCACCACTGTGCTCCAGCATCGCTGTTCCGTCGCACCGATCCATCGAACAAACGCCTATCACATAGACACCGGAGTCTTCTCCATAATCGCTGCCTTCTCCATAATTGATGTCGTCAATCCTTGATTCCATTGCTAGAACTGATCGAACAATAGTTGCCTAGGGTGACTCTCGTCGATGGGAGCTTCACACGGCAGTGCCATCGCTGTAACCCTAGCTTCACCAGGGATAATCACGACGCAACTCTAGTTCCGCCGGTGAGTTGTAATTGTGACACCGGTGAGTTGTAATTGTGACTCCAGTGAGGTGCCCTAGCTTCGTTGTGACGCCGGCTGAAGAAGAAGAAATGCAGCGGCGAAGCAGTGGTTCCGATAGGCAAAACGCTGGTGGTTGGCGGCGGTTACAAGATTCAGATCGGAGGAGAGGGGGAGGAAGGAAATGAAAAAAATGAAAATTCGGTTATAAATATATATTACTTTTTTCATTTTCCAGCTGAGGTTTTTTTTTGAAGATTTTTTATTCTTGAGGAACTGTAGCTTTTTATTGATGTTTTTAGTTTTTTTTTCTATTATGTTGATGTTTTTCATTATTCGGGTGAGATTTAGTTGATATGAGTTGAGGTTTTTTAATTTTTTTGGGCAATATAGATTGATATTTGTAGTTTTTAAAATTTTCTCATGTTGATGGTTTTCATTTTCCGGATGAAGTTCAGGTGTTAGGAGTTGATATTTGTAGTTTTTGGGTGATATATGTTGATATTTGTATTTTTTTTGTAAAAAAATAAAATTGATGATGTTTTATGATTTTTAGAGTGAATAATTTATACTCTTGAGGTACCTTAGCTTTTTTTTTTTTTGATAATTTTAGTTTTTTTTCTTTTCATGTGGATGTTTTCATTTTCTACGTGAGTTTTAGGTGATAGGAGTTGATGCTTGTAGCTTTTGGGTGATATGCTTGATGTTTTTGTAGTGTTTTTTTCTTACGTTGACGTTTTTCATTTTCCGGGTAAAGTTTAGATAATAATAATTAACGTTTTTAGCTTTTGGATGATATATGTTGATGTTTGTATTTTTTCTTTTAAAAAATGATAATTTAGCTTTGTTGATATTTTTATGATTTTCAGTTGATTTTTGTTAGTTGTAGTCAACGTTTTTTTTTCCAATTTTTGTTGATTTTTATTTGAATTTTCATATATTTTTCCGTTTTATTTGATTATTTTATATATTTTTTGCTGCAACTTTTAGTTGATGCTTTATGATTTTGCATTGATGTTCAACTATTTTTTTCTAATGTTTATAATTTTCAATTCGCTGATCATATTGATTTTTTTTTTTGCATTTTAAAACATTTTAAAAGTACTTTTTTTAATTATTTTTTTTTTGCATATTTCAGATGGTGGGAAAATGATGGAAAAAATTGGACGAAAAAGTCCCTGAAAAATATTAGCGATAGGTTCATGTAAAATAATTAAAGATATGTCCTTGTAAAATTATTAGAGATACGTCTCTGGAGCTAGAAAATTATTAGAGTTACTGCCTAAAGCTTAAATTGCCTCACAGTAGACCATCACAAAATAAATAACTTTTATCAAATAAAATTTTATTAAACTAAATTGAATTAAATTTATTTCAAAATATTTAAATATAAAATAATGGCATGTAACTAATTATTTACATTTTTCTGATGGAGTAGGAATCATGGTAACACAAGATTTGCGAAAAAAAAATTCAAAGTTTTAAATTTGAAAATATCGTGTTGATACGTAAACTTTAATAAATGCAACTCTAGATACTCCTTAGATAAATTCAACAGGAATACTAAATCTTTACGGTAACCATAAATTAGTAACACGTAATTTTAGATGATTAAAAATAACAATAAAGGGAGATTGCTTTTAGAGTGGGTCTCTGGGCGATGGACATGGGTAGAAAATAAAGGTAATAATCTGTGTCTTTATTAATGAACTCAAGATACATTATATAGTAGTGCATGATACCTATAGAAGCTAGGAAAAGGTAATAGAATATAAATACAATTACAAGTAATATTCTAAATCCTTAACACCCTCCCTCAAGTTGGAGCATGAGGATCAGAAATGTCCAACTTGCCAAGTAATGAATGAAACTGGTTACGTCCGAGAGCTTTGGTAAATAAATCCGCAGGTTGATCTGCAGTGCGAATATGATGGGTAACTATAGCGCCGGACTGCACAAGATCCCGGACAAAATGACAATCAATTTCAATATACTTCGTACGTTCATGGAACACTGGATTTGCTGCAATATGAAGAGCAGATTGACTATCACAAAACAAACGCATAGGAAAAGAGTGCGAAACCCCTAGGTCTTTCAGCAAGAACCGAAGCCATAATAACTCACAGCATGCAACTGCCATAGCACGATACTCTGCTTCAGCAGAAGACCGAGAAACAGTAGGTTGCTCCTTAGTCTTCCGCGAAACTGGAGAATCACCAATCATAACAAAGTAACCAGATAAGGAACGCCTAGTAATAGGACAAGCGGCCCAATCTGAATCACAATAAGCAGTCAATTGGAGAGTACTACGGGAAGAAAGAAATAAACCTTGACCAGGATGACTCTTCAGATAGTGCAAAACACGAACCACAGCTTGCCAGTGAGGAACACAAGGAGACTTCATGAATTGCGCAAGAGTATGAACTGAATAACTAAGTTCAGGACGAGTAATAGTTAGATATATCAGACGCCCAACCAAGCGGCGATACTGCTCCGGGTCATGGTAGGCTGGACCTTCAACACGTGCCAAATCATGTTGTTGCTCCATCGGAAAATCAATTGGTTTAGAAGCAGATAAACCTGTATCAGATAGAATGTCCAAAGCATATTTCCTTTGCGAGAGAAACATCCCCTCCGGTCTTCTAGCAATCTCTATGCCCAAAAAATATTTAAGCAAACCAAGGTCCTTCATGTGAAAACAAGAAACCAAGTATTTCTTGAACTCAGAGATGAGCGAAGAAGAACTACCAGCAATGACCAAATCATCCACATAAACCAGAAATTAGAAGACAACACCGTAGATGATGGATGACCAAAACGTTGATGCCATAAATCAGATGAAGAAATCGAAGCAACTGTCGGAATAGATTGCATGATATGAGGACGAAGGCGAGTATCCAACAGACGAAGCCAATAAACCCCCCCTTTCTGTTCACCCACGCCAATCACAATCCCCATACTGATTTTCTGTAAAATGCAATAATTTTCAGTAAACAAAGGTAGACATTTTAAGGCAGATAACAATCTAGAACATGATAATAAATTGCATCGCAAAGTAGGTATGTAGAGCACATGAGTAAGAGTGACATCACCAAAACAAATAGACCCATATTGTGTAGCAGACGACACAGATCCATCAGGTAGTATAACATTCACAGTGTTGGTAGCAGTAGTAATATCAGTAAGAGAACATTTGTCACCAGTCATATGATATGAGGCTCCCGAATCAAGAATCCAAGGTAAAGTAGACTTACCTGACCCATGGTCAGATAACGAATGAAACTGATTAAATAAATGTATGGCCGTACTCCATTGGTCGTCAGATAGAGCAGGACCAAAATCAGATCGTGTAGGTAAGCCAGAGGAGGCGGCCACCGCAAACGCCGGCAAAAAGAGCCATAAAACAAATGGCAAGAACAATTAAATTAAGAGAAGGGAGAAAATTTGCTGAACCAAAGCCAAAAGAGGCAATTTGCCGCGCGCCTACAGTGTGGCGCGTGCAGGTCACGCACTGGGAAGGCGTACTGCGCGTCTGGTGCACCCACGCGTGGACTCACGCACTTCTGGAAGGTCGAGCGCGTGAATCTCACGCGCGTCTCACGTCTGCGATGGCTGCGCGCCTCACGTCGTTGTCGCCGGAGTCGAGAGCGAGACCGGAGTCAAGAGTCGAGGCCGTTGTCAGGCCGATGGAACCTAGCCGGAGTTTAGAGCGGAGTTTAGAGCTATCCGGCCGGAGTGGTGTGAGAGCTCACCGGTCGGAGCAGAGCGGCGGCGTGGGAGCGGAACCGGAGTGATTGGGAGCAGAACCGGCGGAGCGGGAGCGGAAGCAAGTGACGGCCGGCGGAGCGGGAGTGGAAGCAAGTGACGACCGGCGGAGCTGGAGCAGAACCGGTAGCGGAAGAAGAACGGTGGCGGCGTGGCGGTGGCAGGACTGGCGGCGGGCTGAAGAAGATTTTTTTTTGCAAAAGAAAGGTAGTCCGGATCGGCGGCGCGTGAAAGTCACGTACTGACGACGGCGGAAAATTTAGGGCGGTATTTTAAGGTTTCAGGATTTTAGGCTCTGATACCATGTAGGAAATAAGGGTAATAACCTGTGTCTTTATTAATGAACTCAGGATACATTATATAGTAGTGCATGATACCTATAGAAGCTAGGAAAAGGTAATAGAATATAAATACAATTACAAGTAATATTCTAATTCCTTAACAACATGCCACTTATTTTTTTTACCTTATATATTGTAATTGTTAAATAACGTACTAAAATTTGAAATTTTGAAAATATTTTTATATTTTCACATTCAAATATATATTATTACTTTTTTAACTTTTAAAATAAAATATTGAAATTTTATAAAAAAAATATAACGTTTAAGGTAAAAGCTACAGTGGACTGTCCACAACCTTATGGAAAAACCATATTTCCTGAGACTTTCTCTTGCGTTTATTCTTAAGGGAACTATGGAAAAAAACAGTGAAGTTTGCCTAGTTTAGTGATAATTCACACTCTCTATCACTGAGAAATCCATGGTTCAAAATATACCCCTGTCAAGAATTGTAAATTTTAGATCAATTTCTTGATGGGGATAACCTTGCATCATGGGATTGTGGCGGTGGTTCTCGTTGTGGTTATCCAACTTGCAGGTGGTCGATGATGGTGAGATCATGGTAGCTTTGATTTCGGTGGCAGCGGTTCGTTGGTGGTGAAGCGTTTGAGTGTTCTCAAGAGGGTGTCCCTAACTATTCAAATTGATGGAGTTTCAGCCTCCACTGAGTATTAACAGATTCAATGTTGGTGTCTTCTAGTTAGTTTCCTAGTTAGTTCCTTAGGATGTTAATATGTAATTTTCCTAGTTAGTTTCCTAGTTAGCTCCTTAGGATGTTAATATGTAATTTGGTTGTTTGTATGTGACCTTAAAAAAAACTAAGGAAAAAACACAATGCAATAATAGCCACACCCTTCTTCTCTTTTGTTATATCCTTAATTACTTGAGAGTCCGTCTCTTGAAAGATGATTATGGAAAGACTAAGGTTTGAAATGCAATTTAATAGAAATCAAGATAAAATTTTTGAGTTATATTAATCAGGTCATAAACTTATAACTACTCCACGCAATATAATAAAATTTTAATATAGCAACTAAAACCTTTTACCTTTCTATAATTCTAATTCAACCTCGTCTTTTCATATGCATATGGAAAGACAGTGTTTCCCAAAACTTGACCATTACTTTTTGAAAGGTAAAAAATAGTTAGTTTTGAATTTTAAAAAATATTGTTTATGCACACTTAAAAAAATATATTGAAAGATATATCTCACATAGATTTTCTACATAGATAATGATTAATATATAAGATCTTTAGTCACATCCACTTAGTGTCAATCGGTGTAAGATGACAGCCCAAGATAACTCTAAATTTAACATAGTATCAGAGCCCAAGTTGAGTTATTGGGCCAATGTATGGATCCTCTTTAATTTGACCTGATATAGGCAGTTGAGTGTTTTTGCGTTGGCACGTGAAGGACAGATTGAAAGATACAACCCACATCAATTTCTTTAATATATAAGAAATTGGGTCTCCTCCACTTATTGCCAATTAATTTTAAGATGGAAGGCTAAAATACCTCTAAACTTAACATTAAATGAATTTGGGATACATTACTTTCTCATTAACTTTAAGATGGTAAAAAAAGAATACTAATTACTTTCTCATTATTGAAAAAAAATATATACATTCTTTTAAAACTTTGAGTTAGGGGAGGGTGTGTTGGTTTAGAGTTTTCGTATAGAGAATGAGAGAATAAAGAGTTGGCAAAATAAAATGGTGCCGATCGCTTATTTTTAGGGTTTTGGTGGGTGTGGTGGGGGTTGAATAAAAAGTTGGAAAAAAGGACGGCGGCCGATCGTTTGTTTTTAGAGTTTTTGTATAGGGAGGGGGAGAATAAAATGTTGGGAAAATGACGGCGGCCGATTTTTGACTTTTAGGGTTTTGAATAGAAAGCGGGAAAATAAAATTTTGAAAAAGATGACGGCCGTCCTTTTAGCTTTAGAGCTTTTGCATAGAGAGCGTTCTAAAAGGAAAACTGTCTTTTCTCCTAAAAATTCAATAAATTAATTCATGGGCTAATATATAAAGTTGTCTGATTTACTTTGCCCCTATAAAAACTCCCTGAAATTCATCGAATATCATAACTTTATGCAACATGTCATAAATTTTTTTTATGTCTTATGATTTTGTTTTTATAAATTTCATTTATTCCATCAAATATATTCAGATTGTTTATTAGTCTATCACTTTTTCTCACACATTCTAATATCAATGGATATTTGAATAAAATATTTGAATATTGTTTATTAGTCATTGATTCTTTACTTCAGAAGATGTAAAAAAAACACCAAAAATGATAACGAAACAAAACAAAACAAAACAAAACAAAACCAATTTGGGAAAGTACTATCTTTACTACTCTCACCGGAAAAAAGGAGGAGGAAAGAAAAACAGAGTTTTTGCTCGTTCTTGTTTATGTCCTCTGATTAATTTAATGAGGAGAGAGGAAAAATACTGAGGAAAATTCCCATTTTCTCTTTCTCTCTCCAGAATCAAAACGTTTCCTTTTTTGTCAGAAGTACAATCACAACACAAGCATTCTTGCTGCACACACACCACCTTCACTATGTGTTCTTCAGAGCACCATTGAAGTGAAGCAGAGTTGTGCCTTTTTTTTCAGAACTCTCAGCTCTGTTTTTTCTAGCGTAGGAGAAAAAGGGTCTGTTGCACCTGCTTCATTACTGTGTCTCTGTGTGTCAGTGTGTGTTTTTGCCTTTTCTTTCAAAATGGACCGACATTGGAGCTCTGTTTCGTTGTAAAGGTCCGGCCTTTTTTTGCGTCAGTAGCTCAGGATCAAGAAAGCCCTTGGAGCTATCAGCTGTGAGTTTGACCATGCATGCATTTCCCCTTTTTTCCCTGTGTTTTAGTGGTTATCTTTTGGGTTAATCAAATGGGATTTTAAAATGGTCGAGTGGTGCTACTTTTTTTCTATTGTTTTGCAGAAAAGACAGGGGTTAAGTAAAAATCTTGGATTTTGCACATTCTTTTGATTTCGTCTACCATGTACGTATGATGATATAAATCCATCTTCTTTGTTTGATTTTTGTTTACAGATTAGTTTCTTCAGTTGTAATGGCGTCGGAATCTCGGGATTCACATAGCAGTACTACCCCTGTTGCAAAACGGCCCGGAACCTCAGGTATACTTGTCTGTCAGTGTGTGTGTGTTTTTCTTCTTCTTGTGCGTGTTTGAGTCTACGGGGGCTATCAGCTATGGTGAATCGGGGATAGATTCTGCAGGGCATGTGTTTTCAGCACCTTATTCATTAGAACAGGGTGAAAGATGTGTGCTGATAAATCAGGAAATTCAGTAATTTGGTCCTTTTTTTCTTCCATAATCATTGTCGGGTCCAGAAAATGTGGTCTTTGCCTAGGCAGATCGGAATAAATGGGTTTTGGAGGCTATTTATGTATAGAAACACCATTATTGGGGGATAAAACATTCTTAATATATAGGCAAAATATAAGGGTTGGCGTGGGCTTAAGCCTCCCCATTAGCCTCTCTTTGGGGCTCACAATGAAATCTTGTGTGTGTTGTGTTTTATTGGATAGTTCTGCAGAATTGTTGTGCTCTTTTAGACTCTTTTGTAGTTTTAAACAAGGTGAAAGATAGTGAAACTTTTTTGCAGAATTTGTGTGGTCTTTTATGTAGTTTAGAACAGGGTGAAAGGTGCATGATAATATAGTGAAATATTCAGCTATCAGTACTTCTGTGTTTCTTGTATGACCTTTATTAGGTCCAGATAATATGGTGTGGACTTTGGCTGCCATAGACTAAAACTTTACTGGTATCAAGTGTTGTAATGTGAAATTGTGAAGTACTTCCAACTTAAGAGTTCTGAATGAAATCTCAGCCATTTATATTTTCTTCAAGGGTGATGTAAAGTACTTTTCTGTTAATCTTAGATATGAATACTTTCCCTCTAAAGGGTTTTGATGTATAGATGAGGGGTAAGGATTATGGAGAGTAGCTCCGAGACATGATAAGCTTGTTCTGGCCTTTTCTGCTTTCTGCATATGTGTGCAATGGTTTTGTGAACAACTACGGCTACTTCAACTACCACTTCAGTATGTTATGCCTTGTTCCATCTGATTTTCTGTAGAAGGACCAGTAGTTTTGATGTAGGTTTTTCAAAGTGTCAGGACTGCACCACCATTAAAGAATGTTTTGAACGGTTGATAGTGGACTTTCGAGGTAGCTCGTAGTTGTAAAACTGCTGTTAAGTTGTACAAGAACCCCAGTCCTAGTTTCGTTAATCACGGTTTTTTGGCTAACGTAATTATTAAGCTGCAGCTAAAAGTCTTCTTTTTCTTCTATTAAGCCTGTAAACTGTGTTGACATCTCTGACTTGTTTAATATGTGATGTTTGGGGCTCACGGCATAATGCATGAACTGTGAACACACTTGTGCTTATCTTTAGATGTGTAGTTACCTCCAACTATCAGTAGAAATTGGTGAAGATGGAACAGAATGTACAATTCAATCAAACTTGAAGCTTCTGTGTTTTCACTTTTCAGCATGCTCATATTTAGAATATTTTTATTTACCGTTAACATTTCTAGCTGTTGAAGAGTATGCATGTGTAAGTGGTTCTTTGTTACAATTTCCCAGTCGGTGCCAATCTTGGAACTGATTCAATACCAAACGAGCCAAAGAGGAGAAAAGTTGATGGAGGAAAAGTGTGTTGTAACTTTGTATGGAACAAGCAGGAGCTCCCGCCCGAAGATGCCAGGCAGACAGATTCATCTTCTGTTGGAATTTTGCAAGATAATCTGGTTTCAGACAAGTATGGGATAATGGATACTGGAAGCAAGGATTTGGATGCTGAAGAGAGCCCTACTGGACAATATTCTGGTCCAGGCACATGTGGAAGTGTGACCAAAGCTATGGAGAGGGTTTTACCTCAAAAGAGAAAAGCACTGATTTCATTAGGCTCGAAGACATTCCAGAAGAATCTTGATAATGATTCATGCCCCAAGCAAGAAATTCTGAAGTCAAATTTCACTATCCCTGAGATCATTAATTTGGAGGATGATGATAAGCCTCCTGAAATAGGTAGCACTGCCCAGTCTGTAAAAGCTGAAGAAGTGGATTTGGGGATTCCTTCTTTGTCATTTCGAGATAAGTCAAAGCTCACAATCCCTGAGATGGTTAAATTGGACGATGACGATGAATCTCCTGAAAGAGGTACCACTGTCCAGTCTGTAAAAGCTGTAGAAGTGGATTCGTGGAATCACTTAGTGTCATCTCGAGATAAGTCACCTAGGCCTATTGTCTTTATTGATTTGACGGTCCAGTCTCCAGAGGCTGAAGAAGATACTAGCAATTTTCATTCGAAGGAGGTTGAAGATGAAGACAGTGAGAAGAAATTATGTGCTTTGGAGGTGGTTGACTCAAGCGAGATTGCTGATCTTGCAGATGCAAATCCGGAGGTAGGTCAATTCTTTTGAGCAGAATTTAATTGCTTAGATTTTATGTATTGATGGTTCTGGGATATACATTAGCCAAGGTAGGAAAGTTTGGTTTTGTGAGAAGCTTTAATAATTCATTCATCCATCACTGTACTTCAATAGGTGCACCCTGTGCTTCATCAGGGGCTGTTCCTCTGAGTGCATACATGGTTGGTTTAAGAAGTATATTGCATTTGTCTTTATGTTCACCTGTCATAGTTGATGAAATCAGTAATGTCGAATTTGGGCTTGTTATGGTTTTTTATTTGCAGCAGCATCTATAATGATATAAGTTGGGATGATGATATAAAAACCAATCATATTTTCCTGAAACTTCTTACTCCTCTCAATAGCTATTTATATTTATAGGCTCAATGATAAGACTAGCAATTTACTTACCCAGTCTTAAGGAAAAGAGTTCAAGAAAGTTGTTTTAATGAAGGCTTACATGCTGATGATCAGTACTGGTTATGCCTTGGAATACATTCACACCTTTCTCTAAAAATGCTTGCATTTTTGTACTGTGCTTCACATTTATGCCTTTACTGTCAATATTTTTAACATCTGAACTTAGTTTCCACTTATATCCTATCCTTTTCCTCAAAATTTAAATGTTATCATTTCCACAATGTAGAATGAAAGTCATGCTGAACACCAAGGAGAAAGAGAAAAAAATACCTGCCATGTCAGTCAGATCGAAGTTTATAAAATGGAAGCTGCAAATGTTTCTAGGGCTGAGATAGACAAAGGGGTTTTTGTTGAGGTGGAGGATGATGTCGAAATGGAAGATGATTTTGATCCTATGATTGAAGAAGCCACGGACCAGACTAAAGCCATTTCTGATGATGTAGCTGGTGTTTATAATGTTGAGAAAGACAAAGAGATATCTGTTGAAATGGAGGATGACGTGGAAATGGAAGATGATATTCATTATATGATCAAAGAAGCTGGGGATCAGACTATAGCCAGTTCTGCTGATGTAGCTGATGTAGCTGATGTAGCTGATGTTTCTAATGTTGTGAATAACAAAAAGGCTAGGGACTCGGTCAAGATTGACAGAGCCAAGGAAAAGACTAAACCCAGTTCCAATGTTGTAGCTAATGTTTCTAAAGTTGAGAAAGACAAAGGGGATAGGGCCAAGGTTAAGAGAGCCAAGGAACAGACTAAGGCCAGTTCTGATGATGTAGCTACTGTTTCTGATGTTGAGAGAGACAACGGAGAATATATTGGGGTTGAAGATGATGAAGAAACGGATGATGATTCTGGTCATGATGATCAGGATAACTTGTGGGCCGAGATGAGATCGATATCTAAAGCATGCGAGGTACTTGCTTCTTATGCTCTTACTCTGGATCTTCTAAAAGGCTGCATAAGCATCTTAAACTCTCTAATTAATCACCCACCAAACTTTATGTTGAAAAAAGAGAAGATAAAACAAATTGAACCTCTCCCTTATTTTAGTTTTTGGTTGAAACTGATTTGAGTGCCTTGGTCTAAAAATATAATGGTTTGAAGGATGGGAGTAAAGTTCAGAGCTAGCCAATAGCTTCAGTAGTAGTAAAAGTCAGTTCATTCATCTCTAATTAGTTTGTCCATATAGCTCATCTAATTCGGAGCTCTGTGACAGTTATCTTTTCTCTAATGTTGAATAGGATCCTTTTGCGGATTCTTCATCTGCCAGTCCCTCTGGTGATGGTGAGCGTGAAGGTCCAGGAGATTGTGACCATTCATTCATCTTCAAAGATGACATCGGTTCTGTCTGCCGCGTCTGTGGACTCATTGGGAAAGACATCGGCACCATCATTGATTATCAATTTGTAAAGGTTTGTATTTGATAAGATTAACCTTCTATTTCTTAGGTTTTCTTATGCATCATATCTTACTTTTTATTTTTGTTATGTGGTTATTCGTCAAGAGTAGCTTCATAGTACTGTGCAGCCATTAAGTAGCTCCGTGTGTAACTTGACTGCATGTGTTAGTAGTAGGGACACAGATATAGATGGTGACATGGTGTACGTATATGTGTGATAGTATGTAGTTTATAAATATGTACACATGTTTGTGTATAGACTGACAACGATTGCATTTGATTGCTGCATGATTTTGACTTGTTTTGTGCTTTATAAATGCATAGACACATCCACTTGGGGTCTTTGTCAAGCACCTAGTGTCAGGACATTGAATTTTCTCATCGCTGTGCTTTATCTGAAACGTTCCAGCAAATAACCGTGCTTTTATGTTTTTTGGGATGCTTATGTGCTCATTATGTGCATGCTCATGTGCTCATTATGCGTATCACTGTTATTGCTTGTTCTAGAGCAAAAGGAGTGGAAAGACTTACAGCAAACACGAGCGTGACAGTAGATATGGCTCAAATCAGACTAATATGACGCCTGATGGTACACAATTGGATGAAAATTTTCTTGAGGTTTCTGTTCATCCGCGGCATCAGAAGGTGATGAAAGGTCATCAGTATGAGGGATTCAGGTTTCTATCCAGCAACCTGATGACTGAGAATCCCGGGGGTTGTATAATGGCACATGCGCCAGGATCTGGGAAAACATTCATGATCATCAGTTTTCTTCAGATCTTTATGGCTAAGTATCCATCTGCTAGGCCACTGATCGTGCTTCCCCGGGGCATCTTATCGACCTGGAAGAAAGAATTCCAGAAATGGCAAGTGGAAGACATGCCCCTTTACGATTTCTACTCAGCCAGAGCAGAAAGCAGAAGTCAGCAGCTTGAAGTTTTGCAGAAATGGGGATATGAGAGGAGCGTTCTATTCCTGAGCTACAAGCAGTTGACTGTCATTGTATGCGACGTTGCTGGGAATGACACTACCAGAAAATGTCAGGAGTTCTTATTAAAGCGGCCGTCTATTCTTATCTTGGATGAAGGTCATACTCCCAGAAATGATAATACTGAAACTTTGATGTCTCTTGTAAAGATCAGGACACCTAGAAAGGTCGTTCTTTCTGGCACTCTTTATCAGAATCATGTCAAGGAAGTCTTCAATGTTCTGAACCTTGTTCGTCCTAAGTTTCTGAAAGCAGAACAGCCTAAATTGATTAAAGCACGGATCATGAGCAAAATTTCAGTTTATGGCAAAAGAAGTTCACAGTCTGATGATGGTTTCTATGAGGCGGTGGAGCACGCAATCCTCAAAGACATAGAGGAGAAGGGGAAGGTGAAGATCATAGAGGATCTTCGGGAGATGACCAGCAAAGTTCTTCACTATTACAAGGGTGACTCTTTGGATGAACTACCTGGACTGGTGGACTTCACTGTCTTTCTTGAACTCAGCCAGAGACAAAGCAAAGCCATTGAAGTTTTGAAGAAATGCAAGAACAGGTTCAAAATAATCTCAGATGGCAGTGCCATTTACGTGCATCCACGTCTGAATTCAGTTACAAAGCAATCTGGAGGCAATGGCAGGATTGACGTGGAAAGAATCGACCTACTGCTGGAGAATATGAGCGAGTTAGGAGCGAAAGCAAGATTCTATTTAAACCTCCTCGAGCTATGCGAGTCAACGGGCGAGAAGCTCCTTGTTTTCAGCCAGTATCTTGGTCCTCTGAAGGTGTTGGAGAGGTTAACTGTGAAGGTGAAGAACTACAATGTAGGCAGGGAGATGTTTGTGATCACGGGTGACTCGGATGCAGACATTCGTGATTCTTCAATGGAGCAATTCAACAACTCTTCAGACTCCAGAGTCTTCTTCGGATCCATCAAGGCCTGTGGAGAAGGGATATCTCTCGTGGGAGCCTCTCGGATCATCATTCTGGACATACATTTGAACCCCTCAGTCACCCGCCAAGCCATTGGACGTGCGTTTAGACCCGGACAGGAGAGGAAGGTGTACACCTACAGGCTGGTTGCCTCGGGCTCTCCAGAGGAGGAAGATCACCTGACATGCTTCAGGAAGGAATGCATTGCCAAGATGTGGTTCGAGTGGAACGTGTATCAAGGCCTGGAGGAATTCGAGATGGAGACAGTTGATGTCAACAACTGTGGCGATATGTTTCTGGAATCTGATCGCCTGAAAGCCGACGTGGTTTCAGTCTGCAAAAGGTTAGTGTTTTTTCTTCTCTTTTGTTGCATTTCAGTATCCTTGTTGTCCGATTCTCATTTCTTGCATTTCTCCCAGGTAAATGGGGTGGTTGGCACAAGTTTTGTAGGCTTTTGGACTGCTGTTTTTGTAGTCAGCTTTATAGTATCTTTGTAGGGATTTGAATCATTTGACTGTTGACATTCTACTATTTGTACTCCAACTGGATGTTCATCATTTTGAAACTGCATTATTTACAACTGAAAGCCTCTTGAATGCTCAGCTTGCAATGATATGTCCAGCTGAATCTAATTCTTAGAGTGCAGTGCAGATCGTGTTAATTTCCTGATTTTGAAACTGTATTATACAAATTAGCTCTTGTTTTGTTCCATCATCCTCCCTTTGTATACTACTGTTTTTACCTTTTAGCTATTCAGATCTTATGTGCCACTTTTGGTGTGATTGTGTGACACACTTGGAATGATATCATTTGTGCGATGTTGTTTTATACTTTGTGAGCAAGAAAAGAAATTTGTCATACTACTTTTTTGCGATTAGGAATTTTCGGTGACATTTTCGGTATTGCCACAATTAGGTATCGTTGGTGTGACAATTAGAACAACATCGTTTATGCGACGTTTGTGTGAAATAAGTAGAACGACATAGTTTATGTGACGTTTGTGTTAAACAACTGGAACGATATCATTTTATACCATGTAGGCAAGAAAAGAAAATTAAAAGTACACAGAGAAGAAAAAATGGGCCAGAAAAAAAATTTATCATTAGGATCTTCCACATCACTTTCGGTGTGCCACAATTAGGGGTGATAAAATAGTTGTAACATGCGGGTCAAACGAGTTGTCTATTCTTAAACCCGGGTGGGTATGGGTAAAATGAGTAATGAGTTAAATGGGAAACAGGTCAAATGAGTATTTGAAAATTTTGGGCCGGGTGAGTTGGGTTTGCAGGTTGACCGCGAGTTTATCCATATAGATTGCAACGTGTGGGTTTTTGTAGAGAGTGGGATAATAAAAAGTTAAAAAAAATGGCGGCCGACCCTTTAATTTTAAAGATTTTCTATTGAGAAAAAGATGAAAAGTTTTTGAAAAATGCGGCCAACCTTTTTATTTTTAGGGTTTTTTCTAAAAAGAAGAGTCTCTTCTCTCTTAAAAACCCGGTAAATTAATTCTTAGGCTAGTATAAAATTGTCTAATTTACTCCGCCCCTACAAAAACTCCCTGAAATTCATCGGTTGACATGGTAATTGTATGTCATATACATTTTTTTCCTACCTTATGATCAAGGTCATCTTCAATTTCCACATCATCATCATCCACCCCGACAGATACCTCTTCGCCTTTCTTAACATAGAAACATTAGCTACATCATCAGAACTGCATTTAGTCTAGTTTTTGGCTTCTTGAATCTCATAATCAAAGTCATCTTCCATTTCTGCATCATCCTTAACCGATACCCCTTTGTTTTTCTAAACTCTAGAAACATTTGCACCTTTCATTTTATGAACTCCCTCAATTCTTAGAGTAGTGCAGATGGTTAGTTTCCCAATTTTGAAACTGCATCAAACAAATTAGCTCTTTTGTTTCAATTAATTCCCCTTTGTTATACTACTTTTTTTAGCTATTCAGATGTTTCGTGCCATTTTCGATGTGATTGCATAATACAACAAGAAAGACATCATTTGTGCGACGTGTGTGTGACACAACTAGAATGATATCATATTACGCCATGTGAGCAAGAAAAAATATTTTTCATACTATTTTTTTGTGATTAGGATTTTCCTGTGCCACTTTCGGTAATGCCACAATTAGAATGACATCATTTGTATGCCACAATACAAGAAATATCACTTGTTACCTCGATTCTACCAAAATTTTTACCTCAATTTTTAGTCTTGAAAAAAACTTGAAGTAAATGTAATTGTAGTAAAAATAAATGTATTTTTACATTAATTTTTTTAATAAAATAATCGAGGTAAAAAGTGAAAACAATCAACAAGGTGTCATGTCGCACAAAATTTTTGATGCAGCTTTAACAAATAATTTGGAGAGGCAATGATGGGAGGTTGCACAAAATAACTGCAGTAAAAAACATCGCACATTGTATTTCAGAAATTTTAAAAAAACTACCGAAAGCAGAATTGGCGTTGATCTGCTTTCACTAGTTCATAGCCAACAATGAGGTTTCAGTGGACCATTGGAAGACTAAATCATCAACAGTTACATTGGGAATCGAGTGGATTTACAATCTTGTAAATCTAATATGTCAGATTACAAACCTATAATGCATATTGCTATGAATTACAAAAAAGAAAAAAGAATCACCGGAGCAGGGGACTCGAGCACCGGCGGACGACGGAGCAAGGCGGAGAAGGGGAGCAAGGCTGTTGCGATGGAGCTCCGGCGTGGTGGAGAGGCGAGACGAGCGGTGGAGCTCCAGCGTAGTGGAGAGGCGAGACGAGCGGTGGAGCTCCAGCGTAGTGGAGAGGCGAGACAAGCGGCGCAGCTGTGGATCTCCGGCAACAACAACAGAGCTCTCCGGCAAAGGCAATAGCGCATCATCGCAGTGGGTGAATCGAAGAAGAGGCGCACTGGTACGGAGATGTGCGGTGGGAGTGTGGTGGCCGGAGATGAGTCGCAGTGGAATTGCAGCGAAGAGGGGATGGAGAAGCGCTTGATATGTGACAGAGACACGCCGGAGGCGAAGCCGAGAAAGGGAGCCGAGAGAGGGGATGGAGGCGAGAGACAGAATGGGGGCGGGTGGAGCTGACTAGAATGTAGGGTCTGCTTGTTAAATTAGAGTTTAGGTATTATATAGGATTAAGGTTTGGGCTTAAAGTGGAATTAGTTGGGCTGAAATCAAATCTAGTTATATGTTTACATTTAAAAAAAAAATTATTCACTTTAAAGATAGAGTCCGTCTCTTGAAAGAAGATCTTTCTATAAGTCATGGAAAGACCAAAATTTAAACTGCAAATTAGAAGAAATGAAGATAATATTTTTAGGTTGCATTAATTGAGTCATAAACTTTATAACTACTACACGTTGTATAATAAAATTTTAATATTGCAACTAAACCTTTTACCTTTTTATTATTTAATTAAACCCCGTGATGTGGTAGCTTGTTCAGGTAGCTTCTTCGCAGCTCACCTCTGTAAGTTCCTCCACCTGCAAAGACAATCCTGGAAATGACTCCGGGAGAATCCCTCCGACGATCAAGTCAGTCATCTTTTCCAAAAATAGGATTTCTCTGAATAGTAGCACTTCCCCCAACTTCTTCTCCATTTGATGTATTATAGACTGACCCGATCGTGCATCCTTGTTTTTAGGGACAGGGATCGTGGGGTACATCATGATCCCACTTTCCGAATTCGTGGCATTTATGGTTTGTGTTCGTTCCTTATTCATCATCCCACGCTCTTTGCATGTCCCTAATTTCTCAATAGTTTGGGTTGAACCGAGTTTGACTTCGCTGCTGGACATTGTTGGGTTGGGCCTAGCTGCTGCCAGCTTTGCTTACTGGACCGTATATACACCATAAGCCCCCCAGCCATGAAGCCAATGCCACACAAAGCAATGATTGGTTTCCTAAGCTGTGTAGCAAACTTATTTCTTCACTTTGCGTGTAATGCATTGTAATATGTTCGTCTGAACTGTGATGCGAACCATTTTTGTGATGTGTTGATTGCTTCTTGGCTGTATGTTACGACATCCTGGAATTACGCTTCCATTTTAAATTTGAAACCTCTAAGCGTATCTTATCTCCACGAGATCTATCTATTGTAATCTTGATACCGAGATTCACTCCTTCGTATTTGTTTGTTTGCTCCGCAATTTGCTTTGTTTCTGTTTCAACTGTTGCGTCTTATAATTACTTTGAAATTAGCGTCTCGAAAATAGCCCCTATTAGAGTATTTTCTCTGCCATCTCCTCGAGAATCCAAAAAGGTAATGCACTTTATGTCAGTTTTTTCATGATTGCGCATTATTATTTTTACTTGTCTTGTAGCATTCCTTCTTGTATTTAAATTCTTATGCAAACCCAGACCTATTCATCTTCTTCCGTTGTCTATATTGCTCTCAATCTCTTCTCGAATCCCATGCTATAATAGTAAGTTTTTTTTTTGCATCCTTCCTTCCCGCTCTTCCTTAAGCTTTTAGCTTTTGATTTGTGTACCTGTACATCTTGTAGCGTAAGTTTGTTTTGATTATAATTTAAGAAATTTTGTGCTACCCTTCCCGTCACCCTGTTCTATATTCTGGCAGGACTTGTTTTTCTTAGTTCATGTCCTTTAATTGACGCCGTCCTTCGTCTTGATTTTAGGGATTTTGAATTCGTCAATGTCAGCTTCTAACAACCTTATGCTGTCTTCTCCCAATGCCCGTGAGCTTACTGTTAATTCCGATGAAGATTCTTACCACCGTGCCAGTTCTTGCATCATTAGTAGTCTCCTCAGAGATTCCTATGTTGAGGATTTAAAATATACATTCCCTTTTATGCTTTCGTATGAGCTTAAGGCACCCGAGGCCTCTAAGGGCATTCGCACTCCTCCCCTTGTTTATTTTTCTTGCTATTTAGACTACTTGAAATTTGGAGTCTCTTTTCCTCTACCCGAACATGTGGTAGACCTTCTTTGTTACTATAAATTAGGATTATGTCCACTACATCCAAAAGAAGTCTCCATTTTTGTTTTTTTTATCATGTTAGCAAAACGGTTGGTGTTGATTATTCTATAGATCTATTCCATAGCCTTTTTCATCTTCACAAAATAAAAAAACTCCCCTGACGAATTCAATCTTTACTCTGTAATTTCTAATGTTGAGTTCTTTAGCGGGTTCCCCAGTAATTGTGGGGTGTGGCGAGAAAAGTTCTTCTACATAAAACTTGATCCCAATTGTAGTTTATATTTTCCCTTTTGGAACTACAACGCTCCGAAAGCAAAGCTGCCTAGGGCTGGGGCTCGCTTGACTGCCAAGTCCGAGGTTGTAATAACGCTTAGTCATCATTCCATCGCGCTTCGCTCTGCTAGTACCTTAATAAAAGGTGTTGAACTCATTGGTCACTTAACTATTTCTGGTTTGCTTGTCTCCATTATGTGTTTCTGCTCGCCTCTCATGTTTGTGTTCTTATTTAACTGATTCTGTTTTTTTTCGTTTCAGACATGGACCTCACACGACGTACCCATGAGAGGAAGTTTGTTTATGAAGATGGTGATGAAGAAGTAGAGACCCTGACTGCCCAGGGTAAAAAAACACTGATGCTGTCTCTCATCAAGTGATTTCTAATGACACAAGTACTCAGTAGAACACATCAGGATCTCATACTAAAGAGGTCGAGGGTGATGGTAAGCAAAAGGTCAAAGATTAGGGCCAGTAAAGAAGGCGCAATGAGCGAACCAAAAATGTTTGTATTGATTTAGGACTTGCAAAGAAGAAGGGGCAAGTTAGCCAATTTCCTCTGCATTCTCTCATGCTAAGCCGTGACTTGTTTGTATATGGGATTGTTCCTACTACGCACGCCAACCTATCCCTTTCAGAAACCATGGATGTGGTATGTTTTCGTTATGTTGAAGCTTTTATCAAAATTTGAGTGCTTTGTTTTATTGTGTAACCATTGTCACTGTTGGTGTGTTTTAAAATTAAGGTTGGTGAGAGCTTGCAACTTGTCAGCAAATGAGTTGCTAGCTTTAGTTAAGGGGAAGGAGCTATACTAGCAGAGCAATAGACCAGTAAAGCAGAGTGCAATGCTTTGAGTAAAACTGCTGCAGATGCCGAGAAGCGAGCGCATAAGGCCAAGGAGCACGCTGTGAGTGCAGAAAGAGAAATGGAGAAAATGCACTTTCAGTTGGAGGAGATGAGGACAAATGGCCCGGCTTTTCCTGGATACCCTCAGCTACTGGTCAACCAATTATTGAAGACTAATTCTTTTTATGCCTTGTTCGAGGAAGTCTCAGCTAACGCTCATGACGTTGGCTATTGCAAGGCTTTGATTGAGCTGAGGAAGTTGAATCCAACCACGAAACTTGATAAGTTTCCCAAGCTGGACAAGTCAGAGAAGATCTTGGTGGAACAAACCAAAATTCTCAATGATGGCTTTGTGAAGAGTGTCTCCGACGATGGTCATCCTTTCGCATTGCTATCCTATCTTGTTGGTCTGCTAACTCTACCCTTTGCAGCTAAGCTAAAAAAATGTATGGTTGATTACTGCAAGGAGCTTCCATTCAACTCTTCTATCTATGAGGATCGCCAACCTGGTTAAGATATTGTAGCGAGCAATGCTGCCAATCCGGGGGGGGGGGGGGTTGAAGGCACGAACTGCTATCGTGGCTCATACTTCTCTCTCGTCTCCTTCCAAAGTTAGTCAAGCACCATAGACTTGAAACATATTTTGCTTGTAATCGGTTGACAATATTTTGAATTTTGTCTGTATGATTTTTGTAATATTGGTAATTTATTGAGTCCTTGTGCCTGTCTTTTATATTTTGACCAATAATTTATATTTACTTATTTGCAGGGCTTTGATATTTTGGTTGACCAAAACCTTTTGAAAAGTTTTGGACATTTGGGTTGTTACATTCATTTTTCTTGTGACAATGTTTTTGCGTCATCTTTTGGATGTTGTCCTGTGAATTTAATTGAAGTGACCAAGCGCATATCGAAAAAGTATTTCTAGCTCATTTCTTCTGACCACTTGTCTCAAGTGGATTCTATTCCATTACATATGGGGTGGAAAATTTTGTCATTCTTGTCGACTTTGCCTTCCTCCACTTCCTGTCCTTGGAAAAGATATTGTTCACGGTTTGGTTGACCTTGAATCAGCTGCTGTACACTTGGGTTTGCTCAACCTCCCTATTCATGTTCAAGAGTGGGCATTAACCTTGGGAATTCAACGAAAGTATATGTTGTTAGGTGTTCATGACCTTGAAATGAAGTGGGGAAAGATTGTGAAGGAGATTCAGACTAGTGTTCTTGATTTAAGAAAAATTTGCAACGAGCAGAATGATCTTATTTATCGGTAACAGTTGAACATGGTTAAGATGCTTCGCCAACAAGTGGATGCTAGAAACTACGCCGCAGATAAGACACACGAAGTCTACCAGAAGACAACGATCATAGACAAGAAATGTGACCGTATCAATTATTTTTTATGCTCGGTAAAAAAAAAGCAGAAGGAGTGCAATCACCTCTCAACCGCTGCTGTTGGTTGGTAGACAAAGTTTGATGGGTAGTTTGCCACTAACACAGAGCTTCGAAGTGATACTGATATGCTTCGTGCTGAGTTCGATCGACTTGATAGATATGTGCATCAAATTGAGTAGGATTGTGCTGAATATAAAGAGAAACTCCAAGCTCTCCTATCATGGTCTTGAAGGTCTACCGGTCATGGGGATCTTACCATGGACTTTGGTGATAAAAAAATCAACCTGTTAGAGGCTGTTCGGATGCACATTCAATCCTTACAAAAGGAAATACGAGACTTGAAGGATGAAATGCAAAGATATGAAGAAACTGTTAACGTTATGAGTATGCAATTGGACTGCGAGGAGTTCAGCCCCATCACTTACTTCAAGGCGTACTATGCCAAACATATTTCTCATATGAAGCAAAGAGGCTTTATACGGAATCCTACTTATTTGCATATGAAGTGGCGATATGAGCATCTGGTTAGTGAAGAAGAGGCTGCTGAAGAGAAATGTCGTAAGGCTGAGCATTCTCGTCGTGAATCTGAGCTTGGTCCTCACTGTGGTGAATCATCATCTTCTGGATCTTTGGCGTAGGTAGATATGCTAGATTGGAAAACTTATTTTGTAATGTTTTTAATAATGTTGGCAATGTCGTGTATATGTTTTTGCTAAGGGAACTTCCTTATCGACATTTTGTCCTCTAAGTTATTGAACTTGATAAACTGCGAGGATGCCAGCTTTATGGCTTGTTTCATTGTTTTATTCTAACTAGCTAAGTATGAAGCTGTTCGTATGATTTATTATAGCATAGCCTTTTGGGTTGTATGATTTCCATTGCGTATGTTGTATTTATGAGCAAATTTGATCCTGAGAAAGTTCTATAGCTTGCGTTTGCTATGAGTGAGAAAGGTCTAAAGCTTACAATGTTTGGTAGTTTTCGCAAGATCTATGGCTTGCACTTGTTTGATTTGCAAAGTTGCAAGATCCAAAGCTTGCAATCATCGATAAGTGTGCAAGATCTAAAGCTTCCCATGGCAGTTTCGCAAGATCTATAGCTTGCGCTCGCTTGATTTACAAAGTTACAAGATCTAAAGCTTACAAGCATCAATAGTTGTGCAAGATCTAAAGCTTGCGTTTGTTTGACTGGCGAAGCTGGAAGATCCAAAGCTTGCAGGCATCGATGGTTGTATAAGATCTATAGATTGCGATTTGTCGTTTATTCAGTAAAGTCTAGGTAATTCAATTTTAACATGCTACGAACCGATCATCATGTAACAAGTGTAAGTAAAGAATGAGAAACTTGATATTGGTCCAACAAAGTGGTTTTGCATTGAATATGTACGACCGTGATTATATCACGTTGGAAAAAACCAAGGATAATATCTTGGTATCTATACAGGTTGATGCTCGCAGTTTTCCTTCTAGATATAACACTTTCTCAGGTTGGCTACATGCCACGTTAATCGGTGAATTGGAAATTTTAGCACCGGTTTAAAAACCGGTGTTAAAAATGTCGAAATCCGGTGTTATATTTGAACCGGTGCTAAAAATTGAAGAAAACCGGTGTAAAGTAGATATTTGGCACCGGTTTTAGAATCCGATGCTAAAAAATGACCAAAACCGGTGCTAAAAGAATTCCAAAAAAAAGCCAGAAAAATGGAACCGTTAAAATATGCATTGGTTAAAAACCGGTGCTAATAGGGAAAATGGCACCGGTTTTACATACTATTCACAAAAACCGGTGCTTAATTGAGCATTTAATGCTCCGAACTACCCCTATAAAATTATTTCTGAACTTGTAGTTTCCTTCTCCCTTCATTGATGGAAGATTTTTTGAATGGTGAGCAATAACTCAAAGCAATGAAGCCACATGGATGTAAGTTTTCATTAACTTCTTGGAATTTCAATCAAATAGCTAGTAGTTATAATAACCATAAATGCATGCTTGAAGAGAGTTTATTCGTATGTATTAATGGTTTCTATATGCTTTATGTCGGTTTAGTATCATGTTGTGAGAGTGTAAATGAGTGTGGATGTAAACATGGTTGTGTTTGTTTTGGGAGATGGTATTAATATATATGTATCCTAAGAACAAGCTAGTTGACCGATTCACATACATATACACACACATGACACTTTTAGTATTGTGTAGCAAATTGATTGTGTTTATTTTTATTATGTTTGAACAATGAAAATTTGTGTAATTGTTTATTATGTGTTGTTTAGATACAACGGACCGAGAGTTGATGTTTGCGTGGAGGAAAAAAATGGTTAGCTATCCAAGTGTAGCTAGAGGGAGTGGTGAACATATTGCATTTATTGATTCGTTTCTTGATTATGCCTTTGGTCGGGAGGAGAGGATACTTTGTCCATGTAAAAGATGCTTGTGTTGTGAACGGTTTGATGATCGTGGGCTTGTTAGATTTCATTTGTTGAAGAACGGATTTAACAGGGGTTACATTGTATGGACATTTCATGGAGAGGTTGAGCAAGGATATAACGGTGGTTTTGACAAGGTAGATGGAAACAAAATTACCGTTGATGCTATGTTCGATGACATTGTAAGAGATTTTGCGGGGTAGCCTAAAATGTTGAGTGCTTTGCTCGACGAAAAAGAGAAGCCATTGTATCCGGGATGTAAAAGTAAGGATACCATAATCTCTTTTTTGATGGAGGTTTTCAATTTGATAGCCACAAGTTCTTGGAGTGATGCTAGTGTGAATTCACTCCTAAAGCTTCTAAAGGATAAGTTTCCGGAAGGGAATGGAATACCGAAAAACTTTTACGAGGCCAAGAAAATATTGTGTCCACTCGGTTTGGAATACAAGAAAATACATGCAAGTCCAAATGATTGTGTGTTGTATGATGGTGATTTGAAAGATGCGGTTCAATATCCCGTGTGCAAACATTTAAGATATAAGGGTGTGAGAAATGATGATGATGGGTGTTTGGATAAGAAGAAGAAGAAGGTCCCATTGAAGTGTATGTGGTATCTTCCTTTAATTCCTAGGTTGAAGAGGTTATTCACAAATTCAAAAGATGCAAAGAACTTGCGATGGCATGGAGAGAGGGAAAGACCAAGCGACGACAAGATAAGACATCCGGCAGACGGTGAACAATGGAGAAATTTTGACAAGCGATATCCTTCATTTGGTTCGGAGGTTAGAAATTTACGCCTTGCATTGTGTACTGATGGGATGAATCCATTTGGTAATATGTCATCGAAGCATAGTTCTTGGCCCGTGATGTTGGTTATATATAATTTTCCCCCTTATTTGTGCATGAAACGTAAATATGTTATGATGCCTTTGTTAATCTTAGGTCCTAGACAACCTGGGAACGAGGTTGATGTGTATTTGAGACCATTGATAGATGATTTGAAGATATTTTGGGAAGAAAAAAGGGTGTTGGTATTTGATGCCCATATGAATGTGGAGTTTCAATTGCGTGCCATGCTTTTTTGCACGATTAATGATTTTCCAGCCTATGGAAATTTGTCGAACTATGTTGTGAAGGGGCACAAAGCGTGTCCTATTCGTGAGGAGAAGACAGAATTCAAACAGCTAAGACATGAAAGAAAGACAATGTATCTTGGCCATAGAAAATGGCTGCAAGGAAACCATAAATACTGGGATGATGTGGCCAATTTTGTTGGTGGGAAAGAACGAAGAAAATCCCCTACACCACTAACTGGTGTGCAGATTCATAATAAGGTTAAGAAATTGAGAGTGGTGTAGGGAAAGTATAAAGGCAAGGACATAATACATTGTGATGGTCCATGGAAGAAAAGGTCAATAGTTTTTGATCTACCGTAATGGGAGCATCTTGAGGTTAGGCATTGCCTAGACGTGATGCATATTGAGAAAAATGTTTGTGAAAGTTTGATAGGCACCCTCTTGAATATTCCTTGGAAGATGAAAGATAGTTTGAATGCCCGGTTGGACTTGGTTGATTTGGGAATCAGAAATGACCTCGCCCCAGAAGTGAAGGGTAAGAGGACTTACTTGCCCCTTGCACCTTATACATTGTCAAAGGGGGAGAGAATCCCAGTTTGTGATAGTTTGAAATCAGTGAAGGTCCCAATTGGTTATTCATTGAATGTAAGTCGGTTAGTTACGAAGGATTGTCTGATAACCGGGTTGAAATCTCATGATTGTCATGTTTTGATGCAACAACTGTTACCTATTGCTATTCATGGGGTAATGGAGGCCGACGTAAGGTACTCAATCACTTATTTTTTGCTTCCATATGCCGGAAGTCTGTTGATCGGAACCATTTGAATGTCCTACAAAAAGAGGTTGTTGTTGTGCTATGCAAGTTGGAAATGTATTTCCCTCCATCTTTTTTTTGATATAATGGTTCACTTGGTTGTTCATTTAGTGCGGGAGGTAAAGATATGTGGTCCGGTTGATATGCGTTGGATGTATCCTTTCGAGCGTCACATGAAAGTCTTCAAGGGATACGTGAAATGTATGAGTCGGACGGATGCTAGTATTGTTGAGAGATATGTTACCGAAGAAGTAATTGAATTTTTCTCTACTATTTGGAGGAACATAGAAATTTTGGGGTGCCCCAGAATCGACATGTTAGAAGGAAGGTGGGCAAACCGAGGTCGAGGGGAATGTTATTTACTCCATTGAATAGTGATATGATGTTAGTTCATTTGTATGTTTTGAGGAATTGTATGGAGACTACTGCTTATGTGACCGAGCACCTTAATTTGATCACGGAGTCTCATCCCATGTAGCCCCTAATAAAGTTCAGTTGGAGCACAATGACAAGTTTGTGAATTGATTATATGATCGATGCAATGTAGGTGATCACGACAAAAAAATTAGGGCATTTGCAAGGAAGCCTAACTGCACGGTTTTGAGGTATTCTGGATATGACATGAACAGTTTCAGTTTTGCTACTAGGGACCAAGATTTAAAGAGCACAACACAAAATAGTGGGGTATACATTGAGTCGGAGACTATGTGGCAAGCAAGTAAGAAAGACAATAAACCAGTCCTAGCTGTGATGTCGTTTTATGGTGTTATTGATGAGATTTGGGAGCTTGACTATGGAGAATTCAAGATTCCGGTTTTCAAGTGTAAGTGGTTTGATAACACAACTGGAGTTTGAACTGATGACACAATGGGATTTACCCTTGTTCACCAGACTCGTGAAGCATATGAAAATGATCAGTTTATTTTGGCCGAACAAGCAAGACAAGTTTTCTACATAAATGACCCGTGCAATGTAGGTTGGTCTGTTGTGTTACAAGGTAAGAAATTCTCTTTTTGTGATGAAATTGATTTTTAAGTTACAAGTGAAAGGTTAGAGTTCCCTTCTATTTCCCCTCTACTTAATAACAACGGGATTAAGGAGGGAGCAATACGGAGGAAACACAGAGATGTCATTTGGATAGATGAAGATGGCCAAGAAATTCAAGACGTTCAATCCAAGAAGAGGAAGGTGGTTGAAGTCTAGCGAGGGTGTCGACCAACGAATTCGAGATAAAGTTTGTGTATTTTTGTAGTTTGTTGTGTTTTGTACCAACTATGTTCCAATTGATCCCCAATTTGAGCAGCTCTGTGAGCTGCAGCGCGCTGCCGCTGTTTTTAAAAAAAAGCCTTGCAAAAAATTAGCTTCATTTTCCTATGGTAGCTCCTGCCCGCTGCAACTGTTTTTTAAAAAAAAGGCCCTGGACAAAATTAGCATCATTTTCCTATGGTAGCTGCTGCCCGCTACAGCGCGCTACAGCTCTTTTGGCTCAGCGCGCTGCAGCTTTTACACACACACACATTACCTGTTTTGAGTTGCTCGTTTCCTTTAAGAAAAGAACATGAATACGATACAAGACTACAAATGTCAATTTCGAGCATCCAAACAGTAGCAATATATGTTATGAAAATAAAAAATCTACCAATCAAAGTTCCATATTAACCTAGCAAAAGAAACAACCTGACAAAATGAAGATGTGAGCTCAATGTAGGTAGTTAACCCCTGCGTGACCTCTTCGTCCCAGTGTTGGACGTTGGCGAATCTAAGGTAGGGGTTGGACCCAATTCCTTGATCCTCTCGCCACACATGGCACTGAGGATCTTCCCAACTTGCGATGTCCATCGCACCAAGTGATCCACCTTCAGTTGCAATGCTGCCACTTCCCCATCTAAGTTCGTCTTAGATGAAGTACTTGTTGCCGCCCTAGATGACTCAGCAACGTTCTTCTTCTTTGAGAATATTAGAGGGTTTATGGGAAGCTTTGGCATCATTGTGACATCATCATCTTTGAATCTGCAACCTACTTCCACACATATGGCAGTGATGCGTGAGGATAAGCCTATGCAATTATGGGCATTAACACAATCCCATATGTACCCCATTATCGTAGCCCCAACATCGATGCTCATGTTCTTCTTGATCTTGTAGAGCAGCAACATACGGGACCGATGAACCTCATTATTCATTTTCACCGGGAGAAGCCGGGCAGCTATGAAACTATACCACATGTTCATGTCTTCAGTCAAGTATTTATTCTCTATGCTGGACCATTCTTGTGGCAGATTCCGGATTACTTCACTGCTATCATCACAGATTTCTCTTATGATGTCTTCCCATGAAGCTTGTTCAACAGCTTTCTCGGTGGCTTCGTACAAACTCGATGGCTTCGGTGGGATCTTGTAGTACCTGTTGATCACATCCGCTGCAAGCTCAACGAACTGACCACGGAGGACAACATATAGACAATTCTTGTACTTCATGAGCGACAAGAACTGACATGCCATGGTTTGGTTTGCCCGAGGCGGTTGTGAGGTGTAGCTTTCCCAGCCATGCTCGTTCACGTAGTCCTTGTAGGGCTTTTCTACTCTCAACCCCCTCTCTAGTATAAGGCCCCTGCTAATGAACTCTTTGTACACAGCCATTGCTTCATGACAGTCCGGTTCTACAGTCAGTATTAGATTGTTTGTGGGGACAATCTGAGACCCGTGCTGACACTCATCCTTCTCACCTACTCTGGCTTTTTTCTGAGAGTTTTGGGTGCTGTTCTTCTGCTTGGGAGCACTCTTTTTGGGGGCCATACCTGCTAAAATAAATGTGTTATGGTACGTAATGTGCCAGCAAAATGTTAACACAAACCAGAATATTAACGGGTGTTCAGAATACTAACGGAAAATTAGAAAACTGGGTGGTCAAAGTATTAATGGAAAATTAGAAAGGAAAAGGATACAAATGACTGATACAATACTGTAAATGGACAAGAAAACTACATTATTTGTAAGTACTACATGGTGATAAAAAAGAATCTGACATCTTCAAATACTTTAGCTACTCAATAAAGAGACACTGTGGAGCATTTAGACAAAAATGGTAATGATCTCTGGCCAATAAACACACCAATGTTTCTTAAAAAAACTTCTTACATATGAAAAAAAACCAAATATCCAAATTCCATAAAAATATTAAGAGCATGGCAACATGTCAAAAATAAAAACACAGCACATGAGCCTTACAAGACGCAGGACCTACCGTGCTCATGGAGATGTTAGATTCTTTGATGGAGACAAGTTTTGATAGTGATGAAGAAACATTCTTCCCATTTGTTGAATATTAAGAGATCTTAAGTTTTGCAGAACATATGGTTTGTTATCTAATGGATCTAAATTTTCTACTGCAAAAAAAAAAGTTTTCTCACTTGCAGAATACAGAATCCTGAAATTGTCCATCTAGAATAACCCTTTTGGCGCCGAGCTCCATCCCTTCCACCTCCCACCTTCCAGGCGGACGGAGCTTCACTGACGGTATCTTGGTGGAAGGTGGAAGGGACAGAGCTCGGCGGAGGTGGAATTGAGCAGGGACGGCGGAGGGAGCAGGAAGGGCGGAGGGAGCAGGGTCGACAAATGGGAGCGGGCATGACAGAGGGAGCGGGGATAGAGTTTGCCGGTGGAGGGAGTGGGGAATGTGGAGGGAGCTTGGGAGAGGAAAGGTGTTAGGGTATTGGGCGGGTTGAGTGACCAATTTCACAAACACATTTCACCCAGGCTACAAACAAATGGGCTGAATTTTACACCCAATTGGGCTGAATTTTAAAAAGACATGGGTTGAAAATTTTTAACACTTTTAAGAGACACGGATCAAGGGGCTAGAAACCTCGAGGGGCTCGAGGGATTGACGGGTGGAGGGGTTCGAGGGGTGGAGGGGCTCGAGGGGTGGAGGGGTTCGCGATTAGAGGGGTTGGAGGGATGGAGGGGTTGGAGGGGTTGGAGGGGTCGAGGGGTCGTGGGGTTCGAGGGGTGGAGGGCCTCGAGAGGTGGGGGTGTTCGAGGGGTCGATGAGGTTTGAGGGGTTAGAGGGGTCGAGGGGTTGTGGCGTTCGAGGGGTCGAGGGCCTCAAGAGGTGGGGTGTTTGAGGGGTGGAGGGCCTCGAGAGGTGGGGGTGTTTGAGGGGTTAATGAGGTTCGAGGGGTGGAGGGGTTGGAGGGGGTCGTGGCGTTCGAGGGGTGGAGGGGTTGGATGGGTGGAGGGGTTGGAGGGGTGGGGGGTTTCGAGGGTCTCGAGGGTGTTATAGTAAATCTGGATTGATTTTAACGATTATGAATAGTTATGTTGACTAGGCCAGAGTGTTAGAAGGACTATACTTCCTTTTGTATTATATTTATTCCTGTCAACAATAGATCATTCTCTAATATTGTTATACTATTATTAGAGTAAATCATGTTTCTGATTAGATATTGATGGTTTCTTGACAAGTCATGGTTACTAAACTACAATGCTACTCATATTATATTTCCTTATTGTACTCTATATGTTTTTGTGAGCAATACAATAATTCATTTTGGTGACTCAAATAGAGTCTTCCAGTCGTCCATTACTTACATAGGTGACTCAAATACACTCTTCCTCAAGTGCAAATAAGTGAGGCTACTACCAAGCGAGGCACTTAAACATGTTTGTATTGACACAGACTAATTCCTGGTTAGACTATATTTCTCTAGCTGTTCTATGTGTACAAGTAATAGTATAAGGGTTACTGTCTGCTTGGCATATGCTCCGGACTTCCGAGTCAAGTCTTAGCTCCAGCAGTTACGAGTCAAGACTCGATACTTCACTGTTTTTGACTGTGATCGATAGTAGTCGAGAGCTCGATTTATTGAGGCTATACTAAGACTGCACAGTGAAAGCCACTTATCCTTCATGTACCCTTCTCATCGCACTTCCACATTGGTGTTTGATTAGTATTGCAATATCGATTAGTGCCTTTATGTGTCTTTCTCTATTAGTTATTATGGTCTTAGATTATAATTGTAATATTTAGCTAGTGGCCAAGTATAAATGGGTTTATCCTATATCTGATGTAAATCTACGGAAACTGCTTGATGTAAGCCTTCGGGAAACAATTCATGTTTATAAAAAAGGGTCGGGAACACTATAAACCCGATTTAGAAAATGGTCGGGAACACTATAAACCCGATTTTAAAAAAAATTGTATAAAACAGTAATTACACAAAGTCTCCAAAATTGCTATAGCTTTTTGTACTATTTATAAAATTGTTATAAAATTGCTATAAAATTGCCAATTTGCTATAAGACTATTTATACTTTTCGACTTCCGCTCTAAGTTAACAAAACATCATTTTCCTTTCCTCCCAAATTTTCCCTATTCCCTCCATAACCTTAACCCCAAATTTTTGGGCACCTCCCACCCCAACACCACTACCAATTTCCCTCTTCCCTCCACAACCTTAGACTCTAATTTTCCCTCTTTCCACTATAATCCCCTGCCAATTTTTCCCAAAGATATTGTCCATCCCTTCACCATTTAGTTAGAGCGGTTCTACTTCCCAATCTTGGCCGTGATCCTACTTCCAAATTTTGCGAGAGATTCTGCTTCACAATTTTGGTGGCCATTCTTGTCGGAATTTTGGTCCAGTAAAGCGGGCAGCTCTCAGGCGGCCGAATCTTGGCAAAATACAATACCGCCGAGAGTGTGTACCAATAAGGTATTAGTGATTGGTAGTTTTCATCTTTCCCGGGCATAATGAATAGCTATATTTTGGTGGGTCTCTTTGTTTGTGAGTTTATGTTTTCATTTCTTGGGTTACTAGTGTGGGTAGTGTTTCATGTGGATAGATGATATGTTTGCTAATAATTTCATAGTTTTTACCTACCCTGTTTTTGCCCAAAGATGAATTTTTGCAAACCCTATTTTCCCCCATACAATATGTTCTCGGTTGGTTGTTATTGGAAATTCAAAAGCTTTAGATGTGTTTTATTTAGATTTCCTTATGAGTGACTGGTAGTTTGCATCTTTCCGGGCTTAATAAATAGTTATTTTTGGGTGGGTCTCTTAGTTTGTGAGTTTGTGTTTTCATTTCTTGGTTTACTAGTGTGGGTAGTGTTTCATGTGGATAGATTTCCTTATGTTTGTTTGATTCATACAAGTGATTGAATGGCGAAGCCGAGGAAGAAATTGTTTGACTCTGGCGGTACAAAAACCGTTGAAGAGAATTGTGTTACCCCTCCAAAACCTGACAACTGTGATGACAATAACGAGGAAGAGGATGATGCACCCAAATATTGCTCGGGATCTGAAAAGTCAGGGGAAGAAGAAGAAACTATGTTAAAAGATGACATGAGTGGGAGCTTCGACAAGTTTGAGATAAAAAGAATATTGCAAGCGTAGATGCATAGCCACGTGCAAGTCCGTGTTGCTAGCGAAGCAAAAGAAGGCACTTAAAATATTCTTCGATGATGACTTCGAACCCCTAGTTATGCACAGCCGATGGTCAATGTATGTTGGCTATGCCTTCCAACGAAGAATCTACTTCGAGACATGACATAATTGGAAATCAGTCCCAGACCATGTAAAGAAAGATGCATGGGAAGGCATTCTCGTAAGTGTGTTCTAATCCTCCATTTTCATCAGTTCATGTCAACTTCATTACATTTTGCACTAACAAGTTGTATCTTTGTCCACTAGATTAGCTGGGATATACAAACCAAAATGACGTTCAATGAGATGAATAAGTTCCGAAATAAATAGACAATTTATGCAGGAGAAAAGTGGAGGAATGGGAAGACTAAGGTGGCTCACAAGTACATCGTGCAAAAAAAAAACCCAGGTTCTTGTGCATGGAGAGATTATCGCTGGATGGACAAATATGAGTGGGAGCTATTTGTGAAACACAGATCAACGCTTGAATTCAAGGTAATTCCTTGAAAATTATTAATCTCTAGTCATTACTTTGTGAGAATTTTACAAATTGATGGCCAAATAGGCAATAAGTGATGCAGCAAAAGTAAGCGCCTCACAGAAGGAGTACATCCATCACGCGGGCATTGGAGGGAATCGTAGGGTTGCAATAGAACTTGAGAAGAGGAAAAGAAAGGCTAAAATTGATGAGCTTCTGAATGAAGGTCATAGTGTAGAAGAAGCGGAGGCTTTAGTTCAATTCATGGATTTCAAACCGGACCGCTCGGAGGTGTTCCTTGAAGCTAACTGGGACAATAAATTATCAACCTACACCACCGACTCCGTTAAAAGAGCAGCCCCCACTATTGTGAGCATAATTCATAATTGATTCTATCTCTATTAATATTCTCAGATGTAATGCATAGTAATGGCTAATATATGTTTTATTCCCGAGAAAATGCTCATGGATAAGAAGCAAAAGGGAGATTTGGTTATACAAGGAAAAGAAGATATTCTCGTTCAAGCAACGGGTAAGAAGGATCATAGGGGTCGTTAGAGAGGTTGTTCCACAACGTCGAAGGTGAACGAGGCCCTACCACATATGGCTGTGACCCGTTACGCATCTAGTCGATGTGGGAGCACAAACACAAAACCATCTGAGGAAATCTCAAATTCAAACAAACTACCAACAGATGTCATCGATCTCAAGGAAAGATTTGTTGCCTTTTTTGAGGCCCAAACAAATTGGCTAGCTGGACAATTGTGCAGAGCTATTCCCCCACACTTGGATGCCCGCAATTTCCTTGCTACATCTTCCACCCCTGCGAATAAGGACAACTGGGTATTCATTCCTTCAGCATCTGGATGTAGTGAGCCACAAGGAACTGTAGCGGATGACAAGGTATTCCATACCATGAACCTCATCGTTAGCTCCTTTTTTTCTCTGTGATCTTTATTTTCTGGTTTTCCATTTCGTGTCAAAATGATTTTGTGGGGATACATTAACTGCTATCACGTTCATTTTGTATGTTGGTAGTTTGGGCCTACTTATATAGCTTCATCTTGTTCTTTCCCACGTAAACTGAGATAATGTCTCTTTGCCAATCGAGTTAAATTTGATAGAAAGTTCATGGATGTGATGAATGCTGAATGCTGCAGCGCTATGCAGCTCTCAGTCTTAGCTGAAAACTGAAAGCTGCTGCGCGCTGCAGCCTTCAACAGCTACATGTAGACTTCATTTCTTGTTATAATCTGTCGACTGCACTTCCAAAATAATTTAATTTTATTTACTTAATAACACTTAATTATTGTCCAACCAATGTATTTATGAGTTTATTTCTTAGAAAGGAAAAAAGTGCAACCTATATGTTTTGAACCATAATGGAGAAAGGGATGTAGCTGCGTTTGGTATCTTGTTTCCAAAGGACACGGACATGGACTTACCCATCAAGTGGGAGTGAGTTAATCTTCATGGACCTATTTTCATTCCCAAGGCACCTTTTCCGACTGAACACGAAGAATTTGAGTTTGTCACTGAGGCCTTTGGATATAACATTCTATGGCCGGGAAAGCTGATAAGTGTCATTGGGCAACATGATGATGAGGTGTGATAATTGTATTATTATTCTTATCGAATCATATATATATATATATATATTTATAGATATTACTAAAACATAATATGTTGTTCATCTGCTTACGTAGGAGAACGAGCAGCAACCGCCTCCGCAAGAATTGGTAGTCAACGAAGTTGGAAGTCCTCAAATAAACTGCACACCAAAATTTTCCGATGACAGTACACAGGTTAAACATATAAGAATATTAACTGGCTATGACATCCAGATACATATTATTAACACACTATCCCTTACAGAAGGCGGTGGGTAAGGAAGATACTCCGCATGGAGAGGTGGTCACTCGATCGGTAAAAGGACAGGTACATACCCCCAGACTATTTCATTCCGACCGATTTTTACCGATGCATGACTAACATTTTACCCATTAGCAAGTTCCAAAAAAAATACTACATCAACGGAGAAAGGGCAACCAAATCCTCCAATGTTGATTTCTAACCAGTACATATTTATGTGGACCCATTTTAGCCTTTACAATATGATCCAATTCTGAATTATATACAAATACTGGACAACTAACATTATTAGATTCTCAATGAAATTAGGGGGTCACGGAAGACCAAGAATGCATCGCTGTTATTCAAGAGATTAATGATGCTTTAAGGCTACCTACACAAATATGTGGACCAAACAAAGTCTTCCGCATCAATTTCAACGCGGAGGTGTTTGAATCAGAAGAAGTCTACGCAACCATATTTACTGACAAGCTAAGACTGTTCATGAGTAGCTTGGACGTAGAAGATGAAATGGAGTGGATCAGTGGGTGCCAACTTGATATATGGGCATTGTAAGAATTTGCACGGTTACATTATTTATAGATAGATGTATCATTATATTTGTTTCACTTACAATATTATTTTGCAAGATACCTTCGTGATGGGTTGGTTCATGGAGGCCACGTCCAGTTTATTCCAGCCTCTTCAAATTCAATGGCTCAAAAGGCAAATCAAAGGGTGGAATTGACTGCGGATGAGGTTTTGGCTGTCATGTGCCGCACTAAAGCGAGGCTGTACAACTTCCAGTACAATCGAGAGTAAGTTCCATTTGTTTTCTGAGTTGCTAGTCCCGGCCACATGGAAGCAATAGCAACCATATGCTGTGATTTTATTTTCACAAATATATTTTAAGTATTTTGGTTTTTCATTTTTTTTAAAGGGACCATTGGTTTTTGCTCGTTTTCGTACCGGAAATCGATCGAGTATATTGCTTCGACTCAATGACTGTGGGAATTTGCAAATGAAATATGACATGCCTTAAAATGATTCATTTGTAAGTGGAACACATTCATGTCATTCCTTCAACTTCAATGTTTTACAAAAATGTTTGTTCACGTTAATGTGTTCTCGTACGTTTATCACTTTCTTGGTTCGAATATTTATAATTAATGTTAATTAATATATATATTTTCATATATTGTGTGAACCCCAATTTGTGAAAACGAATTTTTAATATGTTGACCTAAATATATGTTTTCATCGATTGTAGGATTGCAACAAAATATCGACGGATCAATTCCGACCAAAATACCTCCTACCCTTCGGACTATACATGGAATGTCATAAACATCAATGTATGTATTATCCCATAACGTCATATATCATCTGTCATTTTCATGTTCTTAAATGTTTCAACAAATTCTCTTTTACATCAGCACAAGATACAAAGTAGTAGTTGGGAGTGTGGATACCATTGCATGTATTACATGGAAAAAATTGTCAGGCACGTGCATGACATTGACATTATTCAGGTACGTTTTCCTACACTGATTTTATGTATTTGTTATTCTCTCACAAATATATCCTTTTCTTAACATGTGATTTAATACAATGTTTCAGCAATTTCCAGAAGATTACACTCCAATAGGGAGCGATGAACTGCGGAGAATTGTTCTGAAATGGGTTTGTGTTTTTGCAAAATGTACTCTGCCAAAATGCATAACTCAATTGAATAGCATACAGGGACTTGCCTCCATCATCAGATAGTGGTTAGTGTTATCTCTTATGAGAAAGGTAATTGACCTTCACTTTTGATACTCATCAACTCCGTGATGAGGGAGGGTTCCAATATCTTAGGCTACTAACAAACACGTCATGCTCTTCTGTTGCTAGTAAAAATTTTTTGCAAGTCGAATTCAATGCTTTTTTCGACCTATTTCTTGTCTATGCGTCATGGTTGCTCACAATTTGTTCTATTTTTATTCGTGCACCGTTATGTTACTACGCACAAAAAATAATTGGTACCATCCTTGACAAAGAACTTACCGGGTTGGAAAACAAGCGTAAAAATGAAACTGGCTGCGTGAAGATGAACTGAAAGAGCGGTAGCGCGCTGCAGCTTACCGTGACCGAAATAGTTAGTCACGTTTAACACCGATTTCTTCCGATTACAAAACCAGTGCTAATAATAATAACCGGTGAAAAATTTACGCTTTTAACACCGGTTTCAAAACTGCTACTAAAAAATAAACCAGTGCTAAATATAACCTATTATCACCGGTTAACAAACCGGTGCAAACTAATAACTGGTGATAAATTTACACTAATAGCACCGATTTATAAACTGGTGCAATATATACACCTCTAGCACCGGTTCAAAAACTGGTGCTAAAAAAACCGGTGCAACATGCACACTTTTAGCACCGGTTTACAAACTGGTGCTAAAAAATATTCGGTGCAAATAAATTTTTTTATCAGCGGTTTAAGGACTGGTGCAACCTGAAAACCAATGTTAAATATGCATATTTAGCACCAGTTTTATAACCACTGCTAAATAAAACCGGTGCAAAATATACACTTCTAGCACCGGTTTAAAAATCCAATGCTAAAACCAACCGGTGCAACAAAATTTTATCTAGCACCGGTTTTAAAACTGGTGTTACAAGGACATATTTTACACCGGTTTTACATAGCACCGGTTACAAAAAAACCGGTGCTAGTTTGGTACATTATAGCACCGGTTTTTTAAACCGGTGCTAAATAAAACTGGTGTTAATAGAAGCAATTTAGCACTAGTTTTTTCTAACCGGTGAAACCGTATCATCGGTTACTTAGGCACTATTTTTTTACCTTCCGAAAATCGGTGATACGAAGCAAAAAAACCGGTGCTACAGGTGTGTTCCCATGGTAGTGTTTTGTGACAAGAAATATTCTGCACCAGTTTCGGTAATGCCACAATTAGAATGACATCATTTGTATGGAACAACTAGAACGATATCATTTGTGCAACGTTTGTGTGAAACAACTAGAATGATGTCTTTTATGTGATGTTTTTTTGAGTAATGGATTAAATGGGTAATATGCCCAATGTGTATTTGAAAAATATCGGTCAGGAGGGTTGAAACCTGCAGGTTTTTATATGGCTGCCGGCCTTTTAATTTTAGAGGTTTGTATGGAGAACGAGATGAAAATTTGTAAAAGGCGTCTGGCCTCTTTATTATTAGTATTTTTCTAAAATGAAGAATTTAATCTCTCTTCAAAACCCAATAAATTAATTCTTAGGCTAGTATAAAATTGTTTAATTTACTCCGCCCCTATAAAAACTCCCTAAAATATATCAATTATATTGTAATTTTATGTCATATAAAGAATCCCTGAGATTATGTGCTTTGAAGGTGGTTGACTCTACCGAGATTGCTGATCTTCTTCAGCCAAGTTCTTGGCTTCTTGGATCTCATAATCAAAGTTCTCTTCCATTTCTACATCATCCTCAACGGGAACCCCTTCTTTCTTTTTTTTTTTCCTTCTAAACTCTAGAAACATCTGCACCTTCCATTTTATAAACTCCATTAATTTTAGAGTGCAGTGCAGTGCATATTGGTTAGTTTCACAATTTTTGAAACTGCATTAAACAAATTAGCTCTTTTATTTTGTTCAATTAATTCCGGTTTGTTATACTACATTTTTTTACTTATTCAAATGTTCGGTGCCATTTTCGATGTGATTGCATGATACCATAACTAGAATGATATCGTTTTATACCATGAAAGCATTAAAAAAATATTTTTCATACTACATTTTTGTGATTAGGATATTTCTTTGCCACTTTCGGCAGTGCCACAATTAGAATGACATCATTTGCATGACACAACTAGACCAACATCGTTTGTGCGACGTTTGTGTGAAACAACTAGAAAGATATTGTTTGTGCGAAATTTGTTTGAGTAATGGATTAAATGGGTAGCATGCCAAATGGGTATCTGAAAAATATGTGTCAGGCGGGTTGGGTTTGAGGATTGAAACTTGCAGGATTTTATAGAGAGCGGAAGAATAAAAAGTTTAAAAAATATTAAAGCCAGCCTTTTAATTATAGAGCTTTTATATAGAGAGCGGGATGAAAATTTGGAAAAAGGCGGGTGACCTTTTTGTTTTTAGTGTTTTTCTATAAAAGAAGAATGTATTCTATCTTCAAAACTCAATAAATTAATTCTAAGGATAGTATAAAATTGTCTTATTTACTCCGCCCCTAAAAAAACTCCCTGAAAGTCATCAATTAACACAGCAATTCTATGTCATATAAAGAATCCATGAGATTACTAATTTGAGGATGATGATGAGCCTTCGAAAATAGGTACCATTGTCTAGTTTCTAAAACGTGAAGAAGTGGATTTGTGGATTCTTTTGTGTCATTTCAAGATAAGTCAAAGACAACAATCCCTGCGATAGTTAATTTGGACAATGATGATGAATCTCCTGAAAGAGGTATCACTGTCCAGTCTATAAAAGCCGAAGAAGTGGATTTGTGGAATCACTCAATGTCATCCCGAGATAAGTCACCTAGGATTATTGTATTTATTGATTTGACTGTCCAGTCTCCAGTGGTGGAAGAAGACACTAGCAATTATCATTCGAAGGCGGTTGAAGATGAGGGCAATGAGAAGAAATTATGTGCTTTGAAGGTAGATGACTCAAGCGAGATTGTAGATCTTCTTCAGCTTGGGTCTTGGCTTCTTAGATCACATAATCAAAGTCATTTTCCATTTCTACATAATCCTCAATTGATACCCCATTTTTTCCTCTAAAATATAGAAACATTTACTCCTTCCATATTATGACACCCTTAATTTTTAGAGTGTAGTGCAGTGCGGATTTGTTAGTTTCCCAATTTTGAATTTGCATTAAACAAATTAGCACTTTTGTTTTGTTCAATTAATTCCCCTTTGTTTTACTACTTTTTTTAGCTATTAAGGTGTTTCGTTCAATTTTTGATGTGATTGCATGATACAACCAGAAAGACATCATTTGTGCGGCGTATGTGTGACACAACTTGAATGATATCGTTTTATACCATGTAAGCAAGAAAAAAATATTTTTCATACTACTTTTTTGTGATTAGGATTATTCTGTGCTAGTTTCGGTAATGCCACAGTTCGAATGACATCATTTGTATGACACAACTAGAACGACAGAGTTTGTGCGACATTTGTGTGAAACAACTAGAACCATATCGTTTATGCGACGTTTGTTTGAGTAATGGATTAAATGAGTAACAAGCCCAATGGGTATTTGAAAAATATGGGTCGGGCGGGTTGGGTTTGAGGGTTGAAATCTGCAGGTTTTTATAAAGAGCGGAAGAATAAAAAGTTCAAAAAAGATAGTGGCCGACTTTTTTAATTTTATAGGTATGTATAGAGAACTTGATGAAAATTTGAAAAAGGTGGTTGACCTTTTTATTTTTATTTTTTTTGTAAAAAGAACAATATAATCTCTCTTAAAAACCCGAATAAATAAATTATTAGGCTAGTATAAAATTGTTTAATTTACTCCGCCCCTACAAAAACTCCCTGAAATATATCAATTACATTGTAATTCTATGTCGTATAAAGAATCCCTGAGAGCATTAATTTGGAGGATGATGACGAGCCTCCTGAAATAGGTATCACTGTCCAGTCTGTAAAAGCGAAAGAAGTGGATTTAGGGATTCTTTCTGTGTCATTTCAAGATAAATCAAAGCTCATAATCCCTAAGATAGTTAATTTGGACAATGATGATAAATCTTCTGAAAGAGGTACCACTGTCCAATCTGTAAAAGCTGAAGAAGTGAATTCGTGGAATCACTCAGTGTAATCTCGAGATAATCACCTAGGCCTATTGTCTTTATTGATTTGAATGTCCAGTCTCCAGAGGCTGAAGAAGATACTAGCAGTTATCATTTAAAGGCGGTTGAAGATGAAGACAGTGAGAAGAAATTATGTGCTTTGAAGGTGGTTGACTCAAGTGAGATTGGTGATCTTCTTCAGCCTGGTTCTTGGCTCCTTAGATAACGTAATAAAAGTCATTTTCCATTTCTAAATCATCCTCAACATATACCCCCCATTTTTTTTTGTAAAATATAGAAACATTTACACCTTCCATATTATGAACTCCCTTAATATTTAGAGTGCAGTGCAGTGCAGTGCGCATGGGTTAGATTCCCAATTTTGAATTTGCATTAAAAAAATTAGCTCTTTTGTTCAATTAATTCCCTTTTATTGTACTACTTTTTTTAGCTATTAAGATGTTCTGTTCCATTTTTGATGTGATTGCATGATACAACAAGAGAGACATCATTTGTGCGGCGTATGTGTGACACAACTGGAATGATATTGTTTTATACCATGTGAGCAAGAAAAAAATATTTTTCATAATACTCTTTTGTGATTAGAATTATTCTGCACAAATTTCGGTAATGCCACAATTTGAATGACATCATTTGTATGACACAACTAGAACGGCATCGTTTGTGCGACTTTTGTGTGAAACAAGTAGAACGATGCCTTTTATGTGACATTTGTTTGAGTAATGGATTAAATGGGTAGTATGCCCAGTGGGTATTTGAAAAATATGGGCCAGGAGGGTTGGGGTTCAGGGTTGAAACCTACAGGTTTTTATAAAAAGCGGAAGAATAAAAAGTTAAAAAAAGATGGCGGCCGGCCTTTTAATTTTAGAGGTTTGTGTGGAGAACGAGATGAAAATTTGTAAAAGGTGGCTGGCCTCTTTATTTTTAGTATTTTTCTGAAAAGAAGAATTTAATCTATCTTCAAAACCCAATAAATTAATTCTTAGGCTAGTTTAAAATTGTTTAATTTACTCCGCCTCTACGAAAACTCCCTGAAATATATCAATTATATTGTAACTTTATGTCGTATAAAGAATCCCTGAGATTATGTGCTTTGAAGGTGGTTGACTCAACCAAGATTTGCTAATCTTCTTCAGCCTGGTTCTTGGCTTCTTGGATCTCATAATCAAATTTCTCTTCCATTTCTACATCATCCTTAACAGATACCTTTTTTTTTTTCTTTTCTAAACTCTAGAAACATCTGCACCTTCCATTTTATAAACTCCCTTAATTTTAGAGTGCAGTACAGTGCATATTGGTTAGTTTCCCCATTTTTGAAACTGCATTAAACAAATTAGCTCTTTTATTTTGTTAAATTAATTCCCGTCTGTTATACTCTATTTTTTTTACTTATTCAGATGTTCGGTGCCATTTTCGATGTGATTTCATGATACGACAACAAAGACATCATGTGTGCAGCGTATGTGTGACACAACTAGAACGATATCTTTTTATACCATGAAAGCAAGAAAAAATATATTTTTCATACTACTTTTTTGTGATTAGGATTTTGCTTCACCACTTTCGGCAGTGCCCCAATTAGAATGACATCATTTTCATGACACAACTAGACCAACATCGTTTGTGCGACATTTGTGTGAAACAACTAAGAAGATATTGTCTGTGCGATGTTTGTTTGAGTAATGGATTAAATGGGTAGCATGCCAAATGGGTATCTGAAAAATATGTGTCAGGTGGGTTGGGTTTGAGGATTGAAACTCGCAGGTTTTTATAGAGAGCGAAAGAATAAAAAGGTTAAAAAAGATGACATCCAGTCTTTTAATTATAGAGCTTTTTTATAGAGAGCGGGATGAAAATTTGGAAAACGGCGGGTGACCTTTTTGTTTTTAGTGTTTTTCTATAAAAAGAAGAATGTATTCTGTCTTCAAAACTAGATAAATTAATTCTAAGGCTAGTATAAAATATTCTAATTTACTCCACCCCTAAAAAGACTCCCTGAAAGTCATCAATTAACATAGTAATTCTATGTCATATAAAGAATCCATGAGATCACTAATTTGAGGATGATGATGAGCCTCCGAAAATAGGTACCATTGTCCAGTTTGTAAAACATAAAGAAGTGGATTCGAGGATTCTTGTGTCATTTCAAGATAAGTCAAAGACAACAATCCCTGCGATAGTTAATTTGGACAATGATGATGAATCTCCTGAAAGAGGTACCATTGTCCAGTCTATAAAAGCTAAAGAAGTGGATTTGTGGAATCACTCAATGTCATCCCGAGATAAGTCACCTAGGCCTATTGTATTTATTGATTTGACTGTCCAGTCTCCAGTGGCTGAAGAAGATACTAGAAATTATCATTCGAAGGCGGTTGAAGATGAAGACAATGAGAAGAAATTATGTGCTTTGAAGGTGGATGACTCAAGCGAGATTGCAGATCTTCTTCTGCCTGGGTCTTGGCTTCTTAGATCACATAATCAAAGTCATTTTCCATTTCTACATAATCCTCAATAGATACCCCTTTTTTTCTCTAAAATATAGAAACATTTACACCTTCCATATTATGAACTCCCTTAATTTTTAGAGTGTAGTGCAATGCGGATTTGTTAGTTTCCCAATTTTGAATTTGCATTAAACAAATTAGCTCTTTTGTTTTGTTCAATTAATTCCCCTTTTTTATACTACATTTTTTTAGCTTTTAAGATGTTCCGTTCATTTTTTTTATGTGCTTGCATGATACAAAAAGAAAAACATCATTTGTGTGGTGTATATGTGACACAACTGGAATGATATTGTTTTATACCATGTGAGTAAGAAAAAAAATATTTTTCATACTACATTTTTGTGATTAGGATTATTCCACGCCAGTTTCGGTAATGCCACAATTAGAATGATATCATTTGTATGATATAACTAGAACGACATAGTTTGTGCGGCGTTTGTGTGAGACAACTAGAACGATGTCTTTTATGTAATGTTTGTTTGAGAAATGGATTAAATGGGTAACATGCCCAGTGGGTATTTGGAAAATATGGGTCAGGAGGGTTGGGGTTCAGGGTTGAAACCTGTAGGTTTTTATAAAGAGCGGAAGAATAATTTTTTTAAAAAAAGATGGCGGCCAGCCTTTTAATTTTAGAGGTTTGTATGGAGAACGAGATGAAAATTTGTAAAAGGCGGTTGGCCTCTTTATTTTTAGCATTTTTCTAAAAAGAATAATTTAATCTCTTTTCAAAACCCAATAAATTAGGAACCTGTAAACCCTGAAACTTTGCTCTGAGGCGATTTCATCTCCCTTCTCGATCTGAAACCCTACATCCAGTCCGATTCAACGGCGATACCAATGGCGGAGCCACCACCACCACCGCCGGAACCCCAACCGGCTTTCTCCTATAAGCAAGCTCTAGGCAAAGAACTATTACGAACCCTACGCCCTATCTCTGATTCCGATCTTTCCCAACCTTCCCAACCCAGAGGTTCATTCAATCCAAAAAACCTATAGAACATCTAGGAGAACCTGGATTGAGTTTTAACAACGACGAGTGCGAAAGGCTTGAGGCTCCTCTTAGGCTAACCCTCATAGGGAAATTTTCTCAAAGTAGACCACAATTAGATCACCTCAGACGTGACTTCCAAACCACTGATTTCAAAGGTCACACAGATATATCACTTTTGGATAACCGTCAGGTACCAATTCATTTTTCTTTGCAGGAGGACTATTATCGCTGCTGGCTTCACAAGGTATGGAATTTTGGATCCTATTCACTCAGAATTACCAAATGGGAACCAAAATTTTCACCAAATGCTGATTCTCCTATATGCCCAGTATGGATTTCTTTGTATGGCCTTCCTCAACAATTTTTTGATGAATGGGTTCTATTATCTCTGGGTAATATTATTGGTAAGCCAGTTAAAGTAGATAAAGCTA
This sequence comes from Rubia yunnanensis, assembly GCA_037428765.1. Taxonomy (NCBI): domain Eukaryota; kingdom Viridiplantae; phylum Streptophyta; class Magnoliopsida; order Gentianales; family Rubiaceae; genus Rubia; species Rubia yunnanensis. Next base: position 126,360,387 of record CM075062.1, read on the forward strand.
CTTTGAATCGGTCCAGGCCACATGTAGCCAGGATTTGTGTTGAAATAGACATTACAAAAATAAAACTGGAAAGGATTTGGATTGAGTTTAGAGGGGTAGGTTTCTGGCAATACTTGGAATATGAGAATATGCCTGCATATTGTGCTAAGTGCCCTAAGTTAGGACACACTACTACCTCTTGTAGAAATGACCAAACCCAGTCTACTCTTCAGGCCTGGAGGCCTTCCACCAATATAGATAATAGAACAATAGGTGAACAGAAAAAACCTACTGGCAAGGGCAATAAAGCTTCCTCTTCAGGTCTATCTTCTCAGGAAAAAATATATATACCTATCAACAAGAAAAAAGCTAACAATCAAATGCAGGTTAATAAATACACACTCAACAAGGGAGTAGATAAACAGAAAAATAACCCCATTCTTTCAGAGGTTCAGAAAGGGATACAGGAGAAAAGTTCTGAAGTATTGAACCTTGGTCAAGGTTCCTAGGTCTCTTCTTTAAACCCTCATCAATTAGATAATGTGAACACTGGGAACTCATCACCTTTAAATATGAGTACCGAGCATGTTACTTTTGAAGCAAACACAGATGCTAATACCCCAGTGGTTATTTTAACATTACCTAATGATCCTACTGATGATCAACTTTTGCAATCAGGAAATGGCCTTGATGTTCAACATATGAAACAAATAGTAACACAAACTGTTAATGATCATATGAACAACAATATTAATATTGTTGAACACCCAAGCAAAATATTAGTTTCAAGCCCCATATTAGAAACTATCTCTAATCAGACACACAAAAACCTTCATAAAAATAGCTTAAGTTTCGAATCAAATAATACCACAGAATAAACATAATGTAATGAAGAAATATTCATAGAAATAAATGGAGGCAATTTTCCACTGCTTTCCTCACACTCCAAGCCTAAAAACAGGTCAAAATCACCTACAGCCTCTTTATCTATAGTTGATTTTGAAAACTCCAAAACAGCTCTACATGAATCACAAAATAATTTTAATTTATTAATAAACTCAGAAGAGGACTTAGATAATATTGACATAAACAAGAACAGAAAACATAACAAGAAAACCTACACGTAAACCCCTATAACGGTCATTACCCGTTCAACTTCGACACATAACAAATCTTCTCAATGATAGGATTAAACATATGTGTCTGGAATGCTAGGGGAGTGGGCAATTCTGCCACCATAAATAGGTTAAAAGACATTAAGAAAAGACATCACATTAATATCCTAACCATAATTGAACCAATGTTGGAAGCCAACTCCATCAAGAAGGTGGCCTTCCAGACTCAATTTGAACATCATTTCTCAGATCCAAAATGTAAAATTTGGATTCTTTGGGATGAATCAATTAAAATGCAGATCATCTCAGTAGAGGAACAAATGATTTTAACCAAATTTAATAATCAATTAATCTCCCAAGATTGTTTCACAGGTTTCATTTATGCCAAACATACTATAAATGAAAGAAACAAACTATGGAAACAAATTCTAAACCATAAAAATTCACCATTATGCTTAATAGGTGACTTTAATGTCATAAGTTCCATGGAAGAATATCTGGGACATTCTTAACCTAACACAAAAAATATCCAGAATTTTAATAATTTCCAAAAAGCAGCTAACATGTCCACAATTCCAACTTCTGGATCTACTTTCACTTGGATAGGCATAAGATTCAAAGGTAGAGTTTGGAAAAGATTAGACAGAGGATTATCTAATGATCTATGGTGGGATTTGTTTAAGGAATCTGGCATTAAGACTCTAGCAAGAGGAAACTCAGATCATTCTCCCTTACTTTTCACCATAGGTGAAACAAAATTCTTTACCAAACCTTCCCCTTTTAGGTTCCAAGAAGGTTGGATTAATCACCCAACCTTTATGAAGTTAGTAGAGGATTCTTGGAATATTCCCTCTAATAAATTTGGAATTTACAATTTCTTATTCAAGCTAAAAAATTTAAAAACTGCTTTTAAATAATGGAATAAACACACTTTTGGGAACATCTTTGACACAGTTAAAATATGTGAAGAAAATTTTCTACAAGTAGAATCTACCTTACTATAAAATGAAACACAATTGAATTTGGAACAATTCAATAAATCAAAAGCAAAGCTAACACTGGCATTGACTAATCAAGAAACTTTCTGGAGGCAAAAATCAAGAACAAAATGGCTTAAAGAAGGAGATCAAAACACAAAATTCTACCATCAAAAAGTCAAATCTAAGCATAAGAAGCAAACCATATTTTCAATTAAAACCGAAAATGGTATAACCTTAAACACTCAAGAGGTAATAGTAGCACGGGGTGTTAAATATTTCTCTAACCTTTTACAGGAAGAGTACAAAGATCCTTCTGGAATTAACACTGCATGGTTATTGGGGAATATTCCTAAACTAATCATTGAAGAAATGAACTGTGAACTCACTAAACCAGTAACAATGGAGGAACTATCTACCATAATTAAAATAATGGATGGTCATTCAGCTTCAAGGCCAGATGGTTTTTCAGGCTCTTTCTATAAAAAATGTTGGCACGTCATTAACACTGATGTGCTACATGCCATACAGGATCTCTTCTCATCAACTAACATCCCTAAATCAATTGCAACCACTTTAATCATTCTTATACCAAAAAAAGAAGTTTGCTCCTCATTTAAGGATTACAGACCAATTAGCCTTTGTAATTTTATTAATAAAATCTTAACCAAAATAATTATTGAAAGGATTAAACCTATTATGGACATCATTGTCAGCCCTGAACAGGCAGCTTTCATCACAGGAAGAGATATATCAGAAAATATACTCCTAATGCAGGAACTTACATCTTTCATTAATACCAAAGCCAAAGGTTTTAGCATGATAGTAAAACTTGATATGATGAAAGCTTTTGACAGAGTCTCTTGGACTTTCTTATCCAAGTTATTAGGTCAGATAGGTTTCTCCTTTAGACTAATTGAACTAATAATGGTTAACTTAAAATCAGCCTTTTTCTCCGTCTTAATAAATGGGTCATCATATGGCTTTTTTCAAGCAACTAGGGGTTTAAAACAAGGAGACCCTCTATCTCCACTCCTATTCATTATATGACAGAAGCCTTTTCAAGGAACTTAAACTTCCTGTTTCAATATTCAAACTTGAAGTTTTATAAGCTTCCAAATTCAATACAGAAGATCTCTCACCTATCCTTTGCTGATGATACTGTTATATTCCTAAACTATTCTAAATCTGGACTTAAAACATTAAATTGTTTCCTACAATCCTATGAAATGGCTTCAGGCCAAAAGATCAATTTTGAAAAATCTTCATTTTATATTGCCAAACACTGCTCATCTAGAGCTATTGGTGATATTAAAACCTCAACAGGAATGTTGCAAGGTAACTTTCCCTTCAAATATCTTGGATGCCAAGTCTATATTGGTAGGAACAAAAATGTTTATTTCTCAAGTATTATATCTTCAATACAGTCCAGAATAAATAGCTGGGAAAATAAACTGTTATCTCAAGCAGGAAAGATAATCTTGATCAAGCACATCTTAACCTCTATCCCCTTGCATCAGATTTCAATTCTTAAACCGACTAAACACATCATTGATGTTCTTAACAAAATCCTAGGCAAATTCCTATGGTCATCCAACTCTGAAACCTCACAAAGGAAAATAATTTGGAGAGCTTACCCAAAGCTATGTTATCCTATTGAAGAAAATGGCCTTGGATTTAAAAATATTGAAACTTTGGTTCAAAGTTTCTCTATTAAATTATGGTGGAAGCTACAAGTTGGAAAATCCCTTTGGTCTAAATTCATGTGGTCAATCCCCAATCACCATAAAACTTCAAAAACCTGGAAAAGAATCAAAGATATTCAAGAAATAGCCATACTAAACTCAAAAGTACAAATAGGGAAAGGGGAAGTTTCTTTCTGGAACTCAGGATGGACAGATCTTGGCCCTCTTCATAGGTTATGGCATAATAACCAACCTATTCCTTTTCCCAACTTAACAGTTAGTGATTTCATAATTAACAAACAAGAATATATTAACCAATTGCGTCTACTGCTACCTGAGCACATAATCTCTGAACTGAACATACCTCAAGGACTTTCTCCTGAGTATGAGGATACTATGATTTGGAAACCTACTAGCAATGGTAAGTTTACACTTAAAAGTGCTTATGAATTGCTAAGGAAGAAAAGAACAGGAGTATCCTCTTTAAAAAAATGTTTGGTCCACAATTATGCCAAGAAAAATAAGTTTCCTAAACTGGAAACTGCTCAATAGATTAATCCCACTACTTGATGTTTTAGAAGATTTTTCTTTCAATCTTCCATCCATTTCCTGTTTTTGTTTAGGTGATGAAGAGGGTATTCACCATAGTTTTAATTCTTGCACAAAAATTTAAAAACTATGGACATGGATTGATACTGTCTTTAATGTTCCAACAAAGCATTCTCCATATCTATGGGATAGGTATTTCAACTACTGAAATAGCAGTAACCTACCTGATCATAAAAAACTGATTCAAATTATACCCTGCATAGTTGTTTGGACAATATGGTGCTTTAGGAACAAACACTATCATGAAAGTGTTAAACCTAACATCATAATGATGTTTAGGAAAACTTTACACCTCTTCAATGATATTTTGTTAGCCTATAAACTGAATTTCAAATGGGATATATCTAACACACTGCCTAGGTTGTTCATACAAAAACAAAAAGAAGATGGCAGAGTTGTCCCTGTTGCCTGGACAACTCCACCCCTTCTACTCCATAAATTAAACATAGATGGTTCATGGAAACATAAAAATCAGGTTGGAATGGGATTAATTATAAGAAACTCACTGGGTGACATATTAATAGCTGAAGCCCAATTTTTAACTAGCCCCACTCCTCTTCATGTGGAAGCAGGGGCAGTTAGAGCGGGTTTACAGTTGGCAATTTCCATGGGCATTAGCTACTTACAAATTGAAAGTGACAATCTAATGCTCATTAAAATTGTAAACAAACAGCTGCAACCTCACTGGAACATAATCGATGAAATCAGATTAATATGGGATCTAATGAAATAGATTTCAGTTACTATGAAGCATATTTACAGAGAAGCAAATGGAGCAGCAGATTTTCTAGCAAAAATGGTTAGTTCAAATCAGGTAAATACGTACCAATCATTTACTCAATTACCAAGAGAGCTTAAAGCTATAATCATTGCAGATAAACAGGGTTTACCTTCTATCAGAAGAATTTACTCATAAGCATGTAATAATCTAAGCGGATTTATTCTGTTTCTGATTATATCAATTAGAACGATGTACTGCTGGGTTTATTTTTCCTTTTCAGATGGTGAAGAGGAATGCTGAGATGCTGAGTGATGGAATGCTGCACACATCCAATGTTCAGTAATTATCTTCTGGGGAAGATAATTGCAAGGGTACACTATGGAAGGTCACCTCTTCTAAGTCGACACTGGGTGTGGAGGCTAGAAAGTGTAAGGCCATAGTTAGTCCTCGAACGGGTTATAGGGTCATTTCCTTCATTGAGATAGGGTGTAAATGAAGGTTTTGGGTAAATCTCAAATATGTAATTAGTTTCCACTAATGTATTACACGCATTGAACTTTGAAAGGCCTGGGGAGTCAATATACACCCCCTCACTTCTGTGAGTTTCGATAAAAAAAAACCCAATAAATTAATTCGTAGGATAGTATAAAATTGTTTGATTTACTCCACCCCTACAAAAACTCCCTGAAATAAATAAATTATATATGTCGTATAAAGAATCCCTGAGATTATGTGCTTTGAAGGTGGTTGACTCAAGCGAGATTACTGATCTTCTTCAGCCTGGTTCTTGGCTTCTTGGATATCATAATCAAAGTTCTCTTCCATTTCTACATCAACCCCAACAGATACCCTGGGAGGTCATGGCCGTACCTCTCAAAGTTAATACTTTTATGCCCTAATGCTTCCTATCTACAATTAAGTAGATAATGACAAGTCGTGGTCGTCCACGAGAAGAGGGATCTTTTCAAATGTTTAAACATATATAGGAGAAAACATACTAGACATATACATACATAGATACATATAAAAGCATGTAAACAGGGGGGAGGGGTTGGTTGGTTTTTGATCCTAAATTATCAAATTGAAATACAACAACTAGCAAAGCAAGAGAACAATTCTAATCATGCAATACAACTAAAGATATGATGTAAATGATAATTAACGAAGTCTTGGGGGCAATCGAATCCCACTTCCAAACTTCCTATAGCTCATTGATTCATTTATTCATTCAATTACATTTATTGTCCATGGGGAATGTTATCATTTCTCAATCATCAACATTCATTCCTCCTTAAGAGTAGTTTGCAAAGACAAACAACGACCATTTGCAAACCTCATTGATGATCACCCTAGACAAACAACATCATAGGGGTATTTCATCAATGACATTTCACCCAAAGAACCATAGGTTTGATAAAAACAAGCCTTCTACCAAAGACTTAGTCATTTAACCAAACAAAGCATTTATTAGGTCAAACTTAGAACAAACAACATTCAAGGTTCAACCTTTCTTTGCATCTATGTGACAAATATGAAAACAAACCACATGAACATACTCATCTAGCAAGAATTGCCACACATTATACACAAGAAGTTCTAAATCCATGCTTTTGGATTTCCATATCAAATGAGTTAAGAAATTTGCAACTTTCCTAACACTCTAACATTTCAATCTTACAAACATTTCATATACTCAAACAACCCATGGTATAAATGAGGTAAAACACAACATTAATGGCATAATAAATTCTCTCCAATGAATGTTCATAAATGAGCTAACATAGAATCTTACTACATAAGTTTCGAAGCTTCAATCAATTGCTCCTAAGAACTAGATTTAGCTACAAGAGTTCATACTAATTAATGCTAAGCAACCAAACATAATACAAGAGAATTCAAAGATGAAAATAGAAGAAAATAGGGTTAAGAACAGTACCAAAAATGCAGAAAGAAGAAGATGTTAATGAGAGGAAAGAGAGAGCTATTCATAGTAAAAAAATGGATAAGGTTAGATTCTGGCCAGCCATTGGTCGCGACTCGCAATGGTATATCGCAACTCACGATGGGTTCATCGCGACTCACGACGAGTGCCAGAATTTAACCCTATTTTCTTTTCTTCTTCTTGTGGTAAACACTTATCTTCACAATGATTCCTCTCATTTTTGAAGTCTTCAAGGTTTTCAAAATTGGTCTTCGATGGCCTCTGGTCTTCATGTCTTCGAAGCAAGTCTTCAAAGTCTTCAAAAATGTGATCTTTAATGGCCTCCGGTCTTCCCTTGTCACGCAAAATCCACTTAGAAGAGGTAAAATAGCGTAAAGTTGCTCTTACCCCTCCTAAGAGAATTTCAAGGTAAAACACAAGCTCTTGATAATAAAATAGCACAAAAGTGACCCAAAACCATACTAAATTATGCACATAAATGGACATATCATACCCCCCCTTTTTTCTTAACTCTAGAAACATCCGCACCTTCCATTTTATAAACTCCCTTAATTTTAGAATGCAGAGCAGTGCATATTGGTTAGTTTCCCAATTTTTGACTGCATCAAACAAATTAGCTCTTTTATTTGGTCAAGTAATTCCCATTTTTTATACTACATTTTTAAAAATTATTCAGATGTTTGGTGCCATTTTCTATGCCATTTTTTATACTACATTTTTTATTTGATTGATGATATGACAACAAAGACATCATGTGTGCAGCGTATGTGTGACACAACTAGAATGATATTTTTATGACATGAAAGCAAGAAAAAATATATTTTTCATACTACTTTTTTGTGATTTGGATTCATTTTTGCCACTTTCGGCAGTGCCACAATTAGAATGATATCATTTGCATGACACAACCAGACCGACATCGTTAGTGCAACGTTGTGTGAAACAACTAGAAAGATATGGTTGGTGTGACGTTTGTTTGATTAATGGATTAAAAAGGTAGCATGCCAAATGTGTATCTGAAAAATATGTGTCAGGCGGGCTGGGTTTGAGGATTGAAACTCGCAGGATTTTATAGAGAGCAGAAGAATAAAAAGTTTAAAAAAGATTAAAGCCAGCCTTTTAATTATAGAGCTTTATATAGAGAGCGGGATGAAAATTTGGAAAAAGGTGGGCGACCTTTTTGTTTTTAGTGTTTTTCTATAAAAGAAGAATGTATTCTGTCTTCAAAACTCAATAAATTAATTCTAAGGATAGTATAAAATTGTCTAATTTACTCCACCACTAAAACAAATCCTTGAAAGTCATCAATTAACATAGCAATTCTATGTCATATAAAGAATCCATGAGATCAATAATTTGAGAATGATGACGAGCCTCCGAAAATAGGTACCATTGTCTAGTTTCTAAAACATGAAGAAGTGGATTTGAGGATTCTTTTGTGTCATTTCAAGATAAGTCAAAGACAACAATCCCTGCGATAGTTAATTTGGACAATAATGATGAATCTTTTGAAAGAGGTACCACTGTCCAGTCTATAAAAGCTGAAGAAGTGGATTTGTGGAATCACTCAATGTCATCCCGAGATAAGTCACCTAGGATTATTGTATTCTTCAGTGGCTGAAGAAGATACTAGCAGTTATCATTCGAAGGTGGTTGAAGATGAAGACAATGAGAAGAAATTATGTTCTTTGAAGGTGGATGACTCAAGCGAGATTGCAGATCTTCTTCAGCCTGGGTCTTGGCTTCTTAGATCACATAATCAAAGTCATTTTCCATTTCTACATAATCCTCAACAGATACCCCATTTTTCCTCTAAAATATAGAAACACTTACACCTTCCATATTACGACTCCCTTAATTTTTAGAGTGTAGTGCTGTGCGGATTTGTTAGTTTCCCAATTTTGAATTTGCATTAAAGAAATGAGCTCTTTTGTTTTGTTCAATTAATTCCACTTTGTGATACTAATTATTTTTAGCTATTAAGCTGTTCCGTTTCATTTTTTTATGTAATTGCATGATACAACAAGAAAGACATCATTTGTGCGGCGTATGTGTGACACAATTGGAATGATATCGTTTTATACCATGTGAGCAAGAAAAAAATATTTTTCATATTACTTTTTTGTGTTTAGGATTATTCTAGCCAGTTTGGGTAATGCCACAATTAGAATGACATGATTTGTATGACACAACTAGAACGACATAGTTTGTGCAATGTTTGTGTGAAAAAACTAGAACGATATCGTTTATGAGACATTTTTTTGAGTAATGGATTAAATGGGTAACAAGCCCAATGGATATTTGAAAAATATGGGTTGGACGGGTTGGGTTTGAGGGTTGAAACCTGCAGGGTTTTATAAAGAGCGGAAGAATAAAAAGTTAAAAAAAGATAGCGGCCGACCTTTTAATTTTATAGGTTTGTATAGAGAACTAGATGAAAATTTGAAAAAGGTGGTTGACCTTTATATTTTTAGTGTTTTTCTAAAAAGAACAATATAATCTCTCTTAAAAACCTGATAAAGTAATTCTTAGGCTAGTATAAAATTGTTTAATTTACTCCGCCTGTACAAAAAATCCCTGAAATATATCAATTATATTGTAATTCTATGTCGTATATAGAATCCCCGAGATTATTAATTTGGATGATGATGATGAGCCTCCTGAAATAGGTACCACTATCTAGTCTGTAAAAGCTGAAGAAGTGGATTCAGGGATTCTTTCTGTGTCATTTAAATATAAATTAAAGCTCACAATCCATGATCTAGTTAATTTGGACAATTATAATTAATCTTCTGAAAGAGGTACCACTGTCCAATCTGTAAAAGCTAGAGAAGTGAATTCGTGGAATCACTCAGTGTAATCTCGATATAAGTCACCTAGACCTGTTGTCTTTATTGATTTGACTGTCCAGTCTCCAAAGTCTGAACAAGATACTAACAATTTTCATTCGAAGGCGGTTGATGATGAAGATAGTAAAAGAAATTATGTGCTTTGAAGGTGGTTGACTCAAGCGAGATTGCTGATCTTCTTAAGCTTGGTTCTTTGCTTCTTGGATATCATAATCATGTGTGTGGCATATGTGCGACAAAGCTAACATGATATCTTTTTATACCATGAAAGCAAGAAAAATATATTTTTGATACTACTTTTTTGAGATTAGGATTTTTCCGCGCTTTCTGTAGTGCCACAATTAGAATGAAATCATTTGTATACATAACTAGATCGACATCGTTTGTTCGACATTTGTGTGAAACAAATAGAAAGATATCGTTTGTGTGACATTTGTTCGAGTAATGGATTAAATGGATAACATGCCAAATGGGTATGTGAAAAATATGTGTCAGGCGGTTTAGGTTTGAGGATTGAAACTCACAGGTTTTAATAGAGAGTAGAAGAATAAAGAGTTTAAAAAAGATGACAACAGGCCTTTTAATTTTAGTGCTTTTGTATAAATAACGAGATGATAATTTGGAAAAAAGTGTTTGACCTTTTTGTTTTTAGTGTTTTTCTATAAAAGAAGAATGTATTATGTCTTCAAAACTTGATAAATTAATTCTAAATTAATTCTAAGGCTAGTATAAAATTGTCTAATTTACTCCGCCCCTAAAAAAACTCCCTGAAAGTCATCGATTAACATAGAAATTCTATGTCATATAAAGAATCCCCGAGATCATTAATTTGGAGGATGATGATGAGCCTCCGGAATTAGGTACCATTGTCCAGTTATTAAAAGCTGAAGAAGTGGATTCGAGAATTGTTTTGTGTGATTTGAAGATGAGTCAAAGCTCACAATCCTTGCGATAGTTAATTTGGACAGTGATGATGAATCTGCTGAAAGAGGTACAACTGTCCAATCTATAAAAACTTAAGAATTGGATTCGTGGAATCACTCAATGTCATCTTGAGATAATCACCTAGGCCAATTGAATATACTAGCAATTATCATTCAAAGGCGGTTGAAGATGAAGACAGTGAGAAGAAATTATGTGCTTCGAAGGTGGTTGACTCAAGAGAGATTGCTGATCTTCTTCAGCCTGATCCTTGGCTTCTTAGAACACACAATCAAAGTCATTTTTCATTTCTACATCATCCTCAACATATACCCCCCTTTTTTTAAAATATAGAAACATTTACACCTTCCATATTATGAACTCCCTTAATTTTTAGAGTGCAGTGCAGTGCAGTTCAATGTGCATTGGTTAGTTTCCCAATTTTGAATTTGCATTAAAATAATTAGCTCTTTTGTTTTTTTTCCAATGAATTCCCTTTTGTTATACTACTTTTTTTAAGCTACTAAGATGTTCTATTCCATTTTTGATGTGATTGCATGATACAACAAGAAGGACATCATTTGTGCGACGTATGTATGACACAACTGGAATGATATCATTTTATACCATGTGAGCAAGAAAAATATATTTTTCATACTACTTTTTTGTGATTATAATTATTCTGTGCCAATTTTGCTAATGCCACAATTTGAATGACATCATTTGTATGACACAACTAGAACGACATCGTTTGTGCAACGTTTGTGTGAAACAACTAGAATGATGTCTTTTATGTGACGTTTTTTTTGAGTAATGGATTAAATGGGTATCATGCCCAATGGGTATTTGAAAAATATTGGTCAGGAGGGTTGGGGTTCAGAGTTGAAACTTGCAGGTTTTTATAAAGAGCGGAAGAATAAAAAGTTAAAAAAGATGGAGGTCGGCCTTTTAATTTTAGAGGTTTGTATGGAGAATGAGATGAAAATTTGTAAAAGGCAGCTGTCCTCTTTATTTTTAGTATTTTTCTAAAAAGAAGAATTTAATCACTCTTCAAAACCCAATAAATTAATTCTTAGGCTAGTATAAATTGTTTAATTTACTCCGCCCCTACAAAAACTCCCTGAAATATATCAATTATATTGTAATTTTATTTCGTATAAAGAATCCCTGAGATTATGTGCTTTTAGAGGTGGTTGACTCAAGCGAGATTGCTGATCTTCATCAGCCTGGTTTTTGGCTTCTTGGATCTCATAATTAAATTTCTCTTCCATTTCTACATCATCCTCAACAGATACTAGCAATTATCATTCAAAGGCAGTTGAAGATGAAGACAGTGAGAAGAATTTATTTGCTTCGAAGGTGGTTGACTCAAGAGAGATTGCTAATTTTCTTCAGCCCGGTCCTTAGCTTTTTAGATCACACAATCAAAATCATTTTCCATTTTTACATCATCCTCAGCATATACCCCCTTCATTTGTTTTTTTGGTAAAATATAGAAACATTTATTCCTTCCATATTATGAACTCCCTTAATTTTTAGAGTGCAGTGCAGTGTAGTTCAATGCGCATTGGTTAGTTTCCCAATTTTGAATTTGCAATAAAAAAACTAGCTCTTATGTTTTGTTCAAATAATTCCCTTTTTTTATACCACCTATTTTTAGCTATTAAGATGTTCTGTTCCATATTTCGATGTGATTGCATGATACAACAAGAAAGACATCATTTGTGCGGCATATGTGTGACAAAACTGGAATGATATCGTTTTATACCCTGTGGGCAAGAAAAAATATTTTTCATACTACTTTTTTTGTGATTAGAATTATTCTGCTACAGTTTTGGTAATGCCACAATTTGAATGACATAATTTGTATGACACAACTAGAACGACATTTGTGCAACGTTTGTGTGAAGCAACTAGAACGATGTCTTTTATGTGACATTATTTTGAGTATTGGATTAAATGGGTAACATGCCCAATGGGTATTTGAAAAATATGGGTCAGGAGGGTTGGGGTTCAAGGTTGAAACTTGCAGGTTTTATAAAGAGCGGAAGAATAAAAAGTTTAAAAAAGATGGCGGCCGGCCTTTTAATTTTAGAGGTTTGTATGGAGAACGAGGTAAAAATTTGTAAAAGGCGGCTGGCCTCTTTATTTTTAGTATTTTTCTAAAATGAAGAATTTAATCTCTCTTCAAAACCCAATAAATTAATTCTTAGGCTAGTATAAAATTGTCTAGTTTACTCCGCCCCTGTAAAAACTCCCTGAAATATATCAATTATATTGTAATTATATGTCGTATAAAGAATCCCTGAGATTATGTGCTTTGAAGGTGGTTGACTCAAGCGAGATTGCTAATCTTCTTCATCCTGGTTCTTGGCTTTTTGGATCTCATAATCAAAGTTCTCTTCCATTTCTACATCATCCTCAACAGATACCCCCCTTTCTTTTTCTAAACTCTTGAAACATCTGCACCATCCATTTTATAAACTCCCTTAATTTTAGAGTACAGTGCAGTGCATATTGGTTAGTTTCACAATTTTTGAAACTGCATTAAACAAATTAGCTCTTTTATTTTGTTCAATTAATTCCCGTTTGTTATTCTACATTTGTTTTTACTTATTCAGATGTCTGGTGCCATTTTCGATGTGATTGCATGATATGACAACAAAGATATCATGTGTGCGGCTTATATGGGACACAACTAGAATGATATCTTTTTATACCATGAAAGCAAGAAAAACAATATTATTCATACTACTTTTTTGTGATTAGGATTTTTCTTTGCCACTTTTGGCAGTGCCACAATTAGAATGATATCATTTGCATAACACAATTAGACCAGCATTGGTTGTGCGACGTTTGTGTGAAACAACTAGAAAGATATCGTTTGTGCAACATTTGTTTGAGTAATGGACTAAATGGGTAACATGCCAAATGGGTATGTGAAAAATATGTGTTAGGTGGATTAGTTTGAGGATTGAAACTTGCAGGTTTTAATAGAGAGGAGAAGAATAAAAATTTAAAAAAGATGACAGCCGGCCATTTAATTTTAGAGCTTTTGTATAAAGAGAGAGATGAAAATTTGGAAAAAGGCGTTTGACCTTTTTGTTTTTAGAGTTTTTCTATAAAAGAAGAATGTATTATGTCTTCAAAACTCGATAAATTATTCTAAGGCTAGTATAAAACTGTCTAATTTACTCCTCCCCTACCACAACTCCCTGAAAGTCATCAATTAACATAGCAATTCTATGTCACATAAAGAATCCCCGAGATCATTAATTGGGAGGATGATGATGAGCCTCCGGAATCAGGTACCATTTTTCAGTTATTAAAAGCTGAAGAAGTGGATTTGAGGATTGTTTTGTGTCATTTCAAGATAAGTCAAAGCTCAAAATCCCTGCCATAGTTAATTTGGATAGTGATGATGAATCTATGAAAGAGGTACAACTGTCCAGTCTATATAAACTTAAGAATTGGATTCGTGGAATCACTCAATGTCATCTCGAGATAATCACCTAGGTCTATTGTCTTTATTGATTTGACTGTCCAGTCTCCAGAGGCTGAAGAAGATACTAGCAATTATCATTCAAAGGCGGTTGAAGATGAAGACAGTGAGAAGAAATTATGTGCTTCGAAGGTGGTTGACTCAAGAGAGATTGCTGATCTTCTTCAGCAAGGTCCTTGGCTTCTTAGATCACATAATCAAAGTCATTTTCCTTTTCTACATCATCCTCAACATATACCCCCCATTTTTTTTTGTAAAATATAGAAACATTTACACCTTCCATATTATGAACTTCCATAATTTTTAGAGTGCAGTGCAGTGCATTTCAATGTGCATTGGTTAGTTTCCAAATTTTGAATTTGCATAAAAACAATTAGCTCTTTTGTTTTGTTCGATTAATTCCCTTTGGTTATACTACTTTTTTTCTAGCTAATAAGATGTTCTGTTCCATTTTTGATGTGATTGCATGGTACACCAAGAAAGACATCATTTGTGTGGTGTATGTGTGATGCAACTGAATGATATGGTTTTATACCATGTGAGCAAGAAAAAAAAATTTCCATACTCTTTTTTTGTGATTGGAATTATTTTGCGCCAGTTACTATAATGCCACAATTTGAATGACATCATTTGTATGACACAACTAGAACGACATCGTTTGTGCAACTTTTGTGTGAAACAACTAGAACGATGTCTTTTATGTGACATTTGTTTGAGTAAATGGGTAACATGCCCAATGGGTATTTGAAAAATATGGTTCAGGAGGGTTGGGGTTCAGGGTTGAAACTTGCAGGTTTTTATAAAGAGCGGAAGAATAAAAAGTTAAAAAAAGTTGGCGGCCGGCCTTTTAATTTTAGAGGTTTGTATGGAGAACGAGGTGAAAATTTGTAAAAGGCGGCCAACCTCTTTATTTTTAGTATTTTTCTAAAAAGAAGAATTTAATCTCTCTTCAAAACCCAATAAATTAATTCTTAGGCTAGTATAAAATTGTTTAATTTACTCCTCCCTTACAAAAACTCCCTGAAATATATCAAATATATTGTAATTTTATGTCGTATAAAGAATTCCTGAGATTATGTGCTTTGATGGTGGTTGACTCAAGCGAGATTGCTGATCTTCTTCAGCTTGGTTTTTGGCTACTTGGATCTCATAATCAAAGTTCTCTTCCATTTCTACATCATCTTCAACAGATACCCCTTTTTTTTCTTCTAAATTCTAGAAACATCTGCACATTCCATTTTATAAACTCCCTTAATTTTAGAGTGCTGTGCAGTGCATATTGGTTAGTTTCCCAATTTTTTAAACTGCATTAAATAAATTAGCTCTTTTATTTGGTCAATTAATTCCCATTTTTTATACTATATTTTTTTAAAATTATTCAGATGTTCGGTGCCATTTTCAATGTGATTGCATGATACGACAACAAAGACATCATGCGTGCAGCGTATGTGTGACACAACGAGAATGGTATCTTTTTATACTATGAAAGCAAGCTACTTTTTTGTAATTAGGTTTTTTCTTCGCCACTTTCGGCAGTGCCACAATTAGAATGACATCATTTGCATGACACAACCAGACCAACATCGTTTGTGCGACGTTTGTGTGAAACAACTAGAAAGATATTTTTTGTGCAAAATTTGTTTGATTAATTGATTTAATAGGTAGCTTGCAAGATGGGTATCTGAAAAATATGTGTCAGGTGGGTTGGATTTGAGGATTGAAACTCGCAGGTTTTTATAGCGAGCATAAGAATAAACGTTTAAAAGGTGGGTGGCCTTTTTGTTTTTCGTGTTTTTCTATAAAAGAAGAATGTATTCTGTCTTCAAAACTCGAAAAATTAATTCTAAGGATAGTATAAAATTGTCTAATTTACTCCGCCCCTAAAAAAACTCCCTGAAAGTCATCAGTTAACATAGTAATTCTATATCATATAAAGAATCCATAAGATCACTAATTTCAGGATGATGATGAGCCTCTAGAAATAGGTACCATTGTCCAGTTTGTAAAACATGTAGAAGTGGATTCGAGGATTCTTTTGTGTCATTTCAAGATAAGTCAAAGACAACAATCCATGTGATAGTTAATTTGGACGATGATGATGAATCTCCTGAAAGAGGTACCATTGTCCAGTCTATAAAAGCTGATGAAGTGTATTTGTGGAATCACTCAATGTCATCCCGAGATAAGTCACCTACGCCTATTGTATTTATTGATTTGACTGTCCAGTCTCCAATGGCTGAAGAATATACTAGCAATAATCATTCGAAAGCGGTTGAAGATGAAAACAATGAGAATAACTTATGTGCTTTGAAGGTGGATGACTCAAGCGAAATTGTAGATCTTCTTCAGCCTGGGTCTTGGCTTCTTTAGATCACATAATCAAAGTCATTTTCCATTTCTACATAATCCTCAACAGATACCCCTTTTTCTTCTCTAAAATATAGAAACATTTACACCTTCCACATTATGAACTCCCTTAATTTTTAGAGAGTAGTGCATTGCGGATTTGTTAGTTTCCCAATTTTGAATTTGCATTAAACAAATTAGCTCTTTTGTTTTGTTCAATTAATTCCCCTTTGTTATACTACGTTTTTTTGCTATTAAGATGTCATGTTCCATTTTTGATGTGATTGCATGATACAACAAATAAGACATCATTTGTGCAGCGTATGTGTGACACAAGTGGAATGAAATCATTTTATACCATGTGAGCAAGAAAAAAATATTTTTCATACTATTTTTTTTGTGATTAGGATTATTCTGCGCTAGTTTAGGTAATGCCACAATTAGAATGACATCGTTGTATGACACAACTAGAACGACATAGTTTGTGCGACGTTTGTGTGAAACAACTAAAACGATATTGTTTATGCGATGTTTGTTTGAGTAATGGATTAAATGGGTAACATGCCCAATGGGCATTTGAAAAATATGGGTCGGGCGGGTTGGGTTTGTGGGTTGAAACCTGCAGGTTCTTATAAAGGGCGGAAGAATAAAAAGTTCAAAAAAGAAAGTGTTCGACCTTTTAATTTTATATGTTTGTATAGAGAACTAGATCAAAATTTGAAAATTGTGGTTGACCTTTATATTTTTAGTGTTTTTCTAAAAAGAACAATATAATCTCTCTTAAAAACACGATAAATTAATTCTTAGGCTAGTATAAAATTGTTTGATTTACTCCGCCCCTACAAAAACTCCCTGAAACATATCAAGTTATTGTAATTCAATGTCGTATAAATAATCCCCGAGATCATTAATTTGGAGGATGATGATGAGCCTCCTGAAATAGTTACCACTGTCCAGTCCGTAAAAGCTGAAGAAGTGGATTCAGGGATTCTTTCTGTGTCATTTCAAGATAAATCAAAGCTCACAATCCCCAAGATAGTTAATTTGGAAAATGATGATAAATTTTCTGAAAGAGGTACCAATGTCCAATCTATAAAAGATGAAGAAGTGAATTCATGGAATCACTTTGTGTAATCTCGATATAAGTCACCTAGGCCTATTGTCTTTATTTATTCGACTGTCTAGTCTCCAGAGGCTGAAGAAGATACTGGCAATTATCATTCAAAGGCAGTTGAAGATGAAGACAGATAGAAGAAATTATGCTCTTTGAAGGTGGTTGACTCAGGAGAGATTGCTGATCTTCTTCAGTTGGGTCCTTGGCTTCTTAGATCACACAATCAAAGTCATTTTCCATTTATACATCATCCTCAACATATACCCCCTTCAGTTTTTGTAAAATATAGAAACATTTACACCTTCCAAATTATGAACTCCCTTAATTTATAGAGTGCAGTGCAGTGTAGTTCAATGCGCATTAGTTACTTTCCCAATTTTGAATTTGCATTTAAAAAATTAGCTCATTTGTTTTGTTCAAATAATTCCCTTTTGTTATACTACTTTTTTTAGCTATTAAGATTTTCCGTTCCATTTTTGATGTGATTGCATGATACAACAAGAAAGATATCATTTGTGCGGCGTATGTGTGACACAACTGGAATGATATCGTTTTATACCATGTGAGCTAGAAAATAATATTTTTCATATTACGTTTTTTTGATTAGAATTATTCTGCGCCCGTTTCGGTAATGCCACAATTTGAATGACATCATTTGTATGACACAACTAGAACGACATCGTTTGTGCAACGTTTGTGTGAAACAACTAGAACGATGTCTTTTATGTGACATTTGTTTGAGTAATGGATTAAATGGGTAACATGCCTAATGGGTATTTGAAAAAAGAGCAGAAGAATAAAAAGTTAAAAAAAGATGGTGGCCGGCCTTTTAATTTTAGAGGTTTGTATGGAGAACGAGATGAAAATTTTTAAAAGGCGGCCTTTTAATCTCTCTTCAAAACCCAATAAATTAATTCTTAGGCTAGTATAAAATTGTTTAATTTACTCTGCCCCTACAAAAACTCCCTAAAATATATCAATTATATTGTTATTTTATGTCGTATAAAGAATCCCTGAGAATACGTGCTTTGAAGGTGGTTGACTCAAGCAAGATTGCTGATCTTCTTCAGCCTAGTTCTTGACTTCTTGGATCTCATAATCCAAGTTCTCTTCCATTTCTACATCATCCTCAACAGATACCTTTTTTTTTTCTATACTCTAGAAACATCTGCACCTTCCATTTTATAAACTCCCTTAATTTTAGAGAGCAGTGTAGTGCATATTGGTTAGTTTCCCAAAATTTGAAACTGCACCAAACAAATTAGCTCTTTTTATTTTGTTCAATTAATTCCCGTTTGTTATACTACATTTTTTTATTTATTCAGGCGTCCGGTGCAATTTTCAATGTGATTGCATGATACGACAGCAAGGACATCATGTGTGCGGTGTATGTGGGACAAAACTAGAATGATATCTTTTTATACCATGATAGCAAGAAAAAATATTTTTCATACAACATTTTTGTGATTAGGATTTTTCTTTGCCACTTTCGGCAGTGCCACATTTAGAATGACATCATTTGCATGACACAACTAGACCAACATCATTTGTGCGACATTTGTGTGAAACAACTAGAAAGATATCATTTGTGCGACATTTATTTGAGTAATGGATTAAATGGGTAACATGCCAAATGGGTATGTGAAAAATATGTGTCAGGCAGATTGGGTATGAGGATTGAAACTCACAGGTTTTAATAGAGAGCAGAAGAATAAAAAGTTTAAAAAAGATGACAGCCAGCCTTTTTATTTTAGAGCTTTTGTATAAGGAGTAAGATTACAACTTGGAAAAAGTCATTTGACCTTTTTGTTTTTAGTTTTTTTTCTATAAAATAAGAATATATTATGTCTTCAAAACTTGATAAATTAATTCTAAGGCTAGTATAAAATTGTCTAATTTACTCCGCCCCTAAAAAAATTCCCTGAAAGTCATCAATTAACATAGAAATTCTATGTCATATAAAGAATCCCCAAGATCATTAATTTGGAGGATGATAATGAGCCCCCGGAATTAGGTACCATTGTCCAGTTATTAAAAGCTGAAGAAGTGGATTCAAGGATTGTTTTGTATCATTTCAAGATGAGTTCACAATCCCTGCGATAGTTAATTTGGAGGATAATGATGAGCCTTCGGAATTAGGTACTATTTTCCAGTTATTAAAAGCTGAAGAAGTGGATTCGAGGATTGTTTTGTGTCATTTCAAGATAAGTCAAAGCTCAAAATCCCTGCGATAGTTAATTGGGACAGTGATAATGAATCTGCTGAAAGAGGTACAACTTTCCAGTCTGTAAAAACTTAAGAATTGGATTCGTGGAATCACTCAATGTCATCTCGAGATAATCACCGAGGCCTATTGTCTTTATTGATTTGACTGTCCAATCTCCAGAGGCTGAAGAAGATACTAGTATTTATCATTCAAAGGCGGTTGAAGATGAAGACAGTGAGAAGAAATTATGTGATTCGAAGGTGGTTGACTCAAGAGAGATTGTTTACTTTCTTCAGCCTAGTCCTTGGCTTCTTAGATCACATAATCAAAGTCCTTTTCCATTTCTACATCATCCTCAACATATACCCCCCTTTTTGTAAAATATAGAAACATTTACACCTTCCATATTATGAACTCCCTTCATTTTTAGAGTGAAGTGCAGTGCAGTTCAATGCGTATTGGTTAGTTTCCCAATTTTGAATTTGCATTAAAAAAACTAGCTCTTTTGTTTTGTTCAATTAATTCCCTTTTGTTTTACTACTTATTTTTAGTTATTCAGATGTTCTGTTCCATTTTTGATGTGATTCCATGGTACAACAAGAAAGACATAATTTGTGTGGCGTATGTGTGACACAACTGGAATAATATTGTTTTATACCATGTGAGGAAGAAAAAAAATATTTTTCATACTGCTTTTTTGTGATTTGAATTATTCTGTACGAGTTTCGGTAATGCCACAATTTGAATGACATCATTTGTATGACACAACTAGAACAACATTTGTGCGCAACATTTGTGTGAAACAATTAGAACGATGTCTTTTTTATGTGACGTTTGTTTGAGTAAAGGATTAAATGGGTAACATGCCCAATGGGTATTTGAAAAATATGGGTCAAGAGGGTAGGGGTTCGGGGTTGACACTTGCAGGTTTTTATAAAGAGTGGAAGAATAAAAAGTTAAAAAAAGATAGCAGCCGGCCTTTTAATTTTAGAGGTTTGTATGGAGAACGAGATGAAAATTTGTAAAAGGCAGCCGGCCTCTTTATTTTTAGTATTTTTCTAAAAAGAAGAATTTAATCTCTCTTCAAAACCCAATAAATTAATTCTTAGGCTAGTATAAAATTATTTAATTTACTCTGCCTCTACAAAAACTCCCTGAAATATATCAATTATATTTTATATTTATGACTTACAAAGAATCCCTGAGATTATGTGCTTTCAAGGTGGTTGACTCAAGCGAGATTGCTGATCTTTTTCAGCCTAGTTCTTGGCTTCTTGGATCTCATAATCAAAGCTCTTCCATTTCTACACCATCCTCAACAGATATCTCTTTTTTTTTTCTAAACTCTAGAAATATCTTCACCTTCCATTTTATAAACTCCCTTAATTTTAGAGTGCAGTGTAGTGCATATTGGTTAGTTTCCCAATTTTTGAAATTGCATTAAACAAATTAGCTCTTTAATTTTGTTCAATTAATTCCCATTTGTGATACTACATTTTTTTACTTATTAATATATCCGGTGCCATTTTCGATGTGATTGCATGATACAATAACAAAGACATCATGTGTGCGGCTTATGTGGGACACAACTAGAATGATATCTATTTATACCATGAAAGCAAGAAAATTTTTTTTCATACTTCTTTTTTGTGATTAGGATTTTTCCTTGCCACTTTCTGTAGTGCCACAATTAGAATGACATCATTTCCATGACACAACTAGATGAACATCGTTTGTGTGAAACAACTAGAAAGATATCGTTTGTGCGACATTTGTTTGAGTAATGGATTAAATGGGTAACAAGCCAAATGGGTATGTGAAAAATATGTGTCAGGCGGATTAGGTTTGATGATTGAAACTTGCAGGTTTTAATAGAGAGCAGAAGAATAAAAATTTTTTAAAAAATGACAGCTAGCCTTTTAATTTTAGATCTTTTGTATAAAGAGCGAGATGAAAATTTGGAAAAAGGCGTTTGACCTTTTTGTTTTTAGTGTTTTTCTATAAAATAAGAATGTATTATGTCTTCAAAACTCAATACATTTATTCTAAGGATAGTATAAAATTGCCTAATTTACTCTGCCCCTAAAAAAACTCCCTGAAAGTCATCAATTAACATCGCAATTCTATGTCATATAAAGAATCCCCGAGATCATTAATTTGGAGGATGATGATTACCCTCCGGAATTAGGTACCGTTGTCCAGTTATTAATAGCTGAAGAAGTTGATTCGAGGATTGTTTTGTGTCATTTCAAGATAAGTCAAAAAAAAAACCCTACAATGGTTAATTTAGACAGTGATGATGAATCTGTTGAAAGAGGTACAACATTCCAGTCTATAAAAACTTAAGAAATCGATTCGTGGAATCACTCAATATCATCTCGAGACAATCACCTAAGCCTATTGTCTTTGTTGATTTGACTGTCCAATCTCCAGAGGCTGAAGAAGATACTAGCAATTGTCATTCAAAGGCGGTTGAATATGAAGACAGTGAGAAGAAATTATGCGATTCGAAGGTGGTTGACTCAAGTGAGATTGCTGATATTCTTCAACCTGGTCCTTGGCTTCTTAGATCACACAATCAAAGTCATTTTCCTTTTCTACATCATCCTCAACATATACCCCCCCTTTTTGTAAAATATAGAAACATTTACCCCTTCCATATTATGAACTCCCTTAATTTTTAGAGTGCAGTGTAGTGCAGTTCAATGCGCATTGGTTAGTTTCCCAATTTTGAATTTGCATTAAAAATAATTAGCTCTTTTGTTTTGTTCAATTAATTCCCTTTTGTTATACTACGTTTTTTAGCTATTAAGATGCTCTGTTCCATTTTTTATGTAATTGCATGATACAACAAGAAAGATATCATTTGTGTAGCGTATGTGTGACACAACTGGAATGATATCGCTTTATACCATGTGAGCAGGAAAAAAATATTATTCATACTATTTTTTTATGATTAGAATTATCCTGCGCTAGTTATGGTAATGCCACAATTTGAATGACATCATTTGTATGACACAACTAGAACGACATTGTTTGTGCAACGTTTGTGTGAAACAATTAGAACAATGCCTTTTATATGACGTTTGTTTGAGTAATGGATTAAATGGGTAACATGCCCAATGGGTAATTGAAAAATATGGGTTAGGAGGGTTATGGTTCAAGGTTGAAACTTGCAGGTTTTTATAAAGACCGGAAGAATAAAAAGTTAAAAAAATATGGCGGCCGACCTTTTAATTTTAGAGGTTTGTATGGAGAACGAGATGAAAATTTGTAGAAGGTGACCTTTTAATCTCCCTTCAAAACCCAACAAATTAATTCTTAGGCTAGTATAAAATTGTTTAATTTACTCCGCCCCTACAAAAACTTCTTGAAATATATCAATTATATTGTAATTTTATGTCGTATAAAGAATCCGTGAGATTATGTGCTTTGATGGTGGTTGACTCAAGCGAGATTGATGATCTTCTTCAGCCTGGTTATTGGCTACTTTGATCTCATAATCAATGTTCTCTTCCATTTCTACATCATCCTCAACAGATACCCTTTGTTTTTCTAAAGTCTAGAAACATCTGCACCTTCCATTTTATAAACTCCCTTGCAGTGCAGTGCATATTGGTTAGTTTCCCAATTTTTAAAACTGCATTAAAAAAATTAGCTCTTCTATTTGGTCAATTAATTCCCATTTTTATACTACATTTTAAAAATTATTCAGATGTTTGGTGCCATTTTCAATGTGATTGCATGGTACGACAACAAAGACATCATGTGTGCAGCGTATGTGTGACACAACTAGAATGATATCTTTTTATACCATGAAAGCAAGAAAAAAATATTTTTCATACTACTTTTTTGTGATTAGGATTTTTCTTTGCCACTTTTGGCAGTGCAACAATTAGAATGACATCATTTGCATGACACAACCAGACCAACATAGTTTGTGCGGCGTTTGTGTGAAACAACAAGAAAGATATTGTTTGTGCGACATTTGTTTGATTAATTGATTTTATGGGTAGCATGCCAAATGGGTATCTGAAAAATATGTGTCAGTCGGGTTGGATTTGAGGATTGAAACTCGCAAGTTTTTATAGAGAGCAGAAGAATAAAAAGTTTAAAAGGCGGGTGACCTTTTTGTTTTTAGTGTTTTCTATAAAAGAAGAATGCATTCTGTCTTCAAAACTCAATAAATTAATTCTAAGGATAGTATAAAATTGTGTAATTTACTCCACCCCTAAGAAAACTCCCAGAAAGTTGTCAACCAACATAGCAATTCTATGTCATATAAAGAATCCATGAGATCACTAATTTGAGGATGATGATGAGTGTCTTGAAATAGGTACCATTGTCCAGTTTGTAAAACATGAAGAAGTGGATTCGAGGATTCTTTTGTGTCATTTCAAGATAAGTCAAAGACAACAATCCATGCAATAGTTAATTTGGACGATGATGATGAATATCCTGAAACAGGTACTACTGTCCAGTCTATAAAAGCTGAAGAAGTGGATTTGTGGAATCACTCAATGTCATCCCGAGATATGTCACCTAGGCCTATTGTATTTATTGATTTGACTGTCCAGTCTCCAGTGGTTGAAGAAGATACTAGCAATTATCATTCGAAGGCAGTTGAAGATGAATACAATGAGAATAACTTATGTGCTTTGAAGGTGGATGACTCAAACGTGATTGCAGATCTTCTTCAGCCTGGGTCTTGGCTTCTTTAGATCACATAATCAAAGTCATTTTCCATTTTTACATAATCCTTAACAGATACCCCTTTTTTCTCTCTAAAATATAGAAACATTTACACCTTCCACATTATGAACTCCCTTAATTTTTAGAGTGTAGTGCAGTGTGGATTTGTTAGTTTCCCAATTTTGAATTTGCATTAAACAAATTAGCTCTTTTGTTTTGTTCAATTAATTCCCCTTTGTTATACTACTTTTTTTTTCTTCTATTAAGATGTTATGTTCCATTTTTGATGTGATTGCATGGTACAATAAATAAGACATCATTTGTGCGGCATATGTGTGACACAACTGGAATGATATCATGTTATACCATGTGAGCAAGAAAAAAATATTTTTCATACTAATTTTTTGTGATTTGGATTATTCTGCGCCAGTTTTGGTAATGCCACAATTAGAATGACATCATTTGTATGACACCACTAGAACAACATAGTTTGTGCGACGTTTGTGTGAAACAACCAGAATGATATCGTTTATGCGGCGTTTGTTTGAGTAATGGATTAAATGGGTAACATGCCTAATGGGTATTTGAAAAATATGGGTCGGGTGGGTTGGGTTTGAGGTTTGAAACCTGCAGGATTTTATATACAGCGGAAGAATAAAAAGTTCAAAAAAGAAAGCGGCCGGCCTTTTAATTTTATAGGTTTGTATAGAGAACTAGATGAAAATTTGAAAAAGGTGGTTGACATCATTGGTATGACACAACTAGATCGACATTTTTTTCGCGAAATTTGTGTGAAACAACTAGAAAGATATCGTTTGTGCGACATTTGTTTGAGTAATGGATTAAATGGTAAAAATACCAAATGGGTATGTGAAAAATATGTGTCTGACGGGTTAGGTTTGAGGATTGAAACTCACAGATTTTTATAGAGAGCAGAAGAATAAAAAGTTTAAAAAAGATGACCTTTTTGGAAAGAGCGGTTGACCTTTTTGTTTTTAGCATTTTTCTATAAAAGAAGAATGTATTATGTTTTCAAAACTCGATAAATTAATTCTAAGGTGAGTATAAAATTGTCTAATTTACTCTGCCCCTAAAAAAATTCCCTAAAAGTCATCAATTAACACAACAATTCTATGTCATATAATGAATCCCCGAGATCATTAATTTGAAGGATGATGATGAGCCTCCGGAATTAGGTACCATTGTCCAGTTATTAAAAGTTGAAGAAGTGGATTCGAGGATTCTTTTGTGTCATTTCAAGATAAGTGAAAAGATCAAAATCCCAGCGATAGTTAATTTGGACAATGATGATGAATCTGCTGAACGAGGTACCACGGTCCAGTCTATAAAAGCTGAAGAAGTGGATTTGTGGAATCACTCAATGTCTTTATTGATTACCTAGGACTATTGTCTTTATTGGAATCACTCAATGTCTTTATTGATTACTCAATCTTGAGATAATCAACTAGGACTACTGTCTTTATTGATTTGACTATCCAGTCTCCAGAGGCTGAAGAAGATACTAGTAATTATCATTTAAAGGCAGTTGAAGATGAAGACAGTGAGAAGAAATTATGCGCTTTGAAGGTGGTTGACTCAAGAGAGATTGCTGATCTTCTTCAGCCTGGTTCTTGGCTTCTTAGATCACATAATCAAAGTCATTTTCCATTTCTACATCATCCTCAACATATACCCCCAATAATTTTCATACTACTTTTTTGTGATTAGAATTATTCTACGCCAGTTTCGGTAATGCCACAATTTGAATGACATTATTTGTATGATACAACTAGAACGATATCGTTTGTGCAACGTTTGTGTGAAACAACTAGAATGATGTCTTATATGTGACATTTTTTTGAGTAATGGATTAAATGGATAACATGCCCAATGGGTATTTGAAAAATATGGGTCAGGAGGGTTGGGGTTCAGGGTTGAAACCTGCAGATTTTTATAAAGAGCGAAAGAATAAAAGTTAACAAACTTTGGCGGTTGGCCTTTTAATTTTAGAGGTTTGTAGGGAGAACTAGATGAAAATTTGTAAGAGGAAGCTGGTCTCTTTATTTTTAGTATTTTTCTTAAAAGAAGAATTTAATCTCTCTTCAAAACCCAATAAATTAATTCTTAGGCTAGTATAAATTGTTTAATTTACTCTGCCCCTACAAAAACTCCCTGAAATATATCAATTATATTGTAATTTTATGTCATATAAAGAATCCCTTAGATAATTAATTTGGATGATGATGATGCGCCTACTGAAATAGGTAAAACTGTCCAGTCTGTGAAAGCGGAAGAAATGGATTCAGGGATTCTTTCTACTTAATTTAAAGATAAGTAAAAGCTCACAATATCTGAGACAGTTAATTTGGACAATGATGATGAATCCCTTGAAAGAGGTACAACTATCTAATCTGTAAAAGCCAAAGAAGTGAATTCGTGGAATCACTCAGTGTAATCTCAATATAAGTCACCTGGGCGTAATGCCTTTATTGATTTGACTGTCCAGTCTCCAAAGGCTGAAGAAGATACTAACAACTTTCATTCAAAGGCAGTTGACGATGAAGACAGTGAGAAGAAATTATGTGCTTTGAAGGTGGTTGACTTAAGCGAGATTGCTGATCTTCTTTAGCCTGGTTCTTGGCTTCATTGATCTCATTATCAAAGTTCTCTTCCATTTCTACACCATCCTTAACAGATACCCCCCTCCTTTTTTTTTCTAAACTCTAGAAACATCTGCACCTTCCATTTTATAAACCTACCTTAATTCTTAGAGTGTTGTGCAGTGTAAATTGGTTAGTTTTCAAAATTTTGAAACTGCATTAAACAAATTAGCTCTTTCACTTTGTTTAATTCATTCCCCTTTGTTATACTAATTGTTTTTACTTATTTGGATGTTCGGTGCCATTTTCTATGTGATTGCATGGTATAACAACAAAGACATCCTGTGTACGGCGTATGTGCGACATAACTAGAATGATATCTTTTTATACCATGAAAGTAAGAAAGAAATATTTTTCATACTAATTTTTTGTGATTAGGATTTTTCTGCGCCACTTTCGGTAGTGCCACTATTAGAATGACATCATTTGTATGACACAAATAGACCAACATCGTTTGTGCTACATTTGTGTGAAACAACAAGAATGATATCGTTTGTGCAACATTTGTTTGAGTAATGGATTAAATGGGTAACATGCCAAATGGTATCTGAAAAATATGTGTCTGGTGGGTTGGGTTTAAGGATTGAAATATGCAGGGTTTTATAGATAGCGGAAGAATAAAAAATTAAAAAAAGGTGGCGGCTAGCCTTTTAATTTTAGTGCTTTTTTATAGAGAGCGGGATGAAAATTTGGAAAAAGGTGGGTGACCTTTTTATTTTTAGTGTTTTTCTATAAAAGAAGAATGTATTCTGTCTTCAAAACTCAATAAATTAATTCTAAGTCTAGTATAAAATTATCTTATTTACTCCACCCCTAAAAAAACTCCTTGAAATTCATCAATTAACATAGCAATTCAATGTCATATAAAGAATCTCTAAGATCATTAATTTGGAGGATGATGATAAGCCTCTGGAAATAGGTTTCATTGTTTAGTTTGTAAAAGTTGAAGAAGTGGATTCGAGGATTTTTTTTGTGTCATTTCAAGATAAGTCAAAATCTACAATCCTTGCGATAGTTAATTTGGAAAATGATGATGAATCTCCTGAAAGAGGTACCACTGTCTAGTCTGTAAAAGCTGAAGAAGTGGATTCGTGGAATCACTCAATGTCATCTCGAGATAAGTCACCTAGGCTTATTGTCTTTATTGATTTGACTGTCCAGTCTCCAGAGACGGAAGAAGATACTAGCAATTATCACTCAAAGGTGGTTGAAGATAAAGACAGTGAGAATAAATTATGTGCTTTGAAGGTGGTTGACTCAAGCAAGATTGCTGATCTTCTTCAGCCTTGTTCTCGGCTTCTTGGATCTCATAATGAAAGTCTTCTTTCATTTGTACATCATCCTTAACAATTACCCCTTTATTTTTCTAAACTCTAGACACATTTGCACCATCCATTTTGTGAACTCCTATAATTCTTAGAGTGTAGTGCAGTGTAGATTGGTCAATTTCCCAATTTTGAAACTGGATTTAACAAATTAGCTCTTTGTTCAATTAATTCCCCTTTTTTATACTACTTTTTTTAAAAAGAGATTCAGATGTTCTGTGCCATTTTCGATGTGATTGCGTGATTAAAAAAGAAAGACATCATGCCGGCGAATTTGTGACACAACTAGAATGATGTTGTTTTATACAATGTGAGGAAGAAAAAAAATAATTTTCATACTACTTTTCTGTGATTACGAATTTTTTGCGCCACTTTAGGTAATTCCATAATTAGAATAACATTATTTGTAGACACAACTAGAACGACATCGTTTGTGCAAAATTTGTGTGACACAACTTAAATGATATCGTTTATAAGACGTTTGTTTGTGTAATGGATTAAATTGGTAACTTGCCCAATGGGTATTCCAAAAATGTGGGTCAAGCGGGTTGGGTTTAAGGTTTGAAACTTTCTAATTTTTATAAATAGTGGAAGGAAAAAAGTTAAAAAAAGATGGCGGCCGGCCTTTTAATTTTAGAAGCCTTGTATAGAGAGTGGGATGAAAAATTTAAAAAGGCGTCAAACCTTTTTATTTTTAGTTTTTTTCTAAAAAGAAGAATATATTCTCTCTTCAAAACCCGATAAATTAATTCTTAGGCTATCATAAAATTGTCTAATTTACTCCACCTACAAAAACTCCCTGAAATTCAACAATTAACCTAGTAATTCTATGTCATATAAAGAATCCATGAGATCATTAATTTGGAGGATGATGATGAGCCTCCTGAAACAGGTATGGGAGGTCGTTGCCGTACCTCTCAAAGTTAATATTTAGAAGACCTTAGTGCTCACTAACTACAACTAAGTAGATAGTGGCAAATTGGGGTCGTCCACGAAGAAGAGGGATTTTCCTAAGTGTTTAAACATATAATGTTGATATTAGGCTAGAAGTAATTATATATATATATATATATATATATATATATATATATATGCACACATATATATATATATACATATAAAAGCATGTAAAAAGGGGGGTGGGTGGGGTTTGGTTGGTTGGTTTTCCTAAGTTATGAAAATTAAAAGACAAGATAACTAGCAAAGTCAAGTAACTATGATAATCATCAAACAAACTAAGAAAAAGGGTTTTTAAAACTACAAAAACAAAGCCTTGGGGGAAATTGATATCCACTTCCAAACCTAATGTAGATCGAACCATTCACTCATTCTATCACATTTGTTACCTATGGGGAATGCCAATGGAAGATCAACATTCATTCCTTCTTAATAGTAATTTGCAAAGACAAAAAATGACCATTTGCAAACCTCGTTGACAATCACTCTAGGCAAACCACACCATAAAGGTATTTCATCAACACCATTATACACGAAGGACCATAGATTTGATAACAACAAGCCTTCTACCAAAGACATGGCCATTTAACCAAACATAGCATTCATTAGGCTACACCTAGAACAAACCACATTCAAGGTTCAACATTTCATTGCATCTATAGGATAAATATGAGAAAAATCCACATTAACATTCTTATCTAGCAAGAATCACAACACATTATGCACAAGAAGTTCTAAGTTCATGTTCTTAGATTTTCATGCAAAGGAGCTAAGGAATTCGTCACTTTCCTAACACCCTAACACTTCAATCATGCAAACACTTTCTATTCTCAAACAACACATGGCATAAATGAAGTAAAACATAGTATTAAGAACACATGAATGCTAAATAACAAAGACTCCAAGAACGAGTGAAACAATCTATTCACTACTTCCACCACTTGTTGTGAAGGTAAATCTTCCATCCTTCTAAGATGGTAGTTTGCAAGAGTGAATTTGACATCTCTTGTCAAACCTCACCAATGATTCCCTTAGTCGAAACATGACTAAGAGTATCCCATTGGTGGCATTGAGCACGAAGAATCAACAAGCTTGGCAACATTTATAAACACTACACCATGTCCAAGCATTTAACCAATTCATTCATTTGCACAAGATTAGCAAAGAACGATCGACATTCATTGACTTCTCTCATTTGCTACCTAAAAAAAACATGACAATGAATTCAAGATCAGCACATTCATCTAGCAATTATCAACACATCAACATCATTAAGAAGCTCTAACTCATGCTCTTGGATTCCACATTAAAAGAGGGGAGAATTAGCTACTTTCTCCCAACCCTAACAAGTAATCATACAAGCAATTCATATACTCAAGCTTCCAACAAAATCAATGCCATTAACAATTCACATTAAAGGCTCAATAAATTTACAATAGCAAAAGCACCAAATAGATAGATATGGTTCTTACTACATAGATATGGAAGCTTCAATCCATTGCTCCCAAAATTAAACTAAGCTAGATAATTAAAAAACATGATTAACCTACAAAAACTAATAAAAGAAAGAAAGAAAAACTAGGGTTTGAACCCAGAAAAATTGCAGGAAGAAGAAGGGTTCTCAAGAGGAGAGGATGAGGTGAGTATTTATAGTACAAAAAAGCAAGAAAGATTTATGGACATACGTCTGTTGCGAGTCACGACAGGTTCTTTGCGAGTCGGACGGAGCCCAGTTCCAGTATCTTGTTTTCTTTCTTCTTTTTGGTTCATGTCCTCCTCTTCACTTCACTTTTCTTCAATTCTTCAAGTATTTAAAATCTCAAATACAAGTCTCCAAATCTTCAAATCTTCAAATATATTCTTCAAAGTTTTCAAAGTCTTCAAACAAATTTCCTTGTCACACAAAATCCTCTAGAAAAGTAATAAAAGCATAAAATTTGCTTTTAACTCTCCTTAGAGAATTTCAAGACAAAATGCCACATTTAGAGCATAAAGTGTACAAAAGTGAATCCTAAAAGTCCTAATATAACCGTATAAAATGGGCACATCAAGGTACCAATGTCTAGTCTGTAAAAGCTGAAGAAGTTGATTCGGGGATTCTTACTGTGTCATTTCAAGATAAGTCAAAGCTCACAATCCCTGATATAGTTAATTTGGACAGTGATGATGAATCTCCTGAAAGAGGTACCACTGTCTAGTCTGTAAAAGCTAAAGAAGTGGATTCGTGGAATCACTCAGTGTTATCTCAACATAAGTCACCTAGACCTATTGTCTTTATTGATTTGACTTTCCAATCCCCATAGAGTGAAGAAGATACTAGAAATTTTCATTCGAAAGCAGTTGAACATGAATACAGTGAGAAGATATTATGTGCTTTGAAGGTGGTTAACTCAAGCGAGATTGTTGATCTTCTTCAGCCTAGTTCTTTGCTTCTTAGATCACATAATCAAAGTCATTTTCCATTTATACATCATCCTCAACAGACACCCCCTTTTGTTTCTTCAAAAATATATAAACATTTACACCTTCCATATTATGAACTCCCTTAATTTTCAGAGGGGAGTGCAGTGCAGACTGGTTAGTTTCCCAATTTCAAAACTGCATTAAACAAATTAGCTCTTTTGATTTGTTCAATTATTTCCCCATTGTTATACAACATTTTTTAGCTATTCAGATGTTCAGTTCCATTTTTGATGTGATTGCATGATACAACAAGAAACATATCATGTGTATTGGGTATGTGTGACACTACTATAATGATATCATTTTATACCATGTGAGCAAGAAAAAAATTCATATTATTTTTTTGTGATTATTATTTTTCTGTGCCACTTTTGGTAATGCCACAATTATAAAGATATCATTTGTATGACTGATGTGGCCATTTTATGCGGATATTTTAGGGTTTTTAGGATTAGGTTTTGGACAATTTTGTGCTCTGAATGTGGCATTTTGCCTTGAAATCATTTAAGGAGCGATAAAAGCGACTTTGGCATTTTTATCACTTTTTAGATGATTTTGTGTGACAAGGTGATTTGTTTGAAGACTTTGAAGATTTGAAGACTTTGAAAGATATCTTTGATGATTTGAAGACTTACATTTGAGCTTTGTGAAGATTTGAAGAAGTGAAGAGGTGAAGAAAGGAGAGCAAAGCAACGGATGAATGATGATCCAGGGTTCTCAGAATTTTCCGAGAAGAATCAGCCTTCAAGAGTGGCACCATTGGATTCCTCTTCTCGAGCACTATAAAATCAACTACAAGAACTCCCAAAACGGATCAACGGTTCACCCGGAGGAAGCAAAACAAAACAGAGCTGGAGTTACTGATTTGGTCGCGACTCGCGACGACAGCGTCCAGTCAGCCCTGCAGCAGCGTTTTTCTCCCCTTTTTCTTCCCCTATAAATACCTCTTCACCCCCTTCTTTCCACAGCTTTTGGCCCCTGTTCTTGGGCCAAAACCCTAGTTTTTCTCTTCTTCTTTTCTTAGTTTCTATGTCTTTTGTTATTCTAGAGTAGTTATTGTACTTGGGAGCAAGGATTGAAGCTTCCATATCTATGTAGCAAGAACTCATTTTATCTATCTATTTGGTGTTTTTGCTATTGTGCATTTAGTGTGCTTTGAATGTTAATTGTTGATTTCATTGATGTTGTTGAAAGCTTGAGCATATGAAATACTTGTATGAATTGCTAGCTAGGGTTTGGGGGATTTGGGTTGATTTCCCCCCTTTTCTTGTTAGGAATGTCTGAGTATGATTTAGAGCTTTTGATTGTGTTGATGGATTGATAATGTGCTAGATGAATGTGATTGATGTTGAA
The DNA here is from genome assembly GCA_037428765.1 of Rubia yunnanensis. Lineage (NCBI taxonomy): Eukaryota > Viridiplantae > Streptophyta > Magnoliopsida > Gentianales > Rubiaceae > Rubia > Rubia yunnanensis. Next base: position 126,393,803 of record CM075062.1, read on the forward strand.
CTCTTCGTCACGTTCGTTTGTGTAGCAAACGAGAGAGTTATATGCTCTTGGATGAATGTGCGTTGCACGTTCATCCAATCTCGTGTAATTGCATGAATTGGTTAAATGCTTAGTCACGGTGTAGTGGTTATAAGCATTGCCAAGCTTGTTGGTTCTTCGTGATTAAATGCCACCAATGGGATACCTTGAGTCATGGTCGCGACAACGGGAGTCATTGGTGAGGTTTGACGAGAGATGTCGAACTCACTCTTCCAAACTACGAACTAAGAAGGATAGGAGTTTAGTCTCCACAACAAGTAGTTGAAGTATTGAATAGATGATTTTAATTCATCCTTGAAGCATTTGTTATTTAGCATTTGTGTATTCTTGATGGTGTGTTTCACTTCATTTGTGCCATGAGTTGCTTGAGCATAGGGAGTGCTTGTATGATTGAATTGGTTAGGTGTTAGGAACGTGACGAATTCCGTAGCTCCTTTGCATGAAAATCTATGAGCGTGAACTTAGAACTTCTTGTGCATAACGTGTTGTGATTCTTGCTAGATGGGTATGTTGATGTTGAGTCATGTAATGCTATATGATAGAATGAGTGAATGATTCAATGACCTACATTAGATTTGGAAGTGGATATCCCTTGCCCCCAAGGCTTTTTATCTTTGTAGTTTTAAAACCCTTTTTCTTAGTTTTGTTTAATGATTAGGATAGTCACTTGACCTTGCTAGTTATCTTGTCTTTTTACTTTCGTAACTTAGGAAAACCAACCAACCAATCCCCCCATTTTACTTGCTTTTATGTGTGTGTATATATTTTATCCTAGCATAATATTAACCATTTGTGCTTAAGCGCTTAGGAAGATCCCTCTTCTCCTTGGACGACCCCGATTTGCCGCTATCTACCTAGTTGTAGAAAGTAAGCAAAAAGGGCTTACAAATTATCTTTTGCATAGGGGTGCGACGACCGCCCGCTATCAATGACACAACTAGAACAACATTGTTTGTGTGATGTTTGTGTGAAACAACTAGAACGATATCGTTTATGAGATGTTTGTTTAAGAAATGGATTCAATAGGTAACATACCCAATGGGTATTTTTAAAATATGGATCAGGCAGGTTGGGTTTGAGGGTTGAAACCTGCAGGATTTTATAGAGATTGGAAGAATAAAATTTTTAAAAAATGGCGGTCAGCCTTTTAATTTTAGAGCTTTAGTATGAGAGCGGTATGAAAATTTTGAAAAATGTGGATGACCTTTTTATTTTTAGTGTTTTTGGAAAAAGAAGAATGTATTCACTGTTCAAAACCTGATAAATTAATTCTTAGGCTAGTATAAAGTTTTCTAATTTACTCTGCCCCTCAAAAAACTACCTGAAATTCATCAATCAACATAGTAATTCTATGTCATATAAGGAATCCCTGAGATCCTTAATTTGGAGGATGACGATGAGCCTCTTGCAATAGGTACCACTGTCCAGTTTGTAAAAGCTGAAGTAGTGGATTCAGGAATTCTTTCTGTATCATTTCAAGATAAGTCAAAGCTCACAATCCCTGAGATAGTTAATTTGGACAATGATGATGAATCTCCTAAATGAGGTACCACTGTCAAGTCTGTAAAAGCTGAAGAAGTGTATTCGTGGAATCACTCAGTGTTATCTCAATATAAGTCACCTAGGCATATTGTCTTTATTGATTTGACTGTCCACTCTCCAGAGGCTGAAGAAGATACTAGCAATTTCAATCAAAGGTGGTTGAAGATGAGGACAGTGAGAAGAAATTACGTACTTTGAAGATGGTCAACCTTAAACGAGATTGCTAATCTGATTCAGCCTAATTCTTGGCTTCTTGGATCTCATAATCAAAGTCTTCTTCCATTTCTACATCATCATCAACAAATACACCTTTGTTTTTCTAAACTCTAGAATTATTTGCAACTTTCTTTTATGAACTCTCTTAATTCTTAGAGTGCAGTGCCGTGCATATTGGTTAGTTTCCCAATTTTGTAACTACATTAAACAAATTAACTCTTTTGTTTTGTTCAATTAATTCCCCTTCGTTATGCTACTTTTTTTTAGATATTAAGATGTTCCGTGCCATTTTAGATGTGATTACATGTTACAAAAAAAGACATCATGTGCGGCGTATGTGTGACACAACTAGAATGATATCGTTTTATACCATGTGAGTAAGAAAAAATATTTTTCATACCACTTTTTTTTGTGATTAGGATTTTTCTACGCCACTTTTGGTAATGCCAAAATTAGAATGACATCATTTGTATGACACAATAGAACGACATCGTTTGTGCAACGTTTGTGTGAAACAACTAAAACGATATTGTTTATGCAACGTTTGTTTTAGTAATGGATTAAATGGGAACATTCACAATGGGTATTTGAAAACTATGGGTCTGGTTGGTTGGGTTTGATGGTTGAAACCTGTAGGTTTTTTATAAAGAGCGAAAGAATAAACAGTTCAAAAAATATGGCGGCCGACCTTTTAATTTTAGAGTTTTTTATTAAGACCGGGATGAAAATTTGAAAAATGCGGCACACCTTTCTATTTTTAGTGTTTTTCTAAAAAGAAGAATGTAATCTCTCTTCAAAATCCGATAAATTAATTCTTAGGCTAGTATAAAACTATCCAATTTACTCTGCCCCCACAAAAATTCCCTGAAATGCATCAATTAACATAGTAATTCTTTGTCATATAAAGAATCCCTGAGATCATTAATTTGGAGGATGATGATGAGCCTCCTGAAATAGGTACCACTATCCAGTTTGTAAAAGCTCAAGAAGTGGATTCGTGGATTCTTTCTATGTCATTTCAAGATAAGTTAGAACTCACAATCCCTGAGATAGTTAATTTGGAAATTAATGATGAATCTCCTGAAACAGTTACCACTGTCCAGTCTGTAAAATCTGAAGAAGTGGACTCGTGGAATCACTCAGTGTCATCTCAATACAAGTCAAGTAGGCATATTATCTTTATTGATTTGACTGTCTAGTCTCCAGAGGCTAAAGAAGATAATAGCAATATTCATTCGAAGGCAGTTGAAGAAGAAATTTTGTTCTTTGAAGGTGGTTAACTCAAGCGAGATTGCTGATCTTCCTCAGCCTGTTTCTTAGCTTCTTAAATCACATAATCAAAGTCATTTTCCATTTCTACATCATCCTCAACAGATATTCCTTTTTTTTCTTAACTCTAGAAACATTTATACCTTCCATATTGTGAACTCCCTTAATTTTTAGAGTGCAGTGTAGTGTAATGCTGATTGGTTAGTTTCCAAATTTTGAAACTGCATTAAAAAAATTAGCTCTTTTTTTGGTTCAATTACCCCTTTTTTATACTACCTTTTTTTAGATGTTCAGATATTCCATTCCACTTTTGATGTGATTGCATGATACAACAAGAAAGACATCATATCTGCAGCGAATGTATGACCCAACTAAAATGATATTGTTTATGCTACATTTTTTTTAGTAATGGATTAAATGGGTAACATGGCCAATGGGTATTTGAAAAATATGGGTCTGGTGGGTTGGGTTTGAGGGTTGAAACCTACAGGTTTTTATAAAGTTAAAAGAATAAAAAGTTAAAAAAATATGGCAGTCGACCTTTAAAATTTAGAGCATTTGTATAGAGAGTGGGATGAAAATTTTAAAAAGGTGACACACCTTTTTATTTTTCGTGTTTTTCTAAAAGGAAGAATGTAATCTCTCTTCAATATCAGATAAATTAATTCCTAGGATAGTATAATATCGTCTGATTTACTCCGCCCCTGCAAAAACTCACGAAAAGTCATCAATTAGCATAGTAATTCTATGTCATACAAAGAATCCCTGAGATCATTAATTTGGAGGATGATAATGAGCCTCCTAAAATAGGTACCGCTGTCCAGTTTGTAAAAGTTGGAGAAGGGGATTCAGGGATTCTTTCTTCGTCATTTCAAGATAAGTTAAATCTCACTGTCCCTGAAATAGTTAATTTGGACAATGATGATGAATCTCCTGAAAGAGGTACCACCGTCAAGTCTGTAAAAGCTGAAGAAAGTGGACTCGTGGAATCACTCAATGTCATATCGATATATAAGTTATCTAGGCCTATTGTATTTATTGACTTGACTGTCTAGTCTCCAGGGGCTGAAGAAGATACTAGCAATTATCATTCAAGGGCGGTTGAAGAGGAAGATAGTGAGAAGAAATTATATGCTTTGAAGGTGGTTAACTCAAGCGAGATTGCTAATTTTTTTCAGCCACGTTCTTGGCTTCTTGGATCTCATAATGAATGTCTTCTCCATTTTCTAAACTCTATAAACATTTGCACATATTGTGAACTCCCTTAATTCTTAGAGTGCAGTGCAGTGTAGATTGATCAGTTTCACAATTTCGAAACTGCATTTAACAAATTAGCTCTTTTGTTTTGTTCAATTAATTCCCCTTTGGTATACTACTTTTTTTAGCTATTCAGATGCTACGTGCCCTTTTCGGTATGATTGCATGATTAAACAAGAAAGACATCATGTGTGCAACGATTGTGTAACACAACTAGAATGATGTTGTTTTATACCATGTGAGTAAGAAAAAAAATTCATACTACTTTTTTATGACTAGGTTTTTTCTGCATCACTTTTGGTAATGCCACAATTAGAATGAAATAATTTGTATGACACAACTAGAAAGACATCGTTTGTGCGACGTTTGTGTGAAACAACTAAAACGATATCATTTATGAGTTTTTTGTCTGAGTAATGGATTAAATGGGTAACATGCCCAATGGGTATTTGAAAAATATGGGTTTTGTAGGTTGGGTTTAGGGGTTGAAACCTCCAGTTTTTTAGAAAGAGCGTAAGAATAAAAAGTTCAAAAAAGATGGCGGCCAACCTTTTAATTTTAGAGGTTTTGTATAGAGAGCTAGATGAAAATTTGGAAAATGTTGTTGACCATTTTATTTTTCGTGTTTTTCTAAAAAGAAGAATCTAATCTCTCTTCAAAATCCGATAAATTAATTCTTAGGCTAGTATAAAATTGTCTAATTTACTCTGCCCCTACAAAAAGTCTCTGACACTCATTAATTAACACAGTAGTTCTATGTCATATAAAGAATCCCTGAGATCATTAATATGGAGGATGATGATGAGCCTTCTGAAATAGGTACCACTGTCTAGTTTGTAAAACCTGAAGAAGGGGATTCGGGGATTTTTTCTATGTTATTTCAAGATAAGTTAAAGCTCACAATCCCTGAGATAGTTAATTTTGACAATGATGATGAATCTTTAGAAAGAGGTACCACTGTCTAGCCTACAAAAGCTGAAGAAGTGGTCTTGTGGAATCACTTAGTGTCATCTTGATATAAGTCACCAAAGCATATTGTCTGATTTGAGTGTCTAGTCTCCAGAGGTTGCAGAAGATACAAGCAATTATCATTCGAAGGCGTTCAAAGATGAACACAATTTTGAAACTGCATTTGACAAATTTTGCAATTTATTTTGTTCGGTTAATTCCCCTTTGTTAAAGCTATTCAGGTGTTTGATGCCATTTTTGATGTGATTGCATGATTAAAAAAGAAAGACATCATGTGTGCGGCGAATGTGTGACACAACTAGAATGATGTCATTTTATACCATTTGAGCAAGAAAAAAATATATTTTTCATACTACTTTTTTCTGATTAGGATTTTCCGTGCCACTTTCGGTAATGCCACAATTAGCACATAATTTGTATGACAAAACTAGAACTACATCGTTTGTGCGACATTTTTGTGAAACAACTAAAACAACATGCGGCGTTTGTTTGCATAATGGATTAAATGGGTAACATGCCCAATGGGTATTTTAAAAATATGGGTCTGGAAAATTGGGTTTGAGGGTTGAAACCTGCAAGTTTTTATAAAGAGAGGACAAATAAAACGATAAAAAAAAATGGCGGCCGGCCTTTTAATTTTAGATGTTTTGTATAGAGAGCAAGATGAAAATTTGAAAAAGGCGGCTGACCTTTTTATTTTTTGTGTTTTTCTAAAATGAAGAATGTAATCTCTCTTTAAAATCCAATAAATTAATTCTTAGGCTAGTATAAAATTGGCTAATTTACTCTGCCCCTACAAAAAATTCCTGAAATTCATCAATTAACATAGTAGTTCTATGTCATATATAGAATCCCTGAGATCATTAATTTGGAGGATGAGTATGAGCCTCCTGAAATAGGTACCACTGTCTAGTTTGTAAAAGCTGAAAAAGTGGATTCAGGGATTCTTTCTATGCCATTTCAAGATAAGTCAAAGCTTATAATCCCTGAGATAGTTAATTTGGACATTAATGATCAATCTCCTAAAAAAGGTACAACTGTCCAGTCTGTAAAAGCTGAAGAAATGAACTTGTGGAATCACTCAGTGTCATCTCGATATAAGTTACCTAGGTCTATTGTCTTTATTGATTTGATTGTCCAGTCCCCAGAGGCTGAAGAAGATACTAGCAATTATCATTCTCAAGCGATATTGCTGATCTTCTTCATCCTGGTTCTTGGCTTCTTTGATCTCATAATGAAAGTCTTCTTCCATTTCTACATCATCCATAACATATACCCCTTTATTTTTCTAAACACTAGAAACATTTGCACCTTCCATTTTGTGAACTCCCTTAATTCTTAGAGTGCAGTGTAGTGTATATTGGTCAGTTTCCCAATTTTGAAACTGCATTTAACAAATTAGCTCTTTTGTTTTGTTTAATTAATTCCCCTTTGTTATACGTTTTTGAGCAATTCAGATGTTATGTGCCATTTTCATTGTGGTTGCCTGATTCAACAAGAAAGACATCATGTGTGCGAAAAATGTGTGACCCAACTAGAATGATGTCATTTTATACCATGTGAGCAAGAAAATAAATATTTTTCATACTACTTTTTTGTGATTAGGATTTTATAGCACCACTTTAGGTAATGCCACAATTAGAATGACATAATTTTAAGTACACAACTAGAACGACATCGTTTGTGCAACATTTGACTAAAAAAACTAAAACGATATTATTTATGAGAAGTTTATTTGAGTAATGGATTAAATGGGTAACATGCCCAATGGGTAATTGAAAAATATATGTCGGGCGGGTTGGGTTTAAGGGTTGAAACCAATAGGTTTTTATAAAGAGGGGAAGAATAAAAAGTTCAAAAAATATGGCGGCCAACCTTTTAGTTTTAGAGGTTTTGCATAGAGAGCGAGATGAAAATTTGGAAAAGGCGGCTGACCTTTTTATTTTTAGTGTATTTCTAAAAATAAGAATGTAATCTCTCTTCAACGTCCGATAAATTAATTCTTAGGCTAGTATAAAATCTTCTAATTTTCTCCGCCCCTAAAAAAACTCCTTGAAATTCAATAATTAACATATTAATTCTATGTCATATAAAGAATCCCTGAGATCATTAATTTTGAGAATGATGATGAGCCTCCTGAAATAGGTACCACTGTCTAGTTTGTAAAAGCAGAAGAAGGGGATTCTGGGATTCTTTCTGTGTCATTTCAAGATAAGTCAAAGCTCACAATCCATGGAATTGTTATTGATTTCACTGTCTAGTCTCCAGAGGCTGAAGAAGATACTAGCAATTATCATTCAAAGGCGGTTGAAGATGAAGACAGTGAGAAGAAATTATGTGCTTTGAAGGTGGTTGGCTCAAGCGAGATTGCTGATCTTCTTCAGCTTGGTTCTTGGCTTCTTGGATCTCATAATGAAAGTCTTCTTCCATTTCTACATCATCCTTAACAGATAACCCTTTATTTTTCTAAATTCTAGGAACATTTGTACTTTCCATTTTCTGAACTCCCTTAATTTTTAGAGTGCAGTGCAATGTAGATTGATCAGTTTCCCTATTTTGAAACTGCATTTAAAAAAATAGCTCTCTTTTTGTTCAATTAATTCCACTTTGTTTTACTACTTTTTTTTAAAGCTATTCTGATGTTTGGTGCCATTTTCAATGTGATTGCATGATTCAACAAGAAAGACATCATGTGTGTGGAAAATGTTTGACACAACTAGAATGATGTCGTTTTATACCATGTGAGAAAGAAAAAAATATTTTTCATACCACTTTTTTGTGATTAGGATTTTTCTGCGCCACTTTCGTAATGCCACAATTAGAATTACATCATTTGTATGAAACAACTAGAATGACATCATTTGTGCGACGTTTGTGTGAAACAAATAAAACGATATCATTTATGAGATGTTTGTTTGAGTAATGGATTAAAGGGGTAACATGCCTAATGGGTATTCGAAAAATATGGGTTGGGCGGGTTGGGTTTAAGTGTTGAAACATGAAGGTTTTTATAAAGAGCGGAAGAATAAAAAGTCCAGAAAAGATGGCGGTCGACCTTTAATTTTATCAGTTTTGTATAGAGAGCGGGACGAGAATTTGAAAAAGGCGTCTGACCTTAGGCTAGTATAAAATTGTCTAATCTACTCCGCCCCTAAAAAAACTCATTGAAACTCAACAATTAATATAGTAATTCTATGTCATATAAAGAAACCATGAGATCATTAATTTGGGGGATGATGACGAGCCTCCTGAAATGGTTACCACTGTCTATTCTATAAAAGCTAAAGAAGTGGATTCAGGGATTCTTTCTGTGTCATTTCAATATAAGTCAATGCTCACAATCCCTGAGGTAGTTAATTTGGACAATGATGATGAATCTCCTGAAAGAGGTACCACTGTCCAGTCTGTAAAAGCTGAAGAATTGGATTAGTGGAATAACTTAGTGTTATCTAGATATAAGTCACCTAGCTATTGTCTTTATTGGTTTGTCTATCCAATCTGTAGAGGCTTAAGAAGATACTAGCAATTTTCATTCGAAGGCAGTTGATGATGAAGACAGTGAGAAGAAATTATGTGCTTTGAAGGTGGTTAACTCAAGCGAGATTGTAGATCTTCTTCACCCTGGTTCTTGGCTTCTTAGATCACATAATCAAAGTCATTTTACATTTCTACATTAACCTCAACAAATACCCCTTTTTTTAAAACTCTATAAACATTTACACATTCCATATTATGAACTCCCTTAATTTTTAGAGTCCAGTGCGGATCGATAAGTTTCTCAATTTTGAAACTGCATTAAAAACATTAGCTCTTTTGTTTTGTTCAATTAATTCCCCTTTGTTATACTACTTTTTAAAGCTATTCAGATGTTCCGTTCCTTTTTCGATGTGATTGCATGATACAACAAGAAGGATATCATTTGTGCAGCGTATATGTTGCACAACTAGAATGATATCGTTTTATACAATGTGGGCAAGGAAAAAAATTCATACTACTTTTTTGTGATTAGGATTTTTCTGCGCCAGTTTGATTAATGCCACAATTGGAATGACATCATTTGTATGACACAACTAAAATGACAATGTTTGTGCGACATTTGTGTGAAACAATTAGAATGATATCGTTTATGCGACGTTTGTTTAGTAATGGATTAAATGGGTAACATGCCCAATGGGTATTTGAAAAATATGGGTCCGATGGGTTGGGTTTGAGGGTTGAAACCTGCTGGTTTTTATAAAGAGCGGAAGAATATTTTTTTTAAAAGATGTCATCCGGCATTTTAGTTTTGGAGGTTTTGTACAAAGAACGTGCTGAAAATTTGAAAAAGGTGGCTGACCTTTTTATTTTTAGTGTTTTTCTAAAAAGAAGAATGCAATCTCTCTTCAAAAACCTGATAAATTAATTCTTAGGCTAGTATAAATTTGTTTAATTTACTCTGCCCCTACAAACACTCCCTGAAATTCCTCAATTAACATAGTAATTCTATGTCATATAAAGAATCCCAGAGATCATTAATTTTGAGGATGATTATGAGCCTCCTTAAATAGGTACCACTGTCCAGTCTGTAAAAGATGAAAAAGTGGATTCGAGGATTCTTTCTATGTCATTTCAAGATAAGTCAAAGCTCACAATCTCCTAGATAATTAATTTTGACGATAATGACGAATCTTCTGAAAGAGGTACTAGTCTCCAAGCTGTAAAAGATAAAGAAGTGAATTTGTGGAATCACTCAGTGTAATCTCGCTATAAGTCACCTAGGCCTATTGTCTTTATTGATTTGACAGTCCAGTCTCCCGAGGCCGAAGAAGATACTAACAATTTTCATTTGAAGGCTGTTGAAGATGAAGACAATGAGAAGAAATTATGTGCTTTGAAGGTGGTTGAGTAAAGCGAGATTGCTGATCTTCTTCAACCTAGTTCATGGCTTCTTTGATCTCAACAAATACCCTTTTTTTATTCTAAACTATAGAAACATTTGCACCTTACATTTTATAAACTCCCTTAATTCTTAGAGTGCAGTGCAGTGCAGATTGGTTAGTCTCCCAAGTTTTGAAACTACATTAAACAAACTAGCTCTTTTATTCTGTTCAATTAATTTCCTTTTGTTTTACTACTTTTTTTTTTACTTATTCAGATGTTCGGTGCCATTTTCAATGTGATTGCATGATACAACAACAAGGACATCATGTGTGCGGCATATGTGTGACACAACTAGAATGATATCATTTTATACCATGTAAGCAAGAAAAAAAATAATTTTCATACTACTTTTTTGTGATTAGGATTTTTTTGCACCACTTTCAGTGGTGCCACAATTAGAATGACATCATTTGTATGACACAACTAGACCAACATTGTTTGTGTGATGTTTGTGTGAACAACTAGAAAGATATCGTTTGTGCGATGTTTGTTTGAGTAATGGATTAAATGGTTAACATGCCAAATGGGTATCTGAAAAATATGTGTCAGGCGGGTTGGGTTTGAGGATTGAAACTTGTAGGTTTTTATAGAGAGTGAAAAAATAAAAAGTTAAAAAAAGATGGCGGCCGGCCTTTTAATTTTAGAGCTTTTGTAAAGAGAGCCGGATGAAAATTTGGAAAAAGGTGTGTGACCTTTTTATTTTTCTTTTTTTTTCCATAAAAGAAGAATATATCCTATCTTTAAAAATTGATAAATTAAATCTTAGGCTAGTATAAAATTGTATAATTTACTCCGCCCCCATAAAAACTCCCTGAAATTCATCAATTAACATAGTAATTCTATGTCATATAAAGAATCCCCGAGATCATTAATTTTGAGGATGATGAGCCTCCGGAAATAGGTACCATTGTCCTGTCTGTAAAAGATGAAGAAATGGATTTTAGGATTCTTTTGTGTCATTTCAAGATAAGTCAAAACTCACAATCCTTGAGATAGTTATTTTGGAAAATGATGATGAATCTCCTGGAAGAGGTACCACTATCCAATTTGTAAAAGGTGAAGAAGTGGATTCGTGGAATCACTCAATGTCATCTTGAGATTAGTCAACTAGGCCTATTGTCTTTATTGATTTGACTGTCCAATTTGTCTGAGTAAAGGATTAAATGGCTAACATGCCCAATGGGTATTTGAAAAATATAGGTCTGACAGGTTGGGTTTGAGGGTTGAAACCTGCAAATTTTTCTAAAGAGCGGAAGAATAAAAAGTTCAAAAAAGATGGCGGCCGGCCTTTTAATTTTAGATCTTTTGTATAGAGAGCGAGATGAAAATTTGAAAAAGGTGGCTGACCTTTTTAATTTTGGTGTTTTCTAAAAAGGAGAATGTAATCTCTTTTCAAAATCCGATAAATTAAATCTTAGGCTAGTATAAAATTGGCTAATTTATTCTACCCCTACAAAAACTTTCTAAAATTCATCAATTAACATAGTAATTCTATGTCATATATAGAATCCCTAAGATCATTAATGTTGTGCGGAATACCCGAGAAAGAACAAGCAAAGAAAATAAAGCGAAGACCCCCGTACCAACCTGTCGAAGCGGCTAATACGTATTCAAGGCATACCAACAATTAATTTGGAGGATGAGGACGAGCCTCCTGAAATAGGTACCACTGTCCAGTTTTTAAAAGCTGAAGAAGGGGATTCGGGGATTATTTCTTAGTCATTTCAAGATAAATCAAAGCTTATAATCCTTGAGATAGTTAATTTGGACAATGACGATGAATCTCTTAAAAAAGGTACAACTGTCAAATCTGTAAAAGCTGAAGAATTGGACTCGTGGAATCACTCGGTGTCATCTCGATATAAGTCACCTGGGTCTATTGTCTTTATTGGTTTGATTGTCCAGTCTCCAGAGGCTGAAGAAGATACTAGCAATTATCATTTGAAGGCGGATGAAAATGAAGACAGTGAGAAGAAATTATGTGCTTTGAAGGTGGTTGACTCAAGCGAGATTGCAGATCTTCTTCAGCCTGGTTCTTGGCTTCTTAGATCACATAATAAAAGTCATTTTCCATTTCTACAACCTCCTCAACAGATCCCCCTTTTTTCTAAACTCTAGAAACATTTGCACCTTTAATATTATGAACTCCCTTAATTTTTAGAGTACGGTGCAGATTGGTTAGTTTCCCAATTTGGTAACTGTATTAAACAAATTAACTCTTTTGTTTTGTTCAATTAATTCCCCTTCAATGTACTACTTTTTTAGCTATTCAGATGTTTCGTTCCATTTGCAATGTGATTGCATGATACAACAAGAAAGACATCATGTGTGTGGCATATGTGTGACACAATTAAAATGATATCGTCGTATACCATGTGAAAAAGAAAAGGATATTTTTCATACTGATTTGTTGTGATCAGGATTTTTCTGCGCCGGTAATGCCACAATTAGAATGAAATCATTTGTATGACACGACTAGAATGACATCGTTTGTGTGAAACAACTAGAATAATATCGTTTAGGAGACGTTTGTTTAAGTAATCGATTAAATGGGTGCCAATGGGTATCTAAAAAATTTGGGTCAAGCTGGTTGGGTTTGAGGATTGAAACTAGTAGCTTTTATAAAAAGCAGAAGAATAAAAAGTTTTGAAAAAAATAGCAGCTTGCCTTTTAATTTTAGAGTTTTTTCATAGAGAGTGTGATGAAAATTTGTAAAAATGAGGGTAACCTTTTATTTTTAGTATTTTTCTATAAAATATAAGAATGTATTATCTCTTCATAACCCGATAAATTAATTATTAGGCTAGTATAAAATTGTCTAATTTACTTTTCCCTTACAAAAACTCCCTGAAATTCATCAATTAACGAAGTAATTCTATATCATATAAAGAATCCCTGTGATCATTAATTTGGAGGATGATGATGAGCCTCCGAAATTAGGTACCATTGTCCAGTCTGTTAAAGCTAAAGAAGTGGATTTGAGGATTCTTTCTGTGTCATTTCAAGATATGTCAAAGCTCAAAATCCCTGGGATAGTTAATTTGGACAATGAAGATAAATATCCCGAAAGAGGTACCATTGTCTAGTCTGTAAAAGCTGAAGAAATAGATTCGTGGAATCACTCAGTGTCATCTCGAGATAAGTCAACTAGGCCTATTATCTTTAATGGTTTGACTGTCCAGTCTCCAGAGGCTGAAGAAGATACTAGCAAGTTTCATTCGAAGGCGGTTGAAGATGAAGACAATGAGAAGAAATTATGTGCTTTGAAGGTGGTTGACTCAAGCGAGATTGCTGACTTCTTCAGCTTGGTTCTTGGCTAGTTAGATCACATAATGAAAGTCATTTTTCCATTTCTACATCTTCATCAACAGACACCCCTATTTGTTTTCCTAAACTCTAGAAACATTTACACCTTCCATAATATGAACTCCCTTAATTTTTAGAGTGCAGCGCAGTGCATATCGGTAAGTTTCCCAATTTTGAAACTACATTAAACAAATTAGCTCTTTTGATTTTATTAAATTAATTTCCCTTTGTTATACAAATATTTTTAGCTATTCAGATGTTTCATTCCATTTTCGATCAGATTGCATGATACAACAAAAAAGACATCATGTGTGCGGCGTATGTGTGACACAACTAGAATGATATCATTTTATGCCATGTGAGCAAGAAAAAAATATTTTTCATACTACTTTTTTGTGATAATGATTATTCTGCACCACTTTCGATAATGTCATAATTAGAATGACATCATTTGTATGCCACAACTAGAACGACATCATTTGTGCACTGTTTGTGTGAAACAACTAGAACGATATCGTTTATGCGACGTTTGTTTGAGTAATGGATTAAATGGGTAACATTCCCAATGGGTATTTGAAAAATATGGGTTGGTAGTGTTGGGTTTGAGGGTTGAAACCTGCAGGTTTTTATAAAGAGCAGAAGAATAAAAGGTTAAAAAAATATAGCGGCTGGCCATTTTATTTTTGAGGTTTTGTATAGAGAGATTGATGAAAATTTTAAAAAGGTAGCTGACCTTTTTATTTTTAGTGTTTTTTATAAAAAGAAGAATGTATTCTCTCTTCAAAAATAATAAATTAATTCTTTGGCAAGTATAAAATTGTTTAATTTTCTCCGCCCCTACAAAAACTCCCTGAAATTCATCAATTAACATAGTAATTCTATGTCGTATAAAGAATCCCTGAGATCTACTGTCCAGTTTGTAAAAGCTTAAGAAGTGATTCGAGGATTCTTTCTGTGTCATTTAAAGATAAATAAAAGCTCACGATCTCTTAGGTAGTTAATTTGGACAATGATGATGAATCTCATGAAAGAGGTACCACTGTCCAGTCTGTAAAAGCTGAAGAAGTGGATTCGTGGAATCACTCAGTGTAATCTCGAAAGAAGTCACCTTGGGCTATTATCTATATTAATTTGATTGTCCAGTCTCAAGATGCTGAAGAAGATACTAACAATTTTCATTCGAAAGCAGTTGACGATGAAGACAGTGAGAAGAAATTACGTGCTTTGATGGTGGTTGACTCAAGCGAGATTGGTAATCCTCATCATCCTAGTTCTTGGCTTCTTGGATCACATAATCAAAGTCATTTTCCATTTCTACATCATCCTCAACAGATACCCCTTTTTTTTTCTAAACTCTAGAAACATTTGCACCTTCCATATTATGAACTCCCTTAATTTTTAGAGTGCAGTGCAATGCAGATTTGTTAGTTTCCCAATTTTGAAACTACATTAAAAAAATTAGCTCTTTTATTTTGTTCAATTAATTACCCTTTGTCATACTAATTTTTATAGCTATTCAGATGTTACATTCTATTTTCGATGTGATTGCATGATACAACAAGAAAGACATCATGTATGCGGCATATGTGTGACACAACTAGAATGATATCATTTTATACCATGTGAGCAAGAAAAAAATATTTTTCATACTACTTTTTTGTGATTAGGATTATTCTGCACCACTTTCGGTTATGCAACAATTAGAATGACATCATTTGTATGACACAACTAGAACGACATCGTTTGTGCGACATTTGTGTGAAACGACTAGAACGATATTGTTTATGCGATGATTGTTTGAGTAATGGATTAAATGGGTAATATTCCCAATGGGTATTTAAAAAATATGGGTCAGGCAGGTTGGGTTTGAGGGTTGAAACCTGTAGGTTTTTATAAAGAGTGGAAGAATAAAAAGTATTTTTTAAAAAAAGATGGTGGCTGGCCTTTTAATTTTAGAGGTTTTCTATAGAGAGCGGGATGAAAATTTTAAAAAGGCAGTTGACCTTTTTATTTTTAGTGTTTTTCTAAAAAGAAGAATGTATTCTCTCTTCTGAATTCGATAAATTAATTCTTAGGCTAGTATAAAATTGTCTAATTTACTCTGCCCCTACAAAAACTCTCTGAAATTCATAAATTAACATAGTAATTCTATGTTGTTTAAAGAATCCCCGAAATCATTAATTTGGAGGATGATGATGAGCCTCTTGAAATAGGTACCACTTTCCAATCTATAAAAGCTGAAGAATTGGATTTGGGGATTCTTTTTGGGTCATTTCAAGATAAGTCAAAGCTCACAATCCCTAAGATAGTTAATTTGGACAATGATGATAAATCTCCTAAAGAGGTATCACTGTCCAGTCTGTAAAAGCTGAAGAAGTGGATTCGATGAATCACTTAGTGTCATCTTAATATAAGTCACCTAGGCTTATTCTCTTTATTGATTTGACTGTCCAGTCTCCAGAGGCTGAGTAAGATACTCGCAATTTTCATTTGAAGGCGGTTGAAGATGAAGACAACGAGAAGAAATTAAGTGCTTTGATGGTGGTTAACTCAAGCAAGATTGGTGATCTTCTTCAGCCTGGTTCTTGGCTTCTTGAATCTCATAATCAAAGTCATCTTCCATTTCTACATCATCCTCAACAGATACCCCATTTTTTCCCTCTTAACTCTAGAAACATTTGCACCTTCCATTTTATGAACTCACCTAATTCTTAGAGTGCAGTGGAGTGCAGATTGGTTAGTTTCCCAATTTTGAAACTGTAGTAAACAAATTGGCTCTTTTGTTTTGTTTAGTTAATTCCCCTTTGTTATACAATGTTTTTTAGCTATTCAGATAGTCCATGTCATTTTAGATGCTATTACATGATACAAGAAAGACATCATGTGTGCGATGTATATGTGACACAACTAGAATGATATCATTTTATACCCTGTGGGCAAGAAAGAAATATTTTTCATACTACTTTTTGTGATTAGGATTTTTCTGCGCCACTTTCAGTAATGCTACAATTAGAATGACATCGTTTGTATGACACAACTAGAACAACATCGTTTGTGCGACGTTTGTGTGAAACAAATAGAATGATATCATTTGTTTGATGTTTGTTTGAGTAATGGATTAAATGGGTATCATGCCCAATGGGTATTTGAAAAATATGGGTCGGGTGGGTTGAGTTTGATGGTTGAAACCTGCAGGTTTATATAATGAGTGGAAGAATAAAAAGTTAAAAAAGATGGTGGTTGGCATTTAAATTTTAGAGCTTTTGTATAAAGAGTGGGATGAAAATTTTGAAATAGGCGGTTGACCTTTTTATTTTTAGTGCTTTTCTTAAAAGAAGAATGTAGTCTCTCTTCAAAACCTGATAAATTTATACTTAGGCTAGTATAAAATTGTCAAATTTTCTCCGCCCTACAATTAACATAGTATTTTTATGTCATATAATATATATTTTCTGTGTGTTCTTCAGAGCACCATTGAAGTGAAGCAGAGTTGGGCCCTTATTTTCTCTTTAATACTTACAGCTATGTTTTTTCCATCATAGAGAAAAAAGGGATGTTGCACTTGCTATAGTACTCTGTGTCAGTGTCTATTTTTTTCTTTTCTTTCAAAATGGACTGCCATTGAAGCTTTGTTTCATTGTAAAGGTCCGGCTTTTTTTTTAACCTTTGTAGCTTAGGATCAAGAAAGCCCCTGGAGCTATCAGCTGTGAGTTGACCATACATGCATTTCCCTTTTTTCTGTCGTTTTAGAGTTTCTCTTTTGGGGTTAATCTAATAGGAGTTAAAATGGTCGAGTGGGTGCTATTTTTTTTTTATTGTCTTGGATGAAATTTCTACATCATCCTCAACAAATACACGTTTGTTTTTCTAAACTCTAGAAACATTTGCACTTCCATTTAATAAACTCCATTAATTCTTAGAGTGCAGTGCAAATTGGATAGTTTCCCAATTTTGAAACTGCATTAAACAAAATAGCTCTTTTTTTTGTTTAATTATCTCCTCTTTGTTATATTACTTTTTTTTAGCTATTCAGATCATCGGTTCCATTTTTATGTGATTGCATAAGTAGAAAGACATCATTTGTGCGGCGTTTGTGTGAAAAAACTAGAATGATATCGTTTTATACCATGTGAGCAAGAAAAATATATTAATCGAGTACTTTTTTTATGGTTAGCATTTTTTTGTGCCACTTCAAAAAATGCAACAATTAGAATGAAATCATTTGTATGACACAAGTGGAACAGCATTGTTTGTGACAAGTTTGTGTGAAACAACTAAAATGACATTGTTTGTGTGACGTTTGTTTAAGTAACGGATTAAATGTGTAACATTCCCAATGGGTATTTGAAAAATATGAGTTATGCAGGTTTGGTTTGAGGGTTGAAACCTTCGGATTTTTATAGAGAGCGGAAGAATAAAAAAAAGTGGCTGATGCGCCCCAAATTTCCATCGTCGTGTGTGCCACTGTCATGGCTGGGATCTGCAAGACTAAGCCCCCGGAGATTTTCGGGAGGAAGAGGCTCCGACGATCAAGTCAGAAATAGTTCTTTCAATTAGGAGTGAATAGTTGAGTTTGTAGGGCTACCTCTATCCTTTATATAGGTTTGCATGTAGGGCAAGTAGTTTGTTGGCTTGTGGTCCGACCCAAATTTTATTACCCGAGGGATAAAATAAGAGACCTGAGCCAGCTAGATTAGGCACTTAGGCCCAGTACGAATTTACACATTATCAATAAGCTCATTGAAAATAGAGGGTTGGGCCCTCGAATTCATCCCAAGGCTCTGGGTTTGACCTTATGTCTACCCCTACGAGTTTGTTGATTCGCCCTTCGATATGGTTGCTTTGAATTCTTTTTTGAGCAGGAGTATGATTTTCGAGCCCCTGCAATGCTTCAAGGGTTCATTCCCAATTTGGGATCCTCTAGGTTAGCTTCTAATTTGTCCTTCAAGTGGATTAATTTGTTGGGGTTCGACCCTCAAATTTATAATTAGTGTTATAGCTTGAGGGCCTAGCTTCGGCCCCATTTATTTACACGGGGCCTTCGGGCCTCGATAGTAAGGGGGGTATCTTTATTCTTGAAAGGGCTCCGGGATGAGAAGTATAAAGGTCATATGAGGTGTGATGCTCACTCATGCCTTCAAGCGCGTAAGGTCTTAGCTGGATTCTACGTGCGCCACTTCTCTCATTAATGCTTGGAATTTCTAACCTACGCGGCCCATTTTCCCACCTTCTTACTTATTGTTTGGTGGCCTGAGGTATTCATTGATTTTTTATTTCTTCTATATAAGGCTCTTCTCAATGCCTTAATCTACTTTTCACCCAAATTTTCTTTCAAACTTCTCCTCTCTCAGAGCACCTCGTCAGAGTGATTCTTCTTCGTCACTAACATTCACAAAGAGCTCTAGACAAGACCAGTAAGTCTGCTTTTCTCTCCTTTATTCAGTCTTTTTCTCTTTATACTAAAATATCGCAAACACCTTTGGGGGGGAAAAGAGTGATTCCGCCTATTTAGCGGCCATATCCTCAGGCGGCGGAGTTGAAAAACCCTACCTTCAAGATTTTGATATCGTCCCATCGTCGGCCACCGGCCCCAGTTTGTCCGGTAGGGGAGATAAAGGAAATATGGTGAGCTGTCCAGCGCCTCTCCTAGGCTATCTTCAAAATGGGTGGTATCAAAGGAGAGGGTTCTGAGGGAGGCTGTTATCCTGAAGGATGATAATGGTCGACTTTTCATTTTTGAGACAATCTTATCCCCCATACCCGAAAGCCCCCAGCCAATCTCTAAGAAAATTTTCAATCTGCTATCCACCCTTCTATCCGCGATTAGCATCCAGAGGACTTAAAATTGGAGGTCCTTCGAGAAGATGAGACCCATAAGGATCTGAGGCCTGGTAGGTGTGCTTTTTAAGAGTGTCATTTTAGGTTTAGGTTTTGTCTTGTCTCAAGGAGCATCAAATTAATTTGGCCTAACTCTATTCGAACGTCATACTTTATGTTATGGCATTCATGACCCATTGCCATAGCCTCCACATCACCCCTAACAACAAATTATTTTGGTCCATCTACTACCTTTCCTGTAGCAGATCTGTAAAGCATGGAGAGGATTAAATTGATGGGATCTTGACTCTTAGTAATAAGTTCTCGGACCATCCTATAAAAATCTCTTCGAATTGCCAAGACTGACACAAACCCCCTATCTACACTTTTGACAGTGAGGCCGATTGTTATTATGTCTAGGTTTGGAATTCGAAGCCTAAGCTCGATAACACTTCCAATTACTCTGCTCTAGATAGTGTGGTAGCAGTTAGGGATAAACTTTTGAGCCATCCTCTAGATATTTCTAGGAATTGTGATTACACAGGGCCATCATAATTTACGAAAAATGGGTCTATGGTCATGATACCATTTTGATTAAGCCTCCCCCTCCAGTTGACCCCTTATAGCCCCTTCTACTGACAAGAGAAAGGGAAAAAAGAAGGTAGGTGGGGGTGATAAACCCAAAAAGGTTAAGAGTAAGGCCCCCTAAATTTCCAAGGATAGGGCCGCTAAACAGCCAAAGAAGACAAAGTGTGCTGGTTCTTCGAAGCCCTCAAAGCCTATTTTGAGGCGTTTATAAGTTATTTCAGAGCCCCCAGAGCCTACTAGTGTCACGGGGGCTCCTTCTAGGAGTGTCCCCCTACCTTAAGAAGGTGTTTGCAACATCTTAATTTTTTTTATTTGTTTCCACTTTGTTTTCCATTTACTAACTTGATTTATTTTGTGTGTTTCAGTGGGTTTAACATACTTCTTCAATTTTGGGGAGGAGGAGGAGGAGATGGTCTATAAGGAGCAGATCGCTAGCCCCCCTCATCAGCCCCACCCCCAGCCCCACCCCCAGCCCCAGCCGGAGGTTCCCGACCCCTTGGTAAATAACGAGAGGAGTCGTGAGGGCACCTCTTCTCATAGCCCTTCCCCCATAAGGAAAATAGTTGATGAATTTTTTGTTATTAAGTCAAAAGCCAGCTCCAGGTCCAGATTCATTTTAGGGAAGGGCAGCTTCATTCTTTTGGGTGCGGTTAATCCCACCCCTGTCTCTCTTCTGGAGGTGGCCACCAATGTGAGTGCTCTGGACTCAGCCCTCCAAACCTTGGTGAAAACTACCCAAGCTCAAGAGTCTGTAACCAAGGTAGGGAATCTAGAGAAGGCCCATGGTGCTAAAGTAAATGAGCTCGAGGAGAAGCTCAAGAATGTTGCCTCTGATCATAAAGAGGAGTTGGAGAAGGTGGCCTCCTAAAATGAGGAGGGATTGAAGAAGTTTGTCTCCCAGCACGAGGAGCAGTTGAAGGAACTTCGAGAGAAGTTGTCAGAGGGTGAGGCATCCGTTCAAAATATAACCAACAAAAATGGTAGGTTGGTCAATCTTTACCCCACTGAACAGCAGGCCTTCGTTCTCAAGGCTTACACGAACAAGCTTGTGAAGACCAATAGGTTTTGAGATTTCTTTTCGTCCATATCCAGGGTCTGTGTGGGGGTCACTCGGAATACTCTTGCCAATTCTCTCTGCAAGGACCTACTCGCCAAATATGATACCATGGTGGATGTTTGCATAAACAACTCCAACCCGGCCCAATTGGACCACCTTTGGTGGAAGTCCATCATGGATGAGGGTATTAAACTCCCATTGCTCGAGCTTTTGAAGACCTCCGGCCGACTCTTCTCTGCAGAGGAAATCCACAAACTGGGAGTGTATGAGGATGATGAGTGGAGCCAACCAGACCCATTGACCTTACCGAAGCCCAGGCGCAGGACAACCTCTCCGAGCTCTACTTATGCGGAGCATAGCGTAGGGGAAACAAAGAATGTATGAATTATTTTTATTAATGTACTATGATTCCTACTATGAATGAAAGTTATATTCTTTACTTATACATTTTAACTTTTCTATCACTTCGAAGATTCTAGGCTTGGTGCCTTACCATCCCAACAATTGCAAAGGGGTACCATCTTTGACTTCTTCTTTCAAGTGATGAAAGAATGGTATCATAGGAACAAAGAATAGGCATGGGAGCACCAAATTGAGGCCTCTTAATTCTGGTATAGGCCTATTTGACTTGAAGAGGAGCTTCAAACTGTTTATGAGGAGCTCAACTTATGGCATAATGGTATACACGATAAGCAGAAACAACTCTTTGACGTACTTAGCCATCCAAGAGAGGAAAAAGATCTCCTTGCTGCAGGTAAGGATGGGCTCTCTGAGAACTCTCGCCTCCTTGGATCTTGACATAAGGCCAGGTTTGGTTTGATCCATGAATGCATCGCTGCCGCTAAGGCCTTTAAGCCTTCTGGGGGGTGTCATCTTCTCAGTCCGACGAGGCCATTGAGCAATATCGTCGTGAAGCCAAGAAGCATATGGATAATCTAGAATTGGCCTATGTAACTATTCATGAGGCCACTGCCAAGCTTCGGGAGTGGAAAGACTGGAATCGAAAGTATCGATCTCCAGCTCCAACTTTGGAGCCGGGCCATTAAGGAGAACCAAGAACTTTGCGAAATTTCCTATAAGGATAAGGAGAAGGTCGAGAGGGACTATGAAGAATTATATCAAACTTTCACAGTTACTACCGATACTCTTTGAGCATACGGCCTTTAACTTGGGGCAGCTGAGGTTAATTTAATCGAAGATTTTGAGGCATATACCCAGGAGACCCTCAATATTATGGAGAGAAAACATATTATGGAGGACCCCAAGTACATAGAAGCCTATAAAGAGGCTAAAAGATGGCTCAGGGAGTTACAGAAGGGTAAGAAAAAGAAGAGTAAGGCTTCAGGCTCCCTAGCAGCTCTGAGAAGGAGTGGAGATCTGGGTCCCATGGAATTAATGCCCCTGGGACTTCCCGCACTAGGGGTGGCTCTGTCCTTTCTCATCTGAGCCAACCCTCGACTCAACCAGCTTCATCTGCATACGTCAGCATAAATAGCCAATGTGTTTTTATCCTCTCTACTCAGTAGGTTGATCCTACTCAAGCAACAACCTCGACCTCTTGATCCACTGCGTTTGAGGCTCTTGCTCCAAAGATTAGTCAAGCAAGCAATACGGCTAGTGCCTCCGGTCAAGGGAGAGGTGGTCGTACCCTGGCTTGGATCCCTTCCTCCTGTAGAGAGGGCAGCGTTACTGCCAGCAGAGGCCGAGGGGCCCCCTTCGATGGTGGTCATGGTGTCAGTATTGACCCCGTTACCAAAAATACCGGGGGGGGGTGAAGACGCTGAAGCTACTCCCTTGCGGAGGAGACCTCGAGGTATAGCCAGTAGACCTTCAAACCCTATTCCAGTGTAGGAAACTAGGGACTTAAAAGAGGATCATCTTATGATGGGTTTCCCTCTCCTTGACTTTTTGTATAGGTAAATTGTGTATGTTGTAATTTCATCCTTTTTATTCGTCAGCCACTGTGTTTTTTCGTATGAATAAATAAAGTTTCTTTTCCCTTTACCTTTTTGAGCAATTAAATTCTTCTCAGAAGGATTAACCCTTCTAGTTTAGTTAAGTATTTTGAGCTTTTATTTTGTTTTCATTCTGAGGATCTTTTATATATGTAGGGGGTTTTACCCAAAGCATTCAATGGGTCACGGGAGCCTCTCGATCACAGGGTTTTTATCCTTGGTGCTTACATATCTTAAGGGGATTTTGGCCCCAAAGCACTTGATAGGCCATGGAGGCCCTTCAATTATAAGGTTTTCGTCCTTGGCACTTATATATGTTAAGGGTATTTCGACCCCAAAGCACTTGATAGGCTACAAAGGCCTTTTAATTTTTTGCAAGGTTTTTACCCTTGACCCTCATATCATGATGAGAATTTCGGTCTCGTGCGCTTAACAGGCTACGGAGGCCTTTTTAATTATTCACAAGGTTCTTACCCTTGGCATTCATATTACGAAGGGGATTTCGACCCAGAGCACTTAACAGGCTACAAAGGACTTTTTAAATATTCACAAGGTTCTTACCCTTGGCACTCATATTATGAAAGGGATTTTGACCCCTAGCACTTAACAAGCTATGAAGGCCTTTTTAATTATTCACAAGGTTTTTACCCTTCTTCGAATTATTGTGTGTTTTAATACTTAGAAAAAAATTGGAATGATCAAAAGAAACACACTTCAATATATACATAACAAAAATAGGAAAACCTTATCGACTTACAGCGAGAATTCCGTCGGAGGTATCCTTCAGCCTATAGGTACTTCAGGGTGAGCTATTTTCTGGCCTTACCAAGTCTACTGAGATTTAGGAGAGTATTACCTCCTAAGGTTTACAATGTTCCATCTGCGTGGAACTAGCTCACCCTGGGGGGAGGGGGTTTCCAACACATAGCGGCCTCCGGGATAGGCTTCCACGACTCGGTAGGGTCTTTCCCAGTTTGTTGCCAGTTTACCTTCTGGCTCCTTTCGTCTTTTCTCATTTCTCCTCATTACAAGGTCCTCTTGGGAGAATTAGATTTTTTGAACCCTTCGGTCATGATACCGCTTGATTTTTTTTACCTTGGCTTTATAGAGGATGCCTTCTCTCTTTTTCTTTGAGAAGGTCCAAGTCCAGGTGGTGCTGCTCATCATTGATCTCCTGATTTTCATTTCTTATAGAAAACCTTTAGAAGGTAGGCAACGTTATCTCTTCGGGAACTATAGATTCTAAATTGTAGACCAGTCCATACGAGGTATCACCCGTGGCAGAGGATTCTCATTCGATATGACCAAAGCACGTTGGGTAACTCATTGATCTAATTCTTGCCCGCCCCTTTGAGTCTTGCCCTAATACCATTAGCCATGGTTCAGTTTGTGACCTCCACTTGCCCATTAGCTTAAGAGTGGTAAATGTTGGTAACCTTTTTGTGAATCTTATATTCTTTACACCAGCTTTTGAATGGGTCATTAACGAATTGGGTACCATTGTCAGTTATGATGGTTCCAGGGATCTTGAAATGATAGATAATGTTTTTCCAGAAGAAACCAATCATTGCCTTCCCTTTTATGCCGACTAAGGCTTCAGCCTTGACCCATTTTGTGAAGTAGGATACGACCACAATCAAGCATTGAAAATGGGTTGAGGCTTCAGGGAAGGGGCCCACCAAATCGATCCCTCATTTATCAAATGGCTAGGAGCTATTAATGTTCATCATTTCTTCTTGGGGGACAAGGGTGATTAGGGCATGCCTTTGGCATTGATGGCAGGCTTGGATGTGCTTGTTAACCTCATCAAACATTTTGGGCCAATAGTATCCCGCCGGGAGAAGCTTCTTAGCTATTAATCGAGCCCCTTGGTGACTTTTGCATGCTTTTTCATGAGTCTCGTAGATCAGATAGTCAGCTTTGTGGGGAGCTATGCATTGAAGAATTGATTGTAGAGTGTCTCATCGATAGAGCACATCCTCATGGATCACATACTTGGGTGCTTTCAACCTAATTTTCCTTGCTTTTGTGGCACTTTCTGGAAGTATGCCATCTCGAAGGTAGCTCATAATAGGTGTTATCCACGAATTTTCTTCCTCCACAATCATCATAGTTGTTTCTTCTTCAAAGCTGCGCTTACTCAGCATTTTCACCATTAAGTGCCCTTGGGATTGTAAATCCAAGTCCAATGAAGCCAACTTGCTCAGGGCATCGGCCTTGTAGTTCTTTTCTGAAGGGACTTGCATCAGGGTGTAATGGTGGAAATGTTTGAGGAGGGGTTTAACCACTTCCAAGTAATGTTGCAAGCTTCTTTCCCTGGCCTCATATTTCCCCTTAATGTGTAGGACCATGATTTGGGAATCACTGAAAATTTCCAGGCTTCGAACTCCCAAGTCTTTGGCTATTCGAAGGCATGTGATCAGTGATTTGTACTTCACCTCATTGTTTGTGGCCTTGAAGTCAAAGTGTAGGGCATAGGGAAAATCTTTTTTATCTGGGCTTGTGAGAAGGACGATGGCCCCACTGCCTTCTGAGTGCGATGAACCATTAACGTATAACTGCTGCATTTCCTCGAATTCTTTGTCATCCTTGACTACTATTGGTTCCATAGTTTCCACGATGAAATCTTCTATGGCTTGGCCCTTGATGGATATTCTTGGGTGGAATTGGATGTCATGTTCTCCTAGTCGATTGCCCATTTCATCATTCGCCCCGAGGCCTCCAGCTTAAGGAACACATGTCTGATTAGATAAATTGTAAGCAAGATGATCTTATGGCTTTGAAATTACGGTCGGAGCCATCTTGCCACATGGACTAAGGCCAACACTAACTTCTTGAGGGCAGTGTATCGAGTTTTTGAACCATTCAATGCCCTGCTTACAAAGTAGATGTGGTGTTACGCTCTTTCCTTCTCTTTTACTATAACCGCACTTATTGATAAGGGGGATGCCGAGATGTATAAGTACAAATCTTCCCCCCCTTCTCTGGTTTCATCAAATTGGGAAAGATTTGCAAATGTTTCTTTAAGTCTTGGAAGGCTTGGTCACACTCCTTGGTCCATTTGAATTTTTTGACTTTTCGAAGGACTTCAAAGAATGGCAGATGCTTTTTTGCCCCCTTTTAGAGGAATTGGCTGAGCGCCTCCAATGATCCTATTAGCCTCTGAATATCTTTGACCATTCAAGGGGGCTTCATACTCATCAATGCTTCAATTTTTTTTATGGATTCACATCGATCCCCCTCTCCGAGACCATGAATCCCAGGAATTTTCTGGCCTCTACTCTAATCACATGCTTAGTTGGGTTTAGCTTAAGGTTGGCTTCTTGTAACCTCTGGAAAGTTTCTTCGAGGTCCAACAATAATTGATCATAGCCCTTGCTTTTGACTACAATATCATCTACGTATATTTCCATGTTTCTACCAATCTGATTTTTGAACAGCTTGTCAACTAGCATTTGATAAATGGCTCTTGCATTCTTTGAGCCGAATGACATTTTCTTGTAACAAAATGTCCTCACGTTTGTTATGAATAACCTCTTTTGCTTATCCTCCTCCGCCATGAATATCTGGTGGTAGCCTTTATTGGCATCGAAGAAGGCTAGTACTTCATATCCTGCTATTGCTTTGACCATCACGTCAATGGAGGGTAACAGATAGTTGTTTTTGGGACAACTTTTGTTGAAATCTGTGAAGTCTATGCACATTTGCCAAACCCCCATCGTGCTTGGGGACCATCATGGGATTCGCTATCCATTCAGAGTAAAATACATCTTAGATAACCTCTACTCGAAGAAGTTTATGGACTTCCTCCTTTATGGCATCCGCTTTCTCGGGGATGAATAACCTCTTTTTTTGCTTAAATGGCTTTTGGGAGGGGTCCACATTCAATCTATGGACCATTAGCTGTTTGTGTACCCCTGGGAGGTCAAACTTGCTCCATGAAAATACTTCCACATAGTTATCCAGGAGGTCCTTAAGCTTTTCTTTCGTTGCGGGTGGCACATTCTTCCCACGACCACCGTTCCTTGTGTTCGAACGTCTATTGGCTTTGTGTCCATGGGTTTAATTTCTCTATTTATTGAAGCCACCATATCCTCCTTTTTAGATTCCTTCAAGGCTATTGCCAAAAAACTCTTTGTTGATGGTTGATCCCCCCCATAATTGCTATCCCCTTTTTGGTAGGGAATTTCATCGTTAAGTGGTATTAGGACCATATAACTCATAGCTGGAACATCCAAGGCCTTCATAATATTACGTTATAGAGGGATACAACGTCAATCACGGTGAAGCTGTAATTGATTGTGACCTCTTTATCTCCATTGACCAGTTTTACTAGGAGGGTTATGACCCCTAAGGGCAACACAATTTTCCCAGTGAAGCCCAACAATGGCGAGGTTATTCTTCTCAATCTTTCATGCCCTAGCCCAGGTTAATCAAAGAAATTGGCGAACATCGCTTCCACTCCGCTGCCATCATCTTTTGACATGGAAGTCTCTAATGGTTGAATGGATTACCATCGGATTCGTATGGAGGGTTCGACTGGGCACTGGGTCTACCTTTGAGAAAGTTATTGCTTCCTCCATTTGAAATCGTTTTTGGCAAGGTTTACCAGGGGGGCACATACTGGGATTGTGCTTTGATGATGATGTTCGAGGATTGGTCACTCGCCACCCTATTAATGAAATTGATCATGTGGTTAGCCTCGTTCCCCCGATTTCTATCCACCCGAGCCTCATCATCTAGTCTACCATTTTCTCTTGCCTAATTTCTAGCTTGCTCTCTGTTATTCCTCGACGGCTCCCTACCACCTTGATTAGGCCCCTTCTTGTAAGGTTTCCGGTGGTACTTTCCTTTTCCCTTCCAGAAGCCTTCTCTTCTTGGTCTTTCGATGCAGTCTAAGTGCAAGCCCTCTCTTGAACATCTATCAATTTCCTTCTTTAGGTTGATACATTCGTTTGTATCTGGGCCACACTCTTTGTGGTGGTCACAGAATTTGGGAGACTCTTTTTCCGAGAAATTCTTTGCGAGAAGGGGGAGCTTGAAACAACCCCTTGTGAATGGAATTTATTTCCACTCGTGTCTTGGTTAGGGGCACATATCCTTTGAAGCCTTTTCTCGATGCTTCCGGCCTCTTTGATCTTGATTCCAAGGCCTTAGAGGCTTTTTCACCCCACATGTCCCCCTCTCGTTTCTTCTTAGGGGCTTCCTTTCTCTTCAAATATTTTTCCAAAATCTCTTGTAGTTGTTAAAGGGTTTCTGGCTTCATCGACACCAAATTCTTGTACAAGTCGAGGTTCGACATTCCATTCATGTAGCCAAGGATCACCCCATCCTCAATGTAGTTGATTACACTAAGACTCTTGTCCATATATCGATGATAGAATGCCTTCGTCGATTTTCCATGCCTCTGTTTGCTTTGATAGAGTTCGATTCGAGTTTTTGTGAATCTTTTCTTTTGGAAGAACTGGCCCAACATGACCCATCCAAAATCTCTTTATGAATGCAATGATCAATTTCCTAGTTTTTAAAAATCATTCTTGGGCCTTTCCTAGAAGATAACTCCCTACCAGCTTAGATGTCAGCTATTCGTTGAAGTCCATTGAATTCATCAGACTGAGGAACATCTGTATAAACTCCCGGGGGTTCGTATCCTCAGTGTATATGGGAAGCCCCTTAGGTGGCTTCACATTACTGGGACATTGAGTTGCCATGATTAAAGAACTAAAATGCGAGGCTGCGACTTGACCTGAAGGCCCAATCAACCTGTCCAACTCCCTTGTGAAGGTATCACTCAACTTGCCTCCAATTCATTGGTATCAGTATAGATTTGGCCAAAATGAAGCATTGATATTGGGTATCTGGTTTGGGGCCATGTATCCATACCATGGTCCTCCCACAACAGAGTTGTGATAGAGCTG
Organism: Rubia yunnanensis; assembly: GCA_037428765.1. Lineage (NCBI taxonomy): Eukaryota > Viridiplantae > Streptophyta > Magnoliopsida > Gentianales > Rubiaceae > Rubia > Rubia yunnanensis. The sequence goes on from CM075062.1 coordinate 126,422,656, forward strand.
CTGCTGCACGTGGTGATAAGGGTCATATGGAGGGATCTCCGGTCGAGACCATGAATGCATCTGGTTCTCGTACCCTGGGGTAATGCCCCATTGGCTAGGCTATCGAGTAAGGGATTTTCTGGTTTGAAATGTGAGGTATGGAAATAGGCACCGAGTGTGCCAATGTCTAGCTCATACTGAGGAAAGTTGGTTGAGGCCGATCTTGAGCCCCTATTCCCATATTCGCTTGGTAGGATGCTCTTGGGGTGGCCTCTAATTGGAACCTTGGCTGCTGCAATGCCAAGGGCATCGAGGGTGGGGGCACTACCTGCTGCTAGACCATTATTTAATAAAGCATTGAGGGCTCTACCTGATAACCAGCCGATCTAAGGGTTTGAGCTAGTTGTGCTAGGTCTTGCTCCGACGAGGGAAACACGTTGTTTGTGCCTCCTGTCATTCGAGTGGCCCTACGCTCGCTTCTAATTGTGAGTCCGCCATAGCTTTTGTGAACTGAGGCTCATCCTTCATTTATTGGCGTGCCAGGCTTGGTGACGTAGGGGCTGCAGCGCCTCCTACCTAGGGCTCAACACTAACCTCCATCTATCTTGGAGGTATGGTAGCTTCGATCTGAGACCCCTATGGTACCCCCATTACGGGGATCTGGTCTTGGACTACCTCTGGAAGCCTATTGCTAGCACTCGAAGGAGCAGACAGGTCCGATTGTATCTTGTTCCTGCATCCCTTCCTTCTCTGGTAAGGGGATCGCATTTCCTTGGTGACGTCTAAGGTCTTGCCTTTAAGTCGTTCACTTCTACGTAAAGTGCTTGCTGTAGAAGTGGACATAAATAGCAAAATGTGTAGATCTAACCAACAGTCCCACCGGGCATGCCAACTTGATGCACCTAAAATTGCTGCCATCGTGTGCGCCACGGTCGTGGTTGGAATCTTCAAGAAAAAGCCCCCGGAGGTTTCCGGGGGGAAGAGGCTCCGATGATCAAGTTAGAAATAGTTCTTTCAATTAGGAGTTACTAGTTGAGTTTGTAGGGTTACCTCTATCCTTTATATAGGTTGGCAAGTAGGGCAACTGTTTTCTTTTCTTGTGGTGCAAGTACTATTCCCCTGGGCCGGTCCAAAGGTTATTACCCGAGTGATAAAATAAGAGACCTGGGCCGGCTAGACAAGGCACTCGGGCCCAGTATGAATTGATACATTATTAGCAGCCGACCTTTTAATTTTATAGCTTTTGTATAGAGATTGGGATGAAATTTTGGAAAAAGACGACCGACCTCTTTTATTTTTAGTGTTTTTCTAAAAAGAAAAATGTATTCTCTCTTCAAAACCTGACAAACTAATTCTTAGGCTAGTCTAAAATTGTATAATTTACTCTGCCCCTACAAAAACTCCCTGAAATTCATCAATTAACATAGTAATTCTATGTCATATAATATTTATTTTTTTGTGTGTTCTTCAGAGCACCATTAAAGTGAAGCAGAGTTGGGACCTTTATTTGTCTTCAGTACTCTCAACTCTATTTTTTCTACCGTAGGAGAAAAATGGTCGTTGCAACTGCTTCAGTACTCTGTGTTAGTGAGTGTCAATGTGTTTTTTTTTCATTTCTTTCAAAATGGACAGCCATTGGAGCTCTGTTTTGGTGTAAAGGTCTTGCCTTTTTTCACCTTTGTACCCCATGATCAAGAAAGCCCCTGGAGCTATCAATTGTGAGTTTACCATGAATGCATTTCCCTTTTTTCTGTCAGTTTAGTGTGGGATTTTTAAATGGTCGAGTGGGTGCTACTTTTTTTTATTGTCAAATTCTTTGATGAAATTTCTACTTCATCCTCAACAGATGCCCCTTAGTTTTTCTAAACTCTATAAAAATTTGCACCTTCCATTTTATAAACTCCCTTAACTCTTAGAGTGCACTGTAGTGCAGATTGGTTGGTTTCCCAATTTTGAAACTGCATTAAAAAAATTAGGTCTTTTGTTTTGTTCAGGTATCTCCCCTTTGTTATACTACTTTTTTTAACTATTCAGATCTTCCATGCCAATTTCGATGTGATTGCATGATACAACTAGAAAGATATGATTTGTGTGACACAACTAAAATGATATATTTATATACCATATAAGCAAGAAAAAAATTTTTCATACTTCTTTTTTGTGATTAGTATTTTTCTACGCCATTTTCGGAACTGCCACAATTAGAACAAAATCATTTGTATGACACAACTAGAATGACATCGATTGTGTGACGTTTGTGTGAAACAACTAGAACAACATTGTTTGTGCAACGTTTGTATGAGTAATGGATTAAATGGGTAACATGCCCAATGGGTATTTGAAAAATATGGGTCCGGCGGATTGGGTTTGAGGGTTGAAACATGCAAGTTTTTGTAGAAAGCGGAAGATTAAAAAGTTTTTTAAAAAGAAATGGCGGCCGGCCCTTTATGTTTAAAGCTTTTGTATAAAGAGAGGATGAAAATTTGGAAAAAATGGCTGATCTTTTTGTTTCTATTGTTTTTCTAATAAAAAGAAGAATGTATTCTCTCTTCAAAACACAATAAATTAATTCTTAGGCTAGTATAAATTTGTTTAATTTACTCTGCCCCAACAAATATTCCCTGAAATTCATCAATTGACGTAGTAATTCTATGTCATATAATATTTATTTTTTCTATGTGTTCTTTAGAGCACCATTGAAGTGAAGCATAGTTGGTCCCCTTTTTTTGTCTTCAATACTCTCAACTCTATTTTTTGTGTCGTGGGAGAAAAATGGTCGTTGCATGATGTGCCCATTTTATATGGTTATATTAGGGTTTTTGGGATTAACTTTTGTACACTTTTGTACTCTAAATGTGACATTTTGCCTTGAAATTATCTAAGGAGGGTTAAAAGCGACTTTGACGTTTTTATCACTTATTAGAGAATTTTGTGTGACAAGGTAATTTTTTTGAAGACTTTGAAAACTTTGAAGAATATCTTTGAATATTTGAAGACTTGCATTTGAGCTTTTTGAAGATATGAAGAGTTGAAGAGGTGATGAAAGGAGAGCAAAGCAAAGGGTGAAGGATGATCTATGTATTGAAGCAGAGTTTTCAGAATTTTCCGAGAAGAATCAGCCTCCAAGAGTGGTACCATTGGATTCCTCTTCTCGAGTACTATAAAATCGACTACAAGAACTCCCAAAACGGATCAACGGTTCACCCGGAGGAAGCAAAGCAAAACAGGACTAAATTTTACTGATTTGGTCGCAACTCGCGATGCTTAGTCGCGAGTCGCGACGTCCTTGCGAATCCTACCCTGCAGCCTGCGTTTTTCTCCCCTTTTTCTTGTACTATAAATACCTCTTCACCCACTTCTTCCCAACACTCTAAGCCCGACTTGGGGGCTCCAAAACCCTAGTTTTTCACCATTTTCTTCCATTTCTTCTTCTTTCTTTGTAGATCTTTGTTCTATGTTATGGGTTTTGATTATCTAGCTTAGTTTTATCTTGGGAGCAATGGATTGAAGCTTCCATATCTATGTAGTAAGAACCATATCTATATATTTAGTGCTTTTGCTATTGTGCATTTATTAAGCTTTGAATGTGAATTGTTAATTGCATTGATGTTGTTGGAAGCTTGAGTATATGAATTGCTTGTATGATTACTTGTTAGGGTTGGGAGATAGTAGCTAATTCTCCCCTTTTTTAATGTGGAATCCAAGAGCATGAGTTAGAGCTTCTTAAATGATGTTGGCGTGTTGATAATTGCTAGATGAATGTGATGATGTCGAACTCGTTGTCATGTTTATGTTAGGTAGCAAATGAGAGAAGTATATGAATGTCGATCGTTCTTGACTAATCTTGAGTAAATGCATGAATTGGTTAAATGCTTAGATACGGTGTAGTATTTATAAGCGTTGCCAAGCTTGTTGATTCTTCGTGCTAAATGCCATCAATGGGATACTCTTAGTCCTAAAGGAGTCATTGGTGAGGTTTGACAAGAGATGTCGAATTCACTCTTGCAAACTACTATCTAAGAAGGATAGAAGATTTATCTTCACAACAAGTAGTTGAAGTAGTGAATAGATTGTTTCATTCGTTCTTGAAGCCTTTATTATTTAGCATTTATGTATTATTGATGCTATGTTTCACTTCATTTATGCTATGGGTTGTTTGAGAATAGGAAGTGTTTTTATGATTGAAGTGTTCGGGTGTTAGGAAAGTGACGAAGTCCTTAGCTCCTTTGCATGAAAATCTATGAACATGAACTTATAACTTCTTGTGCATAATGTGTTGTGATTCTTGCTAGATAAGAATGTTAATGTTAAGTCAAGTAATGAATGTGATAGAATGAGTGAATGGTTCAATGATCTACATTAGGTTTGGAAGTGGATATCAATTGCCCCCAAGGCTTTATCTTTGTAGTTTTAAACCCCTTTTTCTTAGTTTTGTTTGATGATTAGCCTAGTTACTTGACTTTGTTAGTTATCTTGTCCTTTTAATTTCATAACTTAGGACCACAAACCATCCAACTCCCCCCCCCCCATTTACATGCTTTTATATGTATGTATATATGTCTACTCCTAGCCTAATATCAACCTTTTGTGCGTAAACGCTTAGGAAGATCCCTCTTCTTCGTGGACGAACCCGACTTGCCGCTATCTACTTAGTTGTAGATAGTAAGCATTTAGGGATTATAAATATTAACTTTGAGAGGTACGACAATGACCTCCCATTGCAACTGCTTCAGTACTCTGTGTCGGTGTGTTTTTTTTTTCTTTTCTTTCAAAATGGACCGCCATTGGAGCTCTGTTTCATTGTAAAGTTCTGGCCTTTTTTCACCTCTGTAGCTCTGGTTCAAGAAATCCCCCGGAGATATCAGTTGTAAATTCACCATGCATGCATTTTCCTTTTTTTCTGTCGGTTTAGTGGTTTTTTTTGGGGTTAATCTAATGGGATTTTTAAATTGTCGAGTGGGTGCTACTTTATTTTTATTGTCAAAAATCTTGGATGAAATTTCTACATCATCCTGAACAGATACCCCTTTGTTTTTCTAAACTCTAGAAACATTTGCACCTTCCATTTTATAAACTCCCTTAATTCTTAGAGTGCAGTGTAGTGCAGATTGGTTAGTTTCCCAATTTTGAAATTGCAATAAACAAATTAGCTCTTTTTTTTTGTTCAATTATCTCTCTTTTGTTATACTACTTTTCTTAGCCATTCAGGTCTTCCGTTCCATTTTCTATGTGATTTCATGATACAAATACAAAGACATCATTTGTTCTGCGTTTGTGTCACATAACTAGAATGATATTGTTATATACCATGTGAGTAATAAAAAAATATTTTTCATACTATTTTTTGTGATAGGATTTTTCTGCGCCACTTTTGGAAATGCCACATTTAGAATAACATCATTCGTACGACACAACTAGAACGACATCGTTTGTGCAACATTTATGTGAAACAACTAGAACGACATCGTTTGTGCAACATTTGTTTGAATAATGGATTAAATGGGTAACATGCCCAATGTGTATTTTAAAAATATGGTTCGGGCAGGTTGGGTTTGAGGGTTAAAACTTGCGGGTGTTTATAGAGAGCGGAAGAATAAAATTTTTTAAAAAAAATGGCGACCGACCTTTTAATTCTAGAGCTTTTGTATAGAGAGGGGATGAAAATATGGAAAAAAGGCGGCTGACTTTTTGCTTCTATTATTTTTCTAATACAAAAGCCAATATATTAATTATTAGGCTAGTATAAAATTGTCTAATTTATTCCGCCCCTACAAAAACACCTATAAATTCATCAATTAACATAGTAATATCCCTTTGGTGACTTAAGAGATGTCGTTTCTAGTCTTTATTTATTTTCGTAATTTTATGTCATACAATATATATTTTTCTGTCCTATGATCAAAGTCATATTCCATTTGACACCATGACTGCTCAGTCCTCTCCCTGAAGTTGACACCATGACTGCTCAGTCCTCTCCCTGAAGTTGACACCATGACTGCTCAGTCCCAGGAAGAACTCCTAGCCGCCCATCTGGAGCAGCAAAAACTCGATTCTGATGAACCAGTGATTGAGGATGAAAGTGACGAGGACGATGAAGATGATGATGATGACAACAAGGATGACGATGATATTGAAGGACTAGGTGATGGAAGTGGAAGGTCAAAACAGAGTAGAAGTGAAAAAAAAGTCGTAAGGCTATGCTTAAGCTGGGAAATTGGGAATGAAGCCCATCACTAAAGTCAGCCGGGTCACTGTTAAGAAGAGCAAGAATATTCTGTTCGTCATCTCAAAGCCTGATGTCTTCAAGAACCCAACTTCAGACACATGTTATATTTGGGGAAGCCAAGATTGAGGACTTGAGCTCACAATTGCAGACACAGGCATCAGAGCAGTTCAAAGCTCCTAATCCTAGCAATGTGATATCCAAGCCTGAGCCATCAACAGTGGCTCTGGATGATGAAGTTGTAGATGAGACTGGTGTGGAACATAAGGACATAGAATTGGTGATGACACAAGCAGGGGTTACGAGGGGAAAGGCAGTCAAACCTCTAAAGGCTGCTGATGGAGATATCGTAACTGCCATAATGGATCTCATAAACTAGAAGGAAATGCATGAATCTTTACATGTTATGTTGTGTTGTGCGGAATGGAGAAAGAACAGAAAATATGAACGAAAATAACAAGACACAAGATTTACGTGGTTCACCAAATTGGCTACATCCACGGGAGACGGATTCCACTATATCAGAATTAGAGTTGGTTTACAGAGAGAAGAGAGACACTTTATATGCTGTCTCCACTAAACCCTAACAAACTGGGCCAAAAACACAATTCGGCCCAAATCAACAGCAGTCCAATAAAGAGACAAGCTATACCGTCGGACCGGGGGCGACTCCGCCCCCCCAGACCCCCAGGCCAGGGTGCGCTCCGCCCCCCTGGACCCCCCGACTTGCTGACCGGGCAGCGAGACCCCCGTTTGTTTCCCGGGGGCGACTGCCGCCCCCCCGGACCCCCAGGCCAGGGTCGCAGAAGCGGCTATTACAGTATTCAAGGCATACCAACAAATCTCCACCTTGACTTGAATCCTCAAAGTAGAAAACTCCAGATGCACCATTACAGTGCCAGATGAGTAGACTTCGCCCTCCACTCTCGGGACTGCCCATAAAGCACCTAATCAGCTCTGATGTTCAGCAAGTCCAAACAATGTTGAAACTTGCTATGTGGAACAGATTTGGTGAACATATCAGCGGGGTTATCTGCAGTTCCCACTTTCTTCACCCTGATTCTCCTCTCACTCCTCAAGAAATGATATCTGACATCAATATGCTTGGTCCTGTCATGATGGACCTGATCCTTGGCTAGGCAGATTGCACTCAAGCTATCACAGTACACAGTAGCCTGATCATGACGTAGACCAAGATCACTAACTAGCCCTTTCAACCATATTCCCTCTTTTGTAACCTCTGTCAGAGCCATATACTCTGCTTCCGTAGTAGACAACGTCACTGTAGGTTGCAAAGTCGCCTTCCAGCTAACCACAGAACCTCCCAAAGTGAATACATAACCAGTCATCGATCTCCACGTGTCAACAACACCAGCATAATCAGAATCAGAGTAGCCTGTAACTAAGCACTCGGTATCACCTCCATAAATGAGACCCACATCAGACGTACCTCTAAGATACCTGAAGATCCTCTTCACTTCTTGCCAATGTTCCTTTCCCGGTTGCCCCATGAACCTGCTCACAACACTGACTGCCTGTGCTAAATCTGGCCTCGTGCAAACCATAGCATATATCAAGCTCCCCACCGCGCTGGCATAAGGAACTCGAGACATATACTCCTTCTCCTCGTCTGACTGAGGAGCAAACATGGTGGTGAGATGAATATTTGCAGCACTAGGAGGGTCTATAGGCTTGGCTGTATACATGCCAAACCTAGCCAACACTTTCTGAATGTAGCCTTTCTGTGACAAGAAAAGCTTCCGCTGACTTCGATCCCTAAGAATCTCCATTCCTAGTATCTTCCGAGCTGCACCTAGATCCTTTATCTCAAACTCAGCACTAAGAAGTCCTTTCAACTTCTGAACCTCGTGCTTACTCTTTGCGGCTACCAGCATGTCATCTACATAAAGCACCAGATAGATGAATGACCCATCTCTCAACCTGCTGTAGTAGACACAACAGTCATAAGCACACATCGTATATCCCAGCTGAAGCATGTAACTGTCAAACTTCTTGTACCACTGCCTCGGACACTGCTTAAGTCCATACAAAGACTTCTTCAACTTGCAAACATACTTTTCCTTGCCAAGAACCTGAAAACCATCTGGCTGAGTCATGTACAACTCTTCCTCCAACTCTCCATGTAGAAAAGCGGTCTTCACATCAAGTTGCTCGAGCTCCAAATCCTGATGTGTCACCAAGGCTAGCAACACTCTGATGGAAGTGTGTCTGACCACTGGTGAGAAAATCTCATTATAGTCTACCCCCTCCCTTTGACTGAAACCTCTTGCAACAACTCTTGCCTTGTACTTGACTCCCTTTGCAGGTCATATTCCTTCCTTCTTCTTGAAAACCCATTTGCAACTGATCACCTTTCTCCCTTAAGGCTGTTTGACCAATTCCCATTTCTGATTCTTCTAAAGAGACTCCATCTCATCTCCCATTGCAGCAAGCCATTTATCAGCATCAGTACATGAAGTAGCCTCTCTGAAGGTTGATTGCTCTTGAGTATCCACTTCCTCGGCAACTGACAGTTCATAACCCACCATATCCTCAAACCCATATCTCTTTGGCGCCCCAACTCCAACCCTCCTGGGTCGGTCCTGAGCTAAACTGCGGACTGTAGCTCCTGATGGTTGAGGATCTGGTGGTTGAGATTCCGGTATCTCAGATTCTGTCTGTGGCTCTTGATCCACCTCAAATTGTTCCAATCTATTTTCACCTTGAGTGACTTCAAGCTCCACCTGTTTATCAACTCCACTAGTTTCTGGCACAACTGTGGGCTTCACCATAGATCTAAGCAAAGAATTTTCATCAAAGACAACGTCCCTGCTCAGAATAACCCTCTTCTCAGATGGAGACCATATCCTGGAGCCTTTAACTCCATCTCCATAACCCACAAAGACACCCTTCTTGGCTCGGGGCTCTAACTTACCATCACTAATATGATAATAAGATGTACAACCAAAAACTTTTAACTTGGAGTAGTCAACAACTTTACCTGACCACAACTCCATAGGTATTTTGCACTCTATACCCGTGTGAGGCCCGCGGTTGATCAGGTAACAAGCTGTACTCACCGCCTCTGCCCAGAATCTCGTTTCCAAACCAGCATTAGAGAGCATACACCTTGCTCTCGCCAGCAATGTCTGATTCATCCGCTCAGCTACGCCATTCTGCTGTGGCGTATTCCTGACTGTATGATGACGAGCAATCCCTTCATCCCTACAAAACTGATCAAACTCAGACGAGCAGAATTCCAGCCCATTATCAGTTCGAAGCCTCTTGATCTTCTTCCCGGTCTGATTCTCCACCAAAGCTTTCCACTCCTTGAACTTCAAGAAAGCATCACTCTTATATTTCATCATGATAACCCAAGTCATCCTTGAGTAATCATCAATCAGAGAAACAAAGTACCTGTGACCTCCCAGTGACTCAACTCGGGATGGTCCCCAACAATCAGAATGGATGTAATCCAATGTGCCCTTTGTTCTATGAATCGCCTTAGGAAACTTGCTGCGGTGATGCTTCCCAAAAATGTAATGCTCACAGAAGTCCAAGCTCTTGACCTTGTGGCCACCAAGAAGATCATATTTCGACAGAATCTGCATCCCTCTTTCACCCATATGACCAAGCCTCATATGCCATAACTTAGTCATATCATCCTGGTGAACCTCCGAAGATGCAACATTAACAGAATCCATAACCGTGGAACCTTGTAGAAAATACAAAGTGCCATGCAGAACACCTTTCAGAATCAGCTTAGAACCTTTGCAGACACACAGAACTCCATCACTCCCTGAGTAGACGAAACCCTTTCTATCCAACGTAGGAAGAGAAATCAGATTCTTTGTCATCGATGGAACATGCCTGACATCGTTCAAAGTACAGAAACTACCATCATGCGTCCTGATCTTGATTGAACCAATCCCAACTACCTTGCACGCAACACCATTTGCCGTAGTAATGATGCCCTCAGCTTAAGTTGAGAAATAATATCTCCTTGGGCATATATGGTAAGATTCCCCAGAATCAAGAAACCACGCATTAGAATGATTATTTTGCCCAGTAACAGCAAGAGCAAAATCATCTTCAGAACTGAAATCCCCTTCAGCCACAGCAGCAGTACCAGATGTACTCCCAGATTTACTAGCCTTCTTCGGACACTCCTTTTTCCAATGCCCCTTCTCCCTACAGTAGTTACAAACATCATTGGCCTTGGGACCCTTTGAAGATGACTTCTTGCCCTTCTTCTTACTGCCGGTTCCCTTGCCCTTTGTGTTTCCGTCACTAGCAAACAAGCCAGAGACCTGACTTTCTGTACCTGTACCGTTTGCCTTATGTCGCAACTCTCTACTATGGAGAGAGGATCTTACTTCCTCCAGAGACACATAATCTTTACCAACAATAAATGACTGAACAAAATTCTCATACGAAAGTGGTAAAGAAACTAGCAAAATCAAAGCAGCATCTTCATCTTCAATTTTCACATCTATATTTCGCAATTCTAATAACAAAGTATTCAATTGCTCTAGATGGTCTCTGAATAGCGTACCTTCCTGCATTCGGAGACCAAAGAGGCGTTGCTTCAGAAGCAACTTGTTGGTTAGAGATTTCGTCATATACAAACTCTCAAACTTCAGCCACAGTTGTGCAGCAGTCTCCTGATCTGAGACCTCAGTGATGATTTCGTCCGTGAGACATAGCATAATCGTCGAGTGTGCCTTTTCTTCCAGACTCACAACATCGCCAGAACTGCTCGCAAAATCCTTCGTCAACGGAGTCCACAAACCTTGCTGTTTCAGCAAAACTCGCATCTTGATCTGCCATAAACTGAAACTGTTTCTCCCAGTAAACTTGTCGATCTTCACGTTCAACCCAGACATCTTTCACCCCGATCAGCCCCGATCTGATGAGCCCAGAATCCGATATACCCACTACGGATATCGCCGAAAAGAGAAACCGCTCTGATACCAGTTTGTTGTGCGGAATGGAGAAAGAACAGAAAATATGAACGAAAATAACAAGACACAAGATTTACGTGGTTCACCAAATTGGCTACATCCACGGGAGACGGATTCACTATATCAGAATTAGAGTTGGTTTACAGAGAGAAGAGAGACACTTTATATGCTGTCTCCACTAAACCCTAACAAACTGGGCCAAAAACACAATTCGGCCCAAATCAACAGCAGTCCAATAAAGAGACAAGCTATACCGTCGGACCGGGGGCGACTCCGCCCCCCCAGACCCCCAGGCCAGGGTGCGCTCCGCCCCCCTGGACCCCCCGACTTGCTGACCGGGCAGCGAGACCCCCGTTTGTTTCCCGGGGGCGACTGCCGTCCCCCCGGACCCCCAGGCCAGGGTCGCAGAAGCGGCTATTACAGTATTCAAGGCATACCAACATGTTGTCTTTTCAAGGTTGATGAGTGAGGACTTTAATTTCCGAAGTAGAGTGTTGCTGCTTTATGGCTCCATTTCTTGTTATTCCTTTGTGCTTTTATTCAATCTAGGTAGAGATTATGAACCAGGTCGGAGTTTCAAAATGGTAATATGCACTGTGTTTGGATGTTGGAGCATTGAAATTTGTCTAATACAGTGTGTTTTAAGATGTGTTCAAAAAAAAGTCATATTCCATTTCTACATCATCATCAACAGATAACTCTTTGTTTTTCTCAACTCTAGAAACATTTGCACCTTCCATTTTATAGACTTTTGTAATTCTAAGAGTGTAGTGCAATACAGATTGGTTAGTTTCCCAATTTTGAAATGGCATTAATTAAAGCTCTATTGTTTTGTTCCGTCATCTCCCCTTTGTTATACTACTTTTTTTTAGCTATTTAGATCCTCCGTGCCACTTTTAGTGTGATTGTGTGATACAACTAGAAAGACGTCATTTTTATGACACATTTAGAATGACATTGTTTGTGTGACGTTTGTGTGAAACAACTAAAACGGCATCGTTTGTGCGACGTTTGTTTGAGTAATGGATTAAATGGGCAACATGCCCATTGGATATTTGTAAAATATAGGTTGGTCGGGTTGGGTTTGAGGGTTGAAACCCACAGGTTATTATAAAGAGCGGAAGAATAAAAAGTTAAAAAAAGATAGTGGTCGACCTTTTTATTTTAGAGCTTTTGTTTTGAAAGCGGGATGAAAATTTGGAAAAAGGGCGTCTGACCTTTTTATTTTTAGTTTTTTTCTAAAAAGAAGAATGTATTCTCGATTCAAAACCCAATAAATTAATTCTTAGTCTAGTATAAAATTGTAATTTACTCCACCCCTACAAAAACTCCCTAAAATCCATCAATTAACATAGTAATTCTATGTCATATAATATATATTTTTCTATGTGTTCTTCAGAGCACCATTGAAATGAAGCAGAGTTGGGCTTTTTTTTGTCTTCAATACTCTCAGCTCTGTTTTTTCTGTCGAAGATAAAAAGGCTTGTTAAACCTTCCTAAGTGCTCTGTGTCAGTGTGTGTTTTTTCTTTGGCCTCCATTGGAGCTATGTATCATTGTAAATGTTCGACCTTTTTTCACCTCTGTAGCTCAGGATCAAGAAAGCCTTTGGAGCTATCAGCTATGAGTTGACCATGCATGCATTTCCCTTTTTTCTGTCATTTTAGTGGTTTTTTTAGGGTTAATCTGATGTGATTTTGAAATGGTTGAGCGGGTGCTTTTTTTTTATTGTCAAATATCTTGGATGAAATTTCTAAGTCATCCTCAACGGATACCCCTTGTTTTTCTAAACTCTAGAAACATTTGACTTTCTATGTACAAATAGTAATAACAAAGTTGACTTTATAAACTGTCAATTCTTACTTGATTTAGTATATATATATATATATATATATATATATATGAACACTAATAACTAAGTTGACTTTAAATAATCAACGATCAACTCTTACTTGACTTCCTATATGGTAACAACTTTCTTGACTACTACAAACACTAAAAAACTTAGTTGAATTTAGGGTAATATGCAAATATAACCCTATATGTTGGAGAAAGTGCAGATATGACCCTGAGTTATTTTTTAGTGCAAATATGGCCCTAACTATTATACATAAGTGCAAATGTAACCCTAAAGTCACTATTCCGGCATTGACTAGCCATTTTTGGTCATTGACCGACCAGAACTGACCAAAATGTCCTTCTAACCTAATACAAAATTTTAAAAGATAAAAATGCCCCCACCACCACCAATCCACCATCCCACCACCACCAATCCACCATCCAACCACCACCAATCTGCCATTCCACCACTAATCCACCACCAATCCACCACCACCACCAATCCACCACCCTTCTGAAATTCTGAAATCATTCCCGTATGAACAGAATCGCTCCACTCATCACCCCAATATCTATAAACAAAAATCCATAAAATCAAAACTAACCCATTGTTGAATTTGATTCTTACAACAAATTCAAGAACCAAAAACTAATTGAATTACCATATCCGAGTAGAATGGAATTTGTAGCACAGTGGTGGCAGAATTTGTAGCACATCTAACGCAGAGTAGTGGAACTTCAGAGGCGGTGTCTAAAGAAGATGGATCCACCATCAGCCGGTAGTTTGAAAAGATGGATTTGTCGCACAAGTTACCTTGGCGACATCGTAGGCGGCGGTGGAGATTATCCGCTCGTTGGTCGGTGGTCTGAACAAGATGGATCCACCACAGAAGATGTTGTGGCGACATCGCAGGAGGTAGTGAAGATTATTCGACCATCGGTCGGTGGTCTGAAGAAGATAGATCTGCCGCAGAAGCTGCAGTGGACGGAGCTGCGCTGAACAGATTCCTGCACGGCTGGGCTGGGACGACGATCGGCGAAGGAGGGGATGAGGTTCCCGGCCCAAATTTCCTCGTGAGCGAGCTTTTTCCAGCGAGTGATCACTAGTTGAGGTATTCCTCCATGGAGATGTGGGGCGCCTCATTCAAAGCGGGGAGCTCGGTGACGAAACCTCTGGAAATCAATCATCACCGCTTTCCTCTGGAATCTGTTCATGGCGGTCGGGTCGATTTGCAACCTGACTCGAGTGGAAGCCATCTTCTCTTTCCTCTGAAAATCAATCATTACTGTTGCTGGGTCCCATAAGCCCTCCATGCTGACCCACGTTGTGAACTTGAGAAAATGGGCTGCCTCGTTCCTGTCGCAGCCCTTCATTGCGCAATTGAACTTGCAGATGGTCTGGATCGGGATGGGTGGGTAAGCCTACGGTGAAGGGATAGTAGAAACGGGCGAAGGGAAGACGATGAAGAATAAATTTTTAGGGCTTTAGGGGCATAAATGTACTTTCAATTTTTTCCTTTTTTCCAGAGGGGTAAAATTGACTTTTCACTCAATTCCAGCTTGAATTTTCCTAAAAAGATTATATTTGCACATAACCTGAATAAATAGGGTTATATTTGCACTTTCGATTAGCGCATAGTTATATCTGCACTTTCTTCAATTATGTTGGATTATATATGCACTTTTCTCTTGAATTTAACTAATCAACGACCAAACCTTACTTAACTTTCTACATATATACACTAGTAACTAGGTTGACTTTCATTAATCAATGTTCAACCCTTACTAATCAACGATCAATGTTCAACCCTTACTAATCAATGTTCTATATATAAACACTAATAACTAGATTGACTTCCACTAATCAACGGTCAACCCTTACTTAACATTCTATGTATAAACACTAATAGTTAAGTTGACTTTTATTAATTAACGATCAATTCTTACTTGACATTCTACATATAAACACCAATAATTAAGTTTTGTTTAATTAACAACCGGTCAGCCCTTCCTTAACTTTCTATATGTAAACACTAATAACTAGTTTGAATTTAACTAATTAACGATCAACTCTTATTTTATTTTACATATATAAACACTAATAGCTAAGTTGACTTTAGTTAATCGACGATTAACTCTTACTTGACATTTATATATAAACAACAATAACTAAGTATACTTTAATTAATAATCAATCAACCCTTCTTTGACTTTCTATACACAAACACTAACAACTAAGTTGATTTTAATTAACCTACAATCAACGTTTACTCAGCTTTTGATATATAAACACTAATAACTAAGTTAACTTTAACTCATCAACGATCAACCCTTTTTTGACTTCCCGTTTATAAATACTAACAACAAAGTTGACTTTAACTAATCGACGGTCTACCCTTACTTAACATTCTATATACAAACACTAATAACTAAATTAACTTTAACTAATCAAGGGTCAACCTTAGGTTAACTTTCTATATACAAACACTAATAACTAACTTGACATTAACTAATCAACAGTCAGCCCTAGGTTAACTTTTTATATATAAACACTAATAACTAGAATGACTTTCACTAATAAACGGTCAACCCTTACTTAACTTTCTGTATATAAACACTAATAACTAGATTGACTTTAATTAATCAACAGTCAACCCTTACTTGACTTTCTATATACATATACACTAATAACTAGGTTTTCTTTCACTAATTATCAGTCAACCCTTACTTAACTTTCAACATATAAACATTAACAACTAAGGTGACTTTAACTAATCAACGGTAAATCCTTAATTGAATCTTGATATATAAATACTAATAATTAAGTTGACTTTGACTAATAACTAAGTTGACATTAACTAATCAACAAATAAACCTTAATTGAAATTTGATATACAAATACAAACAATTTAGTTGACTTTAACTAATAATTAAGTTGACTTTAACTAATAAATTGTCAGTCCTTACTTGATTTAGTATATATGAACACTAATAACTAAATTGACTTTAACTAATCAACGATCAACTCTCATTGGACTTCCTAAATTGACTTAAACCAATCAACGGTTAACCCCTTACTTGAAATTTATATAAACACTAATAACTAATTAAATTAATTACAACTAATAGCACTGGTGTTGGAAAAAAATAGCACCGGTTTTCTAAAACGGGTGCTAAATTTTTTAAAAAGTCAATCTTCCTACCAAAATATTCACCAAAATTTTTAAAAATTAAATCTTCTCGCAAAACACTAATACCTACGTCGACTTTAACTATTCAATGGTTAACTCTTAGTTGACTTTCTGTATATTAACTTTATTAATTGAGTTTACGTCAGCTAATAAGCAGTTAACACTTACTTGACTTTCTCTCTTTCAAGCTTATGGTGAGACGGAGGTCTTATATTAAAATAAGAAAAGATAGAGGGACTGCTATGTAATTATTAGGATTATATATATGATTTGCTTTCTTCCCCAATTCAACCACACGCTCCTCCACCGGCGCTCTGCTCCTGCGCGCATCCACCACCGCTCTGTTCCTCCTCGCTTCCACTGCCGCTCTGTTCCTCCGCGCCTCCACCGCTGCTCTACTCCTCTGATCCTCTGCCGCCGCTCTGCTACTTCACCGTCGCTTTGCTTCGTTGCCGCCGCTCTACTCTTCTGCTCGCCTGTCGCCGCTTTGCTTCTCCTTCGCTCAGAAACCCTACGTACGTTATTTACCTTTTTTGTCTCCTTTTCTAGCTTTAATCACTAATTTGTGGCCTTGATGTGCATATATGTTAATGTCCTTGATTTCTTTGTATCCATGCTTGATATGTTGTAATTTCTTCACTTGCTTAGTGTTAGAATAAATCAGACTCCTGATTAGATTATGATTTATTATGATTAGAGTTCTTTCCTTATTACACCTCTATTGTACCCTCTATATATTCAGATATCAATAATAAAATTTATTATGGCAAATCATTATGTCATGGTATCAGGGCAAGTTCTGATCCTAAACCCTAAATTTTAATTTATTGTTCAGCGCTTCCCTCTGGCGTCCTCTTGGTGAAGTTTCTTCCAACGGCGAAGTTTCTGGCTTCATTGGCATTCTCTTCCAGTAGTCTGAACTCTGATCCGACGTCTAGAACTTCGTTGGCATTCTCTTCAATTTTTCAGTGAGTTCTTCCAGTGCCGACATCTTCATCAGCTACCCAGCTCAGTCTCCAACCGATCATCCGACGCTCTGTTCGACCTCAAGAAGGTCGCCGTTCGACGCAGATTCGATCGCCACCGATCTAGTGTAAATCCAACGCGACTTGTTTTCCAGCTCCAACGCGAGATCCACGCGCCGTCTTCCATCGCGTGAAAGTTAAGCACCAGCTCGGCCAAAGAAGAAACCTCCAGCGCGTGAAGGACACGCGTGACTTGACTCTCGCATCAAGTGAATTTCTCGCGCCCTTCAATTTCTCGTGACCTTCAATTTCTTGCGAGTTGAACCCGTTTCTCGCGAATTGCTCAAATTCTTGTCAGCACCCAGTCAATTTTTGTGCAATTTTGGTCTTTTGCTATAGTTTATTTGGTCCCTATATCTCGGGAAGATTGCTTCACTAATTGGATTGCGGACAAGGTGTTGTTTCAGGCCAGTTTGAATGGTCCCAACATTCATTCTTCATCGAATCAGTGGATCGTTGATTCAGGTGCTACATCTCATATCACTGCTCGCACCAGTCATCTTGATTAGGTACACCGTTATCGTGGTTCTCATTCTATTCTTGTTGAAAATGGTGAATCATTATCTATTTCTCACATCGGCCAATGTCATTTATCTGGTTTCTTGTTACTGATGTCCTTGTGGTCCCTAAGATTACTAGAATTTTATTATCCATTAGTAAGCTTACTCGTGATTTACCTGTCCGTGTTATATTTAATGCCAACATTTTTTCCATTGAGCACAAGTATGCAGGGAAGATAATTGGTAAAGGCAGTCATAGTTCAGGTCTTTATTTTCTCGAGACTGGTGATTCCAGCTTTCTAGGTGAATCACGCTTCGGAAAGCTCCAGGCTTCTTTTGAGCAGTGGCACTCTCGCCTCGGTCATGTGTCTCATGATACTGTTCAGTTGTTAAGTCGATGTGGCCATATTACTGTCACTTCCGATATGCCGACATTTGTTAGTTTCTCTCCTTGTCAGATGGCCAAGAGTAGCCGTTTACCTTTTTCCACTAGGGACAGGTGCGTTACTGGGTTGTTGACAAGGTACATTGTGATTTGTGGGGACCAGCCCCTGTTTTATCGGCATGTGGTTTTTCTTATTATACCATTTTCATCAATGAATTTTCGCGATTCACATGGTTTTCTCGATGCTGTATAAGTCAGACTTCTATGACACATTTATTCAGTTTCATAAATTCGTTGAGACCCATTTTTCTACTAGGGTTAAAAATTTTCAGACCGATAGTGGCACAGAGTTTACTAATCATCGACTTCAGGCTCAGTTCATATCATGTGGAATTCATCATCATATGGCATCGCCCTATACACCTGCTCAGAATGGCCGAGCTGAGCGGAAGCATCATCACATCATAGAGACTGGTTTTGCCATGCTTTTTCACTCTTTTGTGCCACATTGTTATTGGGTTGAAGCTTTCTCCTCTGCGGTTTACATCATTAACCGTGTGCCCAGTTCGGTTCTTGGTGGAAAATCACCTTTTGAGGTTGTTTTTGGTCCTGTTCCTGACCATACCCTCTTTCACCCATTTGGTTGCCGTGCTTTTCCATGTCTGCGTGCTACTGATAAGTTTGTACCGTGATCCATTCCGTGTGTTTTTATTGGCTACAGCCCTCGTTATAAAGGCTTTCAGTGTTTCGATCCCACATCTAGGCGTATCTATATTTCTCACCACGTTCTCTTTGATGAAACCTTATTCCCTTATGTCTCATTTTCTGCGGACAGTCACTCTATTTCAGATCAGGAGATTTCATCATTTTTTGATGGAGCTATTCCCTCATCGATTGGGGTCACCGCGCCTGTGCCAGCCGCCCCTTCTTCACCACCATTTTCCATCTGGATGGCCAACCCGAATCTAGCTCCTCGGCCAACGCCCACCACATCACAGCCACTGGCCATCACTCCTCAGCCACCGTCTCAGCCACCGACCACCACGTCTCAGCAAGTATCAGCTATTCTTTCTCCGGTGACTTCCCACGGCCACTCTCCGGTCAGCGCAGCTCGATCTTCCTCGGCATCGTCAGCTGGTTCGACTCCTCCACCTTCGCCGACCTAGCTTCGTACTCATCAGATGGTCACTTGGTCTTCTACTAGTGCCATTCAGCGCCGGAATTATTCAAATATTATTGCTCATGGTCTCACTGCCACACTCCTCTCTCAGACAGAGCCCACTGATTATCGCTCTGCCCTTCAGGATCCAGCCTGGGTTTCAGCCATGGATGATGAGATGGCCACTCTTCGTGGTTAGCACACTTGGGATTTGGTGCCTCGACCTTCGAATGTCAACATTGTAGGCTCCAAATGGGTCGATAGGCTCAAGTATCAACCAGATGCCACCATTGAGCGTCACAAAGCTAGACTTGTGGCGCAGGGTTTCTCGCAGATTCTGGGTTTTAATTTTGATCACACTTTCAGTCTCGTGGTCAAAGCCTCCATTGTTAGGACGGTTCTCGCCATAGCCACCATGCGTTCCTGGCCACTTCATCACTTGGATGTCAAGAACGATTTCCTTAATGGTGTTCTTGATGTTCCAGTCTACATGAAGCAGCCCGCTGGTTATCAGGATTTTATCCATCCAGACTATGTTTGCCATTTACGAAAGGCTATTTATGGTCTTAAGCAGGCTCCTCGGGCTTGGTTCCAGCGTTTCAGCAGTTATTTGACACAGCTTGGTTTTCGGTGAAGCTCAGCTGATACTTCTTTATTTGTCCTTTCGAGAGGGTCATCGTACTGTATCTACTTGTGTATGTGGACGATATCAGTCTTACAGGCAATGACTCGACTCTTCTTCGCAAGTTCATTGATCAGAAATACATAGAGTTTGCGATCAAGGATCTTGGTGCTCTTCATTACTTTCTTGGTCTTGAAGTTTCACCTACCTCCTCAGGGTTACTGCTTGGCCAAGCAAAGTATGCTCGTGATACTTTGAATCGGGTCGGTATGTCTGATGCAGCACCTGTTTCTTCTCCATTTGTCGCTGGTTCTCAGCTTCACAGCACTACCAGTCCTCCATTCCAGGATCCTACACTTTATCGTTCTCTTGTTGGTGCTCTTCAGTATCTCACCATCTCTCGCCCAGATTTGGCATTCTCGGTCAACACGGTGAGTCAGTATCTTCAGGATCCCAGAGATGACCAATTTGCTGTTGTGACTCGGATTTTGCAGTATGTTCGTGGCACTCTTCATTTTGGTCTCAGGTTTTATTCTGCTAGTACTCCTGATGTGTTAGGGTACTCTGATGCTGATTGGGCTCGTTGTCTGGAGACTCGTTAGTCCACTTATGGTTATGCAGTTTTTCTTGGTGGGAATCTGGTTTCTTGGAGTGCCAAGAAACAGCCCACTGTTTCTCGCTCTAGCACTGCGTCTGAATACCGTGCTCTCGCCAACACTGCCTCAGAAGTGGTATGGTCCATTCATTTGCTTCATGATCTTCGGATTCCGCTTTCTGGTTCTCCACTGTTGTTATGCGACAATAGTAGTGCTATCTTCTTGACTCAGAATCTGGTGGAGCACAAGCAGGCGAAGCACATCGACATCGACTACCATTTTGTTCGTGAGTTGGTGACATCTGGAAAGCTGCGCGTTGCTCATGTTCCAACTTCTCTTTAGATTGCAGGCATTTTCACCAAGGGGCTCTCTCCTCTGCTGTTCGAGTTCTTCAGATCCAAGCTATGCGTCGGCAAGCATCCGATGCTTCGCTTGAGGGGGGTGTTAGAATAAATCAGACTCCTAATTAGATTATGATTTATTATGATTAAAGTTATTTCCTTATTACACCTCTATTGTACTCTCTATATATTCAGATATCAATAATACAATTTGTTACGGCAAATCATTCTGTCACTTCGGACAAAGGTTTGGATGTTATAGCAGAAGGTTTTGATACACTAAAAAACATGGCCAGTGATATGAATGAGGTGAGCTGCCAGCCTATATTCTTGCTGGATGCTTTTAAATGAGCATGGAACTTGATTTATGCAAATATTTTTTAGCAAGTTTTGCAAGAAATGGATCGAAAAGTTCCTCTAATGGACGAGATTGACACCAAGGTTCGTATTTATGAAGTTGTCCCATTCATAGGTGGTCCAACTGTATGTAGTCCGAGAATTTTACTCTTTTGATTCGCTTTCAAAGCATTATTCTTGCCGTCCATAAATATTAGTTTCTTACAGGCTGTTTTGACCCGAATAAACCATGCTATTAGAGCTCAAGGGGTAGTCAGCTTGGAGTGCAAGACAGTTGTTTTCTCGTATGGGGAACTGATATGGCAAAGGTTACTATCAGGAGTAATATTTCAGGCACCTATTTCCTTAGCGTTAGGTTCTCTTAATGGTTAAAATCTTCTCTTACACTAATTTTATTGTGAAATACTCCCTCCGTCCTAGCTCTTTCTACGGAGAGAAAAACTGGAAGTATTTTTAAGGATATATTATTTTATGTCTTTGCAGTGGAGTATCTTGAAATTGAAGTGGGGTATTCTAATATTATTGGGTTAAAAAAAATCAGAAATTGGGCCCAAATTGAGTAAACAAATAATAAAAGCAATCCATTTATGGCAAAAAATGAGATAGTGCAAAAACAGGTGGGACGTCCAAAAAAGGAAAGAGTGCAAAAATAGCTGGGACGGAGGGAGTACTGATCATGCATTTAGCTTATATGGTCATACAGCTTCATCCTAAGAAAACATGTGCTTGTATCGGCCTCTGTTTGGCTTCTAGTCCTTTCCGGTCAGATTCTTCATTATATAGTCACTGGAATACTTTCGACTTGGAGATTGTCACAATTCTGATTTATTTCTGGCACTGAATTTGTGGTCAGTAGTCTAAAGTTGGAAGAGCATACGGTAGAGGAAAATGCTTTATGTCCAATCTGTGAGATGGTAGTGTTCTGGATGCAAGTAGAACTAAGGAAAAAGGAAACCAAGGAAATGTATCCAAATACTTTAATAATGAGGTTATCTCTGTAGCGCAGTGGGTTTTAATGACCATTATTTTTAGGGGGGTGCTGACTTTTACTATCTTGTGTGCTTTAACTGAAGTTGTGTGACAAGTTTCCAAATCCAAATGGTCGAGCTTTTATCGACTGCAACAGCGTTTCTATACTGCCTCATATATCTTTCACTATTGGGAACAGAACCTTCCCCCTTTCTCCGCATCGGGTATCTGAAAATGACAAAACATGCCAACACATTGGTGAATGTGTTGATATCATAACTTGCTTTAGTTCCATGTCTATTCTTAACTTTGTGCTACATTCTTGTCACAGTACATAATTAGAGTTGAAGATAGCCTCACCGCTGTTTGTCTTAGTGGCTTTATCCCTCTGGACGTGCCTCCACCGCAAGGACCACTCTGGTACGCAATCTGCATTTATGCTGAGTATCAGTATTACATACGTTGCGCTTTTTGGATGACTGCCTTCTTTTCTTTTGATGCAGGTAGACAAACATGCCAATGCATTGGTGAATGAGTTGATATCATAACTTGCTTTAGTTCCATGTCCATTCTTAACTTTGTGCTACATTCTTGTCACGGTACATAATTAGAGTTGAAGATAACCTCACTGCTGTTTGTCTTAGTGCCTTTGTCCCTCTGGACGTGCCTCCACCGCGAGGACAACTCTGGTATGCAATCTGCACTTATGCTGAGTATCAGTATACGTACGTTGCGCTTTTTAGATGACTGCCTTCTTTTCTTTGAAGCAGGTAGACAAAGCTACATCTGAACTAAAGAACACGAATGTCAGGCTAAAGCACACTGTTAATCAGGTGACTTGAACTTCAGTATGCATTTCCTTCTTCCTAGATGATCTTGGTAGTCTCAGGATTTCCATTTTGTTGATAGTAGATGATCTTGGTACTTGTACTGTTGTATTTTTTAATATTATTATATAGCAGTAGCGAAGTTACTAAAGTCTTCTGTGTTTGTTTTTCTATATCTTAGAGTTCTGCTTTAAGACAATCTCGTGATCAAGTTTGGTCCCATGAAAACAAGGTACTAGTATTTTATTATTATGATGCAGTATCATATCATTGGTGAAGAAATTGTTGTATGGAGATATTCTGTCACAATCACATTTTTTGTCTTTCTATAACACACGTAAACCTCTATGTAAACTTGATGCAAAGATATTTTGTGGTCTCTGGCTATTGAATGTGCTGTTTGGTCTATTGAATACTCTATGAAGTGTTATTGTGATATTCTTTGATCACTGGATATCATGTTTCTCCAGTTACAAGACTTGTTGAGGAGCTTGATCAGCAATGAAATGAAGGGATCATCCTCTTCTTTGGTGAGCTCAGTTTTTAGTTTTTATGTATAGGCTCCAGCATGTGTATATAGAGTTGCAACTACGATAATTTAGTTCGCTCATTATTTGAATTTCACAGGAATTAAGTGATACTGGTGACAAATGGTGCATAAGCTGCATGATCCCCTATTTAGGCACCGGTTTTTTAGACCCAAAAAAATTGGTACTAGGCTTCAAAAAAATCGGTGCTAGTTGGGGTTCCTATGTTAGTGTTAGAAAGACATCATTTGTATGAAAATACTAGAACGACATTGTTTGTACAACGTTTGTGTGAAACAACTAAAGCAACATCGTTTGTGCAACGTTTGTTTGAATAATGGATTAAATGGCTAACATACCCAATGAGTATTTGAAATATATGGATTGGACGGGTTGAGTTTGAGGGTTGAAACCGGCGGGTTTTTATAGAGATCAGAAGAATAAAAAGTTAAAATTAGTTTGAGAGCTTTTGTATGGAGAGAGGATGTAAATTTGGAAAAAGGCGGCTGAACTTTTTGTTTTTAATGTTTTTTTTCTAAAAAGAAGAATATATTCTCCCTTCAAAACCCGATAAATTAATTTTTAGTCTAGTATAAAATTGTCTAATTTACTCAACCCCTAAAAGAACTCCATAAAATTCATCAATTAACATAGTAATTCTTTTTCATAAAATATATATTTTTCTGTCCTATAATCAAAGTCATCTTCCATTTCTATATCATCCTCAACAGATACCCCTTTGTTTTTCTCAATTCTAAAAACATTTGAACCTTCCATTTTATAGACTTTTGTAATTCTTAGAGTGCAGTGCAGTATAGATTGGTTAGTTTCCCAATTCTGAAATTGCATTAAATCAATTAGCTCTTTTGTTTTGTTTCGTCATCTCCCCTTTGTTTTACCACTTTTTAAAGTTATTCAGATCTACCGTGCCACTTTTGGTGTCATTGCTTGATACAACTAAAAAGACATCATTTGTTTGGTTTTTGTGTGACACAACTAGAATGATATTGTTTTATACCATGTGAGCAAGAAAAAAAAAATTCATACTGCTTTTCTGTGATTAGTATTTTTCTACACCATTTTCGGTAATGCCACAAATAGAATGAAATCATTTGTATGACACAACTAGAACGACATTGTTTGTGCGTTCTTTCTGTGAAACAACTAGTACGACATCGTTTGTGTGTTCTTTCTGTGAAACAACTAGTACGACATCATTTGTGCGACATATGTTTCAGCAATGGATTAAATGGGTAACATGTCAAATGGGTATTTGAAAAATATGGGTCGGACAGGTTGGGTTCTAGGGTTGAAACCTACGGGTTTCTATAGAGAATGGAAGAATAAAAAGATTTTTAAAAAAATGGCGGTCGGCCTTTTAATTTTAGAGCTTTTGTATAGAGAGTGGGATGAAAATTTGGAAAAAGGCTGCTAACCTTTTTATTTTTAGTGTTTTTCTAAAAAGAAGAATGTATTCTCTGTTCAAAACCCAATAAATTAATTCTTAGACTAGTATAAAATTCTCTAATTTACTCCGCCCCTACAAAAACTCCTTGAAATTCATCAATTAACATAGTAATTCTATGTCATATAATATATATTTTTTCTGTATTTTCTTCAAAGCACCATTGGTGTGAAGCAGAGTTGGGCCCTTTTTTTTTCTTCAATACTCTCAACTCTTTTTTTCTAGTCGTATGAGAAAAAGGGTCATTGCATCTGCTTCAGTACCCTATGTTAGTGTGTGTCAGTGTGTATTTTTTTTCTTTCAAAATGGACCGCCATCAAAGCTCTGTTTCGGTAGGCTCAGCCTTTTTTTAAAACTCTATAGCTTAGGATCAAGAAAGCCCCTGGAGCTATCAGCTTTGAGTTGGGCATGCATGCTTTTCCCTTTGTTTTTAGTCGTTTGAGTGGGTTTTTTGGAGGGTTAATCTAATGGGATTTTTAAATGATCGAGTGGGTGCTACTTCTTTTTTGTTGTTAAAAATCTTGGATGAAATTTCTACATCATCCTCAACAGATACCCCTTTATTTTTCTAAATCTAGAAACATTTGCACCTTCCATTTTATAAATTCCCTTAATTCTTAGAGTGCAGTATATTTATTAGTTTCTCAAATTTGAAACTGCATTAAACAAATTAGCTCTTTTGTTTTGTTCAATTATCTCGAATTTGTTATACTGCTTTTTTTTAGCTATTTAGATCATACGTGCCATTTTTGATGTGATTGCATGATACAACTAGAAAGACACCCTTTGTGCAGTGTTTGTGTGACAAAACTAGAATGATATTATTTTATACCATGTGAGCACGAAAAAAATATTTTCATACTACTTTTTTGTGATTTGGATTTTTCTGCACCACTTTCGGATATGCCACAATTAGAACAACATCATTTGTATGACACAACTAGAATGGCATCGTTTGTACAACGTTTGTGCGAGAAACAACTAAAATGGCATCTTTTGTGCGACGTTTGTTTGAGTAATGGATAAAATAGTTAACATGCCCAATGAGTATTTGAAAAATATGGGTTGGCTGGGTTGGGTTTGAGGGTTGAAACTTGCAGGTTTTTATAAAGAGCAGAGGAATACAAAGTTTTAAAAAAGATAGCGGCCGACTGGGAGGTCGTCGACGTACCTCTCAAAGTTATATTTTAAAACCCTAATGCTTCCTATCTACAATTAAGTAGATAATGGCAATTCAGGGTCGTCCACGAGAAGAGGTATCTTTCCAAGTGTTTAAACATATATAGGAGAAAACATACTAGATATAAGCATATATAGATACTTATAAAATCATGTAAAGGGGGGAGGGGGTGGTTGGTTTTTTGGTCCTAAGTTATAAAATTGAAAGACAACAATTAGCAAATCAAGAGAACTATGCTAGTCATGTAACAACAACTAAATAGATGATTAAAACAACAAATAACGGAACCTTGGGAGCAATCGACTTCCACTTCCAAACTTCCAATAGCTCATAGATTCATTCACTCATTCAATTACATTGGGAAATGTTATCACTTCTTATTCTAAGATCAATAATCATTCCTTCTTAATAGTAGTTTACAAAGACAAACAATAACTATTTGCAAATCCCATTGACGATCACCCTAAGAAAACAGCACCATAGAGGTATTTCATCAATGGCATTTCACACAAAGGACCATAGGTTTGATAACAACAAACCTTCTACCAAAGACATAGACATTTAACCAAACAAAGCATTTACTAGGTTAACCCTAGAACAAACCACATTCAAGGTTCAAGCTTTCTTTGCATCTATGGGATAAATATGAGAACGATTCACATTAACATGTTTATCTAGCAAGAATCACCATACATTGTACACAAGAAGTTCTAACTCAATGCTTTTGGATTTCATGTCAAATGAGCTAAGAAATTTGCAACTTTCCTAATACCCTAACACTTCAATCATACAAACATATCATATAATCAAACAACCCATGGTATAAAAGAGGAAAAAGACAACAGTGATGGCATGATAAATGCTCTCCAATACATGTTCATACATGAGCAAATATAGAATCTCACAACATAAGTTTGGAAGCTTCAATCAATTGCTCCCAAGAACTAGATTTAGCTACTAGAGTTCATACTAATTAATGCTAACAAACCAAACATAAAACAATAGAAATCAAAGATGAAAATGGTGGAAAAGAAGGTTAGAATAGTACCAAATTTGAGGTGGAAGAAGAGTTATGAATGAAAGGAAGGAGAATGCTATTTATAGTACAAAAGGATAAGGTTGGGTTCTGGCCACCCCTGCATTGCGACTCGCGACGGGCTCCAGAACTTACCCTTGTCTTCTTTTCTTCTTCTTGTGGCAAGCACTCTTCTTCACAATAATCCCTGTCAATCTTCAAGTCTTCAAATCTTTGAAGCAAGTCTTCAAATATTTGAAGCAAGTCTTCAAAGTCTTTGAAAGGTGATCTTTAATGGCCTCCGGTCTCCAAGCCTCCATGTTCTTCCTTTGTCACACGAAATCCACTTAGAAGAGGTAAAAGAGCGTAAAATTGCTCTTACCTCTCCTAAGAGAATTTCAAGGTAAAACACAAGCTCTTGGTAACAAAAGAGCACAAAAGTGATCCCCAAAAGTACTAAATTATGCACATATAATGGACACATTAAACATCCCCACACTTAAACCTTACTTGCCCTCGATTAAGAAAAGATCTAAGCACACGAAGGAATTGACGTATCCACATCCTAACTACTATTCCCCCAAATCAATACCTCAGAAAACTCTCAATATCACACATCCCAACGTTAAGATCAAATGAGAAGTTTCCCACAACCACCATTCCTAAATCTACCAAAACCGTAGCAACCTATCAATTCATTGATATCTCTAAAACATCTCCAAATCTCGAATTCACAATCCTAAATCCAATCGTACAAGGTGAAGCTAAAAGCATGCATAAAGTTTAAACACATACTCCACTTTATACCACTATACCATCCTAAAAACAAAGTATCTTAGCGATCAAGAATTTCATAACTTACTTCATTTTCCCCGCTAAATTTCCCAATCCCAAGAGGTCTTCAAGATGTCAAGCTACCCGATACATCCATATGGCTACTGCAACCTTATGACTCCAACGCCGGCCAATGAGTGAACACATAACATTTTTGTCTCTCTTTCCCTCATTTTGCCTAGGAGCCCTTTTGG
This sequence comes from Rubia yunnanensis, assembly GCA_037428765.1. Classification (NCBI taxonomy): domain Eukaryota; kingdom Viridiplantae; phylum Streptophyta; class Magnoliopsida; order Gentianales; family Rubiaceae; genus Rubia; species Rubia yunnanensis. The sequence goes on from CM075062.1 coordinate 126,450,846, forward strand.
GTTTTCATCCTAGCCACACATCATGTTTCTTCGGCTCACATTTCACTTTTTTCTGCACATTTAGCCTCTCTTTTTTACCTATGTCGCCCTTTCAGGTTTTCGACCTATTCGGGCCCCCAATGTTGCCTAAGATGCCCTCTTGGGTTTTAAACTTAGCGGGATTCTTTTTATTTATATATTTTTCTTTTTCATTTTCTAATTATTTCTCAAAATTTTCATGTTTTTCCAATCTAAAAAGTAGCAACGTGCTTTACAAATGTTAAGGCTAAGAAAAATATCAAAGCTGACATCATCCAAGTACAACAAAAGGAAAGCACCCCCCAAAAAATGGGAAAATATCCAAAACAAAGCAAAAGAAATATCCCAAAAGTAGCGAGTCTAGAAAGAAAACATCTCTAATCCTAGCAGTGAAATCAGTAAATACCCCTCCCCACACTTAGAATGCTACATTGCCCTCAATGTAGACAAAAGAGGGAAAAAGAGTACACAACAAAGTATGGAAAGGGTAAGAATATAATGCTCATAATCACTGCCGTGAGGAAGAAGAAACACTACCAAAATAATGTTGCTGATAATGAGCTAGCCGATCTGTATTCCTCTGCCTCCTAGCTCTATGCCTCTATGCTCCAAGATCAGGGCCTTAGACACGACCTACCTGGGACTGCATCTCATAGATGCGAGCCGATATATGGTCAATGTCCTCATCCATGTCGATCAAGCTCTGGGAGACAAACATATTGTGCTCCAATATCATGTTGTCCTGGCGATGGAATTCATCCTACATAGTCTGCACCATACGCTCATAGAAATCTGGTAGAGGCTGGGAGTAGTGAGGTGGCACATAATCCTCCTTCATAGGCTCGGTCTTTGGTGGAGGCTGTGGAGAGTACTGCTGCTGTCGCTCAGTGAAAGGCATACTACTATCATCGCGCTGAACCAAGGTTTGACCAAGATCATTGAGCTAGACCTAAAATTTCTCTCTGCATGAGAAGTCGGGTGGAATCGCCAAGTCCACCAAGGGTATATCAAACTCCAACTTCGTCTTGTTGGCCCGAGGAAGTGCCATGAATGTGACCTTCCTGGTGCCATATAACCAATGAAACACCCTCGTGGTCCACGTGGGGCTAAGCATCTCAAATCGCACCAACCTCTCTGCAGTGATGAGGTACGAAGTGCGCCTCCCCAAGAGCAGAAAATCAGCTGGTGAGACCAATCCTAGGTACTCCGTTAAGAGGCCGATCATGCCTCCAACTATAATATTCCCCTTTGGCTTCCCCACCACCTCTACAATCCTCTTCATCCATAACTCGGCCCATAGCCCATATCCCAACCCCTCACTCATCAAGTGCCATAAGAAGTGAATGTTGTTTTTTGACACATTCGTGGGCTCCGTCGAGGAAAGTAGTGTGCCGGCCAAAATTCTGTGAACATAACAGAGTGCGGGATGGATGATGACACTGCTCTTGTCGTAGGAGTTCTTCGCCCTCATGTTGAAGACACTCCAGAAGTGCATGTTGTTCTCAATTGGTCTGTCCTAGGCCTGTGGGTCCAGCCTTACCCGAATCTCAGCCGTGTCCCTCCGAAGGCTTCCTCAACCTGCAAGACAACCATCTCTCGGGGTATATCATCTAGGTGGAAAGTGATGTACCTCTCGCATGGTTGATCATCCCTCATGTTGCATATCTTGACCATGCATAGGAACTCCAGTGCTTATCGCTGGTAGGAGGGGGCAGTCTTGCCCATGAAACCCTCCAGCCCTCTTTTGGCTAGGAGGCATCAGATTGGCAGGGTTACCCCAAGAGCGTCCAGTGTGGGCACGTCAACAAAACTCATCTTCTTGAGTTGATGGCTGACCAAGGCTTCCTACCTCTCCGTATAGGGCCCGGAGATCCGGGTCAAACCCATGTACCTTTCTGGAGGAGGAGGTATAGGGTTCGACTCTGGAGCTGGTGGCGGAGGTGGAGGTGGAGCTGCGGTGCGCTCACCTCGTGGAGGATCCCTAGGTCTCTTGGTAGGGTCTACATCTAACAACCACAACAAACAAGTCAAATGCACATAAATATACATACATGAAATAATACAAAATCATACTCAACCTTAAACTATTTTTCCCAAGATCACAAACCAAATCAAGTCCAAGCCAACTAGTTCAAGTCCTAACCACAATTGCATATAAAATCCATGTCATATTCAACATGCCCATAATCTCAAGTCCATTAGGTTCTCACATAGTTAAACATCCAATATGCTATATCTCATAATCACAGTCATGCCTAACTAGTTTATATACCATTAGTACGTTCATAACATTAACATTCAAGTGCTATGGCCAAACTACCTTAAGCATAATAACATTGCATCCAAATATCAACTATGTTTAATCAAGCTAACATGCCTAATTTCTAGTACAAGCCACAACTAAATTCTCAACCAAAGCAACAATATAAACACAACGCAAGCACAACACCAAAATGAGCAAATCAACACAATAAAAATGAGCATAATGCTATCCCACATCCACCAAATCATAAGCACAATATATTCACACAATCTCCAACAAACCATATCATAAGCATAATATATTCACAAGAATCTACAATGTTCCAACAATCTAAATCCCTAAGGCATCACACATAATTCACAAAATGTCCCATAAAATAGATTATACAACATAATCACAATTGATGCTCAAGAAAGTGAAGGAATGTACCACTTAGATGCTTAGGATGAAGAAAGATTTAAGCCCACAACCAATTTAAATCCAGATTTCTAAAAATCACAAGACCCCCAAATTCTAGGGTTTTGTGTTCTTCAACAAGCTACGCCAATTTATGGGTAGAGATAGGGTACGATGGATCGGGGAGTGGTGTAGGGTTGATTTCAGAGGGGAGTGCCGGTGAGTGGTGGCCGGAGGGTGGTGGAAATTTGGTGGAGCGGTGGAGGAGATGAAGGGAAGAAGGTGGAGTTGGTGTTTTAAAATGGTTCTGCCCATTTTTAATAGCAGGGATGTACACCCGTCGTGACTCCCAACGTGTTTGTTGTGACTCGCGATGGGTAGGTCAAAAGGCACATCCGGTCAAAGCTAGCATCGCGACCTGCGACCACTCCATCGCGACTCTTGATGGTTCATCATGAATTGCGATAGGACCCTCTCGCCTGTGAAAAGAGGACCTTGGAGCTCAAAATTTGGCAAAATTTTATGAGCCCGTCGCGACTCGCGACGGGAAACCCACCTGGTACTTAGAAATATTTTTTTCAATCTCATCCCTTGCCCAAGCTTTTTCCTTCTTGACTCCAAGTATTTCTCCCTTCATACATCCAATGCCTCAAATTGCTACAAAATCCTGGAAATACAAACCGTGAAAAGCACAAAGAAAAACAATGAAACTAATGGCAAAAACTCAAAACCAAACATCAACGGAAAGTCACGAATGATGATCTTGATGATCAAATCCAAATATATTTAACATTTTTTGCACGAATCACTCCCTTTCTTTGGATCTTACTCACAAAATGAGCCGAGATGATCAGTCCCCTTTCCTCGATCCGGATCAAAATAATCGGGATTTACATCATCCCCTAACAAAAACTTCTTCAAATAGCTTAGGGTTTCTTCATGTTCCCTTAACATCTCCAACAACATTTCTTTTTGTTCCATGGTCATCTCAAGAACGTGAGAATTCAGGGGTTTCTCTCATTCTCCAAGAAATGAATATTCAAGTGCTTTCGGTGGTGGTTTGCACTCTTTCACCGAAGTCTTCTCAAGAGAAGGAGGGAGAAACACCCTTGCTGGCTTACCCGCGGACACATGAAAAGTGTTGAATGTTGCTTTCCCAAGAGTGCAATCGCCATTGTTGTTTTCCTTTAAGTTAGTACTAACAACATTTGAAATCAAAGCATCACTCAAAACATCATCTATGACAACATATAAGGAGCTACCATCTCTGGGCTCAATTACATCTTGCTCTTCATCATGAATAACATGAATAACTTGGCAAGAATGGTATCTACTAGGATGATCTATAGAATTATTAGTGTCAAATTCTACCTTCCGCCCATTAAATTCCATGGTAAATGTTCCTTTATGCACGTCAATTATGGTTCTTGAAATCCTTAGAAATGGCCTTCCTAAAAGAATAGGTTTAGCACTATTGTCACCTCCCATTTCAAGAGTATAAAAGTCCGCAAGGAATTTCAAAGAATCTACTTTTACCAGCACATTCTTCACAATACCTTTCGGGTATGTGCTAGAGTGATCGGCTAGTTGGATAACAACCCCAGTTTTGTGGAAAATGCTTAGATTTAGACTGTTATATAAGGAATATAGGATCACATTGATCGAATCACCTAAGTCTAACATAGCCTTGTTAATACATTTGCCTCCTATCTCACAAGGGGTTGTAAATATTCCTGGATCATCATATTTAGGGGGCATTTCATCATTAAACACAGCGGAGACATATTCACTCTTCACACTCTTATTCTTACTTTTCAATTGTTGTTTCCTATTGATGGTACACAATTATTTAAGATATTGAGCATACCTAGGAACTTGATTTAGAGCATTTAAGAGTATAATATTCATCTCTCGTCTACAAAGAGTGGAATATTCACCTCTCATCTACGAAAGTGTTGAATGTTGCTTTCCTTGGTGTCCTCCTTGATCCTCCTATCCTTTAATGCCTCTAGAAATGGTGGTTCTGGTGCATAGATATGGATCTCCACCCCTTTTGACTTCTTGTGTGATAAGGATGAGGTTTTGGGATTTGATCCTGGTCATGGCACAAATGTCTCCACCTCAATTCCTTTTTCTTTGCTCTCTTTGGCCAACTCCTTGGCCTTCTTTTCAAGGTATTCTTCTTTTTCAACCATCTGCTTAACAAAAACCCTTGCTTGGGGCCCCTACACCTCTTTTCCACTTCTCAATGAGATTGTACTCACATTTTATCGAGGGTTAATCTTCGGTTGGGAGGGTAGTTTGCCTTTTCTCGGGCCTCCATTCATTTCACCACTTGAGCTACTTGACTCACTTGAGTTTCCAAGTTCTTGATGCTCGCTTTGGCTTCATCTTGGAATTTTTTGCCTTTTTCCGCGCATATGCTCAACCTTTGAATGACTTACATCACCTCATCTTTTGTTAACCCCGAGCTCTCCCCTTGGTCTCGGGGATTGTCTTAGAGCCTTTGAAATTGTTATTGAGGTGGCCTATATTATTGTTGAGAAGGCCAATACGGTTGGGGATTTTGACCTCCTTGAGGGCTTCCATACCGGAGATTTGGGTTACACGATTACCCAAATTGTCTGGCCGGCTTTGGTACCCTTGATTCCCTTGATAGCCTTGATAACCTTGATAGTTTTGATTGCCTTGATAGCCTTCGGTTCCTTGCCCACCTTGATACCCTTGCCAACCTTGATACCCCATGGAACTCACCTCCTCGACATAATCATCTTGTAAAGTAGGGCAAGCATCCGTAGGATGCGCCGAGTAACAAATTTCACATGATTTAACATGTGGCACATTTCCAGGCTTGGTCATCAAGGATTTCACCATAGAAGCAAGGGCTGAGACTTGGTCCTCAAGCTTTCCACTATTAAAAGGGTCATTTATAGGCATTGGATTTCTCCTACTCAAATAAGCTCTTGAGCTAAAGTTCCTTGAATCCTCCTCTAGCTCCTCGTAAATTGCATAGCCTTTGATGAAGTCTTGTTCCCAAGGGTACTAGCACGAGAACTCCTCACTAATCTTTGGTCCTCATTAAGAAGACCATTGTAGAAATAGTAGACCGAGTCTCCCTCTGAATAGTTGTGGTAAGGACAGCTTGCGAGAAGCTTCTTGAACCTCTCCCAATAGTCGAAGACAAATTCTTCATGCCATTGGAGGATGTTGCTTATGTCCTTCTTCAAAGCGGCGGACTTTGAGGCCGGGAAGTACTTGGCTAGAAATTTCTTCTTCATGTCAAGCCAACTTTTAATGTTCTTGGGTGGTAGGTAGTGGAGCCAATCTCTTGCACCATCCCTCAATGTGAATGAGAATGCCTTCAACTTGTAAACGTCTTCATCCACTCCATGGGGGACTGTACCACCACAAAAAAGTGGAACTCGGTTAAATGCTTGTTGGCATTCTCCCATTGCCTACCAAGGAAGATAAGTAGCATGTTTATAAACCTGGTCTTTAGCTTGAACTTCCCATTCGGTCAAACCAAAGGATACTCAATTCACATCGGTTGTTGATCAAGGTTGGGGGCTATAATGTCCCTCAATAAGGCTTGCCCCAAAGGAATCTCCCTTCCTTGGATAGGCGGAGCTCTCCCTTGAAGAGGAGGATGTTGAGATCTTCCTCCCGGGTGCTCATCTTTGGCTTGTGTTGATGCTCCATAGAAGTAGAAGTATCCACAAAATGGTTACTAGGAGGGGTGTTATTCACACTTTCCAATGAAAACCTCCTACCCCGTCTCAAATTCAACTCTAACTCAGGGTCGTAGTGTAGAGGTTCTTGTGAAGAGGATCGCGTACGAACCATACACCAAGAACTCAAACAATACGTCTCCAAGCCAAGAAAAAATGGCAAGTCAACTAAGAAATCAAAACAAAAGAAAACTAACAAATATTTACAACTAGAACATAATCACAAATAATATGCCCAAACACTTAAAAATAAATGCCTCTTCCCCGGCAGCGGCGCCAAAATTTGGGAGGTTGTCGCCGTACCTCTCAAAGTTATATTTTTAAGACCTAATGATTCCTATCTATATTTAAGTAGATAATGGCGAGTCGGGATTCTCCACGAGAAGATGGATCATTTCAAGTGTCTAAACATATATAGGAGAAAACATACTAGATATATGCATGTATAGATACATATTAAAGCATGTAAAAAAGGGGGGTGGGATTGGTTGGTTTTTTTGTCGTCAATATAATTTCACAAAAAGGAACATAGGTTTGATAAAAACAAGCCTTCTACCAAAGATATAGTCATTTAACCAAACAAAGCATTTACAAGGTTAACCCTAGAACAAACCACATCCAAGGTTCAACCTTTCTTTGCATCTATGAGATAATATGAGAACAATCCACATTAACATATTTATCTAGCAAGAATCACCACACATTATACACAAGAGGTTCTAACTCAATGCTTTTGGATTTCATGTCAAATGAGCTAAGAAATTTAAACTTTCTTAACACCTTAACACTTCAATCATACAAATATTTCATATAATCAAACAACCCATGGTATAAATGAGGCAAAACACAACATTAATGGCATATTAAATGCTCTCCAATATATGTTCATACATGAGCAAATAGAGAATCTCACCACATAAGTTTGGAAGCTTCAATCGATTGCTCCCAAGAACTATATTTAGCTACTAGAGTTCATACTAATTAATGCTAACAAATTAAACATAAACAAAGAGAAATCAAAGATGAAAAAATAGGGTTAGAATAGTACCAAATTTGGGGTGGAAGAAGAGTTATGAATGAGAGGAAAGAGAATGCTATTTATAGTACAAAAGGATAAAATTGGGTTCTGGCCACCCGTGCATTGCGACTCGAGACGGGCGCCAGAACTTTCCCTTGTCTTCTTTTCTTCTTCTTGTGGCAAGCACTCTTCTTCATAATAATCCCTCTCATTCTTCGAGTCTTCAAATTTTTGAATCAAGTCTTCAAAGTCTTCAAAAGATTGTCTTCAACGGCCTCCGGTTTTCAAGTCTTCAAATGTTTGAAGCAAGTCTTCAAATCTTTGAAGCAAGTCTTCAAATCTTTGAAGCAAGTCTTCAAAGTCTTCGAAAGGTGATCTTCAACGGTGTCCTATCTTCAAGCCTCCATGTTCTTCCTTTGTCACACGAAATTCACTTAGAAGAGGTAAAAGAGCACAAAGTCGCTCTTACCTCTCCTAAGAGATTTTCAAGGTAAAACACAAGCTCTTGATAACAAAAGAGCACAAAAGTGATCCCAAAAGTAGTAAATTATGCACATAAAATGGATACATCATCGACCTTTCAATTTTAGACCTTTTGTATAGAGAGCGGGATAAAAATTTGGAAAAAGGCGGCTGGGACTTTTTATTTTTAGTGTTTTTCTCTCTTCAAAACCCGATAATTTAATTCTTAGGCTAGTATAAAATTGTCTAATTTACTCTGCCCCTACAAAACCCCCCCAGAATTTATCAATTAACATAGAAATTCTATGTCATATAGTATATATTTTTCTGTGTGCTCTTCAAAGCACCATTGAAGTGAAGTAGAGTTGGGCCCTTTTTTGTCTTCAATACTCTCAACTCTCTTTTTTCTGTCATAGGAGAAAAAGGGTTGTTGCAACTGCTTCAGTACTCTGTGTTAGTGTTTGTTTTTCTTTTCTTTCAAAATGGACCACCATTGGAGCTCTATTTCATTTTAAAGGTCCGGCCTTATATCACCTCTGTAGCTAAGGATCCCCTAGAGCTATCAGTTGTGAGTTGACCATGCATGCATTTCCCTTTTTTCTGTTAGTTTAGTGGATTTTTCGGGGTTATTCTAATGGGATTTTTAAATGGTCGAGTGGGTGCTACTTTTTTTTGCTTGTCATAAATCTTGGATGAAATTTCTACATCATCCTCAACATTGACCCTTTTGTTTTTCTAAACTATAGAAACATTTGCACCTTCTATTTTATAAACTCCCTTAGGTCTTAGAGTGCAATGCAGTGCAGATTGGTTAGTTTCCCAATTTTGAAACTGCATTAAACAAATTAGATCTTTTGTTTTGTTCAATTATCTCCCCTTTGTTATACTACTTTTTTTAGCTATTCAGATCTTCCGTGCCATTTTCGACGTGATTGCATGATACAACTAGAAAGACATCATTTGTGCGGCATTTGTGTGACACAACTAGAATAATATTGTTTGATACCATGTGAGCAAGAAAAAAATATTTTTCATACTACTTTTTTGTGATTAGGAGTTTTCTGTACCGCTTTCGGAAATGTCACAATTAGAACGACATCATTTGTAAGACACAAGTAGAACGATATCGTTTGTGCGACGTTTGTGTGAATTAAGTAGAACGACATCGTTTTTGTAACATTTGTTTGAGTAATGGATTATATGGCTAGCATGCCCAATGGGTATTTGGAAATTTTGGGTCGGGCAGGTTGGGTTAGAGGGTTATTATGGAGAGCGGAAGAATAAAAAGTTAAAAAAAGATGGCGGCCGGCCTTTTAATTTTAGAGCTTTTGTATAGAGAGGTTGAAAATTTGGGAAAAGGCAGCTGGACTTTTTATTTTTATTTTTAGATTTTTTCTAAAAAGAATAATGTATTTTCTCTTTAAAACCCAATAAATTAATTCTTAGGCTAGTATAAAATTGTCTCATTTACTCTGCCCCTACAAAAACTCTATGACATTAATCAATTAACATATTAATTCTATTTCATAATATATATATATATATATATATATATATATATATATATATATATATATATTCCTATAATCAAAGTCAGTTCCATTTCTACATCATCCTCAACAGATACTCCTTTGTTTTTCTCAAATCTAGAAACATTTGCACCTTCCATTTTATAAAATTTTGTAATTCTTAGAGTGTAGTGCAGTACAGATTGGTTAGTTTTCCATGTTTGAAATTGTATTAAATAAATTAGCTCTTTTTTTTGTTTCGTTATCTCCCTTTTGTTATGCTAGTTTTTTTAGCTATTCAGATCTTCCGTATCACTTTCGGTGTCATTGCTTGATACAACCAGAAAGACATCATTTGTTTGGATTTTTTGTGACACAACTATAATGATATCGTTTTATACCACGTGAGCAAGAAAAAAAATCATGCTGCTTTTCTGTGATTAGTATTTTTCTATGCCACTTTGGGTAATGCCACAAATAGAACGACATCATTTGTGTGACACAAATAGAACGACATTGTTTGTGTGATGTTTGTGTGAAACAACTAGTACGACATCATTTTTGTGACGTTTGTTTGAGTAATGGATTAAATGGGTAACATGTCAAATGGGTATTTAAAAAATATGGGTTGGACAGGTTAGGTTTGAGGGTTGAAACTTGTGGGTTTTTATAGAGAGCGGAAGAATAAAAAGTTCCTTAAAATAATGGCGGCCAGACTTTAAATTTTAGAGCTTTTTGTATAGAGAGCGGGGTGAAAATTTGGGAAAAGGTGGCTGGCCTTTTTATTTTTAGTGTTTTTCTAAAAAGAAGAATGTATTCTCTCTTCAAAAATCGATAAATTAATTCTTACACTAGTATAAAATTCTCTAATTTACTCCACCCTCCTGAAATTCATCAATTAACATAGTAATTCTATGTCATAATATATATATATATATATATATATATATATTCTATTCTGTCTTATAATCAAAGTCATCTTCCATTTCTACATCATCGTCATCCACCCCGACAGATACCTCATATATATATATATATTCTTTTCTGTCTTCTAATCAAAGTCATCTTCCATTTCTACATCATCGTCATCCACCCCGACAGATACCTCTTTTCCTTCCTTAACATAGGAATATTAGCTACTCCATCAGAACGACCTTTAGTCTAGTTCTTGGCTTCTTGGATCTCATAATCAAACTCATCTTCCATTTCTACATCACCCTCAACAGATACCCCTTTGTTTTTCTCAACTCCAGAAACATTTGCACCTTCCATTTTATAGACTTTTGTAATTCTAAGAGTGTAGTGCAGTACAGATTGGTTAGTTTTCCAATTTCGAAATTTCATTAAATAAATTAGCTCTTTTGATTTGTTCCGTCTTCTCCCCTTTGTTATACTACTTTTTTTAGCCATTCAGATCTTTCGTGCCAATTTCATTTTGATTGCATGAAACAACTAGAAAGACGTCATTTGTGTGGACTTTTGCGTGACACAACTAGAATGATATCATTTTATTCAATGTGAGGAAGAGAAAAAAATTTCATACTGTATTTTTGTGATTGGGATTTTTATGCGCCATTTTTGGTAATGTCACAATTAGAACGACATCATTTGTATGATGCAAGTAGAACAACATCGTTTGTGTGAAATAATTAGAATGAGATCGTTTGGGCGACGTTTGCTTGAGGAATGGATGAAATGGGTAACATGTAAAATGGGTATTTGAAAAATATGGGTCAGGAAGGTTGGGTTTGAGGGTATAAACTTGTGGGTATTATAGAGAGTGGAAGAATAAAAAGTTTTTAAAAGAAAGATGGCGGCCGACCTTTTCTTTTTTAAGAGTTTTTGTATAGAGAGTGGGATGAAATTTTGGAAAAAAGGCGGCTTAGCTTTTTTATTTTTAGTGTTTTTCTAATAAGAAGAAAGTATTTGAAAGTCTGTTTCACCTAAAGTCTCCACTTTTACGCCAAGTTGTTTAATGCTTGGTGTTGAAACACGAAAAAAAAACACAGTGCACACACAACTTGTTTACGCAGTTCGGTGCAATTACACCTACGTCTGCGGGGCCTTGCCCAGATCAGAAACCATTCACTAGAAAGCAGTCTTTAGTACAAGAAGCTTAACTTAAATACTAATCCATTGCTAACCTAAAGAGTGAATGTTGTGAGATCCCCTCACTGCCGATCCTACATCGTTGAACCCTCACGATCAACACGTCTCCCTGGATCTCCTCCTCCCGAGGAATTAAGGCTTCCTTGTTTCTGATCTTTACGAACTTGGTCGGATGAATAAGCACTCCTCCAAACACCACAGGCAGATCGCTCCAAACTTCTCACGTAGAGATGAATTCTTGGACGCTTAATTGATTGCGTTGTATCTTCTTGTATGTATATCCATCGCAATACTACCTTCTGTCAACCTCTTTCCTTGTCTAACTCTACCATAAATAGACTTCTAAACTAAGGAAAGATCTAATTCTAATCTGGTATTTAAATGGACAATCCTTCATCAATAGGACTTGTACCATAAATAAACTACTCAATCAATTCCTAACTATTACAGGAATATACGTTTACCAGAATTAGATTGCCACGAATTAAGATAATAGTCTTCACAATATTCTGATTTGATCGCATAAATATACTCCATAATATGCTCCATAAATCGTGGACAAAATCCTGCGTTCGGAAAACCTGGATATAGGTGTTAAAACACCAGATCACCAGAATTCGCAATATGCCATAAATAAGTCCAACTCCCGAGGACTCTACAATCTCCCCCTTGGCATATTGGTGAATTCATCAGCACAAATAACATAGATGGCCAGATAGCACAGTTCCCCAAATATTCAGACCGAACATAGAGCAAAAGCAATTAGAATCAATTTAGAATCATCCAAAATCAAAATCAAAATCTGTAAGTTTCTCCCCCTGAATTCAGTAATATGTCAAGAAACCAAGAAAAACCAAAAAAAATTTATTCCAAACTTTCATCTGACTCCTCTGATCCAACACTGTCCGAAGCACCAGCATCCGACCCATTGGCATCCTGAGTTGCTGCCAACAAATCTCCTCGTTCAGCTTCCAAAGCAGCCAACTCCCCCTGAATTTTTACTATAGCAGCCTGATGGCGCTCAAGAAGTTCTCGACATGCTGCTGCTCTCGCCTCAATAGCTCTTAACCGAGCTGCACCTGTAATCGAGCATTCTGTTGCTGGAGGCGTCCAGGGTAGATCCTTCACAATACGACCACTCAAGGTTCTGAGGGTTGGCCGTAAATCTTGGGTAGATATCACTTCATCAGATTCCCTTGCAACAGCACCCCCTTTTTTCAGGACCAGTGAGATGAAACAGGGATGTACTAGGGCTTCCTTCCTAGTCTTCCGGGCACAGTCCATAACATCATTGAATACCAACCTTCCCAAATTAACTCTATGCCTCGCTCCCAGACTATAAAGAAGTGTTGCCATTTCTTTGGTAACACTTGTATTATTAACCGAAGGAATCCAGTTGTGAACGGCTACCATGTACAGGCAATAATACTGGAGGTTAGATTTGATGCAGGTATCTGTTGTCTGCCAGTCTGTGGCCAAGTGCTTTCCTCCCCTCCTGCTAACTCCACTGCCACTTCATCATAGCTTTCTGGCATTCGGTGTTGGAACACCGCCTGGACATTCCTGGTAGTGCCACGCTGCAGACTTCGATTCACAGCCTCGGGGGAGAATTCAAAAATTTCCCCACGCACGTACACTCTATGAAACCAAGAAGAATCTTCACTTTCACAATCCTTCTTCAGATTTGCGTAAAACTCCATCACCATCTGCTTATTGTACTCAGCAAAGCACGTGGCAGCTTTAAGGACCTTGAGGTATTGTAGGAAATCAGTGAACCCACACTCTCTGTACTTCTCGACATCGGCTGGCCTTTCTGCCAGGATTTTTCTTCCACTGATGAACTCCATTTTCTCTTGACTAGCCTCATCATAAAACTCAAAACAGATAGCCTTACTAACCTCAGGAGCAGGTAGTGTCCGAGACTCCACTTGTTCAGCTGATCTCTTCTGTCGATCTGCCCGCAACTTCTTCAATTTCTGCCCAATTGGCTCATCACTATCATCACTTGCAGCCATACTCTTGTTTCTGCACCGCTTTGACCGTCGAACCTTTTTGGATGCAGAGGCCTCATCTCCTCTGGTCTTCTTGGACAACTGAGGGATAGATATTTCCCCAAACTCAGGTGGTGTTTCAACACCCACCTCTGTACTCTTCCTCTTGACTCCACAGGTTTTTCTGGCTTCTGGAGGTGTTTCAACACCAATACCAAGACCCTCAGGGGTGTGCTCCCTCTCAGCAGAGCTCACAGCTGGTGTTGGAACACCAGTATCAGGCATATCAGTGCCCCCTAACCTTTCCACAACAATATCCTCACTGCTCACAGGAGCATCCTCATAACCTGTCCCACTTTCAGTAACTCCCCCTGCACATACTTCCTCTTCTTCACTGTCACTAATCTCCACCACTGGAATGGGTAACTTTCTCAACCGTTCTTGAAACTGAAATGCAGACTCATCAAAGATTTCCATCTCTTTGCCACTTGCTTTGGCAAAGTCAGTAGATTTAACTACTTTAACCCAGGGTTGTACAACAGCATTATCACCTAGGCTTTTAATAACAGGCCTGTGCAGAGACCCAATTCTCGTGTAGATAGTGAAGTACTTACCTATTTCATCCCCTAATTTATATTGTTCTCCAAAATCTACTCCAACCAATGTGGCATTAAACTTACTAATGTCACAGATTTCTCCGATTCCACTGGTTAGCAACTCCTTTAGGTTAAATCCATTTACCTTTTCACGCAAATTCTTATATTTTCGAAGATCTACATAATCTCTATTCTGAACCATCCACTCAATAAATTCAAGAGCAGAGCAGAAGTAAATTCCATTGAAAACGAAAGACTGATCAAACCTTGGCTTAGGTCGTCGACCTTTTATTCCACCCCACAGTGTCAGTCTCTGTTCTCGACCTCCACAGAGCTCATCCAGGTCTGCATCAGAGTCGAGCTCTTCAATTCTCGGATTTTCAGGCACTCTCACATTGACAGAATCTCTGACCAATTTCTTGAACTTAGAACTTGCCATTGTCAGGGAGCTGTTGGTTGGGCTACGAAAATATGAGGGTTTCAGGTTGCCAAAAAAAAAACTTGCGGGAGCTCTGTTTGGGAAGATGAACAGTTGAAGAGTTTGAGTTTGTGTGGGAATCAACCACTTGTCACTTTCACTTACCTTTTTTCGAAAACTGTAAAGCCACTTTACTTTTTCTTCTTTCACAATACCGCATGCGCAATTTTAGGCCCAGTATAACCTTTTAGCCCAAAGTTAATCCTTCTGGTCTTCTTCCACTATATTCCCTGGTGTTTAAACATCACTTCTCATATTTTTAGTATTTTCGATGTTTCCCTTTTTTTCACTGTATTTAACAGAAAATATAACAGTAAATAATACTACAACACTGAAAAATCAGAGTACCTTACATTCGACAGACGCCCAAGTGCTGTCTGAGCCCTTCAAAAGTCTCACCATCAAGAGGTTTTGTAAAGATATCAGCCAGTTGTTCTGCTATTGGTACATACTGGACTATGACCTCTCCTTTTTCAACCAAGTCCCTAATAAAGTGATGTCGAATATCGATGTTCTTTGTCCTCGAGTGTTGCACAGGATTCTTGGAAATATCAATGGCGCTTTTATTATCACATAGAACTATCAGACTTACATCATTGAACCCATAATCTCTCATCATCTGCTTCATCCATAATAACTGCGCACAACAACTCCCGGCAGCTAAGTATTCTGCTTCAGCCGTAGACAATGATATAGAATTCTGCTTTTTACTGTACCAACTAACAAGATTTGATCCAGCAAAAAAGCATCCACCAGTGGTACTCTTACGATCATCGGCATTCCCGGCCCAGTCAGAATCACTGAAACCTACCAACTGCGAATCCTTGTTTCGAGAAAACCATACTCCATACTCCACTGTTCCACTTATATACCGAATAATCCTCTTCACGGCTGACATATGTGACTCCTTTGGATTAGCTTGATAGCGAGCACAAATACCAACACTCAGACAGATGTCTGGTCTGCTTGCAGTTAAGTACAACAGACTGCCAATCATACTCCTGTACAACTTTTGATCAACACTTTGACCCAGTTCATCTTTTGTAAGCTTGTCGGTGGTAGCCATTGGAGTGCGTACTGCCTTTGCACTTGTAAGTCCGAATCTCTTGATCAAGTTTTCAGCATATTTCTGTTGATTGATGAAAATACCATTCTTCTCTTGAGTAACCTGTAATCCCAGAAAGTATGACAATTTTCCTACCATGCTCATTTCGAACTCCTGAGTCATTAAGTCAACAAACTCCTTCACCAATACTGAAGAGGTAGATCCAAAGACAATATCATCCACATAAATTTGTGCGATGAGAATATTTGTCCCCCTACGCAGCACGAATAGTGTACGGTCCACTCCCCCTCGACGATATCCTTTCTGAATCAGAAAGGTTGTCAGTCGCTCATACCATGCACGAGGTGCCTGCTTGAGTCCGTACAGTGCTTTATTCAATCGATAGACATGGTCAGGAAAGTGTGGATCTTCAAATCCCTTAGGCTGTTCTACATAAACTTCCTCCTTTACTAGGCCATTCAGGAACGCACTTTTGACATCCATCTGATGAAGATTAAAATCCAGAATACATGATACTGCCAACATCAGTCTGATAGACTCTAATCTGGCTACTGGTGCAAAAGTTTCATCAAAGTCAAGCCCTTCAACTTGAGTGTACCCTTGAGCAACTAATCGCGCTTTATTCCTTGTGACGTTACCCTCCGCATCAGATTTGTTCTTAAAGATCCACTTGGTTCCGATCACATTTACATTATCCGGTCGGGGGGTAAGATACCAAACATTGTTTCTCTCGAATTGCTGCAGTTCTTCTTGCATTGCCGAAACCCAATATTCATCGAGAAGAGCGTCTTTGTAATTTTTTGGCTCAGTGAGAGAGATGAAACAAGATAGTCCTGCCAATTCTCTGTAATTTACCCGTTGTTGATCCCTTAATTGCATGTGTCTAGTCGGATGTTGTTCTGACTCATGAGGTCCAGCTTCCGGAGTTTCAACACCAGTTGACGATGCTGGTGTTTCAACACCAGTTGACGATGCTGGTGTTTCAACACCAGGAGGAGTCACTGGTTCAAAGGCATCATTCTCACCGACAGTGTCGTCCTCTGAATCATCAACCACCACATTGATAGACTCCATGACCGTACCAGAACGTTGATTAAGCACTCGTTAAGCTCGACTGGTAGGAGAATAACCCAAGAATATACCGATATCACTTCTAGATTCAAATTTAGCTAAGGGCTCCTGGTCCTTCAGAATATAACACTTACTGCCAAAGACATAGAAATACGACACATCTGGTTTCTTCCCCTTCCAAATCTCATATGGTGTCTTTTCGGTAAACGGACGCAGATATACTATGTTGATGGTGTAGCATGCAGTGTGTACCGCCTCAGCCCAGTATCTAGCATTAATTTTTCTCTCTGCTAACATTGCTCGCGCCATTCCCTGCAGTGTTCGATTCTTTCTCTCCACAATACCATTTTGTTGAGGAGTTATGGGGGCAGAGAACTCGTGGTGTATGCCAAGTGTCTCGCAGATGTTATGAAACGTAGAATTTTCAAACTCTTTTCCATGGTCACTCCTGATACGTGCAATTCTTACTTGAGTGGTTCCTTTTTCAACATGTAGTTTGTACGCCAAGTTCTTGAATACCCCAGCAGCTTCTGACTTCTCTTTTAAAAATGATACCCACGTATACCTCGAGAAGTTGTCTACACAGACGAAAATATACTTCTTTCCTGCCACACTCGGAGTATTAACCGGCCCCATCAAGTCCATATGTAGTAGCTCCAGAAGTCTTGACGTTGAAACATCATGTACGGCATGGTGTGGTATCCGGGTTTGCTTTCCTTCTTTACATGACCCAGAGACTATCTCCTTGTTATCACTGATCTCGGGAATACCTCTGACTTCCTTCAGTCTGGAAATACGAGCTAAGGATTTGTAATTTATGTGTCCCAATTTTCTGTGCCACATTGTACTAAGTTCATTTTTTGAGTTGAAGCATGTGACATCTTGGTCGAGCAAATAACAATTATCCATTGATCTAGAACCAGTGAATGCTTCAGTACCATGGTTGACGACACACTTCTCTTTGTCGAAAAACACCGTCATTTCATTGTCACATATATGGCTAATGCTCAACAGGTTAGCTTTCAGACCTTCCACCAGTAATACATCTTGGAACACAGGAAGCCCTTTAATGACTAACTCACCTTTGCCAATTATTTTACTTCGCTTCCCATCACCATATCTAACATGTCCACCAAATCCAGGTTTGAATTTTTGAAGAAATTCAGGTATTCCAGTCATATGCCTTGAGCACGCACTATCGAAATACCAAGAGTTTCCTGTATGTGCCCCAAAACAAACGAAACTTGAAAAACAAACATCTTGAGATTTTCGAACCCATACCTGGTTTACTGATCGATGGATGTGATTAGGATTTTGATTGACGCGTGTGTTCAGAAATCCAGTTCTGTATCCTCCAGTGTTAAGCCAATGCCTTGACCTATATTCTGGCATGGTGTTGAAACACCGATCTGCTGTGTTGACAGACAGTGTCCTAAGCAGCTTAAAATACCTGTTCCTGACATGCCCTTGAGCTCCACAGTATCCATATCGTCTGATCCTCTTGATAGAACAATTTTTCTTGATTATGCTTGGAGCTGATACACCTTGATCTGCCTCGTTTTTTAACACATTCACTGTCCTTTCATAACCAATTCCATATTTGGTCGTCTGTCCCATTCGTAGACAGTCTTCGAGTTTAGCTTTCCCTGTATTGAGACGTCTAATAGCTTGTTCTGCTGCCTCTGCTTGTTGCACCACTTCAGTAAATTCCTTCTTAAACTTATTCAGTTCTCCAATTGCCTCTTCCTTTTCAAGTTCATTCACTTTAACTTTCTCACTCAGTCTCTTATTCTCAAACATGAGCTCTTTGTTTTCATCAGCTACTTTTAACCACATCTTGTACATCTCCATGCTTTCCTTGCGAATGTCATCATCACTAATGCTTCTAGTCTCTTCATCTGAGCTACTACTATCTTCTTCCTTCAGCATACCGAGACCGTCCGTAATAGAGTCTTCTAACTCCACCATTGACACACCAAACGCAACATGATTTGTATACTCTTCTCCATCCTTAACATCATCTCCTCCGTCGTCATCACTCCAGGTTGTAGCATACGATTTTCCTTGCCTTTTAAGCGTATTGGCACACTCAGCTTGTATGTGTCCAAAACCTTCACATTCTCTGCACTGGATTTTCCTGTTCAGATTCAGATTTGTCAATTTAATCTTTGGTGTTTCAACACCAGTTGCTTGACCGAATCTTGGAGTGGAGTTGGCGTTAGGATTTTTGCTCCCACTTGACTTATCTTGAGATTTCCTGCCCATCTTCTTCATAAATCTGGAGAAGTTTCTGGTAATGTTCGCAATTTCATCGGAATCTTCATTATCCGTAAGATCATCTGCCTTTCCAGAGTTTGTGCTTGAAAAAGCCATCTCTTTCTTTCCCGTTTTTGTTTCCAGCATCTCCATCTCATAAGACTCCAGAGATCCCATAAGCTCATCAAGAGTCATTGTCCCAATCCTTCCATTTTCATTAATTGCTGTGACCTTCATATTGAACCGTGGAGGTAACGCCCTCAACACTTTCCTGACAAGTTTTTGATCTTTGTACTTTTTGCCAAACTGAAACGCTTTGTTTGAAATATCTCGGACTCGTCCATTAAACTCAGAAATAGTCTCATCTTCACGCATCTTCAATTCTTCGAATTTTGACGTATAATATTGCAACTTTGATTCCCTAACAGAGCTTGTCCCCTCATGATACGTTTGTAACACATCCCATGCTTCCTTTGCAGTCTCACAATTTGAAATCATCTTAAATTGATCTTCATCCACTGCTGTGAAGATGGCATTCAACGCCTTTGAGTTGGACACGTGTGCTTTATGCTCATCAGGAGAAAATTTAGAGAATGGTTTGGCCGTTGATGAGCTTGATCCTGTAGTTTCGTCACTTGAAGGTGGAGTGTACTGATTTATGACATAGTTCCAGGCTTGATCATCTAGTGCTCCAATGAACACTTTCATACGTGCCTTCCAATAAGCATAATTACCTTGTTCCAGCAACGGTGGTCGCGTGACCGAAGCCCCCTTCTTTGGTGCCATGGTGAAACCTGATCTCACTCTCCCTGTATAGGGGTCAGCAAGTGCCTTGCTCTGATACCAATTGAAAGTCTGTTTCACCTAAAGTCTCCACTTTTACGCCAAGTTGTTTAATGCTTGGTGTTGAAACACGAAATAAAAACACAGTGCACACACAACTTGTTTACGCAGTTCGGTGCAATTACACCTACGTCTGCGGGGCCTTGCCCAGATCAGAAACCATTCACTAGAAAGCAGTCTTTAGTACAAGAAGCTTAACTTAAATACTAATCCATTGCTAACCTAAAGAGTGAATGTTGTGAGATCCCCTCACTGCCGATCCTACGTCGTTGAACCCTCACGATCAACACGTCTCCCTGGATCTCCTCCTCCCAAGGAATTAAGGCTTCCTTGTTTCTGATCTTTACGAACTTGGTCGGATGAATAAGAACTCCTCCAAACACCACAGGCAGATCGCTCCAAACTTCTCACGTAGAGATGAATTCTTGGACGCTTAATTGATTGCGTTGTATCTTCTTGTATGTATATCCATCGCAATCCTGCCTTCTGTCAACCTCTTTCCTTGTCTAACTCTACCATAAATAGACTTCTAAACTAAGGAAAGATCTAATTCTAATCTGGTATTTAAATGGACAATCCTTCATCAATAGGACTTGTACCATAAATAAACTACTCAATCAATTCCTAACTATTACAGGAATATACGTTTACCAGAATTAGATTGCCACGAATTAAGATAATAGTCTTCACAATATTCTGATTTGATCGCATAAATATACTCCATAATATGCTCCATAAATCGTGGACAAAATCCTGCGTTCGGAAAACCTGGATATCGGTGTTAAAACACCAGATCACCAGAATTCGCAATATGCCATAAATATGTCCAACTCCCGAGGACTCTACAGTATTCCTTCTTCAAAACCTGATAAATTAATTATTAGACTAGTAAAAAATTGTCTAATTTACTCCAGCCCTACAAAAACTCCCTGAAACTCATCAATTAACATAGTAATTATATGCCATATAATATATATTTTTTGTCCTATAATAAATTTCATCTTCCATTTGTACATTATAAACATCCACCCCGATAGATACCTCATTGTCTTTCTTAATAGAGGAAGATTAGCTACGTCATTAGAATGGCATTTAGTCTAGTTTTTAGCTTCTTGGATCTCATAATCAAAGTTATCTTCTATTTCTACATTATCCTCAACAGATACCCCTTGATTTTTCTCAACTCTAGAAACATTTGCACCTTCCATTTTATAGGCTTTTGTAATTCTTAGAGTGAAGTACAGTACAGATTGGTTAGTTTCCCAATTTTGAAATTTCATTAAATAAATTAGCTCTTTTGTTTTGTTCCGTTCTCCCCTTTGTTATACTACTTTTCTTTAGCTATTCAGATCTTCTATGCCACTTTCGGTGTGATTGTGTGATACAACTGGGAAGACATCATTTGTGTGGATTTTGTGTGACACAACTAGAATGATATTGTTCTATACCATGTGAGCAAGAAAATTAGATTTGTCATGTTACTTTTTTGTGATTAGGATTTTTCTGCATCACTTTCGGCAATGACATAATTAGAACAACACCGTTTGAGTGACACAACTAGAACGACATCGTTTGTGCGACGTTTGTGAGAAACAACTAGAACGACATTGTTTGTGCGGCATTTGTGTGAAACGACTGGAGCGATATCGTTTTATACCATGTGGGCAAGAAAAAATATTTTTCATTAGGATTTTCCATATCACTTTTGGTGTACCATTATTAGGGGTGGAAAAATAGACCCGTAACACAAGTGGTTTGTCTAATTTTAAACCCGGCTAGGTATGGGTAAAATGAGTAATGGGTTAAATAGGTAATAGGTCAAATTGGTATTTAAAAAATATGGATTGGGCGGGTTGAGTTTACGGATTGACCGCGGGTTTACCCATATGGTTTGAAACCTACGAGTTTTTATGTAGAGAGCAGGAGAATAAAAAGTTGAAAAAAGATGACAACCGACCTTAGTTTCAGAGTTTTGTATGGAGAGCGGGAGAATAAGATGTTGAAAAAGATGGTGGTCGGCCTTTTAATTCTAGAGCTTTTGTATAGAGAGCAAGATGAAATGTTGGGGAAAAAAAGGCGCTAAACCTTTTATTTTTATAAAAAGAAGACTGTCTTCTATCTTAAAAACTTGATAAATTAATTCTTAGGCTAATATAAAATTGTCTGGTTTACTCTACCCCTACCAAAAATCCCTGAAATTCTTCGATTAACATTGTAATTCTATGTCATATTATAAATGATTTTTTTTCTTTCTTATAATCAAAGTCATCTTCCATTTCTACATCATCACCATCCACCTCGACAGATACCTCTTTGTCTTTCATAACCTTAGAAACATTATTTGCCTTTAGTTTGGTTCTTTGCCTCTTGGGTCTCAAAATCAAAGTCATCTTCCATTTCTACATCATCCTCAACAGATACCCCTTTGCTATTCTCAACTCTGGAAACATTTGCACCTATTATTTCAGTATGCCCTTGATACATTTTATTATTCTAGTTCTACTGATTGTACACCAACTGTATGTTCATCATTTTGAAACTTATATCATTTGTTCGGTATTTGTGTGACACAACTAGAACAATATCATTTTATACCATGTGAGCGAGAGAAAAAATATTTGTCCTACAAATTTCTTGTCGTGATTAGGGTTTTCTACAACATTTTCAATGTGGCACAATTAGAAAGATATCGTTTGTGTGACACAATTAGAACAAGAACGTTTGTGCAATGTTTGTGTGAAATAGTTAGAATGGCATCGTTTGTGCGACGTTTGTGTGAAACATCTATAATTTTATACCATGTGGACAAGAGAAATATTTTTCATTAGGATCTTCCGCGCCACTTTTGGTGTACCGCAATTAAAGCAACATCGTTTGTGTTGACATCGATTTATGCTTTGGGTAAGACAAAAGATTTGGCATACTACTTTTATGCGACACTCTACTTTTGATATGCCACAATTCGAACAACATCCTTTATGTGACACAACTAGAATGGCATAGGTTTTTTTGCTCATTGAGCAAGAGAAAACGATTTGTTAGGATCCTAACATAAAGTCCGACCATACACCAAAATCATGTTTAGATAAATTAGTTTTTGATTGGGTCATTTGTATAATAATTTTCACAAGAATTTATGCACCTATAGATTAGTATTTAGTAATTTTAGATAAGTATTAAAAATACACATGACTCTAGTCGAACTCTTTAATCGGTCAGGTACAGGTTTTAAACGGGTCGGGCCATTTTGGTTAGGACTAGGCAGCAGTTCCAACAAGTTACACCAATTGAAATATTATAATGTAGTTCTTTCTAGCCGCAAGTGATCTGCAGATAATTCTATACTTTTCAATCCGCGTTTAATGATCTCAATGTGTTGTATAAAGACATATTTGTCTAATAGCAAAGGATTTGGTACCCTCTAAACTCATCATCATCATTACGATGATTTCTAATTCAAGGAAAAATATACATAAAACAATTTGAGTCTGTCTCTTTAAAGACGGTCTTTTCATAAACCATGGAAAAGATCAATATTTAAAGTGTAAATTAGGATAAATAAAGATAAAATTTTTGGGTTCTATGAATCGGGTTATAAACTTTATAACTACAATATGTTGCATAATAAAATTTTAATATTGCAACTAATATCTTTTACCTTTTTATTATTTTAATTAAACCATGTCTTTCCATAAGCCTATGGAAAGATGATCTTTCCCAAGACTTTGCCAAACAATTTAGAGCAAAGTGCATATATAATCCTACATAATTCACGAAAATGCACATATAACCCAGTGATAATTGAAAGTGCAAATATAGCCCTAAATAGTTAGTTTATGTGCAAATATAACCTTTTCAGGCAGTTTGAGGCTGGATTATGATGAAAAGACTATTTTACCCCCAGGAAAACATAAACAAAAATATAAAATGTCTTTAATGCCCCCAATTCTAATTTTCTTTCTCCTTCCATTTCTTCCCCTTTTCTTTCTGCTCCGGCACAACCTCCATTATTCCAGACTTGGGTTCGGTTTTTTTTCCCATTTCTTCCCCTTTTCGTTCTTCTCCGGCGCAACCTCCATTATTCCAGAAAGTCAACCCAGCCTGCCCAACATTGTACATTGCCCTCGCCATCGCCACTTCCCACCACAAGCTCTGGTTAAACACCGCTGCTGAAACAATCACCTGCGAGAAAGCGGTGGCGGACTTAACAATGCTGTTGAGGCTAACACCAGGCCTGTTGGTGGAAATCCTGTGGAGCGACTCTGACCACCATTGGTATGCCGAAATTGAAAGCCGTGGGATTTTGCTAGCATTGTCGGCTAACTGGTTGATTTTCTCATCGACTGTGAGAATGGAGATTAGAGATGTAGCCTTGGTTTTGACTAAGAGGCTAGTGTTGCAGAAGGGGAAGTTGTTTTGTGGCTCGCATAGTGAGTAAGAGTTGATTGGCTTGAGGAAGACAGAGGGAAAAGGGTCAATGGCGGGATGAATTAGGAGAATTGGGTCGACGATGATTCTCTTAATCGCTGGCGGGAAGAGCATTTATGGCCGACGGTAGCAGCAGCGGGAAAAGGGTCGACGACAAGAGAAGGGTTTAGGGTTTGTAGATCAGAGCGGTGGAGGAGGTGGCAGAGCGGCGAAAGAGGTGGTCGCTTAGTGGTGGAGGTGGAGCAGTGGCGGTGGCAAAGGTGGCAACAGAGGAGGTGGCAGGGTGGCGATGGAGGAGGTGGCTATTCAAGGAGAAAGGGTTATTTTGTCTTTCAATTTTTTGGATTAGGATGAAAGGGCATTTTTGGTCATTTCCGATCAATCAATGGCCGGAAAAGGCCATTCAATGCCGGAATATAGTCTTTAGGTTATATTTGCACTTATGTAAAATAGTTAGGGTAATTTTTACACAAAAAATTATCTCAACATTATATCTAGACTTTCTCAATTATATAGGGTTATATTTGTATATTTTCCAACAATTTAATTAACATACTGATAAGCTTTATAATAGTATGATTTTGACCAACATAATTTCATCTTTTGATTTCCACACTGGGTAATCAAAAACACAAATTCCAAGAGCCAAATATTTTCTTTAATAATTATAATGTTCAAAAAACATACACAACCAAATGAAGCCTTTTTCTACAAGAATATCTTCCAAACTCATATTCATCCCAACATCCTTCCCCCCACCTTCAACACAGACCAGAAAAACATGAATGAGGCAATAGCCAAACAAACCCAACACAACTTAATCGTGTCTACTAATTAGTAACCATCTTTTAGACATCCAAAAGATTTCTAAGAATCATACTAATCATCAAACTACAGTCTATACTCATACCTATTCGCATCTCCATCAAGAAATAACAACCACCAAAAAAGTACTCTAGCAAACCTCAAGAATCAACCACATTCGTCAATCAATCACCCTTTTTTGCAGACTCCTTCATGTCCTCAAGCTCCCGGAGCCACAAATCCGCGAATTCGCAGTCCTTCCATGCGTCAAACCAAGGCCCTCCAAGAGTGTAATGGATGGCCCTAGGATGAGCCCCATGATCCTCCTCAACAACCTTGTTGTGCCCAATAAGAATGTTCCAAACAAAAGGGATTTCCCCAATCTTATCATTCTCCAGCCTTTGGAACCTGTGGAGAAAAGCCCCAGACTCCGAATTCACAACCTCGGGTGTTAGGATCTTATTCTTGGGGAGCCCACAATTGTATAAAACCATGGAAGACCAGTTCTTCCCGGGATACACTGTCTGAACAGCCCCATCAATTTTTGCATCTCCTTCGGTGTGTAATCATGCTAAAAGCACATGATCGCGTACTTATCCTCGATCAAATCCATAAGCTCCTTGAAATACCTAATGTAGAGGAAGTCACAATCCACAAACATGGCCCAACCTTCGTATCCAACTAAATGCGGGGTCAAGAATCTCGAGAATGAAAACTCAGTGCTCTCCAATTTCCCTCTTTCCCTCCAATACACCCTTGCGGATGGCCTTCCATAAACTACACCAAAGTGCTCACGAACAACCTACCAATAAGCTCTCAAAAGAATATCTAGGTGCTTTTGAGGACATAGTGTCCATTAGATCCAATTAACTCCAAAAAACTAGGGATTTAGAAAAGAAACCAATAACGATCATCAAAACCCTTTGTAATGTAGGCCTAACTAAAAATAGCAATGAAGCAACTAAAATATAATAAGAAACGTGTCAAATGCATTGGTTAACACATGCATTTTGGTGAAAATCAATTCCCTCACCCTTAAATCTTTACTCGTCCTTGAGTAAACAAAAGCGATCAACGATTTAAGAGGAAAGTACCATGCAATGATAAGTTAATAGTTACATTTAAACTTATTCCTAAGCTACCCTGAATCACCCAAATATGTAAAAATCTCACAACTCTCACTCTCCCCGAAGAAGCTAAAGTAACATATCCACCCAAATCAAACCAATAAAAAGGAAAGGTGTATGTGGTAAGTGTGAAGCTAACTTACTCCGCCGAAGAAGGCGCCAATGACAATCCAAGAGATGTTCAATTGAAGTTTCCATTTTCTCTCAATTTCTCTCATTTTTCCTATGAGCCCTTTTGGATTTTCATCCTAGCTTTACACACATGTTGACCTGATCTCTCACCTTTTTCCATACCATGGCCTCTTTTTTTTTTCATAGGTCTTTTAACCTATTCGAGCCTTTCCCATGTTTTCCTAAGTCACCCTTTTGAGTTATCGATTTAGCCGGGTATATATTTTTTCATTGTTTTTCAAAGTTTTTGTGTAGCACAAAATTCCCCAATGGTGGGCTTCATACTAAAAAATGATAATAAAAAAAATGACTGCACCAAAGTGTTTCCAAACATCCCCAAACAAACTACAAATGGTGCCCTCACACCAAAAACAAAGAAACAACCAAGAATTTTGAAAAACAGTGAGGGAAAACAAAAGAAAGGGAACACATTCATCATCATGGAGAAATAGAAATAGAGAAGTAGGAATGCCACCATGGAGTAGTGGAGTGCATGGAGTACATGGCCACAAGTTAAAACATGGTATTAGATGGAGTCAAGCTGAAAAGAAGAAGGGAGTCGAGTCCTGCATTTGAAGACTTGGCGAGGCCGTGCCAGCCAACACGGCATGTTCCAAAGGCCCTAGGCATAGGCCATTAGATTCAACATGGCCCGTGCCGTTGAGACATCCCGGCAACTAAGTGTGGGCATGGGGCATGCCATATAACACGACATGTGCCGCTCCAAAGTCCACATTTGAATTTCAACCCATGGGGTGTGAAGATTCATTCGCCTCACCAACATTATGCTTAGAAATTGACTCCCAGCTGATGGCCTGCCAGGATATACATGACATGCACCGTTCAGAAGCAAAAAATCATGCACCCAGCCTGCAGCCTAAGAAGATTCACACGGCCTGTGTTGTTCAACTGATCAAGGAAGAGTCCCAGCAGGTGAGCCATGACAAATGGCGTGGGCGCATACTTAGACCAGCCGAGAAGAAGCCCAAGTCGGCGGCCTATGTTGAATAACATAGACCGTGCCAAGCAAAGCCAACACATGTCATGTTCCATAGCACGGCCCGTGCCGATGACTGCTAGGGTTTTAGTCACCTTTTGGGCTTTTTTCAAGGCCCAACTCCCTAATAATATAAATAGGAGCCTATGACTACTAGGATTTAATTTTGGTTTTCATTAGTTTCATTCTCCTAAGAGTAGGGAGAGAGAGAAAGGGAATAACCCTTCTCTCTAATTTATTTCTGCTTGTTTTGCCCAAGGGTATTGAATCCAATGAAATACTTGGGTTCAATTCTTAGGGAGTAGTGATTTAGCTTAGAAATTTATATTTGTACTCATGAATTGGTAGTTATTTTGTGAGATTCTATATATAGATCTACCTGTCCTATTATGCTTATGAACACTATGTTGGCTTGTTCTTTACATTCTTGTAAATTGCATGATTGTTACACTATGTTGGCATACACCTTAGGCTACTTTCATGCTGGTGCATTGATTGATATCCCCTAGGGAGTGAAACCTAGATGTAATAAGGGTAGCGATAGTCCATAACTGTATAAGTGTATACATGTGGGTTGAACTATATAAGTGTATGAATATGGGTTTCGAAGTCAACATTACGATAACCGTACACTAGTATTAGCTGGAATTTGAGCCTGAAAGGTTGTGGATAGAGATAGTGTAGTAGCCTACCAGGGTTACCGTATTTTGCAACCTTAGAATCAATGATAAGGTGCCTATCTCTTTGCCTCTATAGGCCTAGGGAGAAGCATTCACAGTGGAGTGCTTGGGACATAATCGTACGAGGGAGAATCAGATACACACAATAGGCAGGGCCATTGTTACACTCCCCTAATTACAGAGGTAGTGCCAATGGAAGAATACAATAGCACCCTACGTGACAAGTATGGAGAAGTGTTGACCATCGACCACACTACGTTCCATATGCATAAGATAGGTTTATATGTCTTGAATATGATAAAATCCAGGATCAAAATACACTACCGGTTATGTTATGCAAATATTCCCCAAGTGCTAGCTATATATTTTTACCCTTTTGTGTTCTTGCATGCTTGTAGTTGTTAGATAACCCCCCCCCCCCCCCCAAAAAAAATTAATAGCCTATTTTTCAACATTAGTTATTCCTAACATGTGATCGGATTGACGACTCGATTGCATCTTTGTAAGGTTAAATTTTAAATTCCTAGCATCTCGTGGATGACCCGATCTTGCAGTTATCTACCCCATAGGTAGTGTAGTAGTAGGAAAGGGAGAAAAAAATAGAAATATTCTATCTTTGATCTTATAAGCCCTCTCTGTGGGTTAGTATATCTCTCGGAAGGTTGTTTTATTAGTGAACCCATGGGGAGGCAGATCACCCTCCAATACACACCCTTTTTGTGCAGCTCGGATTGCTTGATTGGGACAATCTCGAGTGAGATCAAAGATTGCTTCAGTAAGGAGTGCTTGCAAACATCGTATACAACATCCTCCCATGGATCGTACTCGATGAAAAGTTGGAAAAAATGGCTAGCCTTTTTATTTTGCAAGTTTTTATAAAAAGAAGAATGTTTGCTCTCTTAAAATTCTGATAGATTGATTCTTAGACTTGTATAAAACTGTCTAATTTACTCCGCCCCTACAAAAATCCTCAAAATCCATCAATTAATATAGGAATTCTATGTATTATAATATATTTTTTTTCTGTTCTATAATCAAAGTCATCTTCCATTTCTACATCATCACCATCCACCCTGACACATACCTCTTCGTCTTTCTTAACATAGAAACATTTGCTACATCATCATAACTGTCTTTAGTCTAGTTCTTTGCTTCTTAGATCTCTTAATCAAAGTCATCTTCCATTTCTACATCATCCTTAACAGACACCCCTTTGTTTTTATCAACTCTAGAAACATTTCCACCTTAGATTTTATAGACTTCCTAAATTCTTAGAGTGCAGTGCAGTGCAGATCGGGCAGTTTCCCAATTTTGAAACTGCGTTAAACAAATTAGCTCTTTTGTTTTGTTCCATCATCTCCCCTTTGTTATACTACTTTTTTAGCTATTCAAAAATTCCGTGCCATTTTTGGTGTGATTACATGATACAGCTAGAAAGACATCATTTGTGCAACGTTTGTGTGACACAATTACAATGATGTGGTTTTATACCATGTGAGAAAGAATTTTTTTTTCACACTAATTTTTTATAATTAGGACTTTTTTGTGCCACTTTCAGTAATGCGACAATTAGAACCATAGCATCGGGCGGCACAACTAAAACGACATCGTTTGTGGCAACGTTTGAGTGAAACAACTAAATCAACATCATGTGTGCGGCATGTTTTTGAACAATGGGTTAAATGGGTAATGGGTCAAACGAGTATTTCAAAAATATGGATCAAGCGGGTTTGTTTGCGGGTTGAAACCTACGGGTTTTTGTAGAGAGCATGAGAAGTTGAAAAAAGATAGTGGTCAGGCTTTTAATTTTAGTGCTTTTGTATAGAGGCAGGATGAAAAGTCGGAAATAAAAAGGTGGCTGGCCCTTTTATTTTCTGGGTTTTTCTAAAAAGAAGAATGTCTTCTCTCTTAAAAACCTGATAAATTGATTCTTAGACTAGTATAAAAGTGTCTAATTTACCCCGCCCCTACAAAAATCCCCGAAATTCATCAATTAATATAGTAATTCTATGTCATATCATTATTATTTTTGTTATGTAATGAATGTCATCTTCCATTTCTACAACATCACCATCCACCCCGACAGACACCTCTTCGTTTTTCTTATCATAGAAACATTTGCTACATCATCATAACTTCCTTCAGTCTGGTTTTTGGCTTCTAGGATTTTATAATTAAAGTCATCTTTCATTTTTACATCATCCTCAACAGACACCCCTTTGTTATTATCAGCTCAAGAAACATTTGGACCTTAGATTTTATAAACTTCCTTAATTCTTAGAGTGCAGTGCAGTGCATGCCGGTTAGTTTCCCAATTTTGAAACATCATTAAACAAATTAGCTCTTTTATTTTGTTTCATTATCTTCCCTTTGTTGTACTACTTTTTTTAGCTATTCGGATCTTTTGTGCCATTTTCAATGTGATTGCATGATACATCTAAAAAGACATCATTTGTGAAATGTTTGTGTGACACAATAAAAATGATGTCATTTTATACCATGTGAGCAAGAAAATTTTTTGTCATAATACTTTTTTGTAATTAGGATTTTTCTTTGCCACTTTTGGCAATGCCACAATTAGAACGGAATCATTCGTGTGATACATCTAGAACGACATCTTTTGTGCGATGTTTGAGTTAAAAAAAAACTAGAACGACATCGTTTGTGTGACATTTGTTTGAGCAATGGGTTAAATGGGTAATGGGTCAAATGAGTATTTGAAAAGTATGGATTGAGCAGGTTAGTTTGCGGGTTGAAACCTGTGGGTTTTTGTAGAGAGCAAGAGAATAAAAAGTTGAAAAAAGATGGCATTTGGCCTTTTAATTTTAGTGCTTTTGTATAGAGGCGGGATGAAAAGGTGGAAATAAAAAGGTGGTTGGCCCTTTTATTTTCCAGGTTTTTCAAAAAAGAAGAATGTCTTCTCTCTTAAAACCCGATAAATTTATTCTTAGACTAGTATAAAGTTGTCTAATTTACTCCGCCCCTACAAAAATCCCCGAAATTCATCAATTAATATAGTATTCTATGTCATATAAATTTTTTTTGTCATGTAATGAATGTCATCTTCCATTTCTACAACATCACCATCCACCCCGACAGGTACCACTTTGTCTTTCTTAACATAGAAACATTTGGTACATCATCAGAACTTTCTTTAGTCTGGTTCTTTGCTTCTAGGATTTTATAATTAAAGTCATCTTCCATTTCTACATCATCCTCAATAGACACCCCTTTGTTATTATTAGCTCAAGAAACATTTGTACCTTAGATTTTATAGAATTCCTTAATTCTTAGAGTGTAGTGCAGTGCAGACTGGTTAGTTTCCACTTTTGAAACTACATTAAACAAATTAGCGCTTTTATTTTGTTCCATTATCTCCCTTTTGTTTAATACTTTTTTTTAGCTATTCAGATCTTCCGTGCCATTTTCAATGTGATTGCATGATACAGCTAGAAAGACATCATTTGTGCGATGTTTGTGTGACACAATTAAAATGATGTGGTTTTATACCATGTGAGTAAGAATTTTTTTTTTCATACTAATTTTTTGTAATTAGGATTTTTCTTTGCCACTTTGGGTAATTCCACAATTAGAACGACATCATTTGTGTGAAACATCTAGAACGACATCTTTTGTGCAATGTTTGAGTGAAACAACTAGAACGACATCGTCTGTGTGACATTTGTTTGAGCAATGGGTTAAATGGGTAGCGGGTCAAATGAGTATTTGAAAAGTATGGATCGAGCAAGTTGGTTTGCGGGTTGAAACCTGCGGGTTTCTGTAGAGAGCAGGAGAATAAAAGGTTGAAAAAAGATGGCAGTTGGCCTTTTAATTTTAGTGCTTTTGTATAGAGGCGGGATGAAAAGTTGGAAATAAAAAGGTGGCTGGCCCTTTTATTTTCCGGGTTTTTCTAAAAAGAATAATGCCTTCTCTCTTAAAAACCTGATAAATTTATTCTTAGACTAGTATAAAGTTGTCTAATTTACTCCGCCCCTACAAAAATCCCCGAAATTCATCAATTAATATTGTAATTCTATGTCATATATTTATTTTTTTTGTCATGTAATGAATGTCATCTTCCTTTCTACAACATCACCATCCACTCCGATAGATACCTCTTCGTCTTTCTTAACATAGAAACATTTGCTACATCATCAGAACTTCCTTTAGTCTGGTTCTTGGCTTCTAGGATTTTATAATTAAATTCATCTTCCATTTCTACATCATCCTCAACAGACACCCCTTTGTTATTATCAGCTCAAGAAACATTTGCACCTTAGATTTTATAGACTTCCTTAATTCTTAGAGTGTAGTGTAGTGCAGACTGGTTAGTTTCCCAATTTTGAAACTTCATTAAACAAACGAGCTCTTTTATTTTGTTCCATCATCTCCCCTTTGTTATACTACTTTTTTAGCTATTCAGATCTTTCGTGCCATTTTCGGTGTGATTGCATGACACAACTATAAAGACATCATTTGTGCGACGTTTGCGTGACACAATCACAATGATATCATTTTATACCATGTGAGCAAGAAAAAAAATATTTTTCATACTACTTTTTTGTGATTACAATTTATAGTGCCCCTTTGGTAATACCACAATTAGAACAACATCATTTGTGTGACACAACTAGAACGACATTTCTTGTGAGACTTATGTGTGAAACAACCAGAACGACATCGTTTGTGCGACTTTTGTTTGAGTAATGGGTTAAATGGGTAAAGGGTCAAATGAGTATTTGTAAAAACTGGGTTGAGCAGGTTGGGTTTGCTGGTTGAAACTTGTGTTTTTGTTGAGAGCGGGAGAATAAAAAATTGTAAAAAGATGGTGGCTGGCCTTTTTAGTTTTAGAGCTGTTGTATAGGGGGGATGAAAAGTTCAGAAAAAAGACGGCTGACCTTTTTTATTTTTCATATTTTTCTAAAAAGAAGAATGTCTTCTCTTTTAAAAAAAACCCAATAATTAATTCTTAGACTAGTATAAAATTGTATAATCTACTCTGCCCCTACCAAAACTCCCAAAAATTCATCAATTAATATGGGAATTTTATGTCATATAATATTTTTTTCCATCCTATAATCAAAGTCATCTTCCATTTCTACATTATCATTATCCAGCCTGATAGATTCCTCTTTGTCTTTCTTAACATAGAAACATTTGCTACATCATCAGAACAACTTTTAGTCTAGTTCTTGGCTTCTTGAATCTCATAATCAAAGTCATCTTCCCTTTCTACACCATCATCAATAGACACCCCTTTGTTTTTATCAACTCTAAAAATATTTGCGCCTTCCATTTTATAGACTTCCTTAATTCTTAGAGTGAGTTGTCACTAGTGGAGAGCCTTCTATTAAAGGTAGCAATGGAATGCAGTTACAAGGAACTGCCTTAAAAACCCATTTCCGAACTTGGAAAACTCCGTTCGTATCCCCTTTGTTCAATTAAAGACGGGTTTTGATTGATTTAAGGTGGTTTTTTTAAAACTTCCTTAGTTTTGGGCCATTTTAAGGTGCTTAAAGGTAGAACTACCTTAAAATGACTCAAATTTAAGGCGGTGAGTCATAACCGCCTTAAAAAATGATAGTTTCCAAACTCGGGACAAGGGTACAAAGGGATTTCCAAGGTCGGAATAAATCGTGCCAACACAGTGCAAAGGGAAGTCATTTTTCCAACTTTGTAAAAATGTTTCTGAACTTGGAAAATAAGTAATCATATCCAGCTGTAGGTGAATGCCCTTTCCGAGTTCGGAAAGGGCCCTGCATAAGTAAAAAAACCGCGTCCAATTGCATTTATTGCATCAAAACCCTATTTTCTCTTCCCCTCCATTGAAGAATAAGTGTTGTACATGTGATTTTGTCATTTTCCATTGATGAAGTTTGGTTTCATCCATATTATGTTTCTAGCAATCTTGAAATATTCAAAGGTTAATTTAATGCTTCATATGTAAGATGGTGAAATTAGGGTTTAAGATTAGATAGGGTTATGATTATTGTTGAATGCTTCATCATTTGTTGCATTTTAATTGATTTTTTTAGGATAATGAATCGAGATGAGCTCATTGGTAATGATCGTAGGAAATCACCCAAGTACATGCAATTGGTTAAATAATTTATTTAGTTTGCATTCGAACATACATCTAAAAATGGTTCTTCCTAGGCATGATGCCCGTGTAAAGATTGTAGAAATGATGCGTATGTAGTGAGGAAGAAGTTGCAGGAACATCTCATAATGAGGAGGTTCCAAACAAGCTACACTCGTTGGATATGGCATGGTGAAGCTGTAGATGCCTCTACAATGAATGAATTCGAGGACTCTATGGTGGGTGATGAATTAGATAGGAACGTGGAGTTTGATGAAATGGTGGAAGATATTGCAAGGGAGTTCAAAGGTAAACCAATGTCGTTACAAGCTTTGATGGACGACAAAGACACCCCCTTGTACAATGGTTCGAAATACTCGGTTTCAAGTGTGACCCTGTGGATAATAAAC
Organism: Rubia yunnanensis; assembly: GCA_037428765.1. Lineage (NCBI taxonomy): Eukaryota > Viridiplantae > Streptophyta > Magnoliopsida > Gentianales > Rubiaceae > Rubia > Rubia yunnanensis. The sequence goes on from CM075062.1 coordinate 126,485,345, forward strand.
TTGAAGGAAAATTTTGGATGGACAAATAAGTCGATGATGGAGGCTCTCGAGTTGTTTTGGGACTTTCTTCCAGAAGGTATTTATTTCTCGATAGGTTATATGCTGCAAAAAAAATACTTTGCCCGATGGGATTGGAGTTGCAAAAAATCCATGCATGCCCAAACGATTGTTTGTTGTATAAGGGGGGTAGTAGATAAAGATCGATAATATTGTCGTGTATGTGGTGAGTCACGGTACAAGTTGAAGAGAGGTGTGATTGCTGTGGGTGCAGAAGTTCCAGTAGAATCAAGGAAAAGGACACCAGCAAAAGTGTTATGGTACCTCCAGATCATTCCCTGTTTGAAGAAGCTTTATGTGTGTAAGGAAGATGCAAAGTTTTTGCTTTGGCACACGGATATGGACTGACCCGCAGATTATGTGATTAGACATATTTCAGATGGGGGGCAATGGAAGAAAATCAATGATCTATACCTTAATTTTGGGAAAGACTCTCAGCATCTGAGGTTAGGATTGTGTATAGATGGTATGAATCCTTTTAGTAATATGAGTAGTGCATATAGATCTTGGCGCGTTATATTAGTCATTTACAACCTTTCGCCGTGGTTGATGATGAAACGTAAGTATGTTTTATTGTCTTTGATGATATCAAGTCTAAAGCAACCTGGTAATGATATTGATGTGTATCTTGCTTCTCTAGTTGAGGATTTGTTGACTTTGTTTAAAGATGGTGTTCAAATTTATGATGGGTTGGTGGAAGATTATTTCACTATTAAGGTATTGTTGTTCTGCACAATTAATGATTTTCCTGCATATGGGAATTGTCTGGCTATTCTGTGAAAAGGCACTTGGCTTGTCCCACTTGTGAGAAATTCACTAATTTTTTTCAGTTGAAACATGATGTGAGGCTGTTTATCAGGGCCACAGGTGGTTTCTTCCCAAGGGGCATCCTTAGAGATTGGCAAAAAATGGTTCAATGGGAAAGTGGAGGGAAGAGGAACACCATTGCCACGCACATGTACATAGATTCTTGAAAGTGTTAAAACTTTTCCCAATGACTTTGGTAAGAAGAAAAGAAAAGATGTCGTTGAAGGTAGTTGGAATAAATGTTCAATCTTCTTTAAGCTACCATATTGGGAGCATTTGGATGTTAGATATTTCCTTGACGTTATGCACATTGAGAAGAATGTTTGTGATTCCTTGGTTGGGATGTTTTTAAATACTCCTGGTAAGACCAGGGATGGATTTAAGTCTAGGCCCAATTTGGTTGAGTTGGGTATTCGGAATAATCTGGGGCCAGTGGCTAACGGTGAAGAATGTTATTTGCCCTCTGCCTGTTATTCTATGTTGCAGTTAGAGAAGAAATCCTTTTGTGAGACCCTTATTAGTGTAAAAGTACCCAGTGCATACTGTCCAACATCAGCTCTTGTGTGTCAGTCAAGGAGTTGAAGTTGAGAGGGTTGAAGTCACACGATTGTCACAACCTGATGCAGAAACTGAATGTCATTGCCATTTGATCTACATTTCCTTCTCATGTAAGATTGTGGATTATGAAGCTCTGTTTGTTTTCAAATCTATTTGTCGCAAAAGTTTAAGTGTATCGAGGTTGGATAGGTTGCAAGTGATGATTGCTGAAGTTTTGTGCCTTATGGAGATGTATTTCCCACCATCATTTTTTGACATTATGGTCCACTTGATTGTCCATTTGGGGCATGAGATAAAATTTTGTGGTCCAGTTTTTCTAAGATGGATGTATCCATTCGAGAGGTATATGAAAATTTTCAAGCATTTTGTGAAAAATTGGCAGATGCTTGTATTCTGTAGTGATACATGACTAAAGAAGCCATTTATTTTTTTCACTCATTATATGATGGAAGTTGAATCTGTTGGGGTTCCAATTGGTAGACATGAAGGGAGGTTAGAAGGTGAAAGGGTGAGACAGGGGAAATTATTTAGCCTGACTACGGAAGATTTATGTGCTACTCACTTTTATGTCCTGTGCAACCATGGGGATGTAGTTCCATACATCAAGATTCATATGGACGTGATACACGCGGAGCACCCTAATTTCAATGAGGCTCAGGTCCTCCATTTTCACACTTAGACTTTTGCATCTTGGTTGCAGGATCATGTAGATGTCGGCGAACATTCAATGAAAGTGAAATGGTTGGCACGCAGACCATTAGGAACTGTTCTTTCATATTTAAGCTATGACATCAATGGCTTCACTTTTGCCACAAAATCAATGGGTGATAGTAGTGTCACTTAGAACAGTGAAGTGTCACTTGTCTCTGAAGCATTGTACGTTGGAAGTGAGAGTGTTGACAATCCTTTGTACGCCATGAAATGCTACTTTGGCACAATTTCATAAATTTGGGAACTTGACTATGTCAGTATGAATGTCCCTATGTTTAAATGTCAGTGGGTCGATATTAACAACAAAAAGCGCACCAAAGATTTGAGGTTCACCCTAGTAGACAAAAGTTGCGTTGGATGGAGGAATGATCCTTTCATACTGGCAAATCAGCACATCAGGTTTTCTATGTCAGGGGTCCTATTGATCCTAGGTGGGAGGTTTTTGTAGAGGGGAAATGTGTTTTTGTTGAAGAAAATGAAGTAGAGGAAGCAATTGGAATTAGATGCCATACATTGATCTGTGGATATGATGATGTTATATTGCTTGAAGAGGATGATTGAAGTCTTCACAACTTCATAGGCCATAGCAACCATGATGAAGGAGTTTGGGTTGGTGGTAAGGGGAAGATCACACATAGAAAATGTAAATCTAAGAAGGTAATCAAGAAAAGGAAACATAAGAAGTAATTTTTCCACATTCAAGTGTAACATTTTGATGTGTTTTGTTAAGTGACGTGGTTTGAATTAATTACATGCATCTAGTATAAGTCGTAGGTTTATTGTGAAAGACATTATTTGACAACAAATCATTCATATTCAGATCTATAAATTATTCAAACCCAAAAACATTCAAATTAGAACCTACAAGCCATTAAAGTTGAACAATTGGAAAAGTTTACACCTTGGTACTTAAACATAGTTAGCCTAATAAATCCACAATAGCATCAAATAAATGTTTCTCAGTCTATTCTAGAAATATCACTCAATCTCATCTTCAATGTCGCCCGTTGAAGTAGATCGCTCAAGACTTGGTCGGGATATCGATGCGAGGTGGCACTCATAAGCTCGTTGAGATTTTTCCATAAACCTAATTTTTGCCTTCATAGCACAAATTTCCATGGGCTAATGGGTATTTCGTTCCCTCCAACCCTAGTCGAGTAATCTCCATTACCTACCTCATAAAAATTAGCTTAAAATTGACAAGTGCTATAAAAAATGACTTCTCATTACACAAAAGAAAACGCTCAACATGTTGCTCAAATAAGAATTTAAGTGGTCGGCCAATCCTAGGTTAAAGTACTTGCTAAAATCAACAAGATAAGTATCTAGCAACTTTACCCTCTCACTTAGTGCAACATATCGATCTTGTGCAAATTGAGAAATGAACCTTTGAGAATCGTAGCTTGGAGTATGCCCGGTGGAATGAGATCTTTGAACCCGGCAGCTTGAACCTCCTCGAGCCATATCTAAAGCCTTGAAGATTGGGTTGAATTTGATGGATGGAGTGGAGTTCGCGATTTCGTATTGTAGCTAGGGTTTTGTAATTTTGGGGATATATTTTGTGTTATGAAGTGTTTGCTCTATTTTTTTATAAGGGCGGGTAGTTTCCAAGTTTGAAATTAGAAAATCGTGCCTTTAAATTATGGAAAAGATGAGTTTCCGGTCTCGGAAACATTTTTCCTGTCTCGGTCATGTCCGCACTCCTGCAGTCAAAGTATTTGCTAAACCACTCCTTCCATCTGCTTCGAGCACCTGCAAAACAATATTAAAATTTTTTAACCCATTAACAATAATTTGTATAAGATAAAACTGAATGTGTATTGTAAACGTACGGGAGCTCGATGCCGCTTCTCTATCTTCAGCCGCTTCGCGATCTCTCTTTGCACTATTTTCTTTTTGATCGGGTTTTGGCCGTATCTCCCACTTGTTGTCAAAATCGAGTCTTAGATGTTTGTAAGCAAACCATGATTCATCATAGTATTCCAAGCAGCTAGCCGTGTCTCGAGGAATCACTCCCGCCTTCTTCAACATAGCGCTTATTGGACCACCATAGCGGAGATCCTTCTTCTTCATCTGCACGACCTTTAGCATAAACGAGATGATGGAAAATTAGGGATTGATCTTGACCCCATCCATGATGTATTAAAACATCATGAGGTAAGCTATTTTTGGATCACAAGTGTGGCCACCCGTGGGAAACATCTTGAGACATATCCACTCATAGACTAGACGCCGCTCTACGCTCAATACTTTAATGTTAAAACTTTTCGCTTTCCCCACATCAGTCCCTCGTCTCTTAAAATACTTTCCTAGCTATTTATGTCTGACACATTGCATTGATAACTCCCGGCCAAACATGTGTGTGGTAAATTTCTAGGGGTCCATTCGGGTCATCCGGCCTTAATTTTTGGGGGAAGTGTAAGAGCATTCTAGGGCAGCATTAATAGTTTACTTAGTCACATGCACCATTTTCCCATTTACCCTAGTAACCTCGCGGTTGTTATTACTTTTCCCCAAATTGGCATAGAATTGTATAACTTCTTCGATATAGACAGGCTCATCCACACACATTAGTTTTTAAAGATGTTGAATTTTTAAGTGCACTAGAAAGTAATCAAGCTTTAATTTGGGGATATTGCATTCTATAATCACCTTCAACTTGATTACCCTTCTCTTACAAAAATTGACATACCTTTTCTCCACGGTTTCCCCAAAGAATTTTTTGGCAGGGGCAATCTCCTTGCACGGATGGTGACTCCTATTGCTAGACAGACCTTGTTTCGCGGTGCTCTTACTCTTCATTGCGAATGGAATGGGTGAATTGTGTGGGAGAAATCGGATTTGAAATCGTTTGATTGCGAGTGTTTTAAAGACAAGGGTTTTCAATTTAGGGTTTTGTTAAAACCCCATTTTTGATTTTTTTTAATGTTGAATTACTTTCCGAGTTCGGAAATTAATCCAGCCTTCTATTTTGAAGGCCCTACAAGTTTCCAAGTTCTTAAAGTTGTTTTACAGGGTATTCGAGTTCGGAAACCCCTTATGAGAAAAAAACCCCATAAAGCGGGTTTCAAATGGACATTTAATACCAATTTGAAAACTGAGGGATTTTCCCCCATTTCCCTCTCCCAAAACCTTCCCTCAATTTCAGCCTCATTTCCTCTCATCTAAACTTAAAGATCCACCACAAGATGTTAAGAGGTTATTTTCCAACCCATAATCTATTCCAATCCCCTTTCTCATTGCCATTTTTAAATTTGCTTAAGGTTTTTGTAACTTCTAATAGGTAGAGGGCATGGTGGAGTATTTCATGTACTTTGATTTCTCCAAAAGTTAAATCTTTTGGTTGATTCATTATCAAGGGTTTATGATTTAGGAACAAAAAATTAACATAGCCGAAGATTTTTTTCCAATATATATAATATGAATCGCCTTGTGAAGACTCACGATTGTGGAATTAATATCTTTGATCTAGTGAAAGGATTAGCAAACCTCACTATCCCTCACAAAATTCAGGTGTCTAGCCCTCGGGGTACGCCTAATCTCGACTTGGTCTCTAACTAGCCCTCGAGATCCAATTTCAAGGTTTATTGATACTTAACTAGCCATCAGGTTAAGAAACAATGTAATAGCTCTCAAGCAACGAGTATGAACTCAAAAGATTGTATATTTTATTGATAAAAGTGGTAGTAAATTCGTCCATAAGGCCTCCCTATTTATAGGGTTACAGTTACACCCTAAACACTAATCACAAATGAAAACTGAATCGACTTATGGCAGCTTTAAGAAGCTAAAACCATATCTAACTAAAATACCTAAAATAAATGGTAATCTAAGGTAATTTGGTAAACTTTTTCATGAAGCATCCTTGAAAAATATTACCTTATCTAATCTTACCAAATCTAATTCTAATCAGAATAAAACTGAATATACTAAACTCTAATGGACTGTATTTTTGAAATTCAGCTCTTCAAAGCCCACATGGCCGAACTGTCAGTCCATAGACCCAAGATGAAATAATTTTACAATATTTTACAGTGATGACACTATCTCATTAAAAACCCAGTGGAAAAAAGAGTAAAGTGTTCTTCATGTGTCTTCACTTCTTCGATAGACTTGAACAATAAATCCAAGATGTCGATGATGACTTCTTCATCAATTCTTCATCATAAAGGCAATCAATTAAAGCATTAAAAGCTGCATCCTAAGCTTAGTCCTTGACCTAGTCATAGGCTCTGCCATGTCACTTAGAGGATCCCGAACATATCCTTTAAATGTTTGATTAAGTCGTGGAATGTCTTCATTTATGGTGGTAGTCATCTTGGCATCTCAATCATTCCATCTGTTGTTGAAAGGTTTCGCCCTCAAAACTGAATCGTCTTCAAAGGTAAATGGAGATAAATCAGCAACATTGAAGGTTGAACTAACACCCATAATGATCTGGTAACTCAATCTTGCAAGCATTGTCGTTTACATGATCTAACACTTTAAAAGGACCATCTCCACTTGGACTCAACTTAGATTTCCGAGCATTTGGAAACCTCTCTTTCTGCAGATGAACCCAAACATAATCTCCCGCATTGAACCTTATTAACTTGCAGCTTTGATTAGCTTTATCAGCATTCTATGCATTTGTCAGTTCAATTTTCATGCACACCTTCTCATGGATTTTCTTTACAGAATCAGCTTTGTTTTCTCCATTAAGGTTTTTAACCTATTTAAAATTCAAAGGAAGTAGATCAAGAGGTGTAATAGGTAGAAAACCATAAACAATATCAAATGGACATAAAGAAGTAGTAGAATGAATAGTGTGGTTGTAAGCAAACTCTACAATCGGAATGCATTTTTCCCAATTCTTTAAGTTCTTCTGAACTAGTGCGTGCAAGAGAGCCCCTAGGGTTCGATTGGTCACTTATGTTTGTCCATCAGTTTGAGGATGACTGGCAGTCGAAAACACCAACTTTGTCCCTAACTTGCGCCACAAGGTATTCCAAAAGTAGGATAAAAATTTAACATTGCGATCAGAGACAATGGACACATGAATGCCATGTAACCAAACTACTTCCTTCAAAAATAGATCTGCAACATGCTTTGCATCATCTGTCTTCCTACAAGGCTATAAGGAATAAAATGTGTCATTTTCGAAAATCTATCCACTACCACAAAGATAGAATCATTACTTGTCTGAGATCGTGGTAAACCTAGGACAATATCCATGAAAATATCAACCCAAGGATGTGTAGGAACATGTAATGGAGTATAAAGACCATGAGGCTTACTTTTAGACTTAGCCTTCAAGCAACCAAGATAATTCCTAAAAACCCTGTCAATAGCAAGTGTCATTTTCGGCCAATAGAAGTGTTCTCGCAACAAATTATAAGTTTTAAATGCACCAAAATGTCCCGTTAAACCACCTGAATGAGCTTCTCTAACAAGTAATTTACACGTAGAACACTGAAGAATACATAACCTATAATTCATGAACAAGAAACCATCATACCGAAAAAACTTTTCATAAGCACCATTTTAGCATGTAGCCTAAATAGATGAAAAAACATAATCATTTGCATACAAATCTCGTAAAAATGAAAAATCTAACATAATTCATTCCAATCGTGTAAGTAAAACATGTCTACGACTCAAAGCATCAACAACAACATTTTCTTTACCCTTTTTGTAACGCAGCACATAAGGAAAAGATTCAATGAAAATAGACCATTTAGCATGATGCTTATTTAAATTCATCTGACTCATCAAGTATTGCAAGGGAGATAGGGATTCTCTCACATAACCTTTTTGAAGTAACTCCTCGACTTGTCGCTATAGTTCCTTTGTCTCCTCGAGGTTTGCTTTATACGCCAGGCGTTTTGGAATAGCCAAACCCAGAATCAAGTCAATCTGGTGTTCAATACCTCGCAGGGGTGGTAAACCAGTAGGTAAGGCCTCCAGAAAGACATTCTCAAATTCCTGTAACATCTTAGCAAATCGTGGAGGAACATGCATAGGAATATCATCACTAGCAAAGTAGCTCTCTTTAAAATGCATGATAAGCACATAAGAACGATTAGAAAAGGCATGATTCACATCCCTAATCGATGCATAAAATGATCTACCAAAATCATTAGGAAGTTTCTTTCTCATCATGTAAATTGATGGACAAGGACTAAGATGTGAAGATAGGATTTTATGCGACTTATCATAATCATTCTTGGACTTACCAGGCTTACCTGGAATGGCCTCCCTTGATTTTTGGTCGAAATTATCAAGGTTTTTTCCTCCATTTTTTCACCTTGTGGTCGATCTCCTTCAAGCCCTGGCTAGGGTTTTGGTCGGCCATTTGCACATCAGTTGAAAACTTCTCTTTGTTGACTTTCATGCATCTATGTGCCTCTAAAACTTCCACTGGAGATAATGGAACCAGGGTATACCTTTTTCTATCTTTAATCACAGTAATTTTGTTAGTGTAACCATGCATAGATTTACGATCAAACTACCAAGGTTTCCCTAACAAAATATGACTAGCTTTCGTAGGTATAACATCACATAAGATATAATCATGGTATTTTCCAATCTTAAAATTAATCATGCATTGTTTGTTAAACCTAGTTTAACGACTACCAGTTAACAAAATAAGTTTATATGGTGATGGATGAGTAGTCACAGACAAAGACAATGATTTAACAAGAAGATTAGACACAATTAGCACAAGAACCACCATAAATAATTAGTAAATAATTCTTATCTTTCACAAGGCAACAAGTATGGAAAATGTTAATCCTTTGTACCTGTGTTTCATCCATTTGAGAGTTTAGAACTCTTAACGACACAAAGTTACCTTGTGTTTCCGGACCTTGTTCACCGTGATCATTTATGATGATCTCTTCATCTACCTGTTCTTCACCACTTTTATACATCTGTGGCATATCAGCATATTCATTTACTTCATCTCCTTCCTCAGTTGTTGTTAACACTCGTGCATGAGGACAGTTATTGCAGACATGTCCTCTTTCTTTACAATGAAAACAAGTGGGAGAGTTAACAGAAACCAAATTTGATGAAGAAGTAGTGGACTTACCTAGAATTTTTTAAACTTGTTGGGTTGGTGGTGTTGCCATTCTCTCAGTAGGATTATAAGTTGGATTTGAATAGGTCTAAACCGATCCACGTCTTCCCATGGGCGTGCCCCTATTGCAGCAATAACTAGAGTTTCCAGAGTCAAATCCTAGTCGTTGACTGGAAAATCTGGGATGTGGCCTCCTTGGTCGCAGGGTACTCTCAACAAACCTTGCTTTCACCAATAAATCATTCATAGATATATGGTGTTGAAGCTTGATTGACGTTTGAAGGTTTTCACGCAAGCCTTCAATGAATCATTTTTGATGAATGCATTGTCTTCTTTCATTCTAACCCTTCTCATGGTCAACTCAAGATCTTTCCAGTATTCGCCAACTGTGCAATTTCCTTGCTTCATGTTGGACAAATAAGAATGTTGTTCCATCAGGTAAGTAGGCGGAACATGATATTGGCGAAGCTCGAATCTCAATCTCTCCCAGGTGGAGATAGGTTTCTTCCAAGCAAGATATTGCGACTCTTTTTTATTTTTCCACCTTCAGTCGCATAGTGAGTGAAGGAATACTGCGCCGCTTTGACTTTTTCCTTCTCCCGATAATTGTTGAGATCAAAAAGATTCTCAATCTGTCTCTCCCAATCAAGATACTTCAATGAATTGTGTTGACCATGAAATTGAGGGATGTCATATTTTAAACCCTTGATGTATCGAGCTTCATCAGAACCTGACTCAAATCCTATATTGCTCTTCACTCTCCTTCGAGAATGAGGTTTACTGTGGCCATGCCTTCTAGAAAACCCTCGGTGTGATCGCCTTTCCGATCCATCATAAAAATAGTTATATGAACTTCCAGAACCATTGAATTGATGGGCATATTTATTGGTTTCTTCCCTCTTGACCAATGATGTAGGTGTAGGTGGTGCCATATTGTCCACTTTTCTCGCCAACCTTTGCACCTCACTCATAAGTGCATTTATTGCGACAGCAAACCGATCAGGATCATTGGCTTCATTTGGATTAATTCGATGTCGCTCCCAACTATCTGGAGCCTCATCATGTGGATAACTATCATGCTCACCATTAGAGTTGTTCGTCAGTGGAAAATTGTTAGGGTTGCTAACAAAAGGCGGGACGAATGGATTTTCGCCCCCCATCTTCGCTAAATTGCTAAGAAAATCAAACGGTTAGTTAAAAAAATTACCTCACCTTACCTTTGTTTAGTAAGGTCACTCACCAAGTTTATAACACTCACAACTCACAAGGTGTAGGCTAATGTTAGGGCAATTGATCAATTCACCGCAATTCAAAGCAAACTATAGAGATGAGTACTGCAGAACTTATTTTGAAATAAAAAAATATATAAACTCAAAATTGGGCTCTATGATTTAGAATTCCAAATTCTACAAATAATAAGGAACAAAAAAATATTTGAATGGGATGAATCGGAGCTGTATTGAATGAATTATGATCAAAACAAGAAGGCTTTATATAGGCGACAAATAGGCTCCGAAAATTCAAAAAGTTTTTCCGAAAACAAATTGGAATAGAAACTCAAATCCAAATCCCTTGTGGTAAAGAATTTTAATGACTTACTTGTCTCCTAAGTTGAAAATTCATATCGAAACCCCTCTCTCAATTGACTTTTATTTCCTTTTCATCTTTCGATTAGGATTGTGACTTTTCTTTCCTTTTCATCTTTCGATTAGGATTGTGACTTTTCTTTTCTTTTTTCAAATTGGATTTCCTTTTTTTCCCCTTCATTTTCTGCCAAAATTCATTTTTTTGTACTACATAAGACTCACAACCAGAATCTTATTCCCCAAGAAATTTTTTGAAAATTACACTTTGTATAAAAAAATCTGAACATTTTGTTATTTCAAATTATGTGTCACTTGGATTTATAGTACAATGAGATATTTATGGTTTTAAATAGAGAAAATAACAGTTTGGATGCCCACTTTTAGGCAAAATTACAGGTTTCGTTCCTCTCTTTACATCATTTTCCTAAAAGGTTCCCAGATTATTACTAAATGTTCTCAATCGGTTCCTTTATCGGACATAACACATTTTAAATAAGTTAATGGACCCGTCAATAACTACCGAGATTTTAAAAAATATAAGTTAACAACTTTAAAGGTTAAATTAATTAATTTTTATTTTCCCTTTTTCCAGTTCTTTCTTCACTGCCTAATCCACCATGTTTCGAACACCACCAATCCAACCATACTTACTGTCTCTTCTATCGTCCTTACTTTCCATATTTCTTTCTTTGAATGACGACACTATCATCGTTAGAAAGACCGACTAAATGTTGACTGACTTAAACTAGCTAATAGTATGTGGGAATAAATTGAGAACATTTTGTAATAATGCAGGAACGTTTTGAGAACAATTTGTAAAAAGTGGAACGAAACTTGTTATTTCGTCTAAAAGTGGGTACCAAATCGATCATTTTGTCGTTTTAAATATATGTTTAGAAGTTATTTATTTCAACAAGTTATGATTCAGTATAGGTAGCAAAGAATTAAAATCAGTAACAAATTATAATATTAGTATGTTAACAAGTTATGATTGATTATTTATAGTAAAGAATAAAATCAGTAATATATTACAATAATATTATGTTATTTTTAGATAACTTGGGTTTAGCTTAGTTAAAATGGCTTCAATATTCCCAGTTCACAGCACCAAAACAAACAAATTCTATTATATGGTGTTTGGGATTATGATTCATTATACGTACTAAAGAATTAAAACCAGTAACAAATTATAATATTAGTATGTTAACAAGTTATGATTGATTATATATAGTAAAAAATAGAATCATTAACACATTAAAATATTAATATGTTATTTTTAGATAAATTGGGTTTAGCTTAATCAAAATGACTTCAATATCCCCGGTTGATAGCACCAAAGCAAACAATTTTTATTATATGGTGCTTGTGATAAAATCAGTAACTAATTATAATATTAGTATGTTAACATATTATAACATAGATCAGTTATTATTTGAGAGTATATCTAACAAAACTCGTTCATAGAAAAAAAAATTTATTCAGGTTATAATTATTTACGTTTTAAAATATATTTTCAATTTATTTTTTTATATTTTAAAATACATTTTAAAATTATGAAGATCATGTTGTAATAAATAAATAAATATTGAATCAGTCCAATAATTATATTGCTTATAAAAACGATTATTTTTAATGGTTGGATGGTTTAAAATAAGACTTTGTATTATTATTCAACAATATTTGCAAGAAACACATTTTTTGTTCAACATAGTATAACGAATTAGTTATAGTAAAGCTTAAAAGTGGAAGCAATCTATTTAATATTTTTTAAAATTTATTTAAACAAAAATTAGTTTCTAAACTTTTTATTCGATCACGTATTATTTGAAAATGTTCGTTTTATAGATAAGTAAAAGTAGAGAGGAAATTTTTTTGTCTTTATTGCTCTACTTTATACATATGAGAAATAAAATAACATAATCATTTTTTTCATATAATTTCAACCCTTAATTTGTTGTGCTTGAATAACATTTTCTTAAAGATCCACCATTGTCCATTGGGATTTTTTACTAGTGAAAAGTTCAATTGCTTTCAAGTTATTCATGTTGATTTAACTTTTTTCAAGAACAATTTTGATAAATCAATTGAAAGTAGTTGATTATGCTATTTCTAAAAATATTTTTGAGAAAATATTTTACAATATTTTATATCGATACCAAAAAATTATATTTTATTTTTATATTTTACAATAGTTGTTGAATAATTACTTAGATACAAAAAATTCATTATTTTAGACACTAATATAATTTTATCATACTAACTCAATATTTCAATAAATAAAAATTAATATATTAGGTTATATTTTATAACTAATATTAAATTTCTATTAGTAATTAATACATTTTAATACAGAATTATACTAGCAGTAGTATTAAATGTTTTTTAGGTAGATTTTTTTCAGACTTATTTTAATTAATACAAAGGCAGTTACATAAACCCTAATGGGCCTAACCTGAAAGTAAATCCTATTTGTTCCGGATTTCTTTTGGAAAAGAAAGAAAAAGGAAACCTTTTTGTTATAAATATCCACCCTGTGCTATGGTTCTCTCCTTCATTCATTTTCATTAATTCGCGCGAATCCTATTAGGTTTCGGAAAAGAAAGAAGAAAAAGGAAACTTTAGTTACCCACCCACGAATTCGCCGGAGATGGGTCGCGGTGGAAGGGAGTTTAATCCCACGGTGGCGGAGCTCATTTCGTACTACCTGAAGAACCACATTCTCGGAATCTCGTACCCTGCTTCCGATATCATCCCACAATCGACGGTGTTCGACAATCAACTCAATCCCTGGGACAAGTTCTCTGATCCCTGCCATTGGTGCCTCGACTCCCACAACATTCCGACACTGTATTTGCACACCAAGTTGGAAAACATCGGAACCACCTCCAAGTCCAGCAATGTCCAGAAGAAAAGAATGGCTGGATGTGGAACCTGGCACAGCATGGCGGCGCCGATCGAAGTGCATTTCCCCAACAATAAGGACCTCGTCATCGGACACTACAAAAAGTTGTCCTTCAGGACCAACAGTGGCGAAGAAACCATTGGCCATGGGACCATGAACGAGTACACCATCTCGGCTTATGCCTTTCCTGAAATCCGGGGCTGTGATTGGGAGGATCGGGTGATTTGCAGGATTAAAAGATATGACGATAGGAGTTGCATTGGAGGCAAGGTGATTAAGAACAACTCATCATTCACTTGGAGAAGCACTGTATCAAACAGAAGGAAGAACTCATCATCCATTAAGAGTACTGAACCCATCAAGAAGTTGAAATCATTGCAAGAGCCTCCCAACCAAATGACTGCACCTGTGGTGGTGGTGCTGGATGATGATGCCTCGGAGCCTTCCAACCAAATGGCTGCACCAGTGGTGGTGGTGCTGGATGATGATGATGGTGGCACCACCATGCGGGAGGAGTGGATGGATTCAGATGCCTCAGAATTCGAAGAGCTGATGAATGGCATTGCATCGGAACCTTTGCATTTCGGGGAATGGACGGATTCAGATGCCTTGGAATTCAAAGAGGTGATGAATGGCATTGCATCAGAACCTTTGCATTTCAAGGAATGGACGGATTCAGATGTCTTGGAATTCGAAGACATGATGAATGGCATTGAATGGGATGCTTCAGAGGAAAGATTAGTGTTTTAGTAAAACAACAGTATTAGAAAGATGATTATAGACTGATATTTTGGACAGAAATTTTGCTTTGTTTTAGCATGTATTGTAAAGATGATCCACCGCTGAGTAAATAGATAACTTGTTTTCTCATTCTAAGCTTTTGCAATTTAATCAATTTCTACCCTTCCTATCAATTGCAGTGTGTGTTTGTGTTATTTCATCTGAAAATGGCTATATACAATTACAGTATGTGTGTTATTAGCTTGGAAGATATCACCTTTTTGTAGCTGGGCTGTAGTAGTAACCGTAAGCGCGGCTTCAACTTTCTCATTTTCAGCAATCCTTTCATGCAGGGCAGTAAGCTCCTATTTCAGCCGTCTTCTTTTTGGCTTTCATGGCTTTATTCTGATAACACCACGCGCACAACGCTTCATTTTCCATTCTATCATGTTTTCCAAACCAAAAACAAAAAGAGTAACAAAGTTCAGTACCTCAAGTATGGAAATCTTGGCCTCTAGATCAGTATGGATTCCTTTGAAAGTTATGTTTTCAGCTCTAACATAAAATGTATCACATCTCCAAGAGTAACCAAGAAATGGCCTGATAGCATTTGGTACCATCATGATCTCGTTGCTCTCATAATGATGAGCAAATATAGTTCAATGAGATTCAGTAGTTGCTGCAATACATGTCTCAAATTCTCTTAGCTGTGATTCTGTATAATCTGCTGCAGTATTTGAGGCTTGTACAATCAAGATGCTTGTGCATACCTTATAGAGCTTTTGAATTTGAGGCTTCTCATGTATGCCTTATAGAGCTGCCTCGCATACTGCATATGACATTCTGGATATTCTCCTCAGCCATCTTCTTTTTGCCTTTCATGACTTGATACTACTTACGGCACATAACAACAGTTCATTTTCCAAAAATCTATCGTCCTTACCAAAACAGAAGTAGTACCCGAGTTCAATACCTGAAGTAGAAGGAAGTCGAATGACATCTTCAGTTAGATACAATTGCAACCATCTGATGATTTAGACATGGAAGATATGCAAATTTCTGAATGTTAGACAAACTACAAATTGGGATAAATGTAGAACTTCAAAAAAAACAATGAACTCATTCAGCTCTATAATCTAAATTGCCTAAACATTCTGGCAGTAAGCTCACCTGAAC
Organism: Rubia yunnanensis; assembly: GCA_037428765.1. Classification (NCBI taxonomy): domain Eukaryota; kingdom Viridiplantae; phylum Streptophyta; class Magnoliopsida; order Gentianales; family Rubiaceae; genus Rubia; species Rubia yunnanensis. Next base: position 126,500,922 of record CM075062.1, read on the forward strand.
CCCTTGCTCAGCATAAGAGCTTGTGGATTCAAGAATAATACCAACTTCATTGTCACCTAAGGCACAATCAATGAACTCATTCCTGCAATCATTGCTCTAATTGCGTTTCATGATCCTGATTAAGAAACCAATTCTATGAAGATAAGATTTCAATACCTACCTATGAAATCTAAAAGTTTACACAATTAACCAAGGTTGTAGAGTCAAAAGTATGCATTCATGAAAAACTAGAAAAGGCAATCATGCACTCACGCACAAGACCATCAAAATAGATATAGCAGATACTGCAGAACTTTGACAAAATCAAACTTCATGATTTCATTAGCAACTTTTCTTACCAAAACAGATGTAATTTAATAACTATCTCCAGCACAAAAGGTTCTTTAATTATCCAGAAATAATTATCATTACATATAAGCTGATTGTGACTATGATTTTTCTGACATTTCCTGAATAAAAACCTTTGCTTCACAATTATAAGTATTTTCTATCAACAAAAGGATGAAAAACGGTGTCCAAGCAACTTACAAAAGAAAAACAGCAGAAGGATAACATAAATAAACAACAAAGGGCCTTGTCAACAAACCTTAAACCACGTTAACTTAAACACATCATTAGTTGAATCAACCCCGTCCTTGCGCAAAGCTGAGGTAGCGTCAGCATTCAATGCAGTAATTATATCACCTGTCTGTTGAGAAACACGTTACAATTATAAAAGGTAATGACACTATTAGATGTGTCATAGATCCCAAGATTCTAATCTAGTTTTGAAATTTAGAGTTTGCATAGGTTCTATTTTTCTATAAAAAAAAGTAGCTGCAACACTCGTGTGAAAGGATAATATCATGAAAACAAAACCTTATTCTGTGCATTTCTTGATCTTTCACTTGCTTTCATTCAAGGAAACTTTGAAGCCATTGACATTGACCTCTAACTTTCTCTCTTCAGCCATCAACTAATAATACCAACAATTACGAGTTCAGATCATGTAACAGCAAAATAACACATATATTCGATATACACAGTAACTAGACTCAGTTCACCTGAGTAAGATCCAATGGAAATCCATAAGCATCCCACAGTAGAAAAGCATCCTGCCACTGAGGAAGAAAAGAAAAACATAAGCACAAGTAGTTGTTCATCGATCAGCTCTGCTGCGGGAAAAGTGATCTAGCAACTATACTATTCACACAACAAATAGCTTTTGTAGCAAGGGTTTCAGTAATTAGGTTTCAGAAAGATATCACAATTGAAAGGAAGGTTTTCACAACAAGATTAAGAAATATGTAAGCCATTATAGGCACCCAAATTAGAGTATGCATCTTAACACAAACTCACGGCCCATGTTACATATAGAAAAAGATATTTCAAAATGAAACCCAAAACCAAATATCAACAGCGCATTAACATTTGAGCAAATAAGTAGATTCTGCATATATATATACCCTCTGGATTGTCAAATTATACAAAATCCAAGCACGCAATACATACAACCGAAATTCAACAATTCTTTTCTTTTTTGTATTATCATATGGTGAACGCACAGCACTCAGCCAAAATGACCAAATTATGTGATAGCTCTGCAGATAATAGCACATTTTGGCAACAGTTTTGAATAAAAACTATACATTTTGAACGGGCAATTCTATTCCATTAACTAGATTACCTGGACTGGAGCCGTCGGAAATAGCAAAAGAAAGAATCCTGATGTGATCAGCAACAACCAGGCATTGTTCTTTTCAATTGAGCTGAACTAAACCGAATTCCATACAAATTGTCACCATTAACAATTAAACTAAACTAAAACTGTATTGAATTGCATATCAACAGGAAAAGAAGTGATGCGGTGATTTTGGTTTTTTTTAAAGGCGGGAAAGGAGATGGATCGAAGAGCTCACCGGCACTGGCGAAGAGAAGGGTGGGATCATTGATAGTGACGATGGGGATGCATTTCCAGCTGACGTGATCCTTTCCTTCGAAGAATCCGATGAAGGTATCTCGTACCTTGCTCGCCATTCTCGACAAAGAGCGGCGGGTCCAAACCCGCAATTCTAGCGTATCTGTGTGAATAAAAGGCAGAATTTAGGGCTTGGCGGGGAGTTGGAGGTTTTTAGTGGAGAAGACGACGATGGTGGTGAAAAGAATTAGGGAGCATTGGTGATAGGTGTAAAATCGGAGGATTGAAAAAGGGGATAAGTTAATGGTGAAATTAATTAAGGGGTGATTGGTGATAGCTGTAAAAATGGGGGATTGAAAATGGAGGGGATGATTGGTGATAAATTTAAAGTCGGAGGATTGAGAATGAAAAAGAGGATAAATTGATGGTGAAAAAAAATTAGGCAAAGTCTTGGAAAAGATGGTATTTTCATAGGCTTATGGAAATACGGGGTTTAATTAGAATAATAAAAGTTAACATGTCTTAGTTGCAATATTAAAATTTTAGTACGCAACATGTAGTAGTTATACAATTTATAACCCCGTTCATGCAACCCAAAAATTTTATCATTATTTCTTCTAATTTACACTTTAAACATTGGTCTTTCAAAAGACGGAATAAAAAAATTAAGGAGCAATTGGTGATAAATGTAAAAATGCGGATTCAAAATTTTAAAAAGTTTGGAACATATGGAAGCTTCTCTAATATCAGAGCTAGGTCTCAATCCTGGGACCTGTGGGTTATGGGCCCACCACGCTTCCGCTGCGCCACTCTAATTGGTGTTAAATCTTTTATTTGTTTAATTTATGTCCTCATAAATCTGTTCAAATTGTATGATTTTCTTTCTAGGTGTTTATCGACATGTTTTTTTTAGATGGGAAAGTCTCAGGAAAGGCGGCCTTTCCATAAGCTTATGGACAGTTCTCAGGGGCATTTGACTTAAATGTTGTAATTTTTTATAAAATTTAAATATTGCATTTTATAAGTTAAAACAAGTAATAATATGTATTTGAATGTGAAAATATAAAAATATATGATATAAAAAAATATTTTCAAATATTTTAAATTTTGTATGTAATTTAAGAAATGCAGTGTATAAGGTAAGAAATAAGTGGCCTATCCATAAGCTTATGGACAGACCGCCTGTCAGGAGACCCACTCCCTATAGGGAAAGTCTCAGGAAAGGCGGCCTTTCCATAAGCTTATGGACAGTCCTCAGGGGCATTTGCCTTAAATGTTGTAATTTTTTATAAAATTTAAATATTGCATTTTATAAGTTAAAACAAGTAATATTACGTATTTGAAGGTGAAAATATAAAAATATATGATATAAAAATATATTTTCAAAAATTTTGAATTTTGTATGTAATTTAAGAAATGCAGTGTATAAGGTAAGAAATAAGTGGTCTGTCCAAAAGCTTATGGACATGCCGCTTGTCAGGAGACCCACTCATTCCTATATTAAGAAAAGTTAAGTATGATGAAAAATGACATTTTCTTAACTTTTGAAACAACCATTATATATTTTAAAATTAATTACCATATATTTTTATTATAAATACAAAATATTCGATGCAAAAATACAAAAACATTGTATTAAATATATAATGAGTCTATCTCTTGAGAAACGGTATTTCCATAAGTCATGGAAAGACCAAGGTTCAAAGTGCAAATTAGAAGAAATGATGATAAAATTTCCGGGTTGCATGAATCGGGTTATAAACTTTATAACTACTAGATGTTGCATAATAAATTATTAATAGTGCAACTAAGACATTTTACCTTTTATTATTTTAATTAAACTCTGCCTTTCCATAAGCCTATGGAAAGACGGTCTTTCCCAAGACTTTTCCTTATATAATAAGCTAAAGACAAAGTCTTGTATAAGACCATATCACGGTAAGACCAGAGAGTATATTGCAAGGATTCAAGATGGGGTTTCATATTGATACTTTAAAAGTTCAAGGATTTAATGTGTAATTGTGATAATTTGTAATTTAGCCCTATTATATATATTATATCGGACAGCTTTTTTCCAAATTTGGCCACATTTTTCATTCCCCTTTTTAAGGAAACTCAATCGTTCTCTCTTTCAAAATCGAACAGCTTTCTCTCACAACCGCTTGAATTCTTACAACCGTTGATATTTCTTCTATTTTATCGTTTATTGCTTTGGTTTTTTCTACATTTTAAGTGCGCATTGATCGGATTGAAGCTGTGTTAATGTTCCTGCATTTTTTTGTTGATTTCGGTTTGGTTTTTTACGATCTACGAGTGGATGAGTTCGAATTGTGCTTAATCTGCGAAGATAATGTAGTCGCTAGGGTTCTTTGTTCGTATTTTGTTGTTTTTTCTGATTTTCCCCAATTTTTGTAATGCATGTGATGTTTTATGCTTTGTGTAGGTTTTATGAGTGTTTCTTTTGCTTATTTTGTGTTTCTCTTTTGATTGTGTAGCGTAATGTTGCTTTAATGTGTTCGATTTGAAATTTTTAGGGGTTTTGTTGTTGACTGTATTTATATTTTGGGGATTGCTCTATTTTTTGTGTTTGTTGTGTAGGTCTTAGTGTTTCTGTGTTCTAGTGTTTGCATGTGATGTTATATTACTGTTTTTCTTCGGATTTTGCACTCATTTTGGTTTTTGGGTTGAATGTGTTTCATATTTTCGGGTTCATTTAGTTTGTGTATTAATATATGTGTTTTTGTTGTTGTTTGGTAAATGTCGAAGGACAAAGTTGCAGATGATTCAACTTTAGATTTTCTTGCGGACATTGTCAAGAACTATGAAGAATCTGATGGAGTTAGTAATCCTCCTGTCATAAAAAATCTAAAGAAACGAGGGCCTTCTGAATGTATTTTCTCTTTGTCTCTGTTTTGGCGGGAATTTTTTAATGTATTTTGTTGCTTTTCAGTAACTTGTGATGTTTTAATTTTATGACATGATGTTTCATATACTTCTGTTAATGTATCACTTTTTCTCTTTATGATGTTGTAATTTTATGACATGATGTTTCATATACTTCTGTTGATGTTTTGCTTGTGCTCTTTTCATGTTCATCAGCCATCTATTTGTGTCTTTCTAGTGTGATTTTTCATCTATTGTGTCTTTCATGTATTGTGCTTCAGTTTTAGTTATCACTGTTTTCAAGTATTTGATTTGTCATTTTCTATTTGAGCTGATATGTTGATTGTTTAAGTTTGTTGTATTTTGTTCTAAGTTCATGTCATGATGTATAATTTTTAGTTTGATATGCTTTCAAGTTCAGTCTATGGTCACTACCACAGAGACCCCCTCTAGCACCAGTTTTTTAGCACAGGTTTTGAAAACTGGTACCAAAAATGTAATAGCACCAGTTTCTTAAAGTTTTAACACTGGTTTTTAAAATTGGTGTTAATTTAAGACCATTTTTTTAATTTTATCACCGATATTTTAAAAACCGGTGTTAAAATTTTAATTTTAACACCGGTTAAAAATTATATCTTCCCGCCAAAAAATCACAAATTTTTTTAAATAGCACCATTGGAAAAAAATAGCACCGATTTTTTAAAACAGGTGCTAAAAAATTTAAAAATTCTATTCACTCGCCAAAAAATTGCCAAAATTTTTTAAACTGCACTAGTTTTGGAAAAAAATAAACCGGTGGTAAAAATTTTAAAAATTTAATTTTCCCGCCAAAGAAATTGCCAAAATTTTAAAAAATTCAATCTTCCTGCCAAAGAATTAAAAAACAAATCACCAAAAAATAAAATAAAAATTGCCAAAATTTTCAAATGATGTTGCTAGAAATTTCATGGGTTGCGCTCAACCGTTCTGAGCTAATTTTTTTTAACTTTCAAAATCGTTCACTTCTTTTGTTAACTTTAAATAATAACTAAGTTAAATTAAATTAATCAACGATCAACCTTTATTGACCTAATATATAAAAATAAGAATCAAATTTGTTTACATTAACTAATTAACATTCAACCCTTAATTGATTTAGTATATATAAATACCACTTTAACTTGTCAATGGTTAATCCTTATTTGACTTTCAATATATAAACGCTAATAACTAGGCTGACTTTAACTAATTAACGGTCAAACTGTACTTGACTTTCAATATATAAACAATAATAACTAAGCTGACTTTAACTAATAAACGTTCAACCCTTACTTTACTTTCTATATATAAACACTAATAACTAGGTTGACTTTGACTAATCAACTGTCGAACATTACTTGACTTTCAATTAAACACTAATGACTAAGATGACTTTAGCTAATTAACGGTCAAATTGTACTTAACTTTCTATATGTAAACACTAGTGACTAAGCTGACTTTAACTAATCAACGGTCAAACTTTACTCGACTTTCAATATATAAACACTAATAACTAGGTTGACTTTACCTAATCAACGGTCAAAGTCTTACTTGACTTTCTATACATGAGTACTAGTGACTAAGTTGACTTCAACTAATGAACTGACAAACTTTACTTGACTCTCTCTCTCTCTATATAGAAACGCTAGTGACTAATCATACTTTAACTAATCAACGGTCAAACTTTACTCGACTTTCAATATATAAACATTAATAAATCGGTTGACATTGTCTAATTAACGGTCATACTTTACTTGGCTTTCAATATATAAACACTAATAACTAAGTTGACTTTAACTAATCAACGATTAAACTTTACTTGACTTTCTATATGTAAACACTAGTAACTAAGTTGACTTTAACTAATCAACAGTCAAACTTTACTTGACTTTCAATATATAAACACTAATAACAAGGTTGACTTTGTCTAATCAACGGTCAAACTTTACTTGACTTTCAATATATAAACAATAATAACTAAGTTGACTTTAACTAATCAACGATCAAACTTTACTTGATTTTCTATATGTAAACAATAGTAACTAAGTTGACTTTAACTAATCAGCGGTCAAACTTTACTTGACTTTCTATATATAAACACTAGTGACTAAGTTGACTTTAACTAATCAACGACCAAACTTTACTAGCCTTTTAATATATAAACATTAATAACTAGATTGACTTTAACAAATAAAGGGTCAAACCTTACTTGACTTTCAATATATGAACACTGCTAACTAAGTTGACTTTAACTAATTATCAGTCAAACTTTATTTGTATTAGTATATATATTAATACAAATAAAAATGTTTGACTTTGACTACACAAGGGTTAACCCTTACTTAACTTTCTATGTACAAACACTAATAACAAAGTTGACTTTAAATAATCCACGATCAACCCTTACTTGGCTTTCTACATAAACATACTAATAAAAAGTTGACTTTAACTAATCAACGGCCAAACTTTACTCAACTTTCAATATATAAACATTAATAACTAGGTTGACTTTGACTAATCAACGGTCAAACCTTACTTGACTTTCAATATATAAAAAATAATAACTAAATTGACTTTAACTGATTAACAGTCAAACTTAATTTGGATTAGTATATATAAATAAAAATAAAAATGTTTGACTTTGACTAATCAACGGTCAATCCTTACTTGACTTTCTATATACAAACACTAATAACAAAGTAGACTTGAACTAATCCACGGTCAACTCTTACTTGGCTTTCCACATAAAAATACTAATTACAAAGTTGACTTTAACTAATCGACGGTCAACCCTTACTTTGTTTTCTATGTACAAACACTAATAACTAAGTTGACTATAACTAATCTACGGTAAACCCTTACTTGACTTTCTTTATACAAACACTAATAACTAAATTGACTTTAACTAATCAACGGTTAACCCTTAGCTGACTTTCTACATACAAATACTAATAACAAAGTTGACTTTAACTAATCCACGGTTAACCCTTACTTGGCTATCTACATATAAATTCTAATAACAAAGTTGACTTTAAATAATCGGCGGTCAACCCTTACTTTGCTTTCTATATAAAAACACTAATAACTAAGTTGACTTTAACTAATCCACGATCAACTCTTACTTGACTTTCTATATACAAACACTAATAACTAGGTTGGCTTTGACTAATCAACGGTCAAACCTTACTTGATTTTAATATATAAACATTAATTACTAGGTTGACTTTGACTAATCAACGGTCAAACCTTACTTGACTTTCAATATATGAACATTGATAACTAAGTTGACTTTAACTAATTAACTGTCAAACTTTATTTGAATTAGTATATATAAATACAAATAAAAATGTTTGACTTTGACTGATCAACGGTCAACCCTTACTTGACTTTCTATATACAAACACTAATAACTAAGTTGACTTTAACTAATCAATGGTCAACCCTTACTTGACTTTCTACATACAAATACTAATAACTAAGTTGACTTTAACTAATCGACGGTCAACCCTTACTCTGCTTTCTATATATAAACAATAACTAAGTTGACTTTGACTAATCCACGGTCAACCCTTACTTGACTTTCAATATACAAACACTAATAACTAGATTTAAAAATGGTCAAACCTTACTTGACTCTATATTTATAAATATGAATGAAAATATTTGACTTTTAAAATATTTATTCATCATATTTTAAAAAGGAATTGACATTAAAATAAGAGTCCGTCTCTTAAAAGTCGGTCTATCCATAAATTTTTAATATTGCAATTAAAACCTTGAGTGAAGTGCGATTTTAACCCTATTTTTTGTGAGAAAGTGCAGGAATGACCTTGTAAAACTATAAAGTGCAAAATTAACCTTGTAAATCGTTGACCAAAATGTCAACTCTAAAAATGGCCGGAAATAAGTGAAATGACTATTATACCCCCAATTTTTAAAAAAATAAAAGGACACCCTCTCCCTCATTTCTTCATTTTCTTTATCCCTATATTTCTTTATCATTTTCCTTGCCGTCTATCTTCCCCCATCACCACCACTCACGACGAGAGACACTGCGACGGAGCGACCCTGCTGCTCGACGCTGCTCCAACCTGGTTGCAGAGGTGGATGTTCGGCGGAGGCGGGGAGCGACAGAGCTGATTTTGGGCAACAGTGTTTCTAGGGTTTAGGTGAAAGTGGTGGGCAGAGGCAGATGAGATCTAGGTAGCGATTGGTTTGGGCGACAGTGGTTCCACCCAGCGATGGAGCAGAGATGAGTCAGTGGTGGCGGTTCGATATACCGACGGACTGGAGCAGTTGTGAAACAGTGGCAGTGAAGGGGCGGTCGATGAGAGGCCGTAGAATGGCGTCGTATTCGATATTAATCTTCTTGACGCTCATCAGATTCTCATTTTTTTCCTCGCCCTGCTCGCCATGGGGCTGGTGAAACTGGATTTTGTTTTGATTTTTTCCTCAATTTTATTAGCTTTTCTGATTTTTTTGATCTGAATGTGGTTTGTGTGCACAACGGTCATGATGATGACAACAGGCTCAATCAGTGGATTGAAGTCCTCTCCTGGGAGCCCCGAGCTTATGTCCATCACAAGTTTTTGGTTTTTTTTCTCTGATTTGTTCTATTTGTATTATCTGTGTGTTTCTTTTATATTTATTTGATAGATGAAAGAAGAAGAAAAAGTCATATTATGTTTCGAAGAGATGTGCAGATTATTATGTTTTTTGCTGTGTTGGATATAGATCTTTCTGTGTCTGTTTTTTAGTTTCATTACTTGTGAATTGCATCTAATTTGAGCAACAACCAGACATTGTTCTTTTTCAATTGAGCTGAATTAAACCGAATTCTATACAATTTCTTACTATTAACAACTGAACTAAACTAAAATTGAATTGGATTGCATATAAACAGGAAAAGAAGTGATGTGCAGATTTTGAATTTAAAAAAAGGCGGGAAAAGAGATGGATGGAAGAGCTCACCGGCATTGGCGAAGAGAAGGGTGGAATCATTGATAGTGACGACGGGGATGCATTTCTAGCTGACGATATCCTTTCCTTCGAAGAATCCGATGAAGGTATCTAGTACCTTGCTCGCCATTCTCGACAAAGAGCGGCAGATCCAGTACTGCAGAATCGGAGACTTTAGTACGACCATACCTGCAATTCTAGCGTATCTGTGTGAATGAAAGGTAGAATTAGGGCTTGGCGGAGACTTGCAGGTTTTTAATGGAGAAGACAATGTTGATGGCAAAAAGAATTAGGGGGTAATTAGTGATAGGTGTAAAATCAGAGGATTGAAAAAGGGGATAAGTTGATGGTGAAATTAATTAAGGGGTGATTGGTTATAAGTGTAAAAATGGGGGATTGAAAATGGAGGGGGTGATTGGTGATAAATGTAAAATAGGAGGATTGATAATGAAAAAGAGGATAAATTGATGGTGAAAAAAAATTAGGCAAAGTCTTAGGAAAGACGGTTTTTCCAAAGGCTTATGGAAAGATGGAGTTTAATTAGAATAATAAAATGTAATAGGTCTTAGTTGCAATATTAAAATTTTAGTATGCAGCATGTAGTAGTTATAAAATTTATAACCCGGTTCATGCAACCCGAAAATTTTATCTTCATTTCTTCTAATTTACACTTTAAACCTTGGTATTTCAAAGACGTGTGAAAAGACTGTCTTTTAAAAGATGGACTAAAAAAAATTAAGGAGCAATTGGTGATAAATGTAAAAATGGGGATTCAAAATTAAAAAAAGCTTAGAACACATGGAAGCTTCTCTAATATCAGAGATAGGTCTCAATCCTGGGACCTGTGGATTATGGGCCCACCACGCTTCCGCTGCACCACTCTAATCAGTGTTAAGTCTTTTATTTGTTTAATTTATGTCCTCACAAATCCGTTCAAATTGTATGAATTTCTTTCTAGGTGTTTATCAACAGGTTTTTTTTAGATTACACTGGGCTTTTTAACCAAGGAAGAAATAGAACTTGTTTACGTCAAATCAAAATCAATAGTTTCTAAACTTCTATTACTTTAATTCTTTTATGTCAATATTATGATAATTTAATATATTAATCAATATAAGTTACTGCCATGGATTTTTAAAAAACATTATTTCAACCTAGTTATACTAAATAAATTTGAAGATGGTATATCAAAATAAATTATATAGTGCTTACTCTCTGTGTCACTATATATTATACTATGAGTACTTTAACTTTGAAATATCATTGTGTGCAATTTCTATATTAAGAAAAGTTAAGTATGATGAAAAATGACATTTTCTTAACTTTTGAAACAACCATTATATATTTTAAAATTAATTACCACATATATTTATTATAAATACAAAATATTCGATGTAAAAATACAAAAATATTGTATTAAATATATAATGAGCCTGTCTCTTGAAAAACGGTCTTTCCATGAGTCATAGAAAGACCAAGGTTCAAAGTGAAAATTAGAAGAAATGATGATAAAATTTTCGGGTTGCATGAATCGGGTTATAAACTTTATAACTACTACATGTTGCATAATAAATTATTAATATTGCAACTAAGACATTTTACCTTTTATTATTTTAATTAAACTCCATATTTCCATAAGCCTATGGAAAGACGGTCTTTCCCAAGACTTTTCCATATATAATAAGCTAAAGACAAAGTCTTGTATAAGACCATCTCACGGTGAGACCAGAGATTATATTGCAAAGATTCAAGATGGGGTTTGATACTGATATTTTAAATGTTCAGAGATTTAATATGTAATTGTGATATTTTACAATTTAGTCCTATTATATATATTATATCGGACAGCTTATTTTCCAAATTTGGCCACATTTTTCATTCTCGTTTTTTCAGGAAGCTCAATCGTTCTCTCTTTCAAAATCGAAAAGCTTTCTGTCAGAATATTCAACCGCTTGAATTCTTACAACCGTTGATATTTCTTCTATTTAATCGTTTATTGCTTTGGTTTTTTCTCCATTTTAAGTGTGCATTGATCAGATCGAAGCTGTGTTTTTGTTCCTGCATTTTTTTTGTTGATTTCTATTCGGTTTTTGATGATTTATGAGTGGGCGATATTGGATTGTGCTTAATCTGCGAAGGTAATGTAGTCGCTAGGGTTATTTGTTCGCATTTTGTTATTTTTATTTTATTTTTCCCAAGGTTTTAATGCATGTGGTGTTTTATGCTTTGTGTAGGTTTTATGAGTGTTTCTTTTGCTTATTTTGTGTTTCTCTTTTGATTGTTTAGTCTAATGTTGCTTTAATGTGTTCGATTTGAAGTTTCTAGGGTTTCTGTTGTTGACTGTGTTTATATTTTGGGGATTGCTCTATTTTTTGTGTTTTTTGTGTAGGTCTTAGTGTTTCTGTGTTCTAGTGTTTGCATGTGATGTTATATTATTGTTTTTCTTCGTATTTTGCACTTATTTTGTTTTTGGGTTGAATGTGTTTCATATTTTAGGGTTCATTTAGTTTGTGTATTAATATATGTGTTTTTGTTGTTGTTTGGTAAATGTCGAAGGGAAAAGTTGCAGGTGATTCAACTTTAGATTTTCTCGCGGACATTGCGAAGAACTATGAAGAATCTGATGAAGTTAGTCATCCTCCTGTCATCAAAATTCCAAAGAAACGAGGACCTTCTGAATGTATTTTCTCTTTGTCTCTGTTTTGGCGGGAATTTTTGAATGTATTTTGTTGATGTTCAGTAACTTGTGATGTAATTTTATGACATGATGTTTCATATACTTCTGTTGATGTTTCACTTTTGCTCTTTGTGATGTTGTAATTTTATGACATGATGTTTCATATACTTCTGTGGATGTTTTGCTTGTGCTCTATTTATGTTCATTAGCCATCTATTTGTATCTTTCTAGTGTGATTTTTCATCTATTTTGTCTTTCATGTGTTGTACTTCTGTTTTAGTTATCGATGTTTTCATGTATTTGATTTGTCCTTTTCTGCTTGAGCTGATATGCTGATTGTTTAAGGTTATTGTATGATGTTCTAAGTTCATGTCATGATGTATAATTTTTAGTTTGATATGCTTTCAAGTTCAGTCTATGGTCACAACCACAGAGACCCCCCTCTAGCACCGGATTTTTAGCACATGTTTTGAAAACCGGTACCAAAAATGTAATAGCACCAGTTTTTTAAAATTTTAACACCGGTTTTTAAAAAATAGGTGTTAAAATTTTAATTTTAACACCGGTTAAAAATTCTATCTTCCCGCCAAAAAATTGCCAATTCTTTTTTAAATAGCACCGTTGGTAAAAAAATATCACCGGTTTTTAAAAATTGGTGCTAAAATTTTTAAAAATTCTATCTTCCAGCCAAAAAATTGCTAAAAATTTTAAAAGTGCACTGGTTTTGAAAAAAAATAAACTGGTGCTAAAAATTTTTAAAATTCAATTTTCCCTCCAAAGAAATCGCCAACATTTAAAAAAAATCAATCTTCCCGCCAAAGAATTAAAAAAAATCAACAAAATTTTTTTAAAAAATGGCCAAAAATTTCAAATAATGTTGTAAGAAATACCATGGGCTGCGTGCAGCCGTTCTGAGTTTTTTTTAAAAAAATTTCAAAATCGTTCACTTCTTTTGTTGACTTTAACTAATAACTAAGTTAAATTAAATTAAGCAACGATCAACCTTTATTGACTCAATATATAAAAATAAATATAAAATTGGTTTACATTAGCTAATCAATGTTCAACCCTTAATTGATTTAGTATATATAAATACCATTTTAACTAGTCAATGGTTAATCCTTATTTGACTTTCAATATATAAACATTAATAACTAGGCTGACTTTGACTAATCAACGGTCAAACTGTACTTGACTTTCAATATATAAACACTAATAAATAAGTTGACTTTAACTAATAAACGTTCAACCCTTACTTTACTTTCTATATATGAACACTAATAGCTAGGTTGACTTTGACTAATCCACTGTCGAACTTTACTTGGCTTTCAATTAAACACTAATAACTAAGATGACTTTAGCTAATTAATGGTCAAATTGTACTTAACTTTCTATATGTAAACACTAGTGACTAAGCTGACTTTAACTAATCAACGGTCAAACTTTACTCGACTTTCAATATATAAACACTAATAACTAGGTTGACTTTGACTGATCAACGGTCAAATCTTACTTGACTTTCTATATATGAATACTAGTGACTTAGTTGATTTTAACTAATGAACTGTCAAACTTTACTTGACTCTCTCTCTCTCTCTCTATATAGAATCACTAGTGACTAAGCTGACTTTACCTAATCAACGGTTAAACTTTACTCAACTTTCAATATATAAACACTAATAACTAGGTTGACTTTACCTAATCAACAGTCAAACACTGATAACTAAGTTAACTTTAAGTAATTATCGTTCAAACTTTATTTGAATTAGTATATATAAATATAAATACACATAAAAATGTTTGACTTTGACTACTCAAGGATCAACCCTTACTTGACTTTCTACATACAAACACTAATAACAAAGTTGACTTTAACCAATCCACAATCAACCCTTACTTGGCTTTCTACATAAAAATTCTAATAACAAAGTTGACTCTAACTAATCAACAGCCAAACTTTACTCAACTTTCAATATATAAACATTAATAGCTAGGTTGACTTTGACTAATCAACGGTGAAACCTTACTTGACTTTCAATATATAAACACTAATTACTATGTTGACTTTGACTAATCAATGGTCAAACCTTACTTGACTTTCAATATATAAAAAATAATAACTAAGTTGACTTTAACTGATTGACGGTTAAACTTAATTTGAATTAGTATATATAAATACAAATAAAAATGCTTGACTTTGACTAATCAACGGTCAACCCTTACTTGACTTTCTGTATACAAACACTAATAACAAAGTTGACTTGAACTAATCCACGATAAACTCTTACTTGACTTTCTACATAAAAATACTAATTACAAAGTTAACTTTAACTAATCGACGGTCAACCCTTACTTTTTTTTCTATATACAAAAACTAATAACTAAGTTGACTTTAACTAATCCACGGTCAACCCTTGACTTTCTATATACAAACAATAATAACTAAGTTGACTTTAACTAATCAACGGTCAACCCTTACTTGACTTTCTATATACAAACACTAATAACTAAATTGACTTTAACTAATCAACGGTCAACCCTTACTTGACTTTCTACATACAAATACTAATAAAAAAGTTGACTTTAACTAATCAACAGTCAACCCTTACTTTGTTTTCTACATACAAATACTAATAACAAAGTTGACTTTAAATAATCGATGGTAAACCCTTACTTTGCTTTCTATATACAAACACTAATAACTAAGTTAACTTTAATTAATCCACAATCAATCCTTACTTGATTTTCTATGTACAAACACTAATAACTAGGTTGACATGGACTAATCAATGGTCAAACCTTACTTGACATTCAATATATAAACACTAATTACTAGGTTGACTTTGACTAATCAACGGTCAAACCTTACTTGACTTTTAATAAATAAATACTAATAACTAGGCTGACTTTGACTAATCGACGATCAAACCTTACTTGACTTTCAATATGTAAACACTAATAACTAAGTTGACTTTAACTAATTAACGGTCAAACTTTATTTGAATTAGTATATATAAATACAAATAAAAATATTTGATTTTGACTAATCAACGGTCAACCCTTACTTGATTTTCTATATACAAACACAAATAACAAAGTTGACTTTGCTTTCTATATACAACATTAATAACTAGGTTGACTTTAACTAATCAACGGTCAAACCTTACTTGACTTTCAATATATAAACACTAACTACTAGGTTCACTTTGACTAATCAACGATCAAACCTTACTTGACTTTTAATTTATGAACATTGATAACTAAGTTGACTTTAACTAATTAACGATCAAACTTTATTTGAATTAGTATATATAAATACAAATAAAAATGTTTGACTTTGACTGATCAATGGTCAAACCTTACTTGACTTTCTATATACAAACACTAATAACTAAGTTGACTTTAACTAATCAACGGTCAACCCTTACTTAACTTTCTACATACAAATACTAATAACTAAGTTGACTTTACCTAATCGATGGTCAACCCTTACTTTGCTTTCTATATATAAAAAATAATTACTAAGTAGACTTTGACCAATCCACGGTCAATCCTTACTTGACTTTCAATATATAAACACTAATAACTAGGTTGACTTTGACTAAAAAATGGCCAAACCTTACTTGACTTTGTATTTATAAATATGAATGAAAATATTTGACTTTTAAAATATTTATTCATCATATTTTAAAAAGGAATTGACATTAAAATAAGTGTTCATCTCTTAAAAGACGGTCTTTCCATAAATTTTTAATATTGCAATTAAAACCTTGAGTGAAGTGCGATTTTAACCCTATGTTTTGTGAGAAAGTGCAGGAATGGCCTTGTAAAACTATGAAGTGCAAAATTAACCTTGTAAATCGTTGACCAAAACATCAACTCTAAAAATGACCGAAAATAAGTGAAATGACTATTATACCCCCAATTTAAGAAAATAAAAAAGGACACCCTCACCCTCACCCTCATTTCTTCATTTTCTTTCTTTGCAGATTTCTTTATCGTTTTCCTCCCCGTCTATCTTCCCCTATCACCACCACTCATGGCGAGAGACACTGTGATGGAGCGATGCTACTGCTTGACTTTGCTCCCACCTGGTTGCAGAGGCGGATGTTAGGCGGAGGCGGGGAGCGACGGAGCTAGTTTTGGGTGATGGTGTTTCTAGAGTTAAGGTGAAAGTGGTGGAGAGAGGCAGATGAGATCTAGGTAGTGATTGGTTTGGGCGACGGTGGTTCCACCCAGTGACGGAGTGGAGATGAGTCAATGGCGGCGGCGTGACATACCGGTGGACTAGAGCAGTGTTGGAGCAGCGGCGGTGAAGGGGCGGTCGGTGAGTGGCCATAGAACAGCATCGTATTCGACATTAATCTTCTCGACGCTCATCTAATTCTCATTTTTGCTCCTCACCCTGCTCGCCATGGGGCTGGTGAAACTGGATTTTGTTTTGATATTTTTTTCCTCAATTTAATTAAATTTTCTAATTTTTTGATCTGAATGTGATTTGTGTGCGTAGAGGTATGATGATGACATCAGGCTCGATCAGTGGATTGAAGTCCTCTCCTGGGAGCCCCGAGCTTATGTCCATTGCATGTTTTTGGGTTTTTTTTCTCTGATTTGTTCAATTTGTATTATTTGTGTGTTTTTTTATATTTATTTGATAGATGAAAGAAGAAGAAAAAGTCATATTATGTTTTGAAGAGATGTGCAAATTATTATGTTTTTTGTGGTGCTGGATATAGATCTTTCTGTGTCTATTTTTTAGTTTCATTACTTGTGAATTGCATCTATTTTGAGCTTCTTATTTGTTGTTTACGCGTGTAGTCTGATGAAGAATGTGAGTACTTGATCGAGCTTGTGAAGCCTAAAATGGTGAAGTCGGCTATGATTGATAGTGATACTGGAAGAACTAAAGATAGAGTCTTTTAGTCATTTTGTATGTAAAGTATTTTTGTGATTTTCTCATGTATGTAGAGTCTTAATCACTGACTGTTGGTTTGCTGCTGTACCGGGGTGAGGATGCCGTGTCGGTGGTGGTGAGATCGATTCCTCTCTAAGGTCTCCGCCACAATGGTAATTTCAAGCTACAAGGAAATGGTATGTGAGTTTAGTCCTGGCAACATGTGGCAGCATTGTGAGTTTAGTTTTCTGATTGTGATTTAATATTTAACTAATATTTACAAGAGTAGCTCACTTACTTTCCCTGTGTGAGGTTGTATGTTATACAGCAAACTGGATTTGTATATGCTACTCAATCCTATATCTCCCTTCAAGTTTTAACTTGTATTTTTTACTCAGGTTTCTTATTTCTTTACCAAGTTAATACAAAGGGTGTCTCCAAAGAGTTACCAATAAGCTTTTGGTGAGTTTTATGTTACTAAAATGTTTCAGGATAATTTCTGTGGTAATTAGGTACTGGTACCACTGAAACTTTTGGTCCACTTTTGCCTGATGGAGACTCTAATTAGCTTTAGCTTCTTTAATTTATTACTTCAGGTTTATCAAACTAAAAGTTGTTTATGATTAAGCCCTAATTGAGTAAATTTTGTGATGTCATACAATTTCTTGGTTTTTAGGCAAACATGTATAAGTATGTGCTTGCATTCATCTTTATCTATCCCTACCTGCTCATTGCATACATTCCATGGTTTCAGTGAACTGAAGACTATATTTTTAGTGTCTCAAGTTTGTACTTGGGCCGGATGTCCACGAGGTTGTTAATTCTTTTATTTTTGTATAATAGTAGTTCCATTGGAATGCTTATGTTTGAAGTATGTGCTCAACATTCATTACACTCCTCTTTCAGATTGATTATGTTTGAAGTAGTGATATCTTGAGGGCATGATGAATACATGTATAGAGTACATTTTCTTCAATTTCTTAATGAGTAATTATTTTGAGTAATTAGTTCAGATCGGGTGAAAAGTTGAGTATTTAGTTTTTTAGCATATGGTATGGTAGGGTATATATGAGCATTTCTAAAGACCATAGAATTAATATTAGTTGTGTGGCTTAACCTTGTGATTTGATGTGTACATGCCACATGATTTAATTGCTAGTTCAAGGTAAAGTTATGTTTAGTCCCGTAGATAGTTATGTTTGGGATAGTTATTTTAGTCCCATAGATTATTAATTTTGTATCATACATTTTTTGGTTTTATTTCTATATTATCAATTTTTTGAAGTTAATTTTATTATTAAATTAATGTCCTACTAAATTGTTAATTTTGGGTCTTTTTCCCTTCCTGTAGAAGCGGCTGCAGAGGAAGGGATTTTTTTTTTAAATCGTTGTAAAAATTTTAGCACCAATTTTTTAAAAACCGGTGCTAAAATTAGCACCGTTCTAAAAAACATGCGCTAACAAAAAAAACTGTGCTAAAATTAGCACCAGTTTTTAAAACCAGTGCTAACAAAAAACCATAGCTAAATTAACACCGATTTTAAAAAAACCTGTGATACCTTTTCACCGCGCACTTATGCACCGGTTTTTTGGGTAAAAACAATTGGTGCTAGAGGGGGTTCATGTGATAGTGGGTGTTTTATTCTTACTGAATGATGTTTTAAATTCAGGTTATGGTGTATGCTTTTATGCTTGATTTGCTTTTCAAGTTCAGGCTACGGTGTTTTTTAGTTTGATATGTTTTCAAGTTCATACTATGATGTTTCTAAGTTTGCTGAATGATGTTTCTAAGTTTGCTGAATGATGTTTTGTCATTTATGTTTGTACTGATATGTTGATTTTTTAAGTTCAGTGTATGATGTTCTAAGTTCAGCTCATGATGTCTGCCTTTTAGTTTGATATGCTTTCAAGTTTTGGGTATGATGTTTAAGTTTACTGAATGATGTTTTAAATTCAGGTTATAGTGCATGCTTTTTAGCTTTATTTTCTTTTAAGTTCATGCTACGATGTTTTAAGTTTACTGAAAGATATTTTAAATTTAGATTATGATGCATATATGCTTCCAGTTTTATATCCTTTTCAAGTTTAGACTATGATGTTTTAAATTTACTGAATTATGTTATAATTCAGGGTATGAGCTTGTATGTTGGATGGTATTTTGTGTATGTTGTATCTGTTTAGTTGTATGTTTCAACTTAGAAGTGTGATGTAGTTTGTGATGTGGGATGAGTTTTGAAATAATGATTTGTAGATTTTTTTTTCCTTGAATTTGTTTGGGCTTACTGTTGCATTATATTTTCCTGATGTTTATATAGTTAAATTTCGATTAAGTCACCTGACAGGCGGCATGTCCATAAGCTTATGGACATGTCATCTATTTTTTTACCTTATACACTGCATTTGTTAAAATACATACAAATTTAGATTTTTTGAAAATATTTTTTATATCATATATTTTTATATTTTCACCCCCAAATACATATTATTACTTGTTTTAACTTATAAAATGTAATATTTAAATTTTATAAAAAATTACAACATTTAAGGCAAAAGCCCCTCAGGATTGTCCATAAGCTTATGGAAAGCATTTCCTGAGACATTCTCTTAAATTTGATGTTTCAGATGCAAATGTTGGTTGTGCTATGAGACAATCACACCGAAACTCGTTCATAGAACTTTTAAAATGTTATAGCATGGATCAATTATTATTTGAGAGTATATCTAACAAAACTCGTTCATAGAACTTTTTTTAGTAAGGTTATAATTATTTATTTTTTAAAATGTATTTAAAATTTATTGTTTTTATATTTTAAAATACATTTTAAAATTATGAAGATCGTGTCGTAATAAATAAATAAATATTGAATTAGTCCAATAATTATATTACTTATAAAATGACTATTTTTAATGGTTGGATGGTTTAAAATAAGACTTTGTATTATTATTCAACAATATTAGCGAGAAACACATTTTTTGTTTAACATAGTATAATGAATTAGTTATAGTAAAGCTTAAAAGTGGAAGCAATCTATTTAATATTTTTAAAAATATATTTAAACAAAATTTAGTTTCTAAACCTTTTATTCGATTATATACTATTTGAAAAGGTTCTTTTTATAGATAAGTAAAAGCAGAGAGGAAAAAAACTTATCTTTATTGTTCTACTTTATACATCTGAGAAATAAAATAATATAATCATTTTTCTCATATAATTTCAACCCTTAATTTGTTGTGCTTGAATAACATATTCTTAAAGATTCACCACTGTCGATTGGGGTTTTGTACTAGTGAACAGTTCAATTGTTTTCAAGTCATTCATGTTGATTTGACTTTTTTCAAGAAAGTTTTTGATGAATCAGTAGAAAGAATTTGATTAGGCTCTTTCTAAAAATATTTTGAGAAAATAGTTTACAATATATTATTTTGATACCAATAAATTATATTTTATTTTTATATTTTACGATTGTTGTTGAATAATTACTTAAATACTAAAAATTCATTATTTTAGGCACTCATATAATTTAGCATACTAACTCAATATTTCAATAAATTAAAATTCATATATTAGGCTATATTTTATAATTAATATTTATAGATTTCTATTAGTAATTAATACATTTTTAATATAGAATTATACTAGTAGTAGTATTTAATGTGTTTTCTAGGTAGATTTTTTTCAGACTTTATTTATTTAATACAAAGGCGGTTATAGTAAACCCTAGTGGGCCTTAATCGTCTACTTCTCAGATGCTCTTGGCTGAATTTGAAATCAACAGGGCCGATAAATGGTATTAAGAAGAATGGTGCAAATCCGGGAATGGGAAATCGTGAGTATTACTATGTGGCTAGTTTTACCCTTGTAGTTCTTTATGGTACTTACGTGCTGAATTATTCACCAAAAATGCTGAGTTATAAACAGGTACTTTAAGTGTGCTTCTGGCGAGATATATGTTATATTGCAATGCCTGGCACAGTTTCTATCAATAAACACGTTAGTTCCACTATTCAATGTTTAAGTCGACAGATATTTAGTAATCACCAAAGTTTACAAAGTTACAAACGATCGTTGACTGTTTCATCCTCCTTTGGTTTTCAAGGTTTCTCCTCCAATCATACGCCATGATGATGTTTTAGGATAAATCTGATTAGATTATGATTTATTATCATTAGAATTCTTTCCTTATTACACCTCTATTGTACTATCTATATATTCAATCATCAATAATATAATTCCTTACGTCAAATCATTCTCTCATGGTATCAGAGCTTTTCTGATCCAAACCCTAAAAACTTAAAATTCTTGTCGTCGTCATCGATTGCCAGCGGCTCCTCTTCCAGCTGCTTTGTCACGCGCTCTCCCTCTGCGCTCCACTCCCCTACGATGTGCGGCTCCACGCGGCTCCTCTCCGGACGCACGTGGCTCCTCTCCGGACGCACGTGGCTCCTCTCCGGACGCACGCAGATCCTTTCTGTTCCATGCGGCTCCTCTCGAACGCACGCAGCTCCCCTTCCGACGCATGCGGCTCCCCTCCGACGCTCTGTTTTGTTGCTTTTCCTTCAGTCATGGCTCAAGAAAAACTCTCCGACAACACTCTGCTCCAGATGATGCAGATCAAACTCACTCCATCAAATTATCTTCTAAAACATCAAATTGGATTGAAATACATAAGTGATGCGGTGATTTTGAATTTTAAAAAAAGCGGGAAAAGAGATGGATCAAAGAGCTCACCGGCATTGGCAAAGAGAAGGGTGGGATCATTGAGAGTGATGCCGGGGATGCATTTCCAGCTGACGTGATCCTTTCCTTTGAAGAATCCGATGAAGGTATCTCCTAATGTAAATAGTCTCATCATCCATACGTATGTGAACTATTATAATGAGGAGTGAATGATGGTCTCATACCATGCCAGAGGAGTGGACGGATTCAGATGCCTTGGAATTCGAAGAGCTGATGAATGGCATTGCATCGGACCTTTGCATTTCGGGGAATGGACAGATTCAGATGCCTTGGAATTCGAAGAGGTGATGAATGGCATTGCATCGAAACCTTTGCATTTCGGGGAATGGATGGATTTAGATGCCTTGGAATTTGAAGACATGATGAATAGCATTGAATGGGATGCTTCAGAGGAAAGATTTTTGTTTTAGTAAAACAACAGTATTAGAAAGATAATTATAGACTGATATTTTGTTTTAGCATGTATTGTAAAGATGATCCACTGCTGAGTAAATATATGACAACTTGTTTTCTCATTCTAAGCTTTTGCACTATAATCGATTTCTACCCTTCCTATCAATTGCAGTGTGTGTTTGTGTTATTTCATATGAAAATAGCTACATACAATTACAGTATGTATGTTATTAGCTTGGAAAATCTCACTTTTTTGTAGCTGGGATTTAGTAGTAGCTGTAAGTGCAGCTTCAACGTTCTCATTTTCAGCAATCCTTTCATGCAGAGTAGTAAGCTCTTGTTTCAGCCATCTTCTTTTTGGCGTCCATGGCTTGATTCTGCTAACACCATGCACAAAATGCTTCATTTTCCATTCTATTATGTTTTCAAAACTAAAAATAGAAGAATAATAAAGTTTAGTACCTCAAGTATGGAAATCTTTGCCTTCAGATCGGTATGGATTCCTTCGAAAGTTTTGTTTTTAGCTCTAACATAACATGTATCACATCACCAAGAGTAACCAATGGCCTATAGCATTTGGTACCTCGACAATGTAGACGGAAAGGCCAAGCACACATGAGAATTATGAATGAATGAAAAAATGGAAATACATCAAGGGTATAAAATAGATTTAGAGGGGATAAAAGGGTTAACATAATAGATACTTAGATTTTATCCAACAGATTATTCACAGGCTACAGAAAGATACAACACCTATGCCAAAATTCTTATGTTGTGGCTACAGTACATGCCAATGTATGCAATGGTGGAGAACTCATTTGCTAAATGCGTTCTATGTAAAAATAAATAAATTATTGCATGAAAAATTGAGAAAATGCATCCTCATGAATTTTGGTTTTTTTTGGCAGAAAAGATGATGACGCATTTGCTAAACGAGTCCTATGAATTTGGTATTTTTTAATGAAGTTAATTGGAGGACGCATTTAGCGCATGCGTCCTCATCCTGAGTCAGCTTTTAAACCCAGAACGTGAAAACGTTCCCTAGTAAACGAAGAACATTCACCAACCGTTGCCTTGTTTTCACCGCTGCCGGAATCTTCCCTCCTACCAATGCTGAGGCCTTCGCCGTCTCCATATCCGGGACCACGGTTTCATTTTCAGCCATTTTCATTGCCGGGTTCGTTCCTCCGCAACCTTTAATTCGTATCTTCCTTTCTTTTTTATATCTGCTTTATTTCTTTGTGTTTGGTTGTAAATTGTTGCTGGATTTGTAGTTGAAGCTTCCAGCCGGTCGGTGCAGACTCTTGCGCACCTAGTGGAACGTCGCACGCACCGCCGATATGTCCGCGCATGGAACTCATGCGCGACCAGCAGCTCCGCGCGTGTTAATTATGTGCTGCTAGAATTTCTGAGTCTCTGAGAGGTACCTGAAAAATTCATGATTATACGAAAGTGATTTGATTATGTGTAATTTGTTCACTAATATTTTTTATTAAACTTGTAGTAATAGTGTAATTTGTGAGGTACTTGAAAAAATATTGTTGATGTGAATGTCATGAATGATTATGTGTGGTTTGAATGATTATGTTTGTTTTGATTATATGAATGTGTTGAATGATGGTGCGTGATTATGTGTGAATTGATTATGTGTGATTTGTTCACTAATTTTTGTATTGACGTTGTAGTAATGATTTAATTTGAGTGGTGTAATTGAGTAAAATTTTTATATTGTGAAGAGTCATTACTGATGTTGTAATGTTGTATGTCAATTAGTTAGAAAATCTATCATAGTGTATGATTTGGTTGGCCGATGATAATGGAACAGTGTATGGTTTAGGGTTTGAGGAGTTGAATATAAGTTGCTGAATAATGCTGTCTTTGCGAATATTGAATTATATGTTCTATATTTGTATAATGCAATTATAGGATGTTTTTGATGGTGTACTTGTATAAAGGGGGTCAGATTAAGTTTGATTTGACTATGGGTGTGTATTATGAACCTCTCATACCTGAGAAATATGTGACTCTCGAACGGAGGCTACACTACTGCAGGACAGGGGTGTTTGCACTGGTAATTTAGGGCAATAGCACCGGTATTTTGACCCCCAAAAATACCAGTGTGTATGTATAGGGGTGTAGAAATGAAACAAATTTGCACCGGTACAATGGACTGGTGTAGAGCAGTATTTTCACCGCTATCTTATACCGGTGCACAATAGAAGGATCACAAAATGTGTGCACCGGTATTATTTGGAAAACCGATATAATACCATAATATAGTTTGCACCGGTATTTCTCACCGGCATTTAACCCATGAACCGGTGTAAAATAGTGATTTGTACACCGGTATTAAATCCAACACCAATCTTTGTTTTGTAGTAGAAACATAGTTTTTTTTTCACCGGAATAGATTGCACCGGTATTTTTTGACACCGGTATTACTGTACTTTATCCATCGGTACTATTGAAATAATTTTAAAAAAATTATGTACAATGTGAAAATTATTTACACCGGTACCTGCCTTATACCAGTGGTGTATTATGTGGCTAAAATTTGCATTGCCTAATTTGTTTTCCGATGGTCCATCCCAGATCATTTCTGGGTCAATGAGAGCCAAAGA
Organism: Rubia yunnanensis; assembly: GCA_037428765.1. Lineage (NCBI taxonomy): Eukaryota > Viridiplantae > Streptophyta > Magnoliopsida > Gentianales > Rubiaceae > Rubia > Rubia yunnanensis. Next base: position 126,526,002 of record CM075062.1, read on the forward strand.
TACTTGTGAACTATTATAAATTGGAATCTTTTGAATCGGTAAGAAATTTGAAACATTCTATTACAAAAATATGGCTCGTAAAACACACAAACATTATTCCAACATATGAAATAGAAGAGTCCGAGCAAATTTTACCCATTGGTTGACCATAAACTTCATGTGCACGGACACTAATTCCCGCTCTTAACCAAATTGCATAGATGATACTGCAATAGACATAGGATCCCATCTAATCCCGTTCCCTCTGCAACATAGGACAAATTCGATGACCAACATTCCATCGAAGCTCCCTCTTTATTGCATACAAGAAGGTGAGGCAAAGTTTGTGAACTTCTGTGTTAACAGTTACTGGATGAATTCTAGATGCCACAAAGTGGTACCACCCATTCATTTCTAGAGTTAGAGTTTTCTTAGTTATTTTGCTCAAACCTGGTTTGACCAACTCATCTATGTCCATACCTGTCCCAGTTACTGTCCCAACGTTCTCCTTCTCAATTGGCTATTGTAGAATATAGCCGTTATCACCTAGAAAATGGAGTGCGAGAAACTCGTCTTCATCATTTGGAACATTGGGCAACCTAAACAAGCCATTGATAGATTCTGGTGTGATAGGGATAGTTTTACCTCTACAATACACGTGATCGTAGCTCAGCCCGCACTTCAAGTTTGCATAGAACTTACTTACAATGGTCAGATTGAATGGTTACGGAGGGTCGCAAAATTTTTCCCACCCATGTTTTCAGATAGTTTGTTCGAATGGGGGAGATGCTTCAATTCCTCTCTCTTTGTGATGACGGCGTCCTTTGTAAGATTCATTGACCATCCTAGCCTCCTCGGACACGAAGGTACTATCCGGGTAAGTGTGCGGTGATACTTTTGGCATTGATGGGGACGGTGAATTGCGTATCCTTTTTGAATTGTATTTGGGAGCCATTTCCTAAGAAACAGATTGAAGCATTTCATCAAATACCTTACATGCAAGTCAAGCTATTCATGATATCACATTCTCAATGGTTCTATTTCATATGCAATTTCTAATTAATCATACTATAGAGGCATTGCAGTGGTTTACCTGATTATATGCCAACCTACGTAGGATTTCAACAAAGATGTGTAGTGATAGAGATTGTATTGTGTGAGAGATATAAATTCTAAGTACTATGAAAATGGGGTGCTGAGAGGGTTTTAAAAAAAGGGAATGTTTTTTATACACCGGTATTATACACATACCGGTGTAAAATGAGGCCTAAAGTAGCTGCTTTAGGCTGCTTTAAATAAATAATTTTTATCTAATCCGAACCGAGAGTAAATATTTTAAAAAATTTCTAAGAACTCAACACCGGTACAATTACTGCTGCAAAATTAACAAAAAGCAGTTGCGTTAGGCTACTTTAAATGCGAACAAATTAACATTGTCGGACCTAAGAGCAAAAATCCAATTTTTTTAATTACTGTACACTGGTAGAATTACCGGTGCGTAAGTACAAAACATAGTCCCTCCCCTATTTTTCTACACCGGTAAGTTCATCTTTACCGGTGTAAAAAACATAATCTACTAGAAAATTTAATTACAATTTAAACACATTTTCACCGATTCAATTTACAAACACTCCATTGAAATCACAGATCATACCAACCAACTCATAAAGGAGTGTCACTTAAATAAAATACACATTAAATCGCTTAATGATCATACGATTTTTCACAAAACAAGGTCATAAAAACAACGGCCGAGAACGACCTATCTATTGCTTCCGCTTCAAGACATTGTCCGCACCTACTATTTCAACTCTCTCATCAACCCACATCCCATCGCCATGAGAATGCCTAACAACAATGGGTCCCCCAACATCTTCCAAACCAAGATATACTGATTGAAACTCAGGACTATTAGTTGTGGCAGGCTAATCAATCTCCTTATCAAAGTAAAACGTCTTCCCATGCAACACCACATGATACTTCTCATTCGAAGGGTCCTTGATGTAAAAAAATTGACGTGCCTAGGTAGCTAAGATGAACTTGTCATCTTTATATCCTGCATGATTCAAGTCGACCAATGTGAACCCCATGGCCTTCTCAACAACAGCACCAGAACTGTGTTCCACCCAACGACACTTGAAGATAACAACCTTGAAATCTACATAATCAAACTCCCAAATTTCCTCAATCGCCCTATAGAAAGGCATCACAATAATAACCAGATGTTTATTTCTCTTACTTTCCTGCCACATGGATTCAGATTCAATATGTACACCGCTATTTTGAGTGGTGCTCTTCTTGTCCTTCGCCAATGTTGAGAAGCTTAAGTCATTAATGTTACAACCAAGGTATCGTCTAATGGTGCAGTCCGACTTCCTTGCAAACGCCCATAGGTTACTGGCCATCCCATTGACATTACAATGATTGTAAAACCAGTTAACAAACCGTGCAGAATTCTCGACCCGAATTTTATTCGTGGGCTAGTCTGGATAAATATCTTCCAACGGGGAAACATGCTCTTCAACATATGTTGCAGTCTCACTACTATTACGCAATACATACAGGTGAACAATCATCAACTCATCGTGATAGGGTATGTGAAACGTACCCTTGGAACGTGGAATCCCATTCTACCTTCCAAAGTGGGGTCCACTAGGAACACCAACCACTCTTCTTCCAACCATGTTTGGTGTACAATGCTCGATGATCTCCTAAGTGACGTACCTCCAAACAAAGGAGGCATCGAGCTGACTACGATTATGAATATAACTCTTGAAAACAACCATGTGGCGCTCAAAGGGGTACATCTAATGCATTCCGACAGGACCACACATACATATTTCCCTAACCAAGTGTACCACTAGGTGCACCATAATGTCAAAGAATGACGGGGGAAAATACTTCTCCAAATGGCATAGAACAACAGTAGCCTCTCGATCCAGTTCTTCTAGCTGTTGCCTGCTAATATTTTTCCTACATATTGAGTTGACGAAGAAACAAAAGCGCATAACATAAAATACAACTTCCTCTTCCAATCAACCATGTATTACTACGGGTAAAAGGTGGTGCATAAGGACATGACAATCGTTTGATTTCAAAGCATTACGACGCAACTCATCATTCACAAACCGACTAACATTAGAGAAGTAACTACCTTAATTCCTTGTATGCTCTTACACACCAACCTCCTCTTAGCAACTGACAGATTTTAAGGAGCGGGGGGCAGGTACGTTCATTTCCCTCTTACCTCTGGTGCAAGATCCAACCGTATACCAAGGTCCACGAAATCTTTCCTTGCATACAAGCTATCTTTAGTCTTCCTGGGAATGTTTAGAAGCATCCCAATTAGACTCTCACAAATGTTATTTTCAATATGCATGACATCCAAACAATGGCGAACCTCCAAATTTTCCCATTATGGAAAACCGAAGAAAATGGATTGTTTCTTCCACGGTCCGTCTATAGCCCCACCATCCTTTGATAATTTCTTACCGAGAACAACATTAAATTTCTCCACCTTGTTGTGAATAGCTACACTGGCCAAAGTTTTGGGTACCTTTCTCCTCTCCTTCCCACCAACGAATGGAACCGCGTTCTCCCGCAACTTGTGACCTACAGGCAGGAATTTATGGTGACCCAAATAAACAGTCTTCTACCCATTTCTCAACTGATGGTAATCTGTCTCATCCTCATAAATTGGGCAAGCCTTAAACCCTTGACCACATACCCGAAAAGGTTACCATATGCTAGGAAATAATTAATGGTACAAAAAAGCATCGCCCTCAATGTAAACTCATCACCACTACAACCATTAAACATTAAGGCTCCTTCCAACCAAATCACCTTCAAATAGTATATCAAAGGGGTAAGATAAGTGTCTATGTCATTTTCGGGTTGTTTTGGGCCTGAAATCATGATGGGTTTCAACACATTTTCTCTTCATGCACAAGTACGGGGGAAGATTGTAAATGGTAACTATAAACGGTCACAAACTGTGTTTCAAGGACATATTCCCAAATGGGTTCATACCATCAGTACACAAAGCAAATCTCAAATTCCTAGGTTTGGATGTAAAGTGTGGATACATCCTGTAAAATTTATTCCACTGGTCCGCGTCAGTTGGGTGTCGAATTATATCATCATCTTTACAACCTCCCCTATCAACGCACCATGTAAAGTTCTTTGCATTTTTTTCATTATTAAACAACCTTATCATCCTTGGAATAATGGGAAGATACCACATACATTTCCCGGGCACTAGCCTCCTCACCGGTACAACATGCTCTCCACCGCCAACCACATTTCTCTTCTTCTTTTAACGCGATACATCAGATACTGGACAAACAATGTTATCCTTAAGGTCACTCCTATATAGGACACAATCGTTCAGACAAGCATGTAAATTTTCATACTCCAATCCCATCAGACACAAAATTCCCTTAGCTTCATAGAGGTTATCAGGAACCCCATTACCAGGTGGAAGCTTTTCATTCAAAAAATTAAGCAATTTATTCATGCTAGTATCACTCTATGACCCTACACCTTTTAAATTAAACAACTCCATCAAACACGACATGACTGTGTCTTTCTTCTTGCAACCGGGATACAATGGTGTATCCTTCCCACCAAGGAAGTTAGCCAAAACCTCGGGCCTCCCTCTATACTCATTAACAACCTCCTCACACATGTCATTCAACATAGAATCCCCGAAACACTCTCCCTCACTACTAACTCTCCCTTCCGGTGGTGATTTTTCCCCATGAAAGGTCCACACAGCATAATCATTCACAAACCCTCGGCTATACAAATGGAGTTTTAGGATGTCCTTTTTATTCGTACGAATTCTATTTCTACAATCACGACAGAGACATAATATTTGCTTCTCTCGACTAAAAGCATGCTCCAAGAACTCATCCTGGAACATAATATATTCATCGCTCACCCTACTAATGTTAGAATACACATGCTTACACCTATCGATGACGCGATACAACTGTACATATCAATAAATGTCCAACAATCAAATTTCAATACATTTAATACAATAGATTTTTTCATGATGACTTCCTAATCATGCAACATCATAAATGCACAATACACACCAATATTCCACATTACAATTACATCATTCTTAACATGTCCAACACTAGAGGAATCAAAAGCCATGGCCTTATAACTACAACAACCTTGAGAACAAATCCCAAACTAATATCTACAATTCTACCTCAATCACCATCAAATGATCAAACACAAAATGTAAATATCTCTACTAACCAAAAAAATCATGAAATTCTTAATATCCATAAATGTAATTAAAAAAAGGTACCTTCCAGGGTCTTCATTGTGGAAAATTCAATACCTTCGTCAACCAAAAGACACCATTAATGAACCTCTTCTTCCAAAAATCCCATTTTTAACCCGCTAAGAAAAGGGGGTAGGTGAGCATTTAATACGATTTTCTACACCGGTATTTAGACTTTACCGGTGAATTTGTAGCCTTTTAAACCAGTAAAATCAGTTACCAGTGCAGAATTTTAGCCAAACCGTGCATATTTTCCTATCTTGCACCGGTACAATCACAGTTCTGGTGCGAATACTAATAGTTTTGGCACTAAAATTCTACAATAATTTTTTTTTGTAACGGTATTAAGAAAATACTGGTGCGTGTTCAATTCCTACACCGATTCTAATAGTAACCGGTGTACAAATACAATTTTTCCCACTTTTTTAAATTCCTGCACTGGTAATTTCCCATCACCGGTTTAAAATTTTGTCCTCTTGGCGCCAAATTAATAAAAAGGTAAATAAGTATACACCAATAATCCCGTACCGGTGCACATGTTAGCAATTGCACCGGTACAAATACCTATTCGAATAATACCGGTGAAATATATTTGACATTGGTACACCGGTAGAACAAACACTAGTGCGAAAATAGGTGAACTTTACACCGATTGATAGGATACCAGTGCGTATGTACTTATTTTCACCAATACTGATGTTTACATGATAAATGCCGTAGAAATTGGTTACATACACATCGATATATCTATACTCTTGAATTTATGCCCGTGCATATGTACCTATTTTCCAGTAGTGAAAAGAGCACAAAAGTGATCTAAAAAAGTACTAAATTATGCACATAAAATGGACACATCAAGCAACGTCCTAAATGGTCTAGTTGGGTTGCGAAGGTGGGTAGAACAAGGGTGGATATCTGCTATGATAGTTGGCATGAAGTGCCAAGAGAATACAAGGACAAATTATGGCTAGAATGCAAGGTAGTGTCTTGTCAATAAATTTCCCTATAGTTTTTTTTATAAACTTTAACCTACTAGTGTCAACCCCATAATTAAATCCATGTGATTATAATATTCCCCTTAGAGACCTTTTGAAATTGAAGCACCGGATGTTGGTACTTTGCGGAAGAAGGTTATGTTCATGATGTGCAAGATTCGGCATGGCCATAAGTATCAATTGTCCAAAGACTACATATTTAGCAACAAGAAAGGTGATCGGCCATGGCTAATGTAAACACACATTCAACCAGAGAGCAGGGAGATCCATAAGAAAGGAGCATTAGAGAATAATGAAAATGTTAGTAAAGTAATATATTCTAAAGCTTAATTAGATTAAAATGTCTTTGGTGATAACACTAACTTAATCTTTAACTTAGGGTACTAGGAAAGAAAACAACGCATTGCCATGGAGAATAATATTTCTCACTGATTTAGTCGAGGGGGTCATGTGTTTGCGGCATTGGAGATAGTGAAAGAATGACTAGAAGAAGAAGTGCAAATTGCATTGCAGGGCGGGATGACAGAGGATGAGGCAAAAGCTTCGGTGCAACCGATTAATGTGAATGCCATTGAAATGTTTGATCTTTTTATCTGAGGCCGGTACAATAAGGATGGTATATACTAAAATGATAAAGAGAAAGAACAAGCAGAAAAAGTGGTATGAAAATGGTGTAAGTTAATCTAATATTAAGGTTGCCTGTTTAGGGTATAACAAACTATTTAGGGCATAACAAACTAACTTTCATTTATCTATTTTTGTTTTTACTTAGGAAAAATTGAAGAAAGATCAATCGATCGGGCTATTCATTCCCACAGGAAAACACGACATACTATGTGAAGCCAAAAAAATTCTAACCACGCGGGCCGTGCAAGAGGCGTTGGTATTTTCTTGACCCAACGAGAGGTATTCAGCATTGTACTATCCTACAATGGACCAAAACCCTTGGGAATCCACAATTTGATAACAAAAGCACAACAACAACAAAATGAATCGAGCAACAAGATATCCTAATCCAGAGATTGGTCCAACACACCGGGCTCATTCTTCTTGAAAATTTATAGGACTTGATGCCCAATTAGACACCACCGTAAAGGGGTTCAAAACATTCTCCTATAGATGTAGAGTTCAATCGTGTGCCAATACTTTAGAATCCAAGAATTGATAGGCAATTGTTCAAACCCGACAACCTCGACAATGCTATACTTGCAAATGAGAAAAAGGTACATGTTTCCTTCTCATGATGAATAACTATAGATTTTAATATATATTTTATCCATGTCCGTAGAAATCATGTCTGTGTGAACTGTACATTGATCAAGACATAGAAGGTACCCTGCTCCATGTTGCCGAGGGAGTTTTGCATGAGTTAATGAGACATCATCACTTTGTGCCTATTGCTGATGGTCTTTCAAGGGATTCATTAGAGAATCCTTTGATCATGGGCACCCCTTTGATAATCCTAGATGGAGAATACAAGAAAGTTGGCCCTATCCAAGGAATATTCCTAACTTGGCCCCGATGACTTATTTATGCCGATCCCATCAAGGATTGACATTTAAAGGAAGCAAGTTCCGCATCACCTAAACCGGTGAAGACTACACCAAGACCGGTCTAAGCAACCCCCAAATCCATCCCAACAACACCAACTAGGGTTAGAGCTCCATTGGCAACGACACAAGCCATACGAGACTCACCTCACTTTGTACGGGTTCTTTATAATTTGCTACACCCACATGATCAAAGCTCAATGTACGCATTCTTAGGAAATGAATGCGTATTTGGATGATACATGAAATCATGGCGTTATGGAGTGATTTTGAATACTTGTGGAGATGTGACCAAGTTAATCAAGCGATGATGTCGATCTACACCTTGTGAGTGATTTTTGAAAATTCATTTATAAAGTCTATTTTTAATACACTAAGCATTATTGCTAATGATGAATAAATTGTAATTTTCGGGGTACATGTTTTGCACCACTAATAAAAAAAAGGGATGGATTGGATACATGTGCCCGGTCTTGATAAAAGAATTTGGTTGTACAAAACAAGAAAGGATCGACTACATTAAAAACTGCCTTGACCGGAAGGATAAAAAGCTTTTCTTTGCACCATACATTGAGAGGTTATCTACTGCATTCTTTTTCTTTTACAAAAATCATTACATTGTAATTTATATCATAGTTTAAATTTTTGTTTTTAGCGATCATTGGAGATTAATATTGATAGTGCCCGCAAATAAGTGGGTGTATTGGTTGGATCCCATGCTCTTTCCACCGTCGGATGCATTCGTTCACATTTTGGAATCCGCAATGAAGGAACCAAGCGAACAAAATAAAAATTCATTTCAGTTGCTCAACATCAAGATGGTCTACCGATAGCTTTATTTTAATTTTAACATAGCTAACAATTCATGCTTTTCACAATTAGTACGAGAAATAGGCACAAACGTGGGAGTGTGGGTATTTCGTCATGTTATACGCGATTGAGTGCCTAGAGAAAATTGAGGAACATGCACTTGAACTTGATAAGGTAATTGCATAATTGTTTTTAGTCATATTTTTATATAACCTTTCCTAAATATTTATGGTGTACCGTATACATTTTTGTTGATAGATGTCAAAAAGGATTTGATGCCCTACTCACTAGTTGGAATCAACAATGCGCGGAATTGTTTGGCAAAGCATCTTACACTCAATCGGTCCCATTCCCTGGGGAATCTTGCTATTGGTAGTGTAGTGCAACTTAGATAAATATTGTAGCTTAGAAATGACAGAATAGATTCGTTGTCAAAACTATTCCTATCTACAGATTATTGCTTGGTTAGCTTTATCTATAGATTTTTGTTAAGGTAGAACATACCATCGTGTATATTTTTAAAATTGTGGCTTTGAATCGTAGCTTTTTTGAGCTGGAATAGTTAATGAAACACATTTTTAGCAAAAAGACCAGGGGCTGTTTCCAAAACTGAAAATCCTCTCGTATCCAGGAATACATTTGTGCATAGATCAGAATACCATTACGAAATCGGAAACAAATTTCCTTTAAAGTTTCCGAGTTTGGAAAAAAATTGGGTTAAAAAATGTGCCTTTAAAGTTTCCGAGTTCGAAAAAAATTGGCTTAAAAAACGTGCGCTTCCATTTTACACTAAGGGAACAGAAATGGCACAAGATTTCGGAAATTAAAATCAACATCACCAAAGAGATGAAACAACCAAAATTTTCTGATATCGGAAACTCTTCCAAGACACAACCATCAAACTTTATGACCTCATAAAATTAATTTTTTCGAGTTCGTAAATAGTTCGCTACGTATGATGACCTGACTACAATTTTCAAGTCCAGAGACATTTTAAGGCAGTTCCATCGTCAATTTTATGGCAGTTTTAAACCACCTGAAAAAGGAGATTTTGAAGGCAGTTGCGCGAACCGCATTAATTTTAAGGCAGAACCATTAAAGTCACCTAAAAAGTGCCTTTAAATTGCTTATATAACCGCCTTAGATAGGCCATTCCTACACTAGTGTGCAGTGCAAATTGGTTAGAGTCCCAATTTTGAAACGACATTAATAATTAGCTATTTTGTTTTTTCCCTCATCTCCCCTTTGTTATACTACTTCTTTTAGCTATTTAGATCTTTCATGCCATTTTTGGTCTGATTGCATGATACAACTAGAAAAATCATTTGTGCGACGTTTGTGTGATACAATTACAATGATATCATTTTATACCATGTGAGAAAGAAAAAAAGATTTGTCATACTACTTTTTTGTGATTAGGATTTTTCTGCACCTCTTCTGGTAATGCCACAATAAAAATAACATTGTTTGTGTGACACAACTAGAACGACATTGTTTGTGCAACTTTTGCATGAAACAACTAGAACGACATCATTTGCGCAACGTTTGTGTGAAAAAAACTAGAAGAATACGTTTTATACCATGTGGGCAAGAGAAAAACAATGTCATTAGGGTTTTCCGCATCACTTTGGGTGTACCATAGTTAGGGGTGGAAAAATAGACACGTAACCCACTGGTCAAGTTGGTTGTTTATTTTTGAATCCGGGTGGGTTTGGATAAAATGAGTGATGGGTTAAATTGGTAACGGGTCAAATGGGTGTTTAAAAAATATGAATCGGGTGGGTTCGGTACGATGAACTGACCGCATGTTTACCCATATTGGTTGCAACCTATGGGTTTTTGTGTAGATAGCAGGAGAACAAAAACTTGAAAAAAGATGACAGCCAACCTTAGTTTTAGAGTTTTCTTATAGAGAGCGGGAGAATAACAAGTTGAAAAAAGATGGCGGCCAGCCTTTTAATTCTAGAGCTTTTTCTGGAGAGCAGGGTGAAATGTTGAAGAAAAAAGGTGGCTAACCTTTTCATTTTTAGTGGTTTCGTAAAAATAAGACTCTCATCTCTTTTAAAAACCCGATAAATTAATTCTTAGGCTAATATAAAATTATCTGTTTTACTCTACTCTTACAAAACTCCTTGAAATCCATCGATTAACATTGTAATTCTATGTCATATAATAAGTGTTATATTTTCTTTCTTATAATAAAAGTCTTCTTCTATTTGCATCATCACAATCCACCTTGACAGAGGCCTCTTTTGTGTTTCTTAACATTAGAAACATTAACTCCCTTTAGTCTGGTTCTTGGCCTCTTGGATCTCATAGTAAAAGTCATTTTCCATTTCTACATCATCCTCAATAGACACCCCTTTGTTATTATCAACTCTAGGAACATTTGCACCTAATATTTCATGTGCCTTTGATACATTTGATTGTTTTAGTTTTACTAATTGTATACCAACTATATGTTTATCGTTTTGAAACTGACATAATTTGTGCGGTGTTTATGAGACACAACTAAAACAATATCATTTTATACCATGTGTGCAAGGGAAAAGGATTTGTTCTACTACTTTCTTTTTTTTATTAGGATTTTTTGTGGTACTTTTATTTTGGAACAATTAGAATGATATCGTTTGTGTGAAACAAGTAAAAAGGCATTGTTTGTGCGATGTTTGTGTGAAAAAACTAAAACAACATTGTTTATGCAATTTTTGTGTGAAAAAACTAAAACAACATTGTTTATGCGATTTTTGTGTGAAACAACTAGAACCACATCGTGCGATGTTTGTGTGAAACAACTAGAATTTTATAACATGTGGGCAAGAGAAGAAGATTTGTCATTGATATCTTCTGCACCACTTTTGGTGAGCCACAATTAAAGAAACACCGTTTGTGATGACATCGACTTATGCTTTGGGTAAGAGAAAAGATTTAGCAAACTACTTTTATCCGATTTGGGTTATGTACGCCACTTTTGATATGTCACATTTAAAAAACATCATTTGTGTGACAAAACTAGAAGGGCATTGTTTTAGGCTTTTTCGGACACGAGAAAACTGCTTGTTAGGATCCTAATATAAAGTCTTGCAATACATCAATCATGTTTAGACAAATTAGTTTTTGATTGGATCTTTTGTATAATACTTTCCATAAATATTTATGCACCCATCAATTAATGTTTAGTCATTTTAGATAAGTATTGAAAATACACATGGAATCCAGTTAAACTGTTCAATGGGTCAGGTTCAAGTTTCAAACGGGTCGGGCCATTATGGTTAGGACTGGGGCACTAGTGCAATTACACCAATTGGAATATTCTAATGTAGTTTCTTTCTAGCAGCAAGTGATCTGCAGATAATACTAGTCTTTTCAATCTGTGTTTAATGAGCACAATTTGTTGTATAAAGACATTTGTGTCTATAGCAAAGGATTTTGCACCATATAAACTCATCATCATCATTATGATGATTTCTGATTCAAGGTAAAATACATATAATACAATTTAACCTTAAACTGATAAGTTTTAATAAGATTTATAATGACTCTGCTTGGCATAGTTTATAAGTTGTTTTGCTTATAAGCGAAACACTTTTAAGTATTTGGTAATGTGCTAAAAATAGCTTATTTTGAAAGAAGAAGTTATTTTTTGGGGGAAAGCAGAAGCTGGTCTCTCTATGCTTTCAAAATAAGTCAGCATCGGAGTCAAGGGAGTCCAAGAGGAGGGAATTGAAGAAAGAAACGGAACTCGGTGGTGGTGCGGCGAGTTTTCTGGAGGTGGAGCATGGAGGGTTTTGAACAAGAAAGAAATGGAGCTGCCATGTCACACGGTATAATGAGCATTAATTTTTCAGCTTTTTCATAGGGGTATTTTTGTGCCTGAATTCATTTGGTCAATGCCCGAATTGAGGAGTTTGGGTATATCAACACAATTCAACCAACAACTAGGGTTAGATTGGCACATTTGGTATGTCACTTTTAGCCAAAATTTAGGGTTAGAAATGTATTTTACACGATTTTTTATAGTCATATAATCAAAGTCATTTTCCATTCCTACATAATCATCATCCACCCTGACAGATACATGTTTGTCTTTCTTAACATAGAAACATTAGCTACATTATCATAACTGCCTCTAGTGTGGTTCTTGGCTTCTTGGATCTCGGAATCAAAGTCATCTTCCATTTTTACATCATCCTCAATGAATACCCCTTTGTTTCTCTCAACTCTAGAAAAAATTTCACCTTACATTTTGTACTATTCCTTAATTCTTAGAGTGCAGTGCAAGGCAAATTGGTTAGTTTCTTAATTTTGAAATCGTATTAATAAAGTAGCTTTTTTGTTTTGTTCCATCATCTCCCATTTGTTACTACATTTTTTTTACCTATTCAGATCTTTCGTGCCATTTTAGGTGTTATTGCACGACATAACTAGAAAGACTTCATTTGTGTGATATTTGTGTGAATCAATTACAATGATATCATTTTATACCATGTGAGCAAGAAGAAAAAATTTGTCATACTAAATTTTTATGATTATGATTTTTTGTGCCACTTTCGGTAATGAAACAATAAGAATGACATCATTTGTGTGACACAACTAGAATTACATTGTTTGTGCAACGTTTGATTTAGTAATTGGTTAAATGGGGTAACAGGTCAAATGATTATTTGAAAAATAGGGGTCAATCAGGTTGAGATTACAGGTTGAAACCTGCAGGTTTTTGTAGAGAGTGGGAGACTATTTTTTTTAAATGTAGGACACCCTTTAAATAGGGCATTCAAAGAAGTAGAGGTGCCAGGCTCTTGCTGATATTCTCGGTGCAGAGAGAGCGTCAGCAGGATCACAGACAGTCTCAGAACTGCAGCCGAGCCTAAAGAGGAAAAGAGCCTCCTGGAAAGACAAAGGCAAGGCCAAAGTCATTGAAGATCATGATTCTGACGTAGTCTTGCTTCCTTTGAGAGGGGAGGGTTAGTTCATTAGATCGAAAGAAGAGCATACGAGGAACCAAAGTTGCTTCGCTCCCCAACTTCATAGGATAAAGGCTAAACAAACTCTGGCTCTTTACAGACTTCCTCCATTCTCGGAGTGCAGTGCAGTGCAGATTTTGTTAGTTTCCCAATTTTGAAATTACATCTAACAAATTACCTCTTTTGTTTTGTTCCAACATCTCCTCTTTGTTATACTACTTTTTTCAGATATTTAGATCTTTCATCCAATTTTTTAATGTGATTGCATGATACAACTAAAAATCCATCATTTGTACGATGTTCATGTTACATAATTACAATGATATCATTTTATTCTAGCTTCGTTCCCTCGCTTTGTAGGAAAAAGGCTAAACTGACTCTGGCTCTTTATAGACTTCCTTAATTCTTTGAGAGTGGTACAATGAAGATTTGATTAGTTTCCCAATTTTAAAATTACATTAAACAAATTAGTTCTTTTGTATTGTTCCATCATCTCCCCTTTGCTATACTACTTTTAGTTATTCAGATCTTCGTGACATTTTTTGTGTGATTGCATGATACAACTAGAAAGACATTATTTGTGTGACACAATTACAATGATATCATTTTATACCATGTGAGCAAAAAAATAATATTTTTCATACTACTTTTTTTGTAATTTGGATTTTTCTGTGCCACTTTTGGTAATACCACGATTAGAACGACATCATTTGTGTACATAGCTAGAATGACATTGTTCGTGCAACATTTTTGTGAAACAACTAGAACGACTTCATTTGTGTGATGTTTGTTTGAGTAATGGTTTAAATGGGTAACGAGTCAAATGAGTATTTAATAAATCTGGGTCGAGCGGGTTGAGTTTGTGGATCGAAACTTGCGGGTTTTTGTAGAGAGCAGGGGAATAAAAATTTTAAAAAGACGTTGTTCAGCCTTTTATTTGGACATTCAAAGTAGTGAAGGCACCAGTCCCTTGCTAATATACTTGGTGTAGAGAGAGCGTTTGTAGGAGCAAAGACAGTCTCCAAACTACAGTCGAGCCTAAAGAAGAAAAGAGCTTCCTGGAAAGAAAAAGTCACAACCAAAGTCACAGAAGACAATGATTCCTGCGTATTCTTGCTTCCCTCAAGAGGGGAAGGTTTTTTCATTAGATCAAAAGAAGAGCATACAAGATACCGATGTTGCTTCGCTCCCCAGCTTTATTGGAAAAAGTTTAAACAAAGTCCGGTTCTTTATAGACCTTAGATCTTGGAGTGCTGTGCAATGAAGATTTAATTAGTTTCCCAATTTTTAAATTACATTTAAAAAATTAGCTCTTTTGTTTTGTTCCATAATCTCCTTTTTGTTATACTACCTTTTTGAGCTATTCAGATCTTTCGTGCCATTTTTGATGTGATTACATTATACAACTAGAAAGACATCATTTGTGAGACATTCGTGTGACACAATTACATTGATATCATTTTATACCATATGAGCAAGAAAAAAACATTTGTTATACTACTTTTTTGTGATTACGATTATTCTGTGCCACTATCATTAATGCAACAATTAGAATGACTGCATTTGTGTGACACAACTAGAATTACATTGTTTGTGTGGCATTTTCTTTGGTAATGGGTTAAATAGGTAACGGGTAAAATGATTATTTTTTTAAAAAAGGTCCAGCAGGTTGGGTTTGCGGGTTGAAACATGTGGGTTTTTGTAAAGAGTAGGAGATTAAAAAGTTTTAAATTGAAATGGCAGCTGGCCTACATTCAAAGAAGTGAAGGCACAGGTCTCTTGCTGATATACTTAGTGCAGAGAGAGTGTCAGCAGAATCAAAGACAGTCTCTGAACTGCAGCCGAGCCTAAAAAGGAAAAGAGCCTCCTGGAAAGACAAAAGCAAGGCCAAAGTCAGAGAAGACGATGATTCCAATGTAGTCTTCCTTCCCCGAGAGGGGAGGAGTTGCTCATTGGCTCAAAAGAAAAGCACACGAGGAACAAAAGTTGCTTCGTTCCCTAGCTTCGTAGGAAAAAGGCTAAATTGACTCTGGCTCTTTATAGAATTCATTAATTATTTGAGTGTGGTGCAGTACATATTTGATTACTTTCCCAATTTTGAAACTACATTAAACAAATTAGCTCTTTTGTTTTGTTCCATTATCTCCCCTTTGCTATACTACTCTTTTTTTGCTATTCAGGTCTTCGTGACCTTTTTTGTGCGGTTGCATGATACAACTAGAACAACATCATTTGTGCAACGTTTGTGTGGCACAATTACAATGATATCATTTTATACCATGGTAGCAAGAAAAAATATATTTTTCATTCTACTTTTTTGTAATTAGGATTTTTCTGTTTCACTTTTAGTAATACCACAATTAGAACGACAACATTTGTGTACAAAACTAGAACCACACCGTTTGTGCGACGTTTGTGTGAAACAACTAGACTGACTTCGTATGTGTGATGTTTTTTTAAGTAATGCATTGAATGGGTAATGGGTAAAATGAGTATTTAAAAATTATGGGTTGAAACCCACGTGTTTTTGTAGAGAGCGGGGAGTATAATTTTTTAAAAATAGATGTCGGTCGGCCTTTAAATTGGACATTCAAAGAAGCAAAGGCCCAGTTCTCTTGTTGATATACTTAGTGCAGAGACAGCGTCACCAGTATCAACAACACTCTCCGAGTTGCAGCCGAGCCTAAAGAGGAAAAAAGCCCTCTGGAAAGACAATGACATGGCCAAAGTCACAGAAGATGATTATTCCGACGTATTCTTGCTTCCCTCGAGAGGGGAGGGTTTTTTCATTGGATCAAAAGAAGAGCATACGAGGAACCGAAGTTGCTTCGCTCCCCAGCTTCATAGGAAAAAGGCTAAAAAAACTCTGGCTCTTTATAGACTTTTTTAATTCTTGGAGTGCAGTGCAGTGCCACTACTGCAGAACATGGGTATTTGCACCGGTAAGTTAGGGCAATAGCACCGGTATTTTGGCCCCCCAAAATACATGTGCTTATGTATAAGGGTGTAAAAATGTAACAAATTTTCACCAGTAAAATGGACCGGTGTTGAACATTTTTTGCACCAGTATGTTAGGCTGGTGTAAAATGGTGGGATCACAAAATATCTGCACCGGTATTATTTGGAATACCGTTGTAATACCAGAATATGGTTTGCACTGGTATTTAACCCATGAACCGGTGTAAAATTGTGATTTACACATCGGTATTAAATATGACAACAGTATTTCTTTTGTAGTCAGAATATAGTTGTTTTGCACAGGAAAAGATTGCACCGGTATTTTTTACACCGGTATTACTGTACTTTATGCACTGGTATTATTGAAATACTTAAAAATATATTATTTAAAATGTGAAATTTATTTACACTGGTACCTGCCTTTTATACTGGTTTATGATGTGGCTAAAATTTGCAATGCCTAATTTGTTTTTCAGTGGTCCATCCTGGATAATTTCTGGGGCAACAACATCTAGAGATACTTGTGAACTATTATAACTTGCAAACTTTTGAATAGGTAAGAAATGTGAAACATTCTATTATGAAAGTATGGCTCGTAAAACACGCGAACATTATTCCAACATATGAAATAGAAGAAGTATGTTAAATATGGAATGAAACAAAGTAAAAAACAAGTTTAGTATAACCAAACACCATCCATAGAATTCAAATATCATCAACCATTGAAAATATTCCGTCAACCTATTATGTCGTTCTTATCATCCAGAAGTTGCAACGTAGTGTTCAGCTACTGCTGGTAGTCTCTGAGCCAAGCCCCACACTATCTCTCTGCTACACCTTGAATTTTGTACACATGGTACAACACTTTGCCCTCAGGGAAAATCTGTTAATTTCAAACATACACTGTTAGTTAATAATGTTGTGTTTACTAGAGATTAATAATTTAAAATTTTGAGATTCAAGGTTTACCTCTAAGATATTGTTTGTCTCTGGGGGATTAACAAATTCTTCCATGAAGAGCATGATGGAGTACCCGCAGTTCCACGAACTATTCTGGGTTTGGTACTGCACGGGAAAAGTAAATGTAATTACTAACCCTAAACATAAAATTTGATTGATTAAATGACAGAATGACTTACCATAATGTTGTTGATTTTCCAAGTGTAGTCGGGTTCTGACTTCGTCTTTCTCTTCTCCCTTTGGTATGTGCAAGCAAGCCTGTTGAGAAAGTAAATTTAAATGGTTACTTCTTCCCATTTATTATGAAACTAGGATTTTTGATTTGATTGATTGAAATACCTTTAAATGACCCTGAGTTCGACCAAGTTTGTTGGTTTGATACCCCCTGAAAATGTGTTTAGAGTGAAAACCTCCTCCATTTAGAGACGGATAATGATGAGGTACCAATTATCGCTGTCGAAAAATTATGTTTACAAATTAATGAAACGGCAGTGGTTTGAAAACTGAATGTAATTATCAGGAAGAAATACTTACATTCTCATGTAGGGTACAATATAGAACTCAGTATCCATTGCCTTCATTGTTTCCCAAATTTGTTTGAAATGGAGTTCGACCTCCTGCTCGAAGTTAGTTAGGTTGCCACAGCTAGATGGGCAGAATTAGACACGGCCTGAATGAGTTTCATATATTTTCTCCCACAAGTGCCTGTAATGTTAATTATACATGAAAATTAATTCTTGATAAAATAAAAAACATAAAGGCTGTGAGTTTTGAAACTCACCCCATCCACACATCAACCTGCGTATTATTGATCCAGGTCAGCGAACGCATGTTTCCCAGTTTCTTCCCGAACTCGACCAGAACTTCTATTCCAACACTGTAGGTGTAATGGTGTGCAAATGTTGATGGTCAGAACACTAGGAAGAACATGCAATCCTTATTCTTTATCATTTCCAGGATAGCGACATTTGCTTCCTTTATGAATTGCCCCATGATCGGCCCATCTATCAGGTCTCGTTTGTTGACAATCTATGAACGTGAAATGATACGAAATAATCACTTAAACATGTAGAGCTGTCATTGTTAATGAATAATAATGGGACTTTTTTAGTGCATTACCTGTTTTGGCAGCCTATTTAATCTTGGTCTTGCAGATGGCCAGATATTAGCCGTAGACTGAGATTTTGGCTCGCCAGTATCATGTTATAAGGATTAATGAATACGGATACACAAAACTACTTTGTGGAATTGAAAAATAACGTGTTACAAGAATGTACCTCATCGTCGCTGGTGAGAATCATAACCTCCTTGTCATTGTCGTCCATATCACCTCTGACATTGATTTCATCGATGTCACTCGGTTTCTCACTTTCCTTTCCTATTAAAGACACCAGCTAATCCACGATGCTATTGAGTGCCTCTCCAATATTATGAAAGTGGTGGTCCATCGAGGGAAATCCCACCTCAGGATGGAAGACTGGCTCGTATACTCTCACATGCGCAACACTTCCTTGTTGGCCATCCTGACGACGAGATACCTATCACAGTCCATGGGCGACCATTTTCTTCTTCCTGACTATATCTTTGATGAAAAGATTCACCTGTTCTCCATCCTATTCGTATAATATTTAAGTGAATGGATAAAATGGTTATGGAGATATTTCAAATGTGTAAATCAATGTATAAGACATGCAAGGATTATTGACAGTGTAAATCTTCATCTCCTTCTCTGTCGCTGGGCTCTTCACTGGACTTTGTAGCAGCTGCAGCAATGTCATCCATCACCTTCTCTATAAACTGCTTGGGACTGTCAAGGCCTGGTGGAATCTGAACACTGCTTGTAGATGCTAAGCCCTTCACCAATTGCTCCAGGTACAATACCATGGCTTTCACAACCGATTGATCATTAGATTGTCTGCTCCGGGCTGTCTCCTTAGCTGAGGAACTGCTACCGCACTTGCTGCGGGAGAGATGAGGAACAACCACCGCTGTGGGTAAACCCGTCTGAGTTCCCCTATACCTACCCGGGTGATCCTTTTTCTTTGTGAATTTTATGAGGATGTCCTCACCTGGCTGTAGTTCCAATGCTCCATTTTCCTTAAGATCATTAAATTTCAAGCGAGAATCACATAGGAACACAATTGTGTATATGAATAATGTGAAGTACACATAAAAATGAATTAAATGGTCAATTTTGGCGTAACTTAAATCGTCCGGTGCAATCTTCTCAACCTCTTTCGATGTATATAACCCTTTCTTATCTTTGTTTGCCTCAAGGTAGACAAGAGATCTATCAGGTGTGAAGTCCTTTTGATTGAGTTATTCCTCAATTTCCTCGTCAGTGAATCCCTCGGCGGTCAACCTCATTCTCTCCTTCTCTTTCAACTCCTTAGTCAATTTGTCATGAATGTATCGATTGCCCCTTCTACCCGTGTGGTGCATGTAATCCCTGCCCTTGTTGCGTTCAATATTTGTCACCTCGAGCCTCTGTTATTGTTATAAACAAAAATTTAGTTGAATAGAATTTGTGGGAAACATGGCTCTTAACAAGTATTAATTTTTTCATCATACCTAAATATCCGGATGCCAACGCCTCTTTTCAAACAAGTGCCATTCGTTTTCATCCATCCACTTGTACTTCTCCCATGCTGGTATTCCTATTTTATTGATACATTTGTCCACGCCGTGAATAAAACTATTTTCCACCTTTGTCTTCCAATTCCTATGTTGGTTTTTTGCCTTCTCTGTAATCTCCTTCTTCAGTATTTGTAATTTCCCATCTATCACAGGTTTTTCAATTGTGAAGCTTTCCTGGAATGAATCATATGAAAAAGCATGTCATTAATCACATCTTCACTAAGAATTTACCATTTCATAAAATTTTTAAATTGCAATTGTCGAGAGTCTTACTAGAACATCCTTCTATACCTCTTCCTTAATATCTTCAGGGACATCGCTCCAGTGTTTGCATGAGCCAAATCTGATGCGGCGCCGGAAAGAATAATTGCCATAAGCATGCCACACTAACCAATTCTTAATGCATACCGCTTGATTTCCACAGAACCCAAACACAACAGGAGTTGGAGAGTTATGCTTTGCCAACATCACAGACTGGCACATGCTAGTTCCCCAACTCCTCAAATAAATTTTCACCTCAAACTTGTCTCATCCTTCTCCATTTTTCCCTCTAGCTTTTGTCAAGTCGTCGTCCGCTTCATTAATAGTTGGTCTTCCTTTGATGGTGATTTTTCCTTTTACCTTGCGAATTGGTGTTTTGGCCAACTGTTTACCGACATCCACTCCTTCAACATCCCCTACAATAACATCACCCTGTTCTACAGTTTCTTCCTCCTCTTCACTAGATGGGTCATTTTTTTTCGTTGCATCTTCCTCAAATAATATCTTCAACGGGATCCTTTTTTGAGGTGGTTCTTGGTCCACCACATCCACCTCCTAATCAACCACATCTTTCACCTCCTCCGTAACTGGGCTCTTCCTATTCGTGTTGAATTTTCCATTTTTTGGTGGCATCTACAGTAGTAGAATTGAAAATTCTCAATCTATAACGGTACACACAATAATGGTACTTAAAGATTAACATTGATAGAACGTGGCATAGAACTTGATCAGCTAGTTCGTAAAACTTTTGAGCAAAACATGGCATAGAAATTGAACAATTCATACATGAAACTACATTATCTGAGGCATAAAAGTTTATATAACATGGCATAGAACATGAACAGTTAAGGCATGGAACTTGATATAGAATGAAATGGAACCTTATAAAAGTTGATAGAATACCATACCAATGTCTTTGCATTCATACATTAGGCATACAACCGAGCAATTCTCACTCCCCCCTAATGTGACTATCAACATTAGCATCAACAAAAACACTATAGAACTACAACACACATCCACAAAAAATGCAAAACATTTACTCCCCACAATTATATAAACATACCATTCAAGTTACCCTTTCAACTTTTTGTCAATTTACATATGTTTGGTCATAGAGGCAATTGATCGAACATGTATTGTGTGTGAGTGATGGAATTGTTTTTTGAAGAGAAATTGACATGGTAACCCATGGAAACATAAACCCCAACACTTAACTTCACCAATGGAACATTTTTGTTGCTACTCTCTTTCATCGAACTCGCCATGAACGGATCACCAAGTACTTTCTTCTCTCCTCAAGTTTCTGTCTCATTTTTGTTGCTTCTCTTGTGTTGCTCCACACTTTATAGGGATGGAATGGGAGATGAGGAGTTACAATGGTTGATGAGGAGTTGTTGTGGTTAAATTAATTGTAGATTGAATGGTTGGAGTGGTTGATAACAATTTTGAAAGAGAATTTGAAGGATTTCAAGATGAGAATATGAGGAATTGTGGGAGTTATGACTGTTTCAAATGGTTTTGATTTGAGAAGTTACATTTTTTACACCAGAAATAAATACAGTACCATTGTAAGAATAGTGAAAATGGGATAGAATTTTGGCAAGCTGTTCAACACCGGTATCAATACCAGTGTAGAAATGAAGAAAAGCAGCTGCGTGTAGCTGCTTTATATGAATGTTCATATGAACCGAGAGGAATACACGAAAATTTTGGCTAAGTGTTGTACACCAGTATCCAGTACCGGTGCAAAAAGGAAAATACCAGGGTAACAATGTTCAAAAAGCAGTTGCGTTTGGCTGCTTTAAATGTATTTTTGGAAAACAAACATTCAGCCCGAGAGGAATGTCAGAAAGTTTTTCTAAGTGTGCAACACCGGTATATTTATCGGTGCAAAATCATGAACTACTGGTGTAAAATATTTTGCGCCCTATTCAAAATCAAAGAAATTGAAAATTTTGAAATGCGCGCCAAAAAATTGAACAAATACACAGGTACTTCATTATTATTACCGGTGTAATTTTTTTTATTAGTTGGTTAAATTCTCACTTATTGCATTTTCCACCCGTGCATTTTTCAAACGACCCCAACTAACTGTGAATAGACATTGTACTAGTTGTTTCATGCAAATATCGACCATACAGGGGCCCCGTATAGTGACATTTTTAAGCATTGTTTAATTTCATAAAATTTGCAGATTGACCCCAAACATTTCATTCGACCCCTTCAAGCACTTTTCCACCGGCACAAATGGAATTTTCCATTACTCTAGATTGAATAAGTAACGTTTTCGTACCTCAATGGTACCGACAAACCCGCAAAGTTGGTTGTATGCATTTATTGCAATTAGGTCCCCTAAATTGTGACATGCGATTACGACGTGTTAGGAAACTACATAAATTATCAAATTGAATATTCTGGGGTTAAATCAGAATTGAAACATATTTGTGCACTGGTGGTGATTCTTCCTGAAGCGCTAGTAGGTGTTGTAGAATAAACGGTTAGGGTTTACTTCTATGTTTCTATATGTAATCCGAACATCTTCAAAACTAAATACGGAGCTTGGACCCATTCGTTTCCCCACATGTTTTACTTGGAAATACAAAGGGTTTTTTTGTGGACCATCTGGTTCGATCGGATTGCAATTTCAATTTACGAGTAAACTTTTTACTCTTTGCAATTTAGTCCCTCCAAGAATCTTGGAAGGGTCAGAATATAAAATTGGCTCCACATATATGCAATTCAATACACAACGATCATGTTAATACATTTGTAGACCTTACTGGTGGGTGAAAGGCCCTTTAAAACAGACAATGAATGCTTGAACAATATTTTCCATAATTATACTCTTTCCCACAAATTTAAATGGGGAACCTCCATAGCTCCCAATGCTACACTTTTTTGGAATTCTAACCATTATAGGAATATAATGCACCAAATTTGGCAGTCCTAAGGTAAAAAGATAGGCCAACTACATCCGACCTATCTTTTTTTTGTCTTCATTAGTGTATTTGACCGACATAATTTCAATAAAAGCGGTGTACAAATTTTTTATTCGATTCATCGTCGTGCATGTTTTTTAAAATTAAGAATGTCAAACTCTCTAAGTGTAACACAGTCAAAGTTGAATACAAAATCTACTCTTTCTATGTAACACAGTCAAAGTTGGTTCTACCCCATCAGCTGGTCCTATTGCATCACCACCACGGGTACTTGTGCCAACGTCCATATCCTTGACATCACCTTTGTAGAAGGTTAGAAAATTTTTTATTGCTGCCACGACGTTAGGAAATTGATACATCATAACCTTGGCCATATGTTCCTGCCAGGATATTTGGTATTTGGATTCTTCAAGTAAGTTTGCTACACTGACCTCTAATGCAGCAACTATGGATTCAATAGTAGCGACAGACATGTCAGTTGTCTTTCCATAGAAAGTGTCCACGCAAATACTACCCACTTGTTGGCCATAAACGTCATGTGCACGGGCACTAACTCCCGCTCTTGAACAAAGCGCATAGATTATACTACAATAGGCCTAAGATCCCTTCTGATACCGTTCCCTCTGCATCATAGGACAAATTGTACGACCAACATTCCATCGAAGCTCCCTCTTTATTGCATACAAGAAGGTGAGGCAAAGTTTGGTAACTTCTATGTTAACAGTTACTGGATGGATTCTAGACACCACAAAATGGTACCACCCATTCATTTCCGGAGTTAGAGGTTTCTTAGATATTTTGCTCCAATCTAGTTTAACCAACTCATATATGTCTGTACCTACCCTAGTTACTGTCCTAATGATCTCCTTCTCAATTGGTTGTTGTAGAATATAGCCTCCATCACCTAGAAAATGTAGTGCGAGAAACTCATCCTCATAATTTGGAACATTGGTCAACCCAAACAAGCCATTGACAGATTCTGGTGTGACAAGGAAAGTTTTACCTCTACAATACACACGATCGTAGCCCAGCTTACACTTCAAGTTTGCATAGAACTCACTTACAATGGTCAGGTTGAATGGTTGCAGAGTCTCACCGAACTTTTCCCACCCAAGCTTCTGGATAGTTTGTTCGAATGTGGGAAATGCTTCAATTCCTCTCTCTATGTGATGATGGTGTCCTTTGTAAGATTCATGGACCAACCTAGCCTCTTCGGACATGAAGGTACCATCCGGGTATGTGTGTAGTGATACCTTTTCCAATGATGGGGACGGTGAATGGCGTATCCTTTTCGAATTGGATTTTAGAGGCATTTCCTAAGAAACACAATGAAGCATTTCATCAAAAACCTTACATGCAAGTCAAGCTATTCATGATTTGACATTCTTAATGATTCTATTTTAATATGAAATTGCCAATTAATCATACCATAGAGGCATTGCAGTGGTTTACCTATTTATATGCCAACCTAAGTAGAATTTCAACAAAGATGGGTAGAATTTCAACCTACGATTGATATTTCGCTTTCGCTTCAAGACATTGTCCCTAACTACTATCTCACCTCTCTCATCAATCCACAGCCCATCGCCATGAGAACGCCTTGGAATTCAAACAATGGGTCCCCCAATATCTTCCAAACCGGGAAATACCGATGGAAACTCAGGACTATCAGTAATGGTGGGTTAAGCAATCTCCTCATCAAAGTAAAACCTCTTCCCATTCACCACCACATGATACTTCTCATAAGGATCCTTAATGTAAAAAACCTGTCGTGCCTGGGTAGCTAAGATGAAATTGTCATCTTCATATCCTACACAATTCAAGTCGACCAACGTGAACCCCATGTGCTTCTCAACAACAACACTGGAACTGTGTTCCACCCAACGACACTTAAAGACAACAACCTTGAAATATACATAATCCAACTCCTAAATTTCCTCAATTTCCCCATAGAAAGGCATCACAGCAATAACCAGATATTTATCTCTCTTGCTTTCCTGCCACATGGATTCAGATTAAATATATACACCACTATTTTGAGTGGTGCTCTTATTGTCCTTCGCCAATGTTGAGAAACTAAAGCCATTAATGTCATAACCAAGGTATTGTATAAAGGAGCAGTTTGGCTTCCTTGCAAACGCCCGTAGGTTACAGGCCATCCCATCGACATTACAATGATTGTACAACCAGTTAACAAACCTTGAAGAATACTCTACTTGAATTTTATTCGGGGGCAGTCTGGATGAATCTCTTCCAATGGGGAAACAAGCTCTTCAACATATGTTACAGTCTCGCTACTATTACGCAATACATATAGGTGAACAGTCTTCAACTCAGAGTGATAGGGTGTATGAAGCGTACCCTTGGAACATGGAATCCCATTCATCCTTCCACAGTGGGGTCCATCATAAACATCAACCTCTCTTCTTCCAACCAAGTTCGGTGTATAATACTTGATGATCTCCTCAGTGATGTACCTCTTAACAATGGAGGCATCAGACCAACTACAATTATGAACATAAACCTTGAAAAAAGCCATGTGTTTCTCAAAGGGGTACATCCAATGCATTCCGACAGTCCCACACATACCTATCTCCCTAACCAAGTGTACCACTAGGTGCACCATGATGCCAAAGAATGATAAAGGATAATAATTCTCCAAATGGCATAGAACAACAGCAGCCTCTCGATCCAGTTCATTTAGCTGTTGCCTAATAATATTTTTCTTGAATATCGAGTTGAAAAAGAAACACAAGCGAATAAAATAAAATCTAACTTCCTCTTCCAAACTCCCACGTATTGCTACAGCAAAAGTTGTTGCATAAGGACATGACAATTGTATGATTTCGAAGCATTAAGACACAACTCATCATACACAAACCGACTAACATTACAGGAGTATCCGGAAGGTACCTTCATTCCTTGGATGCTCTCACACACCGATCTCTTCTCAGGAACTAGCAAATTGTAAGGAGCGGGGCCCCGGTACTTTCGCTTCTCTCTTACCTCTGGTGCCAGATCCAACTGTATACCAAGGTCCACTAAACCTTTCCTTGCATACAAGCTATCCTTAGTCTTCCTGGGAATGTTCAAAAGCATCCCAGTTAGACTTTCACAAATGTTCTCTTCGATATGCATAACATCCAAACAATGGCAAACATCCAAATCTTCCCAGTACTGCAAATCGAAGAAAATTGACTGTTTCTTCCACGGTCCGTCTACAGCCCCACCACCCTTTGATAACTTCTTAGCTAGAAAAAAAATAAATTTCTTCACCTTGTTGTGAATAGCTACACCAGTCAAAGGTTTGGGTGCCTTTCTCATCTCCTTCCCACCAACGAATGCAACTGCGTTCTCCCGCAACTTGTGACCTACAGGCAGGAAATTACAGTGACCCAAATAAAGAGTCTTCCTCTCATTCCTCAACTAATTGTAATCTGTATCATCTTCACAAACTGGGCAAGCCTTGTGACCCTTGACCACGTACCCTGAAAGGTTTCCATATGTCGGGAAATCATTTATGGTACAAAAAAGCATCGCTCAATGTAAACTCTTCACCACTAAAACCATCAAACATTAATGCGCCTTCCAACCAAAGCACCTTCAAATCTTCTATTAAAGGGGAAAGATAAGTGTCTATGTCCTTTCCAGGTTGTTTCGGGCCTGAAATTATGATGGGCATTAACACATATTTTCTATTCATGCACAAGTATGTAGGATGATTGTAAATGGCAAGCATAACCGACCACGAACTGTGTTTCGAGGAAATATTCCCAAATGGGTTCATACCATTAGTACACAAAGAAAATATGAAATTCCTAGGTTCGAATGCAAAGTGTGGATACATCCTATCAAATTTCTTCCACTGGTCAGCCTTTGCCAGGTGCTGAATTATATCGTCATCTTTACAACCTCCCCTATCAATGCACCATGTCAAGTTCTTTGCATCATTTTCATTCTTAAAAAACCTTCTCAACCTTGAAATAATGGGAAGATACCACATATATTTGGCGGGCACATGCTTCCTCACCAGCACAACATGCTCTCCACCGACAACCACATTTCTCTTCTTCTTATAATGTGATACATTACATATGGGACAAACAATCTTATCCTTAAAGTCACACCTATATAGGACACAATCGTTCAGACAAGAATGTATCTTTTCATATTTCAATCCCATCAGACACAAAATTCTCTTTGCTAAATAAAGGTTATCAGGAACCTTGTTACTGGGTGGAAGCTTTTCGTTTAAAAACTTAAGCAATTTATTCATGTTAGTATCACTCCATGACCCTACACCTTTCAAATGAAACAACTCCATCAAACACGACATAACCGTGTCTTTCTTCTTACAGCTGAGATATAATGGCGTATCCTTCTTACCAAGGAACTTAGCCAAAACCTCGGCCTCCCTCTAAACTCATTAACAACCTTCTCACACATGTCATCCAACATAGAATCCCCAAAATACTCTCCCTCACTACTAACTCTCACTTCCGGTGGTAATTTTTCCCCATGAAAGGTTCACACAACATAATCTTTTGCAAACCCCCGGCTATACAAATGGAGTTTCAGGATGTCCTTCTTATCAGTACGAATTCGATTTCCATAATCATGACAGGGACATAATATTCGCTTCTTTTAACTAAAAGCATGCTCCAAGAACTCATCCACAAACATAATATGTTCATCCCTCACCCTACTAACGTTGGCATACACATGCTTACGCCTCTCGATGATGCGATACAACTCTACGTATCAATAAATGTCCAACAATCAACCTTCAACACATTTAATACAATAGAATTTTTCATTATGACTTCCTAATAATGCAACATCATAAATGCACAATATACACCAACATTCCATCAGAATCAAAAGCCATAGCCTTATAACTACAACAACCTTGAGAAAAAATCAAAAACTAATATCTACAGTTCTACCTCCATCACCATCAAATGATTAAACAAAAAATGTAAATATCTCTACTAACCAAAACCATACATGAAAACCTTAATATCCATAAATGTAATTAAAAAAAAGGTACCATCAAGGGTCTTCATTGTGGAATATTCAATGCCTTCATCAACCAAAATACACCATTAACGAACATCTTCTTCCAAAAATCCCATTTTTAAACCGCTAAAAAAGGTGGTAGGTGAGCATTTAATGCTATTTTCTACACTGATATTTAGACTTTACCGGTGCATTTGAAGCCTTTTATACCGATAAAGTCTGTTACCGGTGTAGATATTCAGCTTAAAGGAGCATATTTTCCTATCCTGCACCGGTACAATCACAATACCGGTGCAAAAACTAATATTTTTGGCACAAAATTTCAATAAGAATTTATTTTTTCACCGGTATTAAGAAAATACCAGTGCTTGATCAAGTCTTACACCGATGCTAATTGTAACCGGTGTACAAATGCAAATTTTTTGGTCTTTTTTAAATTTCTGCACCGGTAATTTCCCATTACTGGTTTAAAATTTTTACCTCTTCGCACCAAATTAATATAAATAGTAAATAAGTACACACTGGTAATCCTGTACCAGTGCACATGTTAGCAATTGCACCGGTACAAAGACCTATTCGAATACAACTGGTGCAATATATTTCATATTGGTACACTGGTAGAACCAACACTGGTGCGAAAAGAGGTGAAAATTACACTGGTTGAGAGGATGCCGGTGCGTATGTATTATTTTCACCAGTACTGATGTTAACATGATAAATACCGGTGCAATTGGTTACATACTCACCGGTATACCTGTACTCATGAATTTATACTGGTGCGTATGTACCTATTTTCCAGTAGTGTACAGATTTGGTTAGTTTCCCAATTTTGAAATTACATTAAACAAACTAGCTCTTTTGTTTTGTTCCATCATCTCCTCTTTGTTATACTACATTTTTTTAGCTATTCAGATCTTTTGTGCCATTTTTATGTGATTGCATGATACAATTAGAAAGACATCATTTGTGCGACGTTCGTACAATTACAATGATATCGTTTTATACCATGTGAGCATGAAAAAGACATTTGTCATACTACTTTTTTGTGATTAGGATTTTTCTGTGCCACTTTTAGTAATGCAACAATTAGAACGACACCATTTGTTTGGCACAACTAGAAATACATTTTTTTGTGGCATTTGTATTAGTTATGGGTTAAACAGGTAACGGGTAAATTGATTATTTGAAAACTATTGGTCGAGCTGGTTGGGTTTGTGGGCTAAAACCTGCAGGTTTTGGTAAAGAGCGAGAGATTAAAAAGTTTAAAAACAAAATAGTTGTCAAACTTTTAATTAGACATTCAAAGAAGCAAAGGCACCAGTCTCTCGCTGATATACTTTGTGTAGAGAGAGCGTTAGCAGAATTAAAGACAGTCTCTGAACTGCGGTCGAGCCTAAAGAGGAAAAGATCCTTCAGGAAAGACAAAGGCAAGGCCAAAGTCATAGAAGATGATGATTTCGACATAGTCTTCCTTCCATCAAGAGGGGAGGGGTTATTCATTGGCTCGAAAGAAAAGCATACGAGGAACAAAAGTTGTTTCGTTCGCTAGCTTCGTAGGAAAAAGGCTAAATCGAATCTGGCTCTTTATAGACTTCCTTAATTCTTTGAGTGCAGTGCAGTGCAGATTTTATTGGTTTCCCAATTTTAACGCTACATTAAACAAATTAGCTCTTTTTTTTGTTCCATCAGCTCCCCTTTGCTATACTATTTTTTTTATCTATTCAGATCTTTGTGACAAATTTTGTGTGATTGCATGATACAACTAGAAAGACATCATTTGTGCAACGTTTGTGTGACACAATTACAATGATATCATTTTATACCATGTGAGCAAGAAAAAATATATTTTCCATACTACTTTTTTGTAATTAGAATTTATCTGAGCCACTTTTGGTAATACCACAATTAGAATGGCATCATTTGTGTACACAACTAGAACAACATCGTTTGTGTGAAATTTGTGTGAAACAACTAGAACGACTTCATTTGTACGATGTTTGCTTGAGTAATGGGTTTAATGGGCAACATGTCAAATGAGTATTTAAATAATATGGGTCGAGCGGGTTGAGTTTGTGGGTTGAAACCTGCGGATTATTGTAGAGAGTGGGAGAATAAAAGGTTTAAAAAATATTTCGGTTGCCATTTTAATTGGACTTTTAAATAAGCGAAGGCATCTGTCTCTCGCTAATATACTTGGTGCAGAGTGAGAGTTAGCAGGATCAAAGATTGTCTCCAAACCCCAGCCGAGCCTAAAGAAGAAAAGTGCCTCCTGGAAAGACAAAGGCACGACCAAAGTCATAGAAGATGATGATTCTGACGTAATATTGCTTCCCTCGAGAACGAGGGTTTGTTCATTTGATCGAAAGAAGAGCATATGAGGAACTGAAGTTGCTTTGCTCCCCAGCTTCATAGGAAAAAGGCTAAACAAACTCCAGCTCTTTATAGACTTCCTTAATTCTTGGAGTGCAGTACAGTGCAGATTTGGATATTTTCCCAATTTTAAATTACATTTAACAAATTTTCTCTTTTGTTTTTTCCATCATCTCCTCTTTGTTATACTGTTTTTTTAGCTATTCAAATCTTTTGGGCCATTTTTGATGTGATTGCATGATACAACTTGAAAGGCATCATTTGTGCAACGTTCGTGTGATTCAATTGCCGTGATATTGTTAAATACTATGTGAGCAAGAAAATGTTTTTTGTCATACTACTTTTTTGTGATTAGGAGTTTTCTATGCCACTTTTGGTAATGCAACAATTAGAATGGCATCATTTGTGTGACACAACTAGAATTACATTGTTTGTTCAGCATTTTGTTTAGTAATGGGCTAAATAGGTAACATATAAAATGATTATTTGAAAAATATTGGTCGAGCAGGTTGGGTTTACGGGTTGAAACCTACAGGTATTTGTAAAGAGCAGGAGATTAAAAATATTTAAAACAAAATGGTGGCCGGCCTTTCTATAGTAAATTCAAAGAAGTGAAGGCACTGGTCTCTCGCTGATATATTTGGTGCAGAGAGAGCGTCAGCAGTATCAAAGATAGTCTATAAACTGCAACTGAGCCTAAAGAGGAAAAAAGCCTCCTAGAAAGACAAAGGCATGGCCAAAGTCACAGAAGACGATGATTCAGACGTAGTCTTACATCCCTCAAGAGGGGAGGGGTTTTTCATTGGCTCGAAAGAAAATAATTTGAGGAACAAAAGTTGCTTCGTTCCCCAGCTTCGGGGGAAAAAGGCTAAACCGACTCTGGCTCTTTATAGACTTCCTTAATTCTTTGAGTATGATGGAGAGAAGATTTGATTAGTTTCCCAATTTTGAAACTACAATAAACAAATTAGCTCTTTTCTTTTGTTCCATCAGCTCCCCTTTGCTATACTACCTATTTTAGCTATTCAGATCTTCGTGAAACTTTTTGTGTGATTGCATGATACAACTAGAAAGACATCATTTGTGCAAAGTTTGTGTGACACAAATACAATGATATCATTTTATACCATGTGAGAAAGAAAAAAAATATTTTTCAAACAACATTTTTCAAATTCGAATTTTTCTGTTCCACTTTTGGTAATACAACAATTAGAAAGACATCATTTGTGTACACAACTAGAATGACATCGTTTGTGCGACGTTTGTGTGAAACAACTAGAATGACTTCATTTGTGCGGCATTTGTTTGAGTAATGGGTTAAATGGATGATAGGTCAAATAAGTATTTAAAAAATATGGATCGAGCGCGTTAAGTTTGTTGGTTGAAACCTGTGGGTTTTTGTGGTGAGCGCGAGAATAAAAAGTTTAAAAAAGATATTGGTCGGCCTTTTAATATGGCATTCAAAGAAGCAAAGGCACCGGTCTCTCGCTGACATACTTGGTTCAGAGAGAGCGTCGGCATGATGAAAGATAGTCTCTAAACTGCAGCAGTGCCTAAAGAGGAAAAGAGCCTCATGGAAAGACAAAGGCATGGCCAAAGTCATAGAAGACGATGATTCTGGCATAGTCTTACTTCCCTTGAGAGGGGAGGGTTTGCTCATTGGATCGAGAGAAAAGCATACGAGGAACCGAAGTTGCTTTGCTTCCCAACTTCATAAGAAAAAGGCTAAAAAAACTCCGGCTCTTTATAGACTTCCTTAATTCTTTGAGTGCGGTGCAGTGCAGATTTGGTTAGTTTCCCAATTTTTGAATTACATTAAACAAATTAACTCTTTTGTTGTTTTATATCATTTCCTCTTTGTTATAATACTTTTTATAGCTATTTAGATCTTTTGTGCAATTTTTGATGTGGTTGCATGATACAACTTGAAAGAAATCATTTTTGCGATGTTCATGTGACACAATTAAAATTATATCATTTATACCATGCGAGCAAGAAAAAAACATTCGTCATACTACTTTCTTTTGACGAGGATTTTTCTATGCCACTTTCATTAATGCACAATAAGAATGACATCATTTGTGTGATCGAACTAGAATTACATTGTTTGTACATCATTTGTGCATCATTTGTTTTAGTAATGGGTTAAATAGGTAATAGGATAAATGATTATTTCAAAAATATTGGTCGAGCAGGTTGGGTTTGTGAGTTGAAACCTCTGGGTTTTTGCAAAAAGTGGGAGATTAATAAGTTTTAAAACAAAATGGTGGCCGGTGTTTTAATTTGTACGACGTTCTTGTGACATAATTACAATGATATCCTTTTAAACCATGTGAGCATGAAAAAAAAATTGTCATACTAGTGTTTTATGATTAGGATTTTTCTTTGCAACTTTCGGTAATGCAACAATTATAACGACATCATTTTTGTGACTTAAATAGAATTGCATTGTTTGTGCGTCATTTGTTTTAGGTAATAAATAGGTAACGGGTCAAATGACTATTTGAAAAATATTGGTGGAGCAGGTTGGGTTTGCGGGTTGAAACCTACAGGTTTTTGTAAAGAGCGGAAGATTAAAAAGTTTTAAAACAAAATGGCGGCTGGCCTTATAACAGGATATTTGAAAGCAAGGCACTAGTCTCTTACGGTTATACTTGGTACAGAGAGAGCGTGAGCTGAATCAAAGATAGTCTCCGAATTGCAACCGAGCTTAAAGAGGAAAAGAGCCTCCTGGAAAGACAAAAGCAAGGCCAAAGTCACAAAAGATGATGATTCCAAAGTAGTCTTCCTTCCCTTGAGAGGGGAGGGGTTGTTCATTGGCTTGAAAGAAAAGCCTATGAGGAACAAAACTTGCTCTGTTCCCCAACTTCGTAGAAAAAAGGCTAAACTGACTCTGGTTCTTTATAGACTTCCTTAATTATTTGAGTGCGGTGCGTTGCAGATTTGATTAGTTTCCCAATTTTGAAACTAAATTAAACAAATTAGCTCTTTTCTTTTGTTCCATCAGTTCCTCTTTGCTGTACTACATTTTTAGCCATTTAGATCTTCATGACATTTTTTGTGTGATTTTATGGTACAACTAGAAAGACATCATTTGTGCAACATTTGTGTGAAACAATTACAATGATTTCATTTTTATACCATGTAAGCAAGAATTTTTTTTCATACTACTTTTCTGTAATTAGGATTTATCTGTGCCACTTTCGGTAATACCACAATGAGAATGACATCATTTGTGGACACAACTAGAACGACATCGTTTGTGCGACATTTGTGTGAAACAACTATAACGACTTTGTTTGTGCGACGTTTGTTTGAGTAATGGGTTAAATGGGTAATGGGTCAAATGAGTATTTAAAAAATATGGGTGGAGCGGGTTGAGTTTATGGGTTGAAACCTGTGGGTTTTTGTATAAATCAGGAGAATAAAAAGTTTAAAAAAGATGTCAGTCAGCCTTTGAATTATACATTCAATGAAGCGAAGGCACAGTCTCTGAACTGCTGCCGATTCTAAAAATGAAAAGAGCCTCCTGGAAAGACAAAGACACAACCAAAGTCACAGAAGATGATGATTCTTTCATAGTCTTGCTTCCGTCGAGAGAGGAGGGTTTGTTCATTGGATTGAAAGAAGAGCATACAAGGAACCAAAGTTGCTTCTCTCCCCAGCTTCATAGGAAAATGGCTAAACAAACTCCGGCTCATTATAGACTTCCCTAGTTCTTTGAGTGTGGTGCAATGCCGATTTGGTAGTTTCCCAATTTTTAAATTACATTAAACAAATTAGCTATTTTGTTTTGTTCCATAATCTCCTCTTTGTTATACTTGTTTTTTAGTTATTCAGATCTTTTAGGCCATTTTTTATGTGATTGCATGATACAAATAGAAATACATCATTTGTGTGACGTTAATGTTACAGAATTACAAAGATATCGTTTTATACCATGTGAGCAAGAAAAAAACATTTGTCATACTAGTTTTTGTGATTAGGATTTTCCTTTGCCGCTTTTGGTAATGCAACAATTAGAACGATAATATTTGTGTGACACAACTAGAATTACATTGTTTGTACGACGTTTGTTTTAGTAAAAGATTAAAAAAATTAATGGGTCAAATGATTATTTGAAAAATATTGGTCGAGCAGGTTGAGTTTGCGAGTTG
This sequence comes from Rubia yunnanensis, assembly GCA_037428765.1. NCBI lineage: Eukaryota > Viridiplantae > Streptophyta > Magnoliopsida > Gentianales > Rubiaceae > Rubia > Rubia yunnanensis. The sequence goes on from CM075062.1 coordinate 126,560,906, forward strand.
GAATATGCGGATTTTTGTAAAGAGCGGGAGATTAAACATTTTTAAAATGGTGGCCTTTTAATTGGACATTCAAAGTAACAAAGTCACAGAAGAAGATGAGTCTAACGTAGTTTTCCTTCCCTCGAGAGGGGAGGGGTTGTTCATTGGCCGGAAAGAGAAGCATACGGGGAAAAAAGTTGCTTCATTCCCTAGCTTTGTAGGATCAAGGCTAAACCGACTCTGGATCTTTATATACTTCCTTAATTCTTTGAGTGTGGTAGAGAGCATATTTGATTTGTTTCCCAATTTTGAAACTACAATAACCAAATTAGCTCTTTTCTTTTGTTCCATCAGTTCCCCTTTGCTATACTACTCTTTTTAGCTATTTAGATATTCGTGACAATTTTTGTGTGATTTCTTGATACAACTAGAAAGACATTATTTTCGCAACGTTTGTGTGACACAATTACAATTATTTATTTTTTATACCATGTAAACAAGAAGGAAAATATTTTATATAATATTGTTTTGTAATTAGGATTTATTTGTGCCACTTTTGGTAATACCACAATTAGAATGACATCTTTTGTGCGACGTTTGTGTGAAACAACTAGAACGACTTCGTTTGTGCAACGTTTGTTTGAGTAATGGGTTAAATGGGTAACTGGTCAAATAAGTATTTTAAAAATATGGGTCGAACGGGTTGAGTTTGTGGGTTGAAATCTTTAACTTTTTTAAAGACTGGGAGGATAAAAAGTTTAAAAAAGATGTCGGTCATCCTTTTGATTGGACATTCAATGAAGCAAAGGCACTTGAATCAAAGACAGTTTCCGAATTGCAGCCAATCCTAAAGGGGAAAAGAGCCTCCTAGAAAGACAAAGGTACGACCAAAGTCATAGAAGATGCTGATTCAGGCATAGTTCTACTTCCCTCGAGAAGGGCTGTCGGCCTTTTAATTAGACATTCAAAGAAGCAAAGTGACTCAAGATGATGATTCCGACGCAGTCTTCCTTCCCTTGAGAGGGGAGAGGTTGTTCATTGGCTGGAAAGAGAAGCATACGAGGAACAAAAGTTGGTCTGTTCCCGAGCTTCGTAGGAAAAATGCTAAACCAACTCTGGCTCTTTATAGACTTCCTTAGTTATTTGAGTGCGGTGCAGTGCATATTTGATTAGTTTCCCAATTTTAAAACTACATTAAACAAATTAGCTCTTTTCTTTTGTTCCATCAGTTCCCCTTTGCTATACTACCTTTTTTTAGCTATTTAGATCTTCGCGACATTTTTTGTGTGATTTCTTGATACAAATAAAAAGACATCATTTGTGCAACATTTGTGTGACTCAATTACAATGATTTCATTTTTATACCATGTAAGCAAGAAAAAAATATTTTTCCTACTAATTGTTTTTGTAATTAGGATTTACCTGCGCCACTTTTGTTAATACCACAATTAGATGAAATCATTTGTGGAAAAAATTAGAATGGCATAGTTTGTGCGATGTTTGTGTGAAACAAATAGAACTACTTCATTTTTGCGACGTTTGTTTGAGTAATGGATTGAATGGGTAACCGGTCAAATGAGTATTTAAAAAATATGGGTCAAGCGGGTTGTGTTTATGGGTTGAAAACTGTGGGTTTTTGTAGAGATCGTGAGAATAAGAACTTTAAAAAAGATGTTGGTCGGCCCTATAATTGAACATTCAAAGAAGTGAAGGCACCGGTCTCTTGCTGATATACTTCGATCAAAGACAGTCTTCGAACTGCAATCGATCCTAAATAGGAAAAGAGCCTCCTTGATAGATAAAGGCACGACCAAAGTCAGGGAAGAAGATTATTCTAGTATAGTTCTGCTTCCCTCGAGAGGGGAGGGTTTGTTCATTGGATCAAAAGAAGAGCATACGAGGAACCGAAGTTGCTTCTCTCCCCAGCATCATAGGAAAAAGGCTAAACAAACTGTTGCTCATTATAGAATTCCATAATTCTTTGAGTGTGGTGCAGTGCGGATTTGGTTAGCTCCCCAATTTTTAAATTACATTAAACAGATTAGTTCTTTTGTTTTGTTACATCATTACCTCTTTGTTATACTACTTTTTTCAGTTATTCAGATCTTTCAGGCCATATTTGATGTGATTGCACAATACAAATAGAAAGACATCGTTTGTGTGAGGTTCGAGTTACAGAATTACAATAATATCATTTTATACTATGTGAGCAAGAAAAAAACATTTGTCATACTAGTTTTTTGTGATTAGTATTTTTCTTTGCCACTTTTGGTAATGCAACAATTAGAACGACATTATTTTTGTGACGCAACTAGAATTACGTTGTTTGTACGGCGTCTGTTTTAGTAGTAGGTTAAAAAAGTAATGGGTCAAATGATTATTCGAAAAATATTTGTCAAGCAGGTTGAGTTTGCAAGTTGAAACCTACGGGTTTTTGTAAAGAGCGGGAGATTAAAAGGTTTTAAAACAAAATGGCAGTCGGCCTTTTAATTATAAATTCAAAGAAGCATAGTCATAGAAGATGATGATTCCGATGCAGTCTTCCTTCCCTTGAGAGGGGAGAGGTTGTTCATTGGCTCGAAAGAGAAGCATACGAGGAACAAAAGTTGGTCTGTTCCCGAGCTTCATAGGAAAAATGCTAAACCAACTCTGGCTCTTTATAGACTTCCTTAATTCTTTGAGAGTTGTGCAGTGCATATTTGATTAGTTTCCCAATTTTGAAACTACATTAAACAAATTAGCTCTTTTCTTTTTTCCATCAGTTCCCCTTTGCTATACTACCTTTTTAGCTATTTAGATCTTCGTGACATTTTTTGAGTGATTTCTTGATACAGATAGAAAGACATCATTTGTGCAACATTTTTGTGACTCAATTATAATGATTTCATTTTCATACCATGTAAGAAAGGAAAAAATATTTTCCATACTACTTTTTTTTTTAAAATTAGGATTTATGAGCGCCACTTTTGGTAATACCACAATTAGACGACATCATTTGTGGAATAAATTAGAATGGCATCGTTTGTGCAATGTTTGTGTATAACAAATAGAACTACTTTGTTTTGGCGACGTTTGTTTGAGTAATGGGTTCAATGGGTAACCGGTCAAATGAGTATTTAAAAAATATGGGTCGAGCGGGTTGTGTTTATGGGTTGAAACCTGTGGGTTTTTGTAGAGATCGTGAGAATAAAAAATTTAAAAAAGATGTTGGTTGTCCCTATAACTGAACATTCAAATAAGTGAAGGCACCGGTCTCTTGCTGATATACTTCGATCAAAGACAGTCTTCGAACTGCAGCCGATCCTAAAGAGGAAAAGAGCCTCCTGGATAGATAATGGAGCGACCAAAGTCAGAGAATAAGATTATTCTAGTATAGTCTTGCTTCCCTCGAGAGGGGAGGGTTTGTTCATTGGATCGAAAGAAGAGCATACGAGGAGCGAAGTTGCTTCTCTCCCCAGCTTCATAGGAAAAAGGCTAATCAAACTGTTGCTCATTATAGACTTCCATAATTCTTTGAGTGTGGTGCAGTGCCGATTTGGTTAGTTTCCCAATTTTTAAATTACATTCAACGGATTAGCTCTTTTGTTTTGTTACATCATTTCCTCTTTGTTACACTACTTGTTTTAGTTATTCAGATCTGTCATGCCATATTTAATGTGATTGCATGATACAGATAGAAAGACATCATTTGTGTGACGTTCGTGTTACAGAATTACAATAATATCATTTTATACTATGTGAGAAAGAAAAAAACATTTGTCATACTACTTTTTTGTGATTAGGATTTTTCTTTGCCACTTTTGGTAATGCAACAATTAGAAAGACATTATTTGTGTGATGCAACTAGAATTACATTGTTTGTATGGCGTCTGTTTTAGTAATAGATTAAAAAAGTAATGGGTCAAATAATTATTTGAAAAATATTTGTCAAGCAGGTTGAGTTTGCAAGTTGAAACCTGCGGGTTTTTGTAAAGAGCGGGAGATTAATAAGTTTTAAAACAAAATGGTGGTCGGCCTTTTAATTAGACATTAAAAGAAGCAAAGTCATAGAAAATGATGATTCCGACGCAGTCTTCCTTCCCTCGAGAGGGGAGAGGTTGTTCGTTGGCTGGAAAGAGAAGCATACGAGGAACAAAAGTTGCTCTGTTCCAGAGCTTCGTAGGTAAAATGCTAAACCAACTCTGGCTCTTTATAGACTTCCTTAATTCTTTGAGTGAGGTGCAGTGCATATTTGATTAGTTTCCCAATTTTGAAACTACATTAAACAAATTAGCTCTTTTCTTTTGTTCCATCAGTTCGCCTTTGCTATACTACCTTTTTTAGCCATTTAGATCTTCGTGACATTTTTTGTGTGATTTCTTGATACAAATAGAAAGACATCATTTTGTGCAACATTTGTGTGACTCAATTACAATGATTTCATTTTTATACCATGTAAGAAAGAAAAAATATAATTTTCACACTACTTTTTTTTGAAATTAGGATTTATCAGCGCCACTTTTGGTTATACCACAATTAGATGAAATCATTTGTGGAAACAAATTAGAATTCCATCGTTTGTGCGATGTTTGTGTGAAACAAATAGAACTACTTCGTTTTTGCGACGTTTGTTTGAGTAATGGGTTCAATGTGTAACCGGTCAAATAAGTATTTAAAAAATACGAGTCGAGCGGGTTGTGTTTATAGGTTGAAACCTGTGGGTTTTTGTAGAGATCGTGAGAATAATAAATTTAAAAAATATGTTGGTCGGCCTTACAATTGAACACTCAAAGAAGTGAAGGCACCGGTCTCTTGCTAATATACTTCGATCAAAGACAGTCTTCGAACTGCAGTCGATCCTAAACAGGAAAAGAGCCTCCTGGATAGATAAAGGCACGACCAAACTCAGAGAAGAAGATTATTCTAGCATAGTCTTGCTTCCCTCGAGAGGGGAGGGTTTGTTCATTGGATCGAAAGAAGAGCATACGAGGAACCGAAGTTGCTTCTCTCCCCAGCTTCATAGGAAAAAGGCTAAACAAACTGTTGCTCATTATAGACTTCCATAATTCTTTGAGTGTGGTGCAGTTCCGATTTGGTTAGTTTCCTAAATTTTCAATTACATTAAACGGATTAGCTCTTTTGTTTTGTTACATCATTTCCTCTTTGTTATACTACTCGTTTTAGTTATTCAGATCTTTCATGCCATATTTGATGTGATTGCACAATACAAATAGAAAGACATCATTTATGTGACGTTCGTGTTACAGAATTACAATAATATCATTTTATACTATGTGAGCAAGAAAAAAACATTTGTCATACTACTTTTTTGTGATTAGGATTTTTCTTTGCCACTTTTGGTAATGCAACAATTAGAACGACATTATTTTTGTGACGCAACTAGAATTACATTGTTTGTATGGCGTCTTTTTTGTAATAGGTTAAAAAAGTAATGGGTCAAATGAGTATTTGAAAAATATTTGTCAAGCAGGTTGAGTTTGCAAGTTGAAACCTACAGGTTTTTGTAAAGATCGGGAGATTAAAAGGTTTTAAAACAAAATGGTGGTCGGCCTTTTAATTATACATTCAAAGAAACAAAGTCGTAGAAGATGATGATTCCGACGCAGTCTTCCTTCCCGCGAGAGGGGAGAGGTTGTTCATTGGCTGGAAAGAGAAGCATACGAGGAACAAAAGTTGCTCTGTTCCCGAGCTTCGTAGGAAAAATATTATACCAACTCTGGCTCTTTAAAGACATCCTTAATTCTTTGAGTGAGATGCAGTGCATATTTGATTAGTTTCCCAATTTTGAAACTACATTAAACAAATTAGCTCTTTTCTTTTGTTCCATCAGTTCGCCTTTGCTATACTACCTTTTTTAGCTATTTAGATCTTCGTGACATTTTTTGTGTGATTTCTTGATACAAATAGAAAGACATCATTTGTGCAACATTTGTGTGACTCAATTACAATGATTTCATTTTTATACAATGTAAGCAAGATAAAAAATATTTTTCATACTACTTTTTTTTGAAATTAGGATTTATCAGCACCACTTTTGGTAATACCACAATTAGATGAAATCATTTGTGGAAACAAATTAGAATGCCATCGTTTGTGCGTTGTTTGTGTGAAACAAAAAGAACTACTTCGTTTTTGCGACGTTTGTTTGAGTAATGGGTTCAATGTGTAACCGGTCAAATGAGTATTTAAAAAATATGGGTCGAGCGGGTTGTGTTTATGGGTTGAAACCTGTAGGTTTTTGTAGAGATCGTGAGAGTAATAAATTTAAAAAAGATGTTGATCGGCCCTACAATTGAACGCTCAAAGAAGTGAAGGCATCGGTCTCTTGCTAATACACTTCGATCAAAGACAGTCTTCGAACTGCAGCCGATCCTAAAGAGAAAAGAGCCTCCTGGATAGATAAAGGCATGACCAAAGTCAGAGAAGAAGATTATTCTAGCATAGTCTTCCTTCCCTCGAGCGGGGAGGGTTTGTTCATTGGATCGAAAGAAGAGCATACGAGGAACCGAAGTTGCTTCTCTCCCCAGCTTCATAGGAAAAAGGCTAAACAAACTGTTGCTCATTATACACTTCCGTAATTCTTTGAGTGTGGTGCAGTGCCGATTTGGTTAGTTTCCCAAATTTTAAATTACATTAAACGGATTAGCTCTTTTGTTTTGTTACATCATTTCCTCTTTGTTATACTACTTGTTTTAGTTATTCAGATCTTTCATGCCATATTTGATGTGATTGCACAATACAAATAGAAAGACATCATTTGTGTGACGTTCATGTTACAGAATTACAATAATATCATTTTATACTATGTGAGCAAGAAAAAAACATTTGTCATACTACTTTTTTGTGATTAGAATTTTTGTTTTCCACTTTTGGTAATGCAACAATTAGAACGACATTATTTGTGTGACGCAACTAGAATTACATTGTTTGTACGGCATCTGTTTCAGTAATAGGTTAAAAAAGTAATGGGTCAAATGATTATTCGAAAAATATTTGTCAAGCAGGTTGAGTTTGCTAGTTGAAACCTGCGGGTTTTTGTAAAGAGCGGGAGAATAAAAAGTTTTGAAACAAAATGACGGTCGGCCTTTTAATTAGACATTCAAAGAAGCAAAGTCATAGAAGATGATGATTCTGACGTAGTCTTCCTTCCCTCGAGAGGGGAGAGGTTGTTCATTGGCTGGAAAGAGAAGCATACGAGGAACAAAAATTGGTCTGTTCCCGAGCTTCGTAGGAAATATGCTAAACCAACTCTGGCTCTTTATAGACTTCCCTAATTCTTTGAGTGCGGTGCGGTGCATATTTGACTAGTTTCCCAATTTTTAAACTACATTAAACAAATTAGCTCTTTTCTTTTGTTCCATCAGTTCCCCTTTGATATACTACCTTTTTTAGCTATTTAGATCTTCGTGACATTTTTTGTGTTATTTCATCATACAAATAGAAAGACATCATTTGTGCAACATTTGTGTGACTCAATTACAATGATTTCATTTTTATACCATGTAAGCAAGAAAAAAAAAAATTTCATACTACTTTTTTTTGTAACTAGGATTTATCAGCACCACTTTTGGTAATTCCACAATTAGATGACATCATTTGTGCAAAAAAAATTAGAATGGCATCGTTTGTGCGATGTTTGTGTGAAACAAATAGAACTACTTCGTTTTTGCGACGTTTGTTTGAGTAATTGGTTCAATGGGTAACCGGTCAAATGAGTAATTAAACAATATGGGTCAAGCAGGTTGTGTTTATGGGTTGAAACCTGTGGGTTTTTGTAGAGATTGTGAGAATAAAATATTTAAAAAATATGCTGGTCAGCCCTATAATTGAACACTCAAAGAAGTGAAGGCACCGGTCTCTTGCTGATATACTTCGATCAAAGACAGTCTTCGAACTGCAGCCGATCCTAAAGAGAAAAAGAGCCTCCTGGATAGATAAAGGCATGACCAAAGTCAGAGAAGAAGATTATTCTAGCATAGTCTTCCTTCCCTCGAGCGGGGAGGGTTTGTTCATTGGATCGAAAGAAGAGCATACGAGGAACCGAAGTTGCTTCTCTCCCCAGCTTCATAGGAAAAAGGCTAAACAAACTGTTGCTCATTATACACTTCCGTAATTCTTTGAGTGTGGTGCAGTGCCGATTTGGTTAGTTTCCCAAATTTTAAATTACATTAAACGGATTAGCTCTTTTGTTTTGTTACATCATTTCCTCTTTGTTATACTACTTGTTTTAGTTATTCAGATCTTTCATGCCATATTTGATGTGATTGCACAATACAAATAGAAAGACATCATTTGTGTGACGTTCATGTTACAGAATTACAATAATATCATTTTATACTATGTGAGCAAGAAAAAAACATTTGTCATACTACTTTTTTGTGATTAGAATTTTTGTTTTCCACTTTTGGTAATGCAACAATTAGAACGACATTATTTGTGTGACGAAACTAGAATTACATTGTTTGCACGGCGTCTGTTTTAGTAATAGGTTAAAAAAGTAATGGGTCAAATGATTATTCGAAAAATATTTGTCAAGCTGGTTGAGTTTGCAAGTTGAAACGTGCGGGTTTTTATAAAGAGCGGGAGATTAAAAATATTTAAAACAAAATGGCGGTCGGCCTTTTGATTAGACATTCAAAGAAGCAAAGTCATAGTAGATGATGATTCCGACGCAGTCTTCCTTCCCTCGAGAGGGCAGAGGTTGTTCATTGGCTGGAAAGAGAAGCATACGAGGAACAAAAGTTGCTCTATTCCCGAGCTTCGTAGGAAAAATGCTAAACCAACTCTGGCTCTTTATAGACTTCCTTAATTCTTTGAGTGCGGTGCAGTGCATATTTGATTAGCTTCCCAATTTTGAAACTACATTAAACAAATTAGCTCTTTTCTTTTGTTCCATCAGTTCCCCTTTGATATACTACCTTTTTTAGCTATTTAGATCTTCGTGACATTTTTTGTGTGATTTCATCATACAAATAGAAAGACATCATTTGTGCAACATTTGTGTGACTCAATTACAATGATTTCATTTTTATACCATGTAAGCAAGGAAAAAATATTTTTCATACTACTTTTTTTTTGTAATTAGGATTGATCAGCGCCACTTTTGGTAATACCACAATTAGATGACATCATTTGTGGAAAAAATTAGAATGGCATCGTTTGTGCAATGTTTGTGTGAAACAAATAGAACTACTTCTTTTTTGCGACGTTTGTTTGAGTAATGGGTTCAATGTGTAACCGGTCAAATGGGTATTTAAACAATATGGGTCAAGCAGGTTGTGTTTATGGGTTGAAACCTTTGGGTTTTTATAGAGATCGTGAGAATAAAAAATATAAAAAAGATGTAGGTTGGCCCTAAAATTGAACATTCAAAGAAGTGAAGGCACCGGTCTCTTGCTGATATACTTCGATCAAAGACAGTCTTCGAACTGCAGTCGATCCTAAACAGGAAAAGAGCCTCCTGGATAGATAAAGGCACGACCAAAGTCAGAGAAGAAGATTATTCTAGCATAGTCTTGCTTCCCTCGAGAGGGGAGGGTTTATTCATTGGATCGAAAGAAGAGCATACGAGGAACCGAAGTTGCTTCTCTCCCCAGCTTCATAGGAAAAAGGCTAAACAAACTATTGCTCATTATAGACTTCCATAATTCTTTGAGTGTGGTGCAGTGCTGATTTGGTTAGTTTCCCAATTTTTAAATTACATTAAACGGATTAGCTCTTTTGTTTTGTCTTTGAGTGTGGTGCAGTCTCTTTGTTATACTACTTTTTTTAGTTATTCAGATCTTTCATGCCACATTTGATGTGATTGCATGATACAAATTGAAAGACATCATTTGTGTGACGTTCGTGTTACAGAATTACAATAATATCATTTTATACTATGTGAGCCAGAAAAAAGCATTTGTCATAATACTTTTTTGTGATTAGGATTTTTCTTTGCCACTTTTGCTAATGCAACAATTAGAACGACATTATTTGTGTGATGCAACTAGAATTACATTGTTTGTACGGCGTATGTTTTAGTAATTGGTTAAAAATGTAATGGGTCAAATGATTATTCGAAAAATATTTGTCAAGCAGGTTGAGTTTGCAAGTTGAAACTTGCGGGTTTTTGTAAAGAGCGGGAGATTAAAAAGTTTTAAAAAAAAATGGCGGTCAGCCTTTTAATTAGACATTCAAAGAAGCAAAGTCATAGAACATGATGATTCCGACGCAGTATTCCTTCCCTCGAGAGGGGAGAGGTTGTTCATTGGCAGGAAAGAGAAGCATACGAGGAACAAAAGTTGCTCTGTTCCCGAGCTTCGTAGGAAAAATGCTAAACCAACTCTGGCTCTTTATAGACTTCCTTAATTCTTCGAGTGCGGTACAGTGCATATTTGATTAGTTTCCCAATTTTGAAACTACATTAAACAAATTAGCTCTTTTCTTTTGTTCCACCAGTTCGCCTTTGCTATACTACCTTTTTTAGCTATTTAGATCTTCGTGACATTTTTTGTGTGATTTCTTGATACAAATAGAAAAACATCATTTGTACAACATTTGTGGGACTCAATTACAATGATTTCATTTTTATACCATGTAAGCAAGGAAAAAATATTTTATATACTAATTTTTTTTTGTAATTAGGATTTATCAGCGCCACTTTTGTAATACCACAATTAGATGACATCATTTGTGGAAAAAATTAGAATGGCATCATTTGTGCAGTGTTTGTGTGAAACAAATAGAACTACTTCGTTTTTGCGACGTTTATTTGAGTAATGGGTTCAATGGGTAACCGGTCAAATGAGAATTCAAAAAATATGGGTTGAGCGGGTTGTGTTTATGGGTTGAAACCTTTGGGTTTTTGTAGAGGTTGTGAGTATAAAAAATTTAAAAAAGATGTTGGTCGAACCTATAATTGAACATTCAAAGAAAGGAAGGCACCGGTCTCTTGCTGATATACTTCGATCAAAGATAGTCTTCGAACTGCTTCCGATCCTAAAGAGGAAAAGAGCCTCCTGGATAGATAAAGGCACGACCAAAGTCAGAGAAGAAGATTATTCTAGCATAGTCTTTTTTCCCTTGAGAGGGGAGGGTTTGTTCATTGGATCGAAAGAAGAGCATACGAGGAACCGAAGTTTCTTCTCTCCCCAGCTTCATAGGAAAAAGGCAAAACAAACTGTGGCTCATTATAGACTTCCATAATTCTTTGAGTGTGGTGCAGTGCCGATTTGGTTAGTTTCCCAATTTTTAAATTACATTAAACAGATTAGCTCTTTTGTTTTGTTACATCATTTCCTCTTTGTTATACTACTTTTTTTAGTTATTCAGATCTTTCATGCCATATTTGATGTGATTGCATGATACAAATAAAAAGACATCATTTGTGTGACGTTCATGTTACAGAATTACAATAATATCATTTTATACTATGTGAGCCAGAAAAAAGCATTTGTCATACTACTTTTTTGTGATCAGGATTTTTCTTTGCCACTTTTGGTAATGCAACAATTAGAACGACATTATTTGTGTGACGCAACTAGAATTACATTGTTTGTACGACGTCTGTTTTAGTAATAGGTTAAAAAAAAGTAATGGGTCAAATTATTATTTGAAAAATATTTGTCAAGCAGGTTGAGTTTGTAAATTGAAACCTTCGGTTTTTGTAAAAAGCGGGAGATTAAAAAGTTTTAAAACAAAATGGCGTTCGGCCTTTTAATTAGACATTCAAAGAAGCAAAGTCATACAAGATGATTATTCCGACGTAGTCTTCCTTCCCTCGAGAGGGGAGAGGTTGTTCATTGGCTGGAAAGAGAAGCATACGAGGAACAAAAGTTGCTCTGTTCCCAAGCTTCGTAGGAAAAATTCTAAACCAACTTTGGTTGTTTATAGACTTCCTTAATTCTTTGAGTGTGGTACAGTGCATATTTGATTAGTTTCCCAATTTTGAAACTACATTAAACAAATTAGCTCTTTTCTTTTGTTCCATCAGTTCTCCTTTGCTATACTACCTTTCTTAGCAATTTAGATCTTCGTGACATTTTTTGTGTGATTTCTTGAGACAAATATAAAAGACATCATTTGTGCAACATTTGTGTGACTCAATTACAATGATTTCATTTTTATACCATGTAAGCAAGAAAAAAAAATTTTCATACAACTTTTTTTTGTAATTAGGATTTATCAGTGCCACTTTTGGTAATACCACAATTAGATGACATCATTTGTGGAAAAAATTAGAATGGCATCGTTTGCGTGATGTTTGTGTGAAACAAATAGAACTACTTCGTTTTTGCGACGTTTGTTTGAGTAATGGGTTCAATGGGTAACCGGTCAAATGAGTATTTAAAAAATGAGGGTTGAGCGGGTTGTGTTTATGGGTTGAAACCTGTGGGTTTTTGTAGAGATCGTGAGAGTAAAAACTTTTAAAAAGATGTTGGTTGGCCTTGTAATTGAACATTCAAAGAAGTGAAGGCACCGGTCTCTTGCTGATATACTTCAATAAAATACAGTCTTCGAACTGCAACCGATCCTAAAGAGGAAAAGAGCCTCCTGGATAGATAAAGGCACGACCAAAGTCAGAGAAGAAGATTTTTCTAGCATAGTCTTGCTTCCCCCAAGAGGGGAGGGTTTGTTCATTGGATCAAAAGAAGAGCATACGAGGAACCGAAGTTGCTTCTCTCCCCAGCTTCACAGGAAAAAGGCTAAACAAACCGTGGCTCATTATAGACTTCCATAAATCTTTGAGTGTGGTGCAGTGCCGATTTGGTTAGTTTCCCAAATTTTAAATTACATTAAACATATTAGCTCTTTTGTTTTGTTACATCATTTCTTCTTTGTTATACTACTTTTTTTTATTTATTCAGATCTTTCATGCCATATTTGATGTGATTCCATGATACAAATAGAAAGAAATCATTCGGGTGACGTTCGTGTTACAGAATTACAATAATATCATTTTATACTATGTGAGCAAGAAAAAAACATTTGTCATACCGCTTTTTTGTGATTAGGATTTTTCTTTGCCACTTTTGGTAATGCAAAAATTAGAACGACATTATTTGTGTGACCCAACTAGAATTACATTGTTTGTACGGCGTCTGTTTTAGTAATAGGTTAAAAAAGTAATGGATCAAATGATTTTTTGAAAAATATTTGTCAAGCAGGTTGAGTTTGCAAATTGAAACCTGGGGGTTATTGTAAAGAGCGGGAGATTAAAAAGTTTTAAAACAAAATGGTGTTCGGCCATTTAATTAGACATTCAAAGAAGCAAATTTATAGAAGATGATGATTCCGACGCAGTCTTCCTTCCCTTGAGAGGGGAGAGGTTGTTCATTGGCTGGAAAGAGAAGCATATGAGGAACAAAAGTTGCTCTGTTCCCGAGCTTCGTAGGAAAAATGCTAAACCAACTCTGGCTCTTTATAGACTTCCTTAATTCTTTGAGTGCGGTGCAGTGCATATTTGATTAGTGTCCCAATTTTGAAACTACATTAAACAAATTAGCTCTTTTCATTTATTCTATCAGTTCCCCTTTGCTTTACTACCTTTTTTTAGCTATTTAGATCTTCGCGACATTTTTTATGTGATTTCTTGATACAAATAGAAAGAAATCATTTGTGCAACATTTGTGTGACTCAATTACAATGATTTCATTTTTGTACCATGTAAGCAAGAAATAAAATATTTTTCATACTACTTTTTTTTTGTAATTAGGATTTATCAGCACCACTTTTGGTAATACCAGAATTAGACGACATCATTTTTGGAAAAAATTAGAATGTCATCGTTTGTGCGATGTTTGTGTGAAACAAATAGAACAACTTCATTTTTGCAACGTTTGTTTGAGTAATGGGTTCAATGGGTAACCGGTCAGATGAGTATTTAAAAAATATGGGTCGAGCGGGTTGTGTTTATGGGTTGAAACCTGTGGGTTTTTGTAGAGATCATGAGAATAAAAATTTTAAAAAAGATGTTGGTCGGCCCTATAATTGAACATTCAAAGAAGTGAAGGCACCGGTCTCTTGCTGATATACTTCGATCAAAGACAGCCTTCGAACTGCAGCCAATCCTAAAGAGGAAAAGAACCTCATGGATAGAGAAAGGCACGACCAAAGTCACATAAGACAATGATTCTAGCATAGTCTTGCTTCCCTCGAGAGGAGAGGGTTTGTTCATTGGATAGAAAGAAGAGCATACGAGGAACCGAAGTTGCTTCTCTCCCCAGCTTCATAGGAAAAAGGCTAAACAAACTGTGGCTCATTATAGATTTCCATAATTCTTTGAGTGTGGTGCAGTGCCGATTTGGTTAGTTTCCCAATTTTTAAATTACATTAAACATATTAGCTCTTTTGTTTTGTTACATCACTTCCTCTTTGTTATACTACTTTTTTTAGTTATTCAGATCTTTCATGCCATATTTGATGTGATTGCACGATACAAATAGAAAGACATCATTTGTGTGATGTTCGTGTTACAGAATTACAATAATATCATTTTATACTATGTGAGCTAGAAAAAAACATTTGTCATACTACTTTTTTGTGATTAGGATTTTTCTTTGCCACTTTTGGTAATGCAACAATTAGAACGACATTATTTGTGTGACGCAACTAGAATTACATTGTTTGTAAGACGTCTGTTTTAGTAATAGGTTAAAAAATTAATGGGTCAAATGATTATTTGAAAAATATTTGTCAAGCAGGTTGAGTTTGCAAGTTGAAACCTATGGGTTTCTGTAAAGAGCGGGAGATTAAAAAGTTTTAAAACAAAATGGCGGTCGGCCTTTTAGTTAGACAATAAAAGAAGCAAAGTCATAGAAGATGATGATTCCGACGCAGTCTTCCTTCCCTCGAGAGGGGAGAGGTTGTTCATTGGCTTGAACGAGAAGCATACGAGGAACAAAAGTTGCTCTGTTCTTGAGCTTTGTAGGAAAAATGCTAAACCAACTCTGGCTTTAATTCTTTGAGTGCGGTGCAGTACATATTTGATTAGTTTCCAAATTTTGAAACTACATTAAACAAATTAGCTCATTTCTTTTGTTCCATCAGTTCCCCTTTGCTATACTACCTTTGTTAGCTATTTAGATCTTTGTAACATTTTTTGTGTGATTTCTTGATACAAATAGAAAGACATCATTTGTGCAACATTTGTGCGACTCAATTACAATGATTTAATTTTTATACCATGAAAGCAAGAAAAAAAAGTATTTTTCATACTACTTTTTTTTGTAATTAGGATTTATCAGCGCAACTTTTGGTAATACCACAATTAGATGACATAATTTGTGGAAAAAATTAGAATGGCATCGTTTGTACGATGTTTGTGTGAAACAAATAGAACTACTTAGTTTTTGTGACGTTTGTTTGAGTAATGGGTTCAATGGGTAACCGGTCAAATGAGTATTTAAAAAATAAGGGTCGAACGGGTTGTGTTTATGGGTTGAAACCTGTGGGTTTTTGTAGAGATCGTGAGAGTAAAAACTTTTAAAAAGATGTTGGTCGGCCCTATAATTGAACAATCAAAGAAGTGAAGGCACCGGTCTCTTGCTGATATACTTAAATCAATGCAGTCTTCGAACTGCAACCGATACTAAAGAGGAAAAGAGCCTCCCGGATAGATAAAGGCACGACCAAAGTCAGAGAAGAAGATTATTCTAGCATAGTCTTGCTTCCCTCGAGAGGGGAGGGTTTATTCATTGGATCGAAAGAAGAGCATACGAGGAACCGAAGTTGCTTCTCTCCCCAGCTTCATAGGAAAAAGGCTAAACAAACTGTTGCTCATTATAGACTTACATAATTCTTTGAGTGTGGTGCAGTGCTGATTTGGTTAGTTTCCCAATTTTTAAATTACATTAAACGGATTAGCTCTTTTGTTTTGTTACATCATTTCCTCTTTGTTATACTACTTTTTTTAGTTATTCAGATCTTTCATGCCACATTTGATGTGATTGCATGATACAAATTGAAAGACATCATTTGTGTGACGTTCGTGTTACAGAATTACAATAATATCATTTTATACTATGTGAGCCAGAAAAAAGCATTTGTCATAATACTTTTTTGTGATTAGGATTTTTCTTTGCCACTTTTGGTAATGCAACAATTAGAACGACATTAGTTTTGTGATGCAACTAGAATTACATTGTTTGTACGGCGTATGTTTTTGTAATTGGTTAAAAATGTAATGGGTCCAATGATTATTCGAAAAATATTTGTCAAGCAGGTTGAGTTTGCAAGTTGAAACCTGCGGGTTTTTGTAAAGAGCGGGAGATTAAAAAGTTTTAAAACAAAATGGAGGTCGGCCATTTAATTAGACATTCAAAGAAGCAAATTCATAGAACATGATGATTCCGACGCAGTCTTCCTTCCCTCGAGAGGGGAGAGGTTGTTCATTGGCTAGAAAGAGAAGCATACGAGGAACAAAAATTGCTCTGTTCATGAGCTTCGTAGGAAAAATACTAAACCAACTCTGGCTCTTTATAGACTCCCTTAATTCTTTGAGTGCGGTGCAGTGCATATTTGATTAGTTTCCCAATTTTGGAACTACATTAAACAAATTAGCTCTTTTCTTTTGTTCCATCAGTTCCTCTTTGCTATACTACCTTTTTTAGCTATTTAAATCTTCGTGACATTTTTTGTGTGATTTCTTGATACAAAGAGAAAGAAATCATTTGTGCAACATTTGTGTGACTCAATTACAATGATTTCATTTTTGTACCATGTAAGCAAGAAATAAAATATTTTTCAAACTACTTTTTTTTTGTAATTAGGATTTATCAGCACCACTTTTGGTAATACCAGAATTAGACGACATCATTTTTGGAAAAAATTAGAATGTCATCGTTTGTGCGATGTTTGTGTGAAACAAATAGAACAACTTCATTTTTGCAACGTTTGTTCGAGTAATGGGTTCAATGGGTAACCGGTCAGATGAGTATTTAAAAAATATGGGTCGAGCGGGTTGTGTTTATTGGTTGAAACCTGTGGGTTTTTGTAGAGATCATGAGAATAAAAAATTTAAAAAAGATGTTGGTCGGCCCTATAATTGAACATTCAAAGAAGTGAAGGCACCGGTCTCTTGCTGATATACTTCGATCAAAGACAGCCTCCGAACTGCAGCCAATCCTAAAGAGGAAAAGAACCTCATGGATAGATAAAGGCACGACCAAAGTCACATAAGACAATGATTCTAGCATAGTCTTGCTTCCCTCGAGAGGAGAGGGTTTGTTCATTGGATAGAAAGAAGAGCATACGAGGAACCGAAGTTGCTTCTCTCCCCAGCTTCATAGGAAAAAGGCTAAACAAACTGTGGCTCATTATAGACTTCCATAATTCTTTGAGTGTGGTGCAGTGCCGATTTGGTTAGTTTCCCAATTTTTAAATTACATTAAACATATTAGCTCTTTTGTTTTGTTACATCACTTCCTCTTTGTTATACTACTTTTTTTAGTTATTCAGATCTTTCATGCCATATTTGATGTGATTGCACGATACAAATAGAAAGACATCATTTGTGTGATGTTCGTGTTACAGAATTACAATAATATCATTTTATACTATGTGAGCTAGAAAAAAACATTTGTCATACTACTTTTTTGTGATTAGGATTTTTCTTTGCCACTTTTGGTAATGCAACAATTAGAACGACATTATTTGTGTGACGCAACTAGAATTACATTGTTTGTAAGACGTCTGTTTTAGTAATAGGTTAAAAAATTAATGGGTCAAATGATTATTTGAAAAATATTTGTCAAGCAGGTTGAGTTTGCAAGTTGAAACCTATGGGTTTCTGTAAAGAGCGGGAGATTAAAAAGTTTTAAAACAAAATGGCGGTCAGCCTTTTAGTTAGACAATAAAAGAAGCAAAGTCATAGAAGATGATGATTCCGACGCAGTCTTCCTTCCCTCGAGAGGGGAGAGGTTGTTCATTGGCTTGAACGAGAAGCATACGAGGAACAAAAGTTGCTCTGTTCCTGAGCTTTGTAGGAAAAATGCTAAACCAACTCTGGCTTTAATTCTTTGAGTGCGGTGCAGTACATATTTGATTAGTTTCCAAATTTTGAAACTACATTAAACAAATTAGCTCATTTCTTTTGTTCCATCAGTTCCCCTTTGCTATACTACCTTTGTTAGCTATTTAGATCTTTGTGACATTTTTTGTGTGATTTCTTGATACAAATAGAAAGACATCATTTGTGCAACATTTGTGCGACTCAATTACAATGATTTAATTTTTATACCATGTAAGCAAGAAAAAAAAGTATTTTTCATACTACTTTTTTTTGTAATTAGGATTTATCAGCGCAACTTTTGGTAATACCACAATTAGATGACATAATTTGTGGAAAAAATTAGAATGGCATCGTTTGTTCGATGTTTGTGTGAAACAAATAGAACTACTTAGTTTTTGTGACGTTTGTTTGAGTAATGGGTTCAATGGGTAACCGGTCAAATGAGTATTTAAAAAATAAGGGTCGAGCGGGTTGTGTTTATGGGTTGAAACCTGTGGGTTTTTGTAGAGATCGTGAGAGTAAAAACTTTTAAAAAGATGTTGGTCGGCCCTATAATTGAACAATCAAAGAAGTGAAGGCACCGGTCTCTTGCTGATATACTTAAATCAATACAGTCTTCGAACTGCAACCGATACTAAAGAGGAAAGGAGCCTCCCGGATAGATAAAGGCACGACCAAAGTCAGAGAAGAAGATTATTCTAGCATAGTCTTGCTTCCCTCGAGAGGGGAGGGTTTATTCATTGGATCGAAAGAAGAGCATACGAGGAACCGAAGTTGCTTCTCTCCCCAGCTTCATAGGAAAAAGGCTAAACAAACTGTTGCTCATTATAGACTTACATAATTCTTTGAGTGTGGTGCAGTGCTGATTTGGTTAGTTTCCCAAATTTTAAATTACATTAAACGGATTAGCTCTTTTGTTTTGTTACATCATTTCCTCTTTGTTATACTACTTTTTTTAGTTATTCAGATCTTTCATGCCACATTTGATGTGATTGCATGATACAAATTGAAAGACATCATTTGTGTGACGTTCGTGTTACAGAATTACAATAATATCATTTTATACTATGTGAGCCAGAAAAAAGCATTTGTCATAATACTTTTTTGTGATTAGGATTTTTCTTTGCCACTTTTGGTAATGCAACAATTAGAACGACATTATTTGTGTGATGCAACTAGAATTACATTGTTTGTACGGCGTATGTTTTTGTAATTGGTTAAAAATGTAATGGGTCAAATGATTATTCGAAAAATATTTGTCAAGCAGGTTGAGTTTGCAAGTTGAAACCTGCGGGTTTTTGTAAAGAGCGGGAGATTAAAAAGTTTTAAAACAAAATGGAGGTCGGCCATTTAATTAGACATTCAAAGAAGCAAATTCATAGAACATGATGATTCCGACGCAGTCTTCCTTCCCTCGAGAGGGGAGAGGTTGTTCATTGGCTAGAAAGAGAAGCATACGAGGAACAAAAATTGCTCTGTTCATGAGCTTCGTAGGAAAAATACTAAACCAACTCTGGCTCTTTATAGACTCCCTTAATTCTTTGAGTGCGGTGCAGTGCATATTTGATTAGTTTCCCAATTTTGGAACTACATTAAACAAATTAGCTCTTTTCTTTTGTTCCATCAGTTCCTCTTTGCTATACTACCTTTTTTAGCTATTTAAATCTTCGTGACATTTTTTGTGTGATTTCTTGATACAAAGAGAAAGAAATCATTTGTGCAACATTTGTGTGACTCAATTACCATGATTTCATTTTTATACCATCTAAGCAAGAAAAAAAATATTTTTCATACTACTTTATTTTGTAATTAGGATTTATCAGCACCACTTTTGGTAATACCACAATTAGATGACATCATTTGTGGAAAAAATTGGAATGGCATCATTTGTGCGATGTTTTTGTGAAACAAATAGAACTACATTTTTGCGACGTTTGTTTGAGTAATCGGTTCAATGGGTAACCGGTCAAATAAGTATTCAAAAAATATGGGTCGAGCGGGTTGTGTTAATGGGTTGAAACCTGTGGATTTTTGTAGAGATCGTGAGAATGAAACATTTTAAAAAGATGTTGGTTGGCCCTATAATTGAACATTCAAGAGGTGAAGGCACCGGTCTCTTGCTGATATACTTCGACCAAAGACAGTCTTCGAACTGCAGCCGATCCTAAAGAGGAAAAGAGCCTCCTGGATAGATAAAGGCACGACCAAAGTCAGAGAAGAAGATTATTCTAGCATAGTCTTGCTTCCCTTGAGGGGGAGGGTTTGTTCATTGGATCGAAAGAAGAGCATACGAGGAACCGAAGTTGCTTCTCTCCCCAGTTTCAAAGGAAAAAGGCTAAACAAACCATGGCTCATTATAGACTTCCATAAATCTTTGAGTGTGGTGCAGTGCCAATTTCGTTAGTTTCCCAATTTTTAAATTACATTAAACAGATTAGCTCTTTTGTTTTGTTACATCATTTCCTCTTTGTTATACTACTTTTTTTAGTTATTCAGATCTTTCATGCCATATTTGATGTGATTCCATGATACAAATAGAAAGACATCATTTGTTTGACGTTCGTGTTATAGAATTACAATAATATCATTTTATACTATGTGAGCAAGAAAAAAACATTTGTCATACCGCTTTTTTGTGATTAGGATATTCCTTTGCCACTTTTGGTAATGCAAGAATTAGAACGACATTATTTGTGTGACGTGACTAGAATTACATTGTTTGTACGACGTCTATTTTAGTAATAGGTTAAAAAAAGTAATGGGTTAAATGAATATTTGAAAAATATTTGTCAAGCAGGTTGAGTTTGCAAGTTGAAACCTGCGGGTTTTTGTAAAGAGCGGGAGATTAAAAACTTTTAAAACAAAATGGTGTTCGGCCATTTAATTAGACATTCAAAGAAGCAAATTCATAGAAGATGATGATTCCGACACATTCTTCCTTCCCTCGAGAGGGGAGAGGTTGTTCATTGGCAGGAAAGAGAAGCATACGAGGAACAAAAATTGCTCCGTTCCCGAGCTTCGTAGGAAAAATACTAAACCAACTCTGGCTCTTTATAGACTTCCTTAATTCTTTGAGTGCGGTGCAGTGCATATTTGATTAGTTTCCCAATTTTGAAACTACATTAAACAAATTAGCTCTTTTCTTTTGTTCCATCAGTTCCCCTTTGCTATACTACCTTTGTTAGCTATTTAGATCTTCGTGACATTTTTTGTGTGATTTCTTGATACAAATATAAAGACATCATTTGTGCAACATTTGTGTGACTCAATTACAATGATTTCATTTTTATACCATGTAAGCACGAAAAAAAATATTTTTCATACTACATTTTTTTGTAATTAGGATTTATTAGCGCCACTTTTGGTAATACCACAATTAGATGACATCATTTGTGGAAAAAATGATAATGGCATCGTTTGTGGATGTTTGTGTGTAACAAATAGAACTACTTCATTTTTGTGATGTTTGTTTGAGTAATGGGTTCAATGGGTAACCGGTCAAATGAGTATTTAAAAAATAAGGGTCGAGCGGGTTGTGTTTATGGGTTGAAACCTGTGGGTTTTTGTAGAGATCGTGAAAGTAAAAACTTTTTCAAATATGTTGGTGGGCCCTATAATTGAACATTCAAAGAAGTGAAGGCACCGGTCTCTTGCTGATATACTTCAATCAAATACAGTTTTTGAACTGCAACCGATACTAAAGAGGAAAAGAGCCTCCTGGATAGATAAAGGCACGACCAAAGTCGGGGAAGAAGATTATCCTAGCATAGTCTTGCTTCCCTCGAGAGGGGAGGGTTTTTTCACTGGATCGAAAGAAGAGCATACGAGGAACCGAGGTTGCCTCTCTCCCCAGCTTCATAGGAAAAAGGCTAAACAAACTGTGGCTCATTATAGACTTCCATAATTCTTTGAGTGTGGTGTAGTGCCGATTTGGTTAGTTTCCCAATTTTTAAATTACATTTAACAGATTAGCTCTTTTGTTTTGTTACATCATTTCCTCTTGGTTATACTACTTTTTTTTTAGTTATTCAGATCTTTCATGCCATATTTGATGTGATTGCATGATACAAATAGAAAGACATCATTTGTGTGACGTTCGTGTTAGAGAATTACAATAATATCATTTTATACTATGTGAGCAAGAAAAAAAAATTTGTCATACTACTTTTTTGTGATTAGGAATTTTCTTTGCCACTTTTGGTAATGCAACAATTAGAACGACATTATTTGTGTGATGCAACTAGAATTACATTGTTTGTACGGCGTCTATTTTAATAATAGGTTAAAAAAGTAATGGGTCAAATTATTATTTGAAAAATATTTGTCAAGCAGGTTGAGTTTGCAAATTGAAACCTGCGGGTATTTGTAAAGAGCGGGAGATTAAAAAGTTTTAAAACAAAATGGCGTTCGACCTTTTAATTAGACATTCAAAGAAGCAAAGTCATACAAGATGATTATTCCGACGCAGTCTTCCTTCCCTCGAGAGGGGAGAGGTTGTTCATTGGTTGGAAAGAGAAGCATACGAGGAACAAAAGTTGCTCTGCTCCCAAGCTTCGTAGGAAAAATGCTAAACCAACTCTGGCTCTTTATAGACTTCCTTAATTCTTTGAGTGTGGTGCAGTGCATATTTGATTAGTTTCACAATTTTGAAACTACATTAAACAAATTAGCTCTTTTCTTTTGTTCAATCAGTTCCCCTTTGCTATACTACCTTTTTTAGCTATTTAGATCTTCGTGACATTTTTTGTGTGATTTCTTGATACAAATAGAACGACATCATTTGTGCAACATTTGTGTGACTCAATTACAATGATTTCATTTTTATACCATGTAAGCAAGGGAAAAAAATTTCATACTACTTTTTTTTGTAATTTGGATTTATCAGCGCCACTTTTGGTAATACCACAATTAGATGACATAATTTGTAGACAAAATTAGAATGGCATCGTTTGTGCGATGTTTGTGTGAAACAAATAGAACCACTTAGTTTTTGTGACGTATGTTTGAGTAATGGGTTAAATGGGTAACCGGTCAAATGAGTATTTAAAAAATAGGGGTCAAGGGGGTTGTGTTTATGGGTTGAAACCTGTGGGTTTTTGTAGAGATCGTGAGAGTAAAAACTTTTAAAAAGATGTTGGTCGGCCCTATAATTGAACATTCAAAGAAGTGAAGGCACCGGTCTCTTGCTGATATACTTCAATCAAATACAGTCTTCGAACTGCAACCGATCCTAAAGAGGAAAAGAGCCTCCTGGATAGATAAAGGCACGACCAAAGTCAGAGAAGAAGATTATTCTAGCATAGTCTTGCTTCCCCCGAGAGGGGAGGGTTTGTTCATTGGATCAAAAGAAGAGCATACGAGGAACCAAAGTTGTTTCTCTCCCCTGCTTCACAGGAAAAAGGCTAAACAAACTGTGGCTCATTATGGACTTCCATAATTCTTTGAGTGTGGTGCAGTGCCGATTTGGTTAGTTTCCCAATTTTTAAATTACATTAAACAGATTAGCTCTTTTGTTTTGTTACATCATTTCCTCTTTGTTATACTACTTTTTTTAGTTATTCAGATCTTTCATGCCATATTTGATCTGATTGAATGATACAAATAGAAAGACATCATTTGTGTGACGTTCGTGTTACAGAATTACAATAATATCATTTTATACTATGTGAGCAATAAAAACACATTTGTCATACTATGTTTTTGTGATTAGGAATTTTCTTTGCCACTTTTGGTAATGCAAGAATTAGAACGACATTATTTGTGTGACACAACTACAATTACATTGTTTGTACAATGTCTGTTTTAGTAATAGGTTAAAAAAGTAATGGGTCAAATGATTATTTGAAAAATATTTGTCAAGCAGGTTGAGTTTGCAAATTGAAACCTGCGGGTTTTTGTAAAGAGCGGGAGATTAAAAAGTTTTAAAACAAAATGGCGTTCGGCATTTTAACTAGACATTCAAAGAAGCAAAGTCATACAAGATGATGATTCCGACGCAGTCTTCCTTCCCTCGAGAGGGGAGAGGTTGTTCATTGGCTGGAAAGAGAACCATACGAGGAACAAAAGTTGCTCTGTTCCCAAGCTTCGTAGGAAAAATGCTAAACCAACTCTGGCTGTTTATAGACTTCCTTAATTCTTTGAGTGTGGTGCGGTGCATATTTGACTAGTTTCCCAATTTTTAAACTACATTAAACAAATTAGCTCTTTTCTTTTGTTCCATCAGTTCCCCTTTTGCTATACTACCTTTTTTAGCTATTTAGATCTTCGTGACATTTTGTGTGTGATTTCTTGATACAAATAGAAAGAAATAATTTGTGCAACATTTGTGTGACTCAATTACAATGATTTCATTTTTATACCGTGTAAGCAAGGAAAAAAAAATTTTCATACTACTTTTTTTTTGTAATTAGGATTTATCAGCGCCACTTTTGGTAATATCACAATTAGATGACATCATTTGTGGAAAAAATTAGAATGGCATCGTTTGTGCGATTTTTGTGTGAAACAAATAGAATAACTTCGTTTTTGCGATGTTTGTTTGAGTAATGGGTTCAATGGGTAACATGTCAAATGAGTATTTAAAAAATATGGGTCGGGCGGGTTGTGTTTATGGGTTGAAACCTGTGGGTTTTTGTAGAGATCGTGAGAATGAAAAATTTTAAAAAGATGTTGGTCGTCCCTATAATTGAAAATTCAAGGAAGTGAAGGCACCGGTCTCTTGCTGATATACTTCGATCA
The DNA here is from genome assembly GCA_037428765.1 of Rubia yunnanensis. NCBI lineage: Eukaryota > Viridiplantae > Streptophyta > Magnoliopsida > Gentianales > Rubiaceae > Rubia > Rubia yunnanensis. The sequence continues at coordinate 126,585,615 of CM075062.1, forward strand.
AAGACAGTCTTCGAACTCCAGCTGATCCTAAAGAGGGAAAGAGCCTCCTAGATAGATAAAGGCACGACCAAAGTCATAGAAGAAGATAATTCTACCATAGTCTTGCTTCACTCGAGAGGGGAGGGTTTGTTCATTGGATCGAAAGAAGAGCATACGAGGAACCGAAGTTGCTTCTCTCCCCAGCTTCATAGGGAAAAGGCTAAACAAACTGTGGCTCATTATAGACTTCCATAATTCTTTAAGTGTGGTGTAGTGCCGTTGGGTTAGTTTCCCAATTTTTAAATTATATTAAACAGATTAGCTCTTTTGTTTTGTTACATCATTTCCTCTTTGTTATACTACTTTTTTTAGTTATTCGGATCTTTCATGCCCTATTTGATGTGATTGAATGATTCAAATAGAAAGACATCATTTGTGTGACGTTCGTGTTACAGAATTACAATAATATCATTTTATACTATGTGAGCAAGAAAAAAACATTTGTCATACTACGTTTTTGTGATTAGGAATTTTCTTTGCCACTTTTGGCAATGCAACAATTAGAACGACATTATTTGTATGACGCAACTAGAATTACATTGTTTGTATGGCATCTATTTTAGTAATAGGTTAAAAAAGTAATGGGTCAAATGATTATTTGAAAAATATTTGTCAAGCAGGTTGAGTTTGCAAATTGAAACCTGCGGGTTTTTGTAAAAAGCGGGGGATTAAAAAGTTTTAAAACAAAATAGCGTTCGGCATTTTAACTAGACATTCAAAGAAGCAAGGTCATACAAGATGATGATTTCGACGCAGTCTTCCTTCCCTCGAGAGGGGAGAGGTTGTTCATTGGCTGGAAAGAGAAGCATACGAGGAACAAAAGTTGCTCTGTTCCCAAGCTTCGTAGGAAAAATGCTAAACCAACTCTGGCTATTTATAGACTTCCTTAATTCTTTGAGTGCGGTGCGGTGCATATTTGATTAGTTTCCCAATTTTGAAACTACATTAAACAAATTAGCTCTTTTATTTTGTTCCATCAGTTCCCCTTTTGCTATACTACCTTTTTTAGCTATTTAGATCTTCGTGACATTTTGTGTGTGATTTCTTGATACAAATAGAAAGAAATAATTTGTGCAACATTTGTGTGACTCAATTACAATGATTTCATTTTTATACCGTGCAAGCAAGGAAAAAAATATTTTTCATACTACTTTTTTTTGTAATTAGGATTTATCAGCGCCACTTTTGGTAATATCACAATTAGATGACATCATTTGTGGAAAAAATTAGAATGGCATCGTTTGTGCGATGTTTGTGTGAAACAAATAGAATAACTTCGTTTTTGCGATGTTTGTTTGAGTAATGGGTTCAATGGGTAACAGGTCAAATGAGTATTTAAATAATATGGGTCAGGCGGGTTGTGTTTATGGGTTGAAACCTGTGGGTTTTTGTAGAGATCGTGAGAATGAAAAATTTTAAAAAGATGTTGGTCGTCCCTATAATTGAAAATTCAAAGAAGTGAAGGCACCGGTCTCTTGCTGATATACTTCGATCAAACACAGTCTTCGAACTGCAGCCGATCCTAAAGAGGAAAAGAGCCTCCTAGATAGATAAAGGCATGACCAAAGTCATAGAAGAAGATAATTCTACCATAGTCTTGCTTCACTCGAGAGGGGAGGGTTTGTTCATTGGATCGAAAGAAGAGTATACGAGGAACCAAAGTTGCTTCTCTCCCCAGCTTCATAGGAAAAAGGCTAAACAAACTGTGGCTCATTATAGACTTCCATAATTCTTTGAGTGTGGCGTAGTGCCAATTTGGTTAGTTTCCCAATTTTTAAATTACATTAAACAGATTAGCTCTTTTTTTTTGTTACATCATTTCCTCTTTGTTATACTACTTTTTTTAGTTATTCAGATCTTTCATGCCATATTTGATGTGATTGAATGATACAAATAGAAAGACATCATTTGTGTGACGTTCGTGTTACAGAATTACAATAATATCATTTTATACTATGTGAGCAAGAAAAAAACATTTGTCATACTATGTTTTTGTGATTAGGAATTTTCTTTGCCACTTTTGGCAATGCAACAATTAGAACAACATTATTTGTGTGATGCAACTAGAATTACATTGTTTGTATGGCATCTATTTTAGTAATAGGTTAAAAAAGTAATGGGTCAAATGATTATTTGGAAAATATTTGTCAAGCAGGTTGAGTTTGCAAATTGAAACCTGCGGGTTTTTGTAAAGAGTGGGAGATTAAAAAGTTTTAAAACAAAATGGCGTTCAGCATTTTAACTAGACATTCAAAGAAGCAAAGTCATACAAGATGATGATTTCGACGCAGTCTTCCTTCCCTCGAGAGGGGAGAGGTTGTTCATTGGCTGGAAAGGGAAGCATACGAGGAACAAAAGTTGCTCTGTTCCCGAGCTTCGTAGGAAAAATGCTAAACCAACTCTGGCTGTTTATAGACTTCCTTAATTCTTTGAGTGTGGTGCGGTGCATATTTGATTAGTTTCCCAATTTTGAAACTACATTAAACAAATTAGCTCTTTTCTTTTGTTCCATTAGTTCCACTTTTGCTATACTACCTTTTTTAGCTATTTAGATCTTCGTGACATTTTGTGTGTGATTTCTTGATACAAATAGAAAGAAATAATTTGTGCAACATTTGTGTGACTCAATTACAATGATTTCATTTTTATACCGTGTAAGCAAGGAAAAAAATATTTTTCATACTACTTTTTTTTTGTAATTAGGATTTATCAGCGCCACTTTTGGTAATATCACAATTAGATGACATCATTTGTGGAAAAAATTAAAATGGCATCGTTTGTGCGATGTTTGTGTGAAACAAATAGAATAACTTCGTTTTTGAGATGTTTGTTTGAGTAATGGGTTCAATGGGTAACATGTCAAATGAGTAATTAAAAAATATGGGTCTGGGGGGTTGTGTTTATGGGTTGAAACCTGTGGGTTTTTGTAGAGATCGTGAGAATGAAAAATTTTAAAAAGATGTTGGTCGTCCCTATAATTGAAAATTCAAAGAAGTGAAGGCACCGGTCTCTTGCTGATATACTTCGATCAAACACAGTCTTCGAACTGCAGCCGATCCTAAAGAGGAAAAGAGCCTCCTAGATAGATAAAGGCACGACCAAAGTCATAGAAGAAGATAATTCTACCATAGTCTTGCTTCACTCGAGAGGGGAGGGTTTGTTCATTGGATCGAAAGAAGAGCATACGAGGAACCAAAGTTGCTTCTCTCCCCTGCTTCATAGGAAAGAGGCTAAACAAACTGTGGCTCATTATAGACTTCCATAATTCTTTGAGTGTGGTGCAGTGCCAATTTGGCTAGTTTCCCAATTTTTAAATTACATTAAACATATTAGCTCTTTTGTTTTGTTACATCACTTCCTCTTTGTTATACTACTATTTTTAGTTATTCAGATCTTTCATGCCATATTTGATGTGATTGAATGATACAAATAGAAAGACATCATTTGTGTGATGTTCATGTTACAGAATTACAATAATATCATTTTATACTATGTGAGCAAGAAAAAACATTTGTCATACTACTTTTCTGTGATTAGGATTTTTCTTTGCCACTTTTGGTAATGCAACAATTAGAACGACATTATTTGTGCGATGCAACTAGAATTACATTGTTTGTACGGCGTCTATTTTAGTAATAGGTTAATAAAGTAATGGGTCAAATTATTATTTGAAAAATATTTGTCAAGCAGGTTGAGTTTGCAAGTTGAAACCTGCGGGTTTTTGTAAAGAGCGGGAGATTAAAAAGTTTTAAAACAAAATGGCGGTAGGCCTTTTAATTAGACATTCAAAGAAGAAAAGTCATAGAAGATGATGATTCCGATGCAGTCTTCCTTCCCTCGAGAGGGGAGAGGTTGTTCATTGGCTAGAAAAAGAAGCATACGAGGAACAAAAGTTGCTCTGTTCCCGAGTTTCGTAGGAAAAATGCTAAACCAACTCTGGCTCTTTATAGACTTCCTTAGTTCTTTGAGTGCGGTGCGGTGCATATTTGATTAGTTTCCCAATTTTGAAACTACATTGAACAAATTAGCTCTTTTCTTTTGTTCCATCAGTTCCCCTTTGCTATACTACCTTTTTTAGCTATTTAGATCTTCGTGACATTTTTTGTGTGATTTTTTGATACAAATAGAAACAAATCATTTGTGCAACATTTGTGTGACTCAATTACAATGATTTCATTTTTATACCATGTCAGCAAGAAAAAAAAAATTTCATACTACTTTATTTTGTAATTAGGATTTATCAGCGCCACTTTTGGTAATACCACAATTAGATGACATCATTTGTGGACAAAATTAGAATGGCATCGTTTGTACGATGTTCATTTGAAACAAATAGAACTACTTCATTTTTGCGAAATTTGTTTGAGTAATGGGTTCAATGGACAACCGGTCAAATTAGTATTTAAAAAATATTTGTCGTCCGGGTTGTGTCTATGGGTTGAAACCTTTGGGCTTTTGTAGAGATCGTGAGAGTAAAAACTTTTAAAAAGATGTTGGCCGGCCCTATAATTGAACATTCAAAGAAGTGAATGCACCGGTCTTTTGCTGATATACTTCGATCAAAGACAGTCTTCGAACTGCAACCGATCCTAAAGAGGAAAAGAGCCTCCTGGATAGATAAAGGCACGACCAAAGTCAGAGAAGAAGATTATTCTAGCATAGTTTTGCTTCTCCCGAGAGGGGAGGGTTTGTTCATTGGATCGAAAGAAGAGCATACGAGAACCCGAAGTCGCTTCTCTCCCCAGCTTCGTAGGAAAAAGGCTAAACAAACTGTGGCTCATTATAGACTTGCATAATTCTTTGAGTGTGGTGCAGTGTCGATTTGGTTAGTTTCCCAATTTTTAAATTACATTAAACAGATTAGCTCTTTTGTTTTGTTACATCATTTCCTCTTTGTTATACTACTTTTTTTAGTTATTCAGATCTGTCATGCCATATTTAATGTGATTGCATGATACAAATAGAAAGAAATCATTTGTGTGATGTTCGTGTTACAGAATTACAATAATATCATTTTATACTATGTGAGCAAGAAAAAAACATTTGTCATACTACTTTTTCGTGATTAGGATTTTTCTTTGCCACTTTTGGTAATGCAACAATTAGAACGACATTATTTGTGTGATGCAACTACAATTACATTGTTTGTACGGCGTCTATTTTAGTATTAGGTTAAAAAAGTAATGGGTCAAATGATTATTTGAAAATATTTGTCAAGCAGGTTGAGTTTGCAAGTTGAAACCTGCGGGTTTTTGTAAAGAGCGAGAGATTAAAAAGTTTGAAAACAAAATGGTGGTCGGCCTTTTAATTAGACATTCAAAGAAGCAAAGTCATAGAAGATGATGATTCCAACACAGTCTTCCTTCCCTCGAGAGGGGAGAGGTTGTTCATTGGCTGGAAAGAGAAGCATACGAGGAACAAAAGTTGCTCTGTTCCCGAGCTTCGTAGGAAAAATGCTAAACCAACTCTGGCTCTTTATAGACTTCCTTAATTCTTTGAGTGCGGTGCAGTGCATATTTGATTAGTTTCCCAATTTTGAAACTACATTAAACAAATTAGCTCTTTTCTTTTGTTCCATCAGTTCCCCTTTTGCTATACTACCTTTTTTAGCTATTTAGATCTTCGTGACATTTTTTGTGTGATTTCTTGATACAAATAGAGACACATCATTTGTGCAACATTTGTGTGACTCAATTACAATGATTTCATTTTTATACCATGTAAGCAAGAAAAAAAATATTTTTCATACTACTTTTTTTTGTAATTAGGATTTATTAGCCCCACTTTTGGTAATACCACAATTAGATGACATCATTTGTGGAAAAAATTAGAATGGCATCGTTTGTGCGATGTTTGTTTGAAACAAATAGAATAACTTCGTTTTTGAGTAATGGGTTCAATGGGTAACCGGTCAAATGAGTATTTAAAAAATAAGGGTAGAGCGGGTTGTGTTTATGGGTTGAAACCTGTGGGTTTTTGTAGAGATCGTGAGAGTAAAAACTTTTAAAAAGATGTCGGTCGGCCCAATAATTGAAAATTCAAAGAAGTGAAGACACCGGTCTCTTGCTGATATACTTCGATCAAAGACAGTCTTCGAACTGCAGCCGATCCTAAAGAGGAAAAGAGCCTCCTGGATAGATAAAGGCACGACCAAAGTCATAGAAGAAGATGATTCTACCATAGTCTTGCTTCACTCGAGAGGGGAGGGTTTTTTCATTGGACCGAAAGAAGAGCATACGAGGAACCGAAGTTGCTTCTCTCCCCAGCTTCATAAGAAAAAGGCTAAACAAACTGTGGCTCATTATAGACTTCCATAATTCTTTGAGTGTGGTGCAGTGCCAATTTGGTTAGTTTCCCAATTTTAAATTACATTAAACATATTAGCTCTTTTGTTTTGTTGCATCACTTCCTCTTTGTTATACTACTATTTTTAGTTACTCAGATCTTTCATGCCATATTTGATGTGATTGAATGATACAAATAGAAAGACATCATTTGTATGATGTTCATGTTACAGAATTACAATAATATCATTTTATACTATGTGAGCAAGAAAAAACATTTGTCATACTACTTTTTTGTGATTAGGATTTTTCTTGGCCACTTTTGGTAATGCAACAATTAGAACGACATTATTTGTGCGACGCAACTAGAATTACATTGTTTGTACGGCATCTGTTTTAGTAATAGGTTAATAAAGTAATGGGTCAAATGATTATTTGAAAAATATTTGTCAAGCAGGTTGAGTTTGCAAGTTGAAACCTGCGGGTTTTTGTAAAGAGCGGGAGATTAAAAAGTTTTAAAACAAAATGGCGGTAGGCCTTTTAATTAGACATTCAAAGAAGAAAAGTCATAGAAGATGATGATTCCAATGCAGTCTTCCTTCCCTCGAGAGGGAAGAGGTTGTTCATTGGCTGGAAAGAGAAGCATACGAGGAACAAAAGTTGCTCTGTTCCCGAGTTTCGTAGGAAAAATGCTAAACCAACTCTGGCTCTTTATAGACTTCCTTAGTTCTTTGAGTGCGGTGCGGTGCATATTTGATTAGTTTCCCAATTTTGAAACTACATTGAACAAATTAGCTCTTTTCTTTTGTTCCATCAGTTCCCCTTTGCTATACTACCTTTTTTAGCTATTTAGATCTTCGTGACATTTTTTGTGTGATTTTTTGATACAAATAGAAACAAATCATTTGTGCAACATTCGTGTGACTCAATTACAATGATTTCATTTTTATACCATGTCAGCAAGAAAAAAAAATTTTCATACTACTTTATTTTGTAATTAGGATTTATCAGCGCCACTTTTGGTAATACCACAATTAGATGACATCATTTGTGGACAAAATTAGAATGGCATCGTTTGTACGATGTTCGTTTGAAACAAATAGAACTACTTCATTTTTGCGAAATTTGTTTGAGTAATGGGTTCAATGGACAACCGGTCAAATGAGTATTTAAAAAATATTTGTCGTCCGGGTTGTGTCTATGGGTTGAAACCTTTGGGTTTTGTAGAGATCGTGAGAGTAAAAACTTTTAAAAAGATGTTGGCCGGCCCTATAATTGAACATTCAAAGAAGTGAAGGCACCGGTCTTTTGCTGATATACTTCGATCAAAGACAGTCTTCGAACTGCAACCGATCCTAAAGAGGAAAAGAGTCTCCTGGATAGATAAAGGCACGACCAAAGTCAGAGAAGAAGATTATTCTAGCATAGTCTTGCTTCTCCCAAGAGGGGAGGGTTTGTTCATTGGATCGAAAGAAGAGCATACGAGAACCCGAAGTTGCTTCTCTCCCCAGCTTCGTAGGAAAAAGGCTAAACAAACTGTGGCTCATTATAGACTTCGATAATTCTTTGAGTGTGGTGCAGTGTCGATTTGGTTAGTTTCCCAATTTTTAAATTACATTAAACAGATTAGCTCTTTTGTTTTGTTACATCATTTCCTCTTTGTTATACTACTTTTTTTAGTTATTCAGATCTGTCATGCCATATTTGATGTGATTGCATGATACAAATAGAAAGAAATCATTTGTGTGATGTTCGTGTTACAGAATTACAATAATATCATTTTATACTATGTGAGCAAGAAAAAAACATTTGTCATACTACTTTTTCGTGATTAGGATTTTTCTTTGCCACTTTTGGTAATGCAACAATTAGAACGACATTATTTGTGTGACGCAACTAGAATTACATTGTTTGTACGGCGTCTATTTTAGTATTAGGTTAAAAAAGTAATTGGTCAAATGATTATTTGAAAATATTTGTCAAGCAGGTTGAGTTTGCAAGTTGAAACCTGCGGGTTTTTGTAAAGAGCGAGAGATTAAAAAGTTTGAAAACAAAATGGTGGTCGGCCTTTTAATTAGACATTCAAAGAAGCAAAGTCATAGAAGATGATGATTCCAACACAGTCTTCCTTCCCTCGAGAGGGGAGAGGTTGTTCATTGGCTGGAAAGAGAAGCATACGAGGAACAAAAGTTGCTCTGTTCCTGAGCTTCGTAGGAAAAATGCTAAACCAACTCTGGCTCTTTATAGACTTCCTTAATTCTTTGAGTTCGGTGCAGTGCATATTTTATTAGTTTCCCAATTTTGAAACTACATTAAACCAATTAGCTCTTTTCTTTTGTTCCATAAGTTCCCCGTTGCTATAGTACATTTTTTAGCTATTTAGATCTTCGTGACATTTTTTGTGTGATTTTTTTATACAAATAGAAATAAATCATTTGTGCAACATTTGTGTGCCTCAATTACAATGATTTCATTTTTATACCATGTAAGCAAGAAAAAAAATATTTTTCATACTACTTTTTTTTGTAAATAGGATTTATCAGCGCCACTTTTGATAATACCACAATTAGATGACATCATTTGTGGACAAACTTAGAATGGCATAGTTTGTACGATGTTTGTGTGAAACAAATAGAACTACTTCATTTTTGCGACGTTTGTTTGAGTAATGGGTTCAATGGGTAACCGGTCAAATGAGTATTTAAAGAATATGGGTCGAGCGGGTTGTGTTTATGGGTTGAAACCTGTGGGTTTTTGTAGAGATCGTGAGACTAAAAACTTTTAAAAAGATGTTGGTCGGCCCTATAATTGAACATTCAAAGAAGTGAAGGCACCGGTCTCTTGCTGATATACTTCGATCAAAGACAACCTTCGAACTGCAGCCAATCCTAAAGAGGAAAAGAACCTCCTGGATAGATAAAGGCACGACCAAAGTCACATAAGACAATGATTCTAGACTAGTCGTGCTTCCCTCGAGAGGGGAGGGTTCGTTCATTGGATCGAAAGAAGAGCATACGAGGAACCGAAGTTGCTTCTCTCCCCAGCTTCATAGGAAAAAGGCTAAACAAACAGTGGCTCATTATAGACTTCCATAATTCTTTGAGTGTGGTGTAGTGTCGATTTGGTTAGATTCCCAATTTTTAAATTACATTAAACATATTAACTCTTTTCTTTTGTTACATCGTTTCCTCTTTGTTATACTACTTTTTTTAGTTATTCAGATCCTTCATGCCATATTTCATGTGATTGCATGATACAATTAGAAAGACATCATTTCTGTGACATTCGTGTTACGGAATTACAATAATATCATTTTATACTATGTGAGCAAGAAAATAACATTTGTCATGCCTCTTTTTTGTGATTAGGATTTTTCTTTGCCACTTTTGGTAAGGCAACAATTAGAACGACATTATTTGTGTGATGCAACTAGAATTACATTGTTTGTACGACGTCTGTTTTAGTAATAGGTTAAAAAAGTAATGGGTCAAATAATTATTTGAAAAATATTTGTCAAGCAGGTTGAGATTGCAAGTTGAAACCTGCGGGTTTTTGTAAAGAGTGGGTTATTAAAACGTTTTAAAACAAATTGGCGGTAGACCTTTTAATTAGACATTCAAAGAAGCAAAGTCATAGAAGATGATGATTCCGACGCAGTCTTCCTTCCCTCGAGAGGGGAGAGGTTGTTCATTGGCTGGAAAGAGAAGCATACGTGGAACAAAAGTTGCTCTGTTCCCGAGCTTCGTAGGAAAAATGCTAAACCAACTCTGGCTCTTTATAGACTTCCTTAATTCTTTGAGTGCGGTGCAGTGCATATTTGATTAGTTTCCCAATTTTGAAACTACATTAAACAAATTAGCTCTTTTATTTTGTTCTATCACTTCCCCTTTGCTATACTACCTTTTTTAGCTATTTAGATCTTCGTGGCATTTTTTGTATGATTTCTTGGTACAAATAGAAAGACATCATTTGTGTGACTCAATTACAATGATTTCATTTTTATACCATGTAAGCAAGAAAAAAATATTTTTCATACTACTTTATTTTGTAATTAGGATTTGTCAGTGCCACTTTTGGTAATACCACAATTAGATGAACGCATTTGTGGACAAAATTAGAATGACATCGTTTGTGCGATGTTTGTGTGACACAAATAGAACTACTTCATTTTTGCGACGTTTGTTTGAGTAATGGGTTCAATGGGTAACCGGTCAAATGAGTATTTAAAAAATATGGGTCGAGCGGGTTGTGTTTATGGGTTGAAATCTGTGGGTTTTTTTAGAGATCGTGAGAATAAAAACTTTAAAAAAGATGTTGGTCGGCCCTATAATTGAACATTCAAAGAAGTGAAGGCATCGGTCTCTTACTGATATACTTCGATCAAAGACAGCCTTCGAACTGCAGCCAATCCTAAAGAGGAAAAGCACCTCCTGGATAGATAAAGGCACGACCAAAGTCACATAAGACAATGATTCTAGTATAGTCTTGCTTCCCTTGGGAGGGGAGGGTTTGTTCATTGGATCGAAAGAAGAGCATATGAGGAACCAAAGTTGCTTCTCTCCCCAGCTTCATAGGAAAAAGGCTAAACAAACTGTGGCTCATTATAGACTTCCATATTTCTTTGAGTGTGGTGCAGTGCCGATTTGGTTAGTTTCCCAATTTTTAAATTACATTAAACATATTAGCTCTTTTGTTTTGTTACATCATTTCCTCTTTGTTATACTACTTTTTTTAGTTATTTCAGATCCTTCATGCCATATTTGATGTGATTGCATGATACAATTAAAAAGACATCATTTGTGTGACATTCATGTTACAGAATTACAATAATATCATTTTATACTAAGTGAGCAAGAAAAAAACATTTGTCATTCTAATTTTTTGTGATTAGGATTTTTCTTTGCCACTTTTGGTAATGCAACAATTAGAACGACATTATTTGTGTGATGCAACTAGAATTACCTTGTTTCTATGGCGCTGTTTTAGTAATAGGTTAAAAACGTAATGGGTCAAATGATTATTTGAAAAATATTTTTCAAGCAGGTTGAGTTTGCAAGTTGAAACCTGCGGGTTTTTGTAAAGAGCGGGAGATTAAAAAGTTTTAAAACAAAATGGTGGCCGGCCTTTTAATTAGACATTCAAAGAAGCAAAGTCATAGAAAATGATGATTCCGATGCAGTCTTCCTTCCCTCGAGAGGGGAGAGGTTGTTCATTGGCTGGAAATAGAAGCATACGAGGAACAAAAGTTGCTCTGTTCCCGAGCTTCGTAGGAAAAATGCTAAACCAACTCTGGCTCTTTATAGACTTCCTTACTTCTTTGAGTGCGGTGCAGTGCATATTTGATTAGCTTCCCAATTTTGAAACTACATTAAACAAATTAGCTCTTTTCTTTTGTTCCATCAGTTCCCCTTTGCTACACTACCTTTTTCAGCTATTTTGATCTCCGTGACATTTTTTGTGTGATTTCTTGATACAAATAGAAAGACATCATTTGTGTGACTCAATTACAATGATTTAATTTTTATACCATGTAAGCAAGAAAAAAAATATTTTTCATACTACTTTTTTTTGTAATTAGGATTTATCAGCGCCACTTTTGGTAATACAACAATTAGATGACATCGTTTGTGGACAAAATTAGAATGGCATCGTTTGTGCGATGTTTGTGTGAAATAAACAGAACTACTTCGTTTTTGTGACGTTTGTTTGAGTAATGGGTTCAATGGGTTACCGGTCAAATGAGTATTTAAAAAATATGGGTCGAGCGGGTTGTGTTTATGGGTTGAAACCTGTGGGTTTTTGTAGAGATCATGAGAATAAAAACTTTAAAAAAGATGTTGGTCGGCCCTATAATTGAACATTCAAAGAAGTGAAGGCACCGGTCTCTTGCTGATATACTTCGATCAAAGACAGCCTTGGAATTGCAGCCAATCCTAAAGAGGGAAAGAGCCTCCTGGATCTATAAAGGCATGACCAGAGTCATAGAAGAAGATGATTCTAGCATAATCTTGCTTCCCTCGAGAGGGAAGGGTTTGTTCATTGGATCGAAAGAAGAGCATACAAGGAACCGATGTTGCTTCTCTCCCCAGCTTCATAGGAAAAAGGCTAAACAAGCTGTGGCTCATTATAGACTTCCATAATTCTTCGAGTGTGGTGCAGTGCCGATTTGGTTAGTTTCCCAATTTTTAAATTACATTAAAAAGATTAGCTCTTTTGTTTTGTTACATCATTTCCTCTTTGTTATACTACTTTTTTTAGTTATTCATATCTTTCATGCCATATTTGATGTGATTGCATGAGACAAATAGAAAGACATCATTTGTATGACGTTCATGTTACAGAATTACAATAATATCATTTCATACTATGTGAGCAAGAAAAAAACATTTGTCATACTACTTTTTTACGATTATGATTTTTCTTTGCCACTTTTGGTAATACAACAATTAGATTGACATTATTTGTGTGACACAACAAGAATCACATTGTTTGTATGGCGTTTGTTTTAGTAATAGGTTAAAAAAGTAATGGGTCAAATGATTATTTGAAAAATATTTGTCAAGCAGGTTGAGTTTGCAAGTTGAAACCTACGGGTTTTTTTGTAAAGAGCGGGAGATTAAAATTTTTTTAAAAAATGGCGGTCGGCCTTTTAATTATACATTCAAAGAAGCAAAGTCATAGAAGATGATGATTCTAACGCAGAGGTTGTTCATTGGTTAGAAAGAGAAGCATACGAGGAACAAAAGTTGCTTTGTTACCGAGCTTCGTAGGAAAAAGGCTAAACCAACTCTGTCTCTTTATAGACTTCCTTAATTCTTTGAGTGCGGTGCAGTGCATATTTGATTAAATTCCCAATTTTGAAACTACATTAAAAAAATTAGCTCTTTTCTTTTGTTCCATCATTTCCCCTTTGCTAAACACCTTTTTTAGCTATTTAGATCTTCGTGACATTTTTTGTGTGATTTCTTGATACAAATAGAAAGACATCATTGGTGCAACATTTGTGTGACTCAATTACAATGATTTCATTTTTATACCATGTAAGCAAGAAAAAAAATATTTTTCATACAACTTTTTTTTGTAATTAGGATTTATCAGCGCCACTTTTGGTAATACCACAATTAGATGACATCATTTGTGGACAAAATTAGAATGGCATTGTTTGTGCGATGTTTGTGTGAAACAAATCGAACTACTTCATTTTTGCAACGTTTGTTTGAGTAATGGGTTCCATGGGTAACCGGTCAAATGAGTATTTAAAAAATATGGGTCGAGCGGGTTGCGTTTATGGGTTGAAACCTGTGGGTTTTTGTAGAGATCGTGAGAGTAAAAACTTTAAAAAAGATGTTGGTCGGCCCTATAATTGTACATTCAAACAAGTGAGGGCACCGGTCTCTTGCTGATATACTTCGATCAAAGACAGTCTTCGAACTGCAACTAATCCTAAAGAGGAAAAGAGCCTCCTGGATAGATAAAGGCACGACCAAAGTCGTAGAAGAAGATGATTCTAGCATAGTCTTGCTTCCCTCGAGCGGGGAGGGTTTGTTCATTGGATCGAAAGAAGAGCATACCAGGAACAAAAGTTGCTTCTCTCCCCAGCTTCATTGGAAAAAGGCTAAACAAACTCTGGCTCATTATAGACTTCCCTAATTTTTTGAGTGTGGTGCAGTGCCGATTTGGTTAGTTTCCCAATTTTTAAATTACACCAAACAAATTAGCTCTCTTTTTTTGTTCCATCATCTCCTCTTTTTTATACTACTTTTTTTAGTTATTCAAATCTTTCGTGCAATTTTTGATGTGATTGCATGATGGAAATAGAAAGACATCATCTGTGTGACATTTGTGTTACAGAATTACAATGATATCGTTTCATACCATGTGATCAAGAAAAAAACATTTGTGATACTACCTTTTTTTTATTAGGATTTTTCTTTGCGACTTTTGGTGATGCAACAATTAGAACGACATTATTTGTGTGACACAACTGGAATTACATTGTTTGTACGGCATTTATTTAGTAATAGGTAAAAAATTAATGGGTCAAAGGATTATTTTAAAAATATTTGTTGAGCAGGTTGAGTTTGCGAGTTACAACCTGCGGGTTTTGGTAAAGATCGGGATTTTAAAAAGTTTTAAAACAAAATGGCGGTCGGCATTTTAATTGGACATTCAAAGAAGAAAAGTCACAAAAGACGCAAATTCCGATGTAGTTTCCTTCCCTCGAGAGGGGAGGGATTTGTTCGTTGGCTGGAAAGAGAAGCATACGAGGAACAAAGTTGCTTTGTTCCCTAGCTTTGTAGGAAAAAGGCTAAACCGACTTTGGCTCTTTGTAGACATCCTTAATTCTTTGAGTGCGGTGCAGTGCATATTTGATTAGTTTCCCAATTTTGAAACTACATTAAACAAATTAGCTCTTTTCTTTTGTTCCATCAGTTCCCCTTTGCTATACTTATTTCTTTCAGCTATTTATATCTTCGTGACATTTTTTGTTTGATTCCTTGATACAACTAGAAAGACATCATTTGTGCAATGCTTGTGTGACACATTTACAATGATTTCAATATTATACCATGTAAGCAAGAAAAAAATTTCATAATAACTTTTTGTAATTAGGATTTATCTGTGCCGCTTTTGGTAATGCTACAATTAGAGTGAAATCATTTGTGGACACAACTGGAACGACATCGTTTGTGCGACGTTTGTACGAAACTACTAGAACGATTTTGTTTGTGCGAAGTTTGTTAGAGTAATGGGTTAATTGGACAATGGATCAAATGAGTATTTAAAAAAATATGGGTCAAGCGGGTTGATTTTATGGGTTGAAACCTGTGGGGTTTTGTATATAGCGGGAGAATAAAAAGTTTAAAAAAAGATGTTGGTCAGCCTTTCAATTGGCATTCAAAGAAGTGAAGGCATTGGTCTCTCGCTGATGTACTTGGATCAAAGACAGTCTCCGAATTGCAGCCAATCCTAAAGAGGAAAAGAGCCTCCTGGAAAGACAAAAGCACGACCAAAGTCACACAAGATGATGATTCTGGCATAGTCTTGATTCCCTCGAAAGGGGAGGGTTTGTTCATTGGATCGAAAGAAGAGCATATGAGGAACCGAAGTTGCTTCCCTCCCAAGCTTCATAGGAAAAAGGCTAAACAAACTTCGGCTCATTATAGACTTCCTTAATTCTTTGAGTGTGGTGCAGTGCCAATTTGGTTAGTTTCCCAATTTTTAAATTACACTAAACAAATTAGCTCTTTTGTTTTGTTCCATCATCTCCTCATTGTTATACTAAATTTTTTAGTTATTCAGATCTTTCGTGCCATTTTTTATGTGATTGCATGATACAAATAAAAGACATCATTTGAGTGACGTTTGTGTTAAAGAAATACATTGATATCCTTTTATACCATGTGAGCAAGAAAAAAACACTGGCTGGAAAGAGAAGCATATGGGGAACAAAAGTTGCTTCGTCCCCTAGCTTCGTAGGAAAAATGCTAAACCAACATTGGCTCTTTACAAACTTCCTTAATTCTTTGAGTGCGGTGCAATGCAGATTTGATTAGTTTCACAATTTTGAAACTACATTAAACAAATTATCTCTTTTCTTTTCTTCCATCAGTTCCCATCTGCTATACTTTATTTTATTTGTTTTAGCTTTTTAGATCTTCATGACATTTTTTTGTGATTTCATGATACAACAAGAAAGACACCACTTGTGCAATATTTTTGTGACACAATTACAATGATTTCATTTTTATACATTTTAAGCAAGAAAAAATATTTTTCATACTACGTTTTTGTAATTAGGATTTATCTGTGGCACATTTGGTAATACCACAATTAGAATGACATCATTTGTGGACACAACTAGAACAACATCGTTTGTGCGACGTTTTTGTGAAACAACAAGAAAGACTTCCTTTGTGCGACGTTTGTTTGAGTAATGGGTTAAATGGGTAACTAGTCAAATGTGTATTTTAAAAAAATGGGTTGAGTGGGTTGTGTTTCTGGGTTGAAACCTGCAGGGTTTTTGTAGAGAGCAGGAGAATAAAAATTTTAAAAAAGATGCCGGTCCGCCTTTTAATTGGACATTACGAAGGCTCCGGTCTCTCGCTGATATACTTTGATCAAAGACAGTCTTCGAACTGCAGCCGATCCTAAAGAGGAAAAGAGCCTCATGGAAAGACAAAGGCAGAACCAAAGTCATAGAAGGCGATGATTCTAGCGTAGTCTTGCTTCCCTCAAGAGGGGAGGGTTTGTTCATTGGATCGAAAGAAAAGCATACGTGGAACTAGAGTTTCTTCTCACCCTAGCTTCATAGGAAAAAAGGCGAAACAAACTCCGACTCATTATTGACTTCCTTAATTGTTTGAGTGTGGTGCAGTATCGATTTAGTTAGTTTCCCAATTTTTAAATTACATTAAACAAATTAGCTGTTTTGCTTTGTTCCATTATCTCCTCTTTGTTATACTAATTTTTTTAGTTATTGAGATCTTTCGTGCCATTTTTGATGTGATTGCATGATAAAAATAGAAAGACATCATTTGTGTGACGTTTGTGTTATAAAATACAATGATATAATTTTATACCATGTGAGCAAGAAAAAAACATTCGTCATACTACTTTTTTGTGATTAGGATTTTTCTTTTCCACTTTCGGTAATGCAACAATAAGAACGACATAATTTGTGTGACATGACTAGAATTACTTTGATTGTACGACGTTTGTTTTAGTAATTGTTTAAAAACTAATGGGTCAAATGATTATTTATAAAATATTGGTCTAGTAGGTTGAGCTTGCGAGTTGAAACATGCGGATTTTTGTAAAGGGAGGGAGATTAAAGAGTTTAAAAACAAAATGGTAGCTGGCCTTTTAATTTGACATTCAAAGAAGCAAAGTCACAGAAGACGATGATTCTGACGTAGTCTTGCTTCCCTTGAGAAGGGAGGGGTTGTTCTTTGGCTAGAAAGAGAAGCATAGGAGGAAAAAAGTTGCTTCATTCCCTAGCTGCGTAGGAAAAAGGCCAAACCAACTCTGGCTCTCTATGGACTTCCTCAATTCTTTGAGTGCGGTGCAGTGCATGTTTGATTAGTTTCCCAATTTTGAAACTACTTAAACAAATCAGCTTTTTTCTTTTTTTCCATATGTTCCCCTTTGCTACACTACATTTTTTAGCTATTAGATCTACGTGACATTTTTGTTTGATTTCTTGATACAACTAGAAAGACACCATTTGTGCAATGTTTGTGTGACACAATTACAATGGTTTCATTTTTATATCATGTCAGCAAGAAAAAAAATATTTTTCAAACTACTTTTTATTAATTAGGATTTATCTGTGCCACTTTTGGTAATACCATAATTGGAATGACATCATTTGTGGACACAACTAGAACGACATCGTTTGTTTGACGTTTGTGTGAAACAACTAGAACAACTTTGTTTGTACGGCATTTATTTAAGTAATGGGTTAAATGGGTAATGGATCAAATGAGTATTTAAAAAATATGGGTTGAGCAGGTTGAGTTAATGGGTTGAAACCTGTGGGTTTTTGTAGAGATCGAGAGAATAAAATTTTCAAAAACGATGTCGGTCAGCATTTGAATTGGCATTCAAAGAAGGGAAGGCACCGGTCTCTCACTGATATACTTGGATCAAAGATAGTCTCTGAACTGCAGCCAATCCTAGAGAAGAAAAGAGCCTCATGGAAAGACAAAGGCACGACCAAAGTCACAGAAGATGATGATTCTGGCATAGTTTTGCTTCCCTTGAGAGGGGAGTGTTGGTTCATTGGATAGAAAGAAGAGCATACGAGGAACCAGAGTTGCTTCTCTCCCCAGCTTCATAGGAAAAAGGCTTCGGCTCATTATAGACTTCCTTAATACTTTGAGTGTGGTACAGTGCCGATTTGGTTAGTTTCCCAATTTTTAAATTACATTAAACAAATTAAATCTTTTGTTTTGCTCCATCATCTCCTCTTTGTTATACTACTTTTTTTAGTTATTCAGATCTTTCGTTCCATTTTTTATGTGATTGCATGATACAAATAGAAAGAAATCATTTTTGTGACGTTTGTGTTATAGAATTACAATGATATCATTTTATACCATGTGAGCAAGAAAAAAACATTTATGACACTACTTATTTGTGATTAGGATTTTTCTTTGCCACTTTTGGTAATGCAACAATTAGAACGACATAATTTGTGTGACACAAATAGAATTGCATTGTTTGTACTACGTTTGTTTTAATAATAGGTTTAAAAAGTAATGGGTTAAATTATTATTTGAAAAATATTGGTCGAACAGGTTGAGTTTGCAAGTTGAAACATGCGGGTTTTTGTAAAGAGCGGGAAATTAAAAAGTTTTAAAACAAAATGCTGGTTGGCCTTTTAATTGGGCATTCAAAGAAGCAAAGTCACAGAAGATGATGATTCCGATGTAGTCTTCCTTACCTTGAGAAGGGAGGGGTTGTTCATTGGACGGAAAGAAAAGCATACGAGGAACAAAAGTTGCTTCGTTTCCCAGCTTCGTAGGAAAAAGGCTAAACCAACTCTGGCTCTTTATAGACTTCCATAATTTTTTGAGTGCGGCGCAGTGCATATTTGATTAGTTTCCGAATTTTGAAACTACATTAAAAATATTATCTCTTTTCTTTTGTTCCATTAGTTCCCCTTTGCTATACTACTTTTTTTTATAGCTATTTAAACCTTCGTGACATTTTTTGTGTGATTTCAGGATACAACTAGAAAGACATCATTTGTGCAACGTTTGTTTGACACAATTACAATGATTTCATTTTTATACCATGTAAGCAAAAAAAAAATATTTTTCATACTACTTTTTTGTAATTAGGATTTATCTGTGCCATTTTTGGTAATACCACAATTAGAATGACATCATTTGTGGACACAACTAGAACGACATCGTTTGTGCGTTGTTAGTGTGAATTAACTTGAACGACTTTGTTTGTGCGACGTTTGTTTGAGTAATGGGTTAAATGGGTAACAGGTCAAATGAGTATTTAAAAATTATGGGTCGAGCGGGTTGAGTTTATGGGTTGAAACCTGTGAGTTTTTGTAGGGATCGGGAGAATAAATTTTTTTAAAAAAATGTCGGTCAGCATTTTAATTGGCATTCAAAGAAGTGAAGGCACCAGTCCTCGCTGATATAATTGGATCAAAGACAGTCTCCGAACTGCAGCCGATCCTAAAGAGGAAAAGAACCTCATGGAAAGACAAAGGCACGACCAAAGTCACAGAAGAAGATGATTCTAGCATAGTTTTACTTTCCCTCGAGAGGGGAGGGTTTGTTCATTGGATCAAAAGAGGAGCATACAAGGAACCAAAGTTGCTTCTTTCCCCTGCTTCATAGGAAAAAGGCTAAACAAACTACGGCTCATCATAGACTTCCTTAATTCTTTTAGTTTGGTGCAATGCCAATTTGGTTAGTTTCCCAATTCTTAAATTACATTAAACAAATTAGTTATTTTGTTTTGTTCCACCATCTCCTCTTTCTTATACTACCTTTTTTAGTTATTTAGATCTTTCGTGCCATTTTTGATGTGATCGCATGATACAAATAGAAAGACATCATTTGTGTGGCGTTCGTGTTACAAAATTACAATGATATTGTTTTATACCATGTAAGCAAGAAAAAAACATTTATGATAGTATCTTTTTGTGATTAGGATTTTTCTTTGTCACTTTCAGTAATGCAACAATTAGAACGACATAATTTTTGTGACACAACTAGAATTAAATTGTTTGTACGATGATTTTTTTAGTAATAAGTTAAAAAAGTAATGGGTCAAAAGATTATTTGAAAAATATTGGTCGAGCAGGTTGAGTTTGGGAGTTGAACCCTGTGGGTTTTCGTTAAGAGTGGGTGATTAATTTTTTTTTTTTAAAAAATGGTGGCTGGCCTTTTAATTGGGCATTCAAAGAAGCAAACTCACAGTAGACGATGATTCCGACACAATCATTTTTCCCTCGGGAGGGGAGGGGTTGTTCATTGGATGGAAAGTGAAGCATTCGAGGAACAAAACTTGCTTCTTTCCCTAGCTTTGTAGGAAAGGCTAAACCGACTCTGGCTCTTTATAGAAACAACCACAAGAACCCCCCTGTAGCACCGGGTTTTTTTTAGTTTCTAGCATCGGTTTTTTCATGAAAAATATCGGTGACTAAGTAACAGATGAAACGGTTTAACCGGTTGGAAAAAACTGGTGCTAAATTCCTACTTCTAGCACCAGTTTAGAAAAACTGATGCAAAAATGTACCGAAGTTGCACCCGTTTTTTGTAACTGGTGCTAAATTTGTGTCCTACTAGCACCAATTTTTAAACTGGTGCTAAAAGTGTTTTTTTAGCACCGGTTATTTTTTAGCACCGGTGCTAAAAGTGTATTATTAGCACCGGTTATTTTTAGCATCAGTTTTTAAACCGGTGCTAAACGTGTATTTTTAGCACCGGTTTTAAAACATGTGCTAAAAGTAAACTTTTAGCACGGTTTTAAAACCGATGCTAAATGTGTATTTTTAGCAACGGTTTTTTAGCACCAGTTTTAAAACCAGTGCTAAATTTGTATTGTTTGCACCAGTTTTAAAACTGGTGCTATAGCGTATTGTTATCACCGGTAATTTTATAGCATCGGTTTTAAAACCGGTGCTAATTATATGATAGGATAGCACCAGTTAGTTTTTAGCACCGGTTATTATTTTAGAAACAAAATGGTGTTAAATGTGTGACTAATCTGGTCGCTGAAACCTGCGGCTCGCTGCCGCTCTTTCAATCCATCTTCACGCAGCTAGTTTCATATTTACGCTTGTTTTCCAAACCGGTGCATTCTTTTTCATAGATGGCACCGATTATCACTTGTGCATAGATTACTTAAATCGATGCACCAATAAAAATAGCACAAATTCCCAACAATAATTCCCAATAAATACAACAATCATCATCATGCATAGACAACAAGTAGGTAGAAAAAAGAATTAAATTGGATCAACTATAATTTTTTACTAGCAAAAGAAGTGCATGAAAAGTGGTTCTTAGTGGCCTACATAAGATAATGGAACCGCCCTCATCATGGAGATGACGAGTATCAAAAGTGAAGGACAATTACCTTTCTCATAAGAGATAATACTAACTACTATCCAATGATGGAGACAAGTCCCTGTTTGACATTCAATTGAGCTAAGAATTTTGGTAGAGTACATTTTGCAAAAATACAAACCCATTTCAGAGCAATGCTCCGCAGTTGATCGCTCCCCAGAGGAGTCTAATCTTCTGGAAATTACTGAAACAATGTATTAAATTGCATGTTAGAAAATGATATATATGTGAGAGACTAACAAATACAAAAAAAAAAATATAGGAAAACATATCGGAATAATTTCAATGTCATGCACGTCCCTAAGAATTTTTTCCATGTAATATATGCAATGGTATCGACATTCCCAAGTACTACATTGTATCTTGTGCTGATATAAAAGAGAACTTGCTGAAATGATTACGAACATAAAAATGACAGGAAATATGACGTCACGGGATAATATGTACATTGATGTTTATGACATTCCATGTATAGTTTGAAGGGTAGGATCTATTTTGTTCGGAATTGAACCATCGATATTTTTTTGCAATCCTACAATCGATGAAAATATATTTATATCAATATATAAAAATATATTTTCAGAAATTGGGGATCACAAATAATAGTTTAATTAGGTCTAACATTTTCCAACATGCAATGATGAACATAAGTAATGAATAGAACAATGAATGTCATTGTGCCGATTATTAACATTAATTGTAAATAATCAAGCAAAGAAAGTGAGAAACCTACAAGAACATGTTTATAGGAACAAACAATTTTGTAAAACATTAAAGTAGAAGGAATGACAAAAATGTGTTCCACTTACAAATGAATCAATTTAAGGCATAGCCTATTACGTTTGAAAATTCCCCCACTCATCGAGTCGATGCAATATACTCGATCGATTTCCAGTACGAAGACGAGCAAAAACCAACGGCTTCTATAAAAAAAAGAAACACCAAAATACTTTTAATAATTTAAAAAAATAAAATCACCGCATATGGTTGCTATTGCTTCCATGCATCCAGGTCAAACAACACAAAAAATAATGAAACTTACTCTCAATTGTACGGGAAGACGTACATCCTTGCTTGAGTGTGGCACATAACAGTTGAAACCTCGTTCGCTGTCAATTCGACCCTCTGATTTGCCTTTTGAGCTATTGAATTTGAAGAGGCTGTAATAAACTAGACATGGCCTCGATCAACCACCCCATCACATAGGTATCTGGAAAAATAACATTGTAAGTGAAACAAATATAATGATACATCTATAAATCATGTGACCATGCAATTCTTATGATGCCCATATATCAAGTTGGCACTCACTGATCCACTCCATTTCATTTTCTACGTCCAAGCTGCTTATGAACAGTTTTAGCTTGTCAGTAAATATGGCTGTGTAGACTTCTTCTGATCCAAACACCTCCACGTTGAAATTGATGCGGAAGACTTTGTTAGGTCCACATATCTGTGTAGATAGCCTTAAAACATCATTAATCTGTTGAACATCAGAGATGCATTCTTTGTCTTCCGTGACCTCCTAATTACATTGAGAATCTAATAATGTTAGTTGAGCAGTATATGTATATAATTCAGTAGTGGATCATATTGTAAAGGCTAAAATGAGTTCTCACAAAAATGTAAAGGTCAGAAACCGCCATGGGAGGATTTGGTTGCCCATTCTCCGTCGATGTAGTATTCTTTTTTGCTACTTGCTAATGGGTAAAATGTTAGCCAGGCATTGAAAAAAATAGGTCGGAATGAAAAAGTTTGGGAGTATGTTTGACCTCTCCTTTTACTGATCGAGCGACCACCTCTCTATTCGGAGTATCTTCCTGAGCCACCACCTCCTGTAAGGGAGAGTGTGTTAATATGTATCTGGATGTCATAGCTAGTTAGTATAATTATTTGTTTAACCTCTTCAGTCTTTATGGTAGTTTTTGGTGTGGTTTATTTCAAAACTTCCATCTTCATCAACTACCAATTCTTTCCGAGGCAATTGCTGCTCGTTCTCCTACGTAAGTAGATGAAAAAGAAAACTATATATGATAGGATCAGAAGAAGAATACAATTATCACACCTCATCATCTTTTTGCCCAATGACACTTATCAGCTTTCCCGGCCATAGAATGTTATATCCAATGGCCTCAGTGAAAAACTCAAATTCTTTGTGTTCAATCAGCAAAGGTGCCTTGGGAATGATCACAGGTCCACAAAGCTTTACATGCTCCCACTTGATAGGTAAGTCCAGTTTCTTATCCTTTGGAAACAAGATACCAAATGCAGCTACATCCCTTTCTCCATTATGGTTCAAACAATATAGGTAGCACTTTTTTCCTTTCTGAGAACAAAATACAGAAAAAAGGGTAAAACCATCAGTTGGACAATAAGTAAGTGTTATTAAGTAAAAACAATTAAATAATGTCATAAATGCAATCAATCTTAATAGGGACCAAGGGTTGTTAAAGATGTAATTGGCCCGGAAAGTTGATTATAACAAGAAATGAATTCTATATATAGCTACTGAAGGGTGCAGATTTCAGTGTTCATCTGGGATAAACTGTCTCTCAATTAAAACTATATTGGCAAAGAGACATTTTCTCAGTTCAACTGAGAAAAGAACAAGACGAAGATGTTAGTAGGCCCGAACTACCAACATCCAAAATGAACGTGTCAACAGTAAATATATCCCTACAACTAAAAGCATCCAAAATCAATTTGATAGGAAATTGAAATCCAGAAACTAACAATCACAGAGCAAGAAAGCAGCTAACGATAAGGTTCATGGTATAGAATACCTTGTGATCCGCAACGGTTCCTTGTGGGTCACTACATCCAGATACTGAAGGAATGAATACCCATTTGTCTTTATTCGCGGGGTTGGAAGATGTAGCAAGGAAATTGTGGGCATCCAAGTGTGGGGGAATAGGTTTACCCAATCTTTCGTTGAGCTCGATGACATCTGTTGGTAGTTTTTTTGAATTTGGGATTTCTTCAGGTGGTTTTGTGTTTGTGCTCCCACATCGACTAGATGCATAACGGCTCACAACAATATGTGGTAGGGCCTCGTTCACCGTAGCTATTGTGGTGCAACCTCTCCAACGACCCCCATGATCCTTCTTACCCGTTGCTTGAATGAGAATATCTTCTTTTCCTTATATAACAAACTCTCCCTTTTGCTTCTTATCCAAAAGGTTTTTCTACTAAACAAAACATATGCAAGCCATTACTAAGCATTCCATCTGATAATATTAATAGAGATAGAATAAATTATGAATTTGCTCACAATAGTGGGGGATGCTCTTTTAATGCAGTCGTTGGTGTAGGTCAATAATTTCTTATCCCAGTTAGCTTCTAGGAACACCTCCGAGTGGTCCGGTTTGAAATCCATGATTTGAACTAAAACCTCTGCTCCTTCTACACTTTGACCTTGATCCATAAGCTCATCAATTTTAACCCTTCTTTCCTATAGCAAGCCTACGATTCCCTCCACTACACGTGTGATGGATGTACTCCTTATGCGAGGCGCTTACTTTTGTTGCGTCACTTAATGCCTATATGTTCATTGATTTATAAAACGCTCACAAAGTGATGACTAGAAATTAAGAATTTTTAAGGAATAACCTTGAATTCAGGGGTTGATCCGTGTTTCACAAATAGCTCCCATTCGTTTTTGTCCTTCCATCAATAATATGTCCATGCACAAGAACCTGGTTTTTTTTGCACAATGTACTTGTGAGCCACCGTAGCCTTTCAATTCCTCCACTTTTCACCTGCATAAACTATCCATTTATTTCAGAACTTATTCATCTCATTGAATGTCATTTTGGTTTGTATATCCCAGCTAATCTAACGGACAAAGATACGTGTAGATGAAGTTGAAATGAACAAATAAAAATGGAGTATTAGAACACACTAACGAGAATGTCTTCGCATGCATATTTCTTTACATGGTCTGGGACTGGTTTCCAATTATGCCATGTCCCAAAGCGAATTCTTCGTCGGAAGGCATAGGAAACATACATTGACCACCGGCTGCACATAACCAAGGGTTCAAAGTCATCGTCGAAGAATATTTTAAGGGGCTTCTTTTGCTTTGCTAGAAACACTGAATTGCATGTGGTTGTGCCTCTATGCTTGCAATACTCTTTAATCTCAAACTTGTCAAAGCTCTCACTCATGTCATCTTTTGATATAGTTTCTTCTTCCCCCCCCCCCCCCCCGAGGTTTTAGATCCCGAGCATGATTTGGGTGCATCATCCACCTCTTCCTTATTGACATCACAATTTTCATCTCTTTTGTAGGGGTAACACAATTTTCTTCTATGGCTTTAGTACCAGAGTCAAACAATTTCTTCCTTGGCTTCACCATTCACTCGCTTGTATGAGTAAATAAAAAAATTAAATCTTAACATAACACGTCCAAAAACGGATATCCACAAATAACTAACCGAGAACATATTGACCTATCAACATAATATGCGAAAAATTTGTATGGGGGCAAAAACAAAGTAGGCAAAAAGTCTAAAATTATTAGCAAACAAATCATCTATCCACATGAACAACTACCCACACTAATAACCCAACAAATTAAAACACAAACTCACAAACTATGAGACCACCAATATATATCTATTCATTAAACTGAGGAAAAAAGCAACCTACCACCCATTTGATGGGTTCTTGAAGACTTACCCAAAAACCAATCACTCATACCTTATTAGTACACACTCTCGGCAATGTTTTTTTCCACTG
Organism: Rubia yunnanensis; assembly: GCA_037428765.1. Taxonomy (NCBI): domain Eukaryota; kingdom Viridiplantae; phylum Streptophyta; class Magnoliopsida; order Gentianales; family Rubiaceae; genus Rubia; species Rubia yunnanensis. The sequence continues at coordinate 126,611,781 of CM075062.1, forward strand.
GCCGGCTATGCAACAGGTTTACTCGACCAAAATTGCAAGCAATGGTGAAGTAGAATCGCGACCAAAATTGCAAACAATGAGAAGGGGAAGTAGAATCGTGATAATGGCTCCATTGGGGGTTGACGAAATGGTGAAGATGAGCATATAATTGGGAAACGTCGGTAGAAGGGCATGTGTTTTTGGGTGGGAGTTGCAAAATTTTGGGGATAAGGTTTTGGAGGGAAGAGGGAAAATTTGGGAGGGAAGCTAAATGATGCTTTGTTGGGCCAATTGGGAGTTTAATTTGACCATTCTTGCTGCTTTGTTGGGTCAGCTTGAAGTTAAATTTGTCAAGCTCCTTTGTTGGCCAACTTGCTTATTTTCATGAGATTTTTATACTACTTCGTATTGAGTTAGGTATAGAATTTTGAATAATATTTCTAGACAAATTAATTAAGGTCTGGATATTGTTCAATTACAGTAAATGCTCCTATCTAGAATTGTGTATTTAGTATTTCATACTATTACTTGTATACATAGAATGCTCAGAGAAATAGAGTTTAACCAAGAATTAGTATGAGTCAATTCAAACATGTTTATGTGATAATATAATGAAATTAATGTTGGCTCGCTTAGTTGCACTTGAGAAAGACTGTATTTGCATCGCCTCAGTAAGTAAGGGATAATCTTTGTTAACTTAATGGGTTACCAAGTAATGGATACGTTAATTAAGTTATAACTAGTGTATACGGATCGCTAATTAAGTTATTGTCAATTAACCAGTGTACATGGAACACTCACTAACTATGGGCGACTTGTGGACAACTGTATGGGTTATCAAGTAATGCATACGATGATGTTGGTGCACGTGTATGTTGACTAGGGTTTCACCAACCCATAGTTGTATTGAACACGATCATATATAGTTAACTAGTGTATATAGAATACTGAGTATGTAAATTGATTTCTTGACTTACAAATATATTATACATGATATAATTTTTGGAAATCATCCCTCAGATTTTAACCTAAGCCCCTGAGCCCTCGAACTCTCGAGCCTCCTACCTTGAAACTCTAGCCACCTACCTCGAACCTGTTGCCTTAAGCACTCGAACCCTCACGCCAACAAACATCCTACCGCGAGCGGTTGAACCTCAAGCCTCTTACCTTAAACCTCGAGCCACCTACCTCGGGCCTTGAGCCTTCAAGCCCACAAATCTGATGCCTCAAGCACTCGAACCCTCGAGCCATCGAACCTCCTACCAAGAGCCCTGGAACTTCAAGCCTCCCACCTCGAGCCCTCGAGCCTGGACCCCCAAGCTCCAAGCCCCGAGCCTCGAGCCTCGAGCCTTGAGCCCCAAGCTCCGAGCCTCGAGCCCCAAGCCCCAAGCCCCGATCCTCGAGCCTTGAGCCCTTAAACCTCCTGCCTCAAGCCGTCGAACCTCCAACTTCCTACCTCGAGCCTCTAGCCCGAGAGCCTCTAGGCCTCGAGCCCTCGAACATCCTACCTCGATCCTTTAACCCTCATGCCTCAAGCCCCGGAACCCAATACCCTAACACCTTTCAGGCCATGTGTGTGTAAAATTCAGCCCATGTGTGTGCGTACGATTCAGCCAATATGTGGGTAAATCAAGCGGTGCCATTTTTCCCATTAGCACCGGTTTTTAACCGGTGCTAAATCAACCGGTGCCATTTTTCCCACTTTTTTTCTCGGAATTATTTTAACACCAATTTCTTTAATTTTTTAACACCAGATTTTAAAACGGATGCCAAATATTTACATTTCACCGGCTTTCTTTAATTTCTAGCACTGGTTTTCAAACAGGTGCAAATTTAGTACCGGTTTTTGTAACCGGTGCAAATTTTCTAGCATCGGTTTAAAACTGGTGCCAAAATTTTCAATTCACCGATTTTAGAGATTTTGAATGCCGGTTTTTAGACTAGTGCTAATTTCGATCCGGTTTTTGTAACTTTAAGCACCATGTTTTCAACCGGTGTTAGGTTTACACCGGTTTTCATCAGTTTTAGCACCTATTTTTTGACCGGTCTTAAATTTACACCGTTTATTAGAAACAAAAACCAGTGATTCTGGTACAAAAAACCGGTGTTAACTTTCACCGGTTTAGAAACCAGTGCTAACAAATAAAAAAACTGGTGCTTTTATAATTTTTGCACCGGTTTTAATAACCGGTGCTAAAAAATTGGCGCTAGAGGGAGGTCTCTTTGGTAGTGAGACTTCCTTGATTCTTTGAGTGCAGTGCAATGCAGATTTGATTAGTTTCCCAATTTTGAAACTACATTAAACAAATTGGCTTTTTTCTTTTGTTCCATCAGTTCCCATTTGCTATACTTCTTTTTTTAGCTATTTAGATCTTCGTGACATTTCTTGATACAACTAGAAATACATCATTTGTGCAACGCTTGTGTGACACAGTTACAACGATTTCATTTTTATACCATCTAAGCAAGAAAAAAAATATTTTTGAAATTACATTAAACAAATTAGCTCTTTTGTTTTGTTGCATAATCTCCTCTTTGTTATATTACTATTTTTTAGCTATTCAAATCTTTCGTGCCATTTTTTATGTGATTACATGATACAACTAGAAATCCATTATTTGTGTGGCATTTGTGTGACACAATTACAATGATATCGTATTATACCATGTGAGCAAGAAAAAAACATTTGTCATACTCCCTCCATCCCAGGTTAAACTGCAAACTTCACTTTATGTCACTATTCACTGTCAAACTTTGACCACATATTTGAATAGATATAAAAACAATAATATTATCATATGTTATATGGTTATATTCGTCGTAACAAGTAGTTTCTGAAAAGTAACTTTTTATTTGACGTTATTATACGTAGTTAAACATATTAATGGTTAGACAAGTTTCTTGATTAGTGTGAAAAATATTCTGTGCAATTAAACTTGGGACAGAGGGAGTTATACATTTTTGTGATTAGGATTTGTCTGTGCCACTTTCAGTAACACAACAATTTAATGACATCATTTGTGTGGCACAACTAGAATTACATTGATTTTTCATCATTTGTTTTAGTAATGGGTTAAATAGGTAATGGGTCAAATGATTATTTAAAAAATATTGGTCTAGCAGGTTGGGTTTGCGAAAAGCCAAAATTAAAAAGTTTTAAAACAAATCGGTGGCCGGCCATTTAATTGGACATTCAAATAAGCGAAGGAACCGGTCTCTCGCTGATATACTTGGTGCAGAGAGAGCATCAGCAGAATCAAGGACAGTCTCCAAACTGCAACCGAGCCTAAAGAGGAAAAAAGCAACCTGGAAAGACAAAGGCAGTGCCAAAGTCACAGAAGACGATGATTCCGACGTAGTCAAGGGGCTGTTCAATGGCTTGAAAGAAAAGCATACGAGGAACAAAATTTGCTTCGTTCCCTAGCTTCGTAGGAAAAAGGCTAAACCTACGCTGGCTCTTTATTGACTTCCTTAATTCTTTCATTAGTTTCCCGATTTTGAAACTACATTAAACAAATTAGCTCTTTTCTCTTGTTCTATCAGCTCCCCTTTGCTATACTACTTTTTTTAGCAATTCAGATCTTCGTTACTTTTTTTGTGTGATAGCATGATACAACTAGAAAGAAATCATTTGTGTAACGTTTGTGTTACACAATTACAATGGTATCATTTTATACTATGTGAGCAAGAAAAAATAAATTCATACTACTTTTTTGTATTTAGGATTTTTCTGTGCCACTTTTGGTAATACCACAATTAGAACGACATCATGTGTGTACACAACTAGAACGACATCGTTAGTGCGGCGTTTGTGTGAAACAACTTGAATGACCTCGTTTGTGCGACGTTTGTTTGAGTGATGGGTTAAATGGCCAACGGTTAAATGATTATTTCAAAAATATGGGTCGAGTGGGTTGAGTTTGTGCATTGAAATGTGCGGGTTTTTTAGAGAGCAGAGAATAAAAGTTTTAAAAAAGATGCCGGCCGGCCTTTTAATTTGAAATTCAAAGAAGCAAATGCAGTGGTCTCTCGCTAATATACTAGGTGCAGAGAGAGTATCAACAGGATCAAAAATAGTCTCTGAAATGCAGCCGAACTTAATGAGGAAACGAGCCTCCTGGAAAGACAAAGGAACGGCCAAAATCACATAAGACAATGAGGAAAAGAGCCTCCTAGAAAGACAAAGAGCCTGTGGGTTGGGTTGGGTTTACGGGTTGGATTTGTGGGTTGAAACCTTTGGGTTTTTTTAAGAGCAGTAATTAAAAAAATTTAAAACAAAATGGTGGCCAGCCTTTTAGTTGGACATTAAACAAGGCAAAGGCATCAGTCTCTCGCTGATATACTTGGTGTAGAGAGAGCATCAACATAATCAAAGACAGTCTTCAAACAGTAACCGAGCCTAAATAGGAAAATATCCTCCTGGTAAACCAAAGGCAAAGCTAAAGTCACAGAGGGCAATGATTTCGATGTAGTCTAACTTCCCTCGAGAGGGAAGGGGTTGTTCATTGGCTTGAAAGAAGAGCATAAGAGGAACAAAATTTCTTCATTCCCCAACTTCATAGGAAAAGTGCTAAATGCTACTCTGGCTCTCTATATACTTCCTTAATTTTGTGTGTGCGGTGCAGTGCAGATTTGATTAGTTTCCCCATTTTGAAAATACATTAAAAAAATTATTTCTTTTCATTTGTTCCATCAGCTCCTCTTTGCTATACTACTTGTTTTAGCTATTCTGATTTTCGTTACATTTTTTGTGTGATTGCTTGATACAAATAGAAATTCATCATTTGTGCAACATTTTTGTGACACAATTACAACGATATCCTTTTATACCATGTGAGCAAGAAAAAAAATGCATACCACTTTTTTGCCATTAGGATTTTTCTCTGCCACTTTTGGTGAAACTACAATTACAACAACATTATTTGTGTATACAATTAAAACGATATCATTTGTGCGATGTTTGTGTGAAACAACTAGAATGAATTTGTTTGTGCGACATTTTTTGAGTAATGGGTTAAATGGCTAACGAGTCAAATGAGTATTTCAAAAATATGGGTCGAGCGGGTTGAGTTTGTGGGTTGAAACCTGCGGGTTTTTGTAGAGAGCGGAGAATATAAAGTTTTAAAAAGATGCCAATTGGCCTTTTAATTGGACATTAAAAGAAGAAAAGGCACTAATCTCTTGCTGATATACTAGGTGCAGAGAAAGCATCAGCAGGAAAAAATAGTGTCTGAAATGCAGCCGAGCTTAATGAGGAAAAGAGCTTCCTGAAAGGACAAAGGCACAAATAAAATCACAGAAGACAATGATTTTGACGTTGTCTTGATTCCCTCAAGAGGGGAGGGTTTGTTCATTGAATCAAAAGAAGAGAATACGAGGAACCTAAGTTGCTTCACTCCCCAACTTCATAGGAAAAGGGCTATACAAACTCAGGCTCTTTATAGACTTCCGTAATTCTTGGAGTACACTGCAGTGCAGATTTGGTTTGTTTCCTAATTTTTAAATTACATTAAACAAATTAGCTCTTTTGTTTGGTTTCATCATCTCGTCTTTCTTATACTAAGTTTTTTAGCTATTCAAATCTTTCGTTCCATTTTTTATGTGATTGCATGATACAACTAGAAAACATCAATTTTACATCCTTTGTGTGACACAATTACATTGATATCGTTTCAAACCATGTGAGCAAGAAAAATATATTTTTCATACTACTTTTTTGTGATTAGGATTTTTCGGTGCCACTTTTGGTAATGGAACAATTAGAATGACATCATTTGTGTGACACAACAAGAATTACATTGTATGTGTGGCATTTATTTAAGTAATGGGTTAAATAGGAAACAGGTCAACTGATTATTTGAAAAATATTGGTCGAGCGGATTAGATTTACGGGTTGAAACGTGTGTGTTTTTTTAAAGAGCGGGAGATTAAAGAGTTTTTAAACAAAATGGTGGCCATCCTTTTAATTGGACATTCAAAGAAGCGAAGGCACCAGTCTCTCGCTGATATACATAGTGTAGAGAGAGCATCAGCAGAATCAAATACAGTCTTCGAACTGCAACCGAGCCTAAACATGAAAAGAGCCTCCTGGAAAGCAAAGGCAAGGCCAAAGTCACAGTAGACGATGATTCCAACGTAGTCTTCCTTCCCTCTAGAGGAAATGGGTTGTTCATTGGCTTGAAAGAAAAGCATACGAGGAAAAAATATTTCTTCGTTCCCCAGCTTCATAGGAAAAATGCTGAGGCTACTCTGGCTCTCTACAGACTTCCGTAATTCTTTGAGTGCGATGCAGTGCATATTGGATTATTATCCCAATTTTAAACCTACAATAAACAAATTAGTTCTTTTCTTTTGTTCCATCAGCTCCCCTTTGCTATACTACTTTTTTTTAGTTATTCAGATCTTTGTTACATTTTTTGGATGATTGCATGATACAACTAGAAAGACATCATTTTTGCAACGTTTGTGTGACTTAATTATAATGATATCATTTTATACCATGTGAGCAAGAAAAAAAATTCATACTACTTTTATGTAATTAGGATTTTTCTGTGCCACTTTTGGTAATACCACAATTAGAACGACATCATTTGTGTACACAACTGGAACAACATCATTTGTGCGACGTTTGTGTGAAACAACAAGAACGACTTCATTTGTGCGATGTTTGTTTGAGTAATCACTTAAATGGGCAATGGGTTAAATGAGTATTTGAAAAATATGGGTCGAGCGGGTTGAGTTTTTGGGTTGAAACCTGCGGGTTTTTTTAGATAGCTGAGAATAAAAAATTTAAAAAAGATTCCGATTGGCCTTTTGATTGGACATTCAAAGAATCAAAGGCACTGGTCCCTCATTGATATACTAGATGCAGAGAGAGCATCAGCAAGATAAAAAACAGTCTCCAAAATGTGTCCGTGCCTAAAGAAGGAAAAGAGCCTCCTGGAAAGACAAAGGCATGGCCAAAATCACAGAAGACGGTGATTTTTACATAGTCTTGCTTCCCTCGAGAGTGGAGGGTTTGTTCATTGGATCGAAAGAGAGCATATGAGGAACCAAAGTTGCTTCGTTCCCCAGCTTCATAGGAAAAAGGCTATACAAAACTCTGGCTCTTTATCGATTTCCTTAATTCTAGGACTGCAGTGCAGTGCAGATTTGGTTAGTTTCCCAATTTTTTAATTACGTGAAACAAATTAGCTCTTTTGTTTTGTTTCCATCATCTCCTCTTTCTTATACTACTTTTTTAGCTATTCAGATCTTTCGTGCCAATTTTTTATGTTATTATATGATACAACTATAAAGACATCATTTTTGCAACATTCGTGTGACACAAATACAATGATATTGTTTTAAATCATTTGAGCAAGAAAAAGATATTTGTCAAACTAATTTTTTGTGATTAGAATTTTTGAGTGCCAATTTTGGTAATGCAACAGTAAGAACGACATCTTTTGCATGACAAAACTAGAATTACTTTGTTTGTGCGGCGTTTGTTTAAGTAATGGGTTAAACTGGTAACGGGTCAAATGATTATTAGAAAAATACTTGTCGAGCGGTTAGGTTTGCGGTTTGAAACCTGTGGATTTTTTAAAGAGTGGAAGATTAAAAGGTTTTAAAACAAAATGGTGGCCAACCTTTTAATTGGACATTCAAAGAAGCGAAGGCACCAGCCTCTCACTGATATACTTGGTGTAGAGAGAGTGTCAGGATAATCAAAGATAGTCTCCAAACTGAAACCGAATCTCAAAAGGAAAAGAGCCTCTTGGAAAGATAAAGGCAAGGCCAAATCCACAGAAGGGGATGACTCCGACTTAGATTTCCTTCCCACGAGAGGGAAGGGGTTGTTCATTGGCTCAAAAGAAAAGCATACAAGGAACAAAATTTACATTGTTCCCCAGCTTCATAGGAAAATTGCCAAACCTACTCTGGCTCTGTATGGACTTCCTTAATTCTTTGAGTGTAATGCAGTGAGGATTTGATAAGTTTCCCAATTTTGAAACTACATTAAAAAAATTAGTTCTTTTCTTTTTTTTCCCATCAGCTCCACTTTGCTATACTAGTCTTTTTAGCTATTCTGATCTTCATTACATTTTTTGTGTGATTTCATGATACAACTAGAAAGACATCATTTGTGCAATGTTTGTGTGACACAATTACAATGATATCATTTTATACCATGTGAGCAATAAAAATAATTCATACTACTTTTATGTAATTAGGATTTTTCTGTGCCACTTTTGGTAATACCACGATTAGAACGACATTGTTTGTGTACACAACTGCAACGACATCATTTGTGTGAAACAATTAGAATGACTTAATTTGTGCACCGTTTGTTTGAGTAATGGGTTAAATGGGCAACAGGTTAAATAAGTATTTTAAAAATATGGGTCGAGCGGGTTGAGTTTGTGGGATGAAACCTACGGGTTTTTTTTGAGAGCGGAGAATAAAAATTTTAAAAAAGATGCCGATTGGCCTTTTAATTGGACATTTAAAGAATCAAAGGCACCGGTCTCTCGTTGATATACTAGGTGTAGAGAGAGCGTCACCAGGATAAAAGACAGTCTCCAAAATGCAGCCAAGCCTAAAGAAGGAAAATATCCTCCTCGAAAGACAAAGCAACGACCAAACTAACAGAAGACGATGATTTTGACATAGTCTTGCTTCCCTCGAGAGGGGAGAGTTTGTTCATTGGATAGAAAGAGAGCATACGAGGAACCATATTTGCTTCGCTCCCCAGCTTCATAGGAAAAAGGCTATACAAAACTCTGGCTATTTATCGACTTCCTTAATTCTTGGACTGTAGTGCAGTACAAATTTGGTTAGCTTCCCAATTTTTTAATTACATTAAACAAATTAGCTCTTTTGTTTTGTTCCATCATCTCCTCTTTCGTATACTACTTTTTTAGCTATTCAGATATTTCGTGCCATTTTTTATGTGATTGTATGATACAACTAGAAAGACATCATTTGTGCGACGTTCGTGTGACACAAATACAATGATATTGTTATAAATCATTTGAGCAAGAAAAAGATATTTTTCATACTAATATTTTGTGATTAGGATTTTTTAGTGCCACCTTTGCTAATGTAACAATTAGAATGACATCTTTTGCATGAAAAAAACAAGAATTACTTTGTTTGTGCTGTGTTTGTTTGTGTAATGGGTTAAACTGGTAACGTGTCAAATTATTTGAAAAATATTTGTCGAGTGGTTTGGTTTGCTGGTTGAAACCTGTGGATTTTTTTAAAGAGTGGAATATTAAAAGGTTTTTTAAAAAATGGTGGCCAGCCTTTTAATTGGACATTCAAAGAAGCAAAGGCACCAGCCTCTCACTGATATACTTGGTGTAGAGAGAGTGTCAGCAGAATCAATGGAAGCCTCCGAACGGCAACCGAGCTTAAACAGGAAAAACGCCTCTTGTAAAGATAAAGGCAAGGTCAAAGCCATAGAAGGGGATAACTCCAACTTAGTTTTCCTTCCCTCGAGAGGGAAGGGTTGTTCATTGGCTTGAAAGAAAAGCATACAAGGAACCAAATTTACTTCGTTCCCCAGCTTCACAGGAAAAATGCCGAACCTACTCTGGCTCTCTATAGACTTCCTTAATTCTTTGAGTGTAATGCAGTGAAGATTTGATTAGTTTCCCAATTTTGAAGCTACATTGAACAAATTAGCTCTTTTCTTTTGTTCCATCAGCTCCCCTTTGCTATACTACTCTTTTTAGCTATTCTGATGTTCATTTTATTTTTTGTGTTAATGCATGATACAACTAGAAAGACATAATTTGTTCAACGTTTCTGTGACACAATTATAATGATATCATTTTATACCATGTGAGCAAGAAAAAGAATTCATACTACTTTTATGTAATTAGGATTTTTCTGTGCCACTTTTGGTAATACAACAATTAGAAAAAAATTGTTTGTGTACAAAAATGCAACGACATCGTTTGTGCGACGTTTGTGTGAAACAATTAGAACAACTTCATTTGTGGACCATTTGTTTGAGTAATGGGTTAAATGGGCAACTTGTTAAATGAGCATTTCAAAAATATGGGTTGAGCGGGTTGAGTTTTTGGGTTGAAACATGTGGGTTTTTTTAGAGAGCGGAGAATAAAAAGTTTTAAAAAATGCCAATTGGCTTTTTAATTGGGCATTAAAAGAATCAAAGGTACCGGTCACTCGTTGATATACTAGGTGCAGAGAAAGTGTCAGCAGGATAAAAGACAGTCCCTGAAATGCAGCCGAGCCTAAAGAAGGAAAATAGCCTCCTGGAAAGATAAAGGCACAGCCAAAATAACAGAAGCCGATGATTTTGACATAGTCTTGCTTCCCTCGAGAGGGGAGAGTTTGTTCATTGGATAGAAAGAGAGCATACGAGGAACCAAATTGGCTTCGCTTCCCAGTTTCATAGGAAAAAGGCTATACAAAACTCTGGCTATTTATCGACTTCCTTAATTCTTGGACTGTAGTGCAGCGCAGATTTGGTTAGTTTCCCAATTTTGTAATTACATTAAACAAATTAGCTCTTTTGTTTTGTTCCATCATCTCCTCTTTCTTATACTACGTTTTTAGCTATTCAAATATTTCGTGCCATTTTTTATGTGATTGTACAATACAACTAGAAAGACATCATTTGTGTGACGTTCATGTGACACAAATACAATGGCATTGTTATAAATCATTTGAGCAGGAAAAACATATTTTTCAAACTAATTTTTTGTGATTAGGATTTTTCAGTGCCACTTTTGGTAATGCAACAATTAGAATGACATCTTTTTTATGAGAAAACTAGAATTACTTTTTTTGTGCGGCATTTGTTTATGTAATGGGCTAAACTGGTAACGAGTCAAATGATTATTTGAAAAATATTTGTCGAGCGGTTAGGTTTGCAGGTTGAAACTTGTGAGTTTTTTTAAAGAGTGGGAGATTAAAATGTTTTAAAACAAAATGGTGGCCAGCCTTTTAATTGGGCATTCTAAGAAGTGAAGGATCCAGTCTCTCGCTGATATACTTGGTGTAGAGAGAGTGTCAGCAGAATTAATGGCAGTCTTCGAATTGCAACCGAGCCTAAATAGGAAAAGAGACTCTTGGAAAGGTAAAGGCAAGGCCATAGCCAGAGAAGGGGATAACTCCAACTTAGTTTTACTTCCCTCGAGAATGAAGGGGTTAATCATTGGCTCGAAAGAAAAGAATACAAGGAACAAAATTTACACTGTTCCCCTACTTCACAGAAAAAATGCCAAACCTACTCTGGCTCTCTATAGACTTCCTCAATTCTTTGAGTGTAATGCAGTGAAGATTTGATTAGTTTCCCAATTTTGAAACTACATTAAACAAATTATTTCTTTTCTTTTGTTCCATCAGCTCCCCTTTGCAATACTACTCTTTTTAGCTATTCTGATCTTCATTACATTTTTTGTGTTATTGAAATATACAACTAGAAAGACATCATTTGTGCAATGTTTGTGTGACAGAATTACAATGATATCATTTTATACCATGTGAGCAAGAAAAAGAATTTATACTACTTTTATGTAATTAGGATTTTTCTGTGCCACTTTTGGTAATACCACAATTAGAATGAAATCATTTGTGCACACAACTGCAACAACATCGTTTGTGCACACAACTGCAACAACATCGTTTGTGCAACGTTTGTGTGAAATAATTATAACAACTTCATTTGTGGATCGTTTGTTTGAGTAATTGGTAATATGGGCAACAGGTTAAATGTGCATTTCAAAAATATGGGTCGAGCGGTTTGAGTTTTCGGGTTGAAAGCTACGGGTCTTTTTAGAGAGCCGAGAAAAAAAGTTTAAAAAAAGATTCCGATTGCCATTATAATTGGACATTCAAAGAATCAAAGACACCAGTCTCTCGTTCATATACTAGATACAGTGAGAGCATCAGCGGGATAAAAGACAGTCTCTGAAATGCAGCCAGGCCTAAAGAAGGAAAATAGCTTCCTGGAAAGACAAAGGCATGTCCAAAATAAACCGAAGACGATGATTTTGACATAGTCTTGCTTCCCTTGAGAGGGGAGAGTTTGTTCATTAGATAGAAAGAGAGCATACGAGGAACCAAATTTGCTTCGCTCCCCAGCTTCATAGGAAAAAGGCTATACAAAACTCTGGCTCTTTTTCGACTTCCTTAATTCTTGGAATGTAGTGCAGTGCAGATTTGGTTAGTTTCCCAATTTTTAATTACATTAAAAAAATTAGCTCTTTTGTTTTGTTCCATCATCTCCCCTTTCTTATACTACTTTTTTAGCTATTCAGATATTCCGTGCCATTTTAATGTGATTGTATGATACAACTAGAAAGAAATCATTTGTGTCAGGTTCATGTGACACAAATACAATGGTATTGTAATAAATCATTTGAGAAAGAAAAAGATATTTGTCATACTAATTTTTTGTGATTAGGATTTTTCAGTGACTCTTTTGGTAATGCAACAATTAGAACGACATCATTTACGTGAAAAAACTAGAATTACTTTGTTTGTGCTGCGTTTGTTTAAATAATGGGTTAAATATGTAATGGGTCCAATGATTATTTGAAAACTATTTGTCGAGCGGTAAGGTTTGCGGGTTGAAACTTGTGGGTTTTTTTAAAGAGTGGGAGATTAAAAGGATTTGAAACAAAATGGTGGCTAGCCTTTTAATTGGGCATTCAAAGAAGTGAAGGCTCCAATCTCTCGCTGATATACTTGGTGTAGAGAGAGTGTCAGCAGAATCAATGGCAGTCTCCGAATTGCAACCGAGCCTAAACAGGAAAAGAGCCTCTTGGAAAGGTAAAGGCAAGGCCACAGCCACAGACGGGGATAACTCCAACTTAGTTTTCCTTCCCTCGAGAAGGAAGGGGTTATTCATTGGCTCGAAAGAAAAGCATACAAGGAACAAAATTTACGCTGTTCCCCTACTTCACAGGAAAAATGCCAAACCTACTCTGGCTCTCTATAGACTTCCTCAATTCTTTGAGTGTAATGCAGTGAAGATTTGATTAGTTTCCCAATTTTGAAACTACATTAAACAAATTATTTCTTTTCTTTTGTTCCATCAGCTCCCCTTTGCTATACTACTCTTTTTAGCTATTCTGATCTTCATTACATTTTTTGTGTTATTGAAAGATACAACTAGAAAGACATCATTTGTGCAACTTTTGTGTGACACAATTATAATGATATCGTTTTATACCATGTGAGCAAGAAAAAGAATTCATACTACTTTTATGTAATTAGGATTTTCTGTGCCACTTTTGGTAATACCACAATTAGAATGAAATCGTTTGTGTACACAACTGCAACAACATCGTTTGTGCAACGTTTGTGTGAAATAATTATAACAACTTCATTTGTGGACCGTTTGTTTGAGTAATTGGTTATATGGGCAACAGGTTAAATGTGTATTTCAAAAGTATGGGTTGAGCGGTTTGAGTTTTTGGGTTGAAAGCTATGGGTGTTTTTAGAGAGCCGAGAAAAAAGGTTTAGAAAAAGATTCCGATTGGCATTATAATTGGACATTCAAAGAACCAAAGACACCAGTCTCTCGTTCATATACTAGATGCAGAGAGAGCATCAGCGGGATAAAAGACAGCCTCTGAAATGCAGCTGGGCCTAAAGAAGGAAAATAGCTTCCTGGAAAGACAAAGGCACGTCCAAAATAACAGAAGACGATGATTTTGACATAGTCTTGCTTCCCTCGAGAGGGGAGAGTTTGTTCATTGGATAGAAAGAGAGCATACGAGGAACCAAATTTGCTTCGCTCCCCAGCTTCATAGGAAAAAGGCTATACAAAACTCTGGCTCTTTTTCGACTTCCTAAATTCTTGAAATGCAGTGCAGTGCAGATTTGGTTAGTTTCCCAATTTTTAATTACATTAAACAAATTAGCTCTTTTGTTTTGTTCCATCATCTCCCCTTTCTTATACTACTTTTTTAGCTATTCAGATATTCCGTGCCATTTTAATGTGATTGTATAATACAACTAGAAAGAAATCATTTGTGTGAGGTTCGTGTGACACAAATACAATGGTATTGTAATAAATCATTTGAGAAAGAAAAAGATATTTGTCATACTAATTTTTTGTGATTAGGATTTGTCAGTGACTCTTTTGGTAATGCAACAATTAGAACAACATCATTTGCATGAAAAAACTAGAGTTACTTTGTTTGTGCGGCGTTTGTTTAAATAATGGGTTAAATATGTAACGTGTCCAATGATTATTTGAAAAATATTTGTCGAGTGGTTAGGTTTGCGGGTTGAAACTTGTGGTTTTTTTTAAAGAGTGGGAGATTAAAAGGATTTGAAACAAAATGGTGGCCAGCCTTTTAATTGGGCATTCAAAGAAGTGAAGGCTCCAGTCTCTCGCTGATATACTTGGTGTAGAGACAGTGTCAGCAGAATAAAAGACATGAAAAGAGCTTCTTGGAAAAGAGCTTCTTGGAAAGATAAAGGTAAGGCCAAAGCCACAGAAGGGGATGACTTTGACTTAGTTTTCATTCCCTCTTTACTGGCTCGAAAGAAAAGCATACAAGGAACAAAATTTACTTCGTTCCCCAGCTTCATAGGAAAAATGCCAAACCTACTCTGGCTCTCTATAGACTTCCTTAATTCTTTGAGTGTAATGTGGTGAAGATTTGATTAGTTTCCCAGTTTTGAAACTACATTAAACAAATTAGTTCTTTTCTTTTGTTCCATCAGCTTCCCTTTGCTATACTACTCTTTTTAGTTATTCTGATCTTCATTTTATTTTTTGTGTGATTGCATGATACAACTAGAAAGACATCATTTGTGCAACGTTTGTGTGACACAATTACAATGATATCATTTTATACCATGTGAGAAAAAAAAAAGAATTCATACTACTTTTATGTAATTAGGTGTTTTCTATGCCACTTTTGGTAATACCACAATTAAAATGACATCATTTGTGTACACAACTGCAACGACATCGTTTGTGCGACGTTTGTGTGAAACAATTAGAACAACTTCATTTTAACACCGTTTGTTTGAGTAATGGGTTAAATGGGCAATAGGTTAAATAAGTATTTCAAAAATATGGGTCAAGCGGGTTGAGTTTGTGAGTTGAAACTTGCGGATTGTTTTAGAGAGCGAAGAATAAAAATTTAAAAAAAGATGCCAATTGGCCTTTTAGTTAGACATTCAAATAATCAAAGGCAGCAGTCTCTCGTTGATGTACTAGGTGGAGAGAGAGCGTCAGTAGGATAAAAGTCAGTCTCTGAAATACAGCTGAGCCTAAAGAAGGAAAATAGCCTCCTGGAAAGACAAAGACACGGTCAAAATAACCGAAGACGATGATTTTTACATAGTATTTCTTCCCTCGAGATGGGAGAGTTTGTTCACTGGATCGAAAAAAGAGCATACGAGGAACCAAATTTGCTTCGCTCCCCAGCCTTATAGGAAAAAGGCTGTACAAACTCTGGCTCTTTATAGACTTCCTTAATTCTTGGACTGCAGTGAAGTCCAAATTTTGGTTTGTTTCCCAATTTTTAAATTACATTAAAAACATTAGCTCTTTTGTTTTGTTCCATCATCTTCTCTTTCTTATACTCCTTTTTTTTAGCTATTCAGATCTTTCGTGCCATTTTTTATGTAGTTTTATGATACAACTAGAATGACATCATTCGTGCGACATTCTTGTGACACAAATACAATGGTATCGTTTTAAATCATGTGAGCAAGAAAAAGATATTTTTCATACTACTTTTTTGTGATTTAGATTTTTCAGTGCCACTTTTTGTAACACAACAATGAGAACGACATCATTTGTGTGTTATAACTAGAATTACCTTGTTTGTGCGGCATTTTTTTAAGTAATGGGTGAAATAGGTAACAGGTCAAATAATTATTTGAAAAATATTAGTCGAGCGGGTTGGGTTTGCGGATTGAAACCTGTGAGTTTTTTTGAAGAGTGGGAGATTAAAAAGCTTTAAAACAAAATGGTGGCCAGCCTTTTCATTGGACATTCAAAGAAGCAAAGGCACCAGTCTCTCGCAAATATACTTGGTGTAGAGAGAGTGTTCGCAGAATCAAAGACAGTCTCCGAACTACAACCGAGACTAAATAGGAAAAGAGCCTCCTGGAAAGATAAAGGCAAGGCCAAAGTCACAGAATATGATGATTCCAACATAGTCTTCCTTCCCTCAAGAGGGAAGGGATTTTTCATAGGGTCGAAAGAAAAGCATATGAGAAACAAAATTTTCTTCGTTCCCCAACTTCGTAGGAAAAATGCTAAACCTACTCTGGCTCTCTATGGAATTCCTTAATTCTTTGAGTGCGGTGCAGTGCAGATTTAATTAGTTTCCCAATTTTGAAACTACATTAAACAAATTAATTCTTTTCTTTTGTTTCATCAGCTCCCCTTTGCTATACTACTTTTTTTAGCTATTCATATATTCATTACATTTTTTGTGTGATTGCATGATATAACTAGAAAGACATAATTTGTGCAACGTTTGTGGGGGCACAATTACAATGATATCATTTTATACCATGTGAGCAAGAAAAAATATTATTTTCCATACTTTTTTGTAATTAGGATTTTTCTGTGCTACTTTTGGTAATACCATAATTAGAACGACATCATTTGTGTACACAACTAGAACGGCATCATTTGGCCAATGTTTGTGGGACACAATTACAATGATATCATTTTATACCATGTGAGCTAGAAAAAATATATTTTTCATACTACTTTAATGTAATTAGGATTTTTGTGTGCCACTTTTGGTAATAACACAATTAGAACGACATCTTTTGTGCACACAACTAGAATGACATCGTTTGTGTGACATTTGTGTGAAACAACTAGAATGACTTTGTTTGTGTGACATTTTTTTAAGTAATGGGTTTAATGGGTAGTGGGTCAAATGAGTATTTCAAAAATATGGGTCGAGCGGGTTGAGCCTAAAGAGGAAAAGAGCCTCCTGAAATGACAAATGCATGGACAAAGTAAAAAAAAGCAATGATTTTGACGTAGTCTTATTTCCCTCGAGAGGGAAGAGGTTGTTCGTTGGCTCGAAAGAAAAGCATATGAGGAACAAAATTATCATCGTTCCCCAACTTCGTAGGAAAAAGGCTAAACCTACTCTGGAAAAGCATACGAGGAACAAAAGACAAAGGCACGACAAAAATAGCAGAAGGTGATGATTTGAACATAGTCTTGCTTCCCTCTAGTGGGGAAGGTTTGTTAATTGGATTGAAAGAAGAGCATACGAGGAACCAAAGTTGCTTCGCTCCCCAGCTTCATAGGAAAAAGGCTATAGAAACTCTAGCTCTTTATAGACTTCCTTAATTATTGGTGTGCAATGCAGTGCAGATTTGGTTAGTTTCCCAATTTTGAAATTACATTAAAAAAATTAGCTGTTTTGTTTTGTTCCATCATTTCCTCTTTCTTATACTACTTTTTTAGCTATTCAGATCTTCTGTGCCATTTTTTATGTGATTGCCTGATACAACTAGAAAGATATTATTTGTACGACGTTCATGTGACACAATTACAATGATGTTATTTTAAACCATGTGAGAAAGAAAAAGACATTTGTTATGCTACTTTTTTTATTAGGATTATTCAGTGCCACTTTCGGCAATGCAACCGTTAGAGCGACATCATTTGTGTGACATAACTAGAATTACATTCTTTGTGTGGCATTTGTTTTAGTAATCGGTTAAAAGGGTAACGTGTCAAATGATTATTTGAAAAATATTTATCGAGTGGGTTGGATTTGCAGGTTGAAACCTGCAGGTTTCTTTAAAGAATGAGAGATTAAAGAGTTTTAAAACAAAATGGTGGCCAACCTTTTAATTGGACATTCAAATAAGAAAAGGCACCAGTCTCTCGCTGATATACTTGGTGCAGATAGAGCGTCAGCAGAATCAAAGACAGTCTCCAAACTGTAATCGAGCCTAAAGAGAAAAAAGCCTCCTGGAAAGACAAAGGCAAGGCCAAAGTCACAGAAGTTGATGAATCTGATGTAGTCTTCCTTCCTTCGAGAGGGAAGGGGTTGTTCATTGGTTTGAAAGAAAAGCATACGAGGAATAAAATTTTCTCCGTTCCCCAGCTTCGTAGGAAAAAGGCTAAACCTACTCTGGCTCTTTATAGACTTCCTTAATTCTTTGTGTGCACTGTTGTGCAGATTTTGTTAGTTTCACGAGTTTGAAATTACATCAAAAAAATTAGCTCATTTCTTTAGTTTCATCAGCTCCCCTTTGCTATACTACTTTTTTTAGCTATGAAGCGAAGGTGAAGCAAAGGCACCAGTTTCTCGCTAATATACTTGGTGCAAAGAGAGCATCAGCAGAATCAAAAACAGTCTCTGAAATGCGGCCGAGACTAAACAAGAAAAGAGCCTCCTGGAAAGACAAATGCACAACCAAAATCAGAGAAGACGATGATTTTGGCGTAGTCTTTCTTCCCTCTAGAGGGGAGGGTTTGTTCATTGGTTCGAAAGAAGAGCATTCAAGGAACCAAATTTGCTTCGCTCCCCGGCTTGATAGGAAAAAGGCTATACAAACTTTGGTACTTTATAGACTTCCTTAATTCTTGGAGTGTAGTGCAGTGCAGATTTGGTTAGTTTCCCAATTTTGAAATTACATCAAACAAATTAACTCTTTTGTTTTGTTCCATCACCTCCTCTTTGTTATATTAATTGTTTTAGCTATTCAGATCTTTTATGCCATTTTTTATGTGATTGCATGATACAACTAGAAAGACATTATCTATGCGACATTTGTGTGACACAATTACAATCAAATCATTTTATACCATGTGAGCAAGAATAAACATTTGTCATACTACTTTTTTATGATTAGGATTTTTTGGTGCCACTTTCGGTAATGAAACAATTAGAATGACATAGTTTGTTTGACACAACTAGAATTACATTGTTTAAGCAGCCTTTGTTTAAGTAATGGGTTAAATAGGTAACAAGTCAAATGATTATTTGAAAAATATTGGACGAGCAGGTTGGGTTTGTAGGTTGAAATTTGCAGGTTTTTGTAAAGAGCAGGAGATTAAAAAGTTTTAAATAAATCGGCAGCCAGACTTTATTTTGGACATTTAATGAAGCAAAGGCACCGGTATCTCACTAATATACTTGGTGCAGAGAGAGCTTCATCAAAATCAAAGACAGTCTCCGAACTGCAACCGAGCCTAAAGAGGAAAATAGCCTCCTAGAAAGACAAAGGCAAGGCCAAAGTCATAGAAGACGATGATTCCAACATAGTCTTCCTTCCCTTGAGAGGGAAGTGGTTGTTCATTGGCTCGAAAGCAAACCATACGAGGAACAAAATTTTCTTTGTTTCCTAGCATCGTAGAAAAAAGGCTAAACCGACTCTGTCTCTTTATAGACTTCCTCAATTATTTGAGTGAGGTGTAGTGCAGATTTGATCAGTTTCCCAATTTTGAAACTATATTAAACAAATTAGCTCATTTCTTTAGTTCCATCAGCTCCCATTTGCTATACTACATTTTTAGCTATTTAGATCTTCGCTACATTTTTTGTGTGATTGCATGATACAACTAGAAAATCATCATTTGTGCAACATTTGTGTGACACAATTACAATGATATCATTTTATACCATGTGAGTAAGAAAAAAGATTCATACTCCTTTTTTTGTAATTAGGACTTTTCTGTGCCATTTTTGGTAATACCTCAATTAGAATGACATCATTTGTGTACACAACTAAAATGACATTGTTTGTGCAACGTTTGTGTGACCAACTAGAACCACTTCATTTGTGTGATTTTTTTTGAGTAATGGGTTAAATGGGTATCGGGTCAAATGAGTATTTCAAAAATATGGGTCGAGCGGGTTGAGTTTTTGGGTTAAAACCTGTGGGTTTTTGTTGATAGAGGGAGAATAAAAAGTTTATAAAAGATACCAGTAGGCATTTTAATTGGACATTCAAAGAAGCAAAATCACCGGTCTCTCACTGATATACTTGGTGCAGAGAGAGCATCAGCAAGATTAAAGATAGTCTCTGAAATGCAGTCAAACCTAAACAAGAAAATGGCCTACTGGAAAGACAAAGACACGGCAAAAATCACAGAAGATGATGATTTTGACGTAGTCTAGCTTTCCTCGAGAGGGGAGGGTTTGTTCATTGGATCAAAAGAAGAGCATATGAGGAACCAAATTTGCTTCGCTCACCAGTTTCATAGGAAAAAGGCTATACAAACTCTGGCTCATTATAAACATCCTTAATTCTTTGAGTGCATTGCAGTGCAAATTTAGTTAGTTTCCCAATTTTTGAATTATATTAAACAAATTAGCTCTTTTACTTTGGTCCATCATCTCCTCTTTGTTATATTACTTTTTTTGGCTATTAAGATCTTTTGTGACATTTTTTATGTGATTGCATGATACAACGAGAAAGACATCATTTGTGTGATGTTCGTGTGACACAATAGAATGATATCATTTTATACCATGTGAGCAAGAAAAAAACAT
Source organism: Rubia yunnanensis (assembly GCA_037428765.1). NCBI lineage: Eukaryota > Viridiplantae > Streptophyta > Magnoliopsida > Gentianales > Rubiaceae > Rubia > Rubia yunnanensis. Next base: position 126,632,234 of record CM075062.1, read on the forward strand.
TTGTTATACTACTTTTTTGTTATTAGTATTTTACGGTGTGACTTTCGATAATGCAACAATTAGAATTACATAATTTTTGTGACACAACTAGAATTTCATTTTTAGTGCGGCGTTTGTTTTAGTAATGGGTCAAATAGGTAACAAGTCAAACGACTATTTGAAAAATATTGGTCGAGCAGGTTGGGTTTGCGGGTTGAAACCTGTGGTTTTTTGTAAAGAGTGGGAGATTAAAAGGTTTAAAAAATGGTGGATGGCCTTTTACTTGGACATTTAAAGAAGCAAAGGCACCGGTCACTCGCTGATATACTTGGTGCAAAGAGAGCGTCAGCGGAATTAAAGACAGACTTCGAACTGCAACCGAGCTTAAAGAGGAAAAGAGCCTCCTGGAAAGACAAAGGCAAGTCCAAAGTCACAGAAGACGATTATTCTGATGTAATCTTCCTTCCCTTGAGAGGGGATCGGTTTTTCATTGGCTCGAAAGAAAAGCATAGGAGGAACAAAATTTCCTTTGTTCCCCAGCTTCTTAGGAAAAAGGCAAAATTGATTCTGTCTCTTTATAGACTTCCTTAATTCTTTGAGTGCGATGCAGTGCAGATTTGATTAGTTTCCCAATTTAGAAACTACATTAAATAAATTAGCTCTTTTTTCCCCATAAGCTCCCCTTTGTTATACAACCTTTTTTAGCTACTCAGGTCTTCGTGACATTATTTGTGTGATTGCATGATACAACTAGAAAGACATCATTTGTGCAACGTTTTTGTGACACAATTACAATGTTATAATTTATACCATGTGAGTAGGAAAAAAAATTTCATACTACTTTTTTGTAAATAGGATTTTTCTGTGCCACTTTTGGTAATACCACAATTAGAACGACATCATTTGTGTACACAACTAGAACGGCATTTTTTGTACGACGTTTGTGTGAAACAACTAGAACAACTTTGTTTGTGCGATGTTTGTTTGATGAGTGGGTTAAATGGGTAATGGGTCAAATGAGTACTTAAAAAATATGGGTCGAGCGGGTTGTGTTTTTGGATTGAAACCTGCTGGTTTTTGTAGAGAATGGGGGAATGAAAAGTTTTAAAAAGATGCCATTCGGCCTTTTAATTGGACATTCAAAGAAGAAAAGGCACCGGTCTGTCGCTGATATACTTGGTGTAGAGAGATAGTGTTAGTAGGATCAAACTGAACTGTAGCCGAGCCTAAAGAAGAAAAGAGCCTCTATGAAAGACAAAGGCATGGCCAAAATCACAGAATATGATGATTCTGATGTAGTCTTGCTTCCCTCGAGAGGGGAGGGTTTTTTCGTTGGATCGAAAGAAGAGCATACGAGGAACCGAAGTTACTTCGCTCCCCAGCTTGAACTGAAAGAAGCTAAACAAACTCTGGCTCTTTATAGACTTCCTTCATTCTTGGAGTGCAGTGAAGTGCAGAATTTGTTAGTTTCCCAATTTTGAAATTACATTAAATGAATTAGCTCTTTTGTTTTGTTCCATCATCTCTTGTTTATATTATTTTTTATTTTAGCTATTCAGATCGTTTGTGACATTTTTTATGTGATTTCATGATACAGCTAGAAAGACATCATTGGTGCAATGTTTGCGTGACACAATTACAATGATATCGTTTTATACCATGTGAGCAAGAAAAAAGCATTTGTCAAACTACTTTTTTGTGATTAGGATTTTTTTGTGCCACTTCTGGTAATGCAACAATTAGAACGAAATCATTTGTGTGACACAACTAGAATTACATTGTTTGTTTGGCATTTGTTTTTGTAATGGGTAAATAGATAATGGGTCATATTATTATTTTAAAATATTGGTCGAGCGGGTTGGGTTTATGAGTTAAAACCTGTTGGTTTTTGTAAAGATCAGGAGATTAAAACATTTAAAAACAAAATGGTGGTTGACTTTTTAATTGGAAATTCAAAGAAGCGATGGCATCGGTCTCTCGCTGATATACTTAGTGCAAAGAGTGCATCAGCAGAATCAAAAACTGTCTCAGAACTCTAGCCGAGTATTAAGAGGAAAAAGGCCTCCTGGAAAGATGAAGGCCAGGCCAAAGTCACAGTAGACGATGATTTCAACATAGTTTTCCTTCTTGTAAGAGGGGAGGGTTTGTTCATCAGCTCGAAAGAAAAGCATACCAGGAATAAAAGTTGCTTCGTTATCTAGCTTCGTAGGAAAAGGGCTAAAATGACCCTGGCTCTTTATAGACTTCCTTAATTCTTTAAGTGTAGTGCAGTGCAGATTTAATAAGTTTCCCAATTTTGAAACTACATTAAACAAATTAGCCCTTTTTGTTTTGTTCCATCATCTCCCCTTGGATATACTACTTTTTTTAGCTATTCAGATCTTCGTGACATTTTTTGTGTTATTGCATGACACAACTAGAAGGGAATAATTTGTGCAACATTTGTGTGGCGTAATTAAAATGATATCATTTTATACAATGTGAGGAAGAAAAATAATATTTTGCATACTAATTTTTAGTAATTAGTATTTTTCGGTTCCACTTTTGGTAATACAACAATTAGAACGACATCATTTGTGTACACAACTAGAACGGCAACATTTGTGCAACATTTGTGTGAAACAACTAGAACGACTTTGTTTGTGTGACGTTTGTTCGAGTAACTGGTTTAATAGGTAATAGGTCAAATGAGTATTTAAAAAATATTGGTCAAGCGGGTTGAGTTTGTGGGTTGAAACCTGCGGGTTTTTGTAGAGAGCTAGAGAATAAAAAGTTTAAAAAAGATGTGGGTCGGCCTTTTAATTGGACATTCAAAGAAGCGAAAGCACTGGTCTCTAGCTGATATACTTATCAAAGAGAGTCTCTGAATTACAACCGAGCCTAAAGAGGAAAATAGTCTCCTGGAAAGACAAAGGCAAGGCCAAAGTCATGGAAGACGATAATTTTGACGTAGTCTTGCTTCCCTTAAGAGGGAGGGGTTGTTCATCGGCTCGAATGAAAAGCATGTGAGGAACAAAAGTTGCTTCGTTCTCCAGCTTTGTAGGAAAAAGGCTAACCAACTCTGGCTCGTTATCGATTTCCTTAATTCTTTGAGTCCAATGCAGTGCAGATTTGATTAGTTTCCCAATTTTGAAACTACATTAAACAAATTAGCTCTTTTGTTTTGTTCTATCATCTCCACTTTGCTATATATGCTACTTTTTTTAGCTATTAAGTTCATCATGACATTTTTTTTGATTGCATGAAACAACTAGAAATACATCATTTGTGCAATGTTTTTGTGACACAATTACAATGATATATTTTTATACCATGTGAGCTAGAAAAAAAATATTTTTCACACTACTTTTTTGTAATTAGGAGTTTTCACACTACAATTAGAATGACATCATTTGTGTACACAACTAGAACGAAATAATTTGTGCGACGATTGTGTGAAACAACTAGGACGACTTCATTTGTGCGATGTTTGTTTGAGTAACGGGTTAAATGGGTAACGGGTCAAGTGAGTATTTAAAAAACATGGGTCGAGCGGGTTGAGTTTTTGGGTTGAAATCTATGGGTTTTTAAAGAGAGCGGGAGAATAAAAAGTTTAAAAAAGATGCGGGTCGACCTTTTCATTGGGCATTCAAACAAACGAAGGCACCTGTCTCTTGCTTATATACTTGGTGCAGAGAGAGCGCCAACAGGATCAAAGACAGTCTCCGAACTTCAGCCAAGCCTAAAGAGGAAAAGAGCCTCATGGAAAGACAAAGGCATGGCCACAGCCACAGAAGATGGTGATTCCGACGTAGTTTTCCTTCCCTTAAGAGGGAAGATTTTTTTTCATCATCTTGAAAGAAAAGCATACGAGGAACAAAAGTTGCTTCGTTCTTCAGCTTCGTAGGAAAAAGGCTAAACCGACATTGGCTCTTTATAAACTTCTTTAATTTTTTGATTTTAATGCAGTACAGATCTGATTAGTTTCCCAATTTTGAAACTACATTAAACAAATTAGCTCTTTTGTGTGAAACAACTAGGACGACTTCGTTTGTTTGACATTTTTTTGAGTAATGGGTTAAATGGGTAAGAGGTCAAATGAGTATTTAAAAAATATGGGTTGAGTGGGTTGAGTTTATTGGTTGAAACTTGCGGTTTATTATAGAGAGCAGGAGAATAAAAGGTTTATAAATGATGTCGGTCGGCCTTTTAAATAGACATTGAAAGAAGTGAAGGCACCGGTCTCTTAGTAGGATCAAAGAGAGCGTCAGCAGGATCAATGATAGTCTCCAAATTGCAGCAGATCCTAAAGAGAAAAAGAGCTTTCTGGAAAGACAAAGGCACGACAAAAGTCACAGGAGACGATGATTTTGACGTAGTCTTGCTTCCCTTGAGAGGGTATGGTTTGTTCATTGGATCCAAAGAAGAGCATTCGAGGAACCAAAGTTACTTTGCTCCCCACATTCATAAAAAAAATGCTAACAAACTCTGGCTCTTTATAGACTTCATTAATTCTGTGAGTGTGGTGTAGTGCAGATTTGGTTAGTTACCCAATTTTGAAATTACATTAAACAAATTTGATAATTTGTTTTGTTCCATCATCTCCTCTTTCTTATACTACTTTTTTTATCTATTCAGATCTTTCTTGCCATTTTTATGTCATTGCATGATACAACTAGAATGACGTCATTTGTACGATGTTCGTGTGACACAATTGCAATGATATCGCTCTATACCATGTTAGCAAGATAAAGACATTTGTCATACTAATTTTTTATGATTAGGATTTTTTTGTGCCACTTTCAGTAATGCAACAATTAGAACAACATCATTTGTGTGACACAACTAGAATTACATTGTTTATGCGGCGTTTGTTTTAACAATGGGTTTAATAGGCAACATGCCAAATGATTATTTGAAAAATATTGGTCGAGCAGGTTGGGTTTGCTAGTTGAAACGGTGGGTTTTTTAAAAGAGCAGGAGATTAAAAGGTTTTAAAATAGAATAGTGGTCGACCTTTTAATTGGACATTCAAAAACGTGAAGGCACCAGTCTCTCGTTGATATACTTGGTACAGAGAGAGCATCAGCAGAATTAAAGACAGTCTCCGTACTCCAGCGAGCCAAAAGAGGAAAAGAGTCTCCTGGAAAGACAAAGGATAGGCCAAAGTCACAGAAGACGATGATTCCGACGTAGTCTTCCATCCATCAAGAGAGAAGGGGTTTTTCTTTGGCTTGAAAGAAAAGCATGCGAGGAACAAAAGTTGCTTTGTTCCCCAGCTTCGTAAGAAAAAGGCTAAACCAACTTTGGCTCTTTATAGACTTCCTTAATTCTTAGAGTGCGGTGCGGTGCAGTGCAGATTTGATAAGTTACCAAATTTTGAAATTACATTAAACAAATTATCCGTTTTCTTTTGTTCCATCAGCTCTCCTTTTTTATACTACTTTTTTAGCTATTCAGATCTTCGAGACATTTTTGGTGTGATTTCATGATACACCGAGAACAGCATCATTTGTGCAATGTTTGTGTTACACAATTACATTGATATCATTTTATACCATGTGAGCAAGAAAAAAAATATTTTTCATACTACTTTTTTGTAATTAGGATTTTTTAGTGCCACTTTTGGTAATACCACAATTAGAACAACATCATTTGTGTACACAACTAGAACGACATCGTTTGTGCAACATTTGTGTGAAAAAACTAGGACGACTTTGTTTGTTCAACATTTGTTTGAGTAAAGGGTTAAATTGGTAATGGGTCAAAGTAGTATTTAAAAATATGGGTCAAGCGCGTTGAGTTTGTTGGTTGAAACCTGCGGGTTATTGTCAAGAGAGAGAGAATAAAAGGTTTTAATAAGATGTTGGTCGTCCTTTTAAATGGGCATTCAAAGAAGCGAAGGCACCGATCTCTCAGTAGTATCAAAGAGAGCGTCAGCAGGATCAAAGACAGTCTCCAAATTGCAGCTGATCCTAAGGAGAAAAAGAGCCTCCAGGAAAGAAAATGGCTTGGCCAAAGTCACAGAAGATGATGATTCTGACATAGTCTTGCTTCCCTCGAGATGGAAGGGTTTGTTCATTGGATCGAAAGAAGAGCATATGAGGAACCTAAGTTGCTTCGCTCCCCAGCTTCATAGGAAAAATGCTAAAAAAACTCCGGATCTTTATAGACTTCCTTAATTCTTTGAGTGCGGTGCAGTGCAGATTTGGTTAGTTACCCAATTTTGAAATTTCAATAAACAAATTAACTCTTTTATTTTGTTACATCATCTCCTCTTTCTTAAACTACATTTTTTAGCTATTTCAATCTTTCGTGCAATTTTTTATGTGATTGCATGATACAAATAGAAAGACATCATTTGTGCGACGTTCATGTGACACAATTACAATGATATCGTTTTATACCATGTGAGCAAGTAAAAGAAATTTGTCATACTACGTTTTTGTTAATAGGATTTTTCTGTGCCACTTTCGGAAATCCAACAATTAGAACGACATCATTTGTGTGACACAACCATAATTACATTATTTTTTTAGTGTTTGTTTCAATGATGGGTTAAATTTATAGCTCATCAAATGATTATTTGAAAAATATTGGTCGAGCAGGTTGGGTATGCGGGTTGAAAATGCGGGTTTTTGTAAAGAGTGGGAGATTAAAAGGTTTTAAAACAAAATGGTGGTCGGCCTTTTAATTGTTCATTCAAGGAAATGAAGGCACCAGTCTCTCACTGATATACTTGGTGCAGAGAGTGCATCAGCTGAATCAAAGATAGTCTCTGAACTCCAGCCGAGCCTAAAGAGGAAAAGAGCCTCCTGAAAAGAAGAAGAGAAGGCTAAAGTCACAGAAGACGATGATTCCGACGTAGTCTTCCTTCCATTGAGAGGGAAGGGGTTGTTCATTGGCTCGAAAGAAAAACATACGACGAACAAAAGTTGATTTGTTTCCCAGCTTTGTAGGAAGAAGGATACACCGACTTTGGCTCTTTATAGACTTCCTTAAATCTTTAAGTGCGGTACTGTGCAGATTTCATTAGTTTCCCATTTTTGAAACTACATTAAACAAATTAACTCTTTTTCTTTTGTTCCATCCACTCTCCTCTGCTATACTACTTTTTTAGCTATTCAGATCTTCGAGACATTTTTTTGTGTGATTGCATGATACAACTCGAATGGTATCATTTGTAAAATGTTTGTGTGACACAATTACAATGACATGTGAGCAAGAAAAAAAAACTTCATACTAATTTTTTTGTAATTATGATTTTTCTATTCCACTTTTGGTAATACAACAATTAGAACAACATCATTTATGTACACAAGTAGAATTACATCGTTTGTGCAACGTTCGTGTGAAACAACTAGGACTACTTTGTTGGTTCTACGTTTGTTTGAGTAATGGGTTAAATGGGTATGGGGCCAAATGAGTATTTAAAAAATATGGGTCGATTGGGTTGAGTTTGTTAGTTGAAACTTGCTGATTATTGTAGAGAGTGGGAGAATAAAATGTCTATAAATGATGTCGGTCGGCCTTTTAAATATACAATTAAAGAAGTGAAGGCACCAGTCTCTCAGTAGGATCAAAGAGAGCGTCAGCAGGATCAAAGACAGTCTCCAAACTGCAGCCGATCCTAAAGAGAAAAAGAGCCTTCTGGTAAGACAAAGGCACAACAAAAGTCACAGGAGACAATGATTTTTACGTAGACTTGCTTCCCTCGAGAGGGTAGGTTTTGTTCATTGGATCAAAAGAAGAGCATTCAAGGAACCGAAGTCGCTTTACTCCCCACCTTCATGAGAAAAATGCTAAACAAACTCCAGCTCTTTATAGACTTCTTTAATTCTGTGAGTGTGGTGTAGTGCAGATTTTGTTTGTTACCCAATTTTGAAATTACATTAAACAATTTAGCTGATTTGTTTTGTTCCATCTTTTCCTCTTTCTTATACTACATTTTTTAGCTATTAAGATCTTGCGTGCCATTATTTATGTGATTGCATGATACAACTAGAAATATATCATTCGTGCGACATTAGTGTGACACAATTTCAATGATATCGTTCTACACCATGTTAGCAAGAAAGAGACATTTGTCATACTAATTTTTTATGATTAGGGTTTTTCTGTGCCACTTTTGGTAATGCAACAATTAGAACAACATCATTTGTGTGGCACAACTAGAATTACATTATTTGTGTGGCATTTGTTTTAACAATGGGTTTAATAGGAAACATGTCCAATGATTATTTCAAAATATTTCTCGAGCAGGTAGGGTTTGCGGGTTGAAACTGCGGGTTTTTTAAAAGAGCAGAAGATTAAAAATTTTTAAAATAGAATAGTAGTCAACCTTTTAATTGGACATTCAAAAAAGTGAAGGCACCAGTCTCTCCTTAATATACTTGGTGCAGAGAGAGCGTCAGCAGAATTAAAGACAGTCTCCAAACTCTAGCCGAGCCTAAAGAGGAAAAGAGCCTCCTGGAAAGACAAAGGATAGGCCAAAGTCACAGAAGACGATGATTCCGACGTAGTCTTCCATCTGTTGAGAGGGAAGGGGTTGTTCATTGGCTTGAAACAAAAGCATACGAGGAACAAAAGTTCCTTTGTCCCTTAGCTTCGTAAGAAAAAGGCTAAACCAAATTTGTCTCTTTATAGAATTCCTTAATTCTTTGAGTGCGGTACAGTGCAGATTTGATTAGTTACCCAATTTTTAAATTACATTAAAAAAATTAGCTCTTTTCTTTTGTTCCATCAAATCACCTTTGCTATACTCTTTTTTTCGCTATTCAGATCTTCGAGACATTTTTGGTGTGATTGCATGATACAACGAGAAAGACGTCATCTGTGCATTGTTTCTGTGACACAATTACATTGATAACATTTTATACCATGTTTGCAAAAAAAATTCATACTACTTTTTTGTAATTAGGATTTTTCTGTTACACTTTTTGTAATACCACAACTCGAATGACCTCGTTTTTACAGCATTTGTGTGAAAAAATTAGGACGACTTCATTTGTTCAACGTTTGTTTGAGTAGAGGGTTAAATGGGTAACGGGTGAAATAAGTATTTAAAAAATATGGGTCAAGCGGGTTGAATTTGTTGGTTGAAACATGCAGGTTAGTGAGTACAAGATTCAAAGGTTTAAAAAAGATGTTGGACGGCCTTTTAAATGGACATTCAAAGAAGTGAAGGCACCGGTCTCTCAATAGGATCAAAGAGAGCTTCTGCAGGATCAAAGACGGTCTCTAAACTGCAGTAGATCCTAAAGAGAAAGAGTGCCTCCCAAAAAGACAAAGGCGTGGCCAAAGTCACAGAAGATGATAATTTTGACATAGTCATGCTTCCCTCAAGAGAGGAGGGTTTTTTTCATTGGATCGAAAGAAGACCATACGAGGAACTGAAGTTGCTTCGTTCCACAGCTTCATAAAAAATGCTAAACAAACTCCGGCTCTTTATAAACTTCCTTAATTCTTTGAGTGTGGTGCAGTGCAGATTTGGTTAGTTACTAAATTTTGAGATTACATTAAACAAATTAGCTCTTTTGTTTTGTTCCATCATCTCCTATTTCTTATTCTACGTTTTTAGCTATTCAGATCTTTCGTGCCATTTTTTATGTGATTGCATGATACAACTATAAATAGATATAATTTGTGCTACGTTCATGTGACACAATTACAATGATATCGTTTTATACCATGTGAGCAAGAAAAAAAAATTTGTCATACTACTTGTGATTAGGATTTTTCCGTGCCACTTTCGGTAATGCAACAGTTAGAACGACATCATTTGTGTGATACAACCAGAATTACATTGTTTGTGCAGAATTTATTTTAATAATAGGTTAAATAGGTAATGGGCCAAATGATTATTTGAAAAATATTGGTCGGGCAGGATGGGTTTGCGGTCAGAAATTGCAGGTTTTTGTAAAGAGCGGGAGATTAAAAAGTTTTAAAAAATAATGGTGGTCGGCCTTTTAATTGGACATTTAAAGAAGCAAAGGAACTGCTCACTCGCTTTTATACTTAGTGTAGAGAAAGCATCAACAGAATCAAAGAGAGTATCCAAACTCTAGCCGAGCCTAAAGCGGAAAAGACCCTCCTGGAAAGACAAAGAGAAGGCCAAAGTCACAGAAAACAATAATTTCGACGCAGTCTTCTTTCCATCAAGAGGGAATGGGTTCTTCATTGGATAGAAAGAAAATCATAAAAGGAACTGAAGTTGCTTCATTCCTCCGCTTCATAAAAAATGCTAAACAAACTCTGCTCTTTATAAACTTCCTTAATTCTTTGAGTGTGGTTCAGTACAGATTTGGTTAGTTACTAAATTTTGAAATTACATTAAACAAATTAGCTCTTTTGTTTTGTTCCATCATCTTCTGTATCTTATTCTACGTTTTTTAGCTATTCAGATCTTTTGTGCCATTTTTTATGTGATTGCATGATACAACTATAAAGACATCATTTGTGCGACGTTCATGTGACACAATTACAATGATATCATTTTATACCATGTGAGCAAGAAAAAGACATTTGTCATACTACTTTGTGATTAGGATTTTTCCGTGCCACTTTCGGTAATGTGATAGTTAGAATGACATCATTTGTGTGATACAACTAGAATTACATTGTTTGTGCAGAATTTGTTTTAATAATAGGTTAAATAGGTAATGGGCCAAATGATTATTTGAAAAATATTGGTCGGGCAAGATGGGTTTGCGGTTAGAAATTACAGGTTTTTGTAAAGAGCGGGAGATTAAAAAGTTTTGAAAAATAATGGTGGTCGGCCTTTTAATTGGACATTTAAAGAAGCAAAGGAACTGCTCACTCGCTTTTATACTTAGTGTAGAGAGAGTGTCAACAGAATCAAAGAGAGTATCCGAACTCTAGCCAAGCCTAAAGCGGAAAAGAGCCTCCTGGAAAGACAAAGAGAAGGCCAAAGTCACAGAAAACAATAATTTAGACGTAGTCTTCTTTCCATCGAGAGGGAAGGGGTTCTTCATTGGATAGAAAGAAAATCATAAAAGGAACTGAAGTTGCTTCGTTCCTCAGCTTCATAAAAAATGCTAAACAAACTCTGGCTCTTTATAAACTTCCTTAATTCTTTGAGTGTGGTGCAGTGCAGATTTGGTTAGTTACTAAATTTTGAGATTACATTAAACAAATTAGCTCTTTTGTTTTGTTCCATCATCTCCTGTTTCTTATTCTACGTTTTTAGCTATTCAGATCTTTCGTGCCATTTTTTATGTGATTGCATGATACAACTATAAAGACATCATTTGTGCTACGTTCATGTGACACAATTACAATGATATCGTTTTATACCATGTGAGCAAGAAAAAGACATTTGTCATACTACTTGTGATTAGGATTTTTCCGTGCCACTTTCGGTAATGCAACAATTAGAACGACATCATTTGTGTGATACAACCAGAATTACATTGTTTGTGCAGAATTTATTTTAATAATAGGTTAAATAGGTAATGGGCCAAATGATTATTTGAAAAATATTGGTCGGGCAGGATGGGTTTGCGGTCAGAAATTGCATGTTTTTGTAAAGAGCGGGAGATTAAAAAGTTTTAAAAAATAATGGTTGTCGGCCTTTTAATTGGACATTTAAAGAGGCAAAGGAACTGGTCACTCGCTTTTATACTTAGTGTAGAGAGAGTGTCAACAGAATCAAAGAGAGTATCCGAACGCTAGCCAAGCCGAAAGCGGAAAAGAGCCTCCTGGAAAGACAAAGAGAAGGCCAAAGTCACAGAAAACAATAATTTCGACGTAGTCTTCTTTCCATCGAGAGGGAAGGGATTCTTCATTGGATAGAAAGAAAATCATAAAAGGAACTGAAGTTACTTCGTTCCTCAGCTTCATAAAAAATGCTAAACAAACTCCGGCTCTTTATACACTTCCTTAATTCTTTGAGTGTGGTGCAGTGCAGATTTGGTTAGTTACTAAATTTTGAAATTACATTAAACAAATTATCTCTTTTGTTTTGTTCCATCATCTCCTGTTTCTTATTCTACATTTTTTAGCTATTCAGATCTTTCGTGCCATTTTATATGTGATTCCATGATACAACTATAAAGACATCATTTGTGCGACGTTCATGTGACACAATTACAATGATATCATTTCATACCATGTGAGCAAGAAAAAGACATTTGTCATACTACTTTGTGATTAGGATTTTTCCGTGCCACTTTCGGTAATGTGATAGTTAGAATGACATCATTTGTGTGATACAACTAGAATTACATTGTTTGTCCGGAATTTGTTTTAATAATAGGTTAAATAGGTAATGGGCCAAATGATTATTTGAAAATTATTGGTTGGGCAGGATGGGTTTGCGGTTAGAAATTGCGGGTTTTTGTAAAGAGTGGGAGATTAAAAAGTTTTAAACAATAATGGTGGTCGGCCTTTTAATTGGACATTTAAAGAAGCAAAGGAACTGGTCACTCGCTTTTATACTTAGTGCAGAGAGAGCGTCAACAGAATCAAAGAGAGTATCTGAACTCTAGCCGAGCCTAAAGCGGAAAAGAGCCTCCTGGAAAGACAAAGAGAAGGCCAAAGTTACAGAAAAAAAATAATTTCGACGTAGTCTTCTTTCCATCGAGAGGGAAGGGGTTCTTCATTGGATCTAAAGAAAAGCATACAAGGAACAAAAGTTGCTTCGTTCCCCAGCTTCGTAAGAAAAAGGCTAAACCGACGTTGGCTCTTTATAGACTTCCTTAATTCTTTGTGTTCAGTGCAGTGCAGATTTGATTAGTTTCCTAATTTTGAAACTACATTAAACAAATTAGCTCTTTTCTTTTGTTCCATCAGCAATCCTTTGCTATACTACTTTTTTAGCTATTCATATCTTCGAGACATTTTTGGTGTGATTGCATGATACAAATAGAAAGACATCATTTGTGTGACACAATTAAAATGATATCATTTTATGAGCAATAAAAAAAATTCATATTACATTTTTATAATTTGGAATTTTTGGTTCCACTTTTGGTAATACCACAATTAAAATGACATCATTTGTATACAAAACTAAAACAACATCATTTGTGTGAAACATCTGGGACGATTTCATATTTTTGACGTTTGATTGAGTGAAGGCACCAATCTCTGAGTAGGATCAAAAAGAGCGTCAGCGGGATCAAAGACAGTCTCCAAACTGCAGCCGATCCTAAAGAGAACAAAATCCTCCTAGAAAGACAAAGGCTTGGCCAAAGTCATAGAAGATGATGATTTTGATGTAGTCTTGCTTCCCTTGAGAGGCTAGGGTTTGTTCATTGGATCGGAAGAGAGCATACGAGGAACCGAACTTTCTTTACTCTTCATCTTCATAGGGAAAATGCTAAAAAAACTTCGGCTCATTATAGATTTCCTTAATTCTTTGAATTACATTAAACAAAGTAGCTCTTTTTTTTGTTCCATCATCTCCTCTTTCTTATACTACGTTTTTTAGCTATTCAAATATTTTGTGCCATTTTTATGTGATTGCATGATAAAACTAGAAAGACATCATTTGTGTTACGTTCATGTGACACTATTACAATGATATCATTGTATACTATGGATCAAGAAAAAGACATTTGTCATACTACTTTTATGTGATTAGGAATTTTTAGTGGCACTTTCGGTATTGAAAAAATTAGAACAATATCATTTGTGTGACACAACTAGAATTACATTTTCTTTGCAGCGTTTGTTTTAATAATGGGTTAAATAGGTAATGGGTGAAAAGATTATTTGAAAAATATTGGTCGAGCAAGTTGGTTTTGCGGGTTGAAACTACGAGTTTTTATAAGGAGCGGGAGATTAAAAATTTTCAACATATAATATTGGTCGGACTTTTAATTGGACATTCAAATAAGAAAAGGAACCAGTCTATCACTGATATAGTTGGTGCAAAGAGAGCATCAGCAGAATCAAAGACAGTCTCCGAACTCCAGCCTCGCTTTAAAAGGAAAAGAGCCTCTTGGAAAGACAAAGGGAAGGCCAATGTCACAGAAGAAGATGATTCCAATGTAGTCTTCCTTCCCTCGAGAGGGAACGGGTTGTTCATTGGCTTGAAAGAAAAGCATACGGGGAACAAAAGTTGCATTGTTCCCCAGCTTCGTAGGAAAAAGGCTAAACCGACATTGGCTCTTTATAGACTTCCTTAATTCTTTGAGTGCGGAGCAATGCAGATTTTATTAGTTACCCAATTTTGAAATTACATTAAACAAATTAGCTCTTTTCTTTTGTTCTATCAGCTTTCCTTTGCTATACTACCTTTTTTAGCTATTCAGATCTTCGAGACATTTTTGGTGTGATTGCATGATACAATGAGACAGACATCATTTGTGCAATGTTTGTGTGACACAATTACATTGATATCATCTTATACTAAATGAACAAGAAAAAAATTATTTTTCATACTACTTTTTTGTAATTAGGATATTTCTGTTCCACTTTTTGTAATAAAACAATTTGAACGACATCATTTGTATACACAACTAGAACGACCTCAGTTTTGCAACATTTGTGTGAAAAAACTAGGACGACTTCGTTTATTCGACGTTTGTTTGAGTAATGGGTTAAATGGGTAATGGGTGAAATAAGTATTTAAAAACTATAGGTCGAGCAGGTTGAATTTGTTGGTTAAACCGGTGGGTTATTGTAGTGAGAAGGAGAATAAAAGGTTTAAAAAAGATGTCGGTCATCCTTTTAAATGGACATTCAAAGAAGCGAAGGAACCTGTCTCTCAGCAGATCAAAGAGAGCTTCAGTAGGATCAAAGAGAGTCTCCAAACTGCAGCATGTCCTAAAGAGAAAAAGTGCCTCCTGGAAAGACAATGGCCAAAGTCAAAGAAGACGATGATTTTGACATAGTCTTATGTTCCTCAAAAGGAGAGGATTTTTTCATTGGGTCGAAAGAAGAGCATACGAGGAACTGAAGTTGCTTTGCTCTTCAGCTTCATAAAAAAATGCTAAAAAAACTTCGGCTCTTTATAAACATCCTTAATTCATTGAGTGTGGTGCAGTGCAGACTTGGTTAGTTACCCAATTTTGAAATTACATTAAACAAATTAGCTCTTTTGTTTTGTTCCATTATCTCCTGTTTCTTATACTACTTTTTTTTAGCTATTCAGATCTTCCGTGCCATTTTTTATGTGATTGCATGATACAACTAGAAAGAAATCATTGTGATGTTATTGTGACACAATTACAATGATATCTTCTTATACCATGTGAGCAAGAAAAAGACAGTTGTCATACTACTCTGTGATTAGGATTTTTCCGTGCCACTAACATTAAAGCAACAATTAGAACGACATCATTTGTGTGATACAACTAGAATTACATTGTTTGTACGGATGTTTTTTAATAATATGTTAAATAGGTAACAGTTCAAATGATTATTTGAAAAATATTGGTCGGGCAAGATGGGTTTGCGGTTAGAAATTGCAGGTTTTTGTAAAGAGCGGGAGATTAAAAAGTTTTAAAACATAATGGTGGTCGGCCTTTTAATTGGACATTTAAAGAAGCAAAGGAACCAGCCTCTCGCTTATATACTTGGTGCAGAGAGAGCGTCAATAGAATCAAAAATAGAATCAAAGATAGTATCCGAACTCCAGCCGAGCCTAAAGAGGAAAAAAGCCTCCTGGAAAGAGAAAGAGAAGGCCAAAGTCACAAAAGACAATAATTATGACGTAGTCTTCTTTCCGTCGAGAGGGAAGGTGTTTTTCATTGGCTCGAAAGAAAAGCATATGAGGAACAAAATTTACTCTTTTCCCCAGCTTCGTAAGAAGAAAGCTAAACCGACGTTGGCTCTATATAGGCTTCCTTAATTCTTTGAGTGCGGTGCTGTGTGGATTTGATTAGTTTCCCAATTTTGAAACTACATTAAACAAATTAGCTATTTTCTTTTGTTCCATCAGCTCTCCTTTGCTATACTCCTTTTTTTAGCTATTTATATCTTCAAGACATTTTTTGTGTGATTGCATGATACAACTAGAAAGACATCATTTGTGCAATGTTTGTGTGACACAATTACAATGATATCATTTTATGCCATGTGAGGAAGAAAAAAAATTTCATGCTACATTTTATAATTAGGATTTTTCTGTTCTACTCTTGGTAAAACCACAATTAGAATGGCATCAATTCTGTACAAAACTAGAACAACATCGTTTGTGTAAAACAACAGGGATGACTTCGTTTGTTCGACGTTTATATGGGTCAAATGAGTATTTAAAAAATATGGGGTGTTGAAACCTACGGGTTATTGTAGAGAGTAGGAGAATAAAAGATTTAAAAAAGATGTCGGTTGGACTTTTAAATAGACATTCAAAGAACCGAAGGCACGGATATTTCAGTTGGATCAAAGATAGCGTCAGCAGGATCAAAGACAGTCGCCAGACTGAAGCTGATCCTAAAGGGAAAAAGAGCCTCCCGGAAAGACAAATGCTCGGCCAAAGTCACAGAAGTTGATGATTCTGACGTAGTCTTGCTTCCCTTGAGAGGGTAGAGTTTGTTCATTGGATCGAAAGAATAGCATACGAGGAATCGAAGCTTCTTTGCTCTCCAGCTCCATAGGAAAAATGCAAAACAAACTCCGGCTCTTTATAGACTTCCTTAATTCTTTGAAATTACATTAAACAAATTAGCTCTTTTGTTTTATTCCATCATCTCCTCTATCTTATACTACATTTTTTAGCTATTCAGATCTTTCGTGCCATTTTTTATGCAATTGCATGATACAACTAGAAAGACATCATTTGTGCGACGTTCATGTGACACAATTACAATGATATCTTTTTATACCATGTGAGCAACAAAAAGACAGTTGTCATACTACTTTGTGATTACGATTTTTCTATGCTACTTTCGGTAATGAAACAATTAGAACGACATCAGTTGTATGACACAACTAGAATTACATTGTCTGTGCGGCATTTGTTTTAATAAAGGGCTAAATAGGTAACGGGTGAAATAATTATTTGAAAAATATTGGTCAAGCTGGTTGGATGTGCGGATTGAAACAATGGGTTTTTGCAAAGAGCGGGAGATTAAAAGGTTTTAAAACAGAATGGTGGTCAGCCTTGTTATTGGACATTCAAAAAAGCAATAGAACCAGGCTCTCGCTGATATACTTGGTGCAGAGATAGCGTCAGCAGAATCAAAGACAGTCTCTGAAATCCAGCTGAGCCAAAAAGGAAAAAAGCCTCCTGGATAGACAAAGAGATATCCAAAGTCATAAAAGATGATGATTCCAATGTAGTCTTCCTTCCATCGAGAGGGTAGGGGTTGTTCATTGGCTCGAAAGAAAAGCATACGGGGAAAAAAAGTTGCTTTGTTCCCCAGCTTCGTAGGAAAAATGCTAAACCAACTTTGGCACTCTATAGACTTCCTTAATTCTTTGAGTGTGGTGCAGTGCAGATTGATTAGTTTCCCAATTTTGAAAATACATTAAATAAATTAGCTCTTTTTTTTGTTCCATCAGCTCTCATTTGCTATACTACGTTTTATACCTATCATATATTCGAGACATTTTTGGTGTGATTGCATAATACAACTAGAAATACATCATTTTCCAACTTTAGTGTGACAAATTACAATGATAACATTTTATACCATGTGAGCAAGAAAACAAATATTGTTCATACTACTTTTTTGTGATTAGGATTTTCTATGCCATTTTTGGTAATACCACAATTAGAACAACATCATTTGTGTACACAACTAGAACAATATCATTTGTGCAACGTTTGTGAGAAACAACTAGGATGGCTTCATTTTTTCGACGTGTGTTTGAGTAATGGGTTAAATAGGTAACAGTTCAAATGAGTATTTAAAAGACATGGGTTGAGTGGGTTGATTTTGTGGTTGAAACCTGTGGGTTACTGTTGAGAGGGGGTGAATAAGAGGTTTAAAAAAGATGTTGGTCAGCCTTTTAAATTGACATTCAAAGAAGCGAAGGCACCGATCTCTCAATAGGATCAAAGAGAGCGTCAGCAGGATCAAAGACAGTTTCCAAACTGTAGCCCATCCTAAAGAGAAAAAAGTGCCTTCTGGAAAGACAAAGGGATGGCCAAAGTCACAGAAGACGATGATTCTAACGTAGTCTTGCTTCCCTCGAGAGGGGAGGGTTTGTTCATTGGATCCAAAGAAGAGCATACGAGGAACCAAAGTTGCTTCGCTCCCCAGCTTCATACTATAAATGCTAAAAAAATCCGGCTCTTTATAGACTTCCTTAATTCTTTGAGTGTGGTGTAGTGCAGATTTGTTTAGTTACCCAATTTTGAAATTACATTAAACAAATTAGCTCTTTTGTTTTGTTCCATCAACTCCCATTTCTTATACTACTTTTTGTAGCTATTAAGATCTTTCTTGCCATTTTTGAGTGATTTCATAATACAACTAAAAAGAAAGCATTTGTGTGCCGTTCGTGCGACACAATTACAATGATATTGTTTTATACCATGTGAGCAAGAAAAAGACATTTGTTATACGACTTTTTTGTGATTAGGATTTTTCTGTGCCACTTTCAGTAATGCAACAATTCAACCGACATCATTAGTGTGACACAACCAGAATTACATTGTCTTTTCAGCATTTTCTTTGATACTGGATTGAATAGGTAAAGGGTTAAATGATTATTTGAAAAATATTGGTCGAGCAGGTTGGGTTTGTGGGTTGAAACTACGGGGTTTTTGTAAAGAGCAGGAGTTTAAAAAGTTTTAAAATGGAATTGTTTTCGGCCTTTTAATTGGACATTTAAATAAGCGAAGGAACCAGTCTCTCGCTGATATACTTGGTGCAGACAGAGCGTTAGAGAATCAAAGATAGTCTCCGAACTCTATCCGAGCCTAAAAAGGAAAAGAGCCTCCTCAAAAAACAAAGGGAAAGCCAAAGTCATAGAAGACGATGATTCCGATGTAGTCTTCCTTCCCTTGAGAGGGAAAGGGTTGTTCATTGGCTTGAAAATAAAGCAGATGGGGAACAAAAGTTTCTTTGTTCCTCAGGTTTGTAGGAAAAAGGCTAAACCGACTTTGGCTCTTTATAGACTTCCTTAATTCTTTGAGTGCGGTGCACTGTAGATTTGATTAGTTTCCCAATTTTGAAACTACATTAAACAAATTAGGTGTTTCTTTTGTTCCATCAGCTCTCATTTTCTATGCTACTTTTTATAGCTTCAAATCTTCGAGTCATTTTTTGTGTTATTACATGATACAACTAGAAAGAAATCATTTGTGCAACGTTTGTGTGACACAATTACAATGATAACATTTTATACCATGTGAGCAAGAAAAAATATTTCCATACTAATTTTTTGTAATAAGGATTTTTTTGTGCGAATTTCGTTCATACCACAATTAGAAAAACACCATTTGTGTACACAACTAGAACAATATTGGTTTTGTGAAACAACTAGGATGACTTCATTTTTTTGACATTTGTTTGAGTAATGGGTAAAATGGGTAACGGGTCAAAGGAAAATTTAAAAAATATAGGTCGAGTGGGTGGAGTTTGTTTGTTGAAACTTGCTGGTTATTGTAGAGAACGAGAGAATAAAAGGTTTAAAAATGATGTCGTTCTGCCTTTTAAATGGATATTCAAAGAATCGAAGGCACCAGTGTCTGAGTAGGATCAAAGAGAGCATTGGCAGGATCAATGACAATCTCCAAACTGCAGCCGATCCTAAAGAGAAAAAGTGCCTCTTGGAAAGACAAAGGGATGGCCAAAGTCACAGTAGATGATGATTCTGACGTAGTCTTGCTTCCCTCGAGAGGGGAGGGCTTGTTCATGCGATCGAAAGAAGAGCATACGAGGAGCCAAAGTTGCTTCGCACTCCAGCTTCATAGGAAAAATGCTAAACAAGCTCCAACTCATTATATACTTCCTTAATTCCTCAAGTGCGGTGCAGTGCTGATTTGGTTATTTACTCAATTTTGAAATTACATTAAACAATTAGCTCTTTTTTTTTGTTCCATCATATCATGTTTCTTATATAACATTTTGTAGCTATTCAGATCTATCTTGCCATTTTTTATGTGATTGCATCATACAACTATAAAGACATCATTTGTGTGATGTTCGTGTGACACAATTACAATGATATTGTTTAATACCATGTGAGCAAGAAAAAGACATTTGTCATACAAATATTTTTTGATTAAGATTTTTTTGTGCCATTTTCGGTAATGAAACAATTAGAACGACATCATTTGTGTGACACAACTAGAATTACATTGTCTTTGCGGCCTTTTTTTAATAATGGGTTAAATAGGTAAAGGGTCAATGATTATTTGAAAAATATTGGTCGAGCAGGTTGGGATTGCGTGTTAAAACTGCGGGTTTTTGTAAAGAGTGGGAGATTAAAAAGTTTTAAAATAGAATGCTGGTTGGCCTTTAAATTTGACATTTAAATAAGTGAAGGAACCAGTCTCTCTCTGATATACTTGGTGCAGAGAGAGCGTCAGTAGAATAAAAAATAGTCTCCGAACTCCAACCGAGCCTAAAAGGGAAAGAGCCACCTGGAAAGACAAAGGGAAGGCCAAAGTCACAGAAGATGATGATTCCAACAGAGTCTTCCTTTCATCGAGAGGGAAGGGGTTGCTCATTGTCTCAAAAGAAAAGCATACGGGGAACAAAAGTTGCTTTGTTCCCCAGCATCGTAGGAAAAAGGCTAAACCGACTTTGGCACTTTATAGACTTCCTTAATTCTTTGAGTGCGGTGCAGTGTAGATTTGATTAGTTTCCCAATTTTGAAACTACATTAAACAAATTAGCTATTTTCTTTTGTTCCATCAGCTCTCCTTTTCTATACTACTTTTTATAGCTATTCAAATCTTCGAGTAATTTTTAATGTGATTGCATGATACAACTAGGAAGACATCATCTGTGCAATGTTTGTGTGACACAAATACAATGATAACATTTTATACCATGTGGGCAAGAAAAAGAAATTCATACTACTTTTTTGTAATTAAGATCTTTATGTGCGACTTTTGGTAATACCACAATTAGAATGGCATCATTTGTGTACACAACTACAACAAAATATTTTGTGTGATGTTTTTGTGAAACAACTAGGATGACTTCATTTTTTTGACATTTGTTTGAGTAATGGGTTAAATGGTTAAAGAGTCAAAGGAGTATTTAATAAATATGGGTCAAGCGGATTGAGTTTGTTTTTTAAAACCTGAGGGTTATTGTAGAGAGCGGCATAATAAAATTTTTAAAAACATTGTCGGTCATTCTTTTAAATGGACATTCAAAGAAGAGAAGGCACCGGTCTCTCCGTAGGATCAAAGAGAGCGTCAGAAGGATCAATGACAGTCTCCAAATTGCAGCCGATCTTAAAGAGAAAAAGTGCCTCCTGGAAAGACAAAGTGATGGCCAAAGTCACAGAAGATGATGATTCTGTTGTAGTCTTACTTCCCTCGAGGGGGGAGGGTTTGTTCATTGGATTGAAAGAAGAGCATACATGGAACCGAAGTTGCTTCGCTCCCTAGCTTCATAGGAAAAATACTAAACAAACTCTGGCTCTTTATAGACTTCCTTAATTCTTTAAGTGTGGTGCAATTTAGATTTAGTTAGTTACCCAATTTTGAAATTACATTAAACAATTAGCTCTTTTGTTTTGTTCCATCATCTTCTGTTTCTTATACTACATTTTTTAGCTATTCAGATACTTCTTGCAATTTTTTATGTCATTGCATGATACAACTAGAAAGACATCATTTGTGAAACGTTCGTGTGACACAATTACAATGATATCATTTTATACCATGTGAGCAAGAAAAAGACATTTGTCATACTACTTATTTGTAATTAGGATTTTTCTGTGCCACTTTCGGTAATGCAACAATTAAAACGACATCATTTGTGTGACACAACTAGAATTGTATTGTCTTTGTGGCATTTTTTTTAATAATGGGTTAAATAGGTAAAGGGTCAAATGATTATTTGAATAATATTGGTCGAGTAGATTAGGTTTGCGGGTTAAAACTGCGGGTTTTTGTAAAGAGCGGGAGATTAAAAATTTTTAAAACAGAATGGTTGTCGGCCTTTTAATTGGTCGTATAAAAAAGTGAATGAACCAGTCTCTCGCTGATATACGTGGTGCAGATAGAGCGTCAGCTGAATTAGAGACAGTCTTAAAACTTCAGCCGAGCCTAAAAAGGAAAAGAGCCTCCAGGAAAGGCAAAGGGAAGGCCAAAGTCACAAAGAGGATGATTCCGACGTAGTTTTCCTTCCCTCGAGAGGGACGGGGTTGTTCATTGGCTCAAAAATAAAGCAGACGGGGAACAAAAGTTACTTTGTTCCCCAGCTTCGTAGGAAAAAGGCTAACCGACTCTGACTCCTGATAGACTTCCTTAATTCTTTGAGTGCGGTGCAGTACAAATTTGATTAGTTTCCCAATTTTGAAACTACATTAAACAAATTAGCTATTTTCTTTTGTTCCATCAGCTCTCCTTTGCTATACTACTTTTTAAAGTTGTTCAGATCTTCGAGTCATTTTTGGTGTGATTGCATGATACAGCTAGAAAGACATCATTTGTGCAATGTTTGTTTGACACAATTACAATGATAACATTTTATACCCTGTGAGCAAGAAAACAATTCATACTAATTTTTTGTAATTAGGATTTTTCTGTGCGACTTTTGGTAATACCACAATTAGAATGACATCATTAGTGTTCACAACTAGAATGACATTTTTTGTATGATATTTGTGTGAAAACACTAGGACAACTTCTTTTTTTTTACATTTGTTTAAGCAATGGGTTAAATGGGTAATGAGTCAAAGGAGTATTTACAAAATATAGGTCAAGCGGGTTAAGTTCGTTTGTTGAAACCTGCGGGTTATTGTAGAGAGCGGGAGACTGAAATTTTAAAAAAAGTTTTGGTCGGCCTTTTAAATGGACATTCAAAGAAGCGAAGGCACCAGTCCATCAGTAGGATCAAGAGAGAATCAGCGGGATCAATGACAGTCTCCAAACTACATCCGATCCTAAAGAGAAAAAGTGCCTCCTGGAAAGACAAAGGGATGGCCAAAGTCACAGAAGATGATGATTCTATAGCAGTTTTGCTTCCCTCGAGGGAGGGTTGTTCATTGGATCGATAGAAGAGCATACAAGGAACTGAAGTTGCTTCGCTCCCAAGATTCATAGGAAAAATGCTAAACAAACTCCGGCTCTTTATGGACTTCCTTAATTCTTTGAGTTTGGTGTAGATTTGGTTAGTTACCCAATGTTGAAATTACATTAAAAAATTAGCTCTTTTGTTTTGTTCCATCATCTCCTATTTCTTATACTACATTTTTTAGCTATTCAGATATTTCATGCCATCTTTTATGTGATTGCATGATACAACTAGAAAGACATCATTTGTACGACGTTCATTTTACACAATTACAATGATATCATTTTATACCATGTGAGCAAGAAAAAGACATTTGTCATACTGCTTATTTGTGATTAGGATTTTTCTGTGCCCCTTTCGGTAATAAAACAATTAAAACGACATCATTTGTGTGACACAACTAGAATCACATTGTCTTTGCGGCATTTGTTTTAATAATGGGTTAAACAAGTGAAGAGTCAAACGAATATTTGAATAATATCGGTCGAGCAGGTTGGGTTTACGGGTTGAAACTGCCAATTTTTGTAAAGAGTGGGAGATTAAAAAGTTTTAAAATATAATGGTTGTCGTCCTTTTAATTGTACATT
This sequence comes from Rubia yunnanensis, assembly GCA_037428765.1. Lineage (NCBI taxonomy): Eukaryota > Viridiplantae > Streptophyta > Magnoliopsida > Gentianales > Rubiaceae > Rubia > Rubia yunnanensis. The sequence continues at coordinate 126,655,902 of CM075062.1, forward strand.
CAAATAAGCAAAGGAACATGTCTCTCGGTGATATACTTGGTGTAGAGAGAGTGTCCGCAATATCAACGATAGTCTCCGAACTCTAACCGAGCCTAAAAAGGAAAAGAGCCTCCTGGAAAGGCAAAGGGAAGGCCAAAGTCACAGAAGACGATGATTCTGATGTACTCTTCCTTCCCTCGAGAGGGAAGGGGCTATTCATTGGCTCGAAATTAAAGAAGATGGGGAACAAAAGTTGCTTTGTTCCCCAGCTTCGTAGGAAAAAGGCTAAACCGACTTTGGCTCTTTATAGACTTCCTTAATTCTTTGAGTGCGGTGCTGTGCATATTTGATTAGTTTCCCAATTTTGAAACTACATTAAACAAATTAGCTATTTTCTTTTGTTCCATCAGCTCTCCTTTGTTATACTACTTTTTATAGCTATTCAGATCTTCGAGTCATTTTTGGTGTGATTGTATGATAAACCTAGAAAGACATCGTTTGTGCAGCGTTTGTGTGTCACAATTACAATGATAACATTTAATATCTTGTGAGGAAGAAAAAAAATATTTTTCATACCACTTTTTTGTAATTAGGATTTTTTTGTGTGACTTTTGGTAATACCACGATTAGAATGACATCATTTGTGTACACAACTAGAACAACATCATTTGTGCAACATTTGTGTGAAACAACTAGGAAGACTTCATTTTTTTTACGTTTGTTTGTGTAATGGGTTAAATGAACAAAGTGTCAAAGGAGTATTTAAAAAATATGGGTAGAGCGGGTTAAGTTTGTTTGTTGAAACCTGCGGGTTATTGTAAATAGCGGGAGAATGAAAGGTTTAAAAAAGGATGTCGGTCAGACTTTTAAATGGACATTAAAATAAGAGAAGGCACCAATTTCTCAGTAGGATGAAAGAGAGCGTCTGCAGGAATAAAGACAGTCCCCAAACTGCAGCCGATCTTAAAGAGAAAAAGTGTCTCCTGTAAAGACAAAGGGACAACCAAAGTCATAGAAGACGAAGATTCTGACGTAGTCATGCTTCCCTCGAGAAGGGAGGGTTTTTTCATTGGATCGAAAGAAGAGCATACGAGGAACCGAAGTTGCTTCGCTCCCCAACTTCATAGGAAAAATGCTAAACAAACTCCGGCACTTTATAGACTTCCTTAATTCTTTGAGTGTGGTGAAGTGCAGATTTGGTTAGTTATCCAATTTTGAAATTACTTTAAACAAATTAGCTCTTTTGTTTTGTTCCATCATCTCCTGTTTCTTATACTACCCTTTTTTAGCTATTCAGATCTTTCTTGCAATTTTTTATGTAAATGCATGATAAAACTAGAAAGACATCATGTGTGCGATGTTCGTGTGAAACAATTACAATGATAATCATTTTATACCATGTTAGCAAGAAAAAGGAATTTGTCATGCTACTTTTTTGTAATTAGGATTTTTCTGTGCCACTTTCGGTAATGAAACAATTAGAATGACATCATTTGTGTGACACAACTAGAATTACATTTTCAGTGCGGCGTTTGTTCTAATAATGGGTTAAATAGGTTATTGGTCAAATGATTATTTGAAAAATATTGGTCGAGATGGTTGGGTTTGCAGGTTGAAACTGCGGGTTTTTGTTAAGAGTGGGAGATTAAAAAGTTTTAAAACATAATTTTTGTCGGCCTTTTTAATTGGAAATTCAAATAAGCGAAGGAACCAGTCTCTCACTGATATACTTGGTGCAGAGAGAGCGTCAGCAGAATCAAAGACAATCTCCAAACCCCAGCCGAGTCTAAGAAGGAAAAGAGCCTTCTTGAAAGACAAAAGGTAGGCTAAAGTCACAAAAGACGATGATTCCAACGTAGTCTTCCTTCCCTCGAGAGGGAAGGGGTTGTTCATTGGCTCAAAAATAAAGAAGACGGGAAAAAAGTCTTTGTTCCCCAGCTTTGTAGGAAAAAAGCTAAACGGACTTTGGCTCTTTATGGACTTCCTTAATTCTTTGAGTGTAGTGCAGTGCAGATTTGATTAGTTTCCCAATTTTGAAACTACATTGAACAAATTAGCCATTTTCTTTTTTGTTCCATCTACACTCCTTTGCGATACTACTTTTTATAGCTATTCAGATCTTTGAGACATTATTGGTGTGATTGCATGATACAACTAGAAAGACATCATTTGTGCGACGTTCATGTGACACAATTACAATGATATCGTTTTATACCATGTGAGCAAGAAAAAGACATTTCTCATACTACTTTTTGGTGATTAGGATTTTTCTGTGCCACTTTCAGTAATGCAACAATTAGAATGGCATCATTTTTGTGACACAACTAGAATTACATCGTCTGTTAGCCATTTTTTGAAATAATGGGTTAAATAGGTAAAGGGTCCATTGATTATTTGAAAAATATTGGTCAAGCAGGTTGGGTTTGTGGGTTAAAACTGCGGGTTTTTATAAAGAGCGGGAGATTAAAAAGTTTTAAAACCTTATGGTTGTTGGCCTTTTTAATTGGAAATTCAAATAAGCAAAGGAACCAATCTCTCGCGGATATACTTGGTGCAAAGAAAGTGTTAGCAGAATCAAAGACAGTCTCTGAACCCCAGCCGAGTATAAAAAGGAAAAGAGCCTTCTGGAAATACAAAAGGTGGGCCAAAGTCACAGAAGACAATGATTCCAATATAGTCTTCCTTCCCTTGAGAAGGAAGGGGTTGTTCATTGCCTCGAAAATAAAGCAGATAGGGAACAAAAGTTTCTTTGTTCCCCGGATTCTTAGGAAAAAGGCTAAACCAACTTTGGCTCCTTACAGACTTCCTTAATTCATTGAGTGTTGTGCAGTGCAGATTTTATTAGTTTCCAAATTTTGAAACTACATTAAATGCTGCTATCTTTTGTTCCATCAGCTCTCCATTGCTATACTACTTTTTATAGCTATTTACATCTTTGAGTCATTTTTGGTGTGATTACATGATACAATTAGAAAGACATCATTTGTGCAACGTTTGTGTGACACAATTACAATGATAACCTTTTATACCATGTGAGCAAGAAAAAAAATATTTTTCATACTAATTTTTTGTAATTAGGATTTTTCTCTGTGACTTTTGGTAATACCACAATTAGAACTACATCATTTGAGTACACTACAAGAATGACATCGTTTGAGCGACGTTTGTTTGAAACAACTAGGTTGACTTCATTTTTTCTACGTTTGTTTGAGTAATGGGTTAAATGGGTAACTGGTCAAATGAGTATTTAAAAAACATGGGTCGAGCGGGTTGGGTTTTTTTTTTGAAACTGTAGCCCATCCAAAAGAGAAAAAGTGCCTCCTGGAAAGACAAAGGGACGGCCAAAGTCACAGAAGACGATGATTCTGACGTAGTCCTCCTTCCCTCGAGAGGGGAGGGTTTGTTCATTAGATCGAAATAAGAGCTTACGAGGAAGCAAAGTTGCTTCGTTCCCCAGCTTCATAGAAAAAATGCTAAACAAACTCCGGCTCTTTATAGACTTCCTTAATTCTTTGAATGCGGTGAAGTGCAGATTTTGTTATTTACCCAATTTTGAAATTGCATTAAACTATTAGCTCTTTTGTTTTGTTCCATCATCTCCTGTTTCTTATACTACTTTTTTTAGCTATTCAGATCTTTCTTGCCATTTTTTATGTGATTGGATATTACAACTAGAAAGACATCATTTGTGCGACGTTCGTGTCACACAATTACAATGATATTGTTTTATACCATGTGAGCAAGAAAAAGACATTTGTCATACTACTTTTTTGTGATTAGGATTTTTCTTTGCCACTTTCGGTAATGCAACAATTAAAACGACAACATTTGTGTCACACAACTAGAATTACATTGTCTTTGCGGCATTTTTTTAATAATGGGTTAAATAGGTAAAGGGTCAAATGATTATTTGAATAATATTGGTCGAGCAGGTTGGGTTTGTGGGTTGAAACCTTTTTTGTAAATAGTGAGAGATTAAAAGGTTTTAAAACATAATGGTTGTCAGCCTTTCAATTGGAAATTCAAATTAGCGAAGGAACCTGTCTCTTGCTGATATACTTGGTGTAGAGAGAGCATCAGCAGAATCAAAGACAGTCTACAAACTCCAGCCGGGCCAAAAAGAGGAAAAGAGCCTCCTGGAAAGGCAAAGGGAAGGCCAAAGTCATAGAAGACGATGATTCTGATGTAGTCTTTCTTCCCTCGAGAGGGAAGGGGCTGTTCATTGGCTCGAAATTAAAGCAAATGGGGAACAAAACTTTATTTGTTCCCCAGCTTCTTAGGAAAAAGGCTAAACCGACTTTGTCTCTTTATAGACTTCCTTAATTCTTTGAGTTCGGTGCAGTGCAGATTTGATTAGTTTCTAAATTTTGAAACTACATTAAACAAATTAGCTATTTTCTTTTGTTCTATCAGCTCTCCCTTGCTATACTACATTTTATATCTATTCAGATCTTCGATTCATTTTTGGTGTGATTGCATGACACAACTAGAAATACATCATTTGTGCAGCATTTGTGTGACACAATTACAATGATAACATTTTATACCTTGTGAGCAAGAAAAAAAATATTTTTCATACTACTTTTCGTAATTAGGATTTTTCTGTGCGACTTTTGGTAATACCACAATTTGAACGACATCATTTGTGTACATAACTAGAATGACATCGTTTGTGCGACGTTTGTGTGAAACAACTAGGATGACTTCATTTTTTTTACGTTTGTTTGAGTAATGGGTTAAATGGGTAAAAAGTCAAAGGAGTATTTAAAAAACATAGGTTGAGCCGGTTGAATTTGTTTTTTGAAACCTGTGGGTTATTGTAGAGAGTGAGAGAATAAAAGGTTTAAAAAAGATGTCGGTCGGCCTTTTAAATGGAAATTCAAAGAAGTGAAAGCACCAGTCTCTCAGTAGGATCAAAGAGAGCATTTTTAGGATCAAAGAAAGTCCCCAAAGTGCAGACGATCCTAAAGAGAAAATGTGCCTCCTGGAAAGACAAAGGGATAGCCAAAGTCACAGAAGACGATGATTCTGACAGAGTCATGCTTCCCTAGAGAGGGGAGGGATTGTTCATTGGATCGAAAGAAGAGCATACAAGGAACTGAAGTTGCTTCACTCCCCAGCTTCATAGGGAAAATGCTAAACAAACTCCTGAACTTTATAGACTTCCCTAATTCTTTGAGTGTGGTGCAGATTTGGTTAGTTACCCAATTTTTAAATTACATTAAACAAATTAGCTCTTTTTTTGTTCCATCATCTCCTGTTTCTTATGCTACCTTTTTTAGCTATTCAGATCTTTCTTGCCATTTTTTATGTGATTGCATGATACAACTAGAAAGAAATCATTTGTGTGACGTTCTTGTGACACAATTACAATGATATCGTTTTATACCATGTGAGCACGAAAAAGGCATTTGTCATACTTCTTTTTTGTGATTAGGATTTTCTGTGCCACTTTCGGTAATGAAACAATTAGAACAACATCATATGTGTGACCCAACTAGAATTACATTGTATGTTCAGCGTTTGTTTTAATATTAGGTTAAATGGGTTATTGGTCAAATGGTTATTTGAAAAACATTTGTCGAGAAGGTTGGGTTTGTGGGTTGAAACTGTGGGTTTTTGTAAAGAGCGGGGGATTAAAAAGTTTTAAAGTGGAATGGTTGTCGGCCTTTTAATTGGACATTCGAATAAGTTAAGGAAACCGTCTCTCGCTGATATACTTGGTGCAGAGGGAGTGTCAGCAGAATCAAAGACAGTCTCCAAACTCCAGCCGAGCCTAAGGAGGAAAAGAGCCTTCTAAAAAGACAAAGGGAAGGCCAAAGTCACAGAAGATGATTATTCTTATGTAGTCTTCCTTCAGTTGAGAGGGAAGGGGTTGTTCATTGGATCGAAAGAAAAGCATACGAGGAACAAAAGTTTCTTTGTTCCAAAGCTTCGTAGGAAACATTCTAAACTGACTTTGGCTCTTTATAGACTTCCATAATTCTTTGAGTGTGGTGCAGTGCAGATTTGATTAGTTTCCCAATTTTGAAACCACATTAAACAAATTAGCTATTTTCTTTATTTCCATCAGCTCTCCTTTGCTACACTACTTTTTATAGCTATTTAGATCTTCGAGACTTATTTGGTGTGATTGCATAATCTAACTAGAAAGACGTCATTTGTGCAATGTTTGTGTGACACAATTACAATGATAACATTTATACCATGTGAGGAAGAAAAAAAGTATTTTTCATACTAGTTTTTTGTAATTAGGATTTTTATGTGCCACTTTTGGTAATACCACAATTAGAATGACATCATTTGTGTACACAACTAGAAAGACATCGTTTGTGCGGTGTTTGTGTGAAACAACTAGGACGACTTCATTTTTTTTACATTTGTTGCAGTAATGGGTTAAATAGGTTATGGGTCAAATGTGTATTTAAAATATAGGGGTCGAGCGGGTTGAGTTTGTTAATTGAAACCCGTGGGTTATTTTAGAGAGAGGGAGAATAAAAGGTTTAAAAAATATGTTGGTCAGCTTTTTAAATAGACATGCAAAGAAACGAAGGAACCAGTCTCTCTGTAGGATCAAAGAGAGCATCAGCAAGTCAACGACAATCTCCAAACTGCAGTCGATCCTAAAGAGAAAATGTGTCTCCTGGAAACACAAAGGGACGACCAAAGTCACAGAAGACAGTGATTCTGACGTAGTCTTGCTTCCCTTGATAGGGGAGAGTTTGTTCATTGGATCGAAAGAAGAGCATACAAGGAACCAAAGTTGCCTCGCTCCCCAGCATCATAGTAAAAATGCTAAACAAGCTCCAGCTCTTTATTGACTTCCTTAATTCATTGTGTGCAGTGCAGTGCAGATTTGGTTAGTTACCTAGTATTGAAATTACATTAAACAAATTAGCTCTTTTGTTTTGTTCCATCACCTTCTGTTTCTTATACTACTTTTTTTTAGCTATTTAGATCTTTCTTGCCATTTTTTATGTGATTGCATGATACAACTAGAAAGAAATCATTTATGCAACATTCATGTGACATAATTAAAATGATATCATTTTATACCATGTGAGCAAGAAAAAGACATTTGTCATACTGCTTGTGATTAGGATTTTTCTGTGCCACTTTCGGTAATGAAACAATTAGAATGACATCATTTGTGTGACTCAACTAGAATTACATTTTCTATGCGGCATTTGAAACTCAGAGTTTTTGTAAAGAGCGGGACATTAAAAAGTTGTAAAACATAATGGTAGTCCACCTTTTAATTGGACATTCAAATAAGTTAAGGAACCATGCTCTCGTTGATATACTTGGTGCAGAGAGAGCATTAGAAGAATAAAAGACATTGTCTGATCCCTAGCCGAGCCTAAAATGGAATCTTGGAAAGACAAAAGGTAGGCCAAAGTCACAGAAGACAATGATTCCAACGTAGTCTTCCGTCCCTCGAGAGCGAAGGGTTGGTTCATTGGATGGAAAATAAAGCAGATGGGGAACAAAAGTTGCTTTGTTCCCAGCTTTGTAGGAAAAAGGCTGAATTGACTTTGGCTCTTTATAGACTTCCTAAATTCTTTGAGTGCTGTGCAGTGTGGATTTGATTAGTTTCCCTTTTTTTTTTAAATAAAACCATCCTTAGATGGGGGAAATTCAATTAGGCCTTCCCGAGCCAAAAAATAGACAGAATAAAAAGTAGCCGAAGCAATAGTAGCCTATACATAAGTGTTCACTGGCTAATGGAGCAACACTTGTTGCCCCCAAAAGAATGAAAAGGAAAGATACATTTAAACATCAAGTCGGAGGCCTCTTCATGGATGATGGAAAGGGTCAGAACTTATTAGTGAGTCCGAAAGGAAACACAGGGCAGTCGAAACCCTCCCCATATAAATGAAGAGGCATTCTCCATAAACTAGCCTGAAGTTGAGAAACTAAGCTAGCTACTTGCAAAAGAAGAGAAGTAGCCAATATTTCCACCCATATGTACATTTGTGATGAAATCTTCAGTGTCCGAATCCAGCCAACATAACAGCAAGTAGACCAGTTTCCATGAAACCTGACATAATCCTTTGATCTGCAATGGAAAACAAGAAAACAGTAGCTTCCAAACTAGTGAACAATTCTCAGAGAGGGAGTATTCATTTGGTCTAGTCTAATTAATCCCTGGGCTTGGCTAGGCAGCAATGAAAAATGTGGAAAAGCCTGGTTACATTTTTGTGAGAAGCACGTTTTTGCTAAAGAATGTGCTACCTGGTTTGCTTCCCTGAAAATATGCATGATGTGTATATCTCTTAAAGAGAGATGGATCTCATCTACTAAGTCAAACAGATGCCAAGGGGATTTTAATGGATCAGTAGCATATAACACAGCATTAAGGCAGTCTGATTCCATACAAACATTGGACAAAGAGTTACAAAATTGAATAGCAAATAAAATAGCTTTTAATTCAGCTTCTAGGGCAGATTTTGCATTAGTAAATGAAGTATATGCTTCCTGAAAGCACCCACTACAGTCTCTTATGATCATGCTGAGGCCACATTTGATTAGTTTCCCAATTTTGAAACTACATTAAACAAATTAGCTATTTTCTTTTGTTCCATCATCTCTCCATTGCTATACTACTGTTTACAGCTATTTAGATCTTCGAGTCATTTTTGGTGTGATTGCATGATACAACTAGAAAGACATCATTTGTGCAACGTTTGTGTAACACAATTACAATGATAACCTTTTATACCATGTGAGCAAGAAAAAAAATATTTTTCATACTTCATTTTTGTAATTAGTATTTTTCTGCGTGACTTTTGGCAATACAACAATTAGAATGAAATCATTTGTAAACACTACTAGAATGAGATTGTTTGTGCGACGTTTGTTTGAAACAACTAGGTTAACTTCACTTTTTCGACGTTTGTTTGAGTAATTAGTTAAATGGGTAACGGATCAAATGAGTATTTAAAAAATATAGGCCGAGTGGGTTGAATTTCTTTGTTGAAAGTGCAGCCAATCCAAAAGAGAAAAAGTGCCTCCTGGAAAGACAAAGGAACAGCCAAAGTCATAGAAGACGGTGATTCTTGCGTAGTCTTTCTTCCCTCGAGAGGAGAGGGTTTGTTCATTGGATTGAAAGAAGAGCATACAGGAACCGAAGTTGCTTCGCTCCCCACCTTCATAGGAAAAATGCTAAACAAACTCCGGCTCTATATAGACTTCCTTAATTCTTTGAGTGCGGTGCAGTGCAGATTTTGTTAGTTACCCAATTTTGGAATTACATTAAACAATTAGCTCTTCTGTTTTGTTCCATCATCTTTTGTTTCTTATAATACTTTTTTAGATATTCAGATCTTTCTTGCCATTTTTTATGTGATTGCATGATACAACTAGAAAGCCATCATTTTTGCGACGTTTATGTGACACAATTACAATGATATCATTTTATACCATGTGAGTAAGAAAAAAGACATTTGTCATACTACTTGTTTAAGATTAGGATTTTTCTGTGCCACTTTCGGTAATGCAACAATTAAAACAACATCATCTATGTGACACAATGAGAATTACATTGTATGTGTGGCGTTCATTTTAATAAAGGGTTAAATAGGTAACGGGTCAAATGATTATTTGAAAAATATTGGTCGAGCTGGTTGGGTTTGCGGGTTGAAAATATGGGTTTTTGCAAAGAACAGGAGATTAAAAGAAACAGAATGGTGGTTGGCCTTTTAATTGGACATTCAAATAAACAAAGGAACCAATCTCATGCTGATATACTTTGTGCAGAGAATGTGTCAGCAGAATCAAAGACACTCTCCGAACTCAAGCCGAGCCTAAAGAAGAAAAGAACCCCCTGGAAAGACAAAGGGAAGGCCAAAGTCACAGAAGACGATGATTCCGACGTAGTCTTCCTTCCGTCGAGAGGGAAGGGGTTGTTCATTGGCTCAAAGGAAAAGCATATGAGGAAAACAAGTTCCTTTGTTCCCCAGCTTCATAGGAAATATTCTAAACAGACTTTGGCTCTTTATAGACTTCCTTAATTCCTTGAGTGTGGTGCAGTGTAGAATTGATTAGTTTCCCAATTTTGAAACTATATTAAACAAATTAGCTCTTTTCTTTTCTTCCGTTAGCCCTCCTTTGCTATACTACCTTTTATAGTTATTCAGATCTTCGAGACATTTTTGGTGTGATTGCACAATACAACTAGAAAGACAACATTTGTACAACGTTTGTGTTACACAATTACAATGATAACATTGTATACCATGAGAGGAAGAAAAACAATAATTTTCATAATATTTTTTTGTAAGTAGGATTTTTCTGTGCCACTTTTGGTAATACTACAATTAGAATGACATCATTTGTGTACACAACTAGAACGACATCGTCTGTGCGACGTTTGTGTGAAACAACTAGGATGACTTCAGTTTTTCAATGTTTGTTTGTGTAATAGGTGTAATGGTTAACGGGTCAAAGGAGTATTTAAAAAATATAGGTCGAGCGAGTTGAGTTTGTTTGTTGAAACCCAGGGTAAGTGTAGAGAGAGGGAGAATAAATGGTTTCAAAACGATATCGGTCAGCCTTTTAAATGGACATTCAAAGAAGGGAAGACACTGGTCTCTCAGTAGGATCAAAGAGAGCGTCAGCAGGATTAAAGACAGTCTTCCTTAATTATTTGAGTGAGATGCAATACAGATTTGGTAAGTTACCTAATTTTGAAATTACATTAAACAAATTAGCACTTTTGTTTTGTTCCATCATCTCCTCTTTCTTGTACTACTTTTTTTAGCTATTCAGATCTTTCATGCCATTTTTTATGTGATTTCATGATACAACTAGAAAGACATCATTTGTGCGACCTTCATGTGACACAATTACAATGATATCATTTTATACCATGTGAGCTAGAAAAAGACATTTGTCATGCTACTTTTTTGTGATTAAGATTTTTCTGTGCCACTTTCGGTAATGCAAAAATTAGAAAGACATCATTTGTTTGATACAACTAGAATTACATTGTTTGTGGAATGTTTGTTTTAATAATGGGTTAAATATTTAACGGGTCAAATGATTACTTGAAAATTATTGGTCGAGCAAGTTGGGTTTGCGGGTTGAAACTGCGGGTTTTTTTAAAGAGCAGGAGATTAAAAAGTTTTAAAATAGAATTATGGTTGGCCTTTTTATTAGACATTCAAAGAAGCAAAGGCACCAACCTTTCGATGATATACTTGGTCCATAGAGAGCGTCAGCAGAATCAAAGATAGTCTCCGAACTCCAGCCGAGCCTAAAGAGGAAAAGAGCCTCCTGGAAAGACAAAGGGAAGGCCAAAGTCACAGAAGATGATGATTCCTATGTAGTATTCCTTCCGTCGAGAGGGAAGGGGTTGTTCATTGGCTCAAAAGAAAAGCATATGAGGAACAAAAGTTACTGTGTTCCCCAGCTTTGTAGGAAAAAGATTAAACAGACTTTGGTTCTTTATAGAATTCCTTAATTCTTTGAGTGTGGTGCAGTGCAGATTTGATTAGTTTTCTAATTTTGAAACTACGTTAAAAAAATTAGCTCTTTTCTTTTGTCTCATCAGCTCTCCTTTGCTATACTACGTTTTTTAGCTATTCATATCTTCGAGGCATTTTTGGTGTGATTGCATGATACAACTAGAAAGACATCTTTTGTGCAATGCTTGTGTGACACAATTACAATGATAACATTTTATACTATGTGAGCAAAAAAATTTATTTTTCATACTACTCTTTTGTAATTAGGTTTTCTCTGTACCTAAGACATAGAAGACGATGATTCTGATGTAGTCTTGCTTCCCTCGAGAGGGGAGGGTTTGTTCATTGGATTAAAGAAGAGCATATGAGGAACCAAAGTTGTATTGCTCCCAAGCTTCATAGGAAAAATGCTAAACAAACTCTGGCTCTTTATAGACTTCCTTAATTCTTTGAGTGCGGTGCAGTGCAGATTTGGTAAGTTACCTAATTTTGAAATTACATTAAACAAATTAGCATTTTTTTTATCCATAATCTCCACTTCCTTGTACTACTTTTTGATACAACTAGAAAGACAAACGTACAACTTTTGTTCCATTATCTCCTCTTTCTTGTACTACTTTTTGATACAACTAATTTTGATACAACTAGAAAGACATCATTTGTGCAACGTTTGTGTGACACAATTTCAATGATAACATTTTATACCATGTGAGCAAGAAAAAAAATATTTTTCATACTACTTTTTTGTAATTAGGATTTTTCTGTGCAACTTTTGGTAATACCACAATTAGAACGACATCATTTGGGAACACAACTAGAACGACAATGTTTGTGCAACGTTTGTGTGAAAAAACTAGGACGACTTCATTTTTTCAACGTTTGTTAGAGTAATGGCTTAAATGGGTAAAGGGTCAAAGGAGTATTTAAAAACTATAGGTTAAGTGAGTTAAGTTTCATTGTTGAAACCTGCGGGTTATTGTAGAGAGCGGGAGAATAAAAGGTTTAAAAAAAATATTGGTTGGCCTTTTAAATGGACATTCAAAGAAGCAAAGGCACCGGTCTCTCAGTAGGATCAAAGAGAGCGTCTGCAGGATCAAAGACAGTCTCAAAACTCCTGCTGATCCTAAAGAGAAAAGGTACCTCCAGGAAAGAAAAAGGTATGGCCAAAGTCCCAAAAGAAGATGATTCTGACATAGTCTTGCTTCCCTCGAGAGGGTATGCTTTGTTCATTTGATCAAAAGAAGAGCATACGAGGAACCGAAGCTGCTTCGCTCCCCGGCTTCATAGGAAAAATGCTAAACCAACTTTGGCTCTTTATAGACTTCCTGAATTCTTTGAGTGCGCTGCAGTGAAGATTTGGTAAGTTACCTAATTTTGAAATTACATTAAACAAATTAGTGCTTTTGTTTTGTTCCATCATCTCCACTTTCTTGTTCTACTTTTTGATACAACTAGAAAGACAAACGTACTAATTTTGTTCCATCATCTCCTCTTTCTTGTACTACATTTTTATACAACTAATTTTGACACAACTAGAAAGAAATCATTTGTGCAACGTTTGTGTGACAATTACAATGATAACATTTCATACCTTGTGAGCATGAAAAAAATATTTCTCATACTACTTTTTTGTAATTAGGATTTTTCTGTGCCACTTTTGGTAAAACTACAATTAGAACGACATCATTTATAGAATTCCTTAATTCTGTGAGTGCGGTACAATGTAGATTTTGTAAGTTACCTAATTTTGAAATTACATTAAACAAATTAGCGCTTTTGTTTTGTTCCATCATCTCCTCTTTCTTGTACTACTTGTTTTAGCTATTCAGAACTTCCATGCCATTTCTTATGTGATTTCATGATAAAACTAGAATGACATCATTTGTGCGACCTTCATGTGACACAATTACAATGTTATCATTTTATACCACGTGAGCTAGAAAAGGACATTTGTCATGCTACTTTTTTGTGATTAGGATTTTTCTGTGCCACTTTCGATAATGCAACAATTAGAACGACATCATTTGTGTGATACAACAAGAATTACATTGTTTGTGAAATGTTTTTTTTAATAATGGGTTAAATAGTTAACGGGTCAAATGATTATTTGAAAAATATTGGTCGAGCATGTTGGGTTTGCAGGTTGAAACTGCGGGTTTTTGTAAAGAGTGGGAGATTAAAAAGTTTTAAAACAGAATTGTGGTTGGCCTTTTTATTGGACATTCAAAGAAGCAAAGGAACCAGTCTTTCGATGATATACTTGGTACAGAGAGAGCGTCAGCAGAATCAAAGACAGTCTTCGAACTCCAGCCAAGCCTAAAGAGGAAAAGAGCCCCCTGGAAAGACAAAGGGAAGGCCAAAGTCACAGAAGACGATAACTCCTATGTAGTATTCCTTTCGTCGAGAGGGAAGGGGTTGTTCATTGGCTCAAAAGAAAAGCATACGGGTAACAAAAGTTACTTTGTTCCCCAGCTTTGTAGGAAAAAGATTAAACAAACTTTGGTTCTTTATAGACTTCCTTAATTCTTTGAGTATGGTGCAGTGCAGATTTGATTAGTTTTCTAATTTTGAAACCACGTTAAAAAAATTAGTTGTTTTCTTTTTTCTCATCAGTTCTCCTTTGCTATACTACTTTTTTTAGCTATTCATATCTTCGAGGCATTTTTGGTGTGATTGCATGATACAACTAGAAAGACATCTTTTGTGCAACGCTTGTGTGACACAATTACAATGATAACATTTTATACTATGTGAGCAAGAAAAAAATTATTTTTCATACTACTCTTTTATAATTAGGATTTTTTGGTACCACTTTTGGCAATACCACAATTAGAACGACATCACTTGTGTACACAACTAGAATGACATCATTTGTGCGAAGTTTGTGTGAAACAACTTGGACGACTTTGTTTGTTTGACTGTTGTTGAAGTAATGGGTAAAATGGGTAACGGGTCAAATGAGTATTTAAAAAATATTGTTCGAGCGGGTTGAGTATGTTGGTTGAAACTTGTCGGTTGTTGTAGAGAGTGGGAGAATAAAAGGTTTAAAAAAGATATCGGTTGGCCTTTTAAATGGACATTCAAGGAAGCGAATGCTATGGTCTCTTAGTAGGATCAAAGAGAGCTTCAGCAGGATTAAAGACAGTCTCCAAACTGCAGTCGATCCTAAAGAGAAAAAGAGCCTCCTAGAAAGACAAAGGCATGACCAAAGTCACAGAAGATGATTATTCTGGCGCACTCTTGCTTCCCTCGAGAGGGGAGGTTTGTTCATTGGAACGAAAGAAGAGCATACAAGGAGCCAAAGTTGCTCTGCTCCCCTGCATCATAGGAAAAATGCTAAATAAATTTTGGCTCTTTATAGATTTTCTTAGTTATTTGAGTGTGGTGCAGTGCAGATTTGGTTGGTTACCCAATTTTGAAATTACATCAAACAAATTAACTCTTTTGTTCTGTTCCATCATATCCTCTCTCTTATACTACTTTTTTTAGCTATTAAGAAATTTCGTGCCATTTTTTATGTGATTGCATGATACAACTAGAGAGACATCATTTGTGGGACGTTTGTGTGACACAATTACAATGATATCTTTTTATACCATGTGAGCAAGAAAAAGACATTTGTCATACTAATTTTTTGTGATTAGTATTTTTCTGTGCCACTTTCAGTAATGCAACAATTAGAACGACATCATTTGTGTGACACAACTAGAATTACATTGTTTGTGTGGTGTTTTTTATAATAATGGGTTAAATAGGTAACAGGTCAAATGATTATTTGAAAAATATTGGTCAAGCATGTTGGGTTTAAGGGTTGAAACTGCAGGTTTTTGTAAAGAGCGGGAGATTAAAAAGTTTAAAAACATAATGGTGGTCGGCCTTTTAATTGGACATTCAAAGAAGCGAAGCCACCAGTACCTTGCTGATATACTTGGTGCAAAGTTAGCATCAGCAAAATCAAAGACAGTCTCCGAACTCCAGCCGAGCCTAAAGAGGAAAAGAGGCTCCTAGAAAGACAAAGGGAAGGCCAAAGTCACAGAAGATAATGATTCCGACTTAGTCTTCCTTCCATCTAGAGGGAAGGGGTTGTTCATTAGCTTGAAAGAAAAGCATATGAGGAACAAAAGTTTCTTTGTTCCCCAGCTTCGTACGAAAAAGGCTAAACCGACTTTCGCTCTTTATAGACTTCCTTAATTCTTTGAGTGTGGTGCAGTGAATATTTGATTAGTTTCCCAGTTTTGAAACTACATTAAACAAATTAGCTCTTTTCTTTTGTTCCATCAGCTCTCCTTTGCTGCACTACGTATTTTAGCTATTCAGATCTTCGAGACATTTTTGGTGTGATTTCATGGTACAAGTAGAAAGACATCATTTGTGCAACGTTTGTGTAACACAATTACTGTGATATCATTTTATAACATGTGAGCAAGAAAAATATTATTTTTCATACTACCTTTTTGTAATTAGGATTTTTCTGAGCAACTTTTGGTAATATAAAAATTAGAACGACATCATTTGTGTACACAACTAGAACGACATCATTTGTGCGACGTTTGTGTGAAACAACTAGGACGACTTCGTTTGTTCGACGTTTGTTGGAGTAATGGGTAAAATGGTAATGGGTCATATGAGTATTTAAAAAATATGGGTCAAGTAAGTTGAGTTTGTTGGTTGAAAACTGTGGGTTATTGTAGAGAGCGGGAGGATAAAAGGTGTGAAAAAAATGTTGGTAAACCTTTTAAATGGACATTAAAAGAAGCGAAGGCACTGGTCTCTGAGTAGTATCAAAGAGAGCATCAGCAGGATCAAAGACAGTCTCCAAACTGCAAGTTATCCTAAAGAGAAAAAGAGCCTCTAGGAAAGACAAAAGCACGGCCAAAGTCACAGAAGACAATTATTCTGACGTGGTCTTGCTTCCCTCGAGAGGGGAGGGTTTGTTCATTGGACCGAAATAAAATCATACGATGAACCGAAGTTGCTTTGCTCCCTAGATTCATAGGAAAAATGCTAAATAAACTATGGGTCATTATAGGCTACCTGAGTTCTTTGAGTGCGGTGCAGTGCAGATTTTGTTAGTTACCCAATTTTGAAATTACATTAAACAAATTAGCTCTTTTGTTTTGTTAAATCATCTCCTCTTTCTTATACTACTTTTTTTAGCTATTCAGATCTTTGGTGCCATTTTTTATATGATTGCACGATACAACTAGAAAGACATCATTTGTGTGACATTCATGTGATACAATTACAATGATATCGTTTTATACCATGTGAGCAAGAAAAATACATTTGTCATACTACTTTTTTGGGATTAGGATTTTTCTAAACCACTTTCAGTAATGCAATAATTAGAACGACATCATTTGTGTGACACAACTAGAATTACATTGTTTGTGTGGCATTTGTTTTAATACTGGATTAAATAGGTAACGGGTCAAATGATTATTTGAAAAATATTGGTCGAGCAGGTTAAGTTTGCTGGTTGAAACTGCGGGTTTTTTGTAAAGAGCAGGAGATTAAAAAGTTTTTAAATAGAATGGCGGTAAGAACTTTAATTGGACATTCAAAGAAGCAAAGCCACCAGTACCTCAGTGATATACTTGGTGCAGAGAGAGCGTCGGCAGAATCAAAGACAGTCTCCGAACTCCAGTCGAGCCTAAAGAGGAAAAGAGCCTCCTGGAAAGACAAAGGAAAGGCCAAAGTCACATAAGACAATGATTCTAACGTAGTCTTCCTTTCTAGAGGGAAGGGGTTGTTCATTGGCTCGAAAGAAAAGCATATGAGAAACAAAAGTGGCTTTGTTCCCCAGTTTCGTAGGAAAAAGGCTAAACCGACTTTGGCACTTTATAGACTTCCTTAATTCTTTGAGTGCGGTGCAATGTACATTTTATTAGTTTCCCAACTTTGAAACTACATTACACAAATTAGCTCTTTTCTTTTGTTCCATCAGCTCTTCTTTACTATACTACTTATTTTAGCTATTCAGATCTTCGAGACATTTTTTATGTGATTGCATGATACAACTAGAAAGACATCATTTGTGCAATGCTTTTCTGACACAATTACATTGATATCATTTTATACCATGTGAGCAAGAAAAAATATATTTTTCATCCTACTTTTTTGTGATTAGGATTTCTTTGTGCCCCTTTTGGTAATACCACAATTAGAACGAAATCATTTGTGCGACGTTTGTGTGAAACAACTAGGATGACTTCATTTGTTTGACGTTTGTTGGAGTAATGGGTAAAATGGGTAACGAGTCAAATGAGTATTTAAAAAATATGGGTTGAGCTAGTTGACATTGTTAGTTGAAACATGCGGGTTATTGTAGAGAGCGGGAGAATAAAAGGTTTAAATTTTTTTTGTCGGCCTCTTAAATGGACATTCAAAGAAGGGAAGGCACCGGTCTCTCAGTTGGATCAAACAGAGCATCAGCAGAATCAAAGACAATCTCCAAACTGCAGCCGATCCTAAAGAGAAGAAGAGCCTCCTGGAAAGACAAAGGCACGGCCAAAGTCATTGAAAACGATGATTCTGACGTAGTCTTGCTTCACTCGAGAGGGGAGGGTTTGTTCATTGGATCGAATGAAGAGCATACGAAGAACCGAAGTTGCTTTGCTCCCCAGCTTCATAGGAAAAATGCTAAATAAACTCTGGCTCTTTATAGACTTCCTTAGTTCCTTGAGTGCGATGCAGTGCAGATTTGGTTAGTAACCCAATTTTAAAATTACATTAAACAAATTAGCTCTTTTGTTTTGTTCCATCATCTCCTCTTTCTTATACTACTTGTTTTTGGATATTTAGATTTTCCGTGCCATTTTTATTTTGATTGCATGATACAACTAGAAAGACATCATTTGTGCAATGTTCATGAGACACGATTACAATGAATCGTTTTATACCATGTGCACATGAAAAAGACATTTGTCATACTAATTTTTTGTGATTAGGATTTTTCTGTGCCATTTCGGTAATGCAAAAATTAGATAGACATCATTTGTGTGACACAAATATAATTCCATTGTTTGTGCGGCGTTTGTTTTAAAAATGGGTTGAATAGGTAACAGGCCAAATTATTATTTGAAAAATATTGGTCAAGCAGGTTGGGTTTGTGGGTTGAAATAGTGGATTTTTGTACAGAGTGGGAGATTAAAAAGTTTTAAAAATAATGGTGGTCGGCCTTTTAATTGGACATTCAATGAAGCAAAGCCACTAGTACCCCACTGATATACTTGGTGCAGAGAGAGTGTCAGTAGAATTAAAGACAGTCTCTGAACTCCAGCCAAGCCTAAAGAGGAAAAGAGCCTCCTGGAAAGAAAAAGGGAAGGCCAAAGTCACAGAAGACGATGATTCCGACGTAGTCTTCCTTCCCTCTAGAGGGAAGGTGTTGTTCATTTGGTCAAAAGAAAAGCATACAAGGAACAAAAGTTTCTTTGTTCCCCAGCTTCGTAGGAAAAGGATAAACCGACTTTGGCTCTTTATAGACTTGCTTAATTCTTTGAGTGCAGTGCAGTGCAGATTTGACTAGTTTCCCAATTTTGAAACTACATTAAACAAATTAGCTGTTTTCTTTTGTTCCATCAGCTTTCCTTGTCTATACTACTTATTTTATCTATTTAGATCTTCAAGACTTGTTTGGTGTTATTTCTTGATACAACTAGAAAGATATCATCTGTGCAATGTTTGTGTGACACAATTATAATGATATCTTTTTTTACCATGTGGGCAAGAAAAATAAAATTTCATACTACCTTTTTGTAATTAGGATTTTTCTGTGCCACTTTTGGTAATACCAAAATTAGAACGATATCATTTGTGTACACAACCTGAGCGACATCATTTGTGCGACGTTTGTGTGAAACAACTAGGATGACTTCATTTGTTTTACGTTTGTTGGAGTAATGGGTAAAATGTGTAACAGGTCAAATGAGTATTTAAAAAATATGGGTCGAGCAGGTTGAGTTTTTTGGTTGAAACCTGTGGGTTATTGTAGAGAGCGGGAGAGTAAAAGGGTTAAAAAAGATGTCGTCGGCCTTTGAAATGGACATTCAAACAAGTGAAGGCACCAGCCTCTCACTAGGATCAAATAGAGCATCAGCGGGATCAAAGACAGTCTCCAAACTATAGTCGATCCTAAAGAGAAAAATATCCTCCTAGAAAGACTAAGGCACAGCCAAAGTCACAGAAGACAACGATTCTGACGTAGTCTTGCTTCCCTCGAGAGGGGAGGGTTTGTTCATTGGATCGAAAGAAGAGCATACGAGGAACGAAAATTGCTTCGCTCCCTAGCTTCACATGAAAATGCAAAATAAACTCAGGCTCTTTATAGACTTCCTTAGTTCTTAGAGTGCAGTACAATGCATATTAGGTTAGTTACCCAATTTTGAAATTACATTAAACAAATTATCTCTTTTGTTTTGTTCCATCATCTCCTCTTTCTTATACTACTTTTTTTAGCTATTTAGATCTTTCGTGCCATTTTTAATTTTGATTGCATTCTAGAAAGACATCATTTGTGCAACGTTCATGTTATACAATTCCAATGATATCTTTTTATACCATGTGAACAAGAAAAGGACATTTGTCACACTACTTTTTTGTGATTAGGATTTTTTGTGCCACTTTCAGTAAGGCAGCAATTAGAACGATATCATTTGTGTGAAACACCTACAATTCCATTATTTGTGTGGCTTTTGTTTTAATAATGGGTTAAATAGGTAATGGGTCAAATGATTATTTGAAAAATATTGCTCGAGCAAGTTGGGTTTGTGGGTTGAAAGTGCGGGTTTTTGTAAAGAGTGGGAGATTAAAAAGTTTTAAAACAGAATGGTGGTCGGCATTTTAATTGGATATTTAAAGAAGAGAAGCCACCAGAACCTCGCTGATATACTTGGTGCAGAGAGCGCGTTAGCAGAATCGAAGACAGTCTTCGAACTCCAGCCGAGCCCAAAGAGGAAAAGAGCCTCCTGGAAAGACAAAGGGAAGGCCAAAGTCAAAGAAGACGATGATTCCGACGTAGTCTTCCTTCCCTCTAGAGGGAAGGGGTTGTTCATTGGCTTGAAATAAAAGCATGCTTGGAACAAAAGTTGCTTTGTTCCCCAGATTCGTAGGAAAAAGGTTAAACCGACTTTGGCTCTTTATAGACTAACTTAATTCTTTGAGTGCGTTACAGTGTAGATTTGATTAGTTTCCCAATTTTGAAACTATATTAAATAAACTAGCTCTTTTCTTTTGTTTCATCATCTCTCCTTTGCTATACTACTTATTTTAGCTTTTAGGATCTTCGAGACTATTTTGGTGTGTTTGCATGATACAACTAGAAAGACACCATTTGTGAAATGTTTTTGTGACACAATTACAATGATATCATTTTATACCATGTGAGCAAGAAAAAAAATATTTTCCCTTCTACTTTTTTGTAATTAGGATTTTTCTTTGCCACTTTTGGTAATACCACAATTAGAACGACATCATTTGTGTACACAACTAGAACGACATTGTTTGTGCGACAATTGCGTTAAACAACTAGGACGACTCTGTTTGTTCGACGTTTGTTGGTGTAATGGGTTAAATGGGTAATGACTCAAATGAGTATTTAAAAAATATGGGTTGAGCAGGTTGAGATCGTTGGTTAAAACTTGGGGGTTTTTGTAGAGAGTGGGAGAATAAAAGGTTTAAAAAAATATGTCGGTCGGTCTTTTAAATGGACATTCAAAGAAGCGAAGGCTCCAGTCTCTCAATAGGACCAATGAGAGCATCAGCATAATCAAAAAAAGTCTCCAACCTACAGCAGAACCCAAAAAGAAAAAGAGCCTCCTGGAAGGACAAAGGAAAGGTTCAAAGTCACAGAAGACGATAATTCTGACGTAGTCTTGATTCCCTCGAGAGGGTTTGTTCATTGGATCGAAAGAAGGGCATACGAGGAACCAAAGTTGGTTCGCTCCCCGGCCTCATAGGAAAAATGCTAAATAAACTACGGCTCTTTAAAGACCTCCTTAGTTCTTTGAGTGCGATGAAGTGCAAATTTTGTTAGTTACCTAATTTTGAAATTACATTAAACAAACTAGCTCTTTTGTTTTGTTCAATTATCTCTTTTTTCTTATACTACTTTTTTTTAGCTATTCAGATCTTTCGTTCCATTTTAAATTTCGATTGCATAATACAACTAGAAAGACATCATTTGTGTAACATTCATGTGACACAATTACAATGATATCGTTTTATAACATATGAAAAAGAAAAAGACATTTGTCATACTACTTTTTTGTGATTTGGATTTTTCTATGCCACTTTCAGTAATGCAACAATTAGAACGATATCATTTGTGTGAAACACCTACAATTCCATTGTTTTTGCGGCGTTTGTTTTAATAATGGGTTAAATAGGTAATGGGTAAAATGATTATTTGAAAAATGTTGGTCGAGCAGGTTGGGTTTGTGGGTTGAAACTTCGCGTTTTTATAAAGAGCGGGAGATTAAAAAGTTTCAAAATAGAATGGTGGTTGGCCTTTCAATTGGATATTCAAAGAAGGAAAGGCACCAGTACCTCACTGATATACTTAGTGCAGAGAGAGTGTCAGCAGAATCAAAGACAGTCTTCGAACTCCAGCCGAGCCTAAAGAGGAAAAGAGCCCCCTGGAAAGACAAAGGGAAGGCCAAAGTCCCAGAAGACAATGATTCCGACATAGTCTTCTATCCCTCTAGAGGGAAAGGGTTGTTCATTGGCTCGAAAGAGAAGCATATGAGGAACAAAATTTTCTTTATTCCCTAGCATCATAGGAAAAAGGCTAAACCGACTTTGGCTCTTTATAGGCTTACTTAATTCTTTCAGTGCACTGCAGTGTAGATTTGATTAGTTTCCCAATTTTGAAACTATATTAAACAAACTAGCTCTTTTCTTTTGTTCCATCAGCTTTCCTGTGCTATACTACTTATTTTAGCTATTTAGATCTTCGAGACTATTTTGGTGTGATTGCATGATACAACTAGAAAGACATCGTGCAACGTTTTTGTGACACAATTACAATGATATCATTTTATACCATGTGAGCAGGAAAAAAATATTTTTCATACTACTTTTTTGTAATTAGGATTTTTCTGTGCCACTTTTTGTAATACCACAATTAGAATGACACAATTTGTGTACACAACTAGAACATCTTGTGTGTGACATTTGCATGAAACAACCAGGACGACATTGTTTATTCAACGTTTGTTGGTGTAATGGGTTAAATGGGTAATGGGTCAAATGAGTACATAAATAATAGTGGTCGAGTAGGTTGAGTTTGTTGGTTGAAACTTGTGGGTTATTGTAAAGAGTGCAAGAATAAAAGGTTTCAGAAAGATGTTGGTCGGCCTTTTAAATGGACATTCAAAGAAGTGAAGGCACCGGTTTACCAATAGGATCAAAGAGAGCATCAGCAGGATCAAAGTATGTCTTCAACCTGCAGCTGAACCGAAAAAGAAAAAGAGCCTCCTGGAATGACAAATTAACAGTTCAAAGTCACAGAAAACGATGATTCTGATGTAGTGTTGCTTCCCTCGAGAGTGAAGGGTTTGTTCATTGGATCGAAAGAAGAGCGTACGAGGAACCCAAGCTGCTTTGCTCCCTAGCTTCATAGGAAAAATGATAAATAAACTCCAGCTCTTTATAGACTTTCTTATTTCTTTGAGTGTAGTGTAGTGAAGGTTTGGTTAGTTTCCCAGTTTAGAAATTACATTAAACAAATTAGCTTTTTTGTTTTGTTCCATCATCTCCTCTTTCTTATACTACGTTTTTTAGCTATTCGGATCTTTCTTGCCATTTTTATGTGATTTCCTGATAGAACTAGAGAGACATCGTTTGTACGACGTTCGTTTGACACAACTACAATGATATTGTTGTATACCACGTGAGCAACAAAAAGACATTTGTCACACTACTTTTTTGTTATTAGGATATTTCTGTGCCACTTTCAGTAATGCAACATTTAGAACGATATTATTTGTGTGACACAACTAGAATTACATTTTTTGTGCAGCGTTTGTTTTAATAATGGTTAAATTGGTAATGGGTAAACTGATTATTTGAAAATGATTGGTCGAGCAGGTTGGGTTTGTGGGTTGAAACTGCTGGTTTTTGTAAAGAGCGGGAGATTAAAAAGTTTTAAAACAGAATGGTGTTCAGACTTTTAATTGGACATTCAAAGAAGCGAAGGCACCAGTACCTCGCTGATATACTTAGTGCAGAGAGAAAGTCTCCAAACTCAAAGAAAGTCTCCAAACTCCAGCCTAGCCTAAGAGGAAAAGAGCCTCTTGGAAAGACAAAGGGAAGGCAAAAGTCATAGAAGATGATGATTCCGACGTAGTCTTCCTTCCCTCTAGGGTTGTTCATTAGCTCGAAAGAAAAGCATACAAAGAACAAAAGTTGTTTTGTTCCCCAGCTTCGTAGGAAAAAGGCTAAACCAACTTTGGATCTCTATAGACTTCCTTAATTCTTTGTGTGCGGTGCAGTGCATATTTGATTAGTTTCACAACTTTGGAACTACATTAAACAAATTAGATCTTTTATTTTGTTCCATCAACTCTCCATTGCTATACTACTTATTTTAGCTATTCGGATCTTCAAGACAATTCTGGTGTGATTACATGATACAACTAGAAAGGCATCATTTGTGCAATGTTTGTGCGACACAATTACAATGATATCATTTTATACCATGTGAGCAAGAAAAAAAAATCATACTACTTTTTTGTAATTAGGATTGTTCTGTGCCACTTTTGGTAATACCACAATTAGAGCGACAACATTTGTGTACACAGCTAGAATGACGTCGTTTGTGCGACATTTGCATGAAACAACTAGGACGACTTTGTTTGTTCGACGCTTGTTGGAGTAATGGATTAAATGGGTAATGCATTTTTTTTTAGATTAAACCATCCATAGATGGGGGAAATTGTATTGGCCTTCCCAAGCCGTAAAAATAAGAAACATGTGCAACAGAGAGACAGATGAAGCCGTAGCTTAGTTAGGATATACAAAGTTGAGCATACAGCTCTTGAAGCAGCCATCGTTACTTCCAAAAGAATGATAGAAATGATTGCGATAGCTAGAGGATTACAAAGACATTTAGACTAAGTAAGCCATCCTCGAACTTTTTAGTGAGTCGAAGAACGAAACACAAGTCAGTCAGAGAAGAGTCACTTAGCGTAAAATACCTATCCACTACTAATATTTGAAACTATAAGTGGATGAAAAAAAACAACTGAAGTTGAGCAGCTGCAGCAAATAAGATCAATTAAGTTCTGTTTGGCCAGTGTGGCAGCCCCAAGAATCCAAGCCTTGAACCTCCTGAGCATACTCCAGAGCTTCCAGTGCATTGAGCGTGTTCATCCATGCAAACATTGGTAAACCATACTCAGTAGCATCCATTCATTGGGACAATCTTAACGAGGGTGTACCCAACTTGTCTAGCCTAATCAGGCCCCTACAAATATGAGGAAGCATTTGAAAACTATTGAAAAAGCAGTTAGACTGAGCAGTGAGACAATCCTTAGCCAAAGTGTCAGCAACCAAATTCGATTGTCTATGTATGTGCTGTAAAGTCATATCTCCTAAAGCCTGATGAGTTTCATCTGCCAATTGAAAAAGTTGCCAGTTTGCAAGGAAAGGATCGTCAACAAAGTGGACTGCATTTAAGCAGTATGATTCAATGACTATAGGAACAGAGTATCCTACACCAATCTGAATAGCAAAAAGTATTGCCCTTAACTCAGCCTCAATAGGAGAATTGGCCTGAGTGAGCTTAGTCCGAGCCAAAATAAAACTACCCGTGGAATCTCGGACAATCAATCCTAAACCACACATGTTAGAGTAAGCACACCAAGCAGCATCTACATTAATCTTGTATCCCTCATTTGGCCTTTTCCAAGCAATTTTGAAAATATTTGGTTTTGGAGCTGATTTTATCAAAGGTAGGAATGAGTGGTTTGCAATACCATAATCAAATGTAGATGTAATGTAAACTGGTTTGGAGCAGAAAGAGTAGAAAATTTGGTCCCTGATATGACTTAGAACTACATCCCTGTTTAGCAAGACAGCATCATGTATGCATTTGTTCCTCATTTTCCAGATACTCCAGCATGTAATGAGAGAAGCAGTTCTAATTAATGTAGAATGTAGGGAGCTTAATCCTGGATATGTTAGATAGTAGGAGATTCTTTCCCAAATGGAGGGGAAAGATGTATCCCTGATACCCATGAAATGATTTACAGTGCTCCAAACATGTAATGAAAAAGGGCAGGAATTGAAGAAATGCTCTAAATATTCCACATGATTACTGCACAAGTAACATTTAGAGGCCAGGCAAAATCTCATTTTTTGCAAAACATTGTCAAAAGGTAAAAACTAGTTGATCAGTTTCCACATAAAAACTGATATTTTCTTTTCTATTCTGGGATTCCAAAAAAGCACAGTTGAAGCAATGTTACCAGATTGTGAGCTGAGCAAGAGATATGTTTTGGGTAATGGGTTAAATGGGTAATGGGTCAATTAGGTTGAGTTTGTTGGTTGAAACTTATGGGTTATTGTAGAGGGCATGAGAATAATAGGTTTAAAAAAGATATCTGTCGGCATTTTAAATGGACATTCAAAAAAGAAAAGGCATAGGTCCCTCAGTTGGATCAAAGAGAGTGTCAGGAGGATCAAAGATAGTCACCAAACTGCAGCTTATCATAAAAAGAAAAGGAGCCTCCTGGAAAGATAAAGGTATGGCCAAAGTCACAGAAGACGGTGATTCTGACGTGGTCTTGCTTCCCTCAAGAGGGGAGAGTTTGTTCATTCGATTGAAAGAAGAGCATACGAGGAATCAAAGTTGCTTCGCTCCCTTGCTTCATAGGAAAAATGCTAAATAAACTCCGGCTCTTTATGGACTTTTTTAGTTCATTGAGTGCGGTGCAGTGCAGATTTAGTTAGTTACCCAATTTTTAAAATATATTAAACAAATTAGCTCTTTTGTTTTGTTCCATCATCTCCTCTTTCTTATACTACCTTTCTTAACAATTAAGATCTTTCGTGCCATTTTTTATGTGATTGCATGATACAACTAGAAAGACATCATTTGTGCGACGTTTGTGTGACACAATTACAATGATGTCGTTTTATACCACGTGAGCAAGAAAAAGACATTTGTCATACTACTTTTTTTTATTAGGATTTTTTCTGTGCCACTTTCGGTAATGAAACAATTAGAACGACATCATTTGTGTGACACAACTAGAATTACATTGTTTTTACAGTGTTTTTTTTAATGAAGGGTTAACTAGGTAGTAGGTCAAATGATAATTTGAAAAATATTTGTCAAGCAGGTTGGGTTTGTGGGTTGAACCTACGGTTTTTTCTAAAGACCGGGAGATTAAAAAATTTTAAAACAAAATGGTGGTCGGCCTTTTAATTAAACATTCAAAGAAGTGAGGCACCAGTCTCTCACGAATATACTTGGTGCAGAGAGAGTTTCAGCATAATCAAAGACAGTCTCTAAACTCCAGCAGAGCCTAAAGAGGAAAAGAGCCTCCTAGAAAGACAAACGGAAAGCCAAAGTCACAAAAGGCGAGGATTCCAGTGTAGTCTTCGTTCCCTCGAGAGGGAAGGGGGGGGGTTGTTCCTTGGCTCGAAAGAAAAGCATATGAGGAAGAAAATTTTCTTTGTTCCCCAGCTTCGTAGGAAAAAGGCTAAACCGACTTTGGCTTTTCATAAACTTCCTTAATTCTTTGAGTGTGGTGTAGTGCATATTTGATTAGTTTCCCAATTTTGAAACTACATTAAACAAATTAGCTCTTTTATTTAGTTCCATCAGCTCTCCTTTGCTATACTTCTCTTTTTAGCTACATGCATTTTTGGTGTGATTGCATAATACAACTAGAAAGACATCATTTGTGCAACGTTTGTGTGACACAATTACAATGATAACATTTTATCCCATGTGAGCAAGAAAAACATTATTTTTCATTCTACTTTTTTGTAGAATTTTTCTATTCCACTTTTGGTAATACCACAAGTAGAACGACATCATTTGTGTCCACAACTAGAATGACATCGTTTGTGCGATGTTGGTTTGAAACAATGAGGATGACTTCTTCTTTTTTACGTTTGTTTGAGTAATGGGTTAAATGGGTAACAGGTCAAATAAGTATTTAAAAAATATGGATCAAGCGGGTTGAGTTTGTTGGTTGAAACCAGCAGGGTATTTTAGAGAGCGGGAGAATGATAGGTTTAAAATTGATGTTCGTCGGCCTTTTAAATGGACATTCAAAGAAGTGAAGACACCGGTCTCTGAGTAGGATCAAAGAGAGCATCAGCGGGATCAATGACAGTCTCCGGCTCTTTATAGACTTCCTTAATCCTTTGAGTGTGGTGGAGTGCAAATTTGGTTAGTTACCCAATTTTGAAATTACATTAAACAAATTAGCTCTTTTGTTTTGTTCCATCATCTCCTCTTTCTTATACTACTTTTTTCAGCTATTCAGATCTTTCTTGCCATTTTTTATGTGAGTGCATGATACAACTAGAAAGACATTATTTTTGCAACGTTCATGTGACAAAATTACAATGATATCATTTTATACCACGTGAGCAATAAAACTACATTTGTCAGAGTAACGTTCTTTTGTGCCATTTTTTATGTGATTGCATGATACAACTAGAAAGACATCATTTTTGCGACGTTTGTGTGACACAATTACAATGATATCGTTTTATACCATGTGAACAACAAAAAGACATTTGTCATACTACGTTTTTGTGATTAGGATTTTTCTATGCCACTTTCGGTAATGCAACAATTAGAGCGACATCATTTGTGTGACATAGCTAGAATTACATTGTTTGTGTGGCGTTTGTTTTAATAATGGGTTAAATAGGTAACGGGTGAAATAGGTAACGGGTGAATTGATTATTTGAGAAATATTGGTCAAGTAGGTTGGGTTTGTGGGTTGAAACTGTGGGTTTTTTCAAAGAGCGGGAGATTAAAAGGTTTTAAAACAGAATGGTGGTCGGCCGTTTGATGAGACGTCTAATGCATGTATTTTCCAAAGCATTTAACATCACTTTTGTCATATTTTTGTTGTAATATTGCTAGATTTACGTTGGTTTACATGATAAGGGTTTAGATGACTATTTTCGGTTTTTATATCTGAATCCTTCATTTTGTAACCTATGTTTATTCTAATGGATTTTTGGTCCTTACGAGAATCTACATTCCATTTTGTGAGCTTCATTTGAGGATTTCTTGTGAGCCCTTTGGAGTTGTTTAGTGAAGGTCACGCGCAAAAATGTGGTAGAAGATAGAAGGGTCGAAGAAGGAAGGCAAAGAAGCGAATGAATTGTCACCCGTAAGTTTAGACAAAGTTCTTAAAATTATCCGAGAAGAATCAACCTTCAAGGGTGGCTTTGCTTAATTCTTCTTCTCGAGCACTATAAAATCGACTACAAGAACTCCCAAAATGGATCCATGGTTCACCCGTGGGAAGCAAAACAAGAAGCCGCAAATTGTAGCTCACCCGGGCAGAAATGGCGTCGCCCGGGCGGATGGATCTGAATTTTTGGTTGAGACCTCCGCCGCCCGGGCAAGGCCATTTCTTCTTGGGCTATACCATTTTTTCCCGGGCGATGCCTGCTGCGTTTTGACCTTCTTTTTTACCAACTTGGGCTATAAATAACCCCTTTTCTTCCCTATTTGCCCAAGCCCGACTTGGGGGCTCCAAAACCCTAGTTTTTCACCATTTTTCTTCCATTTCTTCTTCTTTCTTTGTAGATTTATTTTCTATGTTATGGGTTTTGATTATCTAGCTTAGTTTTGTACTTGGGAGCAATTGATTGAGACTTTCTTGCTAATGTCTTGACAATAATTTCTATCTATCTATTGCTTTCTCTATTGTGAATTTATTGGCCTTTGAATATGGATTGTTAATGGCATTAATTTTGTTGGAAGTTTGAGTATATGAATTGCTTGTATGATTTCTTGTTAGGGTTGGGAGAAAGTAGCTACTTTTCCCCTCTTTTAATGTGGAATCCAAGAGCATAAGTTAGAGCTTCTAAATGATGTTGATGTGTTGATAATTGCTAGATGAATGTGATGATGTTGAGCTCGTTGTCATGTTTGCTTTAGGTAGCAAATGAGATAAGTCTATGAATGTCGATCGTTCTTGACTAATCTTGTGTAAATGCATGAATTGGTTAAATGCTTACACACGGTGTAGTGTTTATTAGTGTTTCCAAGCTTGTTGATTCTTTGAGCTCAATGCCATCAATGGAATACGTTTAGTCATGTTTCGACCAAGGGAGTCATTGGTGAGGTTTGCCAAGAGACACCGAATTCACTCTTGCAAACTACTATCTAAGGAGGATAGAAGATTTATCTTCACAACAAGTAGTTTAAGCAATGAATAGATTGGTTCACTCGTTCTTGAAGTTTTTGTTATTTAGCATCCAAGTGTTCTTAATGCTATGTTTTACTTCATTTATGCCATGGGGTG
Source organism: Rubia yunnanensis (assembly GCA_037428765.1). Taxonomy (NCBI): domain Eukaryota; kingdom Viridiplantae; phylum Streptophyta; class Magnoliopsida; order Gentianales; family Rubiaceae; genus Rubia; species Rubia yunnanensis. Next base: position 126,685,858 of record CM075062.1, read on the forward strand.
TTTGAAAGTAGGAAGTGTTTGTATGATTAAAGTGTTAGGGTGTTAGGAAAGTAACAAATTCCTTAGCTCTTTGGCATGAAAATCCAAGAACATGAACTTAGAATTTCTCATGCATAATGTGTTGTGATTCTTTCTAGATAAGTATGTTAATGTGGATTGTTCTCATTATTATCCTATAGATGCAATGAAAGGTTTAACATTGAATGTGGTTTGTTCTAGGTTTAGCCTAATGAATGATATGCTTGGTTAAATGGCTATGTCTTTGGTAGAAGGCTTGTTGTTATCAAATCTATGGTCCTTCGCGTTAAATGTCATTGATGAAATACCCCTATGGTGTGGTTTTCCTGGAGTGATTGTCAACCAGGTTTAGAAATGGTCATTGTTTGTCTTTGCAAATTACTATGAAGAAGGAATGAATGTTGATTTTTGAATGGGAAGTGATAACATTCCCCATAGGTAACAAATGTGATAGAATGGGTGAATGGTTGAATGATATACATGAGGTTTGGAAGTGGATATCAATTTCCCCCAAGGCTTTATCTTTTGTAATGGGTAAAATGGATAGCAGGTCGAATGATTATTTAGAAAATATGGGTTGACTGTGTTGAGTTTGTTGGTTGAATCCTGCGGGTTATTATAGAGAGCGGGAGAATAAAAGGTTTAAAAGGAATGTAGGTCGGCCTTTTAAATGGACATTTTCAAAGGCACCGATCTCTCAGTAGGATCAAAGAGAGCATCAACAGGATCAAAGACAGTCTCCAAACTGCAGCCGATCCTAAAGAGAAAAAGTGCCTCCTAGAAAGACAAAGGCACGGCCAAAGTCATAGAATACGATGATTATGACGTAGACTTACATCCCTCGAGAGGGGAGGGTTTGTTCATTGGATCAAAAAAAGAGCATACGAGGAACCGAAGTTGCTTCGCTACCCAGCTTCATAGTAAAAATGATTAATAAACTCTGGCTCTTTATAAACTTTCTTAATTCTACGAGTGCGGTGCAGTGCAGTGCAGTGTAGATTTGGTTACTTAGCGAATTTTGAAATTACATTAAACAAATTAGCTCTTTTGTTTGATTCCATCATCTCCTCTTTCTTATACTACTTTTTTTAGACATTCATATCATTCGTGCCTTTTTTTATGTGATTTCATGATACAACTAGAAAGACATCATTTGTGTGACATTCGTGTGAAACTATCACAATGATATCATTTTATACCATGTGAGAAGGAAAATGACATTTGTCATACTAATTTGTGATTAGGATTTTTCCATGCCACTTTCGGTAATACAACCATTAGAACGTCATCATTTGTGTGACACAACTAGAATTACATTGTTTGTGCGGTGTTTCTTTTAATAATGGGTCAAATGACTGTTTGAAAAATATTGGTCGAGCAGGTTGGGTTTGTGGGTTGAAACTGCGGGTTTTTGTAAAGAGTGGGAGATTAAAAAGTTTTAAAACAAAATGGTGGTTGGCCTTTTGATTAGACATTCAAAGAAGTGAAGACACCAATGTCTCACTGATATACTTGGTGCAGAGAAAGCGTCAGCAGAATCAAAGACAGTCTCCGAACTCCAGCCGAGCCTAAAGAGGAAAAGAGCCACATGGAAAGACAAAGGGAAGGCAAAGACGATGATTCCAATGTAGTCTTCTTTACCTTGCGAGGGAAGGGATTGTTCATTGGCTCGAAAGAAAAGCATATGAGGAACAAAAGTTACTTTGTTCCCCATCTTTGTAGGAAAAAGGCTAAATTGACTTTGGCTCTTTATAGACTTCCTTAATTCTTTGAGTGCGGTGCAGTGCAGATTTGATTAGTTTCTAATTTTCAAAATACATTAAACAAATTAACTATTTTCTTTTGTTCCATCAGCTCTCCTTTGCTATACTATTTTTTTTAGCTATTCAGATCTTCGAGACATTTTTGGTGTGATTGCATGATACAACAAGAAAGACATCATTTGTGCAACATTAGTGTGACACAATTACAATTGATATCATTTTATATCATGTGAGCAAGAAAAATAAAATTTCATACTACTTTTTTGTAATTAGGAATTTTCTGTGCCACTTTTGGTAATACCACAATTAGAACGACATCATTTTTGTACACAACTAGAACAAAATTGTTTGTGCAACATTTGTGTGAAACAACTAGTACAACTTTGTTTGTTCGACGTTTGGAGTAATGCATTAAATGGGTCATGGATCAAATGAGTATTTAAAAAATATGGGTTGAGATGGTTGAGTTTTTTTGGTTGAAACCTGCGGGTTATTGTAGAGAGTGAGAGAATAAAAGGTTTAAAAAAGATGTCGATCAGCATTTTAAATGGACATTGAAAGAAGCGAAGGCACCGGTCTGTTAGTAGGATCAAAGAGAGCATCAGCAGGAACAAAGACAGTCTCCAAACTGCACTCGATCCTAAAGAGGAAAAGAGCCTCCCTAAAAGAAAAAGGCACAGCCAAAGTCACAGAAGACGATGATTCTAACGTAGTCTTGTTTCCCTCGAGAGGGGAGGTTTGTTCATTGGATCGAAAGAAGACCATACGAGGAACCAAAGTTGATTTCCTCCCCAGCTTCAAAGGGAAAATGCAAAACAAACTCTGGCTCTTTATAGACTTCCTTAATTCTTTGAGTGCGGTGCAGTGCAGATTTTGATAGTTACCCAATTTTGAAATTACATTAAACAAATTAACTCTTTTGCTTTGTTCCCTCATCTCCTCTTTCTTATACTACTTGTTTTTAGCAATTCATATCTTTCGTGCCATTTTTATGTGAATGCATGATACAACTAGAAATAAATCTTTTATGCGACATTCATGTGACACAATTACAACGATATTGTTTTATACCATGTGAGCAAGAAAAAGACATTTGTCATAATACTTTTTTATGATTAGGATTTTTCTGATCCACTTTTGGTTATGCTACAGTTAAACGACATGATTTGTGTAACACAACTAGAATTACATTGTTTGTGTGGCATTTGTGTTAGTAATGGGTTAAATGGGTAACGGGTCAAATGATTATTTGGAAAATATTGGTCGAGCAGGTTGGATTTACGGGCTGAAACTGCAAGTTTTTGTAAAGAGCTGGAGATCAAAAAGTTTTAAAACAAAATGTTGGTAGGCTTTTTAATTGGAAATTCAAAGAAGCGAAGGCACCAGTCTCTCTCTTATATACTTGGTGTAGAGAGAGCGTCAGCAATTTTAAAGACATCCTCCAAACTCCAACCAAGCCTAAAGAGAAAAAGTGCATCCTAGAAAGACAAAGGGAAGGCCAAAGTCACTGAAAATAATGATTTTGACGCAGTTTTCCTTCCCTCGAGAGGGGAGGGGTTGTCATTGGCTCAAAAGAAAAGCATACAAGGAACAAAAGTTGCTTTGTTCCCCAGTTTCGTAGGAAAAAGGTTAAACTGACTTTGGCTTTTGATCGACTTCCTTAATTTTTTGGGTGCAATTAAGTGAAGATTTGATTAGTTTCCCAATTTTGATACTACATTAAACAAATTAGCTCTTTTCTTTTGTTCCATCAGCTCTCCTTTGTTGTACTACTTTTTTTAGCAATTCAGATCTTTGAGACATTTTTGGTGTGATTGCATGATACAACTAGAAAGATATCATTTCTGCAACGTTTGTGTGACAGAATTACAATGATATCATTTTATACCATGTAAGCAAGAACAAATATATTTTTCATACTACTTTTTTGTAATTAGGATTTTTCTTTGCCACTTTTGGTAATACCACAATGAAAATGAAATCATTTGTGTGCACAACTAGAAAGACATCGTTTAGGACACATTTGTGTGAAACAACTAGGACGACTTCGTTTGTTCGACGTTTGTTTGAGTAATGGGTAAAATGAGTATTTAAAAATAATGGGTCGAGCAGGTTGAATTTGTTGGTTCAAACCTGTGGGTTATTACAGAGAGTGGGAGAATAAAAGGTTTAAAAAAGATGTTGGTCGGCCTTCTTAATGGACATTCAAGGAAGCGAAGGCAACGGTCTCTCTATAGGATCAAAGAGAACGTCAGCAAGATCAAAGACAGTCTCCAAACTGCAGTCAATCCTAAAATGAAAAAGAGCCTTCTTGAAAGACAAAGGCACGACCAAAGTCATAGAAGACAATGATTCTGACGTAGTCTTGCTTCCGTTGAGAGGGGGGGTTTGTTCATTGGATCAAAAGAAGAGCATACAAGGAACCAAAATTGCTTCGCTCCACATCTTTAGAGGATAAATGCTAAACAAACTCCCACTCTCTATAGACATCCATAATTCTTTGAGTGCGGTGCAGTGCAGATTTGGTTGGTTACCTAATTTTGAAATTACATTAAACAATTTAGCTCTTTTGCTTTGTTACATCTTCTCCCCTTTCTTATACTACTTTTTTTAAATATTCAGATCTTTCGTACCATTTTTTATATGATGGCATGATAAAACTAGAATGACATCATTTGAACGACATTCATGTGACACAATTACAATGATATCGTTCTATACCATGTGAGCAAGAAAAAGACATTTATCATACTACTTTATTATGATTAGGATCTTTCTGTTCCACTTTCAGTAATGCAGCAATTAGAATGAACACAACTAGAATTACATTGTTTGTGCAGCATTTGTTTTAATAATGGGTTAAATAGGTAACGGGTGAAATGATTATTTGAAAAATATTGGTCGAGCAAGTTGGGTTTGGGGGTTGAAACTGCCAGTTTTTTAAAAGATTGAGAGATTAAAAAGTTCTAAAACAAAATGGTGGTTGGCCTTTTAATTGGACAATCAAAGAAATGAAGGCACTAGTCTTTTGCTGATATACTTGGTGCAGAGAGAGTGTCAGCAGAATCAAAGACAGCCTCCAAACTTCAGCCGAGCCTAAAGAGGAAAAGAGAATTCTGGAAAGACAAAGGGAAAGCCAAACTCACAGAAGATAATGATTCCAATGTAGCCTTCCTTCCCTCGAGAGGGAAGAGGTTGTTATTTGGCTCGAAAGAAAAGAATTCGAGACACAAAAGTTTCATTGTTCCCCAGCTTCATAGGAAAAAGTCTAAACTGACTTTGGCTCTTTATGGACTTCCTTAATTCTTTGAGTGCGGTGCAGTGCAGATTTTTTTTAGTTTCCCAATTTTGAAACTACATTAAACAAATTAGCCCTTTTCTTTTGTTCCATCAGCTCTACTTTGCTATACTACTTTTTTTAGCTATTCAGATCATCGAGACATTTTTGGCGTGATTGCATGATACAACTAGAAAGATATCATATGTGCAACTTTTGTGTGACACAATTACAATGATATCATTTTATACCATGTGAGCAAGAAAAAAATATTTTCCATACCATATTTTTGTAATTAGGATTTTTCTGTGCCACTTTTGATAATACCACAACTAGAACGACAACATTTGTGTACACAACTAGAACGACATTGTTTGTTCAACGTTTGTGTGAAACAACTAGGACGACTTTGTTTGTTTGACGTTTGTTTGAGTAATGTGTTTAATGGGTAATGGGTCAAATGTGTATTTAAAAAATATGGGTTGAGCGAGTTGAGTTTTTTGGTTGAAACCTGTGGGTTATTGTAGAGAGCGGGAAAATAAAACATTTAGAAAAGATGTCAGTCGGCCGTTTAAATGGACATTCAAATAAGTGAAGGCACCGGTCTGTCAGTAGGATCAAAGAGAGCGTCAGTAGGATCAAAAGACAGTCTCCCAACTGCAGTCAATCCTAAAGAGAAAAAAAGCCTCATTGAAAGACAAAGGCACAGCCAAAGTCACAGAAGACGATGATTCTGACATAGTCTTGCTTCCCTCGAGAGGGGAGGGTTTGTTCATTGGATCGAAAGAAGAGCATACGAGGAACCAAAGTTGCTTAGCTCCCCAGCTTCATAAGGAAAATGCTAAACAAACTCCGGCTCTTTATAGACTTCCTTAATTCTTTGAGTGCGGTGTAGTGTAGATTTGGTTAGTTACCCAATTTTGAAATTACATTAAACAAATTAGCTCGTTTTCTTTGTTCCATCATCTCCTCTTTCTTATATTAATTTTTTAAGCTATTCAGATCTTCCGTACCTATTTTTATTTGATTGCATGGTAAAACTAAAATGACATCATTTTTGTGACAGTCATGTGACACAATTACAATGATATCGGTTTATACCATGTGAGCAAGAAAAAGACATTTGTCATACTACTTTTTTATGATTAGGATTTTTCTATTCCACTTTCGATAATGCAATAATTAGAACTACATCATTTGTTTGACACAACTAGAATTACATTGTTTGTGTGGCATTTGATTTAATAGTGGGTTAATTAGGTAATGGTTCAAATGATTATTTGAAAAATATTGGTCGAGCAAGTTGGGTTTGCGGGTTGAAACTCACGGTTTTTGAAAAGATCCGGAGATTAAAAGGTTTTAAAACAAAATGGTGGTTGGCCTTTTAATTGGACAATCAAAGAAGCGAAGACACTAGTCTCTTGCTGATATACTTAGTGCAGAGAGATCGTCAGCAGAATCAAAGACAGCCTCAAAACTTCAGCCAAGCCTAAAGAGGAAAAGAGGATCCTAGAATGACAAAGGGAAGACCAAAGTCACAGAAGACGATGATTCCGACGTAGTCTTCGGGTTGTTATTTGGCTCGAAAGAAAAGCATTCGAGGAACAAAAGTTTCAGTGTTCCCCAGCTTCGTAGGAAAAGGGCTAAACTGACTTTGGCTCTTTATAGACTTCATTAATTCTTTGAGTGCGATGCAGTGCAGATTTGATTAGTTTCCCAATATTGAAACTAAATTTAAAAAATTAGATCTTTTCTTTTGTTCCACAGCTCTCCTTTGCTATACTACTTTTTTTAGCTATTCAGGTCTTCAAGACATTTTTGGTGTGATTGCATGATACAACTAGAAAGACATTATTTGTGCAATGTTTGTGTGATACAATTACAATGATATCATTTTTTACCATGTGAGCAAGAAAAAAATAGTTTTCATACTACTTTTTTGTAATTAGGATTTCTCAGTGCCACTTTTGGTAATTCCACAATTAGAACAACATCATTTGTGTACACAACTTGAAAGACATCGTTAGCGCGGCGTTTGTGTGAAACAACTGGGATGAATTGTTTTTTTTACGTTTGTTTGAGTAATGGGTTAACTGGTAAAGCATAAAATGAGTTTTTAAAAAATATGGGTCCAACGGGTTGAGTTTGTTGGTTGAAGCCTGTTGTTATTGTAGAGAGCGTGAGAATAAAACTTTAAAAAAAAGTTGTTGGTCGGCCTTTTAAATAGACATTCAAAGAAGCGAAGACACTGGTCTCCAGTTGGATCAAAGAGAGCGTCATAGGATTGAAGACAATCTCCAAACTGCAATCGAACCTAAAGAGAAAAAGAGCCTCGTTGAAAGACAAAGGCATGACCAAAGTCACAGAAAATGGTGTTTCTGATGTAGTCTTTCTTCCCTTGAGAGGGGAGGGTTTGTTCATTGGATTGAAAGAAGAGCATATGAGGAACCAAAGTTGCTTTGCTCCCCAGCTTCATGGGGAAAATGCTAAAAAAACTCTGTCTCTTTATAGACTTCCTTAATTCTTTGATTGCGGTGCAATGAAGATTTGCTTAGTTACCCAATTTTGAAATTACATTCAACAAATTAGCTCTTTTTCTTTGTTCCATCATCTCCTTTTTCTTATACTACATTTTTTTAGCTATTTAGATCTTTTGTACCATTTTTTATGTGATTGCATGATAAAAATAGAATGACATCATTTGTTCGAAATTCAAGTGACACAATTACAATGGTATCATTTTATACCTTGTGAGCAAGAAAAAGACATTTGTCATACTACTTTATTATGATTAGGATCTTTCTGTTCCACTTTCGGTAATGCAACTATTAGATCAGTATCATTTGTGTGACACAACTAGAATTACATTATCTGTGCGATGTTTGTTTTAATAATGGGTTAATTAGGTAATGGGTCAAATGATTATTTAAGAAATATTGGTCGAGCAAGTTGGGTTTGCGGGTTGAATCTGCGGGTTTTTGAAACTACGGGTAATACCACAATTAACTCTTTTCTTTTGTTCCATCAGCTTTCCTTTGTTATACTACTTTTTTTAGCTATTCAGATCATCGAGACATTTTTGGCATGATTGCATGATACAACAAAAAAGATATCATTTGTGCAACATTTGTGTGACACAATTACAATGATATCATTTTATACCATGTGAGCAAGAAAAAATATATTTTTCATACCATATTTTTGTAATTAGGATTTTTTTGTGCCACTTTTGGTAATACCACAATTAGAACGACAACATTTGTGTACAAAACTAGAACGGCATCATTTGTTCAACATTTTTTGTGAAACAACTAGAACAACTTTGTTTGATTGACGTTTGTTTGAGTAATGAGTTAAATGAGTAAGGGGTCAAATGAGTATTTAAAAAATATGGGTCGAGCGAGTTGAATTTGTTGGTTGAAACCTACTGGTTATTGTAGAGAGTGGGAGAATAAAAGGTCTAAAAATGATGTCGGTCGACCTTTTCAATGGACATTCTAATATGCGAAGGCACCGGTCTCTCGGTAGGATCAAAGAGAGTGTTAGCAGGATCAAAGATAGTCTCCCAACTGCAGTCAATCCTAAAGAAAAAAAGAGCCTCATTGAAAGACAAAGGCACAGCCAAAGTCACAGAATACGATGATTCTGACATAGTCTTGCTTCCCTCGAGAGGGGAGGGTTTGTTCATTGGATCGAAAGAAGAGCATACGAGGAACCAAAGTTTCTTCGCCCCCCAGCTTCATAAGGAAAATGCTAAACAAACTCTGGCCCTTTATATAATTCCTTAATTCTTTGAGTGCGGTGCAGTGTAGATTTGGTTAGTTACCCAGTTTTAAATTACAGTAAACAAATTAGCTCTTTTGCTTTGTTCCATCATCTCCACTTTCTTATACTACTTTTTTTAGCTATACAGATCTTTCGTACCATTTTTTATGTGAATGCGTGATAAAACTAGAATGACATCATTTTTGCGACATTCATGTGACACAATTACAATGATATCATTTTATACCATGTGAGCAAGAAAAAGACATTTGTCATACTACTTTTTCATGATTAGGATTTTTCAGTACCACTTTCGGTAATGCAATAATTAGAATGACATCATTTGTGTGACACAACTAGAATTACATTGTTTGTGCGGCCTTTTTTTAAATATTGGGTTAAATAGGTAATGGGTATAATGATTATTTGAAAAATATTGGTCGAGCAGGTTGGGTTTGCGGGTTGAAATTGCAAGTTTTTGTAAAGAGCGGGAGAATAAAAACTTTTAAAACAAAATGGTTGTTGGCCTTTTAATTAGACATTCAAAGAAGCAAAGGCACCAGTCTCTCGCTAATATACTTGGTGGAGAGAGAGCATCAACTGAATCAAGGACATTTTCCGAACTCCAGCAAAGCCTAAAGAGGAAAAGATCCACCTGGAAAGACAAAGGGAAGGTTAAAGTCACAGAAGATGAAAATTTCGACGTAGTCTTCCTTCCCTCTCAAGGGAAGGGGTTGTTCATTGGCTCAATTGAAACGCATACGAGGAACAAAAGTTGATTTATTCCCTAGCTTCGAAGGAAAAGGCTAAACTAACTTTGGCTCTTTATAGATTTCCTTATTTCTTGGAGTGCAGTGTAGTGCAGATTTAATTAGTTTCCCAATATTTAAACTAAATTTTTAAAAACAATTAGTTCTTTTCTTTTGTTCCATCATATCTCCTTTGCTATACTACTTTTTTAGCTATTCAGATCTTCGAGACATTTTTGGTGTGATTGCATGATACAACTAGAAAGACATTATTTGTGCAACGTTTGTGTGATACAATATCAATGATATAATTTTATACCATGTGAGCAAGAAAAAAAATATTTTTCATACTACTCTTTTGTAATTAGGATTTCTCAATGCCACTTTTGGTAATACCACAATTAGAACAACATCATTTGTGTACACAGCTAGAATGACATCGTTTGTGCGACGTTTGTGAGAAACAACTAGGACGACTTTATTTTTTCGACATTTTTTTGAGTAATAGGTTAAATGGGTAAAGCGTAAAATTAGTTTTTAAAAATTATAGGTCAAGCAGGTTGAGTTTGTTGTTTGAAACATGTGGGTTTTTGTAGAGAGCGTGAGAATAAAATTTTAAAAACCGATACCGGTCGGCCTTTTAAATGGACATTCAAAGAAGTGAAGGCACCGGTCTCTCAGCTGGATCAAAGAGAGGTCGACGAGATTAAAGACAATCTCCAAACTGCAGTCGATCCTAAAGAGAAAAAGAGCCTCGTTGAAAGACAAAGGCATGGCCAAAGTCACAGAAGAAGATGATTCTGATGTAGTCTTGCTACCCTCGAGAAAGGAGGGTTTGTTCATTGGATCGAAAGAAGAGCGCACGAGGAACCGAAGTTTCTTTGCTCCCCAGCTTCATAGGGAAAATGGTAAGAAAACTCCAACTCTTTATAGTCTTCCTTAATTATTTAAGTGTGGTGCAGTGCAGATAATTAGTTTCCCAATTTTGAAACTACATTAAACAAATTAGCTCTTTTCTTTTGTTCCATCAGCTCTCCTTTGCTATACTACTTTTATTTAGCTATTCAGATCTTCGAGGAATTTATGGTGTAATTGCATGATAACTAGAAAGACATAATTTGTGCAACGTTTGTGTGAAACAATTACAATGATATCATTTTGTACCATGTGAGTAAGAAAAAAATATTTTTCATATTATTTTTTTGTAATTAGGGTTTTTCTGTGCCACTTTTGGTTATACCACAATTAGAACGACATCATTTGTGTACACAACTGGAACGACATGATTTGTGCAAAGTTTGTGTGAAACAACTAGGACAACTTTGTTTGTTCGATGTTTGTTTGATTAGTGGTTTAAATGGGTAATGGGTCAAATATGTATTTAAAAGTCATGGGTCAAGCAGGTTGAGTTTGTTAGTTGAAACATGTGGGTAATTGTTGAGAGCAGGAGAGTAAAAGATTTTAAAAAGATGTTGGTTGGCATTTTAATTGGACATTCAAAGAAGCGAAGGCACCGGTCTCTCATTAGGATCAAAGAGAGCGCCAGCAGGATTAAAGATAGTCTCCAAACTTTAGCTGATCCTAAAGAGAAAAAGAGCCTCCTGGAAAGACAAAGCCATGGCCAAAGTAACAGAAGACGATAATTCTGACGTAGTCTTGCTTCCCTCGAGAGGGGAGGGTTTGTTCATTGGATTGAAAGAAGAGCTTACGAGGAACCGAAGTTTCTTTGCTCCCTAACTTCATAGGGAAAATTCTAAACAAACTCCGGCTCTTTATGAACTTCCTTAATTTTTTGAGTTCGGTGTAGTGCCGATTTTGTTAGTTAACCAATTTTGAAAATACATAACCAAATTAGCTCTTTTGTTTTGTTCCATCATATCCTCTTTCTTATACTTCTTTTTTTAGCTATTCAGATCTTTCGAGCCTTTTTTATGTGATTTCATGATACAACTAGAAAGACATCATTTGTGCGACATTCGTGTGATACAATTACAATGATATTGTTTTATACCATGAGAGGAAGAAAAAGACATTTGTCATACTAACTTTTTATGATTAGGATTTGTCTGTGCCACTTTCAGTAATGCAACAATTGGAACAACATGATTTGTGTGACACAACTAGAATTACATTGTTTGTGCGGCATTTATTTAAAGAATGGGTTAAGCGGGTAACGGGTCAAAAGATTATTTGAAAATTATTGGTCGAGCAAGTTGGGTTAAGCGAGTAATGGGTCAAAATATTATTCGAAAATTATTGGTCGAGCAAGTTGGGTTTCGGGTTAAAACTACAGGTTTTTGTAAAGAGCGGTAGATTAAAATGTATTTTAATGGTGGCCGGCCTTTTAATTCGACATTCATAGAAGCAAAGGCACCAGTCTCTCGCTAAATACTTGGTGTAGAGACAGCGTCAGTAGAATCAAAGACAGCCTCCGAACTCCAGCCGAGCCTAAAGAAGGAAAGAGCCTCCTGGAAAGACAAAGGGAAGGCCAAAGTCACAGAAGACGATGATTCTGATGTAGTCTTCCTTCCCTCGAGAGGAAAGGGGTTATTCATTGCCTTCGAAAGAAAAGCATACGAGGAACAAAAGTTTTTTTGCTCCCCAGCTTCGTAGGAAAAAGGCTAAAATGACTTTGGCTCTTTATAGACTTCCTTAATTCTTTGAGTACGGTGCCATGTAGATTATTTTAGTTTCCCAATTTTGAAACTACATTAAACAAATTAGCTCTTTTCTTTTGTTCCATCAGCTTTCCTTTGCTATACTAATTTTTTCAGCTATACAGATCTTCGATACATTTTTGGTGTTAATGCATGATACAACTAGGAAGGCATCATTTGTGCAACGTTTGTGTTACACAATTACAATGATATCATTTTATACTATGTGAGCAAGAAAAAAAATATTTTTCATACTAGGTTTTTGTAATTAGGATTTGTCTGTGCCACTTTTGGTAATACCATATTTAGAATGACATCATTTGTATACAAATATAGAACGCCATTGTTTGTGCAACTTTTGTGTGAAACAACTAGGATGACTTTGTTTTTTCGACGTTTGTTTGGGTAATGGGTTAAATGGGTAACATGTCAAATGAGTATTTAAAAAATATGGGTCGAGCGGGTTGAGTTTGTTGGTTGAAACATGTGGGTTATTGTTGAGAGCGGGAGAATAAAAGGTTTAAAAAAGATTTTGGTCGGCCTTTTAAGTGGACATTAAAAGAATCAAAGGCACCATTTTGTCAGTAGGATGAAAGAGAGCGTTAGCAGGATCAAAGACAGTCTCCAAACTGTAGCCGATCCTAAAGAGAAAAAGAGCATCCTTGAAAGACAAAGGAATTTCCAAAGTCACAGAAGACGATGATTCTGATAGAGTCTTGCTTCCCACGAGAGGGGAGGGTTTTTTCATTGGATTGAAAGAAGAGCATACGAGGTACCGAAGCTGCTTTGCTCCCCAGCTACATAGGAAAAATGCTAAACAAACTCCAGCTCTTTATAGACTTCCTTAATTCTTTGAGTGTAGTGTAGTGCAGATTTGGTTAGTTACCCAATTTTGAAATTACATTAAACAAATTAGCTCTTTTGTCTTGTTCCATTGTCTCCTCTTTCTTATGCTACTTTTTTCAGCTATTCAAATCTTTCGTACCATTTTTTATGTGATTGCGTGATAAAACTAGAATGACATCATTTTTGCGACATTCATGTGACACAATTACAATGATATCATTTTATACCATGTGAGCAAGAAAAAGACATTTGTCATACTACTTTTTCATGATTAGGATTTTTCAGTACCAGTTTTGGTAATGCAATAATTAGAAAGACATCATTTGTGTGACACAACTAGAATTACATTGTTTGTACGGCCTTTTTTAAAATAATGGGTTAAATAGGTAATGGGTATAATGATTATTTGAAAAATATTGGTCGAGCAGGTTGGGTTTGCGGGTTGAAATTGCAAGTTTTTGTAAAGAGCGGGAGAATAAAAACTTTTAAAACAAAATGGTTGTTGGCCTTTTAATTGGACATTCAAAGAAGCAAAGGCACCAGTCTCTCGCTAATATACTTGGTGGAGAGAGAGCATCAACAGAATCAAAGACATTTTCCGAACTCCAGCAAAGCCTAAAGAGGAAAAAAGCCTCCTGGAAAGACAAAGGGAAGGTCAAAGTCACAGAAGATGAAAATTTCAACGTAGTCTTCCTTCCCTCTCAAGGGAAGGGGTTGTTCATTGGCTCGATTGAAACGCATACGAGGAACAAAAGTTGATTTATTCCCCAGCTTCGAACGAAAAAGATAAACTAACTTTGGCTCTTTATAGATTTCCTTATTTCTTGGAGTGCAGTGTAGTGCAAATTTAATTAGTTTCCCAATATTGAAACTAAATTTTTAAAAACAATTAGCTCTTTACTTTTGTTCCATCATATCTCCTTTGCTATACTACTTTTTTTAGCTATTCAGATCTTCGAGAAATTTTTGGTGTGATTGCATGATACAACTAGAAAGACATTATTTGTGCAACGTTTGTGTGATACAATATCAATGATATAATTTTATACCATGTGAGCAAGAAAAAAAATATTTTTCATAGTACTCTTTTGTAATTAGGATTTCTCAGTGCCACTTTTGGTAATACCACAATTAGAACAACATCATTTGTGTACACAGCTAGAATGACTTCATTTGTGCGACGTTCGTGTGAAACAACTAGGACGACTTTATCTTTTTGACATTTGTTTGAGTAATAGGTTAAATAGGTAAAGCGTAAAATTAGTTTTTAAAAATTATAGGTCAAGCAGGTTGAGTTTGTTGTTTGAAACATGTGGGTTTTTGTAGAGAGCGTGAGAATAAAATTTTAAAAACCGATATCGGTCGGCCTTTTAAATGGACATTCAAAGAAGTGAAGGCACTGGTCTCTCAGCAGGATCAAGAGAGGTTGACGAGATTAAAGACAATCTTCAAACTGCAGTCGATCCTAAAGAGAAAAAGAGCCTCGTTGAAAGACAAAGGCATGGCCAAAGTCACAGAAGAAGATGATTCTGATGTAGTCTTGCTTCCCTCGAGAGAGGAGGGTTTGTTCATTGGATCGAAAGAAGAGCATACGAGGAACCGAAGTTGCTTCGCTCCCCAGCTTCATAGGGAAAATGGTAAGAAACTCCGGCTCTTTATAGACTTCCTTAATTATTTAAGTGTGGTGCAGTGCAGATAATTAGCTTCCCAATTTTGAAACTACATTAAACAAATTAGCTCTTTTCTTTTGTTCCATTAGCTCTCCTTTGCTATACTAATTTTGTTTAGCTATTCAGATCTTCGAGGAATTTTTGGTGTGATTGCATGATAACTAGAAAGACATAATTTGTGCAACGTTTGTGTGAAAAAATTACAATGATATCATTTTGTACCATGTGAGTAAGAAAAAAAATATTTTTCATATTATTTTTTTGTAATTAGGATTTTTCTGTGCCACTTTTGGTTATACCACAATTAGAACGACATCATTTGTGTACACAACTGGAACGACATGATTTGGGCGAAGTTTGTGTGAAACAACTAGGAAAACTTTGTTTGTTCGACGTTTGTTTGAGTAGTGGGTTAAATGGGTAATGGGTCAAATACGTATTTAAAAGTTATGGGTCAAGCAGGTTAAGTTTGTTAGTTGAAACAAGTGGGTAATTGGTGAGAGCAGGAGAGTAAAAGATTTTAAAAAGATGTTGGTTGGCCTTTTAATTGGACATTCAAAGAAGCGAAGGCACCGGTCTCTCAGTAGGATCAAAGAGAGCGCCAGCAGGATTAAAGATAGTCTCCAAACTTTAGCTGATCCTAAAGAGAAAAAGAGCCTCCTGGAAAGACAAAGCCATGGCCAAAGTAACAGAAGACGATAATTCTGACGTAGTCTTGCTTCCCTCGAGAGGGGAGGGTTTGTTCATTGGATCGAACGAAGAGCTTACGAGGAACCGAAGTTTCTTCGCTCCCTAGCTTCATAGGGAAAATTCTAAACAAACTCCGGCTCTTTATAAACTTCTTTAATTTTTTGAGTTCGGTGCAGTGCAGATTTTGTTAGTTAACCAATTTTGAAAATACATAACCAAATTAGCTCTTTTGTTTTGTTCTATCATCTCCTCTTTCTTATACTACTTTTTTTAGCTATTAAGATCTATCGAGCCCTTTTTTATGTGATTTCATGATACAGCTAGAAAGACATCATTTGTGTGTCATTCGTGTGATACAATTACAGTGATATTGTTTTATACCATGAGAGGAAGAAAAAGACATTTGTCATACTAACTTTTTATGATTAGGATTTGTCTGTGCCACTTTCAGTAATGCAACAATTGGAACAACATGATTTGTGTGACACAACTAGAATTACATTGTTTGTGCGGGATTTTTTTTAATAATGGGTTAAGCGGATAACGGGTCAAAATATTATTTGAAAATTATTGGTCGAGCAAATTGGGTTTCGGGTTAAAACTACAGGTTTTTGTAATGAGCGGTAGATTAAAAAATTTTTTAATGGTGGCCGGCCTTTTAATTTGACATTCATAGAAGCAAAGGCACCAGTCTCTCGCTAAATACTTGGTGTAGAGAGAGCTTCAGTAGAATCAAAGACAGCCTCCGAACTCCAGCCAAGCCTTAAGAAGGAAAGAGCCTCCTGGAAAGACAAAGGGAAGGCCAAAGTCACAGAAGATGATGATTCTGATGTAGTCTTCCTTCCCTCGGGAGGAAAGGGGTTATTCATTGGCTTCGAAAGAAAAGCATACGAGGAACAAAAGTTTTTTCGTTCCCCAGCTTCGTAGGAAAAAGGCTAAAATGACTTTGGCTCTTTATAGACTTCCTTAATTCTTTGAGTACGGTGCCATGTAGATTTGTTTAGTTTCCCAATTTTGAAACTACATTAAAAAAATTAGCTCTTTTCTTTTGTTCCATCACCTTTCCTTTGCTATACTAATTTTTTCAGCTATACAGATCTTCGATACATTTTTGGTGTTAATGCATGATACAACTAGAAAGGCATCATTTGTTCAACGTTTGTGTTACACAATTACAATGATATCATTTTATACTATGTGAGCAAGAAAAAAAATATTTTTCATACTAGGTTTTTGTAATTAGGATTTGTCCGTGCCACTTTTGGTAATACCATATTTAGAATGACATCATTTGTATACAAATATAGAACGCCATTGTTTGTGCAACTTTTGTCTGAAACAACTAGGATGACTTTGTTTTTTTCGACGTTTGTTTGGGTAATGCGTTAAATGGGTAACATGTCAAATGAGTATTTAAAAAATATGGGTCGAGCGGGTTGAGTTTGTTGGTTGAAACATGTGGGTTATTGTTGAGAGCGGGAGAATAAAAGGTTTAAAAAAGATTTTGGTCGGCCTTTTAAGTGGACATTAAAAGAATCAAAGGCACCATTTTGTCAGTAGGATGAAAGAGAGCGCTAGCAGGATCAAAGACAGTCTCCAAACTGTAGCCGATCCTAAAGAGAAAAAGAGCATCCTTGAAAGACAAAGGAATTGCCAAAGTCACAGAAGACGATGATTCTGACAGAGTCTTGCTTCCCACGAGAGGGGAGGGTTTTTTCATTGGATTGAAAGAAGAGCATACGAGGTACCGAAGCTGCTTTGCTCCCCAGCTACATAGGAAAAATATTAAACAAACTCCAGCACTTTATAGACTTCCTTAATTCTTTGAGTGCAGTGTAGTGCAGATTTGGTTAGTTACCCAATTTTGAAATTACATTAAACAAATTAGCTCTTTTGTCTTGTTCCATTGTCTCCTCTTTCTTATGCTACTTTTTTCAGCTATTCAAATCTTCCGTACCATTTTTTATGTGATTGTGTGATAAAACTAGAATGACATCATTTTTGCGACATTCATGTGACACAATTACAATGATATCATTTTATACCATGTGAGCAAGAAAAAGACATTTGTCATACTACTTTTTCATGATTAGGATTTTTCAGTACCACTTTTGGTAATGCAATAATTAGAAAGACATCATTTGTGTGACACAACTAGAATTACATTGTTTGTACGGCCTTTTTTTTAAATAATGGGTTAAATAGGTAATGGGTATAATGATCATTTGAAAAATATTGGTCGAGCAGATTGGGTTTGCTGGTTGAAATTGCAAGTTTTTGTAAAGAGCGGGAGAATAAAAACTTTTAAAACAAAATGGTTGTTGGCCTTTTAATTGGACATTCAAAGAAGCAAAGGCACCAGTCTCTCGCTAATATACTTGGTGGAGAGAGAGCATCAACAGAATCAAAGACATTTTCCGAACTCCAGCAAAGCCTAAAGAGGAAAAAAGCCTCCTGGAAAGACAAAGGGAAGGTCAAAGTCACAGAAGATGAAAATTTCAACGTAGTCTTCCTTCCCTCTCAAGGGAAGGGGTTGTTCATTGGCTCGATTGAAACGCATACGAGGAACAAAAGTTGATTTATTCCCCAGCTTCGAACGAAAAAGATAAACTAACTTTGGCTCTTTATAGATTTCCTTATTTCTTGGAGTGCAGTGTAGTGCAGATTTAATTAGTTTCCCAATATTGAAACTAAATTTTTAAAAACAATTAGCTCTTTTCTTTTGTTCCATCATATCTCCTTTGCTATACTACTTTTTTTAGCTATTCAGATTTTCGAGAAATATTTGGTGTGATTGCATGATACAACTAGAAAGACATTATTTGTGCAACGTTTGTGTGATACAATATCAATGATATAATTTTATACCATGTGAGCAAGAAAAAAAATATTTTTCATAGTACTCTTTTGTAATTAGGATTTCTCAGTGCCACTTTTGGTAATACCACAATTAGAACAACATCATTTGTGTACACAGCTAGAATGACTTCATTTGTGCGACGTTCGTGTGAAACAACTAGGACGACTTTATCTTTTTGACATTTGTTTGAGTAATAGGTTAAATAGGTAAAGCGTAAAATTAGTTTTTAAAAATTATAGGTCAAGCAGGTTGAGTTTGTTGTTTGAAACATGTGGGTTTTTGTAGAGAGCGTGAGAATAAAATTTTAAAAACCGATATCAGTCGGCCTTTTAAATGGACATTCAAAGAAGTGAAGGCACTGGTCTCTCAGCAGGATCAAGAGAGGTTGACGAGATTAAAGACAATCTTCAAACTGCAGTCGATCCTAAAGAGAAAAAGAGCCTCGTTGAAAGACAAAGGCATGGCCAAAGTCACAGAAGAAGATGATTCTGATGTAGTCTTGCTTCCCTCGAGAGAGGAGGGTTTGTTCATTGGATCGAAAGAAGAGCATACGAGGAACCGAAGTTGCTTCGCTCCCCAGCTTCATAGGGAAAATGGTAAGAAACTCCGGCTCTTTATAGACTTCCTTAATTATTTAAGTGTGGTGCAGTGCAGATAATTAGCTTCCCAATTTTGAAACTACATTAAACAAATTAGCTCTTTTCTTTTGTTCCATTAGCTCTCCTTTGCTATACTAATTTTGTTTAGCTATTCAGATCTTCGAGGAATTTTTGGTGTGATTGCATGATAACTAGAAAGACATAATTTGTGCAACGTTTGTGTGAAAAAATTACAATGATATCATTTTGTACCATGTGAGTAAGAAAAAAAATATTTTTCATATTATTTTTTTGTAATTAGGATTTTTCTGTGCCACTTTTGGTTATACCACAATTAGAACGACATCATTTGTGTACACAACTGGAACGACATGATTTGTGTGAAGTTTGTGTGAAACAACTAGGACAACTTTGTTTGTTCGACGTTTGTTTGAGTAGTGGGTTAAATGGGTAATGGGTCAAATACGTATTTAAAAGTTATGGGTCAAGCAGGTTGAGTTTGTTAGTTGAAACAAGTGGGTAATTGGTGAGAGCAGGAGAGTAAAAGATTTTAAAAAGATGTTGGTTGGCCTTTTAATTGGACATTCAAAGAAGCGAAGGCACCGGTCTCTCAGTAGGATCAAAGAGAGTGCCAGCAGGATTAAAGATAGTCTCCAAACTTTAGCTGATCCTAAAGAGAAAAAGAGCCTCCTGGAAAGACAAAGCCATGGCCAAAGTAACAGAAGACGATAATTCTGACGTAGTCTTGCTTCCCTCGAGAGGGGAGGGTTTGTTCATTGGATCGAAAGAAGAGCTTACGAGGAACCGAAGTTTCTTCGCTCCCTAGCTTCATAGGGAAAATTCTAAACAAACTCCGGCTCTTTATAAACTTCCTTAATTTTTTTAATGGTGGCCGGCCTTTTAATTTGACATTCATAGAAGCAAAGGCACCAGTCTCGCGCTAAATACTTGGTGTAGAGAGAGCTTCAGTAGAATCAAAGACAGCCTCCGAACTCCAGCCAAGCCTTAAGAAGGAAAGAGCCTCCTGGAAAGACAAAGAGAAGGCCAAAGTCACATAAGATGATGATTCTGATGTAGTCTTCCTTCCCTCGGGAGGAAAGGGGTTATTTATTGGCTTCGAAAGAAAAGCATACGAGGAACAAAAGTTTTTTCGTTCCCCAGCTTCGTAGGAAAAAGGATAAAATGACTTTGGATCTTTATAGACTTCCTTAATTCTTTGAGTACGGTGCCATGTAGATTTGTTTAGTTTCCCAATTTTGAAACTACATTAAACAAATTATCTCTTTTCTTTTGTTCCATCAGCTTTCCTTTGCTATACTAATTTTTTCAGCTATACAGATCTTCGATACATTTTTGGTGTTAATGCATGATACAACTAGAAAGGCATCATTTGTGCAACGTTTGTGTTACACAATTACAATGATATCATTTTATACTATGTGAGCAAGAAAAAAAATATTTTTCATACAACGTTTTTATAATTAGGGTTTGTCTGTGCCACTTTTGGTAATACCATATTTAGAACGACATCATATGTATACAAATCTAGAATGGCATTGTTTGTGCAACTTTTGTGTGAAACAACTAGGATGACTTTGTTTTTTTTATGTTTGTTTGAGTAATGGGTTAAATGGGTAACAGGTTAAATGAGTTTTTAAAAAATATGGGTCGAGCGGGTTGAGTTTTTTGGTTGAAACATGTGGGTTATTGTAGAGAGCCGGAGAATAAAAGGTTTAAAAAAGATTTTGGTCGTCCTTTTAAGTGGACATTAAAAGAATCAAAGGCACCATTTTGTCAGTAGGATCAAAGAGAGCGTTAGCAGGATCAAAGACAGTCTCCAAACTGTAGCCGATCCTAAAGAGAAAAAGAGCATCCTTGAAAGACAAAGGAATGGCCAAAGTCACAGAAGACGATGATTCTGACATAGTCTTGCTTCCCACGAGAGGGGAGGGTTTGTTCATTGGATCGAAAGAAGAGCATACGGGGTACCGAAGCTGCTTTGCTCCCCAGCTACATAGGAAAAATGCTAAACAAACTCCAGCTCTTTATAGACTTCCTTAATTCTTTGAGTGCAGTGTAGTGCAGATTTGGTTAGTTACCCAATTTAGAAATTACATTAAAAAAATTAGCTCTTTTGTCTTGTTCCATTGTCTCCTCTTTCTTATGCTACTTTTTTAAGCTATTCAAATCTTTCGTACCATTTTTTATGTGATTGCGTGATAAAACTAGAATGACATCATTTTTGCGACATTAATGTGACACAATTACAATGATATCATTTTATACCATATGAGCAAGAAAAAGACATTTGTTATACTATTTTTTCATGATTAGGATTTTTCAGAACCACTTTTGGTAATGCAATAATTAGAACGACATCATTTGTGTGACACAACTAGAATTACATTGTTTGTGCGGCCTTTTTTTAAATAATGGGTTAAATAGGTAATGGGTATAATGATTATTTGAAAAATATTGGTCGAGCTGGATGGGTATGCGGGTTGAAATTGCAAGTTTTTGTAAAGAGCGGGAGAATAAAAACTTTTAAAACAAAATGGTTGTTGGCCTTTTAATTGGACATTCAAAGAAGCAAAGGCACCAGTCTCTCGCTAACATACTTGGTGGAGAGAGAGCATCAACAGAATCAAAGACATCTTCCGAACTCCAGCAAAGCCTAAAGAGGAAAAGAGCCTCCTGGAAAGACAAAGGGAAGGTCAAAGTCACAGAAGATGAAAATTTCAACGTAGTCTTCCTTCCCTCTCAAGGGAAGGTGTTGTTCATTGGCTCGATTGAAACGCATACGAGGAACAAAAGTTGATTTATTCCCCAGCTTCGAACGAAAAATCTAAACTAACTTTGGCTCTTTATAGATTTCCTTATTTCTTGGAGTGCAGTGTAGTGCAGATTTAATTAGTTTCCCAATATTGAAACTAAATTTTTAAAAACAATTAGCTCTTTTCTTTTGTTCCATCATATCTCCTTTGCTATACTACTTTTTTTAGCTATTCAGATCTTCGAGACATTTTTGGTGTGATTGCATGATACAACTAGAAAGACATTATTTGTGCAACGTTTGTGTGATACAATATCAATGATATAATTTTATACCATGTGAGCAAGAAAAAAAATATTTTTCATAGTACTCTTTTGTAATTAGGATTTCTCAGTGCCACTTTTGGTAATACCACAATTAGAACAACATCATTTGTGTACACAGCTAGAATGACTTCGTTTGTGCGACGTTTGTGTGAAACAACTAGGACGACTTTATTTTTTCGACATTTGTTTGAGTAATAGGTTAAATGGGTAAAGCTTAAAATTAGTTTTTAAAAATTATAGGTCAAGCAGGTTGAGATTGTTGTTTGAAACATGTGGGTTTTTGAAGAGAGCGTGAGAATAAAATTTTAAAAACCGATATCGGTCGGCCTTTTAAATGGACATTCAAAGAAGTGAAGGCACTGGTCTCTCAGTAGGATCAAGAGAGGTTGACGAGAT
This sequence comes from Rubia yunnanensis, assembly GCA_037428765.1. Lineage (NCBI taxonomy): Eukaryota > Viridiplantae > Streptophyta > Magnoliopsida > Gentianales > Rubiaceae > Rubia > Rubia yunnanensis. The sequence continues at coordinate 126,708,247 of CM075062.1, forward strand.
TAAAGACAATCTTCAAAATGCAGTCGATCCTAAAGAGAAAAAGAGCGTCGTTGAAAGACAAAGGCGTGGCCAAAGTCACAGAAGAAGATGATTCTGATGTAGTCTTGCTTCCCTCGAGAGAGGAGGGTTTGTTCATTGGATCGAAAGAAGAGCATACGAGGAACCGAAGTTGCTTCGCTCCCCAGCTTCATAGGGAAAATGGTAAGAAAACTCCGGCTCTTTATAGACTTGCTTAATTATTTAAGTGTGGTGCAGTGCAGATAATTAGCTTCCCAATTTTGAAACTACATTAAACAAATTAGCTCTTTTCTTTTGTTCCATTAGCTCTCCTTTGTTATACTACTTTTATTCAGCTATTCAGATCTTCGAGGAATTTTTGGTGTGATTGCATGATAACTAGAAAGACATAATTTGTGCAACGTTTGTGTGAAACAATTACAATGATATCATTTTGTACCATGTGAGTAAGAAAAAAAATATTTTTCATATTATTTTTTTGTAATTAGGATTTTTCTGTGCCACTTTTGGTTATACCACAATTAGAACGACATCATTTGTGTACACAACTGGAACGACATCATTTGTGCGAAGTTTGTGTGAAACAACTAGGACAACTTTGTTTGTTCGACGTTTGTTTGAGTAGTGGGTTAAATGGGTAATGGGTCAAATACGTATTTAAAAGTTATGGGTCAAGCAGGTTGAGTTTGTGAGTTGAAACAAGTGGGTAATTGGTGAGAGTAGGAGAGTAAAAGATTTTAAAAAGATGTTGGTTGGCCTTTGAATTGGACATTCAAAGAAGCGAAGGCACCGGTCTCTCAGTAGGATCAAAGAGAGCGCCAGCAGGATTAAAGATAGTCTCCAAACTTTAGCTGATCCTAAAGAGAAAAAGAGCCTCCTGGAAAGACAAAGCCATGGCCAAAGTAACAGAAGACGATAATTCTGACGTAGTCTTGCTTCCCTCGAGATGGGAGGGTTTGTTCATTGGATCGAAAGAAGAGCTTACGAGGAACCGAAGTTTCTTTGCTCTCTAGCTTCATAGGGAAAATTCTAAACAAACTCCGGCTCTTTATGAACTTCCTTAATTTTTTGAGTTTGGTGCAGTGCAGATTTTGTTAGTTAACCAATTTTGAAAATACATAACCAAATTAGCTCTTTTGTTTTGTTCTATCATCTCCTCTTTCTTATACTACTTTTTTTAGCTATTCAGATCTATCGAGCCCTTTTTTATGTGATTTCATGATACAACTAGAAAGACATCATTTGTGTGACATTCGTGTGATACAATTACAGTGATATTGTTTTATACCATGAGAGGAAGAAAAAGACATTTGTCATACTAACTTTTTATGATTAGGATTTGTCTGTGCCACTTTCAGTAATGCAACAATTGGAACAACATGATTTGTGTGACATAATTAGAATTACATTGTTTGTGCAGCAATTATTTAAACAATGGGTTAAGCAAGTAATGGGTCAAAATATTATTCGAAAATTATTGGTCGAGCAAGTTGGGTTTCGGGTTAAAACTACAGGTTTTTGTAAAGAGCGGTAGATTAAAATGTTTTTTAATGGTGGCCGGCCTTTTAATTCGACATTCATAGAAGCAAAGGCACCAGTCTCTCGCTAAATACTTAGTGTAGAGAGAGCGTCAGTAGAATCAAAGACAGCCTCCGAACTCCAGCCGAGCCTAAAGAAGAAAAGAGCCTCCTGGAAAGACAAAGGGAAGGCCAAAGTCACAGAAGACGATGATTCTGATGTAGTCTTCCTTCCCTCGAGAGGAAAGGGGTTATTCATTGGCTTCGAAAGAAAAGCATACGAGGAACAAAAGCTTTTTTGTTCCCCAGTTTCGTAGGAAAAAGGCTAAAATGACTTTGGCTCTTTATAGACTTCCTTAATTCTTTGAGTGCGGGGCCATGTAGATTTTTTTAGTTTCCCAATTTTGTAACTACATTAAACAAATTAGCTCTTTTCTTTTGTTCCATAAGCTTTCCTTTGCTATACTAATTTAGAAAGGCATCATTTGTGCAACGTTTGTGTTACACAATTACAATGATATCATTTTATACTATGTGAGCAAGAAAAACAATATTTTTCATACTACGTTTTTGTAATTAGGATTTGTCTGTGCCACTTTTGGTAATACCATATTTAGAACGACATCATTTGTATACAAATCTAGAACGGCATTGTTTGTGCAACTTTTGTGTGAAACAACTAGGATGACTTTGTTTTTTCGACGTTTGTTTGAGTAATAGGTTAAATGGGTAACAGGTCAAATGAGTATTTAAAAAATATGGGTCGAGCGGGTTGAGTTTTTTGGTTGAAACATGTGGGTTATTGTAGAGAGTCGGAGAATAAAAGGTTTAAAAAAGATTTTGGTCGGCCTTTTAAGTGGACATTAAAAGAATCAAAGGCACCATTTTGTCAGTAGGATCAAAGAGAGCGTTAACAGGATCAAAGACAGTTTCCAAACTGTAGCCGATCCTAAAGAGAAAAAGAGCATCCTTTGAAAGACAAAGGATTGGCCAAAGTCACAGAAGACAATGATTCTGACATAGTCTTGCTTCCCACGAGAGGGGAGGGTTTGTTCATTGGATCGAAAGAAGAGCATACGAGGTACCGAAGCTGCTTTGCTCCCCAGCTACATAGGAAAAATGCTAAACAAACTCCAGCTCTTTATAGACTTCCTTAATTCTTTGAGTGCAGTGTAGTGCAGATTTGGTTAGTTACCCAATTTTGAAATTACATTAAACAAATTAGCTCTTTTGTCTTGTTCCATTGTCTCCTCTTTCTTATGCTACTTTTTTTAGCTATTCAAATCTTTCGTACCATTTTTTATGTGATTGCGTGATAAAACTAGAATGACATCATTTTTGCGACATTCATGTGACACAATTACAATGATATCATTTTATACCATGTGAGCAAGAAAAAGACATTTGTCATACTACTTTTTCATGATTAGGATTTTTCAGTACCACTTTTGGTAATGCAATAATTAGAACGACATCATTTGTGTGACACAACTAGAATTACATTGTTTGTGCGGCCTTTTTTAAAATAATGGGTTAAATAGGTAATGGGTATAATGATTATTTGAAAAATATTGGTTGAGCCGGTTGGGTTTGCGGGTTGAAATTGCAAGTTTTTGTAAAGAGCGGGAGAATAAAAACTTTTAAAACAAAATGGTTGTTGGCCTTTTAATTGGACATTCAAAGAAGCAAAGGCACCAGTCTCTCGCTAACATACTTGGTGGAGAGAGAGCATCAACAGAATCAAAGACATCTTCCGAACTCCAGCAAAGCCTAAAGAGGAAAAGAGCCTCCTGGAAAGACAAAGGGAAGGTCAAAGTCACAGAAGATGAAAATTTCAACGTTGTCTTCCTTCCCTCTCAAGGGAAGGGGTTGTTCATTGGCTCGATTGAAACGCATACGAGGAACAAAAGTTGATTTATTCCCCAGCTTCGAAGGAAAAGGCTAAACTAACTTTGGCTCTTTATAGAATTCCTTATTTCTTGGAGTGCAGTGTAGTGCAGATTTAATTAATTTCCCAATATTGAAACTAAATTTTTAAAAACAATTAGCTCTTTTATTTTGTTCCATCATATCTCCTTTTCTATACTACTTTTTTTAGCTATTCAGATCTTCGAGACACTTTTGTTGTGATTGCATGATACAACTAGAAAGACATTATTTGTGCAACATTTGTGTGATACAATATCAATGATATAATTTTATACCATGTGAGCAAGAAAAAAAATATTTTTCATACTACTCTTTTGTAATTAGGATTTCTCAGTGCCACTTTTGGTAATACCACAATTAGAACAACATCATTTGTGTACACAGCTAGAATGACTTCGTTTGTGCGACGTTCGTGTGAAACAACTAGGACGACTTTATTTTTTCGACATTTGTTTGAGTAATAGGTTAAATGGGTAAAGCCTAAAATTAGTTTTTAAAAATTATAGGTCAAGCAGGTTGAGTTTGTTGTTTGAAACATGTGGGTTTTTGTAGAGAGCGTGAGAATAAAATTTTAAAAACCGATATCGGTCGGCCTTTTAAATGGACATTCAAAGAAGTGAAGGCACCGGTCTCTCAGCAGGATCAAAGAGAGGTCGACGAGATTAAAGACAATCTCTAAACTGCAGTCGATCCTAAAGAGAAAAAGAGCCTCGTTGAAAGACAAAGGCATGGCCAAAGTCACAGAAGAAGATGATTCTGATGTAGTCTTGCTTCCCTCGAGAGAGGAGGGTTTGTTCATTGGATCGAAAGAAGAGCATACGAGGAACCGAAGTTGCTTCGCTCCCCAGCTTCATAGGGAAAATGGTAAGAAACCTCCGGCTCTTTATAGACTTCCTTAATTATTTAAGTGTGGTGCAGTGCAGATAATTAGTTTCCCAATTTTGAAACTACATTAAACAAATTAGCTCTTTTCTTTTGTTCCATCAGCTCTCCTTTGCTATACTATTTTTATTTAGCTATTCAGATCTTCGAGGAATTTTTGGTGTGATTGCATGATAACTAGAAAGACATAATTTGTGCAACGTTTGTGTGAAACAATTACAATGATATCATTTTGTACCATGTGAGCAAGAAAAAAAATATTTTTCATATTATTTTTTTGTAATTAGGATTTTTCTGTGCCACTTTTGGTTATACCACAATTAGAACGACATCATTTGTGTACACAACTAGAACGACATGATTTGTGCGAAGTTTGTGTGAAACAACTAGGACAACTTTGTTTGTTCGGCGTTTGTTTGAGTAGTGGGTTAAATGGGTAATGGGTCAAATATATATTTAAAAGTTATGGGTCAAGCAGGTTGAGTTTGTTAGTTGAAACATGTGGGTAATTGTTGAGAGCAGGAGAGTAAAAGATTTTAAAAAGATGTTGGTTGGCCTTTTAATTGGACATTCAAAGAAGCGAAAGCACCGGTCTCTCAGTAGGATCAAAGAGAGCGCTAGCAGGATTAAAGATAGTCTCCAAACTTTAGCTGATCCTAAAGAGAAAAAGAGCCTCCTGGAAAGACAAAGCCATGGCTAAAGTAACAGAAGACGATAATTCTGACGTAGTCTTGCTTCCCTCGAGAGGGGAGGATTTGTTCATTGGATCGAAAGAAGAGCTTACGAGGAACCGAAGTTTCTTTGCTCCCTAGCTTCATAGGGAAAATTCTAAACAAACTCCGGCTCTTTATGAACTTCCTTGATTTTTTGAGTTCGGTGCAGTGCAGATTTTGTTAGTTAACCAATTTTGAAAATACATAACCAAATTAGCTCTTTTGTTTTGTTCCATCATCTCCTCTTTCTTATACTACTTTTTTTAGCTATTCAGATCTATCGAGCCCTTTTTTATGTGATTTCATGATACAACTAGAAAGACATCATTTGTGTGACATTCGTGTGATACAATTACAGTGATATTGTTTTATACCATGAGAGGAAGAAAAAGACATTTGTCATACTAACTTTTTATGATTAGGATTTGTCTGTGCCACTTTCAGTAATGCAACAATTTGAACAACATGATTTGTGTGACATAATTAGAAATACATTGTTTGTGCAGCAATTATTTAAACAATGGGTTAAGCGAGTAATGGGTCAAAATATTATTCGAAAATTATTGGTCGAGCAAGTTGGGTTTCGGGTTAAAACTACAGGTTTTTGTAAAGAGCGGTAGATTAAAATGTTTTTTAATGGTGGCCGGCCTTTTAATTCGACATTCATAGAAGCAAAGGCACCAGTCTCTCGCTAAATACTTAGTGTGGAGAGAGCGTCAGTAGAATCAAAGACAGCCTCCGAACTCCAGCCGAGCCTAAAGAAGAAAAGAGCCTCCTGGAAAGACAAAGGGAAGGCCAAAGTCACAGAAGACGATGATTCTGATGTAGTCTTCCTTCCCTTGAGAGGAAAGAGGTTATTCATTGGCTTCGAAAGAAAAGCATACGAGGAACAAAAGTTTTTTTGTTCCCCAGTTTCGTCGGAAAAAGGCTAAAATGACTTTGGCTCTTTATAGACTTCCTTAATTCTTTGAGTGCGGGGCCATGTAGATTTTTTTAGTTTCCCAATTTTGTAACTACATTAAACAAATTAGCTCTTTTCTTTTGTTCCATAAGCTTTCCTTTGCTATACTAATTTAGAAAGGCATCATTTGTGCAACGTTTGTGTTACACAATTACAATGATATCATTTTATAGTATGTGAGCAAGAAAAACAATATTTTTCATACTACGTTTTTGTAATTAGGATTTGTCTGTGCCACTTTTGGTAATACCATATTTAGAACGACATCATTTGTATACAAATCTAGAACGGCATTGTTTGTGCAACTTTTGTGTGAAACAACTAGGATGACTTTGTTTTTTCGACGTTTGTTTGAGTAATAAGTTAAATGGGTAACAGGTCAAATGAGTATTTAAAAAATATGGGTCGAGCGGGTTGAGTTTTTTGGTTGAAACATGTGGGTTATTGTAGAGAGTCGGAGAATAAAAGGTTTAAAAAAGATTTTGGTCGGCCTTTTAAGTGGACATTAAAAGAATCAAAGGCACCATTTTGTCAGTAGGATCAAAGAGAGCGTTAACAGGATCAAAGACAGTTTCCAAACTGTAGCCGATCCTAAAGAGAAAAAGAGCATCCTTTGAAAGACAAAGGATTGGCCAAAGTCACAGAAGACAATGATTCTGACATAGTCTTGCTTCCCACGAGAGGGGAGGGTTTGTTCATTGGATCGAAAGAAGAGCATACGAGGTACCGAAGCTGCTTTGCTCCCCAGCTACATAGGAAAAATGCTAAACAAACTCCAGCTCTTTATAGACTTCCTTAATTCTTTGAGTGCAGTGTAGTGCAGATTTGGTTAGTTACCCAATTTTGAAATTACATTAAACAAATTAGCTCTTTTGTCTTGTTCCATTGTCTCCTCTTTCTTATGCTACTTTTTTTAGCTATTCAAATCTTTCGTACCATTTTTTATGTGATTGCGTGATAAAACTAGAATGACATCATTTTTGCGACATTCATGTGACACAATTACAATGATATCATTTTATACCATGTGAGCAAGAAAAAGACATTTGTCATACTACTTTTTCATGATTAGGATTTTTCAGTACCACTTTTGGTAATGCAATAATTAGAACGACATCATTTGTGTGACACAACTAGAATTACATTGTTTGTGCGGCCTTTTTTAAAATAATGGGTTAAATAGGTAATGGGTATAATGATTATTTGAAAAATATTGGTTGAGCCGGTTGGGTTTGCGGGTTGAAATTGCAAGTTTTTGTAAAGAGCGGGAGAATAAAAACTTTTAAAACAAAATGGTTGTTGGCCTTTTAATTGGACATTCAAAGAAGCAAAGGCACCAGTCTCTCGCTAACATACTTGGTGGAGAGAGAGCATCAACAGAATCAAAGACATCTTCCGAACTCCAGCAAAGCCTAAAGAGGAAAAGAGCCTCCTGGAAAGACAAAGGGAAGGTCAAAGTCACAGAAGATGAAAATTTCAACGTTGTCTTCCTTCCCTCTCAAGGGAAGGGGTTGTTCATTGGCTCGATTGAAACGCATACGAGGAACAAAAGTTGATTTATTCCCCAGCTTCGAAGGAAAAGGCTAAACTAACTTTGGCTCTTTATAGAATTCCTTATTTCTTGGAGTGCAGTGTAGTGCAGATTTAATTAATTTCCCAATATTGAAACTAAATTTTTAAAAACAATTAGCTCTTTTATTTTGTTCCATCATATCTCCTTTGCTATACTACTTTTTTTAGCTATTCAGATCTTCGAGACACTTTTGTTGTGATTGCATGATACAACTAGAAAGACATTATTTGTGCAACATTTGTGTGATACAATATCAATGATATAATTTTATACCATGTGAGCAAGAAAAAAAATATTTTTCATACTACTCTTTTGTAATTAGGATTTCTCAGTGCCACTTTTGGTAATACCACAATTAGAACAACATCATTTGTGTACACAGCTAGAATGACTTCGTTTGTGCGACGTTCGTGTGAAACAACTAGGACGACTTTATTTTTTCGACATTTGTTTGAGTAATAGGTTAAATGGGTAAAGCCTAAAATTAGTTTTTAAAAATTATAGGTCAAGCAGGTTGAGTTTGTTGTTTGAAACATGTGGGTTTTTGTAGAGAGCGTGAGAATAAAATTTTAAAAACCGATATCGGTCGGCCTTTTAAATGGACATTCAAAGAAGTGAAGGCACCGGTCTCTCAGCAGGATCAAAGAGAGGTCGACGAGATTAAAGACAATCTCTAAACTGCAGTCGATCCTAAAGAGAAAAAGAGCCTCGTTGAAAGACAAAGGCATGGCCAAAGTCACAGAAGAAGATGATTCTGATGTAGTGTTGCTTCCCTCGAGAGAGGAGGGTTTGTTCATTGGATCGAAAGAAGAGCATACGAGGAACCGAAGTTGCTTCGCTCCCCAGCTTCATAGGGAAAATGGTAAGAAACCTCCGGCTCTTTATAGACTTCCTTAATTATTTAAGTGTGGTGCAGTGCAGATAATTAGTTTCCCAATTTTGAAACTACATTAAACAAATTAGCTCTTTTCTTTTGTTCCATCAGCTCTCCTTTGCTATACTATTTTTATTTAGCTATTCAGATCTTCGAGGAATTTTTGGTGTGATTGCATGATAACTAGAAAGACATAATTTGTGCAACGTTTGTGTGAAACAATTACAATGATATCATTTTGTACCATGTGAGCAAGAAAAAAAATATTTTTCATATTATTTTTTTGTAATTAGGATTTTTCTGTGCCACTTTTGGTTATACCACAATTAGAACGACATCATTTGTGTACACAACTAGAACGACATGATTTGTGCGAAGTTTGTGTGAAACAACTAGGACAACTTTGTTTGTTCGGCGTTTGTTTGAGTAGTGGGTTAAATGGGTAATGGGTCAAATATATATTTAAAAGTTATGGGTCAAGCAGGTTGAGTTTGTTAGTTGAAACATGTGGGTAATTGTTGAGAGCAGGAGAGTAAAAGATTTTAAAAAGATGTTGGTTGGCCTTTTAATTGGACATTCAAAGAAGCGAAAGCACCGGTCTCTCAGTAGGATCAAAGAGAGCGCTAGCAGGATTAAAGATAGTCTCCAAACTTTAGCTGATCCTAAAGAGAAAAAGAGCCTCCTGGAAAGACAAAGCCATGGCTAAAGTAACAGAAGACGATAATTCTGACGTAGTCTTGCTTCCCTCGAGAGGGGAGGATTTGTTCATTGGATCGAAAGAAGAGCTTACGAGGAACCGAAGTTTCTTTGCTCCCTAGCTTCATAGGGAAAATTCTAAACAAACTCCGGCTCTTTATGAACTTCCTTGATTTTTTGAGTTCGGTGCAGTGCAGATTTTGTTAGTTAACCAATTTTGAAAATACATAACCAAATTAGCTCTTTTGTTTTGTTCCATCATCTCCTCTTTCTTATACTACTTTTTTTAGCTATTCAGATCTATCGAGCCCTTTTTTATGTGATTTCATGATACAACTAGAAAGACATCATTTGTGTGACATTCGTGTGATACAATTACAGTGATATTGTTTTATACCATGAGAGGAAGAAAAAGACATTTGTCATACTAACTTTTTATGATTAGGATTTGTCTGTGCCACTTTCAGTAATGCAACAATTTGAACAACATGATTTGTGTGACATAATTAGAAATACATTGTTTGTGCAGCAATTATTTAAACAATGGGTTAAGCGAGTAATGGGTCAAAATATTATTCGAAAATTATTGGTCGAGCAAGTTGGGTTTCGGGTTAAAACTACAGGTTTTTGTAAAGAGCGGTAGATTAAAATGTTTTTTAATGGTGGCCGGCCTTTTAATTCGACATTCATAGAAGCAAAGGCACCAGTCTCTCGCTAAATACTTAGTGTGGAGAGAGCGTCAGTAGAATCAAAGACAGCCTCCGAACTCCAGCCGAGCCTAAAGAAGAAAAGAGCCTCCTGGAAAGACAAAGGGAAGGCCAAAGTCACAGAAGACGATGATTCTGATGTAGTCTTCCTTCCCTTGAGAGGAAAGAGGTTATTCATTGGCTTCGAAAGAAAAGCATACGAGGAACAAAAGTTTTTTTGTTCCCCAGTTTCGTCGGAAAAAGGCTAAAATGACTTTGGCTCTTTATAGACTTCCTTAATTCTTTGAGTGCGGGGCCATGTAGATTTTTTTAGTTTCCCAATTTTGTAACTACATTAAACAAATTAGCTCTTTTCTTTTGTTCCATAAGCTTTCCTTTGCTATACTAATTTAGAAAGGCATCATTTGTGCAACGTTTGTGTTACACAATTACAATGATATCATTTTATAGTATGTGAGCAAGAAAAACAATATTTTTCATACTACGTTTTTGTAATTAGGATTTGTCTGTGCCACTTTTGGTAATACCATATTTAGAACGACATCATTTGTATACAAATCTAGAACGGCATTGTTTGTGCAACTTTTGTGTGAAACAACTAGGATGACTTTGTTTTTTCGACGTTTGTTTGAGTAATAAGTTAAATGGGTAACAGGTCAAATGAGTATTTAAAAAATATGGGTCGAGCGGGTTGAGTTTTTTGGTTGAAACATGTGGGTTATTGTAGAGAGTCGGAGAATAAAAGGTTTAAAAAAGATTTTGGTCGGCCTTTTAAGTGGACATTAAAAGAATCAAAGGCACCATTTTGTCAGTAGGATCAAAGAGAGCGTTAACAGGATCAAAGACAGTTTCCAAACTGTAGCCGATCCTAAAGAGAAAAAGAGCATCCTTTGAAAGACAAAGGATTGGCCAAAGTCACAGAAGACAATGATTCTGACATAGTCTTGCTTCCCACGAGAGGGGAGGGTTTGTTCATTGGATCGAAAGAAGAGCATACGAGGTACCGAAGCTGCTTTGCTCCCCAGCTACATAGGAAAAATGCTAAACAAACTCCAGCTCTTTATAGACTTCCTTAATTCTTTGAGTGCAGTGTAGTGCAGATTTGGTTAGTTACCCAATTTTGAAATTACATTAAACAAATTAGCTCTTTTGTCTTGTTCCATTGTCTCCTCTTTCTTATGCTACTTTTTTTAGCTATTCAAATCTTTCGTACCATTTTTTATGTGATTGCGTGATAAAACTAGAATGACATCATTTTTGCGACATTCATGTGACACAATTACAATGATATCATTTTATACCATGTGAGCAAGAAAAAGACATTTGTCATACTACTTTTTCATGATTAGGATTTTTCAGTACCACTTTTGGTAATGCAATAATTAGAACGACATCATTTGTGTGACACAACTAGAATTACATTGTTTGTGCGGCCTTTTTTAAAATAATGGGTTAAATAGGTAATGGGTATAATGATTATTTGAAAAATATTGGTTGAGCCGGTTGGGTTTGCGGGTTGAAATTGCAAGTTTTTGTAAAGAGCGGGAGAATAAAAACTTTTAAAACAAAATGGTTGTTGGCCTTTTAATTGGACATTCAAAGAAGCAAAGGCACCAGTCTCTCGCTAACATACTTGGTGGAGAGAGAGCATCAACAGAATCAAAGACATCTTCCGAACTCCAGCAAAGCCTAAAGAGGAAAAGAGCCTCCTGGAAAGACAAAGGGAAGGTCAAAGTCACAGAAGATGAAAATTTCAACGTTGTCTTCCTTCCCTCTCAAGGGAAGGGGTTGTTCATTGGCTCGATTGAAACGCATACGAGGAACAAAAGTTGATTTATTCCCCAGCTTCGAAGGAAAAGGCTAAACTAACTTTGGCTCTTTATAGAATTCCTTATTTCTTGGAGTGCAGTGTAGTGCAGATTTAATTAATTTCCCAATATTGAAACTAAATTTTTAAAAACAATTAGCTCTTTTATTTTGTTCCATCATATCTCCTTTGCTATACTACTTTTTTTAGCTATTCAGATCTTCGAGACACTTTTGTTGTGATTGCATGATACAACTAGAAAGACATTATTTGTGCAACATTTGTGTGATACAATATCAATGATATAATTTTATACCATGTGAGCAAGAAAAAAAATATTTTTCATACTACTCTTTTGTAATTAGGATTTCTCAGTGCCACTTTTGGTAATACCACAATTAGAACAACATCATTTGTGTACACAGCTAGAATGACTTCGTTTGTGCGACGTTCGTGTGAAACAACTAGGACGACTTTATTTTTTCGACATTTGTTTGAGTAATAGGTTAAATGGGTAAAGCCTAAAATTAGTTTTTAAAAATTATAGGTCAAGCAGGTTGAGTTTGTTGTTTGAAACATGTGGGTTTTTGTAGAGAGCGTGAGAATAAAATTTTAAAAACCGATATCGGTCGGCCTTTTAAATGGACATTCAAAGAAGTGAAGGCACCGGTCTCTCAGCAGGATCAAAGAGAGGTCGACGAGATTAAAGACAATCTCTAAACTGCAGTCGATCCTAAAGAGAAAAAGAGCCTCGTTGAAAGACAAAGGCATGGCCAAAGTCACAGAAGAAGATGATTCTGATGTAGTCTTGCTTCCCTCGAGAGAGGAGGGTTTGTTCATTGGATCGAAAGAAGAGCATACGAGGAACCGAAGTTGCTTCGCTCCCCAGCTTCATAGGGAAAATGGTAAGAAACCTCCGGCTCTTTATAGACTTCCTTAATTATTTAAGTGTGGTGCAGTGCAGATAATTAGTTTCCCAATTTTGAAACTACATTAAACAAATTAGCTCTTTTCTTTTGTTCCATCAGCTCTCCTTTGCTATACTATTTTTATTTAGCTATTCAGATCTTCGAGGAATTTTTGGTGTGATTGCATGATAACTAGAAAGACATAATTTGTGCAACGTTTGTGTGAAACAATTACAATGATATCATTTTGTACCATGTGAGCAAGAAAAAAAATATTTTTCATATTATTTTTTTGTAATTAGGATTTTTCTGTGCCACTTTTGGTTATACCACAATTAGAACGACATCATTTGTGTACACAACTGGAACGACATGATTTGTGTGAAGTTTATGTGAAACAACTAGGACAACTTTGTTTGTTCGACGTTTGTTTGAGTAGTGGGTTAAATGGGTAATGGGTCAAATACGTATTTAAAAGTTATGGGTCAAGCAGGTTGAGTTTGTTAGTTGAAACAAGTGGGTAATTGGTGAGAGCAGGAGAGTAAAAGATTTTAAAAAGATGTTGGTTGGCCTTTTAATTGGACATTCAAAGAAGCGAAGGCACCGGTCTCTCAGTAGGATCAAAGAGAGTGCCAGCAGGATTAAAAATAGTCTCCAAACTTTAGCTGATCCTAAAGAGAAAAAGAGCCTCCTGGAAAGACAAAGCCATGGCCAAAGTAACAGAAGACGATAATTCTGACGTAGTCTTGCTTCCCTCGAGAGGGGAGGGTTTGTTCATTGGATCGAAAGAAGAGCTTACGAGGAACCGAAGTTTCTTCGCTCCCTAGCTTCATAGGGAAAATTCTAAACAAACTCCGGCTCTTTATAAACTTCCTTAATTTTTTGAGTTCGGTGCAGTGCAGATTTTGTTAGTTAACCAATTTTGAAAATACATAACCAAATTAGCTCTTTTGTTTTGTTCTATCATCTCCTCTTTCTTATACTACTTTTTTTAGCTATTAAGATCTATCGAGCCCTTTTTTATGTGATTTCATGATACAGCTAGAAAGACATCATTTGTGTGTCATTCTTGTGATACAATTACAGTGATATTGTTTTATACCATGAGAGGAAGAAAAAGACATTTGTCATACTAACTTTTTATGATTAGGATTTGTCTGTGCCACTTTCAGTAATGCAACAATTGGAACAACATGATTTGTGTGACACAACTAGAATTACATTGTTTGTGCGGGATTTTTTTTAATAATGGGTTAAGCGGATAACGGGTCAAAATATTATTTGAAAATTATTGGTCGAGCAAATTGGGTTTCGGGTTAAAACTACAGGTTTTTGTAATGAGCGGTAGATTAAAAATTTTTAATGGTGGCCGGCCTTTTAATTTGACATTCATAGAAGCAAAGGCACCAGTCTCTCGCTAAATACTTGGTGTAGAGAGAGCTTCAGTAGAATCAAAGACAGCCTCCGAACTCCAGCCAAGCCTTAAGAAGGAAAGAGCCTCCTGGAAAGACAAAGAGAAGGCCAAAGTCACATAAGATGATGATTCTGATGTAGTCTTCCTTCCCTCGGGAGGAAACGGGTTATTTATTGGCTTCGAAAGAAAAGCATACGAGGAACAAAAGTTTTTTCGTTCCCCAGCTTCGTAGGAAAAAGGATAAAATGACTTTGGATCTTTATAGACTTCCTTAATTCTTTGAGTACGGTGCCATGTAGATTTGTTTAGTTTCCCAATTTTGAAACTACATTAAACAAATTATCTCTTTTCTTTTGTTCCATCAGCTTTCCTTTGCTATACTAATTTTTTCAGCTATACGGATCTTCGATACATTTTTGGTGTTAATGCATGATACAACTAGAAAGGCATCATTTGTGCAACGTTTGTGTTACACAATTACAATGATATCATTTTATACTATGTGAGCAAGAAAAAAAATATTTTTCATACAACGTTTTTATAATTAGGGTTTGTCTGTGCCACTTTTGGTAATACCATATTTAGAACGACATCATATGTATACAAATCTAGAATGGCATTGTTTGTGCAACTTTTGTGTGAAACAACTAGGATGACTTTGTTTTTTTGATGTTTGTTTGAGTAATGGGTTAAATGGGTAACAGGTTAAATGAGTTTTTAAAAAATATGGGTCGAGCGGGTTGAGTTTTTTGGTTGAAACATGTGGGTTATTGTAGAGAGCTGGAGAATAAAAGGTTTAAAAAAGATCTTGGTCGTCCTTTTAAGTGGACATTAAAAGAATCAAAGGCACCATTTTGTCAGTAGGATCAAAGAGAGCGTTAGCAGGATCAAAGACAGTCTCCAAACTGTAGCCGATCCTAAAGAGAAAAAGAGCATCCTTGAAAGACAAAGGAATGGCCAAAGTCACAGAAGACGATAATTCTGACATAGTCTTGCTTCCCACGAGAGGGGAGGGTTTGTTCTTTGGATCGAAAGAAGAGCATACGGGGTACCGAAGCTGCTTTGCTCCCCAGCTACATAGGAAAAATGCTAAACAAACTCCAGCTCTTTATAGACTTCCTTAATTCTTTGAGTGCAGTGTAGTGCAGATTTGGTTAGTTGCCCAATTTAGAAATTACATTAAAAAAATTAGCTCTTTTGTCTTGTTCCATTGTCTCCTCTTTCTTATGCTACTTTTTTAAGCTATTCAAATCTTTCGTACCATTTTTTATGTGATTGCGTGATAAAACTAGAATGACATCATTTTTGCGACATTAATGTGACACAATTACAATGATATCATTTTATACCATATGAGCAAGAAAAAGACATTTGTTATACTATTTTTTCATGATTAGGATTTTTCAGAACCACTTTTGGTAATGCAATAATTAGAACGACATCATTTGTGTGACACAACTAGAATTACATTGTTTGTGCGGCCTTTTTTTAAATAATGGGCTAAATAGGTAATGGGTATAATGATTATTTGAAAAATATTGGTCGAGCTGGATGGGTATGCGGGTTGAAATTGCAAGTTTTTGTAAAGAGCGGGAGAATAAAAACTTTTAAAACAAAATGGTTGTTGGCTTTTTAATTGGACATTCAAAGAAGCAAAGGCACCAGTCTCTCGCTAACATACTTGGTGGAGAGAGAGCATCAACAGAATCAAAGACATCTTCCGAACTCCAGCAAAGCCTAAAGAGGAAAAGAGCCTCCTGGAAAGACAAAGGGAAGGTCAAAGTCACAGAAGATGAAAATTTCAACGTAGTCTTCCTTCCCTCTCAAGGGAAGGTGTTGTTCATTGGCTCGATTGAAACGCATACGAGGAACAAAAGTTGATTTATTCCCCAGCTTCGAACGAAAAATCTAAACTAACTTTGGCTCTTTATAGATTTCCTTATTTCTTGGAGTGCAGTGTAGTGCAGATTTAATTAGTTTCCCAATATTGAAACTAAATTTTTAAAAACAATTAGCTCTTTTCTTTTGTTCCATCATATCTCCTTTGCTATACTACTTTTTTTAGCTATTCAGATCTTCGAGACATTTTTGGTGTGATTGCATGATACAACTAGAAAGACATTATTTGTGCAACGTTTGTGTGATACAACATCAATGATATAATTTTATACCATGTGAGCAAGAAAAAAAATATTTTTCATAGTACTCTTTTGTAATTAGGATTTCTCAGTGCCACTTTTGGTAATACCACAATTAGAACAACATCATTTGTGTACACAGCTAGAATGACTTCGTTTGTGCGACGTTTGTGTGAAACAACTAGGACGACTTTATTTTTTCGACATTTGTTTGAGTAATAGGTTAAATGGGTAAAGCTTAAAATTAGTTTTTAAAAATTATAGGTCAAGCAGGTTGAGATTGTTGTTTGAAACATGTGGGTTTTTGAAGAGAGCGTGAGAATAAAATTTTAAAAACCGATATCGGTCGGCCTTTTAAATGGACATTCAAAGAAGTGAAGGCACTGGTCTCTCAGCAGGATCAAGAGAGGTTGACGAGATTAAAGACAATCTTCAAAATGCAGTCGATCCTAAAGAGAAAAAGAGCGTCGTTGAAAGACAAAGGCGTGGCCAAAGTCACAGAAGAAGATGATTCTGATGTAGTCTTGCTTCCCTCGAGAGAGGAGGGTTTGTTCATTGGATCGAAAGAAGAGCATACGAGGAACCGAAGTTGCTTCGCTCCCCAGCTTCATAGGGAAAATGGTAAGAAAACTCCGGCTCTTTATAGACTTGCTTAATTATTTAAGTGTGGTGCAGTGCAGATAATTAGCTTCCCAATTTTGAAACTACATTAAACAAATTAGCTCTTTTCTTTTGTTCCATTAGCTCTCCTTTGTTATACTACTTTTATTCAGCTATTCAGATCTTCGAGGAATTTTTGGTGTGATTGCATGATAACTAGAAAGACATAATTTGTGCAACGTTTGTGTGAAACAATTACAATGATATCATTTTGTACCATGTGAGTAAGAAAAAAAATATTTTTCATATTATTTTTTTGTAATTAGGATTTTTCTGTGCCACTTTTGGTTATACCACAATTAGAACGACATCATTTGTGTACACAACTGGAACGACATCATTTGTGCGAAGTTTGTGTGAAACAACTAGGACAACTTTGTTTGTTCGACGTTTGTTTGAGTAGTGGGTTAAATGGGTAATGGGTCAAATACGTATTTAAAAGTTATGGGTCAAGCAGGTTGAGTTTGTGAGTTGAAACAAGTGGGTAATTGGTGAGAGTAGGAGAGTAAAAGATTTTAAAAAGATGTTGGTTGGCCTTTGAATTGGACATTCAAAGAAGCGAAGGCACCGGTCTCTCAGTAGGATCAAAGAGAGCGCCAGCAGGATTAAAGATAGTCTCCAAACTTTAGCTGATCCTAAAGAGAAAAAGAGCCTCCTGGAAAGACAAAGCCATGGCCAAAGTAACAGAAGACGATAATTCTGACGTAGTCTTGCTTCCCTCGAGATGGGAGGGTTTGTTCATTGGATCGAAAGAAGAGCTTACGAGGAACCGAAGTTTCTTTGCTCTCTAGCTTCATAGGGAAAATTCTAAACAAACTCCGGCTCTTTATGAACTTCCTTAATTTTTTGAGTTTGGTGCAGTGCAGATTTTGTTAGTTAACCAATTTTGAAAATACATAACCAAATTAGCTCTTTTGTTTTGTTCTATCATCTCCTCTTTCTTATACTACTTTTTTTAGCTATTCAGATCTATCGAGCCCTTTTTTATGTGATTTCATGATACAACTAGAAAGACATCATTTGTGTGACATTCGTGTGATACAATTACAGTGATATTGTTTTATACCATGAGAGGAAGAAAAAGACATTTGTCATACTAACTTTTTATGATTAGGATTTGTCTGTGCCACTTTCAGTAATGCAACAATTGGAACAACATGATTTGTGTGACATAATTAGAATTACATTGTTTGTGCAGCAATTATTTAAACAATGGGTTAAGCAAGTAATGGGTCAAAATATTATTCGAAAATTATTGGTCGAGCAAGTTGGGTTTCGGGTTAAAACTACAGGTTTTTGTAAAGAGCGGTAGATTAAAATGTTTTTTAATGGTGGCCGGCCTTTTAATTCGACATTCATAGAAGCAAAGGCACCAGTCTCTCGCTAAATACTTAGTGTAGAGAGAGCGTCAGTAGAATCAAAGACAGCCTCCGAACTCCAGCCGAGCCTAAAGAAGAAAAGAGCCTCCTGGAAAGACAAAGGGAAGGCCAAAGTCACAGAAGACGATGATTCTGATGTAGTCTTCCTTCCCTCGAGAGGAAAGGGGTTATTCATTGGCTTCGAAAGAAAAGCATACGAGGAACAAAAGCTTTTTTGTTCCCCAGTTTCGTAGGAAAAAGGCTAAAATGACTTTGGCTCTTTATAGACTTCCTTAATTCTTTGAGTGCGGGGCCATGTAGATTTTTTTAGTTTCCCAATTTTGTAACTACATTAAACAAATTAGCTCTTTTCTTTTGTTCCATAAGCTTTCCTTTGCTATACTAATTTAGAAAGGCATCATTTGTGCAACGTTTGTGTTACACAATTACAATGATATCATTTTATACTATGTGAGCAAGAAAAACAATATTTTTCATACTACGTTTTTGTAATTAGGATTTGTCTGTGCCACTTTTGGTAATACCATAATTAGAACGACATCATTTGTATACAAATCTAGAACGGCATTGTTTGTGCAACTTTTGTGTGAAACAACTAGGATGACTTTGTTTTTTCGACGTTTGTTTGAGTAATAGGTTAAATGGGTAACAGGTTAAATGAGTATTTAAAAAATATGGGTCGAGCGGGTTGAGTTTTTTGGTTGAAACATGTGGGTTATTGTAGAGAGTCGGAGAATAAAAGGTTTAAAAAAGATTTTGGTCGGCCTTTTAAGTGGACATTAAAAGAATCAAAGGCACCATTTTGTCAGTAGGATCAAAGAGAGCGTTAACAGGATCAAAGACAGTTTCCAAACTGTAGCCGATCCTAAAGAGAAAAAGAGCATCCTTTGAAAGACAAAGGATTGGCCAAAGTCACAGAAGACAATGATTCTGACATAGTCTTGCTTCCCACGAGAGGGGAGGGTTTGTTCATTGGATCGAAAGAAGAGCATACGAGGTACCGAAGCTGCTTTGCTCCCCAGCTACATAGGAAAAATGCTAAACAAACTCCAGCTCTTTATAGACTTCCTTAATTCTTTGAGTGCAGTGTAGTGCAGATTTGGTTAGTTACCCAATTTTGAAATTACATTAAACAAATTAGCTCTTTTGTCTTGTTCCATTGTCTCCTCTTTCTTATGCTACTTTTTTTAGCTATTCAAATCTTTCGTACCATTTTTTATGTGATTGCGTGATAAAACTAGAATGACATCATTTTTGCGACATTCATGTGACACAATTACAATGATATCATTTTATACCATGTGAGCAAGAAAAAGACATTTGTCATACTACTTTTTCATGATTAGGATTTTTCAGTACCACTTTTGGTAATGCAATAATTAGAACGACATCATTTGTGTGACACAACTAGAATTACATTGTTTGTGCGGCCTTTTTTAAAATAATGGGTTAAATAGGTAATGGGTATAATGATTATTTGAAAAATATTGGTTGAGCCGGTTGGGTTTGCGGGTTGAAATTGCAAGTTTTTGTAAAGAGCGGGAGAATAAAAACTTTTAAAACAAAATGGTTGTTGGCCTTTTAATTGGACATTCAAAGAAGCAAAGGCACCAGTCTCTCGCTAACATACTTGGTGGAGAGAGAGCATCAACAGAATCAAAGACATCTTCCGAACTCCAGCAAAGCCTAAAGAGGAAAAGAGCCTCCTGGAAAGACAAAGGGAAGGTCAAAGTCACAGAAGATGAAAATTTCAACGTTGTCTTCCTTCCCTCTCAAGGGAAGGGGTTGTTCATTGGCTCGATTGAAACGCATACGAGGAACAAAAGTTGATTTATTCCCCAGCTTCGAAGGAAAAGGCTAAACTAACTTTGGCTCTTTATAGAATTCCTTATTTCTTGGAATGCAGTGTAGTGCAGATTTAATTAATTTCCCAATATTGAAACTAAATTTTTAAAAACAATTAGCTCTTTTATTTTGTTCCATCATATCTCCTTTGCTATACTACTTTTTTTAGCTATTCAGATCTTCGAGACACTTTTGTTGTGATTGCATGATACAACTAGAAAGACATTATTTGTGCAACATTTGTGTGATACAATATCAATGATATAATTTTATACCATGTGAGCAAGAAAAAAAATATTTTTCATACTACTCTTTTGTAATTAGGATTTCTCAGTGCCACTTTTGGTAATACCACAATTAGAACAACATCATTTGTGTACACAGCTAGAATGACTTCGTTTGTGCGACGTTCGTGTGAAATAACTAGGACGACTTTATTTTTTCGACATTTGTTTGAGTAATAGGTTAAATGGGTAAAGCCTAAAATTAGTTTTTAAAAATTATAGGTCAAGCAGGTTGAGTTTGTTGTTTGAAACATGTGGGTTTTTGTAGAGAGCGTGAGAATAAAATTTTAAAAACCGATATCGGTCGGCCTTTTAAATGGACATTCAAAGAAGTGAAGGCACCGGTCTCTCAGCAGGATCAAAGAGAGGTCGACGAGATTAAAGACAATCTCTAAACTGCAGTCGATCCTAAAGAGAAAAAGAGCCTCGTTGAAAGACAAAGGCATGGCCAAAGTCACAGAAGAAGATGATTCTGATGTAGTCTTGCTTCCCTCGAGAGAGGAGGGTTTGTTCATTGGATCGAAAGAAGAGCATACGAGGAACCGAAGTTGCTTCGCTCCCCAGCTTCATAGGGAAAATGGTAAGAAACCTCCGGCTCTTTATAGACTTCCTTAATTATTTAAGTGTGGTGCAGTGCAGATAATTAGTTTCCCAATTTTGAAACTACATTAAACAAATTAGCTCTTTTCTTTTGTTCCATCAGCTCTCCTTTGCTATACTATTTTTATTTAGCTATTCAGATCTTCGAGGAATTTTTGGTGTGATTGCATGATAACTAGAAAGACATAATTTGTGCAACGTTTGTGTGAAACAATTACAATGATATCATTTTGTACCATGTGAGCAAGAAAAAAAATATTTTTCATATTATTTTTTTGTAATTAGGATTTTTCTGTGCCACTTTTGGTTATACCACAATTAGAACGACATCATTTGTGTACACAACTAGAACGACATGATTTGTGCGAAGTTTGTGTGAAACAACTAGGACAACTTTGTTTGTTCGGCGTTTGTTTGAGTAGTGGGTTAAATGGGTAATGGGTCAAATATATATTTAAAAGTTATGGGTCAAGCAGGTTGAGTTTGTTAGTTGAAACATGTGGGTAATTGTTGAGAGCAGGAGAGTAAAAGATTTTAAAAAGATGTTGGTTGGCATTTTAATTGGACATTCAAAGAAGCGAAAGCACCGGTCTCTCAGTAGGATCAAAGAGAGCGCTAGCAGGATTAAAGATAGTCTCCAAACTTTAGCTGATCCTAAAGAGAAAAAGAGCCTCCTGGAAAGACAAAGCCATGGCTAAAGTAACAGAAGACGATAATTCTGACGTAGTCTTGCTTCCCTCGAGAGGGGAGGATTTGTTCATTGGATCGAAAGAAGAGCTTACGAGGAACCGAAGTTTCTTTGCTCCCTAGCTTCATAGGGAAAATTCTAAACAAACTCCGGCTCTTTATGAACTTCCTTAATTTTTTGAGTTCGGTGCAGTGCAGATTTTCTTAGTTAACCAATTTTGAAAATACATAACCAAATTAGCTCTTTTGTTTTGTTCCATCATCTCCTCTTTCTTATACTACTTTTTTTAGCTATTCAGATCTATCGAGCCCTTTTTTATGTGATTTCATGATACAACTAGAAAGACATCATTTGTGTGACATTCGTGTGATACAATTACAGTGATATTGTTTTATACCATGAGAGGAAGAAAAAGACATTTGTCATACTAACTTTTTATGATTAGGATTTGTCTGTGCCACTTTCAGTAATGCAACAATTGGAACAACATGATTTGTGTGACATAATTAGAAATACATTGTTTGTGCAGCAATTATTTAAACAATGGGTTAAGCGAGTAATGGGTCAAAATATTATTCGAAAATTATTGGTCGAGCAAGTTGGGTTTCGGGTTAAAACTACAGGTTTTTGTAAAGAGCGGTAGATTAAAATGTTTTTTAATGGTGGCCGGCCTTTTAATTCGACATTCATAGAAGCAAAGGCACCAGTCTCTCGCTAAATACTTAGTGTGGAGAGAGCGTCAGTAGAATCAAAGACAGCCTCCGAACTCCAGCCGAGCCTAAAGAAGAAAAGAGCCTCCTGGAAAGACAAAGGGAAGGCCAAAGTCACAGAAGACGATGATTCTGATGTAGTCTTCCTTCCCTTGAGAGGAAAGAGGTTATTCATTGGCTTCGAAAGAAAAGCATACGAGGAACAAAAGTTTTTTTGTTCCCCAGTTTCGTCGGAAAAAGGCTAAAATGACTTTGGCTCTTTATAGACTTCCTTAATTCTTTGAGTGCGGGGCCATGTAGATTTTTTTAGTTTCCCAATTTTGTAACTACATTAAACAAATTAGCTCTTTTCTTTTGTTCCATAAGCTTTCCTTTGCTATACTAATTTAGAAAGGCATCATTTGTGCAACGTTTGTGTTACACAATTACAATGATATCATTTTATAGTATGTGAGCAAGAAAAACAATATTTTTCATACTACGTTTTTGTAATTAGGATTTGTCTGTGCCACTTTTGGTAATACCATATTTAGAACGACATCATTTGTATACAAATCTAGAACGGCATTGTTTGTGCAACTTTTGTGTGAAACAACTAGGATGACTTTGTTTTTTCGACGTTTGTTTGAGTAATAAGTTAAATGGGTAACAGGTCAAATGAGTATTTAAAAAATATGGGTCGAGCGGGTTGAGTTTTTTGGTTGAAACATGTGGGTTATTGTAGAGAGTCGGAGAATAAAAGGTTTAAAAAAGATTTTGGTCGGCCTTTTAAGTGGACATTAAAAGAATCAAAGGCACCATTTTGTCAGTAGGATCAAAGAGAGCGTTAACAGGATCAAAGACAGTTTCCAAACTGTAGCCGATCCTAAAGAGAAAAAGAGCATCCTTTGAAAGACAAAGGATTGGCCAAAGTCACAGAAGACAATGATTCTGACATAGTCTTGCTTCCCACGAGAGGGGAGGGTTTGTTCATTGGATCGAAAGAAGAGCATACGAGGTACCGAAGCTGCTTTGCTCCCCAGCTACATAGGAAAAATGCTAAACAAACTCCAGCTCTTTATAGACTTCCTTAATTCTTTGAGTGCAGTGTAGTGCAGATTTGGTTAGTTACCCAATTTTGAAATTACATTAAACAAATTAGCTCTTTTGTCTTGTTCCATTGTCTCCTCTTTCTTATGCTACTTTTTTTAGCTATTCAAATCTTTCGTACCATTTTTTATGTGATTGCGTGATAAAACTAGAATGACATCATTTTTGCGACATTCATGTGACACAATTACAATGATATCATTTTATACCATGTGAGCAAGAAAAAGACATTTGTCATACTACTTTTTCATGATTAGGATTTTTCAGTACCACTTTTGGTAATGCAATAATTAGAACGACATCATTTGTGTGACACAACTAGAATTACATTGTTTGTGCGGCCTTTTTTTAAATAATGGGTTAAATAGGTAATGGGTATAATGATTATTTGAAAAATATTGGTTGAGCCGGTTGGGTTTGCGGGTTGAAATTGCAAGTTTTTGTAAAGAGCGGGAGAATAAAAACTTTTAAAACAAAATGGTTGTTGGCCTTTTAATTGGACATTCAAAGAAGCAAAGGCACCAGTCTCTCGCTAACATACTTGGTGGAGAGAGAGCATCAACAGAATCAAAGACATCTTCCGAACTCCAGCAAAGCCTAAAGAGGAAAAGAGCCTCCTGGAAAGACAAAGGGAAGGTCAAAGTCACAGAAGATGAAAATTTCAACGTTGTCTTCCTTCCCTCTCAAGGGAAGGGGTTGTTCATTGGCTCGATTGAAACGCATACGAGGAACAAAAGTTGATTTATTCCCCAGCTTCGAAGGAAAAGGCTAAACTAACTTTGGCTCTTTATAGAATTCCTTATTTCTTGGAGTGCAGTGTAGTGCAGATTTAATTAATTTCCCAATATTGAAACTAAATTTTTAAAAACAATTAGCTCTTTTATTTTGTTCCATCATATCTCCTTTGCTATACTACTTTTTTTAGCTATTCAGATCTTCGAGACACTTTTGTTGTGATTGCATGATACAACTAGAAAGACATTATTTGTGCAACATTTGTGTGATACAATATCAATGATATAATTTTATACCATGTGAGCAAGAAAAAAAATATTTTTCATACTACTCTTTTGTAATTAGGATTTCTCAGTGCCACTTTTGGTAATACCACAATTAGAACAACATCATTTGTGTACACAGCTAGAATGACTTCGTTTGTGCGACGTTCGTGTGAAACAACTAGGACGACTTTATTTTTTCGACATTTGTTTGAGTAATAGGTTAAATGGGTAAAGCCTAAAATTAGTTTTTAAAAATTATAGGTCAAGCAGGTTGAGTTTGTTGTTTGAAACATGTGGGTTTTTGTAGAGAGCGTGAGAATAAAATTTTAAAAACCGATATCGGTCGGCCTTTTAAATGGACATTCAAAGAAGTGAAGGCACCGGTCTCTCAGCAGGATCAAAGAGAGGTCGACGAGATTAAAGACAATCTCTAAACTGCAGTCGATCCTAAAGAGAAAAAGAGCCTCGTTGAAAGACAAAGGCATGGCCAAAGTCACAGAAGAAGATGATTCTGATGTAGTCTTGCTTCCCTCGAGAGAGGAGGGTTTGTTCATTGGATCGAAAGAAGAGCATACGAGGAACCGAAGTTGCTTCGCTCCCCAGCTTCATAGGGAAAATGGTAAGAAACCTCCGGCTCTTTATAGACTTCCTTAATTATTTAAGTGTGGTGCAGTGCAGATAATTAGTTTCCCAATTTTGAAACTACATTAAACAAATTAGCTCTTTTCTTTTGTTCCATCAGCTCTCCTTTGCTATACTATTTTTATTTAGCTATTCAGATCTTCGAGGAATTTTTGGTGTGATTGCATGATAACTAGAAAGACATAATTTGTGCAACGTTTGTGTGAAACAATTACAATGATATCATTTTGTACCATGTGAGCAAGAAAAAAAATATTTTTCTTATTATTTTTTTGTAATTAGGATTTTTCTGTGCCACTTTTGGTTATACCACAATTAGAACGACATCATTTGTGTACACAACTAGAACGACATGATTTGTGCGAAGTTTGTGTGAAACAACTAGGACAACTTTGTTTGTTCGGCATTTGTTTGAGTAGTGGGTTAAATGGGTAATGGGTCAAATATATATTTAAAAGTTATGGGTCAAGCAGGTTGAGTTTGTTAGTTGAAACATGTGGGTAATTGTTGAGAGCAGGAGAGTAAAAGATTTTAAAAAGATGTTGGTTGGCCTTTTAATTGGACATTCAAAGAAGCGAAAGCACCGGTCTCTCAGTAGGATCAAAGAGAGCGCTAGCAGGATTAAAGATAGTCTCCAAACTTTAGCTGATCCTAAAGAGAAAAAGAGCCTCCTGGAAAGACAAAGCCAAGGCCAAAGTAACAGAAGACGATAATTCTGACGTAGTCTTGCTTCCCGCGAGAGGGGAGGGTTTGTTCATTGGATCGAAAGAAGAGTTGACGAGGAACCGAAGTTTCTTTGCTCCCTAGCTTCATAGGGAAAATTCTAAACAAACTCCGGCTCTTTATGAACTTCCTTAATTTTTTGAGTTCGGTGCAGTGCAGATTTTGTTAGTTAACCAATTTTGAAAATACATAACCAAATTAGCTATTTTGTTTTGTTCCATCATCTCCTCTTTCTTATAATACTTTTTTTAGCTATTCAGATCTTTCAAGCCCTTTTTTATGTGATTTCATGATACAACTAGAAAGGCATCATTTGTGCGACATTCGTGTGATACAATTACAATGATATTGTTCTATACCAAGAGAGGAAGAAAAAGACATTTGTCATACTAACTTTTTATGATTAGGATTTGTCAGTGCCACTTTCAGTAATGCAACAATTAGAACAACGTGATTTGTGTGACATAATTAGAATTACATTGTTTGTGCAGCAATTATTTAAATAATGGGTTAAGCGAATAATGGGTCAAAATATTATTCAAAAATTTTTGGTCGAGCAAGTTGGGTTTCGGGTTAAAACTACAGGTTTTTATAAAGAGCGGTAGATTAAAATGTTTTTTAATGGTGGCCGGCCATTTAATTCGACATTCATAGAAGCAAAGGCACCAGTCTCTCGCTAAATACTTAGTGTAGAGAGAGCGTCAGTAGAATCAAAGACAGCCTCCGAACTCCAGCCGAGCCTAAAGAGGAAAAGAGCCTCCTGGAAAGACAAAGGGAAGGCCAAAGTCACAGAAGACGATGATTCTGATCTAGTCTTCCTTCCCTCGAGAGGAAAGGAGTTATTCATTGGCTTAGAAAGAAAAGCATACGAGGAACAAAAGTTTTTTTGTTCCCCAGCTTCATAGGAAAAAGGCTAAAATGACTTTGGCTCTTTATAGACTTCCTTAATTCTTTGAGTACGGTGCCATGTAGATTTTTTTAGTTTCCCAATTTTGAAACTACATCAAACAAATTAGCTCTTTTCTTTTGTTCCATCAGTTTTCCTTTACTATACTAATTTTTTCAGCTATACAGATCTTCGATACATTTTTGGTGTTAATGCATGATACAACTAGAAAGGCATCATTTGTGCAACGTTTGTGTTACACAATTACAATGATATCACTTTATACTATGTGAGCAAGAAAAAAAATATTTTTCATACTACGTTTTTGTAATTAGGATTTGTCTATGCTACTTTTGGTAATACCATATTTAGAACGACATCATTTGTATACAAATCTAGAACGGCATTGTTTGTGCAACTTTTGTGTGAAACAACTAGGATGACTTTGTTTTTCGACATTTGTTTGAGTAATGGGTTAATGGGTAACAGGTCAAATGAGAATTTAAAAAATATGGGTCTAGCGGGTTGAGTTTGTTGGTTGAAACATGTGGGTTTTTGTAGAGAGCCGGAGAATAAAAGGTTTAAAAAAGATTTTGGTCGGCCTTTTAAGTGGAAATTAAAAGAATCAAAGGCACCATTTTGTCAGTAGGATCAAAGAGAGCGTCAGCAGGATCAAAGACAGTCTCCAAACTGTAGCCGATCCTAAAGAGAAAAAGAGCATCCTTGAAAGACAAAGGAATGGCCAAAGTCACAGAAGACGATGATTCTGACATAGTTTTTCTTCCCACGAGAGGGGAGGGTTTGTTCATTGGATCGAAAGAAGAGCATACGAGGTACAGAAGCTGCTTTGCTCCCCAGTTAAATAGGAAAAATGCTAAACAAACTCCAGCTCTTTATAGACTTCCTTAATTCTTTGAGTGCAGTGTAGTGCAGATTTGGTTAGTTACCCAATTTTGAAATTACATTAAACAAATTAGCTCTTTTGTCTTGTTCCATTGTCTCCTCTTTCTTATGCTACTTTTTTTAGCTATTCAAATCTTTCGTACCATTTTTTATGTGATTGCGTGATAAAACTAGAATGACATCATTTTTGCGACATTCATGTGACACAATTACAATGATATCATTTTATACCATGTGAGCAAGAAAAAGACATTTGTCATACTACTTTTTCATGATTAGGATTTTTCAGTACCACTTTTGGTAATGCAATAATTAGAACGACATCATTTGTGTGACACAACTAGAATTACATTGTTTGTGCGGCCTTTTTTAAAATAATGGGTTAAATAGGTAATGGGTATAATGATTATTTGAAAAATATTGGTTGAGCCGGTTGGGTTTGCGGGTTGAAATTGCAAGTTTTTGTAAAGAGCGGGAGAATAAAAACTTTTAAAACAAAATGGTTGTTGGCCTTTTAATTGGACATTCAAAGAAGCAAAGGCACCAGTCTCTCGCTAACATACTTGGTGGAGAGAGAGCATCAACAGAATCAAAGACATCTTCCGAACTCCAGCAAAGCCTAAAGAGGAAAAGAGCCTCCTGGAAACACAAAGGGAAGGTCAAAGTCACAGAAGATGAAAATTTCGACGTTGTCTTCCTTCCCTTGAGAGGGAAGGGGTTGTTCATTGGCTCGATTGAAACGCATACGAGGAACAAAAGTTGATTTATTCCCCAGCTTTGAAGGAAAAGGCTAAACTAACTTTGGCTCTTTATAGAATTCCTTATTTCTTGGAGTGCAGTGTAGTGCAGATTTAATTAATTTCCCAATATTGAAACTAAATTTTTAAAAACAATTAGCTCTTTTATTTTGTTCCATCATATCTCCTTTGCTATACTACTTTTTTTTAGCTATTCAGATCTTCGAGACACTTTTGGTGTGATTGCATGATACAACTAGAAAGACATTATTTGTGCAACATTTGTGTGATACAATATCAATGATATAATTTTATACCATATGAGCAAGAAAAAAAATATTTATCATACTACTCTTTTGTAATTAGGATTTCTCAGTGCCACTTTTGGTAATACCACAATTAGAACAACATCATTTGTGTACACAGCTAGAATGACTTCGTTTGTACGACGTTCGTGTGAAACAACTAGGACGACTTTATTTTTTCGACATTTGTTTGAGTAATAGGTTAAATGGGTAAAGCCTAAAATTAGTTTTTAAAAATTATAGGTCAAGAAGGTTGAGTTTGTTGTTTGAAACATGTGGGTTTTTGTAGAGAGCGTGAGAATAAAATTTTAAAAACTGATATCGATCGGCCTTTTAAATGGACATTCAAAGAAGTGAAGGCACCGGTCTCTCAGCAGGATCAAAGAGAGGTCGACGAGATTAAAGACAATCTCCAAACTGCAGTCGATCCTAAAGAGAAAAAGAGCCTCGTTGAAAGACAAAGGCATGGCCAAAGTCACAGAAGAAGATGATTCTGATGTAGTCTTGCTTCCCTCGAGAGAGGAGGGTTTGTTCATTGGATCGAAAGAAGAGCATACAAGGAACCGAAGTTGCTTCGCTCCCCAGCTTCATAGGGAAAATGGTAAGAAAACTCCGGCTCTTTATAGACTTCCTTAATTATTTAAGTGTGGTGCAGTGCAGATAATTAGTTTCCCAATTTTGAAACTACATTAAACAAATTAGCTCTTTTCTTTTGTTCCATCAGCTCTCCTTTGCTATACTACTTTTATTTAGCTATTCAGATCTTCGAGGAATTTTTGGTGTGATTGCATGATAAATAGAAAGACATAATTTGTGCAACGTTTGTGTGAAACAATTACAATGATATCATTTTGTACCATGTGAGTAAGAAAAATAATATGTAAAATATTTTTTTTCGACGTTTGTTTGAGTAGTGGGTTAAATGGGTAATGGGTCAAATATATATTTAAAAGTTATGGGTCAAGCAGGTTGAGTTTGTTAGTTGAAACATGTGGGTAATTGTTGAGAGCAGGAGAGTAAAAGATTTTAAAAAGATGTTGTTGGCCTTTTAATTGGACATTCAAAGAAGCGAAGGCACCGGTCTCTCAGTTGGATCAAAGAGAGCGCCAGCAGGATTAAAGATAGTCTCCAAACTTTAACAGATCCTAAAGAGAAAAAGAGCTTCCTGGAAAGACAAAGCCATGGCCAATGTAACAGAAGACGATAATTCTGACGTAGTC
The DNA here is from genome assembly GCA_037428765.1 of Rubia yunnanensis. Classification (NCBI taxonomy): domain Eukaryota; kingdom Viridiplantae; phylum Streptophyta; class Magnoliopsida; order Gentianales; family Rubiaceae; genus Rubia; species Rubia yunnanensis. Next base: position 126,738,056 of record CM075062.1, read on the forward strand.
TTGCTTCCCTCGAGAGGGGAGGGTTTGTTCATTGGATCGAAAGAAGAGCTTACGAGGAACCGAAGTTTCTTTGCTCCCTAGCTTCATAGGGAAAATTCTAAACAAACTCCGGCTCTTTATGAACTTCCTTAATTTTTTGAGTTCGGTGCAGTGTAGATTTTGTTAGTTAACCAATTTTGAAAATACATAACCAAATTAGCTCTTTTGTTTTGTTCCATCATCTCCTCTTTCTTATACTACTTTTTTTAGCTATTCAGATCTTTCGAGCCCTTTTTTATGTGATTTCATGATACAACTAGAAAGGCATCATTTGTGCAACGTTTGTGTTACACAATTACAATGATATCATTTTATACTATGTGAGCAAGAAAAAAAATATTTTTCATACTACTTTTTTGTAATTAGGATTTGTCTGTTCCACTTTTGGTAATACCATATTTAGAACGACATCATTTGTATACAAATCTAGAACGGCATTGTTTGTGCAACTTTTGTGTGAAACAACTAGGATGACTTTGTTTTTTCGACGTTTGTTTGAGTAATGGGTTAAATGGGTAACAGGTCAAATGAGTATTTAAAAAATATGGGTCGAGCGGGTTGAGTTTGTTGGTTGAAACATGTGGGTTATTGTAGAGAGCGGGAGAATAAAAGGTTTAAAAAAGATTTTGGTCGACCTTTTAAGTAGACATTAAAATAATCAAAGGCACCATTTTGTGAGTAGGATCAAAGAGTGTGTTAGCAAGATCAAAGACAGTCTCCAAACTGTAGCCGATCCTAAAGAGAAAAAGAGCATCCTTGAAAGACAAAGGAATGGCCAAAGTCACAGAAGACAATGATTCTGACATAGTCTTGCTTCCCACGAGAGGGGAGGGTTTGTTCATTGGATCGAAAGAAGAGCATACGAGGTGCCGAAGCTGCTTTGCTCCCCAGCTACATAGGAAAAATGATAAACAAACTCCAGCACTTTATAGACTTCCTTAATTCTTTGAGTGCAGTGTAGTGCAGATTTGGTTAGTTATCCAATTTTGATATTACATTAAACAAATTAGCTCTTTTGTCTTGTTCCATTGTCTCCTCTTTCTTATGCTACTTCTTTTAGCTATTCAGATCATTTGTGCCATTTTTTATGTGATTGAATAATACAACTAGAAAGACATCATTTGTGCAACGTTCGTGTGACACAATTATAATGATATCGTTTAATACCATGTGAGCAGGAAAAGGACATAAGTTGTGCTACTTTTTTGTGATTAGGATTTTTCAGAGCCACTTTCAGTAATTTAACAATTAGAACGACATCATTTGTTTGACACAACTAGAATTACATTGTTTGTGCAGCATTTGTTTAAGTAATAGGTTAAATAGGTAATGGGTCATATGGTTATTTGAAAAATATTGATCGAGCGGGTTTGGGTTTGTGGGTTAAAAGCTGTGGGGTTTTTTAAAGAGCGAGAGCTTAAAAAGTTTATAACAAAATGGAAGCCAGCCTTTTATTTGGACATGCAAAGAGGTGAAGGCACCAGTCTCCGGCTGATACACGGTGTGCAGAGAGAGCGTCAGCAGAATCAAAGACAGTCTTTGAACTCCAGCCGTGCCTAAAGAGGTAAAGAGCCTCTTATAAAGGAAAAGGCAAGGCTAAAGTTACCAAAGACAATGATTCCGACGTAGTCTTCCTTCCCTCGACAGGGAAGGGGTTGTTCATTGGCTTGAAAGAAAAGCATACGAGGACCAAAAGTTGTTTCGTTCCACAGCTTAATAGGAATAAAAATAAACCGACTCTGGCTCTTTATAGGCTTCCATAATTGTCTAAGTGCAGTGTAGTGCATATTTTATTAGTTTCCCAATTTCAAAACTACAATAAACAAATTAGCTCTTTTGTTTTGTTCCATCAGCTCCCCTTTGCTAAACTATTTTTTTAGCTATTCAGATCTTCATGACATTTTTTGAATGAATGCATGATAAAACTAAAAATACATCATTTGTGCAACGTTTGTGTGACACAATTACAATGATATCATTTTATACCATGTGAGCAAGAAAAAAATTATTTTTCATACTTCTTTTTCGTAATTAGGATTTTTCTGTGCCACTTTTGGTAATACCACAAGTAGAACGGCATCATTTGTGTACACAACTAGAATGACATCGTTTGAGCGATGTTTGTGTGAAACAACTAGAACGACTTCATTTGTACGACTTTCGTTTGAGTAACGGGTTAAATGGCTAACGAGTCAAATGAGTATTTAAAAAATATGGGTCAAGCGGGTTGAGTTTGTGGGTTGAAACCTGTGGGTTTTTTAGAGAGAGGGAGAATAAAAGGTTTAAAAAGGATTCCATTTGGCCTTTTAATTGGACATTCAAAGAAGCGAAGGCACCGGTCTCTCACTGATATACTTCGTGCAGAGAGAGCGTCAGCAGGATCAAAGACAGTCTCCGAATTGCAGCCGATCCTAATGAGGAAAAGAGCCTCTTGGAAAGACAAAGGCACGACCAAAGTCACAGAAGACGATAATTCCGACATAGTTTTGCTTCCTTTGATAGGGGAGGGTTTGTTCATTGGATCAAAAGAAGAGCATACAAGGAACCGAAGTTGCTTTGCACCCCTGCTTCATAGGAAAAAGGCTAAACAAACTTTGGCTCTTTATAGACTTCCATAATTCTTTGAGTACAGTGCAGTGCAGATTTTGTTAGTTTCTCAATTTTGAAATTACAATAAACAAATTTACTCTTTTTTTGGTTCCATCGTCTCCTCTTTTTTATACTATACTTTTTTTAGCTATTAAGATTTTTCATGCTATTTTTTATGTGATTGCATGATAAAAATAGAAAGACATCATTTGTGCAATGTTCGTGTGACACAATTACAATGATATCATTTTATACCATGTGAGCTAGAATAAAACATTTGCCATACTACTTTTTTGTAATTTGGATTTTTAAGTGCCACTTTCGGTAATGCAACAATTACAACATCTTTTGTGTGACACAACTAGAATTACATTGTTTGAGCATTTTTTTATTATTATTAAAGGGTTAAATAGGTTATGGGTTAAATGATTATTTGAAAAATATTGGTCGAGCAAGTTGGGTTTGCATGGTGAAACCTGCGGGTTTTTGTAAATAGAGGGACATTAAAAAATTTTAAAACAAAATTGTTGCAGGCCTTTTAATTGGACATTCAAAGAAGCGAAGGCACATGTATCATGCAGATATACTTGGTGCAAAGAGAACATCAGCGGAACCAAAGACAGTCTCCGAACTGCAACAGAGCCTAAAGAGGAAAATAGCCTCATGGAAAGACAAAGGTAAGGCCACAGTCATAGAAGACGATGATTCCGACATAGTCTTCCTTCCCTTGAGAGGGGAGGGATTGTTCATTGGCTCGAAAGAAAATCATACGAGGAATAAAAGTTGCTTCATTCCCCAACTTTGTAAGAAAAAGGGTGATTCGACTTTGGCTCTTTATAGACTTCCTTAATTTTTTAAGTGTGGTGCAGTGTATATTTGATTAGTTTTCCAATTTTGAAACTACATTAAACAAATTAGCTCTTTTCTTTTGTTCCATCAGCTCCCCTTTGCTATACTACATTTTTTAGCTATTCAAATCTTCATGATATTTTTTGTGTGATTGCATGATACAACAAGAAAGACATCATTTGTGCAACGTTTAGGTGACACAATTACAATGATATCATTTTATACCATGTGACCAAGAAAAACAATAATTTTCATACTACTTTTTTGTAATTAGGATTTTTCTGTGCCACTTTTGGTAATACCACAATTAGAGCGACATCTTTTTTTGTACACAACTAGAATGACATTGTTTGTATGACGTTTGTGTGAAACAACTTGAACGACTTCATTTGTGCAACGTTAGTTTGAGTAAAGTGTCAAATGGGTAATGGGTCAAATGAGTATATAAAAAATATGTGTCGAGCTGGTTTAGTTTGTGGGTTGAAACCTACGGGTATTTGTAGAGAGCGGGAGAATAAAAAGTTTAAAAAAGATTTCATTTGGCCTTTTAATTGGACATTCAAAGTAGCGAAGTCATCGGTCTCTCGGTGGTATATTTGGTGCAGAGAGAGCGTAAGAGGAATCAAAGACATTCTCCAATTTGCAGTCATGCAATCACAATTATATCATTTGTTCACCAGGAAAAGATTCTCCAGGAAAGACAAAGGCAATGCTAAAGTCACAGAAGACAATGATTCCAACCTAGTCTTCCTTCCCTCAACGGGGGAGGGGTTGTTTATTTTCTCGAAAGAAAACTGTACGAGGAACGAAAGTTGCTTTGTTCACCAGCTTCGTGAGAAAAAGTCTAAACCGACTCTTGCTTTTTATAGACTTCCTTAATCCTTTCATTGCGGCTCAGTGTAGATTTGATTAGTTTCCCAATTTTTAAACTACGTTAAACAAACTCTCTCTTTTATTTTGTTCCATCAGCTCCCCTTTGTATACTACCTTTTTTAGATTTTCATATCTTCGTGACATTTTTGGTGTGATTGCATGATACAACTAGAAAGACATCAATTGTGCAACATTTGTGTGACACAATTACAATTATATCATTTTATACCTTGTGAACAAGAAAAAAACTATTTTCATTCTACTCTTATGTAATTAAGATTTTTCTATGCCACTTTTGGTAATACCACAATTAAAACGACATCATTTGTGTACACAACTAGAACGGAATCATTTTTGCTACATTTTTATTAAAAAACTAGAATGACTTCATTTGTGTAACATTTTTTTAAGTAATGGGTTAAATGGGTAACAGGTCAAATGAGTATTTAAAAATTATGGGTCGAGCGGGTTGAGTTTGTGGGTTGAAACCTGTGGATTTTTGTAGACAGCAGTAGAATAAAAGGTTTATAAAAGATGTCGGACGGCCTTTTAATTGGACATTCGTACAAGCAAAGGCTCTAGTCTCTCGCTGATATACTTGGGGTAGAGAGAACGTCAGCAGGGTCAAAGACAGTTTCTGAGCTGCAGCCGAGCCTAAAGAGGAAAAGAGACTCCTGGAAAGACATGGCATGACCAAAGTCACAGAAGAGGAAGATTTTGACGTATTCTTGCTTCCCTCGAGAGGGGAGGGTTTTTTCATTGGATCGAAAGAAGAGCATATGAGGAACCGAAGTTGCTTCCCTCCCCAGCTTTATAGGAAAAGGCTAAACAAACTCCAGCACTTCATAGACTTCCTTAATTCTTTGAGTGCGGTGCAGTGCAGATTTGGTTAGTTTCCCAATTTTAAAATTACATTAAACAAACTAGCTCTTTTGTTTTATTCCATCAACTCCTCTTTGTTATACTACTTTTTTTAGCTATTCAGATCTTTCATACCATTTTTTATGTTATTGCATGATACAACTAGAAAGAAATCATTTGTATAACGTTCGTGTGACACAATTACAATGATATCATTTTATACCGTGTGAGCAAGATAAAAACATTTGTCATACTACTTTTTTGTGATTAGGATTTTTCTGTGCCATTTTCGGCAATGAAAAAATTAGAACGACATTATTTGTGTGACACAACTTGAATTACATTGTTGTAGCGGTGTTTGTTTTAGTAATGGGTTAAATAGGTAGCCGGTCAAATGATTATTTGAAAAATATTGGTCGAGCGGGTTGGTTTTGCGGGTTGAAACCTGCGGGTTTTTTAAAGAGCGGTAGATTAAAAGTTTTAAAATAATATGGCAACCATCATTTCAATTGGACAATCAAAGAATCGAAAGCACCGATCTCTCGCTGATATACTTGGTGCAGAGAGAGCGTCAGCAGAATCAAAGAAAGTATCCGAACTGCAGCCGATCCTAAAGAGGAAAAGAACCTCCAGGAAAGACAAATTCAAGGCCAAAGCCACAGAAGACGATGATTCTGACGTAGACTTCCTTCACTTGAGAGGGGAGGGGTTGTTCATTGGCTTGAAAGAAAAGCATACAAAGAACAAAAGTTGCTTCATTCCCCAGCTTCGTAGGAAAAAGGTTAAACCAATTTTGGCTCATTATAGACTTCATTAATTATTTGAGTGCGGTGCAATGTAGATTTGATTAGTTTCCCAATTTTGAAACTACATTAAATAAATTAGCTCTTTTGTTTAGTTCCATCATCTCCCCTTTGCCATAATACTATTTATAGTTATTCAGATCTTCGTGACATATTTTTGTGTGATTGCATGATACAACTAGAACGACATCATTTATGCAACATTTGTGTGACACAATTACAATGATATCATTTTATACCATGTGAGCAAGAAAAAAACTATTTGTCATACTACTTTTTTGTGATTAGGATTTTTCTGTGCCACTTTTGGTAATACCACAATTAGAACGACATCATTTGTGTACACAACTAGAACGACATCATTTGTGTGACGTTTGTGTGAAACAACTAGAATGACTTCGTTTGTGCAATGTTTGTTTGAGTAATGGGTTAAATGGGAAACGAGTCAAATGGGGATTTAAAAAATATGGGTCGAGCGAGTTGAGTTTGTGGGCTTAAAGCTGCGAGTTTTTGTAGAGAGGGGGAGAATAAAATGTTTATAAAAGATGCCAGTCGGCCCTTTAATTGGACATTCAAACAAGTGAAGGCTCCGGTCTCATACTTATATACTTGGTGTAGAGAGAGTGTCAGCGGGGTCAAAGATAGTTTTTGAACTGCAGTCGAGCCTAAAGAGGAAAAGAGCTTCTAGGAAAGATATAGCACGGCCAAAGTCACAGAAGACGATGATTCCGACGTTGTCTTGCTTCCCAAGAGAGGGGAGGGTTTGTTCACTAGATCGAAAGAAGAGCATACGAGGAACCGATGTTGCGTCCCTCCCCAGCTTTATAAGAAAAGTGGTAAACAAACTCCGGCTCTTCATAGACTTCCTTAATTCTTTGAGTGTGGTGCCGTGCAAATTTGGTTAGTTTCCAAATTTTGAAATTACATTAAAGAAACTAGCTCTTATGGATTGTTCCATAAACTCCTCTTTGTTATACTACTTTTTTTAGCAATTCAGGTCTTTCGTGCCATTTTTAATGTGATTGCATGACACAACTAGAAATACATCATTTTTGCAACGTTTGTGTGACACAATTAAAATGATATCGTTTTATACCATGTGAGCAATAAAAAAACATTTGTCATACTACTTTTTTGTGATTAGGATTTTTCTATGATACTTTCGGTAATGAAAAAATTAGAACGACATCATTTGTGTGACACAACTTGAATTACATTGTTTTTGTGGTGTTTGTTTTAGTAATGGATTAAATAGGTATCGGGTTAAATGATTATTCAAAAAATATTGGTCGAGCTGGTTGGTTTTGGGGGTTGAAACTAGTGGGTTTTTGTAAAGGGCGGGAGATTAAAAGGTTTTAAATTAAAATGGTGGTTGGCCTTTTAATTGGCCATTCAAAGAAGCGAAGGCACCGGCCTCTTGCTGATATTCTTGGCGAAGAGAGAGAGTTAGCAGAATCAAAGTCAGTCTCTGAACTACAGCCGAGCCTAAAGAGGAAAAGAGTCTCCTGGAAAGATAAAGGCAAGCCCAAAGTCACAGAAGACAATGATTCTGATGTAGACTTCCTTCCCTCGAGAGGGGACGGGTTGTTCATTGGCTCGAAATAAAAGCATACAAGGAACAAAAGTTGCTTCGTTCCCCAGCTTCGTAGGAAAAAGGCGAAACTAACTTTGGCTCTTCATAGACTTCCCTAATTCTTTGAGTGCGGTGCAGTGTAGATTTGATTAGTTTCCCAACTTTGAAACTACATTAAATAAATTAGCTCTTTTGTTTTGTTCCATTATCTCCCCTTCGCTATAATAATAGTTTTAGTTATTCAGATCTACGTGAAATTTTTTGTGTGATTGCATGATAGTACTAGAACGACATCATTTATGCAACGTTTGTGTGACACAATTACAATGATATCATTTTATACCATGTGAGCAAGAAAAAAATATTCTTCATACTACTCTTATGTAATTAAGATTTTTCTGTGCCACTTATGGTAATACCACAATTAGAATGAAATCATTTGTGTACACAATTAGAACGACATCGTTTGTTCGACGTTTGTGTGAAAGAACTTGAATGACTTCATTTTTGCAACGTTTGTTTGAGTAATGGGTTAAATGGGTAACGGGTCAAATGAGAATTTAAAAAATATGGGTCAAGCGAGTTGAGTTTGTGGATTGAAACCTGTGGGTTTTTATGGAGAGCGGGAGAATAAAAAGTTTATAAAAGATGTCGGTCGGCCATTTAAATGGAAATTCAAACAAGCGAAGGCTGCGGTCTCTTGCTGATATACTTGGTGTAGAGAGAGCGTCAGTAGGGTCAAAGATAGTCTCTGAACTGCAGCCGAGCCTAAAGAGGAAAAGAGCCCTCTAGAAAGACATGGCAAGGCCAAAGTCTTAGAAGACCATGATTCCGACATAGTCTTGCTTCCCTCAAGAGGGGAGGGTTTGTTTATTTGATCGAAAGAAGAGCATACAAGGAACCAAAGTTGCTTCCCTTCCTGACTATATAGGAAAAAGGCTAACAAACTCTGGCACTTCATAGATTTGTTTAATTCTTTGAGTTCGGTGCAGTGAAGATTTGGTTAGTTTTCAAATTTTGAAATTACATTAAACAAACTAGCTCTTTTTTTGTTCCATCAACTCCTCTTTGTTATACTACTTTTTTTAGCTATTCGGATCTTTCATGCCATTTTTTTTGTGATTGCATGATACAACTAGAAAGATATCATTTGTGCGATGTTCATGTGACAATTACAATGATGTCGTTTTATACCATGTGAGCAAGAAAAACATATTTGTCATACTACTTTTTTGTGATTAGGATTTTTATGTGCCACTTTTGGCAATGGAAAAATTAGAACAACATCATTTTTGTGACACAACTTGAATTGCATTGTTTTTGCGGTGTTTATTTTAGTAATGGATTAAATTCGGTAATGGGTCAAATGATTATTTGAAAAATATTGGTCGAGCAGGTCTATTTTTCGGGTTGAAACCTGCAGATTTTTGTAAAGAGGGAGATTAAAAGGTTTTAAAATAAAAATGGTCGCCGGCCCTATTAATTGGACATTCAAAGAAATGAATGCATCGGTCTCTCGCTGATATACTTGGTGGAGAGAGAGAATCTGCAGAATCAAAGACAGTCTCCGAACTGCAGCCGAGCCTAAAGAGGAAAAGAGCCTCCTAAAAAGACAAAGGCAAGGCCAAAGTCACAGAAGACGATGATTCCGACATGGACTTCCTTCTCTCGAGAGGGTAGGGGTTGTTCAATTGTTTGAAAGAATAGAATACAAGGAACAAAAGTTGCTTCGTTCTCTAGCTTCGTAGGAAAAAGGCTAAACCAACTTTGGCTCATTATAGACTTCCTTAATTCTTTGAGTGCGGTGCAGTGTAGATTTGATTAGTTTCCCAATTTTGAAACTAAATTAAATAAATAAGCTCTTTTGTTTTGTTCCATCATCTCCCCTTTGCTAAAATATTATTTTTAGTTATTCAGATCTTCATGACATTTCTTTTGTGATTGCATGATACAACTAGAATGACATCATTTATGCAACGTTTGTGTGACACAATTACAATGATATCATTTTATACCATGTGAGCAAGAAAAGAACTATTTTTCGTACTAATCTTCTGTAATTAATATTTTTCTATACCATGATATCATTTTTATACGACATCATTGTACAAAATTAGAACGGCATCCTTTGTGCAACGTTTGTGTGAAACAACTAGAACAACTTCGTTTGTGCAACGTTTTTTTGAGTAATGGGTTAAATGGAATGACATCATTTGTGTACACAACTAGAAAGACATCGTTTGTGTGACATTTGTGTGAAAGAACTAGAACGACTTCGTTTGTGTGACGTTTGTTTGAGTAATGGGTTAAACGGGTAACGGGTCAAACAAGTATTTAAAAAATATGTATCGAGCGGGTTGGATTGAAACTTACGGGTTTTTGTAGACAGTGGGAGAATAAAAAGTTTATAAAAGATGTTGATCGGCCTTTTAATTGGACATTCAAAGAAGCAAAGGCACCGGTCCCTCGTTGATATACTTGGTGCAGAGGGAGCGTCATAAGGATCAAAGACATTGTCCGAACTGTAGCCGAGCCTAAAAAGGAAATGAGCCTCCTGGAAAGACAAAGGCACGGCCAAAGTCATAGAAAACGATGATTCCGACGTAGTCTTACTTCCTTCGAGAGGACAGGGTTGGTTCATTGGATCAAAAGAACAGCATACAAGGAACCGAAGTTACTTCCCTCACCAACTTTATAGGAAAAAGGCTAAAAAAATTGGGTTCTTTATAGACTTCCTTAGATCTTTGAGTGCGGTGTAGTGAAGATTTGGTTAGTTTCCCAATTTTTAAATTAAATTAAACAAACTAGCTCTTTTGCTTTGTTCCATCAACTCCTCTTTTTTATACTACTTTTTTAGCTATTAAGATCTTTCGTGCCATTTTTGTTGTGATTGCATGATACAACTAGAAAGACATCATTTGTGCAACGTTAGTGTGACACAATTACAATGATATTGTTTTATACCATGTGAGCAAGAAAAATACATTTGTCATACTAGTTTTTTGTTATTAGTATTTTTCTGTGCCACTTTCGGCAATGAAAAATTAGAACGACATCATTTGTGTGACACAGCTTGAATTACTTTTTTTTTTGCAGTGTTTGTTTTTGTAATTGATTAAATAGGTAATGGGTCAAATGATTATTTGAAAAGTAATGGTCGAGCTGGTTGGTTTTGTGGGTTGTAACCTGCGGGTTTTTGTAAAGAACGGGAGATTGAAAAGTTTAAAAATAAAATGGCAGCCGGCCTTTTAATTGGACATTCAAAAAAGCGAAGGCACTAGTCTCTCAGTGATATACTTGGTGCACAGAGAGCGTCAGTAGAATCAATCATAGTCTCCGAACTGCAGCCGGGCCTAAAGAGGAAAAGAGCCTCCTGGAAAGACAAAGGCAAGGCTAAAGTCATAGAAAACAATGATTCTGATGTAGACTTCCTTCCCTTGAGAGGGGAGGGGCTGTTCATTGGCTCGAAATAAAAGCATACAAGGAACAAAATTTTCTTTGTTCCCTAGCTTCTTAGGAAAAAGGCTAAACCAAATTTGGCTCATTATAGACTTCCTTAATTCTTTGAGTGCGGTGTAGTGTAGATTTGATTAGTTTCCCAATTTTGAAACTACATTAAACAAATTAGCTCTTTTCTTTCATTCCACCATATCCCCTTTTCTATAATACTTTTTTTAGCTATTCAGATCTTTGTGACATTTTTTGTGTGATTGCATGATACAAGTAGAACGACATCATTCATGCAAAGTTTGTGTGACACAATTACAATGATATCATTTTATACCATGTGAGCAAGTAAAAAACTATTTTTCATACTACTATTCTGTAATTAATATTTTTCTATGCAACTTTTGGTAATACCACAATTAGAACGACATCATTTCTGTACACAACTAGAACGACATTGTTTGTTTAACGTTTGTGTGAAATAACTAGAACGGCTTGGTTTGTGCCACATTTGTTTGAGTAATGGGTTGAATGGGTAACGGGTCAAATGAGAATTTAAAAAATATAGGTCGAGCGGGTTGAGTTTGTGGGTTGAAACTTGCGGGTTTTAGTAGAGAGCGGGAGAATAACAAGTTTATAAAGATGTCGATTGGCCTTTTAATTGGACATTTAAACAAGCGAAGGCTCCAATTTCTTGCTGATATACTTGGTGGAGAGAGAGCGTCAGCAGGGTCAAAGACAGTCTCTGAACAGCAGCCGAGCCTAAAGAGAAAAAGAGCCTCCTAGAAAGACATGGCACAGCCAAAGTCACTGAAGACGATGATTCCAACGTAGTCTTACTTCCCTCGAGAGGGGAGGGTTTGTTCATTGGATCGAAAGAAGAGCATACGAGGAAGCAAAGGTTCTTCCCTCCCAGCTTTATAGGAAAAAGGCTAAACAAACTCTGGCTCTTCATAGACTTCCTTAATTCTTTGAGTCCGGTGAAGTGCAGATTTGTTTAGTTTCCCAATTTTGAAATTACCTAAAAAAAACTAGCTCTTTTGTTTTGTTCCATCAACTCCTCTTTGTTATACTACTTTTTTTAGCTATTCCAATCTTTCGTGCCATTTTTTATGTGATTTCATGATACAACTAGAAAGACATTATTTGTGCGACATTCGTGTGACACAATTACAATTATATCGTTTTATACCATGTGAGCAAGAAAAAAACTATTTTTATAATACTTTTTGTAATTAGGATTTTTCTATGCCACTTTTGGTAATACCACAATTATAACGACATCATTTGTGTACACAACTAGAACGACATCATTTGTGCGACGTTTGTGTGAAACAACTAGAATGACCTCGTTTGTGCAACATTTGTTTGAGTAATGGGTTAAACGGGTAACGGGTCAAATGAGTATTTTAAAAATATGGGGCGAGCGGGTTGAGTGTGTGGGTTGAAACCTGCGGGTTATTGTAGAGAGCGGGAAAATAAAATATTTATAAAAGATGTTGATCAGCCTTTTAATTGGACATTCAATGAAGCGAAGGCACTGGTATCTTGCTGATATACTTGGTGCAAGAAGAGCGTCAGCGGGATCAAAGACAATGTCCGAACTATAGCCAATCCTAAAATGAAAAAAGCCTCCTGGTAAGACAAAGGCATGGCCAAAGACACAGAAGACGATGATTCCGACGTCGTCTTGCTTCCCTCGAGAGGGGAGGGTTTGTTCATTGGATCGAAAGAAGAGCATACGAGGAACCAAAGTTACTTCTCTCCCCTAGTTTATAGGAAAAAGGCTAAACAAAATCTGGATCTTCATATACTTTCTTAATTCTTTGAGTGCGGTGTAGTGTAGATTTGGTTAGTTTCCCAATTTTAAAAATACATTAAACAAACTAGCTCTTTTTTTCCATTAAATCCTCTTTGTTATACTACCTTTTTAAGCTATTCAGATATTTTGTGCCATTTTTGTTGTGATTACATTATACAACTAGAAAGACATCGTTTGTGCAATGTTCGTGTGACACAATTACAATGATATCGTTTTATACCATGTGAGCAAGAAAAAAACATTTGCCATACTACTTTATTGTGATTAGGATTTTTCTGTGCCACTTTCAGTAATGCTAAAATTAGAATGACATCATTTATGTGACAACTTGAATTACATTGTTTTGGCGTTGTTTGTTTTTGTAATGGATTAAATAGGGTGACGGGTCAAATGATTATTTGAAAAATATTTGTCAAGCAAATTGGTTTTGTGGGTTGAAACCTTCGGGCTTTCGTAAAGGGTTGGAGATTAAAGGGTTTTAAAATGAAATAGCAAGCTGGTCTTTCAATTGGGCATCCAAAGAAGCGAAGGCACTGGTCTCTCGCTGATATATTTGGTGTAGCGAGAACGTTAGCAGAATCAAAGACAGTCTCCGAACTGCAGCCGAACCTAAGGAAGAAAAGAGCCTCCTAGAAAGACAAAGGCAAGGCCAAAGACACAGAAGACAATGCCTCCAACATAGACTTCCTTCCCTCGAGAGGGGAGGGGTTGTTCATTGGCTCGAAAGAAAAGCATACAAAGAACAAAAGTTGCTTCGTTCCCTAGCTTTGTAAGAAAAAGGCTAAACAAACTTTGGCTAATTATAGACTTCCTTAATTCTTTGAGTGCGGTGCAGTGTAGATTTCATTAGTTTCCCAATTTTGAAACTACATTAAACAAATTTTCTCTTTTGTGTTGATCCATCATCTCCCCTTTGCTATACTACTTTTTTTATCTATTCGGGTCTTCGTGACATTTTTTGTGTGATTGCATAATACAACTAGAACGACATCATTTGTGCAATGTTTGTGTGACACAATTACAATGATATCATTTTATACCATGTGAGCAAGAAAAAAACTATTTTTCATACTACTTTTATGTAATTAATATTTTTCTGTGCCACTTTTGGTAATACCACAATTAGAACGACAACATTTGTGTACACAACTAGATATCGTTTGTGCAATGTTTGTGTGAAACAACTAGAACGACTTTGTTTGTGCGACGTTTGTGTGCGTAATGGGTTAAATGGGTGACAGGTCAGATGAGTATTTAAAACGGGTTGAGTTTGTGGGTTGAAACCTGCAGATTTTTGTAGAGAGCGGGAGAATAAAAATTTTATAAAATAATTCGATTGGCCTTTTAATTAGACAATCAAAGAAGTGAAGGCATCGGTCTCTCGCTTATATACTTGGTGCAGAGAGAGCAAAAGCAGGATCAAAGACAGTCTCCGAACTGTATCCAAGCCTAAAGAGGAAAAGAGCCTCCTAGAAATACAAAGGCACGGCCAAAGTCCCGGAAGACGATGATTTTGACGTAATTTTGCATCCCTCGAAAGGGGAGGGTTTGTTCATTGGATCGAAAGAAGAGCATACGAGGAACCAAAAATGCTTCCCTCCCCAGCTTTATAGGAAAATGGCTAAACAAACTCCGGCTATTCATAGACTTACTTAATTCTTTGAGTGTGGTTCAGTACAAATTTGATTAGTTTACCAATTTTGAAATTACATTAAAGAAGCTAGCTCTTTTGTTTTGTTCCATCATCTCCTCTTTGTTATACTACTTTTTTTAGCTATTCAGATCTTTCGTGCCATTTTTTTATGTGATTGCATGATAAAACTAGAAAGACATCATTTGTGCGACGTTCGTGTGACACAATTACAATCATATCGTTTTATTCCATGTGAGCAAACAAAAACATTTGTCATACTACTTTTTTGTGATAAGGATTTTTCTGTGCCACTTTCGGTAATGCAAAAATTAGAACGACATCATTTGTGTGACACAACTTGAATTATTTTGTTTTTGTGGCATTTTTTTAAGTAATGGGTTAAATGATTATTTGAAAAATATTGGTTGAGCGGGTTGGTTTTGCGGGTTGAAACCTACGAGTTTTTGTAAAGAGTGGGAGATTAAAAAGTTTATAAACAAAATGGTGGCCGGCCTTTTAATTGGACATTTAAAGAAGCAAAGGCACCGTTCTCTCGATGATATACTTGGTGCAGAGAGAGCATCGGCAGAATCAAAGACAGTCTCCGAACTTAACCAAGCCTAAAGAGGAAAAGAGCCTCCTAGAAAGACAAAGGCAAGACCAAATTCACAGAAGATGATGATTCCAACGTATTCTTCCTCCCCTCGAGAGGGGAGGGCTTGTTCATTGCCTTGAAACAAAAGCATACGAGGAACAAAAGTTTCTTAGTTCCCCAGTTTTGTAGGAAAATGGCTAAACCGACTCTGGCTCTTTATAGACTTCCTTAATACTTTGAGTGTGGTGCACGACAGATCTGATTAGTTTCCTCATTTTTAAACTACATTAAAATAATTAGCTCTTTTTTTTGTTCCATCATCTCCCCATTGTTATACTATTTTTTTAGTTATTCAGATCTTCGTGACAATTTTGTGTAATTGCATCATACAACTAGAATATCATCATTTGTGCAACGTTTTTGTGACATGATTACAATGATATCATTTTATACCAAGTGAGCAAGAAAAAAAATATTTTTTATACTACTTTTTTGTAATTAGGATTTTTCTATGCCAGTTTTGTTAATACCACAATTAGAACGACATCATTTGTGTACACAACTATAATGACATCGTGTGTGCGACGTTTGTGTGAAAAATATAGAACGACTTTGCTTGTGCGAAGTTTGTTTGAGTAATTGGTTAAATGGGTAATGGGTCAAATTAATATTTAAAAAATATGGGTCGAGCGGATTGAGTTTGTGGGTTAAAACCTACAGGTTGTTTTAGAGAGCGGGAGAATAAATAGTTTATAAACATTTTGGACGGCCTTTTAATTGGACATCAAAAGAAGCGAAGGCAGCGGTCTCTCACTGATATACATGGTGCAGAGAGATTGCCACCAGGATCAAAGACAGTCTCCATAATGCACCCGAGCCTACAGAGGAAAAGAGCATCCTAGAAAGACAAAGGCACAACCAAAGTCATAAAAGACGATGATTTTGATATAGTTGTTTCCCTCGAGAGGGGAGGGTTTGTTCATTGGATTGAAAGAAGAGCATACGAGGAACCGAAGTTTCTTTGCTCACCAGCTTCATAGGAAAAAGGCTAAATAGACTCTGGCTCTTTATAGACTTCCTTAATTCTTGGAGTGCGGTGCGGTGCATATTTGGTTAGTTTCCCAATTTTGAAATTACATTAAACAAATTAGCTCTTTTGTTTTGTCCGACGAAGTCTTGCTTCCCTCGAGAGGGGAGGGTTTGTTCATTGGATCGAAGAAGAGCATACGAGGAACCGAAGTTGCTTCGCTCCCCAGCTTCATAGGAAAAAGGCTAAACAAACTCCGGATGTTCATAGAATTCCTTAATTTTTTAAGTGTGGTGCAGTGTAGATTTGGGTAGTTTCCCAATTTTTAAATTACATTAAATAAACTAGCTCTTTTGTAATGTTCCATCATCTCCTCTTTATTATAGCTATTAAGATCTTGTGTGCCATTTTTGATGTGATTGCGTGATACAAATAGAAAGACCTCATTTGTGCGACGTTCGTGTGACACAATTACAATGATCTCATTTTATACCATGTGAGCAAGTAAAAAACATTTTTCATATTACTTTTTTGTGATTAGGATTTTTCTTTTCCACTATCAGAAATGCAACAATTAGAACAACATCATTTGTGTGACATAACTTGAATTACATTGTGTGTGTGCCGTTTGTTTTAGTATTGGGTTAAATAGGTAACGGATCAAATGATTCCTTGAAAAATATTGGTCGAGCAAGTTGGGTTTGTGGGTTAAAACCTGTGGGTTTTTGTAAAGTGCGGTAGATTAAAAAGTTTTAATACAACATGGCGGCTGGCCTTTTAATTGGACATTCAAAGAAGCGAAGGCACCGGTCTCTAACTGATATACTTGGTGCAGAAAGAGCATCAGTGGAATAAAAGACAGCCTTTGAACTGCAGCCAAGCCTAAAGAGGAAAAGAGACTGTTGGAAAGACAAAGGCAAATCGAAAGCCACAGAAGACAATGATTCCGCTGTAGTTTTCCTTCCCTCGTAAGGGGAGAAGTTGTTCCTTGGCTCAAAAAAAGCATACGAGGAACAAAAGTTGTTTCGTACCCTAGCTTTGTAGGAAAAAGGCTAAACCGACTCTGGCTCTTGATAGACTTCCTTAATTCTCTGAGTGCAGTGCAGTGAAGATTTGATTAGTTTCCCAATTTTGAAACTACATTAAAAAAATTTAGCTCGTTTTTTTTTCCATCACCTCCCTGTTTGCTATACTACTTTTTTTAGCTATTCAGATCTTCATGACATTTTTTGTATTATTTCATTGTACAACTAGAACGACATCATTTGTGCAACGTCTGTGTGACACAATTACAATGATATCATTTTATACCATGTGAGCAAGAAAAAAAATATTTTTCATACTACATTTTTATAATTAGGATTCTTCTGTGCCACTTTTGGTAATGCCACATGTAGAACGACATCATTTGTGTACACAACTAGAACGACATCATTTGTGTGACATTTGTGTGAAACAACTAGAACAACTTCGCTTCTGCGACAATTGTTTGAGTAATGGTAAATGGGTAATGGATCAAATGAGTATTTTAAAAAAAGGGTCAAGCGGGTTGAGTTTGTGGGTTGAAACCAGCGGGTTTTTGTAGAGAGCGGGAGAATAAAAAGTTTATAAAAGATGTCGGTC
Source organism: Rubia yunnanensis (assembly GCA_037428765.1). Classification (NCBI taxonomy): domain Eukaryota; kingdom Viridiplantae; phylum Streptophyta; class Magnoliopsida; order Gentianales; family Rubiaceae; genus Rubia; species Rubia yunnanensis. The sequence continues at coordinate 126,755,790 of CM075062.1, forward strand.
GGCCTTTGAATTGGACATTCAAAGAAGCGAAGGCACCCGTCTCTCGCTTATATACTAAGTGCAGAGAGAGCGTCAGCAGAATCAAAGACAGTCTCCAAACTGCAGCCAAGCCTAAGAAGGAAAGAGACACCTAGAAAGACAAAGGGAAGGACAAAGTCACAGAAGACGATGATTCTGACATAGTGTTGCTTCCCTCAAGAGGGGAGGGTTTGTTCATTTGATTGAAAGAAGAGCATACGAGGAACCAAAGTTGCTTCGCTCTCCAGCTTCATAGAAAAAAGGCTAAATAGACTCCGGCTCTTTTTAGACTTCCTTAATTCTTGGAGTGCGGTGCAGTGTATATTTGGTTAGTTTCCCAATTTTGAAATTACATTAAAAAAAATTAGTACTTTTTTTTTCCATCATCTCCTCTTTGTTATACTAGTTTTCTTAGCTATTCAGATCTTGCATGCCATTTTTTATATGATTACATAGTACAATTATAAAAGGCATCATGTGTGCAACGTTCGTCTGACACAATTACAATGATTATCATTTTATACCATCTGAGCAAGAAAAAAACATTTGTCATACTACGTTTTTGTTATTAGGATTTTTCTATGCTACTTTTGGTACTGCAACAATTAGAACGGCATCATTTGTGTGACACAACTAGGATTACATTGTTTGTGTGGCATTTGTTTTAAATGGGTTAAATAGGTAACGTGTCAAATGATTATTTGAAAAATATTGGTCGAGCAGGTTAGGTTTGCGGGTTGAAACCTGCGGATTTTTGTAAAGAGCGAGAGATTAAAAGGTTTTAAAACAAAATGGCGGCCAGCCTTTTAATTGGACATTCAAAGAAGCAAAGGCACTGGTCTCTCGCTGATATAATTGGTGCAGAGAGAGTGTCAGCAGAATCAAAGATAGTCTCCAAACTGCAACCGAGCCTAAAGAGGAAAAGAGCCTCCTGGAAAGACAAAGGCAAGGCCAAAGTCCCAGAAGACGATGATTGTGACATAGAATTCCTTCCCTCGAGTGGGGAGGGGTTGTTCATTGGCTCGAAAGAAAAGCATACAAGGAACAATAGTTGCTTCGTTCCCCAGCTTCGTAGGAAAAAGGCTAAACCAACTCTGGATCTTTATGGACTTCCTTAATTCTTTGAGTGCGGTGCAGTGAAGATTTGATTAGTTTCCCAATTTTGAAATACATTAAAGAAATTAGTTTTTTTTTGTTCCATCATCTCCCATTTTCTATACTACTTTTTTTAGCTATTCAGATCTCCGTGACATTTTTTTGTGTGATTGCATGATACAACAAGAATGACATCATTTATGCAACGCTTTCGTGACATAATTACAATGATATCATTTTATACCATGTGCGCAAGAAAAAAACTGTTTGTCATACACTTTTTTGTAATTAGGATTTTTTTGTGCCAATTTTGGTAATACCACAATTAGAGCTACATCAATTTTGTACACAGCTAGAACGACATCATTTGTGCGAAGTTTGTGTGAAACAACTAGAACGAATTCGTTTGTGCGACGTTTGTTTGAGTAATGGGTTAAAAGGGTAACGGGTTAAATGAGTATTTGAAAAATATGGGTCGAGCGGGTTGAGTTCGTGGGTTGAAACCTGCTGATTTTTGTAGAGAGCGGGAGAATAAAATGTTTATAAAAGATGTCGGTCAGCCTTTTACTTTAAGAGCTTTTATATGATGGCGGGATGAGAAGTTGGGAAAAAAGGCGGTTGAACTTATTTTTTTTGCGTTTTTCAGAAAAGAATGATGTCTTCTCTTTTAAAAACCCAATAAATTCATTCTTAGACTAGTATAAAGTTGTCTAATTTACTCTGCCTCTGCAAGAACTCCGTGAAATTCATCAATTATTATAGTAATTCAATATCATATAATATATATTTTTCCTTCCTATAATCAAGTCATCTTCCATTTCTACATCATCATCATCCACCCCGATAGATTCCTCTTTGTCTTTCTTAGCATAGAAACATTAGCTACATCATTACAACACCCTTTAGTTTTGTTATTAGCTTCTTGGATCTCATAATCAAAGTCTTCTTCCATTTCTACATCATCCTTAACAGACACCCCTTTGTTTTTATACACTCTAGAAAAACTTGCACCTTCCATTTTATAGACTTCTTTAATTCGTGGAGTGCAGTGTAGTGCAATGCAGATTAGTTAGTTTCCCAATTTTAAAACTACATCAAACTAATTATCTCTTTTGTTTTGTTACAATATTTCCCCTTTGTTATACTACTATTTTTAGCTATTCTGATCTTTCGTTCCATTTTCGGTGTGATTGCATGATACAACTAGAAAGACATTATTTGTGCGCCGTTTGTGTGACAGAATTACAATGATATCGTTTATAACATGTGAGAAAGAAAAATATATTTGTAGTTAGGATTTTTCTATGACACTTTTGGTAATGCCATAATTAGAACGTCATAATTTGTAAGGCACAACTACAACGACTGCGTTTGTGCGACGTTTGTGTTAAACAAATAGAACAACATCGTTTCTGTGATGTTTGTTTGAGTAATGGGTTAAATGGGTAATGGGTCAAACGAGTATTTGAAAACTATGGATCGAGCGGGTTGGTTTGCGGGTTGAAACCTGCGGGTTTTGTAGAGAGCGGGAGAATAAAAAGTTTTAAAAAGTGGTCGGCCTTTTAATTTTAGAGCTTTTGTATAGAGGATGGGATAAAATGTTGGGAAAAAGGCGGCTGGCCTTTTTTTTCTAGTTTTTCTAAAAAAGAATAATGCCTTCTCTCTTAAAAAATCGATAAATTAATTCTTAGACTAGTATAAAATTGTCTAATTTACTCCACCGCACAAAAACTCCCCGAAATTCATCAATTCATTAAGTAATTATAGTTCATATAATTTTTTTTGTCCTATAATCATAGTCATCTTCCATTTCTACATCATCATCCACCCCGAAAGATTCCTCTTCATCTTTCTTAACATAGAAACATTTGCAACATCATCAAAACGGCCTTTAGTCTAGTTCTTGGCTTCTTGGATCTCATAATCAAAGTCATCTTCCATATCTACATCATCCTCGACAGACCCCCCCCCCCTTGTTTTTATCAACTCTAGAAACATTTTCACCTTCCATTTTATAGACTTCCTTAATTCTTACAGTACAGTGCAGTGTAAATTGGTTTGTTTCTTAATTTTGAAAACTCATTAAACAAATTAGCTCTTTTTTTGTTCCATCGTCTCCCGTTTTTATACTACTTTTTTTAGTTATTCAGATCTTCCGTGCCACTTTCGGTGTGATTGCATAATACAACTGTAAAAACGTCATTTGTGCAAATTTTGTGTAACACAACTAGAATGATATTGTTTTGTACCTTGTGAGCAAGAAAAAATTATTTGTCATTCTACTTTTTTGTGATTAGGATTTTTCTGCACCCTTTTTGGTAATCCAACAATTATAACGACATTGTTTGTGTGGCTCAGCTAGAAAGATATCGTCTGTGCGACATTTGTGTGGAAGATTAGAACGACATCATTTGTACGATGTTTGTGTGAAAAAATAGAATGATACGTTTTATACCATGTGGGCAAGAGAAAAAGATTTTTCGTTAGGATTTTTTGCACCACTTTTTGTGTATAACAATTAGGGATGGCAAAATAGACACGTAACCCACAGGTCATGTGGGCTGTCTATTTTCAAAACCTGGGTGGGTATGAACAGTGGCGGAACAAGGACGTTATGTAAGGGGGGCTGAATAGGGGAGGCAAAAAAATTGAACGCTTAATACGAAAATATTTAAACGAACGACGCTTACATAATAAGATGAAGACATAATAATTACTCCTTTTGTCCCAGCTCTATTTGCTCAAGCACTGTTCATTTAGTCAAAATTAGTTAATTTGAAAAGTAAAAATTGAGTAATTTATAAGATAATATATTATCGTGTAGGATCTTGTTAGAATCATCGTAACATCTATTTTCATAATATCAAATTTTTATTATTTATAAATGTATACAATTAAAGATATTAAAGGTCAAAAATAATTTTGGTCAACTTCCAAAAGTCAATATGTGCAAATACAGTTGGAACGGAGAAAGTAGACTTTTACAAGTACGACGAATCACTGCTTAAAAAAATACTCTCTAATACTTGCATTGCTAGAAAAAAAAATTCAAGAATTCTTAAAATCACACATAATCAATTTTACATCAAACATAGGAACAGTGGCGAAACCTATTTAACATCATAATTCACAATCTATTTAACATCACACATAATCAATTCATGCTTTCTCACTTTCCACTGCAGTTTCTGTAAGATTATTTATTTATTACTCCTAAATTCTTACGGGGCGTTTGGTTGGGGTGAATCGGGAAAGGGAAAGGAAATCAGGGATGTTGACTCTGATAGAATGATTTGCAGTAGTGACTGTATTATTGATAACTGGATATATAAAGAGTACAATAGAGATGTAATAAGGAAAGAACTCTAATCATAATAAATCATAATCTAATCAGTAATCTGATTTATCCTAGCACCCCCTCAAGCGAAGCGTCGGATGCTCGCCGACGCACAGCTTGGACCTGAAAAACTCAAATAGTGGACGAGAGAGCCCCTTCGTGAAGATATCCGCAATCTAAAGAGAAGTCAGAACATGAGCAACGCGCAGCTTTCCAGATGTCACCAACTCACGAATAAAATGATAATCAATGTCGATGTGCTTCGCCCACTTGTGCGCCACCAGATTTTGAGCCAAAAAGATAGCACTACTATTGTCGCATAACAGCAGTGAAGAACCAGAAGGCAGAACCCGGAGATCACGAAGAAAATGAGTAAGCCATACCACTTCTGAAGCAGTGTTGGCGAGAGCACAGTATTCAGGCTCAGTGCTAGAGCGAGAAACAGTGGGTTGTTTCTTGGCACTCTAAGAAACCAGATTCCTACCAAGATAAACCGCATAACCATAAGTGGACCGACGAGTCTCCAGATAGTGAGCCCAGTCAGCATCAGAGTACCCTAATACCTCAGGAGTACTAGCAGAACGAAAGCTAAGACCAAAATGAAGAGTGCCACGAACATACCGCAAAATCCGTGTCACTGCAGCGAAATGATCATCTCTCGAATCCTAAAGATACTGACTCACCGTGTTGACCGAGAATTCCAAATCCGGGCGAGAGATGGTGAGATACTAGAGAGCACCAACAAGAGAACGATAATGTGTAGGATCCCGGAACAAAGGACTGGTAGAGCTATGAAGCTGAGAACCAACGACAAATGGGGTAGAAACAGGTGCCGCGTCAGACATACCGGCCCGATTCAAAATATCACGAGCATATTTTGCTTGGCCAAACAATAACCCTGGGGAGATAGGAAAAACTTCAAGACCAAGAAAGTAATGAAGAGCACCAAGATCCTTGATCGCAAACTCTCTGTGTGTCCGATCAATGAATTGGCGAAGAAGAGTCTAGTCATTGCCTGTAAGAATGATATCGTCCACATACACAAGTAGGTAAAGTATTGACGAACCTCTCGAGAGGACAAATAAAGAAGTATCGGCTGAGCTGCACCGAAAACCAAGTTATGTCAGATAACTGCTGAAACACTGGAACCAAGCCCAGGGAGCCTGCTTAAGACCATAAATGGTCTTTCGCAAGCGACAAACATAGTCTGGATGAGCAGAATCCTGATAACCAACTGGCTGCTTCATGTAGACCGAAACATCAAGAACACCATTAAGGAAAGCGTTCTTGACATCCAACTGATGAAGTGGCCAGGAACGCATGGTGGCTATAGTGAGGACCGTCCTAACAGTGGAAGCTTTGACCACTGGACTGAAAGTGTGGTCAAAATCAAAACCCAGAATCTGCGAGAAACCTTGAGCCACAAGTCTAGCTTTGTGACGCTCAATAGTTCCATTTGATCTATACTTAAGCCTATAGACCCATTTGGAACCAACAATGTTGACATCTGAAGGTCGAGGCACCAAGTCCGAAGTATGCTGACCACGAAGAGCGGCCACCTCATCGTCCATGGCCGAAACCCAGGCTGGATCCTGAAAGGCAGAGCGATAATCAGTGGGCTCTGTCTGAGAAAGAAGTGCAGCTGTGAGACCATGAGCAATAATATCTGAATAATCCCAGCGCTGAAAGGCACCAGTAGAAGACCGAGTAGCCATCTGATGGGTACGAGGTTGTGGTAGTGAAGCTAGAGGAGTCGAACCAGTGGACGACACTGAAGAAGATCGAGCAGAGCTGACCAGAGAGTGGCCATCAGAAGTCACCGAAGAGAGGATGTCTGAGACTGGCTGGGGTATGGTGGCCGGCGGCTGAGGTGTGGTGGCCGGCGGCTGAGGCATGGTGGTCGTCGGTTGAGGAGCTGGGTCCGGCTTGGCCGTATGATGGAGCATAGTGGTGAATGAGGGGAGGCTGGAATAAGCACAGGTGTGGTGGCCCCAATCGATGAAGCAACAGCTCCTTCAAAAAATGATGAAATCTCCAGATCCGAAATAGAACGACTGGCCACGGAAGATGAGACATAAGGGAATAAAGTTTCATCAAAACGAACGTGGAGAGAGACATAGATACGCCTAGAAGTCGGGTCAAGACACTGGAAGCCCTTATGACGAGGGATGTAGCCAATAAAAACACACGGAATAGATCGTCGTGCAAACTTATCTGTAGCAGTGGCACGCAGACACAGAAATGCACGGCAACCAAACGGGTGAAAGAGGGTATAGTCAGGCACATGGCCAAAAATAACCTCAAAAGGTGATTTTCCACTAAGAACTGAACTAGGCAGATGGTTAATAATGTAAACCGCAGAGGAGAAAGCTTCCACCCAATAACAGTGCGGCACAAAAGAGTGAAAAAACATGGCAAGACAAGTCTCTGGAATATGACGATGCTTCCGCTCAGCTAGGCCATTCTGAGCAGGCATATAGGGCGTGGACATCTGATGATGAATGCCACATGATATGAAGTGAGCCTGAAGTCGATGATTAGTAAACTCTGTGCCACCATCGGTCTAAAATTTTTAACCCCAGTAGGAAACTGAGTCTTAACGAATTTCTGAAACTGGATAAATGTGTCATAGAAATCCGACTTATGCCGCATTAGGAGAAACCAGGTGAATCCCGAAAAATCATCAACGAAAACGGCATAATAAGAGAAACCACCGGCAGATAAAACAGGGGCTGGTCCCCACAAATCACAATGCAGTTTATCCAACAAACCAGTAGTGCGCTTGTCACTGGTGGAAAAAGGTAAACGGCTACTCTTGGCCATCTGACAAGGAGAACAACTGACAGATGCAGGCATAGCAGAAGTGACAGAATTAAGGCCCCGTCGATTCAATAACCGATAGCATGAGATACATACCAAGGCGAGTGCCACTGCTCAAAAGAAGTATGAAGCTTACTAGAGCTTAATTCACCTAAAAAGCTGGAATCACCAGTCTCAAGAAAATAAAAACCTGAACTATGAAGGCCTTTACCAATTACCGTCCATGTATGCTTGTACTCAATGGAAAATGCATCGGCTTCAAATATAACACGGACGGGTAAATCACGAGTAAGCTTACTGATGGACAATAAGCTTCTAGTAATCTTAGGAACCACAAGAACATCATTAACAGAGAAACTAGAGAAATGACACTGGCCGATGTGAGAAATAGATAATGATTCATCATTGCCAACAAGAATAGAATCAGGACCACGATAAGATTGTACCTTATCAAGATGACTGGTGCGAGTAGTGATGTGAGATGTAGCACCTGAATCAACGATCCACTGATTTGACGAAGGATGACGATTGAGACCATTCACACCAGCCTGAAATAAAACTTTGTCTGCAATCAAATTAGCGGAGCAATCTTCCCGAGATAAAGGCGCCAAATAAACCATAGCAAGAATATGCCCAGAAAATATGCGCAAAATAACTGGGTGCTTGCACAAATGCCCAAAATATGCTATTGAGTCGCCAGGCGCGTGGCTTCACGCACAAAAGATGTTGTTGACTCGCCAGGCGCGTGACTTCACGCGCAGAAGGGTGTGTACACGCGTCTGCAACACGCGCGCGTGGCCGCACGCGCTTCTGGAAGGAGCTTTGGCGCGTGGATCTGGCTGAGACTTGGTTCGGCCGAGACGCGACGAGCACGCCGAAGAAGACGATCGAACCTAAAGGCGACTGATCAGAATTCGACGAGAAGAAGCTGATATTTGATATCTGGAAACGAAGTCGCTGCCGAAGAAGAGCCTAAGACTGATATTCCAGCATTCAAAAGAATAAGCCATTCCGAGTCGTGAATAAGACTGATATTCCAGAGCGGTCAAGGAGTTTCTGAAAGTAAAAAGTTTCCAAAAAATTGAACTTTGTGGGATCGTTTGAGTGAAACAATCATTGAAAGGCTTATTCTTTTTTAGAATTACTGTGTGCAAATCAGGGTGAAAGGTAATGTTCGTGTATTGTTTCTGCAACTGATAATTTGGGATGTGCTTTCAGTGGTGGTTAGATTTCATGGACTTTAAAACTTAACTTGCATACTGGACTTGATTCTCCACCTTATACCCGGTAATCTGGGTGAATAAAAGAAACCTCCAACCCATGTGTCAATTACTATTTCACCTTTAGCCTACTGCGCCAGTGAATGGTGATGAATAGTATGGTCATATTGAATTTCTTTTGAATCGGAATATTTAGAAACTGGGTGCATGAAGAAGAAAGAATGAGCACATATATGGAGTTTTATCCGAATGAGCACATATATGGAGTTTTATCCAAATGAGCACATTAGGATAGAACTGGTTTGATTCAAAGGAATCCCTTGTTTGTTATTTTATTTTGGGAAAAGTGTCAATATAATCCTATCTACTTGATTAAGTATCAATATAACCCTATCTACTTGAGTAAGTATCAATATAACCCTATCTACTTGAGTAAGTATCAATATAACCCTATGATAATATTTAGTGCAAATATAACCCTAACTAGTTATTGAAAGTGTCAATATAACCCTCAGACCCCATTTCTGGAATTGACCTCAAATTTCCGGCGTTCACTCTATATAAATTGACCAAAATACCCTTTGGGCAAAATCTGAAATTAGGTGGACAATTTTACCCTCATAGTTTGTCGGACCGCCGCCGGACCACCGTCGGAACAGGTAGTGTTATATCAGCACATTATGAAATCTAAATGGGTTATATCAGCAAATTCCTAATGTTTGTAGGGTTATATCAGCACATTTCTAATGTTTGTAGGGTTATATCAGCACATTCTTAAAACTTATAGGGTTATGTCAACACATATTATAAATATTAAGTGTGTGCTACTCGGGTGGCCTTAACGGGCAACCACATCATCATATGCACCATTATAACATCATAACAATATCTTATACAATATAAAATTTGACATCATGTCACCGTCATTAATGTTAAACACCATTATCACATATCATAGCCTCATTTCAAAACTTATCAACATTAAAAATCCTAGGTCGAAGATCACAGCAATATAAAAATCACACACGATACCAAAGGTCATCCAATCATCAATCCGGATTAAACACAACAAAATAAATAAAATATCATTAAAACCCTTATATCCTATAGTATGTGTTGATATGACCCTACAATTTTTACTAATGCTGATATAACCCTATAAATTTTAGGAATGTGCTGATTTAACCCTACCAGTTTTCATAATGTGTTGATATAACCCTACCAAATGGTCCGGCGGCGGTCCAAGGCGGTCCAAGGGTAATATCGTCATTTCCTATTTTTTGTATTTTAATTTTTTTTCAGATGAGCAAACATGTAATTTTATAAAAAAAATTCCTACTAAAAGTTACCGGAGAGGGTTATATTGACACTTTCACTAACTAGATATGATTATATTGGCACTTTCAAAAATTGAAAAGTTATATTAACACTTATTTCAACTAGGTAGGGTTATAAAAGCATTTTTTTCTTTTATTTTTCTTGTCTTTGACATATTGTCCTTACATCAAAATCTAGAGATTGAAAACTTCTTTTTCTTCGGCCACGTACTGATGTGCATAGGTTTTACAGGTTGGTTAGAATTGGCAGATTGCTTAAAATATTCCCAGTTTTTCCATGTGATAGTTTTTATTAATCAATGTGCATCTCTTTGGACCCGAGTATTGTGTCCTCCTGGTGGGCTTCTGATTTGGCATGAGGGTTGGTATTTAATATAATGATTTATCGTTATGAATTGTATTATTGATAACTGAATATATAGAGAGTACAATAGAAGTGTAATAAGGAAAGAACTCTAATCATAATAAATCATAATCTAATCAGGAGTCTGATTTATTCTAACACCCCCCCCCTCAAGCGAAGCGTCGGATACTCGCCGACGCACAGCTTGGACCTGAAGAACTCGAACAGCGGACGAGAGAGCCCCTTGGTGAAGATGTCCGCAATCTGAAGAGAAGTCGGAACATAAGCAACGCGCAGCTTTCCAGATGTCACCAACTCACGAACAAAATGGTAGTCAATGTCGATGTGCTTCGCCCGCTTGTGCGCCACTGGATTCTGAGCCAAGAAGATAGCACTACTATTGTTGCATAACAACAGTGGAGAACCAGAAAGCGGAACCCAAAGATCACGAAGCAAATGAGTGAGCCATACCACTTCTGAAGCAGCGTTGGCCAGTGCACGGTATTCAGACTCAGTGCTAAAGTGAGAAACAGTGGGCTATTTCTTAGCACTCCAAGAAACCAGATTCCCACCAAGATAAACCGAATTACCATAAGTGGACCGACAAGTCTCCAGACAGCGAGCCCAGTCAGCATCAGAGTACCCTAACACATCAGGAGTACTAGCTGAACAAAAACTGAGACCAAAATGAACAGTGCCATGAACATACCGCAAAATTCGTGTCACAGCAGCAAAATGGTCATCTCTGGGATTCTGAAGATACTGACTCACCGTGTTGACCGAGAATGTCAAATCCGGGCGAGAGATGGTGAGATACTGGAGAGCACCAACAAGAGAACGATAAAGTGTAGGATCCCGGAATGGAGAACTGGTAAAGCTGTGAAGCTGAGAACCAGCGGCAAATGGAGTAAAAACAGGTGCCGTGTCAGACATACCGGTCCGATTCAGAATATCACGAGCATACTTTGCTTAGCCAAGCAGTAACCTGGAGGAGGTAGGCGAAACTTCAAGACCAAGAAAGTAATGAAGAGCACCAAAATCCTTGATCGCAAACTCTCCGTGTGTTCGATCAATGAACTGGCGAAGAAGAGTCGAGTCATTGCCTGTAAGGATGATATCGTCCACATACACAAGTAGGTACAGTAATAGCGAACCTCTCAAAAGGATAAATAAAGAAGTATCATCTGAGCTGCACCGAAAACCAAGCTGTGTCAGATAACTATTGAAATGCTGGAACCAAGCCCGGGGAGCCTGCTTAAGACCATAAATGGCCTTTCGCAAGCGATAAACATAGTCTGGATGAGCAGAGTCCTGATAACCAATGGGCTGCTTCATAGAGACTAGAACATCAAGAACACCATTAAGGAAAGCGTTCTTGACATCCAACTGATGAAGTGGCCAGGAACGCATGGTGGCTATGGTGAGAACCGTCCTAACAGTGGAGGCTTTGACCATAGGACTGAAAGTGTGGTCAAAATCAAAACCCAGAATCTGCGAAAAACCCTGCGCCACAAGTCTAGCTTTGTGATGCTCAATAGTGTCATCTGGTCGATACTTTAGCCTATAGACCCATTTGGAGCTAACAATGTTGACCTCTGAAGGTCGGGGCACTAAGTCCCAAATGTGCTGACCACGAAGAGCGGCCATCTCATCATCCATAGCTGAAACCCAAGCTGGATCCTGAAGGGCAAAGCGATAATCAGTGGACTCTGTCTGAGAAAGGAGTGTAGCAGTGAGACCGTGAGCAATAATATCTGAATAATCCCGACGCTGAATGGCACCAGTAGAAGATCGAGTAGCCATCTGATGGATACAAGGTTGTGGTGGTGAAACTGGAGGAATTGAACCAGCTAACGATGTAGAAGAAGATCGAGCAGAGCTGACCGGAGAGTGGTCTTCGGAAAACTCCGGAGAACGGACGGTTGAGACTGGCTGAGGCGTACGGGGCGACACCTGAGGTGTGGTGGCCGACGGATGAGGCGTGGTGGCTGGCAGTTGAGGAGCCGGGTCCGGGTCAGCCGTCCAGATGGAAGATGGTGGTGAAGAAGGGGTGGCTGGAACAGGCACAGGTGTGGTGGCCCCAATCGATAAAGTAACAGTTCCATCAAAAAATGATGGAATCTCCAGATCCGAAATAGAACGACTATCCGTGGAAGATGAGACATAAGGGAATAAAGTTTCATCAAAACGAACATGGCAAGAGACATAGATGCACCCAGAAGTCGGGTCGAGACACTGGAAGCCCTTGTAATGAGGGTTGTAGCCAATAAAAACACACGGAATGGATCGGGGTGCAAACTTATCGGTAGCAGTGGCACGCAGACATGGAAATGCACAGCAACCAAACGGGTGAAAGAGGGTATAGTCAGGCACATGACCAAAAATAACCTCAAAAGGCAATTTTCCATCAAAAACTAAACTAGGCAGACGGTTAATGATGTAAACCGCGGAGGAGAAAGCTTCCACCCAATAACAGTGTGGCACAGAAGAGTGAAAAAACATGGCAAGACCAGTCTCTGTGATGTGACGATGCTTCCGCTCAGCTCGGCCGTTCTGAGCAGGTGTATAGGGTGATGACATCTGATGATGAATGCCACATGAGATGAAGTGAGCCTGAAGTCGATGATTAGTAAACTCTGTGCCACCATCGGTCTGAAAAATTTTAACCCTAGCAGAAAACTGGGTCTCAACGAATTTCAAAAACTGGATAAATGTGTCATAGAAGTCCGACTTATACCTCATCGGGAGAAACCATGTGAATCACAAAAATCATCAATAAAAATGGCATAATAAGAAAAACCACCTGCCGATAAAATGGGGGCTGGTTCCCACAAATCACAATGCACCTTATCCAACAAACCAGTAGCACGCTGGGCACTAGTGGAAAAAGGTAACCGGCTACTCTTGGCCATCTGACAAGGAGAACAACTAACAGATGCCGGCATAGCGGAAGTGATAGTAATATGGCCCTGTCGACTTAACAACTTAAAAGTATCATGAGACACATGACCGAGGCGAGAGTGTCACTACTCAAAAGAAGCCTTAAGCTTTCCAAAGCGTAATTCGCCTAAAAAGCTGGAATTACCAGTCTCAAGAAAGTAAAGACCTGAACTATGACGTCCTTTACCAATTATCTTCCCTATATGCTTATGCTCAATGGAAAATGTGTTGGCATCAAATATAACACGGATAGGTAAATCACGGATAAGCTTACTAATGGACAATAAACTTCTAGTAATCTGAGGGACCACAAGGACATTATTAACAAAGAAAATAGAGAAATGACACTGACAGATGTGAGAAATAGATAATGATTCACCATTTCCAAGAAGAATAGAATCAGAACCTCGATAACATTGTACCTTATCAAGATGACTGGTGCGAGCAGTGATGTGAGATGAAGCACCTGAATCAACAATCCACTGATTTGACGAAGGATAACGGTTGGGACCATTCAAACTGGCCTGAAACAAAACTTTGTCCGCAATCCAATTAGTGGAGCAATTTTCCCGAGATATAGGGCCCAAATAAACCATCGTAACAAACCGAAAATGTCAGAAAAAGCTAGGTTCTCCAAAGGCAAAATGGGGACGAAGTTCCAGATTAATTTTGAAGACTCCGTAACTCCCAAAGGAAAAAATAATGGGCCAGCAAACAAAGGTAGGCGAAGGTGGTAGGAGTGCGATGCGCTGATGGTCATTGTTCTCCATCAGCTGCCTTAGGAGTATCATACAAGCCACGATTCTCGATCTGCAGCACGTCCGAGTGGAGAGACGCGCTGGCTTGTTCAAGTGGCTTCAAGCGCCTCTAGCCGTGAATCTTCTGCAGATCGAGAACCGAGGCTTGTATGATACTCCTAAGGCAGCTGATGGAGAACAATGACCAGAGAAGCCAATCGAAGAGGGGACTCGCCGGCGCAGTTGAGCTTTCTGCAGGGACCAAAAAATTGAGAAGAAGAGAGCCGCCGTCTGAGAAGACGTTGATGGAGGCGCTGCTGAGGATGCTAATGGAAGCTGACCGAAAATTAAACCGCCACAGAGGATGCCAATCAGAGAAGTAGATCGGAGAAGTCGCTGACTTGAGGGTAGACCGGGAACAACACTGTTCGGAGTTGGCCGAAGTGATGGGCAGAAAAAAAATGAAAGAGAAGGGGAAATAATTAGGTCAGGATCAGAACTTGCTCTGATACCATGATAGAATGTTTTTCCGTAATGAATTGTATTATTGATAACTGAATATATAGAGAGTACAATAGAGGTTTAATAAGGAAAGAACTCTAATCATAATCTAATCAGGAGTTTGATTTATTCTAACAGTATTTATGGAAAAGTGGGATCAACGTGATAATATTTTATTTATTTCATTTAATTAGAATATTTGCTTCACTTAATTTGGTTATCTAGTTTGCTTTCTTTAATTAAGGCATTTTCCTTTTCCTTAGGATATTTAATTTCTTTTTTCATTTCTCTTAGGAGATTTAATTTCATTTTCCCTTTTTCATTAGGAGATTTAATTTCCTTTTCCTTTCTTCATAGGAGTTTTAGTTTCCTTTTCCTTCCTTTATAAGGATATTTAGTTCCCTATAAATAGAGGAAACATTGTTATGTAATTTTCATTTTTGCTTTGATTAATAAAAGTCGACCTTTGGTTGCAAACCCTAGCAGTTTCATATTTCCTATATTACGATCTACATCAGTTGGTATGAGAGCCTTCCGGATCCCCACCATGGCATGTGACGACCCCATGGAGGCATCCCCGATCGTGATACTGATCTAGAATACGTTTATAGACGTGAAGAAATTGTAGGATCACGTCTAAAAGTAAAGGCCCTAACACGCTTCGTCAAAGCGCTTCTTCAAAAGCGACCTGAAGCACGACCGGCCCCTCTTGATGAATCTTACACCAAAAACGACAACAACCTTTTCACCCAAAATTTCGGTAGACACGTCTACGCGATGCACTCGCGTTATGCAGCTCTGGAAAATTGGAATGGGGAATCAGCGTTCCCGATGGTTGTCCCGGAGTACGATGAGACGACGTACGACGTACGACGAGGAGGAGATTGAGAAAGTCGAGCAAGACTTCTTTGGTGAACCGATTTATTTATATTTATGATAATGGCGTGGAAGCCAAGGAGGGGATTGAGGAAGTAGAGCAATATTTCTTTGGTGAACCAATTTATGATGATGACGTGGAGGTCGAGGAAGAGATCGAGGAAGTCGCGGGAGATGTGGGTTATGCACTCGTAGTCCGGCAAGATTTTCTTACCCCTTCAAGTCGCGAGGATGGGTGGCTTCACAACAACATCTTCCAATCTTCACGCACCATTGGCAATACATTTTTTTGCTTTGTCTTCGACCCCGAAAGTTGTGAGAATGCCATAAATGCGGACATCGTCACCAAACTTGGCCTCAAAACGGAAAAGCACCTGAAACCCTAAACACTTGCATGGCTTCAAACTGGCACTAACATCACTGCTCCTAAACATACCTTAGTGGACGAAGTGCTTGACTTCAAGGCCGTCCTAGAGACCAGACGTGTCCCCTTTGTCGCCTTTACACGGGTGACAATTCGGACAATGACGCATTGGAAAATTCTGGGACAAATTTTTCCGACACCCCCAGGAGAATAATGTGGATAAGGGTTGGTATTTATGGACAAATGGGACTGGCGTGATGGTATTTTATTTGTTTCATTTAATTAGAATATTTGATTCCCTTAATTTGGTCATCTAGTTTGCTTTCTTTAATTAAGGCATTTTCCTTTTCCTTAGGATATTTAATTTTTTTTCTCTTTCTCTTAGGAGATTTAGTTTCATTTTCTCTTTTTCATTAGAAATTTAATTTTCTTTTATAGTTTCCTTTTTCTTTCTTTATTAGGATATTTAGTTCCCTTGTTATGTAATTTTCATTCTTGCTTTGATTAATAAAAGTCGACATTTGATTGCAACCCTAGCAGTTCCATCTTTCCTATATAACGATCTACATCAGCTTCCTATGATATGAGTTATTGCTTTCTTTCTCGGTGTAGGACTTCTAACGGCTACGGATATTAATGTGGTTAAAAGAGTTATGATTGCTAAATGTCACTCTACTTTATGCAGTTGTTCCTCGGAGAAATGTATGCCTTGTTAAACCTCAAATGTAGTTCCTCTTAATAGGAAATCCTCCACTTAAGTTGGCTGAAACTGTAAAAAGTGAGACATAAGATGCCAATTTTTGTATACTGTAAAAAGTGTTGTTCCTTGATCACATAATGTGCCTTTTAAGGGCAGTGAGAGTAGCTGGAGTATGTTGTTTCACTACGATCAACAAGTTTTTGTCTGATGTATAAGCTTATGGTTGGTGATATGAATCTCCTTGTGAAGACTCACGATTGTGGAATTAATATCTTTGATCTAGTAAAGGGATCTGCAAACTCACACTATCTTGCATGAAATTCAAGGTCTAGCCCTCGGGGTACACTCAATTTCAACTTGCTCTCTAACTAGCCTTCATGATCATATTACAAGATTTATTGATACTTAACTAGCCATCGGGGTTAAGCAACAATGGAAAGCAACAAGAGTATGAACTCAAAGGTTTATATTTCTAAATAATGATAGTGGTACCAATCTCAAAAATTCATCCTTTATTTATAGGGCTGGATTTCGTCCAAACCCTAGTCTTAATCAAGGCGGGATTCGATGGTTCCTATCAGAAACTAAATAGAATTATGACAGTTTTATGAAGCTAAAATCATATTTAACTAAAATACGTAAAATAAATAGTCTATGGCCAAAATTTGTCTAGATTACAACTTGGATGAATATTACCTTATCTAAACTTACCAAAACTAATTCTAATCAGAATAAAATTTAATATTTTTGAAACCCTAATGGATTGGTTCGAAAATCAGCTCTTCAAAGCCCACATGGCCGAGCTCTACGGTCTAAGATCCAAATGAAATAATTTTACACTATTTTATAGTGATCACACCACATCCAGTGGGAATAAAAAGTATAGTGTTCTTCATGATGTCTTCAGTTCGTCGACAATCTTGAATAATGAATCCAAGACATCGATTGTGACTCCTTCAATTCTTCATCATAAAGGTGATCAATCAAAGCATTTAAAGCAGCATCACTAAGCTTAGACATTGACCTGTCATAGATCCTGCCATGTCACTTGGAGGATCCCAAACAAAATCCTTGAATGTCTTATCAAGACGTGGAATGTCTTCATTTATGGTGGTAGTCATCTTGGCATCTCCATCAGTTAGGATAAATCATCTTTAATTTTCTTTTGTTTCTTTTTATCTCTATGTTGTTTGCAACATATATATATATATATATATATTACTTTTTTATTCTTTTCTTTGGGGTGATGATAGAGGTTTTATGGACTTATAATATTTTGAAAAAGTATACACAGAAAAGGCTCGTCTTGGTCTATCATTGAGGAGAAGGAGAGAATTGGAGTTCCTTGAATTTATGATACTCGTGATCAATGTTGTGATTTTGGTATATTTGACATCATACTCGATGAGTAAAACATTGCATAGTTCACAATTATTGTCTGAAAATGAGACAAGTAGAAGAAGAAGAAGAAAGAGAATGATAAACTTGAATAGATTAGTAAGAGATAGTGATGTTTTGTGTAGGAGTCATCTTCGTATGGATCGAAGTGCTTTCAACAAGCTTTGTGAGATGGTTAGAGATATTGGCGGCTTAAGGGGTACTAGGCATATGACTATAGCAGAGATTGTTGCAATTTTCTTGTATAGAATAGCACACCACCAAAAGAATAGAACTGTGGGGGCTTATTTTTATAGAAGTGGTGAGATGGTCAGTAGACAATTTCAATTGTGTTTGGAGGCAATTTTGAAGTTGCACATTGTATTGCTTAAGAAGTCATCGCCTATAATAGAAGATTGTGATGATGATAGGTGGAGGTATTTTAAGGTACTATAAATAATTGCCATCTTTTTAAAAAAAATTTATTATTGCGATATTAAATCATCTAAAATTGCGTGTACTTTCTAGAATTATTGAGGTGCACTGGATGGTACATTGATTAATGTAATTGTACCAGGATTGCTCTAAATATCAAACAAGAAAGGGTACAATTGTAACGACTGTTTTAGAAGTTTGCTCACCGGATATGGAATTCATTTACATTTTGGTGGTGGTGGTGGTGGTGATATTTAGGGAGCATATAGTATTCGATGTTGAATAATCAATGTTTCATTTATTAAAATTTTAACTACTTTATTAGATAATTTTGTTGGTGGATATCATACATTATTTAATATTTTGGATTTGCATCGATCTTATGTTTTTTGGAAAAAAAAATATTGAATTCGATATTTATATCCTCTGAGACGTTCATTCTTAAAACATTTATGCATGTGAATTTTTTAACATCATTATTATAATTATAAAAATATTTATGTATTTTTAATCACATACAAAATAATTTATACTTATATATGTTATTATATAAATAATGCTAAAAATTAATATTTGTTTCCCTAGTGTGAACCAAACAGTAACAAAGAAAATGAGAAAGAATTTAATTCCCTTTCCCTAACTTAACCAAACGGATTTAAAAAAAACCAGGATCATTCCTTTCTTTTCTATTCCTTTTCCTTTCCTGATTCATTTTTCTACTTGAACCAAACGGCCCCTTAATCCCTCCTTCACGTAAGAAAATATTGTATTTTAGTCATAAACACATAAACAAAATTGGTGATTATCCCTTAATGAAACCTTGCATTTCATAGCATTGAAGTTTAAGATGGTAGGTCCGTACTGGTGAGTTCAAATGACAAGTTGGACTGTCTAAATGCATTAAGAACATTCTTTTTTGTTCCCCCTTTTGAATTTATAGCAAGTAATTAAAGTTTTAGTAATTCGATTTGAGTCCATTTCTTGAAATACAGTCTTTCCAGATCTAGGTTTAAACGACAAATAAAAAGAAATGGAGATAAAGTTCTGCAAGAATCGGGTTATAAACTTTATAACTACTATACGTTTTATATATATTTTTTAATATTACAACTAACATATTTTACCTTTTATTATTCTAATTAAACCTCAACTTTACATAAGCGAAAAGAAAATCTTTCCTAAGACTTTACCTTTTGATTTCCCAAAGAAAATTAAAAAGGAAATGATTTTTGATCAAATTCACCAACATAATGGAGTCAGAGATTTCTTAAAATGAAATCCCTCTCGCTAGTCGTCTCTCAGCAGAGGCGGAGATGTTGTGGCGGAGACTGGGAGGCTCATGGCGGAGACTGAGACTCGAACTCGGACAGTCGAGACTTGGACTCATAAGCAGACTCAGAGTTGGAGGGTGGGCTTGCGGCAGAGGCACGAGTGGAGGGTGGGGGCGCTGCAAAAGGGTGTCGCGGCGGCCGGCGGTAACTTTCGATTTTTGGATTCCAATTGCAAGGTTTGATTTCCCTTCTGATTTTGGGATTTCAGGTGTTTGTAATTGGGCTGATTGGGCTTGGGCTGATTGGGCTTACCCAATTGGCCCAGCTTTCTCTCTTTTTGCCTTTGACAAAAATAAAACAATGTCATTTCAGTTATGTCAAAACGATGTTATATTGTTTAATGAGAAATAAAAAATCAAAAAATAGAGATCATCTTCCTCAGCCCTTCGTCAGAAGGAGGGCGCTGCAACCTCTTCAAGGGGGCGGAATCCATGGATTCCAATGGCACCTAAGTCTAAATTACGGGCCACCGGATCCTAGGGGTGATGCCAGCACCCCCTCGCCCACCCCTGGTTCTGCTCCTGGGTACGGATAAAATTCAAATTGGGTTAAATGTGTAACATGTCAGTTGGATATTTAAAAAATATGGATCGAGCGGGTTAGGTTTTCCAGTTGACCACAGGTTTACCCATATGGGTTGAAACCTGCAGGTTTTGTGTAGAGAGTGGGAGAATAAAAAGTTGAAAAAAGATGATAGCCGACCTTAGTTTTAGAGTTTTTGTATAGAGAGCGAGAGAATAAAAAGTTGGAAAAATATGGCAGCCGGCCTTTTAATTCTAGAGCTTTTTTCTAGAGAGTGAGATGAAATGTTGGAGAAAAAAAAGGTGGCTAACATTTTTATTTTTAGGGTTTTTTAAAAAGAAGACTCCCTTCTCTCTTACATACCCGATAAATTAATTCTTAGGCTAATATAAAATTGTCTAGTTTACTCTACTCCTACAAAAACTCCCTGAAATTTATCGATTGACATTGTAATTCTATGTCATATAATAAAAGATTTTTTTTCTTTCTTATAATCAAAGTTTTCTTCCATTTCTACATCATCACAATCCACCTCAACATATGCCTCTTTTGTCTTTCTTAACATTAGAAACATTAACGGTCTTTAGTCTGGTTTTTGGCCTCTTGGAACTCATAATCAAGTCATCTTTCATTTCTACATCATCCTCAGTAGATAACCCTTGGTTATTCTAAATTCTAGAAACATTTGCACCTATTATTTCAATGTGCCTTTGATACATTTGATTATTTTATTTTTACACATTGTACACCAACTATATGTTTATCGTATTGAAACTGACATCATTTGTGCGGTGTTTAGACACAACTAGAACAATATCACTTTATATCATGTGTGCAAGAGAAAAATATTTGTCCTACTACTTTCTTTTTCGTGATTAGGATTTTTTGCAGCACTTTCATTCGGCCACAATTAGAACGATACCATTTGTATGACACAACGAAAAAGATATCTTTTGTGTGAGGCTTGTGTGAAACAGCTAGAACGACATCGTTTATGCAACATTTGTGCGAAACAGCTATAATTTTATACATGCGGGCAAGAGAAGAAGATTTGTCATTGGTATCTTCTGCACCACTTTTGGTGAGCTGCAATTGAAGCAACGCCGTTTGTGATGACATCGATTTATGCTTTGGTTAAGAGAAAAGATTTGGCATACTACTTTTATCCGTTCGGGTCTTCTACGCCACTTTTGATATGCCACATTTAGAAAAACATCGTTTGTACGACATAACTAGAAGGGCATCGTTTTATGCTCTTTGGACAAGAGAAAACGATTTGTTAGGATCCTAACATAAAGTCTTACAATACACCAATCATGTTTAGACAAATTAGTTTTTAATTGGGTCGTTTGTATACCAGTTTTCACAAATATTTATGCACTCATCAATTAATGTTTAGTCATTTTAGATAAGTATTGAAAATACAAATCCAGTCAACTGTTCAATGAGTCAGGTTCAGGTTTTAAACGGGTTGGGCCATTATGGTTAGGAATGGGCAGCAGTTCAAGTACACCAATTGAAATATTCCAATGTAGTTCTTTCTAGCAGCAAGTGATCTACATATAATTCTAGTCTTTCCACTCCATGTTTAATGATCTCAATGTGTTGTAGTGCCTCTGTTGCACCATACTAATAGGAACTAATAGGTGTTTGGATTTAGGTCAAGAAAATGAGTGGATGAAATTAAATATAGAAAGTAAAAAATAGAATGAGTTAATGAAATTAAAGGAATCCTGCTAAAAATAAAAAATGTGTCATTAAAAAAACATCCCAACAAGATAAGTGTGCTACAAAATAGAGAAATAGAGGGAGTATAAAGACATAATGGCAAAGGATTTGGCCCTATAAGCTCATCATCATTATGATGATTTCTGATTGGTGGAAAAATACACATAAAAGAATTTAACCTTAATTAATATACCGATAAGCTTTATAATGTCCCCCCGGCACGAGTCAAATTTGCACATTTTTTTTCCAACTTTTATAAGACAAGTTTGATCATAAATTTTAATTAGTAAATAAGCATAAATATTATCATGTGAGATATTGTTAGATTCCATGCACCATGTATTTCATAAATATCAAATTTTAATGCATCATTAATATACGTAACTAAAGTTATCGATGGTCAAAAATGGCTTGAAAAGATTGACAAAAAAATATACATTCGAGACTAAAGTTATCGATGATCAAACATAACATTAAAAGTTGACCAAAATATATGGATATGAACCGGACTGAGGGTGCATAATGATTTTGACCAACATAATTTCGTCTTCTGATTTCCACACTGGCTATTTAAAAACACAAATTCCGAGAGCCAAAAGAGGCCTTTTTCTACAAGAATATCTTCCAACTCAAATTCATCCCAACATCCTCCCCCCACCTTCAACACAGACTAGAAAAACATGAATGAGGCAATAGCCAAACAAACCCAACACAACTTAATCGTGTTTACTAATCAGTAACCATCTCTTGGACATCCAAAAGATGTCTAAGAATCATGCTAATCATCAAGCTACAATCTATTCGCATACCTCCATCAAGAATCAATAACAATTAAGAAAGTACACTAACAAACATCAAGAATCAACCACATTCTTCAATCAATTGCCCTTTTACGTAGCCGTATTCATATCCTCAAGCTCCTGGAGCCACAAATCCACGAATTCACAGTCATTCCACGAGTTGAACCAAGGCCCTCCAAGAGTGTAATGGATAGCCCTAGGATGAGTCCCAGGATCCTCCTCAACGACCTTGTTGTGCTCGACAAGAAAGTTCCAAACAAAAGGAGTTTCCCCAATCTCATCATTCTCCAGCCATTGGAACCTGTGGAGAAATGCCCCAGACTCCGAATTCACAGCCTCGGGGGTCAAGATCTTGTTCTTGGGAAGCCCACAATTGTATAAAACCATGGAAGACCAGTTCTTCCTGGAATAAATTGTCTGAACAACCCCATCAATCTTTGTCGTCTCCTTCGGCGCGTAATCGTGCTGAACGCACATGATCGCGAACTTATCCTCGATCAAATCCGCCAGCTCCTTGAAATCCCCAATGTAGAGTGGGAGGTCATCGACGTACCTCTCAAAGTTAATACTTTTAAGCCCTAATGCTTCCTATCTACAATTAAGTAGATAATGGCAAGTCAAAGTCGTCCATGAGAAGAGGGATCTTTTCAAGTGTTTAAACATATATAGGAGAAAATATGCTAGACATATACAAATATACATATATATATATATATAAAAGCATGTAAACGAGGGAGGGTTTTGGTTGATTTGATCCTAAGTTATCAAATTGAAATACAACAACTAGCAAAGCAAGAGAACTATGTTAATCATCAATAAAACTAAAGATACGATGTACTCCCTCCGTCCCAGCTATTTCTGCAGAGAGAGAAACTGGAAATATTTTTAAGGATATATTATTTTATGCCTTTGAAGTGGGGTATCCTGAAATTGTTTACTTATTCCCTTTATTTTGAATCTGATTTAGCCCATTATTTGGGCCACTAATGATTTTCGCTGGGCCTTAATTTTCAGCGCCCAAACACAGTTTTTTGGAGGGAACTCCAAAAACTATCTTGATTTCACTAGCAGAATTTAAAAAATGAGGCACCAAATTTTCAGAGCCAAGAACATGATCAGTGATGAAAACTTAAATTTACAAACATCAAACCCCACTTCTACCCCACTATATATACATTTACATGGTCCAAAAGAATCCCACTAGCAAACAGAACACCTCTGAAATTCTTCATCCACATTCCCCTTTGCACTGACATTCAATTCCCTCTGTCATAATCCAACAAGAAAGCCTAGCAATAGAAAGAGTCTTTTTTTTCCTTACCCTCATGTCAAATGGCAGCATTCATTAAGCCTTACCAAGCCCTTGCGGGCTGATTGCTCTCCTGCTGTCGGATCTTCCCTTCATCATCGGGTATTTGAGAAATATGAGGGGGAGAAGAATATGACAAACCAGCAGAGGTAACATATTGTTGAGTTTCTGTTGGACAATGGTAGAAACGGGAAGATACTCCAGGGGAAGAGAATCGAGGCAGTGGCGAAGTTCAATTGCGGCCAAAGAACCATCAGTTACATCTGGTCAAAACTCAAGCTCCAACTTTCAATGGGTCAACTGCTGGACATGAGAAACAGGATGTCCGGCCATCCGGGCTACAACAAGAAGGAAATTGATCTCGAGGCCTTAAGAGCAATACCTGCAACCGAACGAAGAACACTTAGAGGGACAAGTGCATGGATGGGGATAGGGAAGAGCACAATACAGCGAGCTGTGGCAGCAAAGGTCATCAAAAGCCATACAAACAGTATTAAGCCTGCAGTAACATTTCAACACAAGGTACAAAGGTTGAAATTCTTCATATCTAAATTGCAACCCAACTTTCAATTCCAACACATGGATAATGTAATTCACATAGATGAGAAGTGGTTTTACATGACTAAGCTAACTGTCCATTATTATTTGGCACCGAGTGAGCCTGAGCCCTTAAGAACCACCCAACATAAGTCTCACATTCCAAAACTTATGTTTATGTGTGCTGTGAGTAGGCCAATTTACAGCCCTGATGGTGTGTTATTTTTTTTATGGGAAGTATGGTGTGTTCCCATTCATTGAGAGGGTTGAAGCACAAAGAACCAGCATTAATCGTCTGAGGGGAACTATGGAAACTAAGCCTGTGGAGAAGATCAATAGACTTGTGACATGTGCAAAGATTATAAATGAAATCATACCAACAATCAAAGCACGTTGGCCACAATTCATGAGCAAGCACATATATATTCAACAAGATAATTACAAGGCACACATAAAGAATTCAGATCCTCAATTCCAGGCAGTAGCTGACTCTGACAGGTTTCACATCAACTTGGTATGTCAACCAGCTAAATCACCTGATCTTAATGTACTAGACCTTGGTTTTTTTAACTCTATACAGTCTCTACAACATGAAACCCCAAGCACAACACTGGATGGGTTACTTACAGCAGTGTACAATGCATATGACAGAAGATCCAGCAACACTCAATAAAGTTTTCCTCATCCATCAAGATTCAATGATAGAAATCATAAGAGTCAAGGGATGCAGCAATTATAAGTTGCCTCACATGTCAAAGGATGCGCTGATAAGGAGAGGAGAATTGCCTAGGATGCTAAGCTGTGATGAGGGAATTCTTCGTGAAGGCCTGGAACACCTTATCAAAATTCAGGAAACTCAAGGAATAGGGGACATGATGCAAGCCATGGGATATCAACTGCAGCAGTAAGGAATTTTAGTATTCACATTGGGTTAGACTAGGGTGACATTTTGGAAACCTGAAAACTTGTTTCTTTTGGTGTGAAAAAACAAGTTTTTGTTGTAACCCAATTCAAACTAATGCAAGCTTTTATTATCATTTATGTATAGTATATTTTCAGGCCATAGAGAGAATGAGAATGCACAGGTATCATGCACTTCGTGAATGCACACTAGGGCTCTTCCACATTCAGTGTCAAAAGAACATTTAAGTAGGCAGCCAAACAAGAACATGCACAACCACAGTAAAACAACATCTAAGTCGAAAGTTAAACAAGAACACTATCTGACAAAGAACAATCACATAACAGGTGATCGGGTGCAGCCACACAGCACAAAACATCAAACAACAAGGATAAAATATGCAAACATGAACCAATATACTCCCTTTTTTGTTGTTGTTTACAAACATGTCCAAGGGGCTGTGAAAGGGAGATCTCCATTTTCCTGGAACAAAGATGAAGCACATTCAACTGACCCATAGCAGATCTCAGACAATTGTGGCTCTGCAAGACAAAAAAAAAGTGGATAAAGTCAGTAATTTAACATGGAAATCAAGAAAAATAGGCTATTTTATTAATCATAAACTGGTAATCATACAAGCACAAGTTTATTACATGAAGTTGAATCCCAGGACTTAACTTTTTATTTGTCCCTTTTCCCTATTCTGGCCAAGAAGCTCCCTCAGACCCGGTATCATTATCTCGGCCACACAAAAAGGTGCATCGATCTGATCCAAACTCAGAGATTTCATTTCTGGCATGTGGTTCGAGGAAGACCTGGACTGTCTCGTATACCAGGGAAGTGCTCGAATCGAAGGGATAGAAGAGAACTCTCCGTCGTCATTTCCAGAACCAACAGTAGTCTCACAGTGATCGCGTTTCACTCCAGAAGGGATAACACAGGGATCAGCAGTACATTTTTCTTGGGGCACACAGCCGCACAAAGTGCAAGGCTCCCTAGATCTAGAAATAGAGGCCACAAGGCTGGGTTTTTCTTTGTTGGTGATGGCGCCACCAACAGACCCACCGGGAGTTAGTTCTTCATGTCGACGGGTGGGCAGCGCCACCTCCAATTGGTTCCCTGGAATCAAAACAGAGGCCACGTACAGCTCGATAGTGATGGAGCTGCCTACAGACCCGCCAGATCTGCGACTTTAAACACCACACCGGCAGTTGGGCAGCGCCGCCTTGGTTCCTTCTTCTCCGGCATCAGGGCCTTTCAAGGCCAGGCCATCACCCACCGGAGAGAAGCTAACAGATCGAGATGGGAACCTGAATCTGAGACATAACATTCCGAACAAAACCCACCACATTTAAACCCACAACCAACGAAATCACCCATTTCCATAACCTGAAAAAATTGAAAAGGAGAGACAAGAGGAAGATCTGGAATGGGAAGACCAACTTGAGAGAAGCTGAGAAGCTGAGAGGGAAGAGAAATGGGTGGGAAGAAATTATTGAGTCAGAAACCCTGATGGAGTAAAGGGATAAGCATGCTCACATTTTTTAAAAACATTGAAGAATCTTGATGCTGAATACATTGGGAAGAAAAAATCACACGCGTGTTTAAAGGGAGGAGAGTAATGAAGGTGGTTGGGTAGTTGAAAAGATTTTAATTTGGTGGGAAGGGTTAGGTTAGTGTTGGATTTGGTTAAAAAGAGATTATGAAGGGTTATGGGATAATTTGGGCTAATATTGTTACGTTAAGAATTCAGAAGTTGGGCCCAAATTGAGTAAACAAATAATAAAAGCAACCCATTTATAGAGAGAAATAAAGTAGTGCAAAAATAGTTGGGACGTCCAAAAAGGGAAAGAGTGCAAAATAGCTGGGACAGAATAAGTAAATGATAATTAACAGAGCCTTGGGGGCAATCGATTTCCACTTCTGAACTTCATATAGCTCATTGATTCATTCACTCATTCAATTACATTTATTGTCTATGGGGAATGTTATCACTTCTCATTCAAAGATCAACATTCATTCCTCCTTAAGAGTAGTTTGCAAAGACAAACAACGACCATTTGCAAACCTCATTGATAATCACCCTAGACAAACAACATCATAGGGGTGTTTCATCAATGGCATTTCACCCAAAGGACCATAGGTTTTATAATAACAAGCCTTCTACCAAAGGCATAGTCATTTAACCAAACTAAGCATTCATTAGATTAAACTTAGAACAAACAACATTCAAGGTTCAACCTTTCTTTGCATCTATATGATAAATATGAGAGCAAACCACATTAACATACTCATCAAGCAAGAATCACCCCCACATTATACACAAGAAGTTCTAAACCCATGCTTTTGGATTCCCATATCAAATGAGTTAAGAAATTTGCAACTTTCCTAACACCCTAACATTTCAATCTTACAAACATTTCATATACTCAAACAACCCATGGTATAAATGAGGTAAAACACAGCATTAATTGCATAATAAATGCTCTCCAATAAATGTTCATAAATGAGCAAACATAGAATATTACTACATAAGCTTGGAAGCTTCAATCAATTTATCCCAAGAACTAGATTTAGCTACAATAGTTCATACTAATTAATGCTAAACAACCAAACATAATACAAGAGAATTCAAAGATGAAAATGGAAGAAAATAGGATTCTAAATAGTAATAAAATGCAGGTGAAGAAGATATGAATGAGAGGAAAGGGAGTGCTATTTATAGTACAAAAAGGATAAGGTGAAATTCTGGCCACCCGTTGGTCATGACTCGCAACGGCCCCGTCGCAACTCGCGATAGGTGCCAGAATTTTGCCTTGTTTCCTTTTCTTCTTCTTGTGGTATACATTCATCTTCATAGCAATTCCTCTCATTTTTCAAGTCTTCAATGTCTCCAAAAATGGTCTTCAATGGCCTCCGGTCTTCATGTCTTCGAAGCAAGTCTTCAAAAGTCTTCAAAAATGTGATCTTTAATGGCCTCTGGTCTTCATGCCTCCGTGTTCTTCCCTTGTCATGCAAAATCCACTTAGAAGAGGTAAAAGAGAGTAAAGTTGCTCTTATTCCTCCTAAGAGAATTTCAAGGCAAAACACAAGCTCTTGTTAATAAAAGAGCATAAAAGTGACCCAAAATAGTACTAAAATATGCATATAAAATGGACATATCAAACCTCCCCACACTTAAACCTTACTCATCCTCGAGTAATAAAAGATCCAAGCATACGAAGGAAATGACGTATCCACATCCTAACTACTATTCCCCCAAATCAATACCTCACAAAACTCTCAATATCACACATCCCAATGTTAAGGTCAAATGAGAAGTTTCCCACAACCCCTATTCCTAAGTCTACCCAAACCATATCAACCCATCAATTCATTGATATCCCTAAAACATCTCCAAATCCCAAATTGATAATCCCAAATCCAATGATACAAGGTGAAGCTAAAGACATGTATAAGGTTCAAAACACATGCTCCACTTTATATCAATATATCAACCTAAAAACGAAGCATATTAACGATCAAGAATTTCATAACTTACTTCGTCTTCTCCCGCTAAATTTTCCACTCCCAAAAGGTTCTCAAGATGTCAAGCTACCTGATCCATCCGTATGGTCACCACAATCTTATGACTCAAACGCCGACAAATGAGTGAACACTTAATGTTTTTCAATTTCTCTCATTTTGCCTAGGAGCCCTTTTGGGCTTTCATCCTAGCCACACATCATGTTTCTTTGGCTCACATCTCACCTTTTTCTGCACATTTAGCCTCTCATTTTTTCCTAGGTCGCCCTTTCAGGTTCGACCTATTCGATCCCCCAATGTTGCCTAAGTTGCCCTCTCGGGTTTTCAACTTAGCGGGATTCTTTTTATTTTTACTTTTTGTTTTTTTTTCAAATTTTTCAGCATTTTTCACATGTCTCCAATCTAAAAAGTAGCAAAGTTCTTTCCAAATATTAAGGCTAAGAAAAGTATCAAAGCCAACATTATCCAAGTACATCAAAAGAAAAACATCCCAACACAAAAGGGAAAAATATCCAAAACCAATCAAAAGAGTTATGAAAAAGTGCCTTCAATCCCAATCCTCTCAAAGTAGATACCCCCCCCCCCATACTTAGAGCACTACATTGCCCTCAATGTAGACAATAGGGAAAAAATGTACAAAGCGAAGTATGGAAAGGGTAAAGATATGGTGATCACAAAATCACTGATGTGATGAAGAAGGGTCACAGCCAAAATACCGTTGCTGATACTGTGCTAGCCACTCCATGCTCCTCTGCCTCCTTGCTCTCCGCCTCTCCGCTCCTAGATCGGGGACTGAGACACCGCCTGCCTGGGACTGCATCTCATGGATGCGAACTGACAAGTGGTCAATCTCCTCATCCATGTCAATCAAGTTCTGGGAGACAAATACATTATGCTCCAATATCATGTTGTCCTGGTGGCAGAATCTATCCTGCATAGTCTGCATCATCCGCTCGTAGAAGTCCGGTGGAGGCTGGGAATAATGAGGTGG
This sequence comes from Rubia yunnanensis, assembly GCA_037428765.1. NCBI lineage: Eukaryota > Viridiplantae > Streptophyta > Magnoliopsida > Gentianales > Rubiaceae > Rubia > Rubia yunnanensis. Next base: position 126,785,534 of record CM075062.1, read on the forward strand.
CACATCGTCCTCCAGCATCGGCTCTGTCTCTGGTGGAGGCTGCGTGGAGTGCTGCTGCTATCGCTCAAAGGGAGGTAGACCACTATCATCACGCTGGACAGGAGCTGGGCCAAGGTCGCGGAGCTCGCGCTGGAAATCATCTCTACATGAGGAGTCATATGAAATTGCCAAGTCTCCAAGAGGTGTGTCAAATTCCAGCTTCGTCTTGTTGGGGTGAGAAAGTGCCATTAATGTGACCTTCCTCGCACCATACAACCAATGGAAGAGCCCCGTGGTCCATGTGGCATTGAGCATCTCAAATCTAACTAACCTCTCAGTAGTGATAAGATAGGACGTGTGCCTCCCTAAGCACGGAAAGTCAACCGGAGGGACCAATCCCAAGTACTCTGCTAAAAGGCCTATCATGCCTCTGACCATAATCTTTCCCTTGGGCTTTCCTACCACCTCCACGATTCTCTTCATCCAGGATTCTTCCCACAGCCCATATCCTGGTCCCTCACTCGTTAAGTGCCACAGAAAGTGAATGTCATTGTCTGGCACATTTATCGGCTACGTGGAGCAAAGTACTGTGCCAGCCAACAGACGGTGCACATAACGGAATATAGGGTGGATAATGGCGCTACTCTTATCATGGGAATTCTTCTGCCTCATGTTGATGACATTCCAAAAGTGCATGTCATCCTCAATTGATCGCTCCTGGGCCTGTGGGTCCAGCCTGGCCCGTATCTTTGCGGTGTCAAATCCAAAGGCCTCTCGCATGGTTGATCACCTCTTATGCTGCTTATACGAGCCATGAACAAGAACTCCAGCATGTACCTCTGGTAAGAAGGCGCGCTCCTACTCATAAACCCTTCAATTCCCCCTTTGCGAGGAGGCATCAGACTTGCTGAGTGAGCCCGAGAGCATCTAACGTGGGCACATTGACAAAGCTTGTCTCCTTGAGTTGGCACCTCTCTAGGGCCTCCCACCTTTCTGCATAGGACCTGGTGATCCGGGTCAAACCCATGTACCTATCCAGAGGGGGAAGTACAAGGCTCGATTCCGGAGCCAATGGAGGAGGTGGAGGTGGAGCGGCAGTGCGCCCACCTCAGGGGGGGAGAGCCCTAGGTCTCTTCATGGGGGCTATATCTAACAATCATAGCAAACAAGTCAAATGCACAGGAATATGTGTATATGCAATATTGCAAATTCATACTCAACCTTAAACTAGTTCATCATCACAAGACGAATCAAAATCAAGTCAACTAGTTCAAGTCCTAATCACAATTGCGTATACAATCTATATTATGTCCAACAAGCCCATATTCTCAAATCCATGAAGTTCTCACATAGTTGAAATCAATATGCTATATCTCAAAACTATAGTTGTGTTCAACTAGCGTAGCCACCATTAGTACATTCACAATGTCAACCTTCACGTCCCATGGCTAAACTGCCCTAAGCAAAATAACATTGCAAAGCACAATAACATTTTATCCAAATAACAACTATGTTTAATCAAGGGCCAACATGCCTCCTATCTAGCATAAGTCACAATCTATTCTTAGCCATAGCAACACAAATGCACAAAATCCAAACTCAAACAAGCACAATACAATCCAAACTGTACCCACAAAATATGCACACAATACCCATCAAATTAAATTGCAAGCACAATTTATCCACCAAATTAAACCAAGATCCAACAATTCAATTTCCTAAGGCATCACACATAATCTACACAATATCCATAAAAAAATATAGTAGACATTCGTAATCATAATTGAAGCTCAATAAAGTGAAGAAATGTACCACCAAGATGTGTAGGAAAAAGAAAGGAGGAAGTCCGCAATCAATTCGAAATCAAATTGCTCAAAGTGACAAAACCCCCAAAATTATAGGGTTTGTGTTCTTCGAAGAATATTTTTGCGATTTGTGGATGGAGGTTGGGAAGAAAGGATAGGGTATGGAGTGCTATTTGTGAATGGTGGAGAGCGCCTCTTAGTGGCAGCGAGCGGCAGCGCTTGGTGGAAGGAAGGCTGAGGGCGGTGAGAAGGAGCGGGAGAAAACAAAGGGCAGCGGCGGATTGTGGATGTGTTTGTGGCAAAAAATAGGGTTTAGCCCATCATTTAAAGCAGATTCGCACGACTATCACGACTCACGATGTGTTCGTTGTGACTCGTGAAGGGTGGTCTCGAGGGGCATTGGGTCTGGCTAAGCTCAAGGATTGAAGATGACACCTTGAGGGCTCACAGCTTTGAGGTCTCGAAAGGCTAGGCTCGAAGATGAAAGATGACACCTCGAAGGCTCGTGGCTTCGAGTTCTCGAGAGGCTATGCTCGAGGATGAAAGATGACACCTCGAGGGCTCGCGGCCTCAAGGTTTTGAGAGGCTTGTGACCTTGAGGACCCAAGGTGGTGATGTCGCGAAGGGCTGGTCTTGGGAACTGGCCTCGAGAGGATGATAGACTACAGTTTCAGCTCGAGTCGAGGGCTTGCTACCTCGAGGTCTCAAGGGGATAATGTCTCGAAGGTGTGGTCTCAAGAGGGTGATGGACTTTATGGTTCGACTCGAGTCGAGGGCTTGCTGCCTCGAGGTCTCGAGGGGATGATGTCTCAAAGGGCTGGTCTCGAGAGGGTGATGGACTTTATGGTTCAGCTCGAGTCAAAGGTTTGCTGCCTCGAGGTCTCGAGGGGATGATGTCTAGAGAACTGGACTCGAGAATTGGCCTGAGGTCTCGAGAGCTGATGGACTTTTAAGGTTCTGCTTGAATCGAGTGCTTGTGGCCTTGAGGACCTGAGGTTCCGAGTGCTTCAACTCGAGTCCAGGGAGTGCAGCTTTGAGGACCCAAGGTCTCGAGGGTTTCTGCTCAAATCGAGTGCTTGTGGCCTTGAGAACCTGAGGTCTCAAGGGGCTGATGTATTGAGGGCTTCAATTCGACTCGAGGAATGATGGTTTCAAGGAATGATGGTCTTTCAGGTTTGGTTCGAGCCAAGGACTCACCGGCCTCGAGGTCTCGAGGGGATGATGTCTCGAGGGTTGGTCTCGAGGACTGGCCTCAAGAGTGTTATGGTCATTTAAGTTCTGCTCGAGTCGAGGGCTTGCTGCCTCGAGGTCTTGAGGGGATATGTCTCGAGGGCTCACGACGAGGTCCTCACAAGGCCATCGTGGCTCGCAAAAAGTGGAGGCCGAGACCTCCATTTTAACACAAGATTTCTGAGTACATCGTAACTCGCGACCACTTTGTCGCAAGTCACGACGAGGCCATCGTGACTCGCAAAACGTGAAGGCCGAGACCTCCATTTTAACACAATATTTCTGAGTACATCGCGACTTGTGACCACTCTATCATGAGGTCATGAGTCGCGATGAGGCCCTAGTGAGGCCATCGCGACTCGCGGAAAGTTTTGGCCGAGACCCCCATTTTTAACCAAAATCCCTGATATGGTCGCAATTCATGACGAGGCCCTCGTGAGGACATCGCAACTCATAACGATGCCCTTGCGAGGCCATCGCGACTCGGGACCACTTCTAACTTGGTACTTAGAAAATATTTTTGATTCCTTCTCTTGTCCAAGTATTTCCTTCTTAACTCCAAGCCTTTCTCCCTTCAAAAGTCCAATGCCTTGGCTTCAAAATTGCTACAAAATCATGGAAAAAACAACCCATGAAAATCATAACGCAAAACAATGAAACTTAATGATAAAATCCATAACCAAACAACATCAATGGAAAATCATGAATGGCGATCCAGATGATCAGAACCAAGTTTATTTAATGTCGTCGGCATGACTTACTCCCTTTTCTTGGGTTTTACTCACAAACCGGATCGAGGAGATCAACGTCCTCTCCTTTTCCTGGCACAAAATTCTCATGGTAAGGTTTCAAACAATGTCCATTAACCTTGAAAGTATTGGACTTAGCTCGATCAAGAATCTCCACCGCGCCATGTGGAAATACCTTAACCACCTCAAAAGGACCGATCCATCGGGACCTCAACTTACCTGGGAATAGGCGAAGGTGAGATTAGAATAGGAAGACTTTTTGACCAATGTTAAAGTCCTTCCTAATGATCATCTTGTCGTGCCACACCTTTGTTTTCTCTTTATAGATTTCGGCATTCTCATAGGACTCCCTCCGGATTTCATCCAGTTCATCCAATTGTAACTTCATATGCAAGCCGGCCTCATCTATATCAAGATTGAATTCTTTGACCGCCTAGTAGGCCTTATGTTGAATTTCCACCAGTAGATGACAGGGCTTACCAATCAGTGACCGGTATGATGACATACCGATTGGTGTCTTGTAAGCTGTCCTATACGCCCACAAGGCATCATTTAACCAAGAACTCCAATCCTTCCGGTTAGGGTTAACCATCTTTTGAAGGATGGACTTAATTTCTCGATTGGAAACTTCGGCTTGCCCGTTGGTTTGTGAGTGATAGGCGGTGGATGTCTTGTGAGTGATGCCATTCTTCTTCAAGAGTGCCGCTATGGTCCGATTGCAAAAATGGGTGTCACGGTCACTAATCAAGGCTCGGGGTACCCCAAACCTAGAAAAGATGTTATCTTTCAGGAATTCTGCAACCACTTTAGAATCGTCAGTCCTAGTGGGTTTTGTTTCAACCCACTTCGACACATAATCAACGGCAAGAAGAATGTATGTAAAGCCATAAGAACTAGGGAAAGGTCACATGAAGTCAATACCCCAAACATCAAAGATTTCACAATATAGCATAGCTTTTTAGGGCACCTCATTTCTAGATGAGATAATTCCTACTCTTTGATACTTGTCACAAGCCTTACAAAATATGTATGCATGATTATTCAAAGTAGGCCAATAAAAACCACTTTCCAAGACTCCTTTTAGCTCTAAAATGACCCCCGCGTGCATGAGAATGACAAAAAGTGAGAATTGAATGTACTTCATTATCGGGGATGCATCTCCTAACAACTTGGTCTACACAATGCTTCCACAAAAAGAGATCATCCTACACATAATATTTAGCATTGCTCTTTAGCTTATCTTTCTGTGCTTTAGAAAAGTGAGGAGGAAATTTACCAGAGACAAGAAAGTTCACAATGTCGGCATACCATGGTTGGATGTCCCTGATAGCAAACAATTGTTCATTGGGGAACTCCTCTCGTAATTGCTCCTTTATTAATAGATTTACCTCACTATCTTGGCAGGGTGCCAACAGGCTTAGGTGATCAGCCACGAGGTTCTCCGCGCCTTTCTTGTCTCGCACCTCTAACTCAAATTCACTCAGGAGCAGGATCCACCTAATCAATCTTGGCTTGGACTCTTTCTTCATCATTAAATGACGAAACGCTGCATGGTCAGTGTACACAATAAACTTTTGTACCAAACAAGTAAGATCAAAAATTTTCCAAAGAAAATACCACTGCTAGCAACTCATTTTCGTTGGTGGAATAGTTTCTTTGGGCTTCATTGAGAGACATGGATGCGTAGTAGATGGCGTGAGGTGCTCTCCCCACCTTTTGACCAAGCACTGCTCCAACGGCATAATCACTAGCATCGCACATAATCTCAAAAGGCAACGACCAATCCAGGGATTGTATAATAGGGGCCTTAACTAACCTTCCTTTAAATGTATCAAAGGCCCCTTTACAACCCTCATTCATCACAAATTCCACCTCTTTATAAAACAACTTGCATAAAGGGGATGCTATCTTTGAGAAGTCCTTGATGAATCGGCGATAGAATCCTGCATGGCCAAGAAAAGAGCGCACTTTGCGCACATTAGTAGGATAAGGAAAAGTTTGAATTGTGTCTATCTTTGCCTTGTCAACCTCAATACCCTTAAAGGAGACACCGTGGCCTAAAACAATACCTTGCTCTACCATAAAATGACACTTCTCAGAATTTAACACAAGATTAGTATCAATGCAATGTTTAAGAACTTGTGCAAAATTTGCTAAACAGTTGTCAAAAGAATTACCATGAATGGTGAAATCATCCATGAATACCTCGACAAAATTTTCAACAAATTCTGAGAAAATGCTTACCATACACCTTTGAAAAGTTGTGGGGGCATTACATAACTCGAAAGGCATGCGTCGGTAAGCAAACATACCAATGGGGCACGTGAAGGTGGTCTTTTCTTGGTCTTCCGGGGTGATAGCCACTTGAAAATACCCCGAGTACCCATCCAAAAAGAAATAGAAGGGGTGGCTTGCTAACCTCTCAAGCATTTGATCTATGAATGGCAACAGGAAGTGATCCTTCCGGGTTTCCGCATTTAGCCTCTGGTAGTCAATGCAAATGCGCCACCCATTTTGAACTCAGGTGGGAACCATTTCTCCCTTCTCATTTTCGACCACTGTCACCCCACTCTTCTTGGGTACCACTTGAGTTGGACTCACCCACTTGCTATCCGAGATTGGATAGATCAAGCCCGCTTGGAGTAACTTGAGGATTTCCACATTCACCACCTCCATCATCGGTGGGTTTAAACGGCGTTGGGGTTTCCGGATGGGTCTTGCATCTTCTTCCAAAAAGATTCTATGCATGTAAGTGGATGGACTTATGCCTTTGATGTCAGCAATAGTCCATCCAATTGCTTCCTTGTTCTCCTGCAACACCGCCACCAATTTTTCTTCTTGCTCCTTGGTGAGCTTGCTTCAAAAGATGACCGAAAGCATCTCCCCTTCCTCAAGAAATGTGTACCTGAGGTCACTTGGCAACGGTTTAAGCTCAATCACCAGAGCCTTCACAAGTAATGGAAGGAATTCTGGTTCTTCGGGTTCCTCTAAGACTAGAGGGTCGGGACTTTGCACCACTTCCTCAAGAATGCTTAACTCCTCAATGCTTTCCTTCAAGTTAGTACTCATGGAATACACAAGACATGCACTTTCAACATCATTTTCCAAAGCAACTAACAAGGGATCATCACCACTCAAATCAAAAACATCTTGCACCACATTGTCAACAAATCAATAGCATGGCAAGAATACTCTTCAAGAGGATACTTCATAGAGTCATTTATGCTAAACTCTACTTTAATCCCATCAAATTCCATGGTGAGGGTACCGTTATGTACATCAATGATGGTCCTAGAGGTCTTCAAAAATGGCCTCCCCAATAAGATTGGGGCAGCATGTTTATCATACTCCATGTCTAGGACATAAAAATTTGCGGGGAATATTAAGGAATCCACCCTAACCAACACATCCTCGATGATACCCTTAGGGTACACACTGGAACAATCGACTAGTTGGATCACCACCCCGGTTTTATGCAAAGTACTAAGATTGAGGCTTTCATACAAAGAATAAGGAATTACATTTATCAATGCACCTAAGTCAAGTATTGCTTTTTCAAAATGTGTATTTCCTATCATACCAGGGATCATGAACATGCTGGGATCGCTACATTTAGGGGGTAACTCCCTTTGGCACAAAGCGGACACATGTTCACTTCTCCTATTTTTAAGCTTGTTCTTCATTCTTTGTTTCCTATTTACTGAACATAATTCTTTCAAAAATTTCGCATAGCTAGGAATTTTTTCAAGTGCATTCAAAAGAGGGATATTTACCTCACACCTACGAAAGACTTCGTAGATGTCTTTGTTGGATTCCTTCCTCCTTTTGTCTTTTAGAGCTTCCAAGAATGGTGGCTCTGGCACGTATGGAGGAATTTCCACTACTCTTGCCTTCTTGTGAGGTGGGGATGAAGGTTTGGAAATGGAGGTTGATTTCTCAACGGAGATATCCTCTTCCTTCCCCTTTCCCTTCCTTGCTTGCTTTTTGGCCTCCTCCTCGTTCTCCTCTTTCCCTTCTTTCTCAAGAATTTCAAGCCTCCTAGGTTCATCCTCAACAACTTCACCAACCCCATAGTCAACCTCTTTACCACTTCTCAAAGTGATAGCACTTGCATTTTGTCGAGGGTTGATCTCCGGTTGAGAGAGTAGCTTACCCTTTTCCTGGGCTTCCACCTGATTCACCACTTGAGCTATTTGTCTCACTTGAGTTTCCAAATTCTTGATACTCGCCTTGGTTTCATCTTGGAATTTCTCACTTTTTCCGCGAACATGCCCAACCGGTGAATGGCTTGCATCACCTCATCCTTTGTTAGCTCCGAACTCTCCTCTTAGTCTTGGGGTTTGTCTTGGAGCCTTTGAAATTGTTGTTGAGGTGGCCTATATTGTTGTTAAGGAGGCCGATATGGTTGAGATTTTTGGCTTCCTTAAGGGTTTCCATACCGGAGGTTTGGGTTATCACGATTTCCCGAATTGTACGGCCGGTTTTGGTACCCTTGATAACCTTGGTAGCCTTGGTTACCTTGGTAGCCTTGCCCACCTTGATACCCTTGGTTGCCTTGGTAGCCTTGATTCCCTTGATAGCCCATGGCACTTACCTCTTCAACATAATCCTCTTGCAAAGTGGGGCAAGTGTCTGTAGGATGCGCCAAGTAAAAAATTTCACATGATTTAACATGTGGCGCATTCTCGGGCTTCGTCATCAATGATTTGACCATAGATGCAAGTGCCAAGACTTGATCCTCGAGCTTTCTACTATTTGAAGAATCACTTGCGGCTATTGGATTTCTCCTTCTCAAATCGGCCCTTGAGCTAAAGTTTCTCGATTCTTCCGCTAGCTCTTCATACAATTGCATAGCTTCGGAGGATGTTTTGTTTCCAAGGGTGCCACCACAAGAACTTCTTACCAACCTTTGATCTTCATCAAGAAGGCCATTGTAGAAGTAATAAACTGAATCCCCCTCCGAATAACCGTGATAAGGGCAACTCGCAAGAAGCTTCTTGAACCTCTCCCAATAGTCGAAGAGGGATTCCTCATGCCATTGGAGGATGTTTCTTATGTCCTTCTTCAAGGCGGCGGATCTAGAGGCCAGAAAGTATTTGGCTAGAAACTTTGTTTTCATATCAAGCCAACTCTTAATGCTCTTGGGCGGTAGGTAGTGGAGTCAATCTCTTGCACCATCCCTTAGTGTGAATGGGAATGCCTTCAACTTGTAGAAATCTTCATCCACTCCATGGGGGACAGTATCACCACACGAGAAGTATAACTCGGTGAGGTGTTTGTTGGCATTCTCCCCTTGCCTACCAAGGAAGATGGATAGCATGTTGATGAACCTGGTTTTTAGCTCAAAGTGCCTGTTTGGTCCAACCATGGGATACTTGATGCACATTGGTTGTTGATCGAGGTTGGGGGCCATGATGTCTCTTAACAAAGCTTTCCCCAAAGGAATCTCTCTTTGGTGGAGAGGAGAAGCTCGCTCTTGGAGAGGAGGATGCTCATCTTCATGCTCAATTTGATGCTCCATAGAGGAAGATGTATCCACAAAATGGTCACTAGGAGGGGTGTTATTCACACTTTCCAAAGAAAGCCTCCTAGCCAGTCTCAAATTCAACTCTAACTCGGGGTCGTAGTGTAGGGGTTCTTGTGAAGAGGATCGCGTACGAACCATACACCAAGAACTAAAACAATACGTCTCCAAGCCAAGTGAAAATGGCAAATAAACTAAAAAAATAAAAACAAAAGAAAACTAACACATATTTACAATTAGCATATAATCACACATAATTTGCCCAAACACTTAAAAATAAATGCCTCTTCCCTGGCAGCGGCGCCAAAATTTGGGAGGTCATTTTCGTACCTCTCAAAGTTAATACTTTTAAGCCCTATTGCTTCTTATCTACAATTAAGTAGATAATGGCAAGTTGGGGTCGTCCACGAGAAGAGGGATCTTTTCAAGTGTTTACACATATATAGGGGAAAACATGCTAGGCATATACATACATGGATATATATATAAAAGCATGTAAACAAGGGGGGGTTTTGGTTGATTTGATCCTAAGTTATCAAATTGAAATACAACAACTAGCAAAGCAAGAGAACTATGCTAATCATGCAATACAACTAAAGATACGATGTAAATGATAATTAATGGAACCTTGGGGGCAATCGATTTCCACTTCCGAACTTCATATAGCTCATTGATTCATTCACTCATACAATTACATTTATTGTCTATGGGGAATGTTATCACTTCTCATTCAAAGATCAACATACATTCCTCCTTAAGAGTAGTTTGCAAAGACAAACAACGACCATTTGCAAACCTCATTGATGATCACCCTAGACAAACAACATCATAGGGGTGTTTCATCAATGGCATTTCACCCAAAGGACCATAGGTTTTATAATAACAAGCCTTCTACCAAAGACATAGTCATTTAACCAAACAAAGCACTCATTAGATTAAACTTAGAACAAACAACATTCAAGGTTAAACCTTTCTTTGCATCTATATGATAAATATGGGAGTAAACCACATCAACATACTCATCTAGCAATAATTACCCCCACATTATACACAAGAAGTTCTAAATCCATGCTTTTGGATTTCCATATCAAATGAGTTAAGAAATTTGCAACTTTCCTAACACCCTAACATTTCAATCTTACAAATATTTCATATACTCAAACAACCCATAGTATAAATGAGGTAAAACACAAAATTAATGGCATAATAAATGCTCTCCAATAAATGTTCATAAATGAGAAAACATAGAATCTTACTACATAAGCTTGGAAGCTTCAATCAATTGCTCCCAAGAACTAGATTTAGCTACAAGAGTTCATACTAATTAATGCTAAACAACCAAACATAATACAAGAGAATTCAAAGATGAAAATGGAAGAAAATAGGGTTCTAAACAATAATAAAAACGCAGGTGAACAAGATGTGAATGAGAGGAAAGAGAGTGTTATTTATAGTACAAAAAGGATAAGGTGAAATTGTGGCCACCCCGGGCTCGTCGCGACGAGATCATCGCGACTTGCAACGGGTGCCAGAATTTTGCCTTGTTTCCTTTTCTTCTTCTTGTGGTATCCATTCATCTTCATAGCAATTCCTCTCATTTTTCAAGTCTTCAATGTCTCCAAAAATGGTCTTCAATGGCCTCCGGTCTTCATGTCTTTGAAGCAAGTCTTCGAAAATGTGATCTTTAATGGCCTCCGATCTTCATGCCTCTGTGTTCTTCCCTTGTCATGCAAAATACACTTAGAAGAGGTAAAAGAGCATAAAGTTATTCTTACCCCTCCTAAGATAATTTCAAGGTAAAACACAAGCTCTTGATAATAAAATAGCTTAAAAGTGACCCAAAATAGTACTAAATTGTGCACATAAAATGGACATATCATAGAGGAAATCACAAACCACGAACATGTCCCAACCTTCGTATTCGGCAAAATGCAGGGTCAAGAACCTCGAGAATGAAAACTCAGTGCTCTCCAATTTCCCTCTCTCCCTTCAATACATGCCATTTTTGCGCAGCTCGGATTGCTTGATCGAGATGATCTTAAGCGGGATCGGAGATCGCTTCTGCAGGGAGTGCTTGCAAACCTCGCACGCGACATCCTCCCACGGATAGTACCCGATGATGATCTTGAAGGACTTCTTGGAAATTTCATTGTCGTTGCAAAAGGAGCTCAATTCCGCTGCCATTGCCGAGATTGATGGTCCGAGATCCCATTCTTGCAAAACCCACAAGGAAAAATTAAGACTTTGGAGCAAACATCGTATGGAAACAGAGAAAATGATTGGAAATCGAAGGGATTGGTTACCGTTGGAGAAGGAATTCGTAGATCTAGGAACTGGAAAGGGACTTGAATGTGAAAAGAAAAATAATCAAGGGAGTCCAAGAGGAGAGAGTTGAAATATGAGGGAAAGAATTAATTAGGGAAAGGAAGAAGGGGAGCGTTTATTACAATTGTCAAAAGGTGTCGGTGGCTCCGTAAAGCTGGAGATTTGTTTGGCGCCAATGGAAATTGGAGGACGACTAATGTTATGGGTTTCACAATTATTGCCACCAAAACCAATGGCTATAAATAATTCAAGCATGTAAATTTATCATTCTGCTTTAATCCGACTAACCGTTGGATGAAATTACTTTATAATTGATGTAATTGATAAGGTGATATGACGTTTTTTAATATTTACTGCAACGATATTTATAACTTTGATTTTTTTTAAATATATCGTATTGTATAAGTAATTATAACTTGACTATAAAAGTTATTGAAATGAGATTTTTCATTATTAGTCTAACCGTTAGTCAATCTAAGCGGATACTTTCTCATGAGTTATAGTTTTATTTTAAGGAAAAAGATGTATTTTATTAAAGATTAAACTAAAATTTTGAGTGGTACTTCATGGAGATAAGGTGGGGATAGCACCGAGACGAGTTTTGGTGGAAATCTGTCCCGCATCCACTCCAATGGGGAGGATATGAAGGTAGTTTTGATGGGGGTGGGTGGGTATGGATATGAAAAGTAATATTGTCAGGGGTAATGGGTTGGACATGAATATTAGTTCACATCCACCTCATCCCCGCCCAGGGCCGAACCGAGTGTGGTGCTGGCGGGGCGACCGCACAGGGCCCAATATTTGTAGGGGTCCAAAAATATTATATTTACCTATTATATATATATTAAAAAATTCATTTGATGAATGGAGGCCCCATTATTTTTATTTGTAGAGGTTGTACAAAATTGGATTGGGCCTGTTTTATTTGCATGTAGGCCAATTGGTACATTTCTTCTTTTATTTTTCTTTTAAATTTTTCAGAAAATAATTTCCTTCTCTTAATTTCATTTGGGTCTTTTCTTGCCTCTTAGGCCTCTTAATCAAAATGTAGTGCTGATGGGCCACTTTTAAACTAATAATTCTTTCCTAATTTGGCTCATATCTAAACCAATCAAAATCAAATTTTAATTCTACATATCAATTTTCCTAATTTGGCTAGGTTTCGATCCCCAACATATCGTAGTCTGTATTTTGAATTGTTACCAATATTTTTTATAAGAGGCCCATAAAAAATTCGCACAGGGCCTCAAAATCCATTGGACCGACCCTATTCCCGCCCTGCCACATTAAACTTGTGATATACTCGCTAATTTATGTAATAAATGAGAAAAATATTTGTCATGGTCATCCTCATATAGAGCATATCAGGCACCAATCATTTGAAGATACATCATCATTAATTAGTTTTTGATTGGGCCATCTGTATAATGATTTCTTACGAAGGCTTATGTACCCATTGGTTAGTGTTAACTAGTTTAAGTGGTTAAATTTCAAATGGATCAATCAAATCTTAATTAATGTACACATGACACTATACTGTTGGTGCTTGATAAGTCTTACTATTTATCCATAATGCGCATATCTTACCTATAATAAATTTTAAAATAAAAATTGTTGGGATATATACCAATATAACCCTACTTACTTGAGTAAGTCTCAATATAACCATCAAATAATTTTTATTACGAAAGTAACCCTAACTACTTAGTGAAAGTGCTAATGTAACCCTTCAAAGTATATGCCTGCATTGACTTGCCATTTCCGATCATTGACCGATAAAAAATGACCAAAATGCCCTTTAGAATTCAAAATTTTGAAATACTATTATGCCCCCCAATTCTTCCACCTTCATCGTCGCTCTTCCATAACCACCGTCATTCTGGTGCCACCACCACTGCTCCGTCGTCGCTCTAAATTCTCCAGCATCCGTTACTCACAATCTGAAACGTTGTCGTTGCATCTTACCCCATCCACCGCTCCATTCATTCCGATGCCACTCCTTTACCGACGCCACCTATCAGTAACATGGCGTCATTCCTGCTCACAACCTCAAAAAAGCACCTTACCTTCTTCACCACTCCATTCGTTCCAACGCCACTCTGCCACTAGTGCCACCTCTATGCAATCTGGCACCACTCCTACTCACAACCTCCCTCGCAAAGGCTTCAGTATCCCTATTTAGGTTCCTGCCGCAGACACCCCATCAACGCCACCCACCACCCCAGCTCTACCGCCATCGAGATGCCACCCACCCCACCTTGAAACCCTAGCCCACCCGCTGCGACACCACCCAGCCCAGTCATCTCTATGAAACCCTAACCCACCCCGCCTCGATGCCACCCAGCCTCAACGCCACCACAAAACCCTAACCCACCCCACTCTATACCACACAGCCCCGATGCCACCCCGACCAACGCCACCACAAAACCCTAGCCCACCCTCGATGCTGCCGCGGAGCCTCTGATGATGGAATTTGATTTTGAATCGAGAGAAGAAGAAACAAAATAGAAGAAGAAGCAAAAATGTTGGTAATTAAGGTTCCCCGAATCGAACAAGAAGCAAATGAAGAAGGCGAAAGAAAAATAGGGGGTATAATAGTTATTTTAATTTATTTTTTATTTTTTGTATGGGTCAAAATGTCTTTTCACGTAATTCTGGCTAAAAGGTACCAGAATGATTACGTTTGCACTTACCTTTACTATTTAGGGTTATATTTGCACTTTCAATTATCAAAAGGTTATATTGGCACTTCTGTAAACTTTTCTCAAATTATTAGAATAAAGTAGATTTTATGTGCCTCTCCCCTCCGCCTAGTTATCACGTCCTTCTCTCCCCCCCCCTCTCTCTGAATCACCATGTTTCTCACCGGTAACGGCTACATCCTCCACTGCCAACGACTCTATCTCGCTATTAGCAATTTCACTCTCGCTGGCTACGGCTCATCCATCGCCGGCCACTATAGCTGACAACAACAGCTCCCTAAATAATCCAAAATCCATCCTCTCCGCCCTACAATCCAAATCCCCTCCCCTTAGCTCATCTCTACCTAATAACCCGGAGCTGAACCCTAAATCTGAACACCTAGGCGAACCAGCATGTCTATACTCTAATGAAGAAATCTCAAAACTCTCTGCCCACTATGCCAATGCCCTAGTTGGGAAATTCACTAAAGGAAGGCTTAAAATGGAGCAATTGGAGTCAACCTCCAGGACGGTAGGGTTCGCCGGGAAGTAAAAACTAGGATCTCTGGATTTCAAGCATGTCCTCATTAGGTTTGATCAAGTAAATGACTACCAGAGATGCTGGATTAAAGGAATATGGAGCTTCAATGGCATCCAAATGAAGGTTCTCAAATGGTCTCCCGATTTCTCCACGCACAAGGAATCTCCAATCTTTCCAATTTGGTGTACAATCAGGGAAGTCCCTCTTTACTATTATAATACTTCATCGATTGAGGCTATTGGTAATAGTATAGGTAATTTCATTAAGAAGGATTTAGCTACTGAAATGCTAACCAGACCCTCTGCAATTAAACTTTGTGTGGAAATTGACCTTCAGAAGCCACTAAACGATTTCATCAGATTAGGTTCAGTTACTAACAATAGAAAATACCCAATTGAATATGAAGACATTCCACTGTACTGTGACCATTGTGCTAAACTAGGCCATTCACTCAGCCAATGTAGAGTTACCTCCCAAAATTATACTCTGCCTCAGTGGCAAGCTACTGGGAATAAGTTTAACAAAGCTCCAATTAGGTTTACTGAAAACCAACCTCCAAATAATGCACCCAATAGAGATAAATTAGCTCACCAGTTAGCCACAACAAATCCTACCTCTAACCCCTCATCCTATATACCCCAGGCTCCAAAAACTGACCTTGGAAATAAAACCCCTCATCTACCCCAACCCCCCTCTCCAAATCAGTCCCCTGCCAACCAACCCTCTGAAAGGCTCCAATCATCTCTCACAAATCTGCTAAATGATACAGTCCTTACTATCCCAAACAGGTCCCATAAAATCTATGCAAAAGATGATATCCAGATTAGCTCCCATAAACTTACTTTTCATCAGGTTTCACCTATTAACCCCCCATTTTCACAACAAAGAAAGATGGAAAATAGATTTTCTGTATTGCAGGACATGGATCACCTCTCTCACACTGATGACTGTGTTGATCAGGATCTCCAAGACACAGTGGAAGAAGGAAAAGCTCACTCAGTTAGTCCCCACTCTCACTATGATTTATTGACTGAACAAATAAAATCATCAGGTAACAATGGTTGCCAAGGTAAGTCTAAACACAAAAAAACAACTACCTTAGTCAACTGAACAGGATGGTGTTAAGATCTGCCACTAAAAGCCATAAATCATATGAACAATGACACACACCATTAAATTTAATTTTTTGATCTGGAATTTAATGGGAATGGAATCTTCAATGCTTAGATTAAAACATCTGGTCATTCAGAAGAAAATTCAACTTTTATGTATTATTGAACCCATGCTTGATAATACTCAATGCCAATCCTACATGGAAAAGCTTAACTACTCACATAATCTTCCTCTTCATAATGGCAAAATCTAGTTAATGTGGAATGATTCTATATTTGTTGCTCTTATCTGCCATCATGAACAGTTTCTAAATGTTAAAATCAATCACACAAGTTCTAACAATGACATGGAAGAGGATTTTGTTTATGCCCTTAGAACTAGGGAGGGTAGAAAAGCCATATGGCATGATCTTAGCCTCCTTCCAACTAATGATACTGTGTATGTAGGAGATTTTAACACAATCACCACACTTTCAGAATATAAAGGTCCTAGCTATCCTAATCTTGGTAGTATTAGGGACTTTCATAACTAGATTAACTCTAAAGGATTACAGGAAATTAATACAGTAGGGAACATATTCACTTGGACTAATTCTAGACTTAGAAACTCCACCTCAAAGAGATTAGATAGAGGATTATGTACTATACAGTGGAGCACCAAATTCCCAACATCCTCTATCCAAATCTTTAATAGGCAATCCTCTAATCAATCCCCTCTTTTCCTACAGGTATCATCCCAGGTCCCCTCTCATCCCTAACCTTTTAGGTTCATCAACACATGGTTCAATAGACCAGAGTTTATAAACCTGATTAGAGACAACTGGTCCATCCCTATTCCTCAGTCAGGAATGCTAGGTTTATACCTTAAACTGATTAGACTCAAGAAAATAATTAAGACATGGAACAAGGAATGTTTTGGTAATATAGACTCTAATGTTATCACTGCTGAGGACAATCTGAGAATGCAGGAAACTGCCTATGACCTATGTCACTCAGATTCTGACCTTATCAAACTTAATGAGAAAAGGGCTTTATTAATTAGATCTTTAAAGGAAAAAGAAAAATATTGGAAACAAAAATCAAGAATGAACTGGATTAAGTGTGGTGATAACAATACCCAGTTTTTCCATAAAACTGTTCAGGAAAAAAACTGTAGGTTGCACATCTCGAAAATTAAAAACTGTCAGGGACATTGGCTAGATAATTACTCAGATATCCAAAAAGAAGCCATTGGTTATTTCTCTGAACTCCTATCCGAGCCCAACCAGCCTGTAAATACCACCTATTACCCTCACTTTCTTAGCCAAATACCTACCATTATCACTGAACAAGATAATTTCAGTCTATCTAAACCAGTAACAGAAGATGAACTTAAATTGGTAGTTAGGAGTCTGAACAAAAACAGTAGTCCAGCGCCTGATGGTTTTTCATGTAAATTCTATACCAAATGCTTGGATTTCATTAAAGAAGACCCAATAGCTGTTGTAAATGATTTCCTCTCTGGCTCAAACATGCCAAGAGGCATCACCAGTACTTGGATAACTCTAATCCCTAAAAATTCTACCCCATCCTCCTTTGATGACTTTAGACCTATTAGCCTTTCAAATGTTGCCAATAAAATATGTTCCAAGGTCCTAATGGAGAGGCTGAAACCCTACATGGAGAAACTGATTTCACCTAATCAATCTGCCTTATGAAAAACAGAGACATCTCTGATAATATACTATATCTTCAGGAAATTACAAGGTTTTTAGACAAAAAAAATAGAGTTCCTAACTGTATACTTAAACTTGATCTTAGGAAAGCTTTTGATAGGGTAAACTGGAACTTTTTAAAAAGCATACTCTGTAGATTTGGTTTTTCAGGTTCATTTTTGAATGCAATGATGAACAACCTCTCTCAGGCATATTTCTCTGTTCTCATAAATGGTAACCCGGTAGGTTTTTTTAAAGCCACCAGAGGCATCAAACAAGGTGATCCACTATCTCCCTTTCTCTTTAACATTTTCTCTGAAGCTTTCTCTAGGAGTCTCTCATTTATCTTTCTGAACAACAGCATTCAATATTTTCATTTACCATCTGCCATCACACCAGCCACACATTTAAGTTATGCAGTTCACACCATAATTTTTAAGCAGGCCTCAAAATCGAATCTAATTAAGATTAAAGCCTTTTTAGAAATTTTTGAATCCACCTCAGGCCAGAAAATCAATTATGTGAAATCAGATTTTTACATTAGCAAAAGAGCCACAACTGCAAAGATAAATCAGATTACGACAATCCTAGGGATGAAAAAAGGGTCTTTTCCTTTTAAATACCTAGGTTGTCCAATTTTTAAAGGCAGAACACTTAACAATTATTTCCAACCTCTGCTTGAACTCATAGATAAGAAGCTGATAAATTGGAAAAACAAATGGTTAAGTTCAGGGGGTAAAATGGTTCTCATTCAATCATGCATATATTCCCTTCCACAACATATATGGACTGTCCTTAAACCCCCTAAGTCTATAGTTAAGTCACTGGAAATGAGAATGTCCAAATTTTTTTGGGGTGAAACTGAAGGAAAAAATAATAAGGTTTGGAAGAAATGGTCTGATATATTTGTTCATAAATCTCAGTATGGATTAGGGTTCAGATCAGTGCAGGCAATAATTGACTCATGCTCACTTAAACTTTGGTGGAAAAGCTAACTGGGCAAAACCATGTGGTCTAAGCTGTTATGGTCATTGCCCCAATCACATAGAAAATCCCAAACTTGGAAGAGAATTTGCAACATTAATATATTTGCTGATAGCAACTCTTTTATTATTCATGGCCAAGGCAACTGTAATTTCTGGTCTGCAAACTAGTGTCCTAATGGTCCACTGCTTAACTGTGTTCCTCCCTCCATCATCTCTACACTCTCCCCTTGCTCAGTGGCTGATTTCATCAATAACAAAGGCCCTATCTTGTCACGGATTTCACCTTTTTTAGAGCATGATACTCTGACTTTTTTGTAGGAGGCAGAAATTATCCAACAAAAAGAAGATAAACTTGTTTGGAAACTAGAGGAGACTGGAAGGTTTACTTTCAAATCAGCATACAAGGCTCTCACACACTCAACAGGTACTTTCCCAGTTACAAAATTTATATGGAACCCCAGGCTACAAAAAAAAATTTATATCTTTACCTGGAAATTGCTAAACTCCTTTTTTCCTTTTGATGATGTTCAAACCAAATGTGGTTTTAGCTTTGCTTCTAAATGCCCAGCTTGTAACCATACTGATTCTCTGGAACATTTTTTTATCAACTGTCATCTGGCTCGATCTATCTGGAATGATACTGCTGCATGCATGAGTTTTAACCTACTTAATCTTGACAATATAACGGACACATTCTTTACTTATTGGAAATGTAATGATCTTCCAAGAATGCAAAGAGTGATATGTAGAATGTTGCCCTCACTGATTTGTTGGTCCTTATGGAAAGCCAGAAATGCCTTCTATTTGGATAACAAACAAATTTCTACTGTTCATATATGCAAAGAGGTTAGAGACCTAATCTTCCAATCTCTTTCAACTTCCTTTGCCCCTCAAACATTCCCCCAAATATAAGCCTTCCTTTTTCTTCACTGATCCCTCCCCCCAGACCACCACCAATACCTTCCATAACCATTGTATATTGGGAAAGGCCTGGACCTAACCTCATCAAAATTAATGTAGATGCTTCCTGGTCTTCTAACATTGCATCAATTGGCCTTATTGCCAGAGATAATAATGGAACTCCTCACCTAATCAGGTCTGCAATCACCTCTGCCAAATCACCTCTTGAAGCTGAAATAAAGGATGTCTTATTTGCTTGTCTGGTTTTCACTTCTCTGGATTCTAACTTCATCATTGAATCTGACTCACTGCTTGCAGTGAATATGATTACTGATCCAAGTTGTGCAAAATGGTCACTATATGCATTAGTCTTCTAAGCTCACTCTCTTTCAAGCAATGCCACCCTTAAACACACTTTCAGAGAATGTAACTCAGTGGCTGATGCTATTGCTAAACACCAATCTTCACACCCTATGGAGTTCTTTTTTAACCTCTCTAACATCCCTGAAACCATTAGAGGCCTCATCAATTTGGATAGAGTTCATACACCCTACATTAGGACCCATAGACATGCCACCAGGGATGATTGATACTGCTAATTTTTTCTACTGTCTGCCTCAGGTACTGATGCTATCTACTCTACACCAACACCCGGTTTTCTCCACTATACTACCTTGCTGATCTTTGCACCAAGAATCAAGACTCCACGCCAGTTTCTGCAGCTCTCTGAGCAATACTCTACTGCTATTCCAGTGCCAGAAATCCTTTGCAGCCTTTTCAAGAGTAATGGTGACTGATCTACACTGCTTCTTGGACTGTTTTTGTAATGACGGAATGGTAGTTGCCTGGCCAAAGTAATGAATTAACACATGGGGTGGAGATTCTTTACTTTGGAATCACAACTACGATTCCCAAAAATGAGCTCGAAACTTCTGCTACATACATCCGTAGTCATTAGATACTAACTATTCTTTTGGAGGCAACGATGTTGCCTCAGTAGAAAATCTGTAAGAATTCGATTTTCTCTCATAGGTCTGGGGAGCCTTATATATAATCCCCCACCCTTTGGTGTTTTCATTAAAAAAAAGAAGTAGATTTTATGTGTTTTTGAAGATATAAGTGAAGTAGGTACACTGGGTTTGAATTGGGTAGAGATACCCAAATGGATGATGGGACGGAGGTGAATTTTAATATTGTACCCGTCATGGATGATGAGATGGGAAAGGAAATGAAATTTTACTTGGGAATAAGTATAAATTATTAGTGAATGGATGGTCTTGGTTTTTCTCACCAAACTATAGAACTAGATTTAAAAAGGCATCAATTCTAAACTGGTGATATTTTAATTTAAAAAATCAGATAGGCTATTTGATATATTCAACAAAACAACTCCCTTCTTTTATCATCCTTAATAGTAAATGGTGCAACACATTCCTATAAAGGCTTGAAGGGCTAAAGATGAAGGCTCTGATGCTTTTGAAATCAGCTTGATCTCTCTTTACAAGGAAGTGTCTGACGAACATTACATTTCACAAGCACTCAAACATATCATCCCTTCATTCTCTTCTTGATCCAATCCTTCTCACTGAATGAAATTATCGGTGAATTCTATTAAATGGCATCAAGCGCGCAAATGAACGAAAAGGATCCTGTTGTAGCCCCTTGATATCCTGATCTTGTCATCTGTATATCTGAAAACATCCAAAAGAAAAGTAATGAGACATTAGAGATCAAGATAGGCTAAAAAAATCGAGTTTCTTACAGTATTTCAAGGGTGATCTTGGTTTGCATCTCTGCTGGAAGTCCATAAGGGCCGAGTATGATTGCTCCATCATCCATCGTCACATCATACGTGTTCTTGCCAGATTTTCTACAGATGATGTAACAGTATATGAAACCGAATTTGAGCATTTTTTAAAGTATTGTTATCTTTTGTAATGCAAAACTTACACAAAGGTGCCAGTCATTGAGAATTTGAAGCCAAGGAAGATGTCAACCAAGAACTTTAACCCTCCATTTGGTCTGACAATCTGTGGATGAAAGATCGATAATATTTGCAAAAATGCTGAGAACCAAAAAAAGGGCAGACATGGCAAAATAAATCAGATTCTGAGTTTCTGCACTGAACCTGCTTGCCCATGAGACCATTTGCAGCATTCTCCATCCAACTGTCAGTTTCAACCTTCAACAAAGGAAATAAAGAATCTCAGGATGACTACTTCATCAAGACGTAAAATAGGACTTGTTTTCCAAGTCAAGCGATCAAATGAAAATTAAAATGTAGTACAGTTCAATATCAGACTCGAAGTATAAAAGATATGACAATGCAGTACCAGATTCTAATATTAACAGCAGTGGAGTTAGCTGTGAACTGAAAGGGATAAGTTAAGATATTGCCGGTGTGCAGTTGTGCCAAAACCATTATATGACTCGTAAACAGGATCAGATCTAACATGTTTATAGACTAAATACAGGATTGAAACATCCAAGCAGCACGGCTTTTATGGCAATATAATGAAGAATAATTAGGCAGAAACTACCTGAGAGCTCCATATCATCAACCATTCTCCTTCAATGAGGTCCAGATCAGCTGAAGCAACATTTTGATTCAGTGAGATGAATTCATGGATTGCCTGTGATGGTTGAATTAGGATAAAAAATGCCATGAATTTTCAGGTTTTATGCTGACTTCAGAACTCAAAGGAGGAGGAGGAAAAATAAGCAGAAATCATACCTCTTTCACTCCAACTCCAGTGGATATGACCGACAACAATTTTTGCCTTGCATCAGTTTCCTTTTGTAGCACAAATGTGGTTCCCTGCACTATAACATCATAGCTGGTTGTCCTTAGCGCTTATGAGATTATATTCCTGACGAAAGTTAGTACTAACGGATCAGACAGAGCGAAAAAATGTTTACCTTGTTTCCTTTGGAGATGCGAAGGTTTCCTGATTGAGACAAGTATGTAGTATCTAACCAGCCCTTAGCTTCATCTCCTAGAAGCCGAAATGGAACTGGATATGGAACTTTAAAAGGCAGGAACTTGAAAGAAAATGCAGCTCTATCAAACTGGAAAAGGATTCTCTTTCCATCCTGAATGGTTGCTTTCGCCTGAAAATACAAAAAAAAACGACTGAAATGCAGGTGTCCAACCAGCCTTAATTTAACCTCCTAAAAGTCTACACCAGAAGGCAAGCTAGTTCGATATGTAGTAACCTTTGCACATCTAGCCTTGGTGTGAAAGAATGAATGAAGATAAAACATACCTCTACTTTGAGTTCACCCACCACATCTGAGAACTTGACAATGTTGGACACACGTGGGTCATTTGTTTGAAGGTATACCTCTTGAAACACAGCAAATGAGTCAACCCCAACAAATGTTCTCTGCCAAAGAATGTGACTATCCGTTATTATGACAATATCACATAACATAAACAAAAACAAAAATTCACGTGCACATATATTTGTTAATAGCAGCAGGTTCAAGACCTAAACTGGGTAAACCTTATTTGGTGAAAGCCTAAAGCATTTCAACTTGTCCTTTCCCTTCACTTGGATTCATTCTAGAGCTTGTTATCCACATACTTCAGGCAAATAATACAGAGGAAGCAGAGAATTTATTACATTTTTAACATCTGCTTCGTTTTCTCTTAACAAAAGAAGGATAATAATGCAATGAATATCATTCTTACGAGAAATCCAACCATGGGCAGACCACAAAAGCTCAACAGTTAATCTAGGAACTACATAGGTAGTTCAAATGTAGCAACACCACAGTTAATCATTAAACACGATTCATATGTAATACCTGAATAGGTGATGCTGTGCCTGGCCTTGTTGTGAACATCAACTGCCATCGACCTTCGATGAATCTCGAGCTTGTCTGAAAACCGGTAAAACACAGCTTCTCTTACACACTATGAACAGATTCAAGCACATATAAACTTGAACATTTAAATGAACTTTAACAGAGAATTTTGAGGCTGAAGATTAGCTTCATATAAATTTTGAGGCTTACTGGATCAGGCAGTCCTTCTGAACCTTCCAGCACTTGAACTGCGCGTTCAACATCCTGCACATTTTCTCACCAAATTTCATATTTATGACAAAAACAAACATAGTACAATAAAGTGAATGCACCTAACAAATACTGCTACCTCTTCAGAGAAACGTTTCTGCAGTCTCCAACATATATGTTTGATTAAACATGTTATGAAAAATTATGATGGCGCATAATATTTACAAACCACGCGTAATGGCGAATCTTACAATATCAGATACGATATTATAGATACTTATAAAATCATTCATACACATAATCAAATTTAGTACATACCTATTCAAATATATAAACATAGTTTGACTGAAGAATAGCTCGTGTAGCATTATTGGGACAGAGGAAGAACATTTATTTGATGGTAAAGTTATTTTAGTTAACATGTATATGAATGAAAAGTTGATATTTAGAACGTAGGCGATAAGAAGAAATTCCTGAAGCTGGTTGGGAGAAGCGGCGCGGCCGCGGCCCTGGAGGCCGATGAGAGCGTCGATGAGAGAGGTTTCTTCCCGAGTGAAACCAGCTTGCTGCCCGCTGATGGCGCCGGCGCCGACAACCTTGAGCCGTGTTCTTCTTGCGGGACAATGCCTTCGAGTGAGAGCGGTTTGGTTCAGAAATGCGGGAAAACCGAGTTCAATGGCGGACGCCATTTCCACTGATTTCGGCTAGTGGCTGGTGTCTCATGTCTGTGTGGAGAGATGCCAATTTTCTTTTATAGGATTGAGCCATTAATGTGAGGTGTAGTTTGAAGGACACTTAAAACTACTCCCTCTTTCCTATTACTCTTTCCTATTAGTGATCATCTTTAACGTCGATATTTCTAATAAAATTTAGTTTTACCTAATTATTTTAATTGGGCTTATCGCGTCCAACATAGCCGATTAACCAAGTTCGTAATGTATTAAAAACTAAAGGATAAGTGTTAATATAACTCTATCTACTTGAGTAAGTGTCAATATAACCCTATGATAATTTTTAGTGCAAATATAACCCTAACTAGTTAATGAAAGTACCAATAAAACCCTCAGACCCCATTTTTGGCATTGACCTCAATTTTTCAGCGTTGACTCTATGTAAATTGACCCAAATACCCTTTGGGCTAACTCTGAAATTGGGTGGACAATTTTACCCTCATAGTTAGCCGGAACGCCATAGTTTGTTGAAATTATGTAAGGTTATATCAGCACATTATGCAATCTTATTGGGTTATATCAGCACATTCCTAATGTTTTTAGAGTTATATAAGCACATTTATAATGTTTGTTGGGTTATATCGGCACATCCTTAAAACTTATAGGGTTATATTGTTACTTTCACTAACTATATAGGGTTCTATTGGCACTTTCGAATATTGAAAGGTTATATTGGCACTTATGTCAACTGGATAGGGTTATAAAAACACTTTTTTAAAAACTAAAAGACGCACGAATTGGTTACGCAGTTTGGTAAATGTCACCTACATCTGTGGGGTCTGCTAAGTTCATAATGAATCCACAGTACAAAGTACATCATGCAAGATATTTATCTTTTCTAATTAAACACGTGATTTCTACTAGCGTTCCTAGTTGTCGATCCACCTTGATCAAAATCCCTCTGACCTCGAAACTCATCGATGTTGGATCTCCTCCTTCCAAGGAATTAAGGCTTACATTCTGAATCTTAAGATCCAAAGAGTTTGATCATGTTGGAACACAATAGTATAGCTATGCGCTAATTCTGGATGTTGAAAACCTGAGCCAGATTTTCTCAATATAAAACCGTAAGTAGCTTAGCCAGAATGCCCACCGTATATAGCTCGGCCGCATGTTTTCAATTACTTGTGCGACAGGAATTCTATCTCTACAAAATATTCTAATAACAATCAAATTCCTTAGAGATAGAATTACCAAATCTAATCCATTTGAGATAGGAATTAGAATATATCACCCTCATCTATCACACCATAGCCGAGACTTCCAAATCAACTCCAATTTCAAAGCTTTATTCCAATCCTACAAATCTAGGAATTCTTTAAATCAAATCAAAACCGGCTTGGAAGAGATATACTTCTTCTCGGATCACGAAATCCTCCTTTGATGTTACAACACAATAATACCATATTTGCATTATTACCACAAATTGCCAATTAACCAAATCTGAACTTTACAATCTCCATCCTTGGCATTTGTGGACCCATCAATCTTTTGGACTTTCAATAACAATTATGCAAATAAGGATATCAAATTAGCACCAGTATGGATGTTGGAACATCAGCTCAAAATAAGATCTAGCTCCCCCTAAATACCACAGCTTCAACACAACATCCATGTTGGACATCAAATTCACAACCAGTACCTAACTACCCAGAAAAACCATGTTGGAAAACAGAACCGACATAAGCACATAATTACTAGATATCCGAGACAAGCAATCCATCAAACACCAAAAATATCCATCATGCTCATAGCTTACAGTTGGGCACAAAATAACAAAATATTACAGAATCAGAAATCTAGAATTCCATAAATAAAATCCAAACAATCCAAAAGTGCTCCCCCTTGGGGCAATAAAAACATGCCAAAAAATAAAAGATGCAGTCTAAATCACGATAACAAATCAGCATGCCTTATCCAGCTGGGCCAATTCTGCTTCTAATGTTACAATCTGAACCTTGAATGCAGCAATCTTGGCCTCAACCACCATTTTCTTGGCAACTTTAGCTTTCTGTGCAACATTTGATGAAGTCCCAGCTTCAGATGGCTTCCAGGGAAGGTTCTTAACCGTTTTTAGCTGAAAGGTTTCCTTGTTTGGCTTGAGAGGCATAGCAAGAACCACTACATCACTCTCCTCTGCTTTCATCTTTCTCCTTTCAACACACCAGAAATAATGAAAGGATATGGCAGGGAGTTCTTAACCTGAGAGGAACTGACATGCTCAACTATGCTTTCTTGGATAAGAAGACCAAGATTCATAGGATTCTTAGTGCCAATGCAATACAATAATTTATCCATATATCGGGTGAGTGCAGTCTTGTTAGAGGATGGGATCCAACAGTTTATAGCTAACTGGAATAGGAAGAAATTCCTAGTACTCAGGCCGGAAGCAGCAGCACTTCCCTGAGCTGGCCATTCAGTTTGATATCCACATGTGATCTCTGTAAGGATCTGATCATATGTCACTGCAAAGTGTCCCACATATACTGTTGTAAACTCAGGTGTAGGCAGTCCCAACAGTCTGCTAATATTTTCTTGAGAAAATATGACCATCTTTCCTCTTGCATAGGCCATGTTGTACCAAACTGAATCAGAATCCAAGTTGCCTTCCATCAGGTTTGAGTAAAACTCCCGCACTATATCCTAATTATGTCCCTTGTATACAGGGGCATCGGTTGTAAATCCCAAATACTCCAGGTAGTCAGTAAACCAACAATCCTTGTAAGCAATCACATCAGCAGGTCTTTCTGGCATAATTTTCTTTTGCCAGATTTCTTTACAGACCTCTACACATCCTTCATCAAATAACTCAAAGTTCAAGGCCTCCTTAGCTGATGGAGCAAGTCTTGAGCTCTGGCCAACTCTGACTTTCTTCTTTTTCAATTATAACTATGGGTTTTTGTTACAGATGCATTCCTCTTGGATCTTTTGGGAGGAGTTTGAATACACTCATCCAGGACTTCATCACTGGAGTATACCAGGTTCTGCACATCCTCCTCCTATGTTGGAACATCAGTTCCACCTTGAACCTCCTCATTTTTGTTCGTGTGTTGGTACATTAACAAATTATACTTCTTCCATCTCTGGTTGACCTGATGTTTGAACATCATCAAGGCCATGTCATTCATCTTCAACTACTTCCTCCTCAACCTTCTGCTAATCTGATGTTTGAGCATCATCAGCAGCTAGCTCTTTTTCCCCTGTCTCCATCTTAGAGGTAGTAATCTTCTCATTCCCAGCTTCTTTCATGTCATGTTGGCATGATGTTGTTGGAACATCATCAAGGTCAGCCTCCTCATTCTCAACTTCCTCTTCCACGTTATCAGGCTTATCTAATGTTGGAACATCATCAGCTTCAGCTTCTTCTTCCCATGTTTCCCTCTCTGGGGTCAGAATGACAAACTCTCCACCCATATCATAATCTTCAACAATTTTCATATCTGCATCGAGATCATCTCCCCATGCATTCTCATTCCCTACTGGACCAACATCCCCAGTTTCCAGTTCATCTTCATTTGAATTCTCAATCTCAATAACATATGGGGATAATTCCCTAAGCTTCTTCAAATTTCCCCCACACTGGCATCATAAACCTGAATTGTCATATAGCTAGCAGAACTCAATACAAACAAATCTTCAGGCCAATATCTAATCTTTCTCAGTTTTAGCTTTCTTAGCCAAGAAGCACTAGTATATGCACACATTACCTTCCTTCCCTCATACTCTATGCATGCAAGTTCTTCCAACCTAGGGTTCCACTTCTCTATATGCCTAATACCTCCAATAATTCCTTTTAGTAAATGACTCAAAGCATACCCATTGATCTTCCCAGACACACCCGTATAACCCATTAAATCCACGTTCTTATCATACTTCAAATAGTGCTTCATGAAATCCTCCAAAGACTTAAATGTTTGACCATTAAAGGTAAAAGAGTAATCTCAGAATACCTTTAATTTGACTGGAAGAGAGGGATCTGCTATCGGCTCAACTGGTTGTGACCGGACGACTTCAACTCCTGGTTCTTGAACATTATCCCAAAGCTCAAGCATGTCGCTTTCTGGCAGTTGAATGTTCTGTTTGGGTTCTCCAAAGATTTTCTTGAAGTTCTTGATGGATTCCATGCCGAGAGTTTTGGGTCTACTGTATGCTGAAAGAAAATTCTTACGAGGCCAAAACTGAATTCACTCTTCTTGCCGTAGGGTCTTTCCGAGGAATCCGAGCATAATCCCACACAAACAGGAAAGAATGGCAAGAATATCGGGAAGGCAGAGAGGTTACGTGAAAGAGGCAAGGTGGGAAGAAGATGGAAATTTTAAAATTCAACTTTCCTTTTCTCTAAAGCCGCACCACTTTTTCCTTTCCCAAGGCAATAATTACCTATTTTTACCTACCAGCCGTCAAATCAACTTCTTTCTCCTCTAATTGATTAGCCTTCCATATTCCAACATGCAACACCACTTCCAATTTTTGTTCTTTTTCTCCTTTTTAATTTTTTTGTGTTTTTCAATTTTCTGTACACAAAATAGGCAGCAAAAACAAATCTACAGCTAATAAAAATGCTCGACAAAAATACCTCAAATATGACACATACCTAAGTGTTGTTTGAGGAGCTCAAATGTGGTTGAATCCAATGGTTTTGTGAGAATATCAGCGAATTGCTCTGATGTTGGAACATGATCGGGGAGCTGGCTCATCGTCTCCTTTTCTGGATACTTGCTTCTCATGAAAATCATCAACAATCACATTAATTGACTCCATGAGAGTTTTAGTGTGGAGATTAAATACTATGTATGCACGATTGTTCACTGAATAACCCAGAAAAATTCCCCCATCACTGTGGTTGTCAAACTTTCCCAATTGTTCTCTATCCATGAGGATGTAGCATTTACTTCCAAACACATGAAAATAATAAACATTCGGCTTTCTGCCCTTCCAAATTTTATACGAGGTCTTGCTTGTGAATGGACGTAGATACACCCTTTTTATAGTATAACATGTTGTGTTGATTGCTTCAACCTTCAACCCGCCATTTTTGTGAATTCCTTTTTCTGCCAACATAACTCAAGCCATCTCCTACAATGTTCTATTCTTCCTTTTGACAATCTCATTTTGCTGAGGAGTAATGGGGGGAAAATCATAATGGATGCCAAGTTCATCACAGAAATAACTGAATTGAGAGTTTTCGAATTCTCTATCATGATCACTGGGAATTCTCACAATCTTTCCAACAGAACTCCTTTTTCTATTTGTAACTTGACCACTAGACTTCTGAAAGACATCCACTGTATCTGATTTTTCTTTGAGCAAAGTCACCCAAGTGTATCTGGAATAGTCATCAACACATACAAAAAATATACTTTTTCCCCGTCATACTAGGAGTATTTATCGGACCCATTAAATCCATGTGAAGTAATTCAATATTTCTTAAAGTGGTAATATACTGAACAGATGAACAAGGAGATCAAATCTATTTACCTTGTTGGCATAGTCCACACACGATTCCCTTTTTGTTGGTAAGGGTAGGCATGCCTCAAACGGCTTTAGCATTTACAATCTTTACCAACATCTTGTAGTTGATGTTACCTAGTTTCTTGTGCCACATGGTTCCTTCATCCTCTCTAGAGCTCGTGCACCTCACTTCTTGTTCCAACAAATAATAGTTGTCTGGCGAACGAACTTCGAACAATAATTTTTTCTCCATGTTTTATAATACATTTGTCCTTTGGAATTCGACTGTCATATTTTCATCACACAGTTGATTATGCTCAATAGATTAGCCTTCAAATCTTCTACCAGCAGAACACTTGTAAAGCTAGGGAATCCCTCTATTTGTAGTTCTCCTTTACCAATAACACGACTCTTCTTTCCGTCGCCCAAGGTAACAAAACCACCATCATATGGTTTGATGTTGTTCAAGTATTCTTGAGTTCCAGTCATATGTCTGGAGCAACCACTATCGAAGTACCAAGATTCTCTATAATGTGAATTAAGATATGTGTGAGTAACAGGACATGCAGTACTTCGTTTAGGAATCCATACATTTCTGATCAATTTAGCTTTTTATCATTCATGTTGGAATATGCTGACATCTTTCGCCCAATCATGATATCTCTGAGTAGCTGGAGGCATTGTTCCTCTTCATGTCCTTGATAAGAGCAATAAAGGCATAAGATAGGCTTTCGTCGTCGTGTCTTCATGAACCTTTTCTTCATGGAATGTACCTCTGCTTTAAAATTAATCGGACCTTTCTCAGCTTTGTTATACCCAATTCCTTGTCTATCTCCAGCATTTTTTCCCATTTCTATTATATCATCGAGCTTTGCCTTTCCAGTGTTCAACTTTGTGATTGTAACTTCAGCCATCTCAGCTCTGACAGCTGTTGATTTTAGATTATGTTTCAGCAGTTCAATCTCATCCTCTAATTTCTCAATCATATCTACTGATTCTGTCTTTCTTTCCACAAGTTAAAGTTTTTCAGCTTTAAGAACTTTGTTCGTCTCAACAACTTTGAGCCACATTGCATACATATTTTTATACTCCTGGTAGATATCATCGTCGTTCACATCTAGACCATCATCACCTGAAGATTTTCCACACAACATTTCTGTGTTGAAACATCTCTCATTCTCAGTCGTCTTGGTGTTGGAGCATGCACTGTCAGATTCAATAATCTTTGCTCCAAATGCCCCATAATTTCTAGTAAGTTTTTCTTCTTCTTACTCATTCTCATCTTCACTCCATGAAGTGACATACGATATCCCTTACCTCTTTTGAGTGTTAGCACATTCAGCCTAGATGTGACCAAAACTTTCATATTCTCTACATTGAATCATTCCTTGATGCTTTGATTCATTGTTCTGATTTCTTATAAACTGCTGATTATTTCATTCCATTCGAGGTCCTTGAGAGTTACCAACTTCCTATGAACGAGGTCTAGTTCCACCAGATCTGTCTTGTAATTTCCTATTCACCACCTTTTTCAGCATTTTTGAAAAATTCTTGGTTATGAGTGCAGGTTCTCCGGCTTCACTTTCACTGTCACCTTCATGATCATTCCTTGAGGCTGAGGCTTTGAACGCTAACTCTTTGTGTGTATTCTTTCATGGTTGGTCAAGTATCATATCATATGTCTGCAATGATCCCATCAACTCATCTAGTGTCATGTTTTCCACATCTCTTGCTTCTTCAATGGCAGCAGCCTTCATAGAGAATTGTTTGGGGAGAGATCTTAGTGTTTTCTTCACCAATTTTTCTCCTTGTAAGTTTTCCCCAGTTGATATTCCATATTGGAGATGTCTCTTAGTTTTCCGTTGAATATAGCAACCATTTCATCTTCTTCAATCTTCAAATCTTCAAATTTCGGGGCCAACATCTGTAACTTTGAGTCATATACTCGACTTGTTCCTTCATGCACTGTTTGCAGTATATCTCATGCTTTCTTTGCTTGATAACAATTTGATATGAGTTTGAACTGATTTTCATCCACCGCTGTGAAAATAGCATTCAAATTTTTGGAGTTTTCCATTGAGGCCTTCAACTCATCTGGACTCCAAGCTGACTTATCTTTAAGTCTTTTCTTCTTTGTACTTGTTTCTCCTTCCTTCTCCTTTGGGCTAGATTCAACATCTTCCATAGGGTGATTTCATTCAGTTTGAACGCAATACCTGGAAAATTCATCAAGTGAGCTGATAAAAACTCACATTCGTGCCTTCCAATGGTTGTAATTTGTTCTTTCTAATAGTGGAGGCCAAGACACCAAGCTCCTTGTTTGGTCGCCATGGTAAAACCGGATCAGCACTTTCCTTGACACAACCAAAGTAAAAATAAGTGACTTAGCTTTAATACCAATTGAAATTTGATTTTACCTAATTACTTTGATTGTGTTTACCGTGTTCTAACATAGCCCGACTAACCAAGTACCTAATAAAGTAAAAACTAAAAGACACACAAATTAGTTACGCAGTTCGGTGAATGTCACCTACATCTGTGGGTCCTGGCCCAGTTCAGACTCCACTAATTAGATAGACAGTACAAACTACACCATACAAGATACTTATCTTTTCTAATCAAACACGAGAATTATACTAGCTCCCCTAGTTGTTGATCCGCCTTGATCAGACTCCCTCTGACCTCGAAAATCGTCAACACTGGATCTCCTCCTCCCGATGAATTAAGGCTTATTTTCTTAACTTTAAAATCGAAATATTTTCCGAGCGGTTTCCGAGTAGTTTTTTGGTGACTCACTCGTCCCAATTTGCTCTGATTTGGCTAGGGGGGAAATAGTAATTTTTCATTAAACATTAATTTTCAATTTTTTGTTTCCCATAAATGTTAACCCAGATTATATATTCCATACATATATATAAGAATCCACCTTTGGAAAACCCACGATTATGAGCAAATCTTCAAACCCAATCCGACAATTATGACGACTTCCAGCGTCTCCTCTGGTTTTTACGTCGGAGCGTTCTTGAAATGTATGTGTGGTCACCATAGCAGGATTCATACCACCAAGACACCAAAACATCAGGGATAGATGTTCTATGGATGTCCACATGGACGTGGTAGGTGCAATTTTTTTAGATAATCCAATGAGGGTTGTTGGGAATGTGAGATTACGACCGAGATTGTTGAAGGGATTCAAGAAAGGAAGCGTGAGTTGGAGGAACACACGGCGAAGTAGGCCGGCAATGTTGCCGATCTCAAATCTGAGTTTCAAAGGCTGTGTGAACAAATTGCTGATTTGAAAAGTGAGCTTGAACTGGAAAGGAAAATTTCCAGAAAGGTGAAGAACTCTCGGTTGGTTTGTTTCTTCATTGCCATCTTTCTTGCATTGATGCTAATCAGTCTTAATTGATTGATTAAGAATCAATCATGTTTTCTTGTACTCTATTTTAAGGTTGAACTCTATTGTCCCTCTTAGGTTTTGTATCGTTTTGCTCGGAGTTAGATTTGAGTTCATGATTTTAATTGGCTAATTAATCATTAGTTCATATTTGTATTAGCCTAATTGATTATTGTGGTGACCTCTTTCCGTTCTTTAATGTTTAAGGGATTGTAATGAAGACTAGTTTGATTAATTCTTAATTAGTGATGATTGTTTGAGTTTGTTTTCATCTTAGTAAAAACATTGTGGGAAATAAGTAGTATATGGATTATGTGTTGTATAGGTGACGGGAATGGTGATGAAATTTGATGTCCAAATTAACAATACAAATATGAAACTGTGAGGGGAATGGTGATGCAACTGGATGTCCAAATGAACATTACAAATCTCAATCTGCATCAATAATCATTGTTTGAACAGAAATATAAGAGAAAATAGAGGTATTCATGCAATTGGTTTTACATAATTCGTTTGATGCCAACAAAATCGAATATCATCTTACCTTCAAACAAGTCGCAATTAAAAGGTTCTGGACCAAACCCAAAAAAGCCAAAACAAAGGTTGAAAAGGTAACCATGCCAAACAGCAGTAAGGTTCCAGACCGAGGCTAGACAATAAGTTAATGTACTGGGCAATTCATCTGCCAAACAAAAAGCTAAACTACTAGAAATCCATTAGCCAAACAAAAACATAAACTGAGCAGTAGATCGATGCTTCAGTGGTTCTCCAAAAAATGCCACTCATTGAGTGTTCTACTTGCTCGGAATTGAAAGGTGAAAATGAGTGTTCTACTTGTAGAAAAAGTTTGCCCTAACCCATATTATAATCCCAAATTTTCACAGGATAAAAGGTGGATTCATATATAAAAATAGATATATATATATATATATATATATATATATATGGAACAGATAATTAGGGTTAAAATTTATGGAAAACAAAAAATTGAAAAGTAATGTTTAATGCAAAAATTACTATTTTGCCCCTAGCTAAATCGGAGCAAATTGGGACGTGTGAGTCACCAAAAAACTGCTCGGGAATTCTTTTGATTTTAAATTTCATATAATTAGCCTTAATTCCTTGGGAGGAGGAGATCCAAAGTTGACGAGTTTCGAGGTCAGGGGAGCCTGATCAAGGCAGATCGGCAACTAGGAGAGCTGGTAGAATTCACGTGTTTTATTAGAGAAGATAAGTATCTTGTATGATGTACTTTGTATTGTCTTTCTGATTAGTGGATTCTGAACTGGGTCAGGCCCCGTAGATGTAGGTGACATTCACCGAACTGCGTAACCAATTTGTTTACCCTCAATTTGTTTACCCTAACCCATATCCTAATCCCAAATTTCCCCATATCCTAATCCCAAATTTCCTAATCAATTCATTTCATCCCCTAATTTAGAAACCCTATTTCCCAAAACCTTTGAACTCCTCTCTGAAAGTGGCGACGGTTGAACTCCTCCCGTCCTACTAAACGTTCCTGTTTTCCCATCTTAAGTGAGTGGCTTTGCGATAGTTGGACCGCCAGTGCTGACAAATCGAGACGACGACATGGATATTTGCAACGGAACCCTAGGTAAGAAAAAAATTTGATTAATTTTCTGTGCTTACCCACTGTAACCAAGGCTAGCGATTTTTTTGAAAACACAGATGATGAAGAATTTGATTGTGTTAATGTAGGTTACAATGGAGGAAGACAAGATGTTGGTGCTGTAAGAACATGGAAGGTTTTATGGTGGCAGTAATGGAGCTTCTGACTATGGTAAGTATTTCTAATCTGTATGGGCTGAGAATATGGATATAATTGAAGAATGATGGTAGTCCCCCGTGGTTGTTGGGTAGTAAATAAATGTGTTTATGTTTTTGAATAGGGTGGTCCCTTTTTTTATGTTGATTGATGAGTATTACTTAGAATAGGACGATACTTGGTCCACAGTTGGTGATAACATGGGATTCTCATTTTTTTGTTTTATTAGTTTAGATTTAGATCTGCAAGATTCTGTGGGATGGGTTAAATATTATTTAGTGGGGATTAATATATTCTGTGGGCCCTATTAGGTAATTTTAAACTTTAAATTAGGAAGGGTTGAGTTGTGTTTTATATTAATAAAGTGTTGTTTACATTTTAGCTCCTTGTAGCAATCTTTTCTCTGTTAGAATACATTGTCATGGGTACATGACCTGGGACCCATTTCCAATGTATATTGGTGGCAGTGTTTATATGGCTGATTTCATTGATGGTGATGATTTCATTTTGGGTCGGCTGGAATCTACTTATCATTATTTTGGTTATAGGGGATGGTTATGTGGAGTCTATTTGGACAAGGGGGTTAGTTTTAGTGCAATAGATATAGACTAGTTGATGTTGTTTCCTGAACAATCGAAGGAAATTGTATCTATAGGGGTAAAGAATGGAGTGGTGGATGTGTATTTCTTTGGTTCGTATTGGAATTATTTATGTTGGCATTTTGGTGAGGAAGTTACAAAAACAGAAGGTACAAATGCAACCGAGTCATCAGCTTCAGAACCACCAAACTGGAAGGCACTTTCTTGACTTACAGCTTCTGAATCTCTTGGTATATGTTGAAGTTTGCTTCAATGAATTTTTTTCATGTTTATGGATCTTTTCTGAATCTTTTCATGTTTATAGTCGAGACGAGGTCAACAATCACAACCTGTTGAACCCCGTCCAAGTACGGATCAGTGTCGTCTTCTAAACCACCTGGGATGAAGGTAAATATAAATTTTGGTCTATAAATTATTGTCAATATCATATATGATTATGGTATATTGATATGCTATTAAATCATTCACTTATGTTTATTGCAACACATTGGTGAAACGAGTTTACAAGTGCGCAGCATGCCACCAAGTTGGACACACAAAGCTCACCTACAAGAGCACATCATCCTTGCGCTATAACAAAGTTGACTATTCCGAGATGCGAGGTGATGAGTGGCATTTTCTAGAGAACCACTGAAGCATCGATCTACTGTTCAGCTTATGTTTTTGTTTGGCTGATGGATTGCTAGTAGTTTAGCTTTTTGTTTGGCTGATGAATTGTCTGGTACATTAACTTATTGTCTAGCCTCGGTTTGGAACCTTACTACTGTTGGCATGGTTACCTTGTCAACCTATGTTTTGGCTTTTTTTATTTTGGTCCAAAACCTTTTAATTACGAATTGTTGAAGGTTAGACGACATTCAATTTTGTTGGTATCAAACGAATTATGTAAAACCAATTGCATGAATACCTCTGTTTTCTCTTGTATTGTTGTTCAAACAATGATTATTGATGCAGATTGAGATTTGTAATGTTCATTTGGACATCCAATTGTATCATTATTCCCCTCAAATATTCAAATTTGTATTGTTCATTTGGACATCCAATTTCATCGCCATTCCCCTCACCTATACAGCACATAATCTATGTACTACTTATTTCCCACAATCTTTCTACCAAGATGAAAACAAACTCAAACAATCATCACTAATCAATAATTAATCAACTAGTATTCATTACAACTTCTTAAACATTACAGAATGACAAGCGATCACCACAACTACCAGGACTTTCCAGAAAACCGCTCGAAAACCACTTTGGGGACCAAACAAATTGTTTTCAAAATGTTGATTACCAAACAAACATGGTTTTGCTCTTGGGGACCGAAAGATACATAAGATGTTATGTCAAGGACCCAACAAATAATTTATTCTATTAATAAGTATCATGAGTGAAGAAAGTAGAAATTATGTGTACAATGTTACCTCTCTCTCATTCTGTCTTTTTCTCTGCTTCCTTCACCTTCGTCCTTTCATCTTTCTTCCTCTCCTTCTGGAGAATTCTATGGCTCGCAAATTCTCCTTTCCTGTGTTGCTTACTTGGTGGTAAGGGAGTATATGAGCAAGTGTAGTAAACAAGAGTAATAATGTGTGTTTGTATACAAGCTTTGAAAAGGTAATAGAATATAATTACAATTACAAGTAATATTCCAATTCCTTAATACTCCTCCTCAAGTTGGAGCATGAGGATCGGAAATGCCCAACTTGCCAAGGAGGGAATGAAACTTGTATGTCCAAGAGCCTTAGTGAACAAGTTCACAGGTTGGTCTGATGTGTGGATATGCTTAGTAACAATAGTGTCAGATTGAACAAGATCCCAGATAAAATGACTATAAATTTCAATGTGCTTTGAGCATTCATGGAATTATGGATTTGTCGCAATATGAAGAGCAGATTGACTGTCACAAAATAGCTGCATAGGAGAAGTGTGCAGAACCCCTGAGTCTTTCATTAAAGACTTAAGTCATGACAACATACAACATGTAATTGGTCTTCCAAGAAACCAGAGAATCACTAATCATCAAAAAATATCCAGAAAGAGAATGCCAGGTAATTGGGCATACAGCCCAATCTGAATCACAGTAAGCAGTCAACTGTAACACACTAGTGAAAGGGAGAAATAAACCTTGACCAAGATGACTCTTCAGGTAGTACAACACACGAACTGCAACTTGCCAGTGAGAAACACAAGGAGACTTCATGAATTACACAAGTGTATGAACCGAATAACTAAGCTTATGATGTGAGAAAGTCGTGTATATCAACCAGACGCATGTACTGCTCGTGATTATGGTAAGCTATACCCTCAACACACGCCAAATCATGTTGTTGCTCCATCGAAAAGTTAGTCGGTTTAGAATCAGATAAACCTGTATCAGATAAAATGTCCAAGGCATATTTCCTTTGTGAAAGATGCATCCCCTCTGGTCTTCTAGCAATCTCTATGCCCAAGAAATACTTAAGTAAACCAAGATCTTTCATATGGAAATAAGAACTCAAGTATTTCTTGAACTCAGAGATGAGCTCAAAAGAGCTACCAGCAATGACCAAATCATCCACATAAACCAAAACATACAAAGAAACTGATCCACGGGAAAAGACAAATAAAGAGTAATATGTCTTACTCTGAACAAAACCAAATGCTCGTAAAGGCTGGGCCAATTTTGCAAACCAAATTCTAGGATCCTAGCGAAGATCATAAAGAGATTTCTGAAGATGACATACCTGACCATTGGGTGCAGTATAGTCTAGTAAGGTCGCATAAAAATGTATTCATGCAAATCACCATGCATGAAAGCATTATGGACATCCATCTGATGCAGTTCCCAACCACGAATGACCGCAACGGATAAGAATAGGCGAACAAAACTCATCTTCACAACCGGAGAAAATGTCTCAGTAT
The DNA here is from genome assembly GCA_037428765.1 of Rubia yunnanensis. Classification (NCBI taxonomy): domain Eukaryota; kingdom Viridiplantae; phylum Streptophyta; class Magnoliopsida; order Gentianales; family Rubiaceae; genus Rubia; species Rubia yunnanensis. The sequence continues at coordinate 126,823,942 of CM075062.1, forward strand.
AATCAATCCCTTCAACCTGGCGATTCCTGAGAACCACTAGGCGTGCCTTATGATGTTCAATAGTACCATCTGACTTAAACTTCACCCGATAAACCCATTTGCAACCAATCGCCTTCTTATCCAGAGGCAGAGGGGCCAGAGTCCAAGTGTGATTGCTCTCAAGCGCAGTAAGCTCTTCCGTCATTGCATCTCGCCAATGAGCATATTGTGATGTCTCGGAATAAGTGATGGGATTTTCACTAGATGTTACTGCACCCAAAAATCTAGAATGCATACTAGAAAAATTATCACAATTTACATAATCAGTAAGAGGATAGAGAACACCTGAGGATAATGACGGCGCATGAGTGAACGTAGCAGTAGTGGGAGGGTCTTCAGTAGTAAGAGCCCTGGCATAATCATCACAATCATAATCTTCCAAATAAGGAGGAGGTCGGCAAGCATGAATACTCTATCTAATAGGTGGAAACTCGGCGGTGGAATTATCTGGAACTAGAAATGCCGCAAAAAAAGAATGGGCAAGCAGCGCGTGAGACTCTGTCATCGATGGTGCATTAGAAGCGTGAGACTCCATCGCCGGTGGAGCTTGAGGCGCGTGAGGTGGAAGCATTTGTGGTGATGTAACGTCTGGCCATGCCAAAAGTAGAATCCGCAGTCTTGGTCAGGATCCAGCGACGGAACCTCGTCTGCCGGGGATGGGTCGGTGAGCACCGGTCGGTCGGTACCGTCGGCGGCCGGCATAGATAAGCCGGTGGCAATTAGCTGCAGGGGACCACCAACAGCCGGCGGTGGAGGACCGCCTGTGAATGGCGATGGAAAACTGGCAGATACTGGCTGTGGGTGACCGGTGGTGGCCGGAGGAATGGGACCAGCGGCGGCCGGAGGCAATGAGTCGTGCGACTCCGGTAGTGGCAATGAGGAAGCTGGCTAAAATGTGGTGGCACTGCCAGGGTCTTTTGATGAGGCCGATGTCGGAGTTACGGAATACGAAAACTAGTCTTCAAAAAATTCTGTATCCCAACTGTTTAAGATTACGCGGGATTCCAGGTTAAAAAGGCGATAACCTTTCTTTTTGGAAGGCTAACCAAGAAACAAACAACGCCGACTTCTTGGTGAAAACTTGTCACGATATCTGGCAACATGAGCAGTAATACACAAGCATCCAAAAACTCTTTTAAGGATGAGTAATTTGGAGCTTGCCCATAGAGCAGCTCAAAGGGAGTACGATCATTGAGATGCTTCGTCGGTGTCCGGTTAATTAGATAAGCAGCAGTAAGAACACATTCTCCCCAAAAATCAACTGGAAGACTGGCTTAAAACTGTAAGGCACACGCCACATTGAGTAAATGACGATGCTTTCTTTCAACTTGACCATTCTGCTGTGGTGTATCAACCATAGATGTCTCAAAAATGATCCCAGATTCAGCAAAATGAGATCTCAAAGGCAAAATTTCAGTCCCGTTATTAGCCCAAACACGCAGTAGTTCGGCCCCATTAGTTCTTCACCAAGGCATGGAATTCCAAAAATCTAGAAGCTTCTTCTGACTTAGCCACTAATAAATAAACTCAAACCGCTTGGGAATAATCATCAACTATAGTTAAAAAATAAAACACACCACTAGAAGATGGTGTTCTATAAGGACCCCAAATATCACAATGTATTAATTGAAATAGTGCAGTAGAATTTGTAGAACTCAATGAAAAACTATGTCTAGTATGGTTTTCTCTATAACATATAGAGCAAGGAACAAAAGTCTTATTAGTGATAAAATCAATAGAAGAGACAGAAGACAACACCATAGAGAAAGGATGCCCAAGACGTTGATGCCATAAATTAGAATGAGACATAGAAGCAACTGTCGGATGAGTCTGCAGGATAGGAGGATGATCACGAGTATCTAGCAGACGAAGCCAAAGCACCCCCCCCCCCCTCTGCTCACCCACACCAATCACTTTTGTCGTACTGATTTTATGTAAAATGCAATAGCTTTTAGTAAACAAAGCTAGACATTTTAAGGCAGATAACATTCTAGAGTATCATAATAAGTTGCACCGCAAAGTAGGTATATAGCACATGAGTAAGAGTAACAGCACCAAAGCAAATAGAACCATATTGGGTTGTAGATGACACAGAGCCATCAGGCAGAACAACATTCACAATGTCAACAACAGTATTGATATCAGTAAGAGAACCTCTGTAACCGGTCATGCGATATGAGGCTCCCGAATCAAGTATCCATGGAAAAATAGACTTACCTGACCCATTGTCAATAAGAGAACTGATTAAATAAATGCATGGTCGTGCTACAGTGGTCATCAGATAGAGCAGGGCCAAAATCAGACAGGGAAGGGACGCTGCCAGAGGAAGTCGCTGTCGCTAGGCAAAGCGCCGATGAACGGCGGTGGAGTAGAAAAGCCATGGCAGATCCTCTGTTCATGGTGGCGGTGATCGGCCGAGGGCTTTCGTCGTCCTTCTGGCGGCGCTGGCTTTCTCCTTCAACTCCTTCAGGCCATCCCACAGTTCCTTAACTTTGGCAAACGAGCTTGTAGAAGATATCAACACCGGATCCAAGGTTTGCAAGATCCAGCAGACAAGAGTAGCATTAACCCCAGGACAATCAGCAACATCAGGATGACCATCCTGGGGTTTGTTAATGGATCCATCAATGAACCAAATCTTGTTCTTAGCAAGGAATGTGTGGCACATTGCGTCAGACCATTTAATGTAATTTTCTTGACATTTTTAGCATGTTTGGTATAATTTGCAGACCTGGACCATCGCCAGAGCCAATAAAGTAAGGATCAGTCGATAGACGACCAATAGGTACAGTAGTCAGAGGGGCGGATTGCAACTGCAACTGCTTCAGTAAAATCGCAATCACATCATAACCACTCATATCCTGAAGCTTCGGAACTTCTGGTGCAGCATCAATACGAGCTTGTTCTTTAGAAGCACACATCGTGCAAAATCAGGTACGGATCAACAGCAGGTGCAGCAACTGACGGCGTGATGGGAATGCAGTGGCGAGTGAGCTTCGGGATTGGCATGTCTGACTTAACGCACGGACCAATCAGATCAGGAGAGGCGGCGCATAGATAACCACAGCCAAACAGTGGCGGTGGTGATCAGCGAACAGCGGAACGGAGCCGACGATGGCGGCTGTGCAGCGGCGTGTGGATCGAATGCAGCTTTATGGCGGCAGCGGTGGCTCGGAAAGGTAGCGGAATATTTTCTTAGAATTTTGGGATTTAGGCTCTGATAACATGTAGAAAATAATGGTAATAATGTGTTTTTGTATTCATGATATCATGATACATTATATAGTGGTATAGAATACCTATACAATGTAGGAAAAAATAATAGAATATAATTACAATTACAAGTAATATTTTAATTCCTTAATAGCAAGGGTAATTTTGTTTCATCTGAATTAAGCCTTTTTTATGTTTGGTTAAAATTTGTTTCATCCTCGAATTGAATTAAGCCTTTTTTATGTTTGATTAAAATTTCTTTCATAGGCTCTCGATGATTTCATCCCTTTTGGTGTTGAAATCGAATTCCTGTGTGTATTATATAACTACTTTTTTTTGTTACTTTCAAGTTTCAATGCCGGAACATAAGGTTTTTGACCGTTTGCCTGACGAACTCATTTTACTTTTTCTTTCTTTTAATTTGCCTGATAAAGCTTGAACAGGCGTTTCCCTAAAGTTCTTGCACTGTGTTGATGACTTGGCAGTAAAAGAAGGGTGTGTTCTTTAGTTTCCGATTTGTAGAACTTTGATAATGAAGGGCAAATCCTTAGCAAGACATACAATAGGATAAGGAAATGAAAATGAGTGTTGTACTTGCTGAAAATGTTGCATCCAAAGCCCCGGAAGAGTTGCAGGCTGCCAAATCAAAGCTTACACTAATGGATGGTGAACCAATTCTTGGTGAAAATCCTGTTAGAATGAGGCGATTAAAATAAAATACTAACAGAGCTGCAGAAGAAGAGTTCTGTATTCGTGAATCTTTATAGGCAATTAAGGAAAATGAGGCACTTGTACTGATTATATAAATGAATGATGTTGTGTAATTGCTGCCTCGTGTTTGATGAAGAAAATAAAGGCGATGATCTCTCTTTTATTTATGACCTCAGGGTTCAATAAATAGTAGTACAAAATACTTATACAAGTTAGGAAAATGAAATATAATCTAATTACAATTATAAGTAATATTTATATTCCTTAACACCCTCCCTTAAGTTGGAGCATGGGGATCAGAAATGCCCAACTTGCCAAGTAATTAATGAAACTGGTCACGTCCGAGAGCTTTGGTAAACAAGTCCGCAGGTTGATCTGTAGTGCAGATATGATGAGTAACTATAGTACCAGACTGCACAAGATCCCGGACAAAATGACAATCAACTTCAATATGTTTCGTACGTTCATGGAACACTGAATTTGCTGCAATATGAAGAGCATATTGACTGTCACATAACAAACGCATAGGATTAGTATGTGCAACCCCTAAGTCTTTCAGTAAAGACCTAAGCCATAACAACTCACAACATGTAACAACCATAGCACAATATCCACTTCAGCAGAAGACCGAGAAACTGTAGGTTGCTTCTTGGTCGTCCAAGAAATTGGAGAATCACCAATCATCACAAAGTAACCGGAAAGAGAACGCCGGGTAATAGGGCAAGCAGCCCAATCATAATCACACTAAGCAGTCAACTGTAACGCACCACGGGAAGAGACAAATAAACCCTGACCAAGATGGCTCTTCAAGTAGTGCAACACACGAACTTTAACTTGTCAGTGAGGAACACAAGCGGACTTCATGAATTGAGCAAGTGTGTGAACTGAATAACTAAGCTCAGGACGTGTGATGGTAAGGTATATCAGGCGCCCAACCAGTCGCCTCTACTGCTCGTGATTATGGTAATCTGGACCCTCAACACGCGCCAAATCATGTTGTTGCTCCATCGGAAAGTTAGTCGGTTTAGAATCAGATAAACCTGTATCAGATAAAATGTCCAAGGCATATTTCCTTTGCGAAAGAAACATCCCCTCCGGTCTTCTAGAAATCTCTATGCCTAAGAAATACTTAAGTAAACCAAGATCTTTCATATGAAAACAAGAACTCAAGTACTTTTTGAACTCAGAGATGAGCGCAGAAGAGCTTCCAGCAATGACCAAATCATCCACATAAACCAGAATATGCAAAGAAACCGATCCACGGGAAAAGACAAACAAAGAGTAATCTGCCTTACTCTGAACAAAGCCAAATGCTTGTAAAGCCTTAGCCAATTTGGCAAACCAATTTCTAGGACCCTGGCAAAGACCGTAAAGAGAATTCTGAAGGCAACATACCTGACCATGGGGCACGGCATAGCCTCGTGGGGGTCACATAAAAACCTCTTCATGCAAATCACCATGCAGGAAAGCATTATGGACACCCATCTGATGCAGTTCCCAACCACAAATAACCACAACAGATAAGAATAGGCGAACAAAACTCCTCTTTACAATCGGAGGAAATGTCTCAATATAATCAATCCCCTCAACCTGGCAATTCCTGAGAACCACTAAGCACGCCTTATGACGTTCAATAGTACCATTTGACTTGAACTTCATCCGGTGAACCCATTTGCAACCAATCGCCTTCTTATCCAGAGGCAGAGGGGCCAAAGTCCAAGTCTGATTGTGCTCAAGCACAGTAAGCTCTTCAATCATAGCATCTTTCCAATGAGCATGATGTGATGCCTTAGAATAAGTGGTGGGATCTGCACTAGACGTTACTACACCCAAAAATCTAGAATGCATACTAGAAAAATTATAACAATTTACATAATCAGTAAGAGGATAGAGAACACATGAGGATCGTGACGGCGCATGAGTTAACGTAGCAGTAGGAGGGGGGTCTTCAGTAGTAAGAGCACATGCATAATCATCACAATCATAATCTTCCAAATAAGGAGGAGGTCGGTGAGCTCGAACACTTTGTCTGATAGAAGGTAACTCAACGGCGGGAGGAGACGTTGGAATAACCGGTGAAATATGCGGTGGAGCTGACAGAAGCAAACAGTGAGCGGAATTAGTTAGGACTGGAGACACCGCATTGGGCGGTGAAGCAGAAGGAGTCACTGGAGCTGGCGACGCATGATCGCCGATCGCCGGTGGCATCCCAGGTGGTGGATTATTAGGCTGGACTGTCAAGGGTTTTCGGTGATCTGGGTCGATCGTCGAAACCGTAGAAGCAGTCGGCGGTATAAGCTCGGTGGCATCCGGCGGTAAGGATACGATGATGAACGACGGGACAGGAGCGGTGGTGACCGGCAGCATAGGGTCAACGGCGGTCAGTGGGACCGGTTGTGCCGTGATCTGGGTATGTGACTCCAGCGGTGGTGGAAGTGATGCTGGCGGTGAGGTGGTGGTGCCACCGGGATCTATGGAAGAGGCTGATGTCAGAGTTGCTCCATACGGAAACTAGTCTTCAAAAAATCGGCATGCTGACTGTTAAAGATGACATGGTATTCCATGTCAAAAAGGCGATAGCCTCTCTTTCCAGCAGGATAACCAATAAACAAACATCGCCGACTTTTTGGTGCAAACTTGTCGCAGTATCTGGGAAAATGAACAGCAAAACACAAGCATCCAAATACCTTTAAAGATGAGTAATTTTGAGCTTGTCCATATAGCATCTCAATGGGAGTGTGACCATTGAGATATTTCATCGATTTCCAGTTAATCAGATAAGCAACAGTAAGAACACATTCTCCCCAAAAATCAATTGGATGACTAGCTTGAAACCGTAAGTCACGTGCCATGTTGAGTAAATGGCAATGCTTTCGTTCAACTCTACCATTCTGTTGTGGTATATCAACCATAGATGTCTGAAAAATGATCCCAGATGCAGCAAAATGAGATCTCAAAGGAAAAAAATTCATTCCCGTTGTCAGTCTGGACACGCAGTATAGTTCGGCCCCAATGATTCTTGACCAAAGCACAAAATTCCAAAAATCTAGAAGCTGCCTCTGACTTAGCCACTAGTAAATAAACCCAAACATCTTAGGAATAATCATCAACTATTGTAAAAAAAAAAATTGCACCACTAGAAAATGGTGTTCTATAATGATCCCAAACATCACAATGTACTAATTCAAATAATGCAGTAGCATTTGTAGAACTCAATGGAAAACTATGTCTAGTCTGTTTTGTTCATAACATACAGAGCAAGGTATAGTAGTATTATTTGTGCTAAAATCAAGAGTAAGAATAGAAGACAACACAGTAGATGATGGATGACCAAAACGTTGATGTCATAAATCAGATGAAGAAACTGAAGCAACTATCAGAATAGACTGCAGGATATGAGGACGAACGTGAGTATCCAATAGACGAAGCCAATAACCCCTCCCCCTACTGTTCACCCACGCCAATCACAGTCCACGTATTGATTTTCTATAAAATGCAATAATTTTTAATAAACAAGGCTAGAAATTTTAAGGCGGATAACAATCTAGAGCATGATAATAAATTGCATCGCAAAGTAGGTATGTAGAGCACATGAGTGAGTGGACATCACCAAAACAAATAGAACCATATTGTGTGGCAGACGACACAGATCCATCAGGCAGTATGACATTCACATAATTGGTAGCAATGGTAATATCAGTAAGAGAACCCTTATCACCAGTCATGTGATATGAGGCTCCCGAATCAAGAATCCGGGATAAAATAGACTTTCCTGGCCCATGGTCAAATAATGAATTAAATTGATTAAATAAATGTATGGTTGTACTCCATTGGTCGTCACACAGAGCAGGACCGAAATCATATCGTGTAGGTATGCCAGAGGAGGCGGCCACCGCAAACCCTTGCGGCGATGTCAATATGCCGGCGAAAAGAGACATAACACAACTTATTTATTGTGTTTAATAAATAAATGAAATAATAATTTCAACAGGAATACAACTACCAAATGTCCCTGTTACACAAAGGGAGCAGAACCACGCGCTGAAGAGTCACTGCGCGACCTGTAATGGAGCGTGGTTACACACGTTGAGGAGAATTCACGCGCGCGGCGGTTGAGCAGACAAATGGTTTGCGGGAGTGGCCACGGACCTGGTCGAGCAGACGAACGGTAGGATTAACCGAACGAACGGTCAGTCGGAGTGGCAGTCGCGCAACGAACGAACGACGCAAAGCGGACGGGTCGGATCTGCTCGGCAGGCGGTTGAAGCTCAGATCTGCTCAGCAGACGAATCGGGAGTGCAGAACGAAGTGGGAACGAAGCTCGGTCTGCTTGGAGGAGGAGTTGGATCTGCGCCGGAGGAGTCGGTCTGCTGGCCAGAAAGCTGATCGGGACCGCCGCAGTTTTTTTTTGGGAAGGAGGAAAGAAAATCGGATCGATGGTGTATCATGCATTGACGATGGCAGCAGTGTTTACGAGAAATTTAAGACGGCAAATTTAGGTACTTAGATTTCAGGATTTTAAGGTATGACCTCAGGGTCCACTATATAAAAGTACAAAATACTTATAGAATGTAGGAAAAGAAAATATAATCTGATTATAATTACAAGTAATATTTATATTCCTTAACATTTGATTACATTCATCAGAAGATGGTATTAATGTGTTCCTCATACTAGTGTGGCTACACCGCTCGTTGCGCGGTGAGCTTGATAACAAATTATAGAAATTGTATAGGAATGTTGAAAGAGTTGTAATTGAAGCTATAAATGTACCAATTATACATGTAATTGAAGCGTGGAGATAGTGAGAGGTGAAGGTTCAGGTGGAGAGGGTTAAAGTGGAGGGTTCGAGAGGTACTGATTCGAGATGTGAAGGTTCTCCAGCTGGAAGTTCACATCTCGAATGGGTACCTCTCGAATATGTACCTCTCAAACCCATCCAATGGAACCCCTCCACCTAAAAGTTCATTTCTCGAATGCGTAGAAGACTCCATCCCTTCCAGTGGACCCCTTTGAGGAAAGAAGACTACATCCCTTCCAGTGGACCCCTTCGAGGAAAGAAGACTCCATCCCTTCGAGGGCCTAGAGCTCGACCCCTTCGAGGACAGAATCCCATCAATGGCTGAGATCTCGACCCCTTCTAGGACAGAAGCATCCATCCCTTCAAGGGCCTAGAGCTCGACCCCTTTGCGCGCAGAAGACTCCATCCCTTCGAGGGCTGAGATCTCGACCCCTTCAAGGACAGAAGACTCCATCCCTTCGAGGGCTGAGATCTTGACTCCTTCGAGGAAAGAAGACTTCATTCCTTCGAGGGCTGAGATCTCGAATCCTTCGAGGGCAGAAAACTCCATCCCTTTAAGGAAAGAAGACTACATCCCTTCGAGGACAGAAAACTCCATCCCTTCGAGGGCTGAGATCTCGACTCCTTCGAGGAAAGAAAACTACATCCATTCGACGGCAGAGAATCTCGACTCCTTCGAGGACATAAGCCTCCATCCATTTGAGAGCCTTGAACTCGATCCCTTCGAAGACAGAAGACTGCATCCCTTTGAGGGCTGAGATCTCGACCCCTTCGAGGAAAGAAGACTCCATCCCTTCTAGAGCCTAGAACTCGACCCCTCTAATGGGTGCCTAAAACGATGTCGTTTTGGTCGGCCACCTGGCAGCACACGTAGCCGAACATGGAGGCGCCGCAACTTTTGACAAATGGGATGCACAAAACGACAAAAGTGTTGCCCAAAACAATGTCGTTTTGGGCGGCCACTTCAGAGCACAGTCTGGAGCACACGTTCTGTCTGCCCTGGAAATGACCACTATGCCCCTGACAACGGTTGACACAAACGTGTCATTTCCAAGTATTCCTTTTATATAGTAACTAGATGATTAGATATTTTCTTTTTTACTTCTGCAGCTTAGATGAACGTGTTCCATCACAAGATGGTATTAGGTCTCTCAGTCTCAGGGAATTTTTTTTCTTAAGGCGAGTTCGGTATTCTTGTGATTTGGGGGTGATAGCTAAGTACTAATTTGTTCTTTGTTCAGGTTTGAGCCTGATATGCTTGCATTCTCTGTATGTTACTACTATGGGGACAGAGCTTGGTGACGTTGCATATAAGTACCTAATTATGATTATCATCATATCCTCTTGGCTTATTAATCATCCTTTGCTATAGATATTAGTAATTTCGCTAGCTTTTTCAAGGATTTTACTACTGGCAATCGTCAATGAACAGTGAACCATTTTTAGGTTTGTTTTTATGGTTTGCGTGTGTGTAATCTGAGGAAGGGTGGAAGGGTGTTCGACGATTTGTCTCGGCGAGATGCTGAAGTCTTTTTCCTCTCTGTTTCAGGTTTGGTATGGAGCCATCAGTCGATAGAACGAGTTAGTCTGTTCTTAATTGATTTTTTTTCTTCTACTTGTTGCATTCAAAATTGCAACTGTAGATTCTCACCCTCTACATATCGAAATTTTGTCCTTCGTAGAAATTGAGTTCAATACTGAATGGAGCACAAGAGATTCAACTATGCCTCCATAAACAACAGCGTCGCCTCCTCTTATTCCCGAGCTTCCGCTTCTCCCCACCAGCCCATGTACATTTGCGATAGAGTTGAGGATTGTATCAAAACAGCTGAAAATGTCGTATGTTTTCAGTTGATGATTGTTGTTATCACTGTATCAAATGTTTTGGGTTGATGGATTGTTGTTATTGTTGTATCAAAGCAGGTGTTATGTCATTTGTTATCAGCTGATGATTGTTGAGCTGTTTGCCTACTTGCTTTGCTAATTCTGCGGTCTGTTCCATAAGCTTTAGTTGAATGGAAGTGTAATGTAATGGTCGCCATTTCAGTTCATTGGACCAGTGTTATGGTTTTCTTTTCTGTTTCTTCTTCAGCATGGACAACTCAATCTGCTTCTTCATAGAGAGAGATTTGAAACAACAATTTGAAAGCTTGAAAATGAGAGTTGACAGCAAAAACACTCAATTACTTGGGCATAATGCATTCATTTGTTCAGAAACGTTTGTAGCACATAACTGAACTGGCAATGTAAAGTAGTGGAGTGGCCTTTTCTTGATTAATTTGGCCATGGTTTAAGTTGAGAACACGACATACTACAATCTACATTGATTGTAGATTGTCTACAAGTTTTAATATACAACTGAACTTGCGCGCAATGTGAAGAATGGAGTTGCAAAAACTACAATATTTTGTCGCCAACTTTTTGTTTTCTTGCTTCGTTTGGCACCGATTTTGAAGGCAATCAGTGTTTCTTCAGAGATTCTTGGGTTTCACAACAGAGAGAGAGTCAATTTTAAAAATTTAGAAATAAATATAGAAAAAAATATTTTTATAATCCTACCTAATTGACATAAGTGTCAATATAGCCTATCAGTATTTGAAAGTACAAATATAACCCTATCTAGTTAGTGAAAGTATCAATATAACCTTCTCCGACAACTTTTAGCCGGAATTTAATAAAATTACATGTTTGCCCATCTGAAAAAATTTAAAATACTAAAAAATAGGAAATGACGTTATTACCCTTAGATTCATTGCCGGACCGTCGTCGGACCACCGCCGGAACAGATAGGGTTATATCAGCACATTATGAAATCTTATTGGGTTATATCAACACATTATGAAATCTTATTGGGTTATATCAGCACATTCCTAATGTTTGTAGGGTTATATGAGCACATTTCTAATATTTGTAGAGTTATATCAGCAAATTCTTAAAACTTATAGAGTTATATCAGCACATATTATAAATATTAAGTGTGTGGTACTCGGCTGGCCTTAACGGGCGACCACATCATCATATACACCATTATAACATAAAATTTGACATCATGACACCATCATTAATATTAAACACCATTATCACATATCATGGCCTCATTTCAAAGCTTATCAATATTAAAAACCCTAGGTCAAAGAACACAGCAAAATAACAATCACACACAACACCAAAGGTCATTGAATCATCAATCCGGACTAAACACAACAAAATAAACACAATATCATTAAAACCCTATATTCTACAGTATGTACTGATATGAACATGCATCTTTTACTAATGTGCTGATATAACCCTATAAATTTTAGGAATGTGCTGATTTAACTCTACCAGTTTTCGTAATGTGTTGATATAACCCTACCTAATCCTGCGTCGGTCCGGCGACGGTCCGGTGAACTATGAGGGTAAAATTATCCACATAATTTCAGAGTTAGCCCAAAGGGTATTTTGGTCAATTTACATAGAGTCAATGCCGAAAATGGGGTCTGAGGGTTATATTGGCACTTTCATTAACTACATAGGGTTATATTTGCACTAAAATTATCATAGGGTTATACTGCCACTTACTCAAGTAGATAGGGTTATATTTGCACTTAAGGCAAAGTCTTGGGAAAGACTGTCTTTCCATAGGCTTATGGAAAGACGGGGTTTAATTAGAATAATAAAAGGTAAAAGCTCAAAGTTACAATATTAAAATTTTATTATGCAACGTATAATAGTAATAAAATTTATAACCCGATTCATGCAACCCGAAAATTTTATCTTCATGCCTTCTAATTTACACTTTAAACCTTGGTCTTTCCATGACTTATGAAAAGATCGTCTTTCAAAAGATTGACTTATATTATAATATTAATTTATTTTAAATAATACATCGAGTGTAATTCTCATATAGATATAATAAAAATTCATTACTTATTAAAATTATAAATTATATTCTAGATATTTCTTATTTTCATTCGTAATTCGTGCATTGTATGGTGTTATATAGTGATCTGGTTATACACCAACAACAATAGATTGATATGAACGACTATTAATAGTCTATTTATACAAAAAGTTAAAACTCCATGTTTTACAAATAGGCATATTTTTGGGAAAGACCGTCTTTCCATTACCTTATGGAAGATGAAATTTAATTAAAATAATAGAAGTGTAAAAGATTTTAATTGCAATATTTAAATTTATTATGTAACGTGCAGTAGTTATGAGTTAATGATCTGATTAATGCGACCCAAAAACTTTTATCTTCATTTCTTGTAATTTGCAGTTTAAACCTTGGTACTTCTATAATTAATGGAAGGATCATCTTTAAAAAAACAGACTCACGAAACAAAGTTTCTGATCTGAATAAATCAATTTTGATTGATTAAATGGTAAATGTTAAAATACTTTTATAAAAAATGGTAAATGTGAAATTAAAATGAAATAAACATAGTGCGACGGTTTCCGATTTTTAATCTTTATCGAGAAACGGTAAACGTGAAACTTTTACATGATGTTTCTGTTATGATCCGGGGACTGATTAAGAAATGAGAAAAATAGGAAGGGACTCATAAGCTATGCTTGTATTCTCTTCTCTCAGATCCGTCTGTTCTTTCTCATCTATCTCTACATACTCTCAGCTTCAAAAGCTTCAAAGCTACATGATATGAATTCCCTTGCGAAGAATCTGTATTGCGGAACTAAGATCTTTGATAAAATAAGGGAACTCGCAAACCCTTCAATGCCACACGAAATTCAAGGTCTAGCCCTCGAGGTACATTCAATTTTGACTCGCTCCCTAACTAGCCATCAGGATTAAATTACAGGGTTTATTAATACTTAACTAGCCTCGGAGTTAAGCAACAATGGAATAGCTCGCAAGCAAAGAGTATGAACTCAAAAGGTTGTATTTTGAATGATAAAAGTGGTTTGGATAAAAATAATGTTGAAAATCACCCTCATTTATAGTACATAGGTATGATTTTCAAAAAATATAAACAAGAAACTGAAAAGGATTATGGCAGGTTTAAGAACTAAAATCATATTTAACTAGACTACCTAAAATAAATGACTATATTCTTCACGATAAATCATGAATGAATATTGTCTTATCTAATCTTACCAAATCTAATTCTAATCAAATCAGAATTAAATATTCTAAGCCCTAATTAAAATATACCAAAACTCTTCTAAGCCAACATGGCTGAGTTACTGGACCTTATTCTAAAATAAAATAAATTACAAATAATCACACTACCTCATTAAAAAAAACTCAATAGGAAAAAGAGTATAGTGTTATCCTCCTAAAAATACGAAACTAAGAAAACTGTAAATAAATGATATTTTGACATCGCATCATTCCCTCTGAGGTCGAAAAGTTTCGTCCTCAAAACGTGAACGATCTTTAAAAAATAAATGGAGATAAACGTCCTGCGTCATCCCTGCGAAATTCAGCTAGTAAACGGTGACTTGGCACTGACTAGGCAGTGAATGTGTGCTGACTGGGAGGCTGAAGTGGCACTAACTCGTGAGATAAAGAGAACGGGAGAGAAACAAGAGATAAATTCAATAACTCGCAATAAAATGGCCAACTCGCAAGATATTGAACAGGTCACGATATAAAGAGATAATCCTGGTTTAACACACGTTTAACGCACGCGTCTTCAACTGGTGAGCCCGTGAATCTAGCTTCCCTGGTGCGTGAAATCACGCATTGTCAATTTGCAGAGCCAAACGGAGCAAATTTGCAGATCTCGATGCCCGTCAGACTGGAGCTGTGCAGACGGCAAAAAGAAAGTCGATGAGTACCCGACTGGTCGACAGTTGGCGCCGGGAATTTGTCGGAGAAGTACGGATCAGTCCGGTTGAGCTGATGCAAGTTGCTTTGAAGAAGATGTCGATGGAAGGAACGACTGCCGGTAAGACTTGGGCACATCGGTAAAAGGGAAACACGTTGGTAAAGTGAAAAGATCACCGAAAAGTATTCGTTGGCTGGAGAAGAAGAACTCTGCTCGGTGATGGAGCTGAGTGGCGGCGATGCGAGATGTCTGGCGGCAGAAGTTGTTTGATGAATTTTTTTTTTGATTTTTTTTTCGAAAATAAATTCAAACAAAACTTGAAATTCCTGTTGAATTTTTTACCACCAGGAATTCTTTCGCTTTGCTCTGATACCAACTGATATGAATCCCCTTGCGAAAAATCTGGATTGCAGAATTAAGATCTTTGACAAAACAAGGGAACTCGCAAACCCTTCAATGTCGGACAAAATTCAAGGACTAGCCCTCGGGGTACACTCAATTTCGATTCGCTCCCTAACTAGCCCTCGGGATTAGATTACAAGATTTATTGATACTTAGCTAGCCATTGGGGTTAAGCAACAATGGAATAGCTCGCAAGCAAAGAGTATGAACACAAAAGGTTGTATTTTGATTCATAAAAGTGGTTTGGATAAAAATAATATTGAAAATCACCCTTATTTATAGTACATATGTATGGTCTTCAAAAAATATAAACAAGAAACTGAAAAGGATTATGGTAGCTTTAAAAAGCTAAAACCATATTTAACTAGATTACCTAAAATAAATGACTATATTCTTCAAGATAAATTTTGAATGAATATTGTCTTATCTAATCTTACCAAATCTAATTCTAATCAAATCTGAACTAAATATTCTAAGCCCTAATTAAAATATACTAAAACTCTTCTTAGCCAACATGGCTGAGTTGCTGGCCTTATTCTAAAATAAAATAAATTATAAATGATCTCATTACCTCATTAAAAAGACCAATAGGAAAAAGAGTATAGTGTTATCCTACTAAAAATACTAAACTAAGAAAACTATAAATAAATGATATTTTGACATCGTATCATTCCCTCCGAGGACGAAAAGTTTCATCCTCGAAACGTGAACGATCTTTAAAAAATAAATGGAGATAAACGTCTCACGCCATCCCCGCGATATTCGGCTAGTAAACGGTGACTTGGCGCTGACTAGGCAGTGACTGTGTGTTGACTGGGAGGCTGAAGTGGGACTAACTAGTGAGATAAAGAGAACTGGAGAGAAACTAGAGATAAATTCAATAACTCGCGATAAAATGGCCAACTCGCGAGATATTGAACAACTCATGATATGAAGAGATGATCCTGATTTAACGAGCGTGTAACGCACGCGATTTCAACTGGTGAGCGCGTGAATCTGGCTTCCCTAGCATGTGAAATCACGCGCTGTCAATTTGCAGAGCTGGACGGAGCAAATTTGCATATCTCGATGGCCGTCTGATTGGAGCAGTACAGACAGCGAAAAGAAAGTCGATGAGTACCCGACTGGTTGACAGTTGGCACCGGGAATTGGTCGGAGAAGAATGGATCAGTCCGGCCGACTACTAACGCAAGTTGCTCTGAAGAAGATGTCGATGGAAGGAACAACGATTGCCGGTAAGACTTGGGCACGCCGGAAAAAAGGAAACACGCCAGTGAAGTGAAAAGATCACCGGAAAGTAGTCGCTGGCTGGAGAAGAAGAACTCTGCTCGGTGATGGAGCTGAGTAGCGGCGGTGCGAGATGTCTGGCGGGGGAAGTTCAATGAATTTTTTATTTTTTTTTGAAAGTAAATTCAAACAAAACTTGAAATCCCTGTTGAATTTTTGGCCACCGGGAATTCTTTCGCTTTGCTCTGATACCAACTGATATGAATCCCCTTGCGAAGAATCTGGATTGCAGAATTAAGATCTTTGACAAAATAAGGGAACTCGCAAACCCTTCAATGTCGCACAAAATTCAAGGTCTAGCCTTCGGGGTACACTCAATTTTAACTCGCTCTCTAACTAGCCATCGTGATTAGATTACAAGGTTTATTAATACTTAACTAGCGCTCGTGGTTAAGCAACAATGGAATAGCTCGCAAGTAAAGAGTATGAACTCAAAAGGTTGTATTTTGATTGATAAAAGTGGTTTGGGTAAAATTAACGTTGAAAATCACCCCTTATTTATAGTAAATAGGTATGATCTTCAAAAAATATAAACAAGAAACTGAAGAGGATTATGACATATTTAAGAAGCTTAAATCATATTTAACTAGACTATCTAAAATAAATTATTATATTCTTCAAGATAAACCTTGAATAAATATTGTCTTAATAAATCTTACCAAATCTAATTCTAATCAAATCAGAACTAAATATTCTAAGCCCTAATTAAAATATACCAAAACTCTTCTAAGCCAACAAGTCTGAGTTACTAGGCCTTATTCTAAAATAAAATAAATTACAGATGATCATACTACCTCATTAAAAAAATCCAATAGAAAAAAGAGTATAGTGTTATCCTACTAAAAATACTAAACTAAGAAAACTGCAAATAAATGATATTGTGACATCGTATCACTACGTATCAATATAATAGTTCAATTTTTTTTATTTAATCCTCTGAATCATGGCAAAGTCTTTGGAAAGACCGTCTTTCCATAGGCTTATAGAAAGACGGGGTATATTAAAATAATAAAAGATAAAATATCTTAGTTGCAATATTAAACTTTTATTCTGCAACGTGTAGTAGTTATAAAGTTTATAACCTGATTCATGCAACCCAAAAATTTTATCTTTATTTCTTCTAATTTACAGTTTAAACCTTGGTTTTTCCTTGTCTTATGAAAGTACCGTCTTTCAAGAGACGAACCCCTGAATCGTTACAGTTTCTTAGATTTCTCTACCTAAATTCTAAAATATTAACTTTTTTTAGGCTTTTCCATTTGTAACCAAAAATATTGGTAGTAAAATTAATAAATTTTGGTAATGGCACAAAAATAACACTGTGTGCTGATCAGAATAACAAATACTGAATTTTTTTTTTCTTTAAAGCAGCAGTTATAGAATACTAATAATCTACTTTGGCAAAGTATTGGGAAAAACTGTCTTTTCATAAGGTTATGGAAAGATGGGATTTAATTGAAATAATAAAAGATAAAAAGTTTAAGTTGCAATATTAAAATTTTATTATGCAATGTGTGACAGTAATAAAGTGTACAATCCAATTCATGCAACCCAAAAATTTAATCTTCATTTCTTCTTATTTACACTTTAAGCATTTATTTTTTCATGAATTATGCACCGATCGTCTTTCAAGAGGCACATCTACTTTTGCCTAACAATCTTACGCATTAAATAGGCCTAAGAGCATTGGTAGACATAAAGCCGGTTTTAACGGTTTCGAGACTAACCAAATACATTCTAATCATACATTTAGAAAGAAATAATTAAGAAGAATGTACGTTTTCTAAAACGGAAAACAACGATCTGTGTTTCCCTTTTTATCTTCTTCCTTTTTTTTAACTCCGATTTATGGTAAAGCTAAACAGAGGTCAAGTTTTTTATTCTGAATTCTTCCCCTTTTCTTCTTCTCTTTTCTCTTTCTTTGTTTTTTTTCCCCTTTTATTTTGAGAGAGAGGGAGAAAGGGGTGAATATTTGTTTTATCTGAACAGAAAAACAAGTGAATTCAGGACAGGAAAAAAGGTATAGCCATTTGTGTTTCTTAGCTTGTTTATGCAGGAAACTTTTCATTGTTATTTTTGGTGTTTGAGAAATCCCTAAATTCTTACCAAAAATAATTATTTTGTGGGTTAAAGCTACTTCTTTTATTTTACTGTAAATTGATTTTCATTGTGTTTATGCCGTGCATGGTGATTGTTGACCCCGTTGAATTGTATATCCATTAGAAGGTAAAGGAAGAACGTGTAATTTTGTTTTTTCGCTTATATGCAATTCTTGATCGATTTCATGCATGCATGGCACTTTCCATCTGGGATTTTGATCGTATATCATATGAATGTGGCTGATTTTCTTTGGGATTTTATTCAAAACCGTACCATATGAATGCAACAAAAGGATTTCTTTTGTCCTTTGAACATCTATTTATGTTTATAGAATTGCATCGATTGAGCTGGTTTTATTGTGGTGTAGCAGATGGGAAGGGATAGCTTTTCAGAACCCGATGAAGCCGATGAAGTGTCGGCTCACGTCACTCCGAAGATTACAGTAGAGGTGGAGGCTGAGCGCGCTGAAAATGGCATGGATGTCGTCGAAGATGGCAGCCATGAGAAGCAAGATGAAGTTCTTGGCTTCCCTGGTGTAAAATCACAAAGAGCTCAGGCTCTTGAGGCCATTGAGAGGAAACTAGCTTCCCCGAGAATTAGGGTTTCTGTTTCTGAAGATGGCACGCATGAGAAGCGTGATGTTGTCGGTATCAAGAGCCCGGAAGCTAGGTCTCAGAGGGCTGAGGCTATGAAGGCTTTCGAAAAGAAGCTAGCTCCATCTCCACCTGTTGAAAATGGCCATGTTAAGAGCCCTAACTCGAGTGCCAGTTTACCGGAAGGTAGATCTCAAAGGGCTCAGGCTTTGGAGGCAATTGAGAAGAAGTTAGCTTCACCACCTAAAGCTGTTGGAACTAGGCAGAAAAGTTCCCCTGCAACAAAGCCAACTATTCATGCAAATGACAATCAGGGTTCTGGTTCGAGTGATGCGAACGGTTCTGTAAGTGCAACCAATGATTCAGTAAATGGCGTAGTCGTGGAAGATGTCAAGGAGAAACCGACCTCTCCAATTACTAAACCTAAACTTGCAGATGAGACTCCGAGTTCTGGTTCTAGTGATGCTGCCAATGGTGTTGCCGGGACTAATGAGTCTGATATGGGTGAGATCATGGAAGGCAGCCATGAGATGCGCGATGCTCCTGGCGTTGGGAGCCGTACCTCAAACATCAGCTTCACGGACGATAAATCACAGAAATCTGAGACACCGGAAGATAAACCTGCAACTTTGCAGAAAAGTACACCTGCTCCAAAGTCACCGGGACATGCAAATGAGATTCAGAGTTCTAGTTTAAGTGATGAGGCAAATGCTGCGGCTGCAACTAATGATTCTGTAAAAAGAATAGTCAATGAAGATGTCCAAACAAGAGATAATTCTCTTGGCAACAAAAACGCTAAATCAAAACCAGAAGTTAAATCACAAATATCTGAGGCATTGAAGGCACTTGAGAAGAAACTAGCTTCACCGAGTAAACCTGCAACATGGCAGAAAAATACCCCTGCTCCAGAATCAACTAAACATGCAAATGAGATTCAGAGTTCTAGTTTAAGTGATGCTGCTGCTTCAAATGATTTTGTAAAGAACATAGCAGTTGAAGATGTCCATGATAAGCACGATGCTCTTGGCGATAAAAATCCGGACTCGAAGGCCGGCTCCCCAGAAGTTAAATCACACAATTCTGAGGCTTTGAAGACCTTTGAGAAGAAAACAACTAAACCTGTTGCCAAACCTGTTTCGGGATCTAGAGCGGTTGGAACATCACAGAAGAGTGCTCCTCTTCCTGTTCCAGAGCCACCTAGTCTTGCAAATGAGACACAGAGTGCTACTCATGATGCAACAAATGATCCTGGTACCAAACAAACTGATCGTAAGACATCCCCAATGACCAAGAAAAAATCCAAGGTACAACATATTTGGATAATTGGATTCTTTTCACTACTATCAAGTTAAATGTGGCTCTCCTATTCATTAACTTTGTTTGGCTTTCTTGTAGCCTGTGTCTCCTCCATCTATGAAGACCATGAAACCTACTGACAGGATATACCTTGATGATGATGATAACTTATCTCAGGCTTCCTCGTATCCTGTTTCTATATGATACAATTAGTTTATTCGTGCTAATGTAGTATCAGAAATCATATTTCATGAGAAAATTCTGATATATGCACAAACATCTATCTTAGGGTAACTACCATTAGCTCATTCAGAGTATTCTTGGTTTTGTTATGTTTGTTTTGACCTGTAACATTAGACTATATGGAACCCTTAACATTCTTAGAGCAGTATCATCCACCCGGTCAGCAAGATCCAAAGTCACAGTTCCAGTGGCTCCAACATTTAGATGTGAGGAACGCCTCAAGAAGCGTCAGGAGGTAATACTAACCTACAAAAGAATCTAACTAATTATCGCAGTTTGTCTGTATATTGTTGTTTTAGCGTAACATTTTTCTCATGGTTCATGGTGTATGGTGTTGTCTCTAATTCAGTATTACTCAAAGTTAGACGAGAAACACAAAGCTTTAGAAGCAGAGAAACTCGAAAAAGCTGCTAAAATTAAGGTAATTCCTCATTGAAATTCAGGTTTGTAGTTCTGTGGAAGAGTCTATGAAATATACTAAACATGATCTATTGTAGGAAGAAGAAGAGGCAGCACTCAGGCAACTGAGAAAGAGCATGGCATATAAAGCAAATCCAGTTCCTAGCTTTTACCATGACGGGCCGCCTCCAAAAGTTGAACTCAAAAAGGTAATCTATATGAATCATAACACTCATTTTTCTGTATTCTTATGAATATAAGGGTGAATATGAGTTACACATAGCAGCCCGAGGTTTTTGAGAGCGTCAAAGTAGATCCCGTAAATCTAAAAGTTTAACAAAGGACATTGCCTTAACAGCTCCGATAGGTTGGCTGGTTATTTAACAGTCAAAAGCACCAAGTGTTCTTAGTATCGCTCATAACGACTAATACCATTAAATAAACAGTCAGCAATGCTTGCACTTGAACTAGCAGTACTGTTAAGTCAGTTGCCCTTCCATTTATAAAACACGAGATCTATTCTAATACTTTCATAAACCTCGGGGGCCATATGCAATTCACCCTGCATAAAAGAAAAGGTAGATTTCATATTTGAGGAATCACAGGTTCATTCATAAAATTAATGTAGCAATTTTGTATTTAAGTCCAGTTTCCAGTTACTCGTCCAAAATCTCCCAACCTAACTAGGAGAAACAGCTACAGTACTGAAGTAGGTGAACAGGGAGTTTGTCTCAAGGCCAAACGCTGTAGCCTACCTGCTACCACCACCAAAACTAAATGTGTAAATGTTGCACAGAATATAGCTGCCAAAGGGAAGCAGAGAATCAATAGAAGGAGCTCTGTGGGAGGCCTAGAATCCGGTGAAAACTCAGAAGTTGAAGAAGTAACAAAACTGCCAGACCACATTGCAGCAGATGTTTCAGTCAAGAATTAGACCATTTTAACCTTCTGTTCTAATCTGTAACTAAAAAGGCAATATTCAATCTGTTTATTGCCAAGAGAATCATTGGCACGACGAGACATACTTTACCTTCGTTTATATGTTGTTTTCAGTTTGTATATGCCTTGTGATTATTGTGAGCAATGTTAAGGTGTTAACTGAACTCCCAGTTTGGATTTCTGTCACCGGTACTCAATATCTAATCTACTATCTACCTTACTCGAACTATATCATTTTTTGTGTTTTAATTCAATACAAAAACCACCGAATACTTTTCACGCGCTGTTATTTAGTAGGGTAAGGGTGACTAATCTCTACGATATAAATGTATTAAGGTAACAGGTACATAATAGAACAGGGCAACTGGAAGTAGGGACAGAGTATCTCACCTCCTGCTCTTCATATTGAAGATTCATTGCCTCCTTCATCTTTGGTAACAAGTAACAACTGTACTTTGGCTGTACAAACAACACTAGGAATCTCCTGACTAAATGTCCAAAATCCATTATTTTTTGGAGACAGCAGAAGGGATATTGATTTGTGCTACATAGAGTAGTACAACAAATAAACAGAGAAGAATAATCATTAAAGAGCCAAAACTGGTATTAATGATGCCAACATTGCTGGACAATTTTACGTAACACTCAGCCGACTGACCTAACATGTACTTTACCAGTTCCTCCCAAAAATCGCAAAACTTTTCTCAAGGATCGATAACCTCCCAGAGTCAGATGACCAGCAGTCTCTGATAAGACTAACTCATCTTTCTACAATAGTAGAATCCAATTCATATGCGCGCAAAATCTGTGTCATTTGTATAATGGCTACTGCTTCTGTCGACGAAGAAACTCCCTCATTTGGGGATAACTTTCTGCCTTAACAACAAGCCACATCTTCTTAGGATTCTCCCATAGAAAACCACCACATTCCCTAGCAAAATCACATGCAGACTCAAAGGATTCCTGCGAGAAACAGAACCCCGGTGAAATAGAAACAATAAACACACCAAAAAAAAAAAAACAATCATCACATGAGTTTGTATCTTGGTCTTCTAATGCTTACTTTCGACGGAAAATCCTCAATGAAATGTGCAGGGGTTGCCTCAACCCTATTAAGATCTGATTCCCACAATCTTATCTGTAGTGTAAATGCAACATCTAATTAAACTTGCAAATTACAGACTTATAAAGGAAAAAGTAGTGGTTAATTTAGTTCATGAGGATGGCCATTGCCGTTCAAAAGCAATGATCCTTCTATATTACAAAGAATTCAAAGGTGAAAGCACTAAAGTTTAACAGCAAAAGCAGTCTTGAGATAATTAAATTATATGAAAATATCAAGCAATACAATAACCTGATCAGTGACATTCTCAGGCACACTAGGTAATCTCTCTGCAGTTCGTGGATGAGCATTCTGCTGGAGGAAGGAAATGATCTACAATTTCAAAGCATAAAAAGAAAACCAAATTTATCCACATTAGTTTAAGTACAAATATCAGCAATGACTAGTTTTACTATATAATAATTAACTACGTTGCAGTATGCATACCCAACTTAAATACCACTTGCACATAATGGTATTATAGCAGTACGATAATCGCATATTTAATAAATGATGACAAATTCAAGATATGGCTATATGGCTAGCACAGATCCACCAAGTTTTATATTCACTAACAACCTAGTTACAATGTCAGAATGATGCAACAATTGCACTAATGCGCAATTAGTAAGCTATTGCAGAAAAAACATATCCTGGCCAATTGACAGGGCCTTTCAGAAAACAGAAATCAAAGTGCATTTGTAGCATTAAGAACAGAAACACCCACAGCCATCAACTGCTTTCAGTATTTACAAATCCACACAACCAAATTTCTTATATCCATACCATTTATATGCCTTGCCTTGGTGAACTAATGACACTATTCAAATGAATTAAAAAAGAAAATCTTGAGACTGAAGTTATTCCTGAATTTTTCTTACCTGCTCGGCAGTTATCCCATTTTGAAAAGCCTTATACAAACTTTCTTTTGTAATTGCACCCACTATCAAATTAGGTAGCTGGTACTCCACCCTATGCATCCAACAAGATAGTACATCAAAAAAATAAGGAAAAACAAAACCAGAGATATTTAAGGAGAGTAGAACTCATTCTGAGATTTATACTCATTTGTGAAGATGTGTGCCCTTGTTACTAAAATAACCAAACACCAGCATGTTTAGCTCCCCTCAATTTGGTGAAAACCACTCAGCTCTACAAACATGGTAAATTGTCTGAATTACAAAACTATTAACTGTCCTCTTCCCTATGTGCCACTTTGCCTCTATTTCAGGGCCCTTCCTCAACAAAATAAGTAATTTGAAAGCCAAATAGCAGCCACGACTATTATCTTTTATAGCAGCTTGAACTTACCAACTGCAGTGCAGCATCAAATGCCTTCAACAGTTGAAGTGGAACTCTTTCCCAAGACACGAACTAAATTCTTAATTTTTAAGGGGGAAAGGAACAGAGATACTAATTAACTCAACAGCCTTAACTTTCAGAATCTTTCTTCTTGATTGAAAGGAACCTTCTATGAAATTAACTTTTTAAGAGGTTTTACCAACCAAACAAATGACATACTTTGCGAAGAGGCGTAGTATCTCGCAGTGTAATTTGGACGTTGAATACGCATACATCCTAAAATTTGTCTCTATTACAACAAATCCCTGACAGAGAAAGTGAATAGAATCAGTACATTTATCATGCTTCCATCAGATCAAACAATCATACACGTGCACTAAAAAAGAAAAACGAATGATAAAAAAAATGATAACAGGGCATCATGAAGTTCCCATTCTGATAGGTTACACTGGAAATTAAATAACATTATTACTTATCGTTATTACCTTGACAGATCCAGGGCAAAACAGAATACAATTAAAGGTTAATGACTTATTACCTGCTTTCTTGCAGATGTATCTGATAAACTGATTGATAGATTTGTTGCTAACTTTGTCGGGATAAACCAACTCTCTTTCATTCCCTACATATGAGATCAAATGATATCAACAATCGAATAAGTGAAGAGATGATTAGGTATATATAATTAAAAATCGTTGGAGTAGGCTCGGTGATTTCTGACCTTTTGAAGCTTCACAAGTCCAAAATCAGCAAGGTCCCTAACTATAATCTGTTGTACATCACTCAACGTGTTCATACTGTAAGCCTACATACAGAAACAGTTCTAATTCAACTTCGAGTTAGACTCATCAAAGGAAAGTTTCTAAAAACTTGTAAAACAAGTAATCACAGAAAATTAGTATGAAACATAAACCTTCTTGCTAAATTTCAAGGTATCTTGGGCTTCCATCTTAAAACCAATTGGTAATAAGTGGAGGTGACCCAAGACCTTATATGTAAGCCATTTAGTCTTTAAAAAATCGATGTGGAAATATTTCAACACTTCTGAATGTAAGTACAATTGAAAAACAGCATGGCATTGAACACGGCTTTCTTAAAAACTGTTCACTATATGAGTCAATAATGGAATAAAAGGCCAGGACTAACTTGAATTTAAATTTACTACCTCTCCAGTAGTATGAAAGCTGAGCTCCAGAAGAAAAGATATAAGATCTGCAGAATCCAGGCCTTGTTCCTACAATAAGACAATACCAATCCCAATCATGCCTCCAGAACTGCAGAAACTTCTAATCATATTTTGACATAAAAAAAATATATTGCTTGATGTTGAACTTATTGGAAATAGACAGCTGAGTATCAATTAATAAAACAATTACTCATACACCACTTCAGTTTAACCAAGGAGAGTGTTCATATGGTCAAAATAATCCTTTGCAAGACCAAAATATGAATGAGAGCCTGCGAGAGTGAGTAATATATATTTCCATGCAACCTAAGGTAACAGGTTTTGATAACCTAATACAACCGCTTGTGGTAATATACTGTGAGAGTATATTATACTTTAATGACCTAACCATGCAAATGGAAGAGACCTCCATACCAGGCTGCCCGTTGTATCATCAAAATATCCATAGACAACTCAATAAATTAGATAAGTACAATGGATTGCATTATGTTTACAATAACCCTGAGCCCTAGATACCCTCTATTAACAGCTTCAGTAGATAAAAAGTAATATTCCTAGAAAAGGGCATAAACCTTTTTTAACTAGTTAAGATGTAAACAAAGAGTAGAATAAAAACAATTATGCTTCCATACAAGAGGGAGCTAAATGAAGGCCTATGCTTTCACCGTGCATTTTATGTTCCATAATATTTTGCCTTCAAGCTTATAGTAATGCACTGGATTACCATGTCAGTAAACACAGAACTGGGATGAGTAATACTACAAATCACACACCTATGAGCTTTACGCATTCCAGTTTCTGTTGATTCACTTCACAAGTTATCTCATTCTCACCATAAGCCCAAGAAAGGGTTAGTGGTAAGCGTGGGCATGAGGCGGAATCAATATAAACAATAAAAACAGATATAAGCAAGAATATAAAGTCTTGTACGTAGGTACCTCAGAGTTGCTAATATATTCCCTAATGATGTACCACAACTGTGCATTTGTGTCCATCAGCTGTTACAAAAAATGTATCAGCATAAAGTGTAAAACTTTAATTTAAATGAAGGAAAATCAATTCCAAACTAACCAGAAACTGAAAACCACCCTCAGTCAATCTTGGAGGTTCTCTCTCATCTCTGCTAACACACTGAAATCCGTCAAATCACTTTTTTTTTGCAAACGCCAAAAAGTGTGAAACCTAATTAGACAGGTGAAGCAGTACCTTTGGCTCACCAGGCCACGCTGGAAAATTTTCATCATGGAAGAGCTAATGTTTGCTGCTTTCTCAGCTTCACTGGAGCTTATAAGATGCAGCAAAAAGCACTGTTTTGAAATGTTTACAATCAGTAAGGCTGGCAAAAATAATACCCTTATTACAAAATGTGCAAATCATCAGTTACCAAAAGGCAAACCTTGCAGAAGAGGAAATGCATCAATTCCAAAATCAAAATTAAAATTATGGTGCAGCTCATAACATACCTCCCATTGGTGAGCTGCGTAAGCATCCAAATCCTCCACACTAGGAAGCCTCAAACCAGTAGAAGGCAGTGGCTGTCTTGGCAAAACTCCACTGCAGCATAATTTACAGGTCAGTTCAAATATTTTAAAGTCCAGCAAATTTCAACACAAACAAGATATGATGGACAACACGATAATCCCAAGCCATGAAAATTTATAATAAATCACTCTCCCAGCTATCAAATCCAGCACACAAATATTGAAATGGCACAAACACACATATACACTCAACTCCTATTGTACACTCAAGCATATATCCGGCAAAAGGAGAAAATAATATAAGTACCCATCCTTCAGGTATATATTAGAATTAGAGGGCCATAACAAAAGGAGGGCATTCATATTACTCACCCTCTCCAGAAAAATAACAAAGCAGCAGCAAAGAAGTAAAAGGTATTTGAGGAAATATAGATATCTGAATACTATTGAAAGGAAACATGCACGAAAAACGAGAAAATTTAGCAAGCAGCAAAAATGTATTAGAAACAGATTACTGGAAAATGAAGACCATGTAAAGATACAGCTTACCCTAGCCTAATGTGCTTTTGAATATTAGATTGAAATGTTGGGTTCAATCTATAGCTGACTTCTCTCTTCCTGCCAACATTAATCACAACTCCAATTAGCGCCTCAACGCATCAGTAAGACTAGAAGAACCATAGAAGCTGCAAATATGACATCGAAATGAAAGTGTAATAGAACAGAAATAACCTGTCAAAAGTTTCACTAAAAACTCTCAGCTGAGTAAGCCTATCAATAGCTACTTTATGCTTTGAAACTCCGCTTGTGAGCACCCAGTCCTCCAGTGACTTTCCTGGTACTGGGACATCTAAGTAAAGTAGATGCATCACATACTTCTTCGCCAATGGAGGCAACGATCTGCAAATGAAAAACCAACATGAATATGCAATGTGCTACTCACTAGTCAGAATGCTTCTATTCAGACAATAGATACCGTCATTCCATGTGGTAAGCTAAAGAAGAAGCTCATTCGAAATTCGTTTAATTCTATCAAGCAATGTTAGACCTATTGAATGAACCAATACAATTTTTTTCAAAGACGATCGTACAACTTCAGCAAAATTAGAACTTTTTCACAGGGAATGCAATAAAATACGTATGAGAATGTGAGATTATAAACCTAAGTATGGCTTCACAGATGAAGGCATTCTGGAAGAGCCTGTCAAGCTTCAAGGCTGGCAATGAGGCCACCATGTCCATGAAATTCTTGGCCACAATTTTGACTTGCGGCATGATTAATTGTTTAACTTTTTACCCT
This sequence comes from Rubia yunnanensis, assembly GCA_037428765.1. Taxonomy (NCBI): domain Eukaryota; kingdom Viridiplantae; phylum Streptophyta; class Magnoliopsida; order Gentianales; family Rubiaceae; genus Rubia; species Rubia yunnanensis. The sequence continues at coordinate 126,852,116 of CM075062.1, forward strand.
GAAAAAAGGAGAATTAACGTATTAGTAGCAGAAGATTCTTGAGGATTGCAATTCCAAAATCAAGAACAATTACCGGCAAGAGTTTGATTAGGGCAAAGCAACCGGCGGAGCAGGAGACGCGAGCTGAGGGGGAAGACAACGACGGAGCCACTTCACGGCAGAGGAGGAGGAGAGTGGTGGTCCACGACTAAGGGTGTATTTGGCATTTTTATCTATGGGAAAACTGCTTTAATACTCCTATGTCGAAATTACCCACTTAATTTATAACATTATTCTCTATCAAAGTTTAATTTCATATTTGAATATATTGCTAAATTTGATGTAATAAGTAGTTTCTTGAAAGTAACTTTTTGTTTGTCGTTATTATATGTAGCTAAACATATTAACGGTCAAATATATTTCTCGAACGGTGTACCATAATTAGGTTGTAATTTAATTTGGGACGGAGGGAGTACCCAGTTTTGATAATTGCAAATATAACTCAAAAATGCAAATTCTTATTTATATTCGATAAGTGCAAATATAACTCTTAATCTTTTGAAAATGCAAATATGCCCAGATGTTGACCGCATTTGATCGATCAAATTCCAGCGTTGAGAATAACTAAAATACCCTTATTATATTTTCAATACTTTTCCTGAGATAAAAGATTGAGATTTCATTAATTCCAAAGATGTGTTACAATCAGTTGGGATATGATCCCACTGTAAAATTGTATCCACAGAGTTTTTAGCACATTGAGCTAAACTGTGAGCTATAATATTTACTTGTCATCCATTCCATATTAGTTCTAAACAATTACATTTAGCAACAAGAGTAACTATATATCAATGATAAGTCCAAAGTCTGATAGATCTTCATTTCGGTTCTTTACCGCATTTATCACTATTTGTGCATGTCCTTGAATTCACTCTATTTTAATGTCATTTCCTATGGATAATAGTAATCCAGTTCTAAGGGCGAGAGTTTTTGCCTGTTTTGGTGTATAAATATGTGGTGTGTATTGTGACCCTTCATGCACCCATAAACTATCACTAGATTGTATGCACTATCCTAAACATGTTCGAGATGAAGAAATGGCTGCATCAAAATATAGTGTGTTGCCATATGATGGCAAAGGAGCGATTTAGCTTCAGATTTCGTTGTTTGGTATCACCTTACTATTCATTCTTTCCAATTCAGTCAACACTTTTGTTGCGTAGATATCACATTAATGTGGTTGAAAGTCATAGAACTCTCCGTGCAGAGGTTTGTTCCTATGGTACCACAATTACAATAAAATGACAGTTGTGATTGCCATGTTTAGTTCTAATATTATATCTTGAATCTATAAGTTTGCTCTCTGTTGCTCAAATGTGAAGATCTTTTGTATGTAGCTCTGATGCAAACCAGACTTGATGTGTCAGTGGGCAATGGAAAAATAAGTGCTCAAGAGAAACATCCTCCATATCATAACTTAAACAACATGATTCAGCATGCATATATCACTAGAATAGATTGATTCTTGATGGTAGATTATATGTGCATAGCCTTCACAAAAAGTGTTTGATTTTCGATATCTTTCGTGGGTGACTGTTTCAACTATTTGTAGGTCCCTAGGATCTGGGCTCTTGTTTGTTCCCTAGTGTTGGGGCTAAACATGATTGAGGATTTATTTTGATTTATCTTTTGACCCGATGTCTCCTCATATAATGTCAGAATATCCTTTAGCACCCCACCCTCTTGGGGAGTTGCTTCCCCAAATATCAATGTGTCGTCTGCGAACAGAAGATGTGAGAGGATGGGTGCACCCCTTGCAATTTTTGTTAGGTTCATGCATTAAAATGGTGCATGAATTTCCAGTCCATTGGTGTGCCTTAGACCTATGGTATGCTTTCTTGGAGAGTGCAAGGGTCTCTTAGTTATTAGCTCTTTTATGAGGAGGTTTTATGGTGACTTTTGGGGTTGCCTATGCGCTCCTATAAAAGGGATTCAGATATTGGAGATGAACACACAACAAACTACAAGAACATAGCAACAAAGTAAGAGAGTTGAGAGTTCTTGAGTGAGCTGAAAATATTTTCATTTTTCTGAGAGTGGTTCTGATTGGGAGGTCGGATAGAAAAGCAAAAGTTTTCTGATTTTGCTAAAATCTGGTCAGCGTGTTCGAGACTCATAGGGCTTCGATTTGGTTGAATCGTCAGTTTGTGCTCTGGTTTGGGAGATATTGCAGCTTGAGTGGCAGCTCCATTTGTGGTGATATTTTACGCCTTTTGCTATTCTTGTTGTTTATTCTTATGCATGATGCGTATGGTGGGCTGTAACCCTTTGTAGACTGATGTTGGGTTTGTTTCCCTCATTTTATCATAATAATAATAAAATAGGGCGGACTCCTCCAAGTCCCGTGGTATTACTCTTCACGGCGAAGAGGTTTTCCACGTAAAAATCATCGTATGTTGTTTTCTCTCCTTACTTTCTTATTGGTTGGTTTTATCTCCATTGTTTGGTTGATTTTGTGATTGTGTTTGAATATTTGGTTGGTTATTTTGCCTTAGTCTTGTGTGGGTATTTGGGATTTATCCCCCCTGGGTCCCTAACAAGTGGTATCAGAACTTGAGTTTGTTTGGCATAATCATGGAGTCTAGTGGTAGTTCTATGTTTAAGTTAACATCAACCAGCTATTCTATTTGGAGGCCTATCATGAAAGAATTGTTGTTTTGCAAGGATTTGTATGATCTGATTGCACCTACTATTGTTGAGGGCAAGGATTTGTATGATCTAATTGCACCTACTATTGTTGAGGGCAATAGTTCATCTAGGCCAACTAAACCTGGTAAATGGAAGAAAATGAATGGGCTAAGTTAAAGAGGAAAACTCCGGGGACTATTAGACAATGGATTGATATTAGCATATTCAACCATGTTTCTCAAGAGTCTCACCCCTATGATTTGTGGAAGAAATTGGAAGGCCTTTATGAAAGAAAGACGGTTCATAATAAGGTTTCTTTGATTAAGAAACTTGTTAATTTGAAGTTGAAAAGTGGAAAGTCAGTGTATGAGCATCTTAGTGGCTTTCAATATATTATTAAAAAGTTGACTACTATGAAGATTGTTCTTGATGATGAGTTGCAGGCTTTGTTCCTAATGAGTTCTTTGCCAGATAGTTGGGAGACTTTGGTGGTGACCATTATCAACTATGCTCCAGATGGTGTGCTTTCATTGGATGTTATCAAAGAGAGCATGTTCAATGAAGAGATAAGAAGAAGGGAGATGGGAGTTGATAATTCACAGGCTCTTATTGTTGAGACTCAAGGAAGAAGCAACAGTAGAGGTCCAAAAGGGTGTGGTAAGTTGAAGAACAAGTCCAAGTCTAGAAATGGGAAAGAGACAAGGACATGCCACTCTTGAAACAAGCCTGGTCACATTAAGAAGTATTTCTACCAGTGGAAGAAGGAGAAAGGGAAGAAGTATGACTCACCTAATGAGGGAGGTGATAAAGGAACTGCCGTAACTGCTTCTCGAGATGATGATGATATAGCTCTGGTTTGTGATACTAGGGATTGTCATCACGTAGAAGGTTCCGATACAAAGTGGTTGGTTGATTCGGGAGCTTCTTTTCATCGTGTTCACAAACAGGAGTACTTCATGAACTACCAAGCTGGACATTTTGGTAGTGTCAGAATGGGAAATAAGAGCACCATAGATATTGTTGGTCTCATTGACATCTGTGTGAAAAAAAGTGTTGGATGCAGACTTATTTTGAAGAATGTACGCCATGTGCCTGACTTGCGCCTTAACCTGTTGTCTGCTAGGACTCTTGATCGAGATGGATTTAGACACTTCTTTGGAGATAGCAAGTGGAAATTGGCAAAGGGCTCAATGATAGTTGCTCGTGGTGAATTGTGTTGTACTTTGTACATGACATATTTGACTGTGTGTTGTGACGGGGTGAATGTCATTGAAGCGAAGAATTCTCCAAACTTGTGACATCGAAGGTTGGGACACATGAGTGATAAGGGGCTGAAACTTCTAGCAGATAAATCCCTTAATCCTATTGATTCTAGTGTTTCTCTTAACCCCTGTGATCATTGTTTTGCAGGAAAACAACATAGAGCTTCCTTTTTTGGGAAGTCAACTAAGAAAGAAGGAAAGTTAAAGTTGGTACACTCTGACGTTTGTGGTCCCATGTAGGTTGAGTCACTTGGTGGCAACAAGTACTTTGTCACCTTCATCGATGATTCTACTCGGGGGACTTGGGTTTACATAATGAAAACCAAAGGAGAGGTGTTTGAAATTTTCATGAAATTTCATACCATGGTAGAACGAGAGACAGAGAAGAAGCTAAAGTGTCTCCGTTCTGATAATAGTGGAGAGTATACTTATAATGAGTTTAGAAGCTATTGTTCGAAGCATGGAATCAGGCATGAGAAGCCCGTGCTAGGAACCCCTCAACATAATGGTATGACCGAGATGATGAATAGAACCATTGTTGAGAAGGTTAGACGTATGCTCAGAATGTCTAATCTTCCAAAGCCATTTTGGGGTGAAGTGGTTTGGTGTGCTATTTGTTTGATTAATCGATCTTCATTGATTCCTTTTGCTTGTGACATTCTTGAGGGAGTTTGGAAGGGATGTGATCCTTCATATTCGCATCTTAGAGTGTTTGGATGCAATGCATTTACTTATGTTCCCAAAGAGTAAAGATCGAAGCTGGATTCGAAAACCAATCCCTATGTGTTTGTTGGATATGGTGATGAAGAGTATGGTTATAGGCTCTATGATCCCAAAAAGAAAAAGGTGGTGAGAAGTAGAAATATAGTGTTCTTTGAGCATGAGGTGGTTGTTGATCTTCTGAGTACAAGGTACAATTTTAACTCAGATTCATCTTTTGATTTCACTGACATTTCTTCTACTTCTACTTCTGTTAATCAGCCATCAAATGAGAATGTTTAAGTAACACCCGATGAGGTTGAGGATTTTCAACCTGTCGTTGATACACCTAAAGATGGTGAGGTTCCTCAGGATGGGGATGAAGGGGATCGTGAGCAGAGGGAGCAACCTACCCCTTGAGTGGAGCAAGCTGAGCCTCAAAGGTCCAGTCGAGGGAGGATACCTTCAATGAAGTATTCAAGTTCATAGTACATTCTTGTTACCGCTGATGAGGAGCCCAAAAGCTTTCAAGTGGTGTTGTCCCACAAAGACAAGAAGTTGTGGCTTGAGGCATGGAAGAGGAGATGGATTCTTTGAAGAAGAATGATACTTATGATTTTTTGAAACTCCCCAGAGGAAAGAAAGTGCTGAGAAACCGATGGGTTTACAAGCACAAGAAGGATGGTGATAAGACTGTGAAACATAAAGCCACATCGGTTGTCAAGGGATACAACTAGGAGAAAGGCGTCGATTATGATGAAATCTTCTCACCGGTGGTCAAGATGACTTTGATTAGAATCGTGCTTGGTTTGGCTGCAAGTCTTGACTTGGAATTGGAGCAGCTTGATGTGAAATCTGCTTTCTTGCATGGCGATTTGCAAGAGGAGATTTATATGTTGCAGCCAGAAGGTTTTTGAAGTTAGGGGGAAAGAGGATCATGTTTGCAAGTTGAAAAGGAGTCTTTATGGACTGAAGCAAGCTCCAAGGCAGTGGTACCAAAAATTTGATTCGTTTATGACAGGCACTGGTTATAAACGAACTTCTACCGATCCCTGTGTTTATGTCAAAAAGTTCCCCGGAGGTAACTTCATTATTCTTCTTTTATATGTTGATGACATGTTGATCGTTGGTCAGGATGCCAAGATGATTAGTGATTTGAAGAAAGGCTTGTCCAAGATGTTTGACAGGAAAGACTTGGGTCCAGCAAAGCAAATGCTAGGCATGGAGATTGCTCATGATAGAAAGGCTAGAAAGTTGTGGTTGTCACATGAGAAGTATATAAAACGAGTGCTTGAAAGGTTCAATATGAAAAATGCCAAGCCTGTTAGTACACCATTGGCATCTCATTTCAAGTTGCGTAAGGAAAATTGTCCTCAAACGGAGAAGGACAAAGAAAGTATGTCATCTATTCCTTATTCTTCGGTTGTTGGTTCTTTGATGTATTCTATGGTTTGTACAAGACCAGATATTGTGCATTCCGTTGGTGTGGTGAGTAGGTTCTTATCCAATCCGGGTAGGAGTCCATGGGATGCGGTGAAGTGGATTTTCATATATTTGTGAGGTACTTCCAAATTGGGTTTGTGTTTTGGAAGTGGCAGGACCATTCTTAAAGGATACACTGATTCTGATATGGTTGGGTACATTGATAGAAAAATACACTGATCCCCGGGTTATTTTTTTCACATTTTTAGGGGTATTCATCTAATGGCTATCCCAGATAAAAAAGTGTGTGGCGTTGTCTACAACTGAGGAGGAGTACATTGCAGCCGTGGAAGCCGGTAAGGAGATGCTTTGGCTTAATTGATTTCTTCAAGAATTGGGTTTGAAGCAAGATGAGTAAGTAGTACTTTGTGGCAGTCAAAGTGCTATGAACTTGAGCAAGAATTCCATGTATCATGCTTGTACCAAGCATATTGATGTTAGATACCATTGGTTGTGACATGTGATTGACGAGAAACTGATGAAGCTAAAGAAAGTTCACACAGACAAAAATGCTACTGATATGTTGACAAAGGCAGTTCCTAGAGTTAAGCTTGAGTTTTGTGGTAAGCTCTTCAACATGAGCTTTAAGTGACTGCAAAGGTATGTTTATCTTCCCCGTGATGAGCTGGAGGGGTAGATTGTTAGGTTCATGCATTAAAATGGTGCATGGATGTCCAGCCCATTGGTGTGCCTTAGACCTATGGTATTCCTTCTTGGAGAGTGGGAGGTCATCGTCGTACCTCTCAGAGTTATATTTTTAATCCCCAATACTTCATATCTACAAGTAAGTAGATAATGGCAAGTTGGGGTCATCCACGAGAAGAGGGATCTTTCCAAGTGTTTAAACATATATAGGAGAAACCATACTAGATATAAACATATAAAAGGGGAGGGGGTGGTTGGTTGGTTTTTGGTCCTAAGCTATAAAATTGAAAGACAACAATTAGAAACGCAAGAGAACTATGGTAATCATGCAACAACAACAAAATAGATGATTAAAACAACAATTAACAGAGCCTTGGGGGCAATCGACTTCAACTTCCAAACTTTCTATAGCTCATTAATTCATTCACTCATTCAATTATATTTATTGTCTATGGGAAATGTTATCACTTCTCATTTGAAGGTCAACATTCATTCCTTCTTAATAGTAGTTTGCAAAGACAAACAACGACCATTTGCAAACATCATTGATGATCACCCTAAGAAAACAACACCATAGAGGTATTTCATCAATGACATTTCACACAAAGGACCATAGGTTTGATAACAACAAACCTTCTACCAAAGACATAGTTATTTCACCAAACAAAACATTTACCAGGTTAACCCTAGAACAAACCACATTCAAGGTTCAACCTTTCTATGCATCTATGGGATAAATATGAGAACAATCCACAATAACATACTTATCTAGAAAGAATCACCACACATTATACACAAGAAGTTCTAAATAAATGCTTTTGGATTTCATGCCAAATGAGTTAAGAAATTTGTAACTTTCCTAACACCCTAACACTTCAATCATACAAACATTTCATATAATCAAACAACCATGGTATAAATGAGGCAAAACACAACATTAATGACACAATAAATGCTCTCCAATAAATGTTCATAAATGAGCAAATAGAGAATCTCACCACATAAGTTTGGAAGCTTCAATCAATTACTCCCGGGAACTAGATTAGCTACTAGAGTTCATAGTAATTCATGCTAACAACCCAAACATAAAACAAGAGAAATCAAGGATGAAAATGGTGGAAAACTAGGGGTAGAATAGTACCAAAATTGAGTGGAGAAGAAGTTATGAATGAGAGGAAAGAGAATGCAATTTATAGTACAAAAAGGATAAGGTTGGGTTCTGGCCACCCGTGCGTTGCGACTCACGACGGGTTCCAGAACTTACCCTTGTCTTCCTTTCTTTTTCTTGTAGAAGTCACTCTTCTTCACAATAATCCCTCTCATTCTTCAAGTCTTCAAATCTTTGAAGCAAGTCTTCAGAAGATGATCTTCAACAGTCTCCGATCTTCAAGTTTTCAAATCTTTGAAGCAAGTCTTCAAAGTCTTCGAAAGGGGATCTTCAATGGCCTCTGGTCTTCAAGTCTTCAAATCTTTGAAGCAAGTCTTCAAAGTTTTCGAAAGGTGATCTTTAACGGCCTCCGATCTTCAAGTCTCCATGTTCTTCCTTTGTCACGCAAGATTCACTTAGAAGAGGTAAAAGAGCTTAAAGTCGCTCTTACCTCTCCTAGGAGAATTTTGAGGTAAAACACAAGCTCTTGATAACAAAAGAGCACAAAAGTGATCCCAAAAAGTACTAAATCATGCACATAAAATGGACACATCAAACCTCCCCACACTTAAACCTTACTCGCCCTCGAGTAAGAAAAGATCCAAGCACACGAAGGAATTGAAGTATCCACGTCTTAACTACTATTCCCCCAAGTCAATACCTCACAAAACTCCCAATATCACACATCCCAATGTTAAGATCAAATGAGAAGTTTCCCACAACCCTCATTCCTAAGTCTACCCGAACCATATCAACCTATTAATTCATTGATATTTCTAAAACATCTCCAAATCTTGAATTGACAATCCCAAATCCAATGGTACAAGGTGAAGCTAAAAGCATGCATAAAGTTCGAACACATACTCCACTGTATAGCAATATATCATCCTAAAAATGAAGTATACCAACAATCAAGAGTTTCATAGCTTACTTCATTTTCCTCGCTAAATATCCCAAACCCAAGAGATTTTCAAGATGTCAAGCTACCCGATCCATCCATATGGCTACCGCAACCTTATGACTCCAATGCTGGCAAATGAGTGAACATATAACTTCTTTTTTTCTCTCTTTCCCTCATTTTCCCTAGGAGCCCTTTCGGGTTTTCATCCTAGCCACACATCATGTTTCTTTGACTCACATCTCACTTTTTTTCCGCACATTTAGCCTCTCATTTTTACCTAGGTCACCCTTTTAGGGTTTTGACCTACCTGGGCCCCCAATGTTGCCTAAGATGCCCTCTCAGGCTTTCAACTTAGCGGGATTCTTTTTATTTCTTTTTCATTTTTTTTTCAAAATTTTCAATCATCCATGTTTTTCCAATAAAAAGTAGCAAAGTGCTTTCCAAATGTTAAGGCTAAGAAAAATATTAAAGCTAACATAATCCAAGTACATAAAAAGGAAAACATCCCCAAAACAAAAAGGAAAAATATCCAAAACAAAGCAAAAGGAAATATCCCAAAAGTAGCGAGTCTAGAAAAAAAACACATCTCCAAACCAAGCAATGAAATCACTAAATACCCCTCCCCACACTTAGAACACTAAATTGCCCTCAATGTAGACAAAATAGGGCAAAAGCGTACACATCGAAGTATGGAAAGGGTAAGAATATAATGCTCACAATCACTGATGTGAAGAAGATGGACCACCACCAAAATAATGTTGCTGATTACAAGCCAGACAATATGCATTCCTCTGCCTCCTAGCTCTACGTCTCTCTGTTCCAGGATCAAGGCCTGAGATACCACCTGCCTAGGACTACATCTCACGGATGCGAACCGATAGATGGTCAATCTCCTCATCCATGTCGATCAAGCTCTGGGAGATAAACACATTGTGCTCCAATGCCATAATGTCCTGACGGCGGAATCCATCCTCTGTAGTCTGCATCATACGCTCATAAAAATCAGGCAGAGGCTAGGAGTAGTGAGGTGGCACATAATCCTCCTGCATCGGCTCGGCCTTTGGTGGAGGCTGTGGTGAGTGCAGCTGTTGTCGCTTAGTGAAAGACAAGCTACTATTATCGCGTTGGATAGAGGCTGGACCAAGGTCATTGATCTCACACTGAAATTCCTCTCTGCACGAGGAGTCAGGTGGAATTGCGAAGTTTTCCAAGGGTGTATCAAAATCCAACTTCGTCTTGTTGGGCTGAGGAAGTGCCATGAAGGTGACCTTCCTGGCGACATATAACTAGTGAAACACCCCTGGGGTCCACGTGGTGCTAAGCATATCAAATTGCACCAACCTCTCTGCAGTGATGAGGTAGGAAGTGCGCCTCCCCAAGCGTGCCAGTGGAACCAATCCTAAGTACTCCGCTAAGAGGCCGAACATGCCTCTAACCATAATCTTCCCCTTTGGCTTCCCCGCCACCTCTACATTTCACTTTATCCATAGCTTGACCCATAATCGGTATCCTAACCCCTCACTCGTCAAGTGCTATAAGAAGTGAATGTCATTATCTGGCACATTTATTGGCTTCGTTGAGCAAAGCACTGTGCCGGCCAAAAGTCTGTGCACATAACGGAGTGCGGGATGGATAATGACACTGCTCTTGTCATGGAAGTTCTTTGCCCTCATGTTGATGACACTCCAGAAATACATGTCTTCCTCAATCGACCGATCATGGGCATGTGGATCCAGCCTCACCCGGACCTCAGCCGTGTACCATCCAAAGGCTTCCTCAACTTGTGAGACGATCATCTCCTGGGGTATATCATCTAGGTGGAAAATGATGTACCTCTCTTATGGTTGATCACCCCTTATGCTGCATATCTTGACCGTGACAGGATATCTAATGTGTATCGCCGATAGGAGGGGGCACTCTTGCCCATGAAACCCTCCAGCCCTCTTTTGGCGAGGAGGCATTAGACTGGCTGGGTTAGCCCAAGAGCGTCCAGTGTGGGCACTTCTACACAAGTCGTCTCCTTGAGCTGGTGGCTGACCACGGCTTCCCACCTCTACGCATAGGGCCCGATGATCCGGGTAAAACCCATCTACCTATTTGGAGGAGGAGGTACAAGGCTCGACTCCAGAGTTGGCGGCGGAGATGGAGGTGGAGCGGCGTTACACCCACCTCGTGGAGGAGCCTTAGGTCTCTTGGTAGGGGCCATATCTAACAACCACAACAAACAAGTCAAACTCACGGGAATATACATACATGCAATATCGCAAAATCATACTCAACCTTAAACTAGTTTTGCCAACATCACAAACCAAATCAAATCCAAGCAAACTAGTTCAAATCCTAACCACAGTTGCATATACAATCCATGTCATATTCAACATACCCATAATCTCAAGTCCATTAGGTTCTCACATAGTTAAACATCCAACATGCTATATCCCATAATCACAGTCACGCCTAATTGGTTTAGCTACCATTAGTACGTTCATAACGTTAACATTCGAGTGCTATGGCCAAACTACCTTAAGCATAATAACATTGCATCTAAATATCAACTATGTTTAATTAAGCCAACATGCCTAATTTCTAGTACAAGCCACAACCAAATCCTCAACCAAATCAACAATATAAACAAAATGCAAGCACAACACTAACATAAGGAAATCAACACAATCAAAATGAGCATAATACTGTCCCATATCCAACCAAATCATAAGCACAATATATTCATACAATCTCCATCAAACCAAATCATAAGCACAATATATTCACAAGAATCTACGATGTTCCAACAATCTAAATCCCAAAGGCATCACACATAATCCACACAATGTCCTATAAAATAGATTACAGCATAATCACAATTGAAGCTCAAGAAAGTGAAAAAATGTACCACTTAGATGCTTAGGATGAAGAAGGAACTAATCCCACAACCAATTTAAATCTAGATTGCTAAACATCACAAAACCCCCAAATTCTAGGGTTTTGTGTTCTTCAACAAGATAGGCCGATTTATGGGTGGAGATTGGGAGGATGGATTGGGGAGTGGTGTAGGTTGATTCTAAGGTGGAACAGCAGTGAGTGGTGGCCGGAGGGTGGCAGAGATTTGGTGGAGCGGCGGATAAGATGAAGGGAAGAATGAAGATAGGGTTTTAAAATGGTTCTCCCATTTTTTAAAATAAGTTCAGTATGCCCGTCGAGACTTGCAACATGTTCATCGCAACTCACGATGGGTAGGTCAACAGGACCTTCCGGTTAAAGCCCTCGTTGCGACTCGCGACTAATACGTTGCGACTCGCAATGAGACTGTCGCGAGTCATGAAAATTGGAGCCCAAGGGTTCATTTTTAGCAAAATTCTTCTAATTTGGTCACAATCGCGACCAAAACATTGTGACTCGTGATGGTCTATTGCGACTCGTGATGGTCCATCGCGAATCATGAAGCGGTCATCGTGGCTCGCAAAAAGTAGAGCCTGAGAGCTTATTTTTCCATCAAAATCCTCTGATTGGGTCACAACTCGCGATCAAATCATCGTGACTCGCAACGCAGCCATCGTGGATCTCGAAAAGTGGAGCCCAAGGGCTCAAAATTTGGTAAAATTTTCTGAGCCCGTCGTGACTTGCGACGGTCGTGTCTCACGACGGACAACCACTTGGTACTTAGTAATTTTTTTTCAATCTCATCCCTTGCCTAAACTTTTCCTTCTTGACTCCAATTATTTCTCCTTTCATCCATCCAATACCTTGGGTTCAAATTGCTACAAAATCATGGAAACACAAATAGTGAAAAACACAAAGCAAAATAATGAAACTAACGACAAAAACTCAAAACCAAACAACATCAACGAAAAGTCATGAATGACGATCCAAATGATTAAAACCAAGTATATTTAATGTCCTCGGCACGACTCACTCCCCTTTCTTGGAGCTTACTCACAAACTGGATCAAGGAGATCAACATCCTCTCCCTTCTCAGGCACAGAATTCTCGTGGTAAGGTTTCAAATGTTGTCCATTGACTTTTAATGTATTGGACTTAACTCGATCTAGGATTTCCAATACACCATGAGAGAATACCTTCACCACCTCAAAAGGACCGATCCATCGGGACCTCAACTTACTGGGAAATAGGTGAAGGCAGGATTGGAATAGAAGGACCTTTTGACCCATGTCAAATTCCTTCCTAACGATCATCTTGTCGTGTCACACCTTTGTCTTCTCCTTATAGATTTTGGCTTTCTCATAGGACTTCCTACGGATCTCATCTAGTTTGTCCAATTGTAACTTCCTATGCAAGCAGGCCTCATCTATATCAAGGTTGAATTCTTTGATTGCTCAGTAAGCCTTATGTTGAATTTCCACCGGTAAGTGACATGGCTTACCATAACGCTAACCGGTATGGTGACATACCAATCGGTGTCTTGTAAGCTGTCCTATACGGCCACAAGGCGTTGTTCAACCGATAATTACAATCTTTCCAGTTAGGGTTAACCATTTTTTGAAGGATGGACTTGATTTCCTGATTGGAAACTTTGGCTTGCCCATTGGTTTGTGGGTGATAGGCAGTGGATGTCTTGTGAGTGACACTATATTTCTTCAAGAGTGCCTCTATATTTCGGTTGCAAAAGTGGGTGCCACAGTCACTAATCAAGGCTCGGGGTACCCTTAACCTGGAGAAGATGTTATCTTTCAGGAATTCTGCAACCACTTTAGAATCATCAGTCCTAGTGGATTTTGCTTCAACCCACTTTGACACATAATTATCAGCAAGAAGAATAAATGTAAAGCTACAAGAATTAGGGAAATGTCCTATAAAGTCAATATCCAAAACACCAAAGATTTCTCAATATAGCATGGCTTTTTGGGTTTCTCAATGAGATATTTCCTACTCTTTGGCACTTGTCACAAGCCTTACAGAATATGTATGCATGCTTATTCAAAGTAGGTCAATAAAAACCACTTTCTAAGCATTCTTTTAGCTCCAAAATGACCACCACATGCATAATAATGACAAAAGGTGAGAATCAAATGCACTTCATTAGCGGGGATGCATCTCCTAACAACTTGATCTACATAATGTTTCCACAAAAAGGGATCATCCCACACATAATATTTAGTATCACTTTTTAGCTTATCTATCTAGGCCTTAGAAATATGAGGAGGAAATTTACCGGAGATAAGAAAGTTCACAATGTTGGTGTACCATGGTTGGAGGTCTCTGATTGCGAACAGTTTTTCATTGGGGAACTCCTCCCGTAGTTTTTCCTTCATCGATAAATTTACCTCACTATCTTGGCTTGGTGGCAATCAGCTCAAATGATCAGCCACAAGGTTCTCCGTGACCTTTTTGTCTTGCACCTCCAACTCAAATTCGCTCAGAAGCATGATCCACATATTCAATCTTGGCTTGGCCTCTTTCTTTGTCATTAAGTGACAAGGTGCTACAAGGTCAGTGTACACAATAACTTTTGTACCAAGCAAGTAAGATCAAAAAAATTTCCAAAGAAAATACCACTACTAGCAACTCCTTTTTCTGTGGTGGAGTAGTTTCTTTGGGCCTCATTGAGAGACATGGATTTGTAGTAGATGGCGTGAGGCACTCTCCCCACCCTTTGACGAAGCACCTCTCTAACAGCGTAATCGCTAGCATCGTACATGATCTCAAAAGGCAAAGACCAATCCGGGGGTTGTATGATAGGGGTCGAGACTAACCTTTCCTTCAATGTATTGAAGACCCCTTTACACCCCCCATCCATCACAAATTCCACCTCCTTTTGCAACAACTTGTATAAAGGAGATGCTATCTTTGAAAAGTCCTTGATGAACTGACGGTAAAATCCTACATGGCCAAGAAAAAAGCTCACTTCACGCACATTCGTAGGATAAGGCAAAGTTTGAATCGTGTCTATCTTTGTCTTGTCAACCTCAATACCCCTAGAGGAGACAACATGGCCTAAGACAATGCCTTGCTCTACCATAAAATGAAACTTCTCAGAGTTTAACACAAGATTAGTAGCAATGCAACGTTTAAGAACTTGTGCCAAATTTGCTAAACAGTTGTCAAAAGAATTACCATGAATGGTGAAATCATCCATGAATACCTCAACAAAGTTTTCAACAAATTCTGAGAAAATGATTACCATACACCTTTGGAAAGTTGCGGGGGTGTTACATAACCCAAAAGGCAATCGTCGGTAAGAAAACGTACCAAAGGGGCACGTGAAAGTGGTCTTTTCTTGGTCATTCGGGGAAATGGATACTTGAAAATACCCTGAATACCCATCCAAAAATTAATAGAAGGGGTGGCTTGCTAACCTCTCGAGCATTTGATCAATGAATGACAATGGGAAGTGATCCTTCCGGGTCCCCGCGTATAGCCTCCTGTAGTCAATGCAAACGCACCACCCATTTTGAACTCGAGTGGGCACCATTTTATCCTTCTCATTATCAACTACCGTCATCCCACTCTTCTTGGGTACTAATTGAGTTGGACTCACCCACTTACTATCCGAGATTGGGTAGATTATGCCCGTTTGGAGCAATTTGAGGATTTCCACCTTTGCCACCTCCATCATAGGTGGGTTCAAACGACGTTGGGGTTGTCGCACGGGTCTCGCATCTTCCTCCAAAAAAATTTGATGCATGCAAGTGGATGGACTTATTCCTTTGGTGTTGGTAATATTCCATCCACTTGCTTTCACATTCTCCTATAACACCACCTTAACTTTTCTTCTTGTTCTATGGTGAGTTTGCTTGAAATGATAACTGAGAGAACCTCCCCTTCCCTAAGAAATGCGTACTTGAGGTCACTTGGAAAAGGTTTAAGTGCAAGCACCGGAGCTTTCATAAGTGACGAAAGGAATTCCGGTTCTTTGGGTTCCTCTAAAACTAGAGGGGTAGGACTTGACACCACTTCCTCAAGAACGCTTGGCTCCTCAATGCTTTCCTTCAAGTTAGTACTCATGGAATATACAATACATGCATCTTCAACATCATTTTACAAAGAAACTAACAAGGAATCATCACCATTAAATTCAAAAATATCTTGCACAACATCGTCAACAATATCAATAGCATGGCAAGAATATTCTTCAAAAGGATACTTCATAGAGTCATTTATGTCAAACTCTACTTTATTCCCATCAAATTCCATAGTGAGGGTACCATTATGTACATCAATGATGGTCCTAGAGGTCTTCAAAAATGGCCTTCTTCAACCTCTTTCTCAAACATTTCAAGCCTTTTAGGTTTACCTTCAACAACTTCATCAACCAAGGGAGAGCTAACCTCTTTACCACTTCTCAAAGTGATAGCACTAGAATTTTGGCGGAGATTGATATCCGGCTAGGAGGGAAGTTTGCCATTTTCCCGGGCCTCCATCTAATTCACTACTTGAGATATTTGGCTCACTTGAGTTTCCAAGTTCTTGATGCTTGCCTTGGCTTCATCTTGGAATTTCTTGCCTTTCTCCGATCATATGCTTAACCGGTGAATGGCTTGCATCACCTCATATTTTGTTAACCCCGAGCTCTCCCCTTGGTCCAGGGGCTTGTCTTGGAGCCTTTAAAATTGTTGTTGAGATGGCCAATATTGTTATTAATGATGCTGATGCAGTTGAGGGTTTTGGCCTCCTTGAGGGTTTCCATGCCAGAGGTTTGGGTTATCATGGTTACCCAAATAGTACGGTCGATTTTGGTAGCCTTAGCCACATTGGTACCCTTCATTTCTTTGATATCCTTGTGCACCGTGGTAGTTTTGGTTGCCTTGGTTACCTTGATACGCCATGGCAC
This sequence comes from Rubia yunnanensis, assembly GCA_037428765.1. Taxonomy (NCBI): domain Eukaryota; kingdom Viridiplantae; phylum Streptophyta; class Magnoliopsida; order Gentianales; family Rubiaceae; genus Rubia; species Rubia yunnanensis. Next base: position 126,868,708 of record CM075062.1, read on the forward strand.
TCACCTCTTCGACATAATCACCTTGAAAAGTAGGGAAAGTGTCCGTAAGATGCGCTGAGTAACAAATTTCACATGATTTAACATGTGGCACATTTCCTAGCTTGGTCATCAACGATTTCACCATAGAAGCAAGAGCCGAGACTTGGTCCTCAAGCTTTCCATTATTAGAAGGGTGCGGGTATTGGATTTCTCCTTCTCAAATCGGCCCTTGAGCTAAAGTTCCTTGTCTCCTCTGCTAGCTCCTCAAATAATTGCATAGCTTTTGATGAAGTCTTGTTCCCAAGGGTGCCACCACAAGAACTCCTCACTAATCTTTGGTCCTCATCAAGAAGACCATAGTAGAAATAGTAGACCAAATCTCCCTCTGAATAGTTGTGGTAAGGACAACTTGCGAGAAACTTCTTGAACCTCTCACAATAGTCAAAGAGAGATTCTTCATTCCATTGGAGGATTTTTCTTATGTCCTTCTTCAAAGCGGAGGACTTTGTGGTGGGGAAGTACTTGGCTAGAAATTACGTCTTCATGTCAAGCCAACTTTTGATGCTCTTGGGTGGTAGGTAGTAAAGCCAATCTCTTGCACCATCTCTCAATGTGAACGAGAATGCCTTAAACTTGTAAAAGTCTTCATCTACTCTATGGGGCACTGTACCACCACACAAACGTGGAACTCGGTGAGGTGCTTGTTGGCATTCTCCCCTTGCCTAGCAAGGAAGATAGGTAGTATGTTTATGAACCCGGTCTTTAGCTTCAAGTGCCTATTTGGCCCAACCAAGGGATACTCAATGTACATTGGTTGTTGATCAAGGTTAGGGGTCATAATGTCCCTCAACAAGGCTTGCCTTAAAGGAATTTCCCTTCCTTACAGAGGAGGAGCTCTCCCTTGAAGAGGAGGATGTTGAGGCCCTCTTCCTGGATGTTCATCTTTGTGCTCGTGTTAATGCTCCATAGAGGTATAAGTATCCAAAAAATAATCACTAGGAGGGGTATTATTCACACTTTTCAAAGAAAGCCTCCTAGCCCGTCTCAAATTCAACTCTAACTAGGGGTTGTAGTGTATGAGTGCTTGTGAAGAGGATCACGTACGAACCATACATCAAGAACTCAAACAATACATCTCCAAGCTAAGCAAAATGGCAAGTCAACTAAGAAATCAAAACAAAAGAAAACTATATAATGTGTGATTATGTGCTATATTTAAACCTAGCACATAATCACACATTATATGCCCAAACACATAAAAATAAATGCCTCCTCCCTGGCAGCGACGCCAAAATTTGGGAGGTCATCGTCGTACCTCTCAAAATTATATTTTTAAGCCCTAATGCTTCATGTCTACAATTAGGTAGATAATGGCAAGTCGGGGTCGCCCACGAGAAGAGGGATCTTGATATGAATCTCCTTGCAAAGATGCACGATTTGCGGAATTAATATCTTTGATCTAGTGAAGGGATCTGCAAACCCGCACTATCTCCCACGAAATTCAGGAGTCTAGCCCTCGGGGTACGCCTAACTTCGACTTGCTGTCTAACTAGCCCTCAAGATCAGATTAAAAGGTTTATTGATACTTAACTAGCCCTCGGGGTTAAGAAACAATGGAATAGCACGCAAGCAAAGAGTATGAACTCAAAAGGTTGTATATTTGATTGATGAAAGGTTGTAATTTTCGTCCATAAGGCCTCCCTTTTTATAGGGTTACAATCTTGCCTCAAACCCTAATCACAAATGGAAACTGAATCAACTTATGGCAGCTTTAGGAAGCTAAAACCATATCTAACTAAAATACCTAAAATAAATGATAATCTAAGATAATCAGGTTGAATTCTTCAAGAAGTAACCTTGAAGAATATTAACTTATCTAATCTAATTCTAATCAGAATAAAACTGAATATACTAAACCTTAATGGACTGTATTTTTGAAATTCAGCTCTTCAAAGCCCACATGGCCGAGCTATCAGTCCAATGAACCCAAAATGAAATAATTTTACAATATTTTACAGCGATCACACTACCTCATTAAAATCCAGTGGGAAAAAAGAGTATAGTGTTCTTCATGATGTCTTCAGTTCGTCGACAATCTTGAATAATGAATCCAAGATGTCGATGGTGACTCCTTCTTCAATTCTTCATCATAATGGTGATCAATCAAAGCATTTAAAGCAACATCCCTAAGCTTAGTCCTTGACCTAGTCATAGGTCCCACCATTTCACTTAGAGGATCTCGAACATATCCTTTAAATGTTTGATCAAGTCGTGAAATGTCTTCATTTATAGTGGTAGTCATTGTGGCATCTCCATCATTCCCTCCGTGGTTGAAAGGTTTCGCCCCCGAAACTAAATCATTTTCAAATGTAAATGGAGATAAATCAGCAACATTGAAGGTCGCACTAACACCATAATGATCTGGTAACTCAATCTTGTAAGCATTGTCGTTCACACTATCCAACACTCGAAAATGACCATCTCCACGTGGACTCAACTTAGATTTCCGAGCATTTGGAAACCTCTCTTTCCGTAGATGAACCCACACATAATCTCTCACATTGAACCTCATCAACTTGTGGCTTTGATTAGCTTTATCAGCATTCTGTGCATTTGTCCTTTCAATTCTCATGCGCACCTTCTCATGGATTTTCTTCACAAAATTAGCTTTCTGTTCTCCATCAAGGTTTTTAACCTGTTTAAAATTCAAAGGAAGTAGATCAAGAGGTGTAATAGGTAGAAAACCATAAACAATTTCAAATGGAGAAAAAGAAGTAGTAGACTGAATAGTGCGATTGTAAGCAAACTCTGCAACCGGAATGCATTTTCCCAATTCTTTAAGTTCTTCTGAACTAGTGCAAGCAGGAGAGCCCCTAGGGTTCGATTGGTCACTTCCGTTTGTCCATCAGTTTGAGGATGACTGGCAGTCGAAAATAGCTACATTGTCCCTAACTTGCGCCACAAGGTATTCCAAAAGTAGGATAAAAATTTAACATCGCGATCAGAGAGAATGATGCAGGAATTCTATGTAACCAAACTACTTCCTTCAAAAATAGATCCGCAACATGCTTTGCATCATCTGTCTTCCTACAAGGAATAAAACGTGCCATTTTCGAATATCTATCCACAACCACAAAGATAGAATCATTACCTGACTGAGATCGTGGCAAACCTAGGACAAAATCCATGGAAATATCAACCCAATGATGTGTAGGAACAGGTAATGGAGTATAAAGACCATGAGGCTTAGTTTTAGACTTAGTCTTCAAGCAATCAAGACAATTTCTACAAACCCTGTCAATAGCAAGTGCCATTTTTGGCCAATAGAAGTGTTCTCGTAACAAATTATAAGTTTTAAACGCACCAAAATGTCCCATTAAACCACCTGAATGAGCTTCTCTAACAAGTATTCATGCATAGAACATTGAGGAATACATAACCTATTATTCATAAACAAGAAACCATCATGCCGAAAAAACTTCTCATAAGCACCATTTTCGCATGCAGCATAAATATATGAAAAATTAGAATCAGTCGCATATAAATCTCGTACAAATGAAAACCCTAACATAATGCATTCCAATCGTGTAAGTAAAACATGTCTACGACTCAAAGCATCAGCAACAATATTTTCTTTACCCTTTTTGTAACACAACACATAAGGAAAGGATTCAATGAAACTAGACCATTTAACATGACGCTTATTCAACTTCATCTGACTCTTCAAGTATTTCAAGGATTCATGATCACTATGACTGACAAATTCTTTATGAAATAAATAATGTTCCCAAGTTTCTAATGCACGCACAATTGCATAAAATTCTTCATCATACACAGGATAGTTTAGAGCACGGCCCTTTAACTTTTCACTGAAGTAAGCTATAGGTCGATTCTCTTGCAGCAAAACAGCACCAATACCAACACCGAAAGCATCACAATGAATCTCAAAAGTACCATTAAAATTAGGTAAAGCAAGAACAAGAGCATTGCATAATCGTATTTTCAATTCATTAAATGCATTCTCTTGACTCTCAGTCCAAACAAATTTCACATCCTTTTTAACTAGTTCATTTAGAGGTGCAGCAATGGATGAGAAATCACGCACAAACCGTCTATAAAAACTAGCTAAACCATGAAAAGAACGTACCTGGTTGGCATTAGTAGGTCTCGGCCAGGTCTTAATGGCCTCAATTTTGCTTTTGTCGACTTTTATGCCCTCTTTAGAGACCACAAAACCGAGAAACACCACTTCCGAAGCGCAAAATGTGCACTTCTTAATGTTCGCATATAAACAAGACTCACGGAGGGCAACAAGAACCATTTTAACATGCTCAATATGTTCATCAGTCGACTTAGAATAAATCAATATATCATCAAAATAGACCACAACAAAGCGACCAATAAAATTTCTTAAGACATGATTCATCAACCGCATAAAAGTACTAGGTGCATTAGTTACACCTAAAGGCATAACGATCCATTCATACAACCCGAACTTAGTCTTAAATGCAGTTTTCCATTCATCTCCCTCATTAATTCGAATATGATGATAACCCTAAGTCAAATCAATTTTAGTATAAATCACAGATCCATGCAAATCTTTAAGCATATCATCTAACCTAGGGATAGGATGGCGATACTTAATGGTAATTTTATTAATAGCACGACAATCAATGTACATACGCCAAGTTTTATCTTTCTTAGGAACTAAAATGACAGGCACAGCACAAGGAGATAGGGATTCTCACACATACCCTTTTTGAAGTAACTCCTCGACTTGTCCCTGTAGTTCTTTGGTCTCCTCGGGGTTTGCTTTATACGCTGGGCGAATTGGGATAACCGAACCCGGAATCAAGTCAATCTGGTGTTCAATACCTCGCAAAGGTGGTAAACCCATGGGTAAGGCTTCCAGAAAGACATCCTCAAATTCCTGTAACATCTGAGCAAACTGTGGAGGAACATTCATAGGAATATCATCACTAGCAAAGTAGCTCTCTTTAAAATGCATGATAAGCACATAAGAATGATTAGCAAAAGCACGATTCACATCTCTAATTGATGCATAAAACAATCTACCAGAATCATTAGGAAGTTCATGTCTCATCATGTAAATTGATGGCAAAGGACTAAGATGTGAAGATAGGATTTTACGCGACTTATCAGAATTATTCGTAGACTTACCCGGCTTACCTAGGACAGCCTCCCTTGATATTTGGTCGAAATTATCAAGGTTTTTTCCTCCATTCTTCACCTTGTGGCCGATCTCCTTCAAGCCCTTGCTAGGGTTTTGGTCGGCCATTTGCACATCAGTCGCAAACTTCTCTTTATCGACTCTCATGCGTTTCTGTGCCTCTAAAACTTCCACTGGAGATAATGGAACCAAAGTATACCTTGTTCTATCCTTAATCACAGTAATTTTGTTAGTGTAACCATCATGCGTGGATTTACGATCAAACTGCCAAGGTCTCCCTAACAAAATATGACTAGCTTCCATAGGTATAACATCACATAAGATAGAATCATGGTATTTTCCAATCTTAAAGTTAATCATGCATTGTTTTTTAACCCTAATTTCACCACTACCATTTAACCAAATAAGTTTATATGGTGATGGATGAGTAGTTACAGGCAAAGACAATGATTTAACAAGAAGATTGGACACAGTATTAGCACAAGAACCACATTAAACAATTCTTATCTTTCACAAGGCAATGGGTATGAAAAATGTTAATCCTTTGTACCTGTGTTTCAACTATTTGAGAGTTCAGAACTGTTAATGACACGAAGTTACCTTGTGTTTCTGGACCCTGTTCACCATGATCATTTATGATGATCTCTTCATCTACCTGTTCTTCACCACTTTCACACAATGGTGGCATATCAGCATATTCATCTTCTTCATCTCATTCCTCAAGTGTTGTTAGCACTCATGCATGAGGACAGTTATTGTGGATATGTCCTCTTTCTTTACAATGAAAACAAGTAGGAGAGTTAACAGAAACCGAATTTGATGAAGAAGTAGTAGACTTACCTGGAATTTTTTAAACCTATTGGGTTGGTGGTGCCGCCCTCCTCTTAGTAGGATTATAAGTTGGATTTGAATAAGTCTGAACCGATCCTCTTCCTCCCATGGGCGTGCCCCTACTGCGGCCTAACTAGGGTTTTCGGAGTCAAACCCTGGTCGTTGACTTGGAAAACTAGGTTGTGGCCTCCTTGGTCGCAGGGTACTCTCAATTAACCTTGCTTTCACCAATAAATCATTCATAGATATGTGATGTTGAAGCTTGACTGGAATTTGAAGGTTTTCACTCAAGCCTTCAATGAAACGATTTTTGATGAATGCGTCATCTTCTTTCATTCCAACCCTTCTCATGGTCAACTCAAGATCTTGCCAGTATTCATCAACTGTGTGATTTCCTTGCTTCATGTTGGACAGATAAGAATGTTGTTCCATCAAGTAAGTAGGCGGAACATAATATTCGCGAAGCTCAGATCTCAATCTCTCCAATATGGAGATAGGTTTCTTTCCGGCAAGATATTGTGAATCCTTTTTATTTTTCCACCACTCAGCCACATAATGAGTGAAAGAATACTGCGCCACTTTGACTTTCTCTTTCTCCCGATAATTGTTGAGATCAAACAGATTCTCAATTTGTCGCTCCCAATCAAGATACTTCACTGGATTGTGTTGACCATCAAATTGAGGGATGTCATATTTTAAACCCTTGATATCTCAAGCTTCATCAGAACCTGAATCAGATCCTGAATTAATCTTCACTCTCCTTCTAGAATGAGGTTTACTGGGGTGATGCCTTCTAGAAGACCCTCGGTGTGATCGCCTTTCCGAACCATCATCAAAATAATCATCTAAACTTCCAGAACCATTGAATTGATGGACATATTTCTTGGTTTCTTCCCCCTTGACCGATGATGTAGGTGTAGGCGGTGCCATGCTGTTAACTTTTCTCGCCAACCTTTGCACCTCACTCATAAGTGCATTTATTGCGACAGCAAACCAATCGGGATCATTGGCTTTTTTGGATTAATTCGATGTCGCTCCCAACTATTTGGAGCCTCTTCACGTGGATGACTACCACGCCCACCATTAGAGGTGTTCGTCAATGGAAAATTGTTAGGATTGCTAACAAAAGGCGGGACGAATGGATTTTTGTCCCCCGCTTCGCTAACTGCTAAGAAAATCAAACGGCTAGTTAAAAAAATCGTCCACACCTTCCCTTTGTTTATTAAGATCACTCACCAAGTGTATAACACTCAAAACTCACAAGGCAAAGGCTAATGCGAGGGCAACTGATCAATTCACCGCAATTCAAAGCAAACTATGGAGATGAGTACTGCAGAACTTATTTTGAAATTTAAAAATATATAAACTCAAAATTTGGCTCTACGACCTGGAATTCCAAATTCTACAAAGAATAAGGAACAAAACACAATTTGAATGGCACGAATCGGAGCTGTATTGAATGAATTATGACCAAAACAAGATTGGAGCTGTATTGAATGAATTATGACCAAAACAAGATTGCTTTATATAGGCGACAAATAGGTTCCAAAAATTCAAGAAGCTTTTACGAAAACAAATTGGAATAGGAACTTAAATCCAAATCACTTGTGGAAAAGGATTATAATGACTTACTTGTCCCCCAAGTCAAAAATTCAGATCAAAACCCCTCTCACAATTGGCTTTTATTTCTTTTTTCTCTTCCGAATTTTGACTTTTCTTTTCCTTTTTCAAACCGGATTCCTTTTTCTTTCCTTCTTTTTTTTTCCAGCCACAATTCATTTTTCCCTTTTTTTTGTACTACAAAACTCACAACCAGAATCTTATTCCCCAAGAAAAATTTTCGGTCACAATTATCAAAAATTTTTGAAATTGCAAATCTACTCCCAAACTTTTGAAAATTGCAAATATGCCCCAAATTTCATATTTCAAATCCTAAATTCCGATTTTGAAACCCAAAAATATGCTACCTTCTATTATTTTATTTTCGAAAAGTTTTGGAACAAGAATCGCCTATACAAAACTTGGAATAAGAAAACTACGACAACTTCCTCTTGATTCCAATGAACTTCGAGGTATCAAGATCGTAAGGATCAAGAATATGACACTATATATATGGAAAACGACACAAGACTCTTTTTTTTAATAATGTGTAATCAAGAATCAAAGAACAATTCTAGATCACGGAATCAAAGAACGATAAAGAAAACAAATAGGATTATGAGCATGCAATAATTTTCAGAAGAGTTGAAGAAAATATCACAAGCACATAAACTGTTTAAGCTACTTAAAACTACAAAACTGACCGGGAGGTGAAGGCGGATAATACTTGTTAACACTCAGACCCTTCGACGTCCTCCTGACTCGATTGATAAAGGTGAAGGCGGATAGTAATACCGAAGTATTCTAACTCTCGGACTCTTCGACGTCCTTCGACTCTAGATTCAATCCTCCTGGTAAGAAAGATCAAACAAACACAGTTAAAACACGACACAAAAGAGTATATATATAAATTCGAAAATAAATTAATGCAAAACTCGAAACCCCTTTTTTTGTTTTTTTTCGGCCTCAGTATATCTTTTGCTTTGCTCTGATACCAACTGATATGAATCTCCCTGTGGAGACTCACGATTTGCGGAATTAATATCTTTGATCTAGTGAAGGGATCTGCAAACCCGCACTATCTCGTATGAAATTCAGGAGTCTAGCCCTCGGGGTACGCCTAACTTCGACTTGCTCTCTAACTAGCCCTCAGGATCAGATTACAAGGTTTATTGATACTTAACTAGCCCTCGGGGTTAAGCAACAATGGAATAGCTCGCAAGCAAAGAGTATGAACTCAAAAGGTTGTATATTTGATTGATGAAAGGTTGTAATTTTCATCCATAAGGCCTCCCTTTTTATAGGGTTACAATCTTGCCTCAAACCCTAATCACAAATGGAAACTGAATCGACTTATGGCAGCTTTAAGAAGCTAAAACCATATCTAACTAAAATACCTAAAATAAATAGTAATCTAAGATAATCAGGTTGAATTCTTCAAGAAGTAACCTTGAAGAATATTAACTTATCTAATCTTACCAAATCTAATTCTAATCAGAATAAAACTGAATATACTAAACCTTAATGGACTGTATTTTCGAAATTCAGCTCTTCAAAGCCCACATGGCCGAGCTATCAGTCCAATAAACCCAAAATGAAATAATTTTACAATATTTTACAGTGATCACACTACCTCATTAAAAATCCAGTGTGAAAAAAGAGTATAGTGTTCTTCATGATGTCTTCAGTTCGTCGACAATCTTGAATAATGAATCCAAGATGTCGATGGTGACTCCTTCTTCAATTCTTTATCATAAAGGCGATCAATCAAAGCATTTAAAGCAGCATCCCTAAGCTTAGTCCTTGACCTAGTCATAGGTCCCGCCATGCCACTTAGAGGATCTCTAACATATCCTTTAAATGTTTGATCAAGTCGTGGAATGTCTTCATTTATGGTGGTAGTCGTTGTGGCATCTCCATCAGATATTTCCAAGTGTTTAAACATATATAGGAGAAAACATACTATATAAGCATATATAGATACATATAAAAGCATGTAAAAAAGGGGGGTGGTTGGTTTTTGGTCCTAAGTTATAAAATTGAAAGACACAATTTAGAAAAGCAAGAGAACTATACTAATCATGCAACAACGACTAAATAGATGACCAAAACAATAATTAATGGAGCCTTGGGGGCAATCGACTTCCACTTCCAAAACTTCCTATAGTTCATTGATTCATTCACTCATTCAATTACATTTATCGTCTATGAGAAATGTTATCACATCTCATTCTAAGATCAACATTCATTCATTCTTAATAGTAGTTTGCAAAGACAAACAACTACCATTTGCAAACCTCATTGATTATCACCCTAAGAAAACAACACCATAGAGGTATTTCATCAATGACATTTCACGCAAAGGACCATAGGTTTGATAACAACAAACCTTCTACCAAAGACATAGTTATTTAACCAAACAAAACATTTACCATGTTAACCCTAGAACAAACCACATTCAAGGTTCAACCTTTCTATGCATCTATGGGATAAATATGAGAACAATCCACATTAACATACTTATCTAGCAAGAATCACCACACATTATACACAAGAAGTTCTAAATAAATGCTTTGGATTTCATGTCAAATGAGTTAAGAAATTTGTAACTTTCCTAACACCCTAACACTTCAATCATACAAACATTTCATATAATCAAATAACTCATGGTATAAATGAGGCAAAATACAACATTAATGGCATAAGAAATGCTTTCCAATAAATGAGCAAATAGAGAATCTCACCACATAAGTTTGGAAGCTTCAATCAATTGATCCCAAGAACTAGATTAGCTACTAGAGTTCATAGTAATTAATGCTAACAAACCGAACATAAAATAAGAGAAATCAAGGATGAAAATGGTGAAAAACTAGGGTTAGAATATTACCAAAATTGAGTGGAGAAAAAGTTATGAATGAGAGGAAAGAGATTGCTATTGTAGTACAAAAAGGATAAGGTTGAGTTCTGGCCACCCGTGCGTCGCGACTCGCGGCGGGTGCCATAATTTACCCTTGTCTTATTTTATTTTTCTTGTAGCAATCACTCTTCTTCACAATAATATCTCTCATTCTTAAAGTTTTCAAATCTTTGAAACAAGTCTTCAAAAGATGATCTTCAATTGCCTCCGGTCTTCAAGTCTTCAATCTTTGAAGCAAGTCTTCAAAGTCTTCGAAAGGTGATCTTCAATGGCCTCTAGTCTTCAAGTCTTCAAATATTTGAAGCACGTCTTCAAAGTCTTCGAAAGGTGATCTTCAACGGCCTCCGATGTTCAATTCTCCATGTTCTTCCTTTGTCACGCAAGATCCACTTAGAAGAGGTAAAAGAGTGTAAAGTCGCTCTTACCTCTCCTAAGAGAATTTCTAGGTAAAACACAAGATCTTGATAACAAAATAGCATAAAAGTGATCCCAAAAAGAACTAAATTATGCACATAAAATGGACACATCAGAGAGTGCAAAGGTCTCTTTGTTATTAGCTCTTTTATGCAGAGGTTTTATGGTGACTCTTGGGGTTGCCTATGTGCTCCTATAAAAGGGATTCAAATGTTGGAGATGAACACACAGAACAGCATAACAACAAAGCAAGAGAGTTGAGAGTTCTTGAGTGAGCTGAAAATATTTCCATTTTTCTGAGAGCAGTTCTGATTGGGAGGTCGTATCGAAAGGCAAACGCGGTCTAATTTTTTTGAAATTTGGTCAGCGTGTTTGGGACTCATAGGGATTTGATTTGGACGGTTGGACCGTCAGTTTATGCTCTGGTTTGGGAGATATTGCAGCTCGAGTGACAGCTCTGTTTGTGGTGATATCTTACACCTTTTGCTACTCTTGTTGTTTATTCTTATGCATGATACTTATGGTGGGTTGTAACCCTTTGTAGACTGATGTTGGGTTTGTTTCCCTCATTTTATCATAATAAGAAGGAATAGGGTGGACTCCTCCAAGTCCCGTGGTTTTACTCTTCACACTGAAGAGGTTTTCCACGTAAAAATTGTCGTGTGTTGTTTTCTCTCTTTACTTTCTTGTTTGATGGCTTCATCTCCATCATTTGGTTGATTGTTTTTCCTTGGTCTTGTGTGGGCATTTGGGATTTATCCCCCTTGGGTTCCCAACAATTTTCACTCCATGTAGTCTATTATTCCTAAGACCCGCTTTAATCATTTGAGAGAAAACTTTGTTGCCAATGATGAACACGTATGGGGAAAGAGGGTCTACTTGCCATAATCTTCTAGTTGGCGTCACTTTTCTGAAGCACTTCCCATTAAGCACGAAGGAGAAACGTACAGTAGAGATACAATATTTTTAATATAGTTTCACACACTTTTACCCCTGAAATGGGCTCCATCATTTGAATATAAATAATAATTTCATGGTTATATATTTGCACTTATTTTATATAGTGGGGATCTTATCAGCACTTTTTTAAAGTGTTAATTGTTTGCAGAAACATAATACACTATGAGTAATTTCTGGTCCAGGAAAAAATAGAAGCACAAATAGAAAAAAGAACAGTTATACAAAGATTCTGTAAAAAAAAATCCATAACTATTTTGTCAGAATAATGGTGCAACTAACCAACCTAATCATCTAACCCAATGATACTTACTGTCAAAACACTAGGGTTTATTCTCTTCGTAATTGTTGTCATCATCTCCAAAGCTGAAAACTAAAACATCTACTGCAATTGCTTTAATATCCCTAGGATTACGAACAACTCTTATTTATGTAGGCGTACTCAATTATTTTTCTCGCAAATATCACGACAATGTAATTTTTGCATACAATAAATGCCGCACACGTAAAATACAAGCGATAAAATACAAATAATTAATAAAACATTATCGGTGAGTCATAACTGTATTCAATCATTGCATTCCTAACTAGTTCCCATTGAATACGAAAAACTAACAGTAAAGAAACAAGAATAAACATGCAATCAAATTAATCACATCCTGGGGTGCCGATGGATATAGTGCATCATATACAATGTCCCCTAACAAAATTTAGATACCCAATGAAAACAACAAAAATGAAAACACACAGACACACTAAACCAGTTGAATAACATTACAAAACAGATTGCTAACATTTGATATAATGGAGGCAGGAAGAAGTAAACAGTGTAAGCCGATCATTCAAGGCGTTGCTCTTGCATTCAGACCACATCTGCTCCACGTGAAAAATAAATTATTCTGCTATATGAACTTTGATTTTTTTAACCTTAGCAATGTGTGCAGAGAGATGAGAATTATACAATCATTAGTTCATCGAGTGAGTGAGTGAAGTACCTTGATAGCAGGAGGACAGTGAGTGAACATGTAATTGAGTCGCGTGAATATGAGTGCAGGCACTCAGTAGTGCCATGGTGCTCGGAGAGGTTGAGTTACGGCGGCATCAGGGCGGCAACTGCGTGGTGCTGGTCTATCTAGGATACCACCATGGGTATATTTGCAGTTTCAAAAATTGGGGGTTATATTTGCACTTATAAAAAATTGGGGTGTATAAAAGCACATTTTTTCAAAATTGTATAAGGGTAAGATGTTGTAGTCAAAAGGGGCAAATTTGTCAATACATTTGATTCGGGCTTAACTAAATTTTTAGGTGAGACCATGAGTATATTTGCACTTTCAAAAAACTGGAGCTTATATTTACTTATAAAAATGTTGGGGGTATAAAAACTCATTTTTCTTTATTTTTTTAAAAAGAAATGTTGCTTCACTAATTGTTTAAAAGAGCTGCAAAATTTAAAGTTGTACTTTACGAAGAAAAATAAATGGACTTGTTTTAAGAAACAACAAAATTTTGAGAAAGATCGTCTTTCCATATGCATATGGAAAGACGAGCTTGAATTAGAATTATAAAAAGGTAAAATATTTTAGTTACAATAATAAAAATTTATTATGCAACGTGTGGTAGTTATAAGTTTAGGAGTCAATTAATGTTACCCGAGAATTTATCTTGATTTATGCTAATTTGCAGTTTAACCTTGGTTTTTTCATATCTCATGGAAAAACCGTCTTTCAAAAGAAGGTTTCTTTAGAAACTCTGACAATTAATGTATTATCTTTTCTTTGACTTTTTTTTATATAAAAATAATCATTAAAAGGTGCTGGATAAATGCCCAACGGATAATTATAAATGGAATTGGCATCCAACTCAATTAGTCTCTGGCAATAATTAATATATTACAAGGATGTCTTAATTATAAGTCAACCAGATTAATTGTCTATATTACTAAAGATTAGAGATCCAATAAAAATGAAATATCGTCATTGGGATATTAACTCGCTTCCCGCAAAAATCATGACCACTACGCACAGGGGAGTGTATCACACATCAATCATTTCACCAAACCAAGATTTTCAAGAATTGAAACACCACTTGATCCAAATCACGATCTCTATTGTGTAAATTCTAAACATCTTTAAACTTCAATTATTATATAAGTAACAATAGTATCATTGAGGATATTGTTAGATTTTCTGCAACATATATTTTCAAAATATCAACCTTATATGCAATAATAGTATAATAACTAAAGTTATCAAAGATCAAATGTGATTTGGGAAATATATAGATAAAAGTGTGAAAATAATCCTATGTTTCGATCGAAAGTGCCAATCTAACCCTATGTTTTGGTCGAAAGTGCAAATCTAATCCCGTCAACGGCCAATTTGGCTGGAATTTGGTAAAATGACCATTATGACCTTTGGAAAAAATCAAAATTTGGAAAGCTGGAAAAAGACGACACTACCCTCAATGCTTATTACCCAAAAATTTTCCATATTTTCCTTTATTCTCCTATCTTCCTTTTCCTCTCAACCAGTTCGTCTCTCCCAATGCAAAAAGTAACCCCCTTATCACATCCAACCCGTTCACGATCGTTCTCTCACGATGATGATCCTGATTGTTACCGTCGGTGAAACAGAGGCGCAAAGATCCCACCGGTCGATAGAAGATGAGTGCTTCTTGTAGTGTCGTTTCAACCAGAAAATAGGGCAACTTGAAAAATGGTAAGCTCGAGTGAAATACACCCACAATGTGTCACATTAATGCTTAGCCAGGGAGTAGTGAATGTTGTTTTTGTTTAATTTTGGGCAACGTGAGGGTTGGTTTGAAAGGTTTTTCTATATTAGTGAATTTGGTTGCCGAAATTATAGATTTTCGGGTGTTGAGGGATGTTAATATACATTTGGTTTGCGTTAGAATCATTTTTGCATGCTATGTTAGTATGCCCGAATGTAATGTTTGCTTTGAACGACCTAGGGTTTTGGTTTGTTGGTTGCTAAGAACGGGGGTTGTGGCATATTTGATTTTGCATCAGTTTTGATAAAGGTGATATTGCTATTTGCGAAGTGTAATGGTGATGTAGTTATTGTGGTTTGCTTTGAGGTTTTACTTTTGAGTTTTGAATGCGTTATGATAGTTGTTGTGTGTTATGTGCAGGATGATTTCGACGTTATGTACACCATCATGCTTCCCCATGGTGATAGGTGAAAAGTATTGACTGGGATAGTTCTGGATTGCTAATCATTGGTGGTATTGAAGTTGGACTTCACCGAGTACTTTTTGGGTGATCCTGATTTGTGGAAAAACGTAGAAATGAGATCGAGCTATTGGCATCCGGGGTTGGACAAGGTATTATTGCGCATTAAGGAGGATGTTCTTAATATGTTCAAGGCAGGTGAGGGAGATAAAACCATGGATGTTTTTGGTGAGGTTGTATACCTCACCGGCGGTGATAGACCTGCTGGGCAGGCCGAGTGCAGCAAAGTCAGCAAGTTAAAATATACATAAAAATTGAACAAATATGTGCCACAATAAGACTTTGACTATTCGGACTATAATAGTGATGATAGGATTTATGTTGAAGAATTGGAGGATGAGGCAATATTGGAAGAAGATGCAATATTGGAAGAGGAGGAAAAATGGATTTACAAGTACACTGAGGATGATTTTGAGATAGAATCAGGCTAGTTCGAAGATGTGGACCATAATGAGGAAATGGATTATGAGGATGACTATGATAGTGGAGGAGAGTATCATTTTCTCAGAAAGTGTTTGAATAGAGAGCAGTTTGAGATGGGCCAAGGTAAGAGTGTGTTGGGATAATGTTTCCAAACACATACCACATGATCACTGTAGTAGCCCTCATTGCAACCCCAAATATATGCCACACAATCTTTATAGAAGGTGGTGAGAAATTCCGTCGAACAATTACAAGATGTTGGCGCTGTAGAGAGGCGTTTCTATGGCTTAGATGAGCTCTTTAAAGAGGGCTTGAAAAGAAGAAAAGAAGAACTCTTTAAAAAACACATCTAAGCCATATAAAGTAAAGGTGGTGAGGGTTTTTTTGTGGGGAGTTAGGGGTAGGGGGTGATAGAGAAGCCGAAATGGCAGAAAGTAAAGGCGGTGAGAAGTAGAGCTGAGTTATGAGAAATAAGTGGCTCTAATGAGGGCTTTTTGATTATTTTCTATACTCCTACTTATGCATTTGAGGCATCAAATCCTCAAGTAGCATATGGATTAAAGAGTTAAATGCTAAAATGACCATAACTTTAGGCTGAAAGTGCCAATATAACCCCACAATCTTAGAAAATGCCAAAATAACCTTTGATTTTGCTGACTTTTTAGTCAAAGTTCATTTGGCCGGATTTTGATAAAAAGATGATTTTACCCTTGACTAAAAACATAAAAAAGGAAAAAATGGAAAACCTTTACTACATCGTCTCTCTCTAATCAACAATCCTTTATCCTACTATTCCACTAAGCAACCCACCTTTATTCCCCTTTCTTCTCCGTTCCCGGGGAGCGTCGCCGTCGAAGAGGAGAGCAGTGAAGGGTCGACGAGACTGACGTCGTCAGAGAGGACCCCAGTGGAGGGCTCGACGAGGTTATCACGGATCCCAACCATCTCTCTATGTGGGTGGTGGTTGGTTGTGCGGTGAGCTAGGGTTTGGGAGGAGGAGCTAGGGTGTGGCTGTCGGAGAGGGAGAAGGCACTAGAGTTTCTAATAGTGAGGGTTGCTGCAACAGGGAGGAGGAGGTGGCGACACTGGGAAGATGGAGGAGGCGCTAGGGTTTCCAACAGTGAGGGCGTTGGTGGCAGAAGTGGTAGAGCTTGGCGGCGGAAGCAGTGGAGCTTGATGGCAGTAGCAGTGGAGTGGCGACGACATTTTGAAGGAGAAAGATAGGTTTGTTATAGGGTATTTTTGTCATTTCAATGTCTGAATCCATTTGGTCAATGCCAGAATTAAGTAGTTTGGCTATATCAACACAATTGTTTTTGAACGTTAGGGTTACATTGACACATGCAATAATTAGTTAGGGTAAAATTGGCTCTTTCTGAGATTGCAGGGTTATATTGACACTATCAAATTAGGGTTATAAATGTAAATATCCTAGATTAAATTTAGGGTATAAATGCATTTCCACTTTGTTTTTTTAAACATCCAAAATATTTTGATCTCTTCATTAATTATTTAGGTCGAAATTTTGTGGTATATTGAATATAAGCGTTTGCTTTCCAGTTGTTAGGCCTTATATTACTTCGTTGGCTTGTGTGTGTGAGCCATGCTCTCTCGGGTGTGTATATTTCGCTGCATACCTGACCACGTCCCAAACGGACCCGATCTGCTGCGAGCAACCAGGTGGTGCGTCGATGCACGTGGGGTCAAGGCGATAGTCGTGGCACGGTTGGCCGCGGCTAGGCCGCACGGTTCGACCCTCAGGGGCCGACCCATGACAACTGGTACGACACTTTATTGCCGGTCAAAAAAATCTTTTGACACTTTTCGAAAACTGGAGCCTTTCACACACCCCCAACCAAAATTCACAAAATCTTTACCCAACCTTTTCCCCATATCTTCACAGTTTTAATCTTAAAACTCACTATAAACCCTCTAGCCCGTATCATTTGTCAAAACGCCAATCAAATCGCCGACCACCCTTTCCATAACTTTCCCGACCACCTTTCCCTGCAGCGACGATGACAAATCACAACACTTGCAAACCCACCCTCCTGCGAAGCCCCCTCCCTTGCTGCGAAATCCGCCAGCGACAAACCCGCTCTCTGTCTTCTTCCCGACCACCCTCCTCGACGGGTTCCGCCGCTTCACTTCCCGGCCGCCGTCCTCACTTACCTTCACTTCCCTGCCGTTCTTCCACAATTGCTTTATTCTAGTAATTTATCTCGTGATTTCATCCGAGTTTTGTTTGTTTTGGTGTATATTAGTTGGATTTGTTGATTTTTGGTCCACTTAGTTACGGTGGCGCAGGTGAAGGACACCAGCTCCTCGCCGCAGTTATCACAGATCTAAGACTAGGGCAGGCGGAACGAAGAAGACAGGTGGAAAAAGGTGGAGAGAGGCGGGGCGGCGGAGGGATATGACATGCGGAGCAAGGTAGAGAGAGACAGAGCGAAGAAAAGAGAAGGGAGATTGAAGGGAAGAGCATTTTCGACATTTCATCTCACCAAAATGAAAACTTCATCATTTCTCTTGATGCAAAAATGACAGAGTAGAAATACTCGGTATATTAAGCAATGAGTCGGGATTTCATAAAACGGCCTCGTTCCACGCGGCAACCATGCCAACCCAACTTCAAAGCACACTATGGCAAAACTCATGATCGTTCCTGCCTGTAAGGAAAAGTCCATTATACCCCGGTTGACAAAAATGGTGGCACAAATCAATTTCTAGCGTGCTCTATGAATAAAACCAAGACGTAGTAAAGTACAGACACTCAAAATTCCCCCGCCCTAGCAGAAATCCGTCCGCTCAGCTCCGGTCGTTGTCAAAATCAGTCCACCAAACATGCAAAACAAGGAATTATATTGAATTTGTCCCCGTGTGTGTGAGGGGGCGGAGCATTTGCTGCAGTTTTGAGTGTGAAATGGCGGCGCTCTGACAAAAGCAATCCCACAAATTCATGGCCTTTTTGTTCTGTGTTTGCACCATCTTTCAGCTCAGCCCTTCAATCAATCATCTGGGTCCCTGATTTTTCACCCTCCCAGAATTTTTTTCCAGTGTGTGTTTTCGGTGCTGTGTGTGCAGTACAGTAGTACTAGTTCATCCATTTTTTTCCCGTGCATTTTGTTTTGTTTTCTGGTGCTGACGGACCGCCTTTTTAATCCCATTTCAGCATTTGTTTCAAGGTTTACTTTTAAAGTTGGATTCTGTTTCAAGAACTGTGCATTCTGGAGATGGATAACGGAAGCTGTAACGGGAAAGTGGCGGGGGTTGAGGCGATTTCAGCGACGGAGCTCCCTGCTCTGCTGATTGAGATGGGGGCAAAGCTTATGGACCTTCCGGAGGATATGGATGAAAAGCTTGCCCTTTTGGATGTAGAAGGCTCTAATCTTTTTAAACTTAGTACTTTGATTGTGTCAATTATTTATCAGCCTGTTGTGGTGTTCATGCATGTGAAATTTATTCATTCGATCTGGGTTTTTTGGTTTTTATATTAGCTGTAGAAAATGGCTGGTTGAATTTGATGGTTTGATTTTCTGTGTCATTCGATTAGGTGATACTTTATTCACTGTTTTGTTGTTCTCAGCTTCTATGATTTAAGAAAATGGTCGGTTAAATTTGATGTATGGTTTTTGTTTTCTCACAGAAAAGACTTGATTGTGTGTGCTTCTCATTGTCTGCTAATTATATTCTGATTTATTCGTGAATTTCACCAAAACCTTATTAGTCATCAGGGAAGACTAGAATTCCTGTAATAGTTTTGTTTAAAACTCGAACACTTACAACAGCATGTTTGTTTGCTCATCTATGGCTCTTGTATTTGCTGATGAATGTTATTCTGTTTGCACTTTATTGAGGGGGTAATCTTATTTTTGAATGCATCGGTTCTGTATGGTTCCAGTTGCTTGAATTTGATAATGGATTATCAGGCCAAGTCTTTGTCACAATACACCTATTAGATATTCATGAAGATAATACCTTGTAATTTAGTCCCGTGGCTATTTCTGTTATAAATTAGCGTTTCATTACTTGGTTCATGGTTTATTACATTTCTTATTTTCGCTAATTTGGTTGTAGCTGTAGCTCGGCTCATCTTTGGTTTTATCATGTTCCGCAGAGGGTTGACCACCTTTTGTACGGGCTGGATCAACAGCCCTCTTTTCCAGTTCGCCATGCCCTTTTGCCTGCCATGGAGGCCCTTATTTCTGATAAGCTATTTGGAAATTCTCACATGGATGTCAAGGTTTCATCTCTATCCTGCATACATGAGCTGATACGAATAACAGCTCCAGATGCACCCTTCGAAGATGAGAGTATGAAGGTCAGCAGAATGCATTATTGCTCTTCACATGTATATTATTGCCCCCCGCCCCCCAAAGTGTAAAACTAGTATAAAAATGCTTGATTGTCCTTGTATGAATGGTACAGGATATCTTTCGGCAAACCGTGAAGTCATTTGAGTACCTGTGTTTAAATTCTGGCCGGTGCTATGACAAGGCCTTAAAAATTCTTGAGTGTGTTGCTAAAGTCAGATCTGGATTGATTTTGTTGGACCTGGGCTGTGAACAGTTAGTGGTTCGGATGTTCCAGCTATTTCTTAATAATGTCCGGTAAGTCTGGAGTGTTATTTTCAATTGATTAAATTTAGTGCATATTCAGTGTATTCAGTGCCGTTGAAGTAGTTGTTATTGCTTTAGATTGTTATTCCCACACGATGGTCATTTGTTGATAGTTCTGTGTGAATTAATATTTCAATTAGGTCGGACCATCCAGATGATATAGTGTCATACATGGAAGAGCTAATGACTTGGCTGATTGAGGAAACTGATGATGTTTCCTTAGAAATTCTAAGGCCTCTATTAATGAGCATAAGGGAAGAAAATCTGGTAGTCTAACTTCTCCTTCTGTACGTTTCTCAACCATTATTTTCCTTCTCAATTTATGTTTGAATGAGCAACTTGTGTTGTTTGCCTCAGGTTAAATCACCACCTTCTTGGAGACTAGGAATGAAGGTCCTGAGGAATTGTACTACTAGAGTCAAACCATATCTTCATAAAGTAGTTGAACAACTGAAGCGAGATCTGGAATCTTTTACTAATGCAGTTTCTTCAGTGTGGCCTGATCCACCAGCTGAGGATAATGTAATGTTATGTTTCCCTTTCTGCCTAAGTCGATCCTTTCTTCATCCGCTTTTTGTTATTGACTTTATGTTTATGTCTGAATCAGGTGAGAATGGATGCTGACAAAGATGCCTCTGGTACTGTCCAAATGCTGGGGGATGTCACAGGTGAACAGATTGCGCAGCTTCCAGTTATTGCCGAAGGATCTGCCAAACAGGACACCTCAGGAAGTGGTAGACAAATAGAAATAAAAACAGGTGAGGAAGTACAGCGAAGGAAAAGGGGAAGACCCAGAAAACTTGTTGACGGTCATGTGCCCTCTGGGACAAATGTTGGCGGAACTTCTTCTGAAGCTCCTAGGGCGAGGAGGAAGAGGACAGAAACAGCTCTTCAGGGTGATGCTGAACAGTCTCTTCCAAGGGTATGAAACAACTAGATGTGAATTGTTGGTATTTGGTCAATTTTGACATAATCTGATTTTTTTGGACCAAAATCCTTCAGCTGTTTTACAAGGTTAATCAATTCCGAATATTGTTAATATTTTTTCCCTGTTTCCCAAATTCAGAGGCGCACAAGAAGTAAAGAGGAGAATGAGTACCGTGAAGAACTGATTGGTTCCCGGGTAAAGGTCTGGTGGCCGGATGACCAAGCGTAAGTACCTTAATATGCGTTTAATACTTGGTAATGAAAATTATATGCTGATTCTATCTACAGCTTCTAATTACGACCTATAGTTTCCAATATAAGTATCATTATGTATTGGGTGAGTTGCTACTGATTTGGCCCAGCTTTGTGCCTGAACAGTGCTGTTTGGTACAGTTTTGTGCCTGACCAATTTCTCATTGCTGATGTAAATGTTTAAAATCTGAAGCTATTTTCTTTTGAGTTTTGTTATCATTCGTTTTGGATACTTGAACTCGCTTTTTGAAAAGATTGCTTAATTATTGAAGTTGCAAGTTCACTTTGTCTTCATTGGGAATCCTAGTATGCATCAGAATCATACAAAGAGACATAAACTTTTAACTTCGAGGTAATTGTTGCCATATGTTCTGCACTTTGAAATATTAACTATATACTGACAGGTTGACTGACTTTGTGCAGGTTCTACGAAGGCATCGTCAGTTCATATGATCCTACTAGAAAGAGACATAAGGTGATGATATCCTCTTGAATTGGCTCACCGCTTGTTTTTTATTCTTTATCTAGCTGTTATTGCTCGTCTTAAAGCTATTTGAGATATTTAATATTGTCATCGATTTATATCCACATTTCAGGTGGTTTATGTTGATGGTGATGTGGAGAGCTTAAGACTGAATAAGGAAAAGTGGTCACTGGTGGATGGTACATCTACTAGTCAACAAGTGAGTTTGAATTCTCGTGGTTTTTACCTACTCAGTAGCGTGCTTAATTCAATCTCCATCTAAGTATCTTCCTGATTTAATTTATTTTCTGCGATAATAATAGGGACATCAAGAGCCAAACCTTCCAAACCCAAGTTCTTCTGATGCTCCAGTTGATGAGTAAGTACTGATTTGCAGGGCCCAATTTTCTGTTCTTTTTTTTTTAAAGCCTTTTGTTTCATATTTGAGTTTGGACATTGTAATCTTTATCACCAGACTCTCAGTAAGCACTTTAAGTACGTTAAAGAAGATCCTCTGAGATTACTGTCGATGTATTGTCTTCGCATGCTTATACTTGCCCGTTTCTTTAGCTTTCTTGTTCTCTCACAAGCAAGTTTGACATAGAAATTAAACGCAGATTTGTTTATTGGAATGTCATTTGCATTGTATTTAGGTCCGAGAAAGAGAAAACCAGCATGATGGAGGACAACGATAAGGAAACGCGAGAGAAGAAAGATGATACAAGTTCATCAAAAGAAAGGTATGCTGTTGAAAAAGTCGAGTGATTCAGTTCCATATCATTAGGTGGCTTACGACTGACTTCATTATTGTCCCTTGGTTGTCCAAAAGCCATATAAATTAACTTCTCCGACGTTTCAGCATCCATTCTCAACTTGAAAAGCGCGAGGATATGTCGGGAGCAAGTTCTTCTCAAAGTGTCTGAGGTGAAGCTTAGCTTTTGGGGAGTGTTTTGGTGAAATTTTTTTTTTCTGAATTAGCTGAAGTTTGGAAAATCTTGCTCACCTTGCGTTTGGAAAGTCTAGTGTACTCTTTCGTTCGTTACTAGTAACTATAAGAGGTAGACTACTGTTAACCTGTTTTGACGTCCCACTTAACTTGATCCACTTTCATATAATAGGTTAAATGCAATAGTCAAAACTATCATTTTAGTATACTAAACAATGCATATACGATATACCATATCCCTATAATATTTCAAGAACGGTAAAACCCAATAATATTCTATTCTGGCACAGACCTTGCATCTCTTTGCTGCATACTTGGGGCAACGCATAAACTTCCTGAAATTGGGTCTACATGTGAATCCAAATGCAGACCCCCAAACCAAATAAATGCCGAGTCTCAGATTCAGAATTTTTGGTGATATGTTAAAGAGACAAGTACCTAGGCCATGGTATGGATTTCAGAGGCTCAAAAGTTGCCATGTTTGGTACACTGGTACAAAGAATCAAATCAAGGGCAACATCATGGAAGCTCCAGTGATCTCTCCATTATGAGGAGAGTAACTCCGAGCAAGCACGTTCTAGCATTAACAACTCAGTACACACTGGGCACCTTTAGAATTTTATCTACAACCGGCAAAGAAAATAGATGGACACTTGACAAGGTTCATCTGGGCAGGAGATGTAGAGGATAGAGGAATTCACTGGAAATCCTGGGCCAAGATGTGTCATTCAAAATGGCACGGGGGCCTCAGTATGAGATCAACTGCAGAAATGAATAAGACAATGCTCGAAAAACTAGATTGGAAGATCTTTAACGACAAGGAATCTTTCTTTGCCAGGTTCTTCAATGAAAAGTACTATAAGAATCAACCATTCCTATGGGGATGCGACTTGATGAAAACACACTTGAAGTGGCAAGTGATCGACGGGAAATCCATTGGCATCCAGGAAGAATGTATACCAAACCATCGGAACTCGATCAGGTACGATCAACAACTGCTACCCCTTCTAAACTTCAAAGTTAGTGACCTTATTGACAACACAAAGCAATGGAGAGTGCCACTGTTGGAAGTCCTTTTCTCACTTGAGGTGATATTTGACATAGTTGGGATACACATACCCCTGACAGAGTCTACATCACTCATCATGCTCGTTTTAATGAAACATACTTCCCATTTGCTCCTTCTACGTCTTCGGGGTCTTCCGCATCCACCCTTGATGTTTCTTCTTTTCTTGATCCTGATGGCGACCCTGTGATCTCTGTGCCAGTTTCGGCTTCGTCTCACGCGCCGCCATGCACCATGTGCTCGCTAGATCCAGAACCAGCTTCTCCATCACCGGAATCAACTTCTCCGCCGCCGATCACAGTCCCGCAGCCAGCCTTAGTCGTGTCTTCACTGACCTTGTCCATAGCTCACCGCTCGGACAACTCTTCCAAGACTTCTCCAGCATCGTCCGCTAGTTCTCCTCCTCAGGCATCGCTGCCTCTGCCTCGTCCTCATCGGATGGCCACTCGGTCAGCCACTGGTGCCATCCAGTGACGGGATTATTCAGATATTATTGCATATGGTCTTACTGTTGCACTGCTATCTTAGACAGAACCCACAGATTATCGCTCGGCTCTTCAAGATCCATCCTGGGTTTCAGCTATGGACGATGAGATGACTGCTCTTCGTAGCCAGCACACTTGGGACTTGGTGCCTCAGCCTTCGGATGTCAACATTGTTGTCTCCAAATGGGTTTATCGGCTCAAGTATCGTCCGGATGGTACGATTGATCGTCACAAAGCCAGACTTGTGGTGCAAGGTTTTTCACAGATTTTGGCTTTTGACTTTGACCATACTTTCAGTCCTGTGGTCAAAGCCTCCACTGTTCTTGCTATTGCCACCATGCATTCTTGGCCACTTCATTAGCTGGATGTCAAGAATGCCTTTCTTAATGGTGTTCTGGATGCTCCGGTCTACATGAAGCAGCCAGCTGGTTATCATGATTCTTCTCATCCGGACTATGTTTGTTGTATGCGTAAGGCCATTTATGGTTTTAAGCATGCTCCTCGAGCTTGGTTTCAGTGGTTTAGTAGCTATCTTACCCAGCTTGGTTTTCCGTGCAGCTCGGCTGACACTTCTTTATTCATTCCAGCGTAGGGTTCCTCCTTGCTGTACCTTCTTGTGTATGTGGACGACATCATTCTTACCGGGAATGACTCGGCTCTTCTTCGTCAGTTCATTGCTCGGACGCACAAGGAGTTTTCAATCAAGGATCTTGGTTCTCTTATTTACTTTCTTGGTTTTGAGGTCTCTCCTACTTCCTCTGAGTTGCTTCTCGGCCAGGCGAAGTATGCTCGGGACATTCTGATTCAGGCTGGTATGTCTAATGCTGCGCCAGTTTCTACGCCATTTGTTACCGGTTCTCAGCTGCATAGTTCCACTAGTCCGCCGATCCTACTCTTTATCGCTCTCTTGGCGGGGCACTTCAGTATCTCACCATTACTCGTCTGGATTTGGCCTTCTCGGTCAACAAGGTGAGTCAGTATCTTCAAGATCCTAGAGATGATCATATTGCTGCAGTTACACGGATTTTGCGTTATGTTCGTGGTACTCTTCATTTTGGTTTGATTTTTATTCCGCGAGCACTCTGAATGTGTTAGGCTATTCTGATGCTGACTAGGCTCGCTGTCTGGAGACTCGACGTTCCACTTATGTATATACGGTCTATCTGGGTGGGAATCTTGTTTCTTGGAGTGCCAAGAAACAACCCACTGTTTCTCGTTCCAGTACGGAGTCTGAGTATCATGCTCTTGCCAACACTGCTTCAGAGGTTGTTTGGCTCACTCATTTGCTTTGTGATCTCCGAGTTCCACTTTCTAGTTCACCGATGTTGTTATGTGACAACATTAGTGCTATATTCTTGGCTCAGAATCTGATGGCGCACAAGCGGGCCAAGCATATCGATACTGATTATCATTTTGTTCGTGAGCTGGTGACTTCTGGCAAGCTGTGTGTTGCACATGTTCCTACTTCTCTTCAGATTGCTGACATCTTCACCAAGGGACTCTCTTGTCCTTCGTTCGAGTTCTTTAGATCCAAGCTTTGCATCGGCGAGCATCCGACGCTTCGTTTGAGGGGGAGGGGGTGTTAGAATAAAGCAAGTAGATGATTTGATAATATTTTATTCCATGTTGATGACTAGTACTACAATTATATTTAGACTAGTCTTCTTTGCACTCTTTATGTATTCCTGATCATTAATCAGAATCATTATGGGAAATTAGCCGTGAAGCCTCCGATAGAATGGAGAAAAGAGGTTTTTGACTGGAGATTGGTGATTGGAGGGGTGCGAACGAAGAAATGAAGAAAAAAAAGTTTCGCAGAAAGAAAGGAAAAATGTAAGAAGGAAAGAAATTTGGAAAAGAATTTTTTTGTTTTGTTCAAAAGTAGGGTACGCATTACTGTCTTTTATTATATCTAGTCCTTTTTTTAAAAAATTAAACAGAAGGGTAAATGGGTCATTTTGAAATTTTGGCCAATTTGATAATTGACATTTCGGTCAACAATTTCCAGGGTTGGATTTGCACTTTTAGATTTTACGAGGTTATATTTACACTTTCTAACAAAAAAATAGGGTTAAAAACACACTTTTTTCAAAAATCTTTTACTATGTTAAACAAAAGCAAAAGTGATAGTCGCATATTACAAACTCAATTAATCAATCTGTTCCACATGCTTCCAAATTCTTTCTCCAGGACGCGACTAATAAAGAACATAAGAAGAAAAGAGATAACTCAGCTGCATAAAATTTGTTCATATGAAAAAGAGAAAATGCTCAAAATGGTACTCGCTTTTGATTAAAATTTACAGTTTGGTACCTAAATTTTAAATATGCATCACAAAGGTACCCATATTTTTGTTTATGTTCCAAAACAGTCTTGTGTCTGGCAAAAGCCGATTTGAATCTGCTCAACACTTGGCAAGATGTATTTTTCGTAAGGAAATAATGTATTGCTGACATGATTAAATAGAATACAATAAGGAAACATAGAACTACTAGGACTCTGGTTTAGTCAATCATAACTAATCAGAAACTTGATTTACTCTTACACCCCCCTCAAGCGAAGCGTCGGATGCTCAGCGATGCAAAGCTTGGACCTGAAGAACTTAAATAGGGGACGGGAAAGTCCCTTGGTGAAGATGCCAGAAATTTGAAGACCAATGGAAACATGGGCAACTCGGAGCTTAGTAGAAGCCACCATTTCACGAACAAAATGGTAATCAATGTCGATATTCTTCGTCTGCTTGTGAGCAACCAGATTCTAAGCCAAGAAAATAGCTCTATTGTTGTCACACAACAATATGGGCAAACCCAAAATTGGAACACGAAGATCACGAAGCAAATGAGTCAACCAAACCACCTCCAAAGCTGTGTTGGTGAAAGCTGGATACTCTGACTCGGTACTGGAGTGAGAGACAGTAGGCTGCTTCTTTGCGCTCCACGAGACCAAATTTACACCAAGGAAGACTGCATAGCCATAAGTGGAGTGTCTAGTCTCTAGATAATGAGCCCAATCAGCATCGGAATACCCTAAGACCTCAGGTGAGCTGGCTGAACGGAAAGTGGGACCAAAATAAAGAGTACATCAAACATATAGGAGAATCCTAGTGATTGCTGTAAAATGATCATCACAAGGGTCCTGGAGAAACTGACTAACGGTGTTAACCAAAAAAGAGAGGTCAAGACTAGTGATCATCAAGTACTGGAGAACGCCAACCAATGATCTGTACAGAGTCGGGTTCCAAAAAGGAGGACTAGTTGAGCTGTGCAACTGCGAACCAGATACAAAATGAGTAGTGACTGGGGCAGCATCAGACATCCCAGCACGAGTGAGAATATCATGAGCATACTTAGCTTGACCAAGAAGTAAGCCCGATGAAGTGGGTGGAACCTCTAAGCTAAGAAAGTAGTGCAGGGTAGCTAGATCCTTGATAGCGAACTCCCGATGTGTCCGATCAATGAACTAGAAAAGGAGCAATGAGTCGTTGTCGATGAGTATGATATCATCAACTTAGATCAGAAGATAAAGCAGGGATGACCCTCTGGATAGAAAAAATAAGGAAGTGTTTGCCGAACTGCACTGAAACCACCCGAGCTATGATAAATAAGTGCTGAACAGCTGAAACCAAGCCCGAGGCACCTGCTTAAGACCATAAATAGCCTTTCACAAGCGGCAGACGTAATATAGATGGGGTAGATCCTTATAGCCAACAAGTTGAGCCATGTAGACTGGAGTATCGAGAATGCCATTTAGGAAGGCATTCTTGACATCCAGCTGATGAAGATGCTAAGAGCACATCGTAGCAATAACGAGGACTGTGCAGACGGTGGAAGCTTTGAGCACAAGACTGAAAGTGTGGTCAGTCAAAACCCAGAATCTGAGAAAATCCTTGAGCAACAAGCCAAGCCTTGTGACGATCAATAGTGCCATCTGGTCGATACTTCAGCCGATAGACCCATTTGGAACCAACAATGTTAACATCCGATGGGCAAGGGACTAAATCCCAAGTGTGCTGTCCCTTAAGAGTAGCAATCTCTTCATCTATAGCAACGATCCAAGAAGGTTCTTTAAGGGCCGAGCAGTAATCAGTAGTCTCAGACTGAGAAAGAAGGGCAACAAGAAGACCATGCACAACAATGTCTGAGTAATCACGATGTTGAATAGCCTAAGTGGTCGACCAAGTGGCCATCTGATGAGAGGTTGGCCGAGGCGAGGAAGTCGGTGGTGATGAGGCCACAGAAGAGACCGAGAACGGAGCACCGGTGGTGGCCGGAGAAGGCATGATCATGGTATAGTATAAATGGCAGTGGCAAATGCGTCATCCCATCTAGATAGCGGAAAATGCGAGTGAAATAGCATCTTAAGGCCCATTTCCACAACATGCCGGTGTTTGTGTTCCGCTCATCCATTTTTCTCTGGAGTGTATTGACATGATACTTGATGGTGAATTCCTTTAGAGGCAAAATGAGACGATAGGTGCATGTTCAAGAACTCAGTGCCGCTGTCACTCTAAAAAACCTTAATTGTAGATGTAAATTGATTCTCGACTAGTGCCTCAAACTGTAAGTATGTTTCAAAAAACTCAGATTTTCGACGAAGCGGAAAAGTCCAAGTAAAACAAAAATAATCATCCACAAATAAGGCATAATAAGTAAAACCATCCTCATATAAAATCAGGGAGGGACCTCACAAATCACAGTGTACCAAATCAAGGACGTGCGCAACACGTTTAGGGTTCTTAACAAAAGGTAATCGCCGCCCCTTCACCATAACACAAGGGGCGCATGTATGCAGTTTAGGTAATAAAGAGGAGACTGAAAGTAAATCGGACTTATGCAAACTTGAAATGACTGCAATCGACACATGTCCTAGTCGAGCGTGCCAAAGCTCGTAGGATGCCCATCCTTTATTCTGCTACAAAAATGAAACCAATGGCGTGTCCTTGGCTAACACGTACAAGACTCCATCACTATGGCCCCTGCACACGACTGCTCTGGACACTTTGTTATGAATAACAAAGTTTTGATCATCGAAGGTAATAGACACATTCAAATCTATGGTTAGTATACTAATAGGCTATAATTTTTTTTAGTAATCTCAAGCACCACCATAACATCATACAGTTTCAATTTATTAGAAATATGGGAATCACCAATATGCGAATCTGAATAGAAGCATCATTACCAACAAAAACCTGAGAATTACCTGAGTAAAGAGATACACTGTCAAGACCAGAGGATGAAGATTCCATATGCCTAGTTGCATAGAATCAAGGTACCAGTCTGATCTGCTTAATGATGGAATTAACTGCATGGACGCCTAAAAATTTTCAACCAGATGGGTCGAGTTTGTACGACGGGTTTGAGACAAAATTTTATAACAGGTAGCAGCAAAATGACTTAGCCGACCACACCAGGTACAGTGCGGCCGACCTCGGCCTGAACCTGAACCAGATGCAGCCGGCTGAGCGTACCTAGCGCACCTGCCACCTCGGCACCCACAGAAGTGTCCGCCCCTGGCGGCGCACGCCGTCCTTCGCTGCAGCGTGATCCCACGCACAACCGACAGGGGGGTTTTCACCCACAGTAAAAGCGACCGGTCCAAATGCCGATGCTTAATTCCCTTGTATATTTTGCAAGAACGCCTTGTGGTTTTTGGTACAAGATAATACATTGGCATATAAAGGCGTATGGGAAGAATTAATTAATGGGGCAGAAAAATCTCTGAACGCAGACCCAAGAAAATTTAAAAACCAAATTATCTGATCATCATTAGAGACTGGAGAACCCATAAGAGAAAATTGCTCTAAAATATCTGTAAACTGCAAATGGAGTTCATGAACAGTACCGTTCTTACGTATACCGTAGGCATTGGCATGAAGACGCATAATGGTGGTTGTGCTATTGTTATGAAAAGTGGCACAAATGTTGTCCTAGATGTCTTGGCAGTCACCCAATCTGCCGGAATTTTGGAAAGAGCCTCAGGCGAGAGGGAAGAGAGAAACAAACTGCAAACCCTTAGATTTTCATCAATCCATAGGTCATAGACTTCCTTGGCCTATTTGTAGGCCGCCAGGGCCACCACCCAATCAGAATTGGAGCCGTCGGGAGGAGTGCTAGTGATGGAGGTGAAAGTTGTCGTCGAAGAGCCGACTAGTGGCAGAGTAGGGAGAGGTGGGCATAGAGTTGATCCGTCAAGATAACCAAAGAGCTTCTGAGGCTTGATGACATATCCAATTTAACGTTTCAAGAGGAGAAAGTTGGACTTAGTGAGCTTGATTTGCATCATTTGGAGAAAGGTATTGAACGATAATTTTTCACTGGCCATGATGAAGGTGGCACTGGAAAAATTTTCGTCGGAGAAAGGGGAGAGAGAAGGATGATCGGCCGAAAGAAATTTTAGGTTTTTAGGAAGGTGGATCAGAACACTGCTCTGATACCATGACAAGATGTATTTGCCTTAAGGAAATAATGTATTGTTGACATGATTAAATAGAGTACAATAAGGAAAGATAATAATACTAGAACTCTGGTTTAGTCAATAAGACTTATCTAGAATCAATCGAATCAATCATAACTAATCAGATACCTGATTTACTCTAACAATACTTTAGTCAAAAGTCAATGAGATCAATTTATAATTTAAAAAAATACAAGGGGTCGAGGGATAAATTACTAATAGTTTCAATAACATGAAAGGTACCCAATTTTTTACCCAAAATTTATTATTATTAATAGAGTAATGGCTTAGTGAAAATTCATAGTGAAATAACAAAGTGAATGATGTGGTATTAATGAAAAGACTAAACCACTAATCATATTCCTTAAAAAGTGTAACTTACAATAAATAAATTAGTCATTTTTCTAATGCCATATCATTCACTTTGATGTTTCACTAGGGAATTTCACTAAGAATATCATTACTCTTAATAATAATAATCTGATAAATTTGAAAATTCTATGAATTTTATATAGGTAACAAAATTATTGATTTATTGTTATTCTAGGGAAAAATACATTTATAACTCCTAACTTTAGGCTGAAAGTGCTAATATAATCCTGCAATATGAGAAATTGTCAATTTAACCCTAACTAAGTATTGTATGTGCCATAACTTTCGAAAAATTTGTGCCTATATTGCCAAACTCCCTAATTCCGGTGTTGACCAGTGAAGTTCCGACAATGACAAGAAATGAAATGATGGAAATACCCTTGACAAGAAGCTAAAAAATTAATAGCTAAAATACCCTTCATCTTCTTCCACTTCACCGCTGTTGCTCTGCCGGGACTGTGACTGATCAGCCACCTGAAACCTCCTCTGCCACCGGAAACCACCACCACCACCACCACCACCACCACCTCTCAGGAAACCTCCCTTGTCGGCAGAAACCCAGCCATCACCCAGTCGGAAACCTCCATCTACAAAAACTTCACCAGCACCACTAATTCCAAAAAACACACGTACCTAAATTTACATAGAACACACTGAGAGAACAAAACTTAATTTTCTTTTGAGATGAGCATGAAGGATGTCATTTTTGAGCATGAACTATGGCGTTACTGTAGCATGAACGTCGGTGAGCACTAGATTTGGAGGAGTACCTCTGCCACCACCTCGCCAGAAACTTCCGCCGACAGAAACCTAGCCATCACCCTGCCGGAAACCTCCACCGATAAAAACTTCACCAGCACCACCAATTCCAACAACACATGTACCTAAATTTACATAGAAACACTAAGAGAACAAAAAATATTTACCTTTTGAGATGAACACGAACAATGGTGTTTCTGAGCACGAACGATGGTGTTGCTGTAGCATGAACGTCGGTGAGCACCAGATTTGGAGGAGTACCTCCGCCAACACCCCACCGGAAACCTCCGCTGACAGAAACTTCACCAACGCCACCAAGCTATCACATTGCCACCACTATATAGCCAACCCGCTGCCCTCCTCCTCCATATTCCCTTCCCTCACACTGTCGTTTGAAAACCTAGCCCACCATCGTGAAACGTCATATGAAAACCCCTTCACCCCCATCGCCCTCCTCTCCCATCCATCATCTAAAAACCCTAGCCCACCACTGGAAAACAACGTCTGAAACCCCCTTACCCCCGCCACCCTCCTTCTCCATCTTCCCTCCCCCATCCCCGTCATCTGAAAACCCTAGCCCGCCGCTGTGAATTATCGTAAATCATCCCAACTGCATACTGCGACTCAACCCCAACCGCGCTGCAACCGCAGCAGATCATCGTCAGGAAACCTTAGCCCACCGCCACGAATCATCTTCTGGAAGTGAGAGATACGCGAATCATCCCCACCGTGCATCTGAGAACGCGAATCATCGGAGAAGTTTGGTAGCCTCGTGTTGTGTGCATTGAGGGAGGAAGACGACAATCGTGTTGTGTGCATTGAGGGAGGAAAACGACGATTAAATGTGTGCGTTGAGGGATAAGATTTCATATTTTTTCTTTTTTGGCAAGGGAAAAATGGTCTTTTAGACAAAATCCAGACACCGAATGGTAAAAATTCAATGGAGTCAATATTTATTTTGGCACTTTACAAGATTGCAGGGTTATATTACCATTGTTAACCTAAAGTCAGGATTATTTTAGTGGATTGCTATATCACGCCCTGTATTTTACTAGTTACGCCCTGTATTTATACGATTTTATATACAATATGTATTTTTAATTTAATTTAAATAATTTAAATTAATTAATATTAAATTAATTATTTATTTATTTAATTGCTCTGCCGCCGCTGCTCCTCCGCTGCGCCGCCGCCGCCGCTCTCCTTCTCCTCCGGCCGCCGCTGCCGCTGCTCTCCTCTCCTTCTCCTCCGGCCGTTCGCCGCCTTCCGTTCGCCACGGACCGGGTGCGAACCGGGCGCCTTCCGTTCGCCACGGACTGGGTGCGAACCGGGAGCCTTCCGTTCGCCACGGACTGGGCGCGAACCGGACGCTGTCCCGTTCTCCACGGCCTGGGCGCGAGCGGGCGCCGTTCCGTTCGCCATGTACCGGGCGCGAGCCGGGATGGCGAACCGGGCTTCGATCGACGACGGAGAGCTTCGATCGACGGCGGGCTTTGATCAACGGCGACGAAGGAGGAGAGACGGAGGGGTTAGGGCTTTGCTCGGTGGCGGTGGCGGAGAAGAAGACGAAACCGCCGGAGAAGACGAAGAAGAAGAGAAATAGGTGGTGGTGGTGGCGGCGCTGTGCACGGCGGTGGCGCTGGAGCACGTAGCGGCGGAGATCGGCGGCGTGGCGCGCGGTGGCGTCGCCGGGCACGGCGGCGCGCGGTGGCTCTCGGCGGCGTACGGCGGCGCAGCGGTGGTGCACGGTGGCGCACGGTGGCGCGGTGGTGGCGCACATAGCAGCTGTGGGTTTTTTTGTTTTTGATTTTTATTTTTGATTTTTGATTTTTGATTTTTGATTTTAAATTTTTGTTTTAAATTTTTGTTTTATTTTAAAATCTTAATATTAGTATTATACATATATATACGTATTAGGGCGTAACTAGTAAAATACAGGGCGTGATATAGCAATGCCCTTATTTTATCACTTAACTCCATATTTTATCGACTGCAGCGATGGCAAAATATTCTCTTCATACTTATAATATCAACAATCAATAAGCAACCGACATTGACAATGGTATTACAACATCCATATCACAAAAATGAGGGAAATACTAGATTCATAATTAGAAATACCTGCGGATACGAATTATGTTTTCTTTCTTTATTTTTATTTATTAGGGTTTTTAGAAGATAACATTATACTTTTTTTTTTCACTGAATTTTTTTAGGCAAAGTCTTGGGAAAGACGGTCTTTCCATAAGCTTATGGAAAGACGGGGTTTGATTAGAATAATAAAAGGTAAAATGTCTTAGTTGCAATATTAAAGTTTTAGTATGAAACATGTAGTAGTTATAAAATTTATGACCCGGTTCATGCAACCCGGAAATTTTATCTTAATTTCTTCTAATTTACACTTTAAACCTTGGTCTTTTCATAACTTATGGAAAGACCGTCTTTCAAGAGACGGACTCATTTTTTAAATGTGGTAGTGTGATCATTTATTTTATTTTAGAATAAGCCCCATTAATTCAGCCATGTTGGCATTAGAAGAATTAATGTTTCGGTCATGCATTTATTTTAGGGGTTAGATTATTCAGTTATGATTTGAATAGAATTATATTTGGTAAGATTAGATAAGCCAATATTCATTCAAGATTTATCTTGAAGAATATAGTAATTTATTTTAGGTAGTCTAGTTAAATATGGTTTTAGCTTCTTAAAGCTGCCAAAATCCTTTTCAGTTTCTTATTTGTATTTTTGAAGACCATACCTATGTACTATAAATAGGGGTAGTTTTCAACATCATTTTTACCTTAAACACTTTTATCAATCAAAATACAATATTTTGAGCTCATACTCTTTGCTTGTGAGCTATTCCATTGTTGCTTAACTCCGAGAGCTAGTTAAGTATCAATAAATCTTGTAATCTGATCCCGAGGGCTAGCTAGAGAGCGAGTCAAAATTGAGTGTACCCCGAGGGCTAGACCTTGAATTTCGTGCGACATAGAAAGGTTTGCGAGATCCATTGTTTTGTCAAAGATCTTATTTCCGCAATCCAGATTCTCCGCAAGGGGATTAATATCAGTTGGTATCAAAGCAAAGTGAAAGAATTCCTGGTGACCGAAAATTCAATAGGAGTTTCGAGTTTTGTATGAATTTATTTAAAAAAAAAATTCACCTGACAGCTTCCGCCGCGAGTCATCTTCACCGCCGCTGGTAAACCTCATCTCCGCCGACTCCAATCATCTCGCCGCTACCACCACTCAGCTTCATCTCCAACCACCGCCTACCGTCGTTCAACTTCCGCCACTGAATGCAGCCGGTCTCTTCGGTGTTGGCGATCCAATCGTTCCTGGCGAACTTCAAGATTTGGGTCTTCTTCTCCGAATCTGATTTGTTCATCTTCAACTCCGATCGATCAGCCCCTCTGAAAGACCTCTGTTCTGATCTCCATCTACAATAACTCCAATTGCAGCCGGACTTGATCGTCGTCGATTGCATCAATAAGCACCTTCGACAAATACCGGCACATCCTTTTTTTTCTTTTTCTGGTGAGCTCGCTTCTGCACGCTTGGTTTCCCAAAGCCGAGACTCCACACCATTTCAGTGCTCTTCGATCACCGACAGTGTAGGTTCAGTGTAGAAGACAAGCAAACCAAAGAAGACGACGACGCGTATCTAGCACGTGCGAACACCCACATTAGCGTGTGAAGCCCAAGTGCAAGCCACTTGAAGGAACGTGTGTAACACCCGCAAAGCTCCAAGTTCCATCTCGTGGTTCATACCTTCATCCCGTGAGCTGATCATTTTATCGTGATATATTTAATTTATCGCGAGTTCTCGTCAGTTCTCCTTATCTCACGAGTCAAGCCACTTCAGCATTCCAATCACTGCCTAGTCAGCGTTCAGTCACCGTTTATTAGCAAAATTTTGCAGGGATGACATGCGATGTTTATCTCCATTTATTTTTGAAGACTGTTCACGTTTTGAGGACGAAACTTTTTGACCTCGGAGGAAATGATACGAATTAGGTTTTCTTTATTTATTTTTTATTTATTAGGATTTTTAGAAGATAACACTATACTCTTTTTTCCACTGGATTTTTTAATGAGGTAGTGCGATCATTTATTTTATTTTAGAATGAGACCCATTAATTCAACCATGTTGGCCTTGGAAGAATTAATGTTTCGGTCATGCATTTATTTTAGGGCTTAGAATATTCAGTTCTGATTTGATTAGAATTAGATTTGGTAAGATTAGATGAACCCAATATTCATTCAAGATTTATCTTGAAGAATATAGTCATTTATTTTAGGTAGTCTAGTTAAATATTATTTTATCTTCTTAAATCTGCCATAATCCTTTTCAGTTTCTTATTTGTATTTTTGAAGACCATACCTATGTACTATAAATAGGGGTGGTTTTCAACATTATTTTTACCTTAAACACTTTTATCAATCAAAATACAACCTTTTGAGTTCATACTCTTTGCTTGCGAGCTATTCCATTGTTGCTTAACCCCGAGGGCTAGTTAAGTATCAATAAACCTTGTAATCTGATCCGGAGGGCTAGTTAGAGAGCGAGTCAGAATTGAGGGTACCCCGAGGGCTAGACCTTGAATTTCGTGCGGTATTGAAGGGTTTGCGAGTTCCCTTGTTTTGTCAAAGATCTTAATTTCGCAATTCAGGATCTCCGCAACGGGATTCATATCACCTGCCTTTACACCCATATTGATGGAAAATAGATGGGTTAAACATTCTACCCCGACCACTGCTAATCTTCAAACCTCAATTCAGACCCATAATCGCTCTCAACCCCAAATCAATGCTCATCTTGATTGGATGCAGGTACATAGCTTTCATCATTACCATCTTCTTTATCATCAACAAGATCATCACCAAGATTCTGTATTCTATGAACAGATCCACAATCAGATCATCATCCCTCCCATCTTCACAAATCATTTTAAAACATGTTTCACTCTCGATGAAGTTTGAGCTTTTCACTTCCCCAAACTGAAATACTTCTTTACTCCATGCACTCCTACACTCGCAACCAGATGGTCTAGTACACTGAATATAGTTTATACAACATCTACCTCAAACACTCTTGTTTCACTACCTTCATAATGAGGTACATGCTCTTTTTTCATAAAACCCCCCATTAATGAATCCTAACCTTCCTCTTGTGCTTGTTTGCTACCAAATACCTCAAAATTTCAATTGTAAAGAACCACAAAAAAGAAAGCATGAAAAACATAGACAAGTAAATCAACATGCACAAAGATGAAAGTTATGTTAATATAGACAATTCAGTCAACATATACTAAAATTTTAATCAACATGCACTAAAAATTTTCTTACAAAAATACTACTAAAATACCGCTACCCTAGTACTAAAATTGTACTAAAAATATGATTACCAATTACATATTCAATTTTAGTTTACAAGAATCAATCTCATATTTAAAGGTAAAGATAAATATTAGCACAGTTGGTCAAAGAAATATGAATAAAGGCTAAGTAGTATATGATAGTAACTATTTCCCACAATCCTGTTCAATACCACACAATCTGAATACTATAAAGCTGCCAAATTAATTTTCTTTCTATCAACATCTTACAGTCTTGGCAACCAAAAAAAGAGGGCTACTTACAGTTTTGAGAACTCCCTCTCCCTTCTCCCGCTCTTGCATTCTTCTTTCTTGGCCGCTTCGTACCCGCTGTGCTCATCTTCAAACACTGTGTCTTCCTTGGTGATCTTACAAAGATAGAGTGACAAAATAAAATTATTAATGGACATAATTCTCGATCCCATAACAGAATTTACTAGCCCAAACATAAGGTAGATTGAATAGGTAGAAGGAAGGTGATTTTGTGAATTGTACAGTTGCCGTGTAAATGGAATGCACAAAATTTGAGTGTTTGGGGGCAGAGGTGATAAATTAGCCAAGGTTACTCCTCAAAGATGTTGCAATAGTTTAATGTACATTTTATGCCGCACTTTTCTTCTTCTTTGTTAAAACGTATCATTCCATTAAAATTATTATAAGTGTTGATTTCTTCGCGTCACAATTTAACCTTATAATAATTGCTTTATTTATTTATTTATTTATTATCTTCTTCTCTAAACTTATAAGAGAAAAGTTGGAGCAAGAAAATCACTTCATAGTTTTTCAAGAAACTCGAAGCAGTAGAAAGCAGAAAAAATAACACAACCAACCCGAATGATATGTTCTATTTACACTCTTCCAAAAGTTTGCAACTCTAAATGATTTTCATATGGTTTTGTTGTGATTAATAGTAGATAAATATGTATGACATATTTGATAGAATGATTTGCCGTAATTAATGGTATTATTGATATCTAAATATATAGAGAGTACAATAGAGGTATAATAAGCAAAGAACGAATAAATCATAATCTAATCAGGAGTCTGATTTAGTCTAACACCCCCCATCAAGCGAAGCGTCGGATGCTCGACGACGCACAGCTTGGACCTAAAGAACTCGAACAGCGGACGAGAGAGCCCCTTGGTGAAAATGTCTGCAATCTGAAGAGAAGTCGGAACATGAGCAACGCGCAGCTTTCCGGATGTCACCAACTCACGAACAAAATGGTAGTCGATGTCGATGTGCTTCGCCCGCTTGTGCGCCACTGGATTCTGAGCCAAGAAGATAGCACTACTATTGTCACATAACAATAGTGGAGAACCAGAAAGTGGAACCCGAAGATCATGAAGCAAATGAGTGAGCCAAACCACTTCTGAGGCAGTGTTGGCGAGAGCACGGTATTCAAACTCAGCGCTAGAGCGAGAAACAGTGGGTTGTTTCTTGGCACTCCAAGAAACTAGATTCCCACCAAGAAAAACCGCATAACCATAAGTGGACCGACGAGTCTCCAGATAGCGAGCCCAATCAGCATCAGAGTATCCTAGCACATCAGGAGTACTAGCAGAACAAAACCGGAGACCAAAATGAAGAGGGCCACGAACATACCGCAAAATCCGAGTCACAGCAGCAAAATGGTCATCCCTGGGATCCTAAAGATACTGACTCACCGTGTTGACCGAGAATTCCAAATCCGGGCGAGAGATGGTGAGATACTGGAGAGCACCAACAAGAGAACGATAAAGTGTAGGATCCCGAAATGGAGGACTGGTAGAGCTGTGAAGCTGAGAACTAGCAACAAATGGAGTAGAAACAGGTGCCGCGTCAGACATCCCGAGCATACTTTGCTTGGCCAAGCAGTAATCCTGAGGAGGTAGGTGAAACTTCAAGACTAAGAAAGTAATAAAGAGCACCGAGATCCTTGATCGCAAACT
This sequence comes from Rubia yunnanensis, assembly GCA_037428765.1. NCBI lineage: Eukaryota > Viridiplantae > Streptophyta > Magnoliopsida > Gentianales > Rubiaceae > Rubia > Rubia yunnanensis. The sequence continues at coordinate 126,907,929 of CM075062.1, forward strand.
CTCTGTGTGTCCGATCAATGAACTGGCAAAGAAGAGTCGAGTCATTGCCTGTAAGAATGATATCGTCCACATACACAAGTAGGTACAGTAACGACGACCCTCTCGAAAGGACGAACAAAGAAGTATCAGCTGAGCTGCACCAAAAACCAAGCTGTGTCAGATAACTGCTGAAATGCTGGAACCAAGCCCGGGGAGCCTGTTTAAGACCATAAATGGCCTTTCGCAAACGACAAACATAGTCTGGATGGACAGAATCCTGATAACCAACGGGCCGCTTCATGTAGACTGGAACATCAAAAACACCATTAAGGAAATCGTTCTTGACATCCAACTGATGAAGTGGCCAGGAACGCATGGTGGCTATGGTGAGAACCGTCCTAACAGTGGAGGCTTTTACCACAGGATTGAAAGTGTGGTCAAAATCAAAACCCAGAATCTGCGAGAAACCCTGCGCCACAAGTCTAGCTTTGTGACGCTCAAGAGTGCCATCTGGTAGATACTTGAGCCTATAGACCCATTTGGAGCCAACAATGTTGACATTCGAAGGTCGAGACACCAAATCCCAAGTGTGCTGACCACGAAGAGCGGCCATCTCATTATCCATGGCTGAAACCCAGGCTGGATCCTGAAGGGCAGAGTGATAATCAGTGGGCTCTGTCTGAGAGAGGAGTGCGGCAGTGGGGCCATGAGCAATAATATCCAAATAATCCCAGCGCTGAATGACACCAGTAGAAGACCGAGTCGCCATCCAATGAGTACAAAGTGGGGGCAGCAAAGATGGAGGAGTAGAACCAGCTGATGACATCGAGGAAGATCGAGATGCCCTGACCGGAGAGTGGCCGTCGGAAGTCGCCGAAGAAATAATAGCCGATAAAGGCTGAGACGTGGTGGCCGGTGGCTGAGAAGTGATGGCCAGCGGCTGAGGTATGGTGGGCATTGGCCGAGGAGCCGGGTCAAGGTCAACCATCTAGATGGAAGATGGTGGTGAAGGAGGGGCAGCTGGAACAGGAACATACACAGGTGTGGTGGCCCCAATCGATGAAGTAACAGTTCCATCAAAAAATGATGAAATCTCCATATCTGAAATCGAATGACTGTCCATGGAAGATGCGACATAATGGAAGAAAGTTTCATCAAAATGTACGCGGTGAGAGATATATATGCGCCCAGAAGTCTGGTCGAGACACTGGAAGCCCTTGTGACGAGGGCTATAGCCAATAAAAACACAGGGAATGGATCGGGGGTGCAAACTTATCAGCAGCAGTGGCACGCAGACATGGAAATGCACGACAACCAAACGGGTGAAAGAGGGTATAGTCAGGCACATGGCCAAAAAAAAACCTCAAAAGGTGATTTCCACTCAGAACTGAACTAGGCAGATGTTTAATAATGTAAACCGCAGAGGAGAAAGCTTCCACCCAATAACAGTGCGGCACAGAAGAGTGAAAAAGCATGGCAAGACCAGTCTCTGTGATGTGACGATGCTTCCGCTCAGCCCGACCATTCTGAGCAGGTGTATAGGGCGAGGACATCTGATGATGAATGCCACATGATATGAGATGAGCCTGAAGTCGGTGATTAGTAAACTCGGTGCCACCATTGGTCTGAAAATTTTTAACCCTAGCAGAAAACTGATTCTCAAAAAATTTCTGAAACTGGATAAAAGTGTCATAGAAATCCGACTTATGCCGCATCGAAAGAAACCATGTGAATTGCGAAAAATCATCAATGAAAATGGCATAATAAGAGAAACCGGTGACAGATAAAATAGGAGCTGGTCCCCACAAATCACAATGTACTTTATCCAATAAACCAGTAGCGCGCTTGTCACTAGTGGAAAAGGGCAAACGACTACTCTTGGCCATCTAACAAGGAGAATAACTGATAGGTGTAGGCATAGCAGAAGTGACAAAAATAAGGCCCCGTCGATTCAATAACTGAACAATATCATGAGACACATGACCGAGGCGAGAGTGCCACAGTTCAAAAGAAGCATGAAGCTTTGTAGAGCGTAGTTCGCCTAAGAAGCTGGAATCACCAGTCTTAAGAAAATAAAGACCAGACCTATGACGGCCTTTACCAATTATCGCCCCTGTAAGCTTGTGCTCAATGGAAAATGCATCAGCATCAAATATAACACAGACATGTAGATCACGAGTAAGCTTACTAATGGACAATAAACTTCTAGTAATCTTAGGGACCACAAGGACATCATTAACAGAGAAACCAGATAAATGACATTGGCCGATGTGAGAAATAGATAATGATTCACCATTTCCAACAAGAATAGAATCAGAACCACGATAACGTTGTACCTGATCAAGATGACTGGTGTGAGCAGTGATATGAGATGTAGCACCTGAATCAACAATCCACTGATTCTACGAAGAATGACGATTGGGACCATTCAAACTGGCCTGAAACAATAACTTGTCCACAACCCAATTAGTGGAGCAATCTTCCCGAGATGTAGAACTCAAATAAACCATAGCAAAAGCCCAAGAATTGCACAGAAATTGACTGGGTGCTGATTAGAATATGAAAAACTCGTGATAAAGGACCTCAACTCGCGGTAAGCAGGTTCAACTCGCGAGAAGCAGGTTCAACTCGCGAGAAACCGGTTCAACTCGTGAGAAATTAGTTGCACTCGCGATAAATAGGTTGAACTCGCAATAAATTGAAGAACGCGAGAAATTGAAGTTGCGCGAGTTAACCGCGCGTGACCTTCATGCGCTGGAGTTTACTTCTTCGTCCGAGATGGTGCGTGACCTTCACGCATAGGAAGGAGCCGCCGTTGGAGGATGCCGGAGGAGGGGGGGGGGATCAACGCACCGGATAGAAAGGAAGCTCTGAGGCGAAAAAAGGGCGCAGCCCTTCTACTGTTCACCGTAGCCAATTTTCGCCGGTTTACTCTTCCTTAGCTCTTCTCGTCCGGCGAGGGGCCCAACATCTTGGTTGGGCTCCTTGCCGGGAATCGTTTAGTATATGGTTTGCTTCCCAAACTAGAAGTTAAGTCCCAGATCTGGGTTTCCTTCCGAAACCCCGAAGTCAGTCCGTTCGTTGTGATTAGGAAGAAGATCCCACTTCCGATCGTGGAATCCGAGAACGCATGTCCCATAAATGGGTTCTCTTGAAGGGGAGAACGCTTTGGACCTTAAAGCATGATAATTTTCAAAGGAGGAGTTGTGCGAATCACGGGTCCTGACGAATCCCGTCGAACATGGGGGAGGACGTGCTTCCCCAAACTTGAAGAAGGAGGATTGGTGTGGATTGCAATTCAGGCCAAGACCCAAACACAAATCTGACGCATCTTTGGGTTGACCACAATCTGGGGTGCCGATGAATAGTGTTCAGCGATTGTCTATCACTGCAAAGGTAATTTTAAATTTGTGCGGAATTGTGAGAACTTGTGTGGAATGCTGTTGGAGTCACTCCGCTCTCTGTGTGGATTTTGTGGATTGTGGTCGGTCTATTATATCCATGTGGAAAATATGGGGGTACTGGTTTAGTTAATTTTGTGCGGAATGTGTAATTGATGTGGTACTCGGTTCTGTTTGGATTACAACGGTGTGGATTTTAGACTCAGGACTGTGTGAATTGCTGTGGAGATAGATGAGTTATTCTTGTACATATTGTGAGGATCCGTGCTTGTTGTTCATGAGTGTGACGAAACTGTGACAAATTTGAATGAATTCTGAACTCTTTCTTTGTTTCTCATGAACACCAACACGGGATCTATATTTTGTCTAATAGAACTGGGCTGTGGATAGATGATCATGCCTAGGAACAGCTGATGTCAAATTATATGCAAAGTACTATAGGCTCGGGACAGTTATTCACTCATGAAAATTCACCCGGATTTGGAATATTTGAATGTTATTGCTGGATGAAACGTATACTTTGGGGATAGTCAGATTCAATGGATATCAGGAGAAGTTCTACTGTGTGTTTGGATGAGCACCCAGCCATGGCAGATTGTGTCTTATCGGAATCTTCAATGATGGTATACCCAAGTGTCATTTTTATTCTTTAATTCCAGGAGAATGACCAGGTCAGGATGAAAGGAGGAGCAAACTGTTAAATATTCACCCGGATTTGGGATATTTGAATGCTATTGTTAGATGAGACATATGCTTTGGGGCTGATCAGATTCAAAATGGATATTAGGAGAAGTTCTGCCGTGTGTTTGGATGAGCACCAAGCCATGGCAGATTGTGCATACTGGAATAATTTATGATGATATACCCAATGTGTTGTTCTCACTCTTCAATCCCATGAGAATGCCCAGGTAAGGATGAAAAGATGAAATTCATGGGAGATTAAGTTTAAGGATGGTTTTAAGGCATAGAGAGTGTTAGTATTTGGGAGAACTCTTATTGGACTCAAGTAAACTTGTGTGCAAATCCCGTGTAATCGACCGGCCTAGCCTGTGTTCAAACACCGTTCCGCCCTTCCGGCCATGCTAGTGCTCAGAACCCGGTCACCTTCCGACCATGCTTGTGCTCGCCCCCTCGGCCTTGCATGTGCCCATATCGCGGACATTACCCGGCCCTGCTTACTTGACCTGATTGGTATTCAAACCAATAGGCTATGTTCTATGCCATAAAATCAGACTTGCCTCATTAACTCATGGAAGTTCATATGGAATTTATGAGGGAGTGGGATTAGCACACTCATGAAAATTGCCACGGATTTGGGATATTAGTGGGTTATTGCTGGATGAGACATATGCTTTCGGGTCAGCCAGATCCAATTTGGATATCAGGAGAGGTTTTGCTGTGTGCTGGTTGAGATTAGCCAATGCCTGGCGGCCACCCATGGCAAAATGTGCTTAACGGAATTACTAAGGATGGTACTCCCAAGTGTTTTCTTCATTCTTCAATCTCATGCGATTACCCAGGTCAGGATGAAAGGAGGAGCAAGCTGTTAAATTTGCCCAGTTTCTGGCGAATAACTCGAGGAGTATGGAGGACCTCCGAATGCTCGAGATGTAGTCCGAGTACTTGAGGAGGCTGGCGTTGCTGAGAAAGAAGAGTCTGAGTTACTGAAAAGGAATTCGAGATAAGGAGGTGTTCGAGTGCTCGGGAGGAGTATCCGACAGTTAGAGGTCTTCGAGCACTTCAAAAGGCCTTTGAGAGGTCGAGGAGGTTTTCGAGAGTACGTGAAATGCGAACGCTCGAGGGGCATATTTCAGAGTTGGAGATCTTTGACCAATTCAGAAGGCCCTCGACAGCACCAGGAGGTATTCGAGCGCATAGAGGCCCTCGAGAGCTCGAGGAGGTTTTCGAGAGCTCGAGGAGGTCATCGAGCATAGGAGGAGTTCGAGCGCTCGAGGGGCATATTCGAGAATTGGAGGTCTTCGACCACTTCAGAAAGCCCTCGACAGCACGAGGAGGTATTCGAGCGCAGAGAGGCCCTCGAGAACTCGAGGAGGTTTTCAAGAGCTCGAGGAGGTTATCGAGCGTAGGAGGAGTTCGAGCGCTCGAGGGGCATATTCGAAAGTTGGAGATCTTTGACCACTTCAGAAGGCCCTTGACAGCACGAGGAGGTATCTAAGCGCAGAGAGGCCCAAGAGAACTCGAGGAGGTTTTCAAGAGCTCGATGAGGTAATCGAGCGTAGGAGGAGTTCGAGCGCTCGAGGGGCATATTCAAGAGTTGGAGGTCTTCGACCACTTCAGAAGGCCCCCGACAGCACGAGGAGGTATTCGATGGAATCATCTAAGGTTAATTGTGCGCCCTAAGCCCGCACTGCACTCTGTGCTAAATTGGCTTACAACTGTCCATTTGCTCAAAATGGAGTGGGCGGTTACATGATCGCCACGTCTGATGCACACGGTATAAGTGCGTCCATTCTCTCATCCTTAGGAAGGTGATCTAGCTCAGATTCTCAAGGACATGGGGCACGGCCTCAACACATCCTTGACCACTACATTACCTCGACGCCAACAAGAGAATGCTAAAGGCCAATAACATCCCTCTTTCTCCACCTTAGGGGTGTACATGGTAGAAGCAGATATCCACCGTGCCAGATCGGTGCAACATTGGGCATCAGCTTCACACTTTATGGGACATCCAAGACCCGAGGCACTCTCGGCTGCACAAGGAATTCCAAACTATTTGTTATTCTTGGACTCATGTACCTTCATCAACATTCTGGCTGCTCAACTTGCACAAGACCCGAGATCCATAATACTCGGCTGCTTTATGGAATGGAAATGAAGAAGGCCCTGCTTGTTAGGGGTTGAAGCGGTTCACTTGCATGTGGGTAGTGAGTTTGTTCTCACCCCATTATCTAGTATTTCCTAGCCTGTCTTCACTTCAGGTTGCTGTTTTCGATCCCATTATCGCTGGGACTTGTTTTGTTTCCCTCAGCTAGACTTATATTGCTAAGGGTAGTTAGTTTCATTTAGAAAATGGTGGGGGGGGGGGGGAGGGGTGCTCCTAGAGCCTCCTTCCTCCCCCCTCCGCCCTCCTACGGATTTTCTCCTTAGGTTCACCTCGTAACCTAAGGTTGGATTATGTTTTGTATTTGGTAGGGCTCTTTCCGGGCTCTACCGTGGGTTCCACCGTATATATTATTTACCAGTTTACGGAGGAGGAGGCCTCCGCTGGAGGACGCCGGAAGAGGAGGCCGCCGATAGAGGAAGACGCCGCTTGAAAAAAAATGGAACTTTTTTGGAAAATCGAGAGCTGGAAAACACCGCTGAAAGGAGCCGCCGCTGGAGGAGGCCGCCGATCGAGGAAGACGCCGCTGGAAAAAGATGGAAACTTTTCCGGAAAATTGAGACTTGAGAGGACACCGGAGAATGGAGGAGGACGTCGGAATTTGGCCGGAACTTCGCCGGAATCAGGGCCAGAAAAGAGAGAAGGAGGGAGGCGCTGAACAATAAATTAAAATTTAGGGCTTAGGATCAGAACCTTGCTCTGATACTATGATAGAATGATTTGCCGTAATTAATTGTATTATTGATATTTAAATATATAGAGAGTACAATAGAGGTATAATAAGGAAAGAACTCTAATTAGAATAAATCATAATCTAATTAGGAGTCTGATTTAGTCTAACAATATTCTTTTAGTTTAGTTCATTTTTAACTCTTGTTGGTTTTCTGTTTCAACAACAAACTATACTGAGCAGCAGCTATAAACTACAACCTGAGAGAGTGAGACTCATTAGCTTACTCTAGGCACAAAGTACATGATATGCACCACCAATTAAGTAGTTCAAACCAACAAAGGCAAAAATGAAAAAAAACTTCCAGGAAACTCATTAGAAGCAAGACTTTAATGCCATCAAAGGTTCTTGATAGCGTACATGTTAGGATAAATCAGACTCCTGATTAGATTATGATTTATTATGATTAGAGTTATTTCCTTATTACACCTCTATTGTACTCTCTACATATTTAGATATCAATAATACAATTTTTTACGGTAAATCATTCTATTATGGTATCAGAGCAAGTTCTGATCCTACGCCCTAAATTTTAATTTACTGTTCAGCACCTCCCTCCTCTTTTTTTCCGGCCAGGATCCCGGAAAGGTTTCCGGTCAAATTCCGGCAGAATTTTCTGCCCACTGGAGTACCAACAGGTTCATCGACATCGGAGTTCTTCCAGAGGCGTCGTCATCGATCTAGAGGCATCGTCGTCCAGAGGCTTCTTCCAGAGTCGAGCGGTGAAGCCATTCTTCACGGCGAGCGTCAAAGCTCTTCTCTCCAACGGCGTCGGAACCCATCTTCAGTGACGAGTTTCGTGCTTCCAGCGGCTAGCTTCAGTGGCGAGTTTCCAGCGGCGAATATCCCCATTTTTCCAGCGGCGAGATCCACGCGCCCGCGTGAAGGTCACGCGTGAAAGAGATTCCAGCGCGTTTCATCATTCGAGCGTGTGAAGTCACGCGTGATTCGACTCGCGAAACTTTTGGATTTCTCGCGTCATCCGTTTTATTGCGAGTTGATACTGTTTATCGCGAGTTAATGCTACTTATCACGAGTTTAGGTCCTTTCTCACGAGTTTTTCATATTCTAATCAGCACCCAGTCAATTTCTATGCAATTATTGGGCTTTTGCTATGGTTTATTTGGGTTCTACATCTTGGGAAGATTGCTCCACTAATTGGGTTGCAGACAAGTTGTTGTTTCAGGCTAGTTTGAATGGTCCCAACCGTCATTCTTCATCGAATCAGTGGATCATTGATTCAGGTGCTACATCTCATATTACTGCTCACACCAGTCATCTTGATCAGGTACAACGTTATTGTGGTTCTGATTCTATTCTTGTTGGAAATGGTGAATCATTATCTATTTCTCACATTGGCCAATGTCATTTATCTGGTTTCTCTGTTAATGATGTCCTTGTTGTCCCTAAGATTACTAGAAGTTTATTGTCCATTAGTAAGCTTACTCGTGATCTACCTGTCCGTGTTATATTTGATGCCGATGCATTTTCCATTGAGCACAAGCTTACAGGGGCGATAATTGGTAAAGGTCGTCATAGGTCTGGTCTTTATTTTCTTGAGACTGGTGATTCCAGCTTTTTAGGCGAACTACGCTCTACAAAGCTTCATGCTTCTTTTAAGCAGTGGCACTCTCGCCTCGGTCATGTGTCTCATGATACTGTTCAGTTATTGAATCAACGGGGCCTTATTTCTGTCACTTCTGCTATGCCTGCACCTGTCAGTTACTCTCCTTGTCAGATGGCCAAGAGTAGTCGTTTGCCCTTTTCCACTAGTGACAAGCGCGCTACTGGTTTATTGGATAAAGTACATTGTGATTTGTGGGGACCAGCTCCTGTTTTATCTGTCACCGGTTTCTCTTATTATGCCGTTTTCATTGATGATTTTTCGCGATTCACATGGTTTCTTTCGATGCGGCATAAGTCGGATTTCTATGACACTTTTATCCAGTTTCAGAAATTCGTTGAGAATCAGTTTTCTGCTAGGGTTAAAAATTTTCAGACCGATGGTGGCACCGAGTTTACTAATCAGCGATTTCAGGCTCATCTCATATCATGTGGCATTCATCATCAGATGTCCTAGCCCTATACACCTGCTCAGAATGGCCGGGCTGAGCGGAAGCATCGTCACATCACAGAGACTGGTCTTGCCATGCTTTTTCACTCTTCTGTGCCGCACTGTTATTGGGTGGAAGCGTTCTCCTCTGCAGTTTACATTATTAACCGTTTGCCTAGTTCAGTTCTGAGTGGAAAATCACCTTTTAAGGTTGTTTTTGGTCATGTGCCTGACTATACCCTCTTTCACCCGTTTGGTTGCCGTGCATTTCCATGTCTGCGTGCCACTGCTACTGATAAGTTTGCACACCAATCCATTCCTTATGTTTTTATTGGCTATAGCACTCGTCACAAGGGCTTCCAGTGTCTCGATCAGACTTCTGGGCACATATATATCTCTCACCACGTTTGTTTTGATGAAACTTTCTTCCCTTATGTCTCATCTTCCACGGACAGTTGTTCAATTTCAGATCTGGAGATTTCATCATTTTTTGATGGAAATGTTACTTCATCGATTGGGGCCACCACGCCTGTGTATGTGTCTATTCTAGCTGCCCCTCATTCACCACCATCTTCCATCTGGACGGCCGACCTGGACCCCGCTCCTCGCCAAACGCCCACCATATCTCAGCCGCTGGCCAGCACTCCTCAGCCACCGTCTCAGCCACCGGCCACCACGTCTCAGAAAGTATCGGCTATTCTTTCTCCGATGACTTCCGACGGCCACTCTTCAGTCACCGCAGCTCGATCTTCCTCCATGTCATCAGCTGGTTCGACTCCTCCACCTTTGCTGCCCCATCTTCGTACTCATCGGATGGCCACTCGGTCTTCTACTGGTGCCATTCAACACTGGGATTATTCGAATATTATTGCTCATGGTCTCACTGCCGCACTCCTCTCTCAGACAGAGCCCACTGATTATTGCCTTGCCCTTCAGGATCCAGCCTGGGTTTCAGCCATGGATGATGAGATGGATGCTCTTCGTGGTCAGCACACTTGGGATTTGGTGCCTCGACCTTCGAATGTCAACATTGTTGGCTCCAAATGGGTCTATAGGCTCAAGTATCGACCAGATGGCACTATTGAGCGCCACAAAGCTAGAGTTGTGGCGTAGGGTTTCTCGCAGATTTCGAGTTTTGATTTTGACCACACTTTCAGTCCTGTGGTCAAAGCCTCCACTGTTAGGATGGTTCTCGCCATAGCCACCATGCGTTCCTGGCCACTTCATCAGTTGGATGTCAAGAACGCTTTCCTTAGTGGTGTTCTTGATGTTCCAGTCTACATGAAGCAGCCCGTTGGTTATCAGGATTCTGTCCATCCAGACTATGTTTGTCGTTTGCAAAAGGCCATTTATGGTCTTAAGGAGGCTCCCCGGGCTTGGTTCCAGCATTTTAGCAGTTATCTGACACAGCTTGGTTTTCGGTGCAGCTCAGCTAATACTTCTTTGTTTGTTCCTTTGAGAGGGTCGTCGTTACTGTACCTACTTGTGTATGTTGACGATATCATTCTTACAGGAAATGACTCGACTCTTCTTTGCCAGTTCATTGATCGGACACACAGGGAGTTTGCGATCAAGGATCTTGGTGCTCTTCATTACTTTCTTGGTCTTGAAGTTTCGCCTGCCTTCTCAGGATTACTGCTTGACCAAGCAAAGTATGCTCGGGATATTTTGAATCGGGCCGGTATGTCTGACGCACCTGTTTCTACTCCATTTGTTGCTGGTTCTCAGCTTCACAGCTCTACCAGCCCTCCATTTTGGGATCCTACACTTTATCGTTCTCTTGTTGGTGCTCTCTAGTATCTCACCATATCTCGCCCGGATTTGGCATTCTCAGTCAACACGGTGAGTCAGTTTCTTCAGGATCCCAGAGATTACCATTTTGCTGCTGTGACTTGGATTTTGCGGTATGTTCGTGGCACTCTTCGTTTTGGTCTCCGGTTTTATTCTGCTAGTACTCCTGATATGTTAGGATACTCTAATGCTGATTGGGCTCACTGTCTGGAGACTCGTCGGTCCACTTATGGTTATGCAGTTTTTCTGGGTGGGAATCTGGTTTCTTGGAGTGCCAAGAAACAACCCACTGTTTCTCGCTCTAGCACTGAGTCTGAATACCGTGCTCTCGCCAACACTGCCTCAGAAGTGGTCTGGCTCACTCATTTTCTTCGTGATCTTCGGTTTCCACTTTCTGGTTCTCCACTGTTGTTATGCGACAATAGTAGTGCTATCTTCTTGGCTCAGAATCCAGTGGCTCACAAGCGGGCGAAGCACATCGACATCGACTACCATTTTGTTCGTGAGTTGGTGACATCCGGAAAGCTGCGCGTTGCTCATGTTCCGACTTCTCTTCAGATTGCAGACATTTTCACCAAGGGGCTCTCTCGTCCGCTGTTCGAGTTCTTCAGGTTCAAGCCGTGCGTCGGCGAGCATCCGACGCTCCGCTTGAGGGGGTGGGGGTGTTAGGATAAATCAGACTCCTGATTAGATTATGATTTATTATGATTAGAGTTCTTTGCTTATTACACCTCTATTGTACTCTCTATATATTTAGATATCAATAATACAATTGATTACGGCAAATTATTCTATCAGTACACAGTTATAAGAAGATACCACTCATGCTAATTACTAAGCAATTCAAAAAATTGAACATTATTATGGAAACAATAAGCAACATTAAATAAATTAAAAAACGAAGCCAACCTGACAATGGAGAGTGAAATAATGCTTAAATTCCTTGTTAAGATTGGGCAGTACATCGGAGATGCACCAGAGCATTTTTTATAATGCTCCGTAGTTTTGGAGCACGCCGGAGAAATGCCAGAAAAGCACCAATGTAGTGATCCGAGTGGACGTAGATGTTCCCGTAGAGGTCAGCCCTAATTGTTAGCAGTGGCGGAACTGAGGGGGGTCGAGCCGGTGCTGCCGCCTCGGCTCAGTTCCGACAGTTAAGAAGTTTTTACTTCCCCTGAAAGTTCCGCCCCCTTGAAAGTTTTTGCTCTGCCTATGTTCTTCTCAGAATTTTGGGAAAGAAGTTGTTTTGTTTTTTGACGGAATAGTTCAACCCCCCCTCAAATATGGTCGTAGGTCCGCCACTGATTGTTAGTATCAAAGAAATTTCGAGTTTTAATAAATATCACATAAGATAAAAGCTCTTTTCATCATTGGAAGAACACGCGTTTAGTCAAGTAGAACCAGGTTGCGCTGCTTGATGCTCCGATCGAAAACATTGGTGGGGCCATGCCGGATTTGAATTCCTTTTTTATTGCTTGTTTAGTTAATTCAATAGCTATCCTAGTTCTATACTTTCTTTGAGAGCAGTCTTTTCCTTTATTTAACCTTTCTTAGGAATTTCGAGCCACGGATCAGGGGCTAAAGGCCGTTAAAGGCTAAGTAAGTTTTGCCGCTGCTGTAATTACCCAGTTTGTAGGATAGAAACTATTAGTAATTTATCTCCCTGCCCTTATACTTTGTTTTAATTACAAATTGACCTCAGTGACCGTTGACTAGAGCGTTGACCAAATTAAAATTGGCTCGTCAGTTGGGGATCATTTTGGAACATATAATCTCAGTACCTTTGTGGTACATATTTAAAGCTGAATTTCAGTTAAAAGTGGATACTGTTTTAAAAAATTTACTCATACAAAAAACATGAAGTTGTTGTTACAGTCTACCGAATCAAACGTCGAAAGAAGAACAAATACACTAAAAGATCTAGGGTTAAATACATTTATAACCCTAAGTTTAGGTTGAAAGTGCAAATAAAACGGTGCAATCTCAGAAAATTAGGTTATTTAACATTTAACTCAAAAGTCCAAGTGTAACTAAATCTACAGCCTCAATCTAACTACAGCAGATTCTAATGCAGATCTAATCCACAAAGAGCCGGAGTGTTCAACAGCATGGCTTGGGTATCTCCAAGTGGCGCCATTACTGTCCTGTATCACTTCCAATATCCTCTCGCATTCATAGCCACCCAAAGCGTCGGCGATGTAGAGCTCACCCGTTCTCCGATTGAAGCTCAGACCCAGGAGTCTTCCACATCTTGCCTCCATTTGGACGTGATCGTGTGGACCGGATCTATTCGGAGTTGTCACCGCGAAATTAACCCAGCTGTTTTGAATGACATCCCACCTGATGATTTGACCATCGGAAACTCCGGTGTATGGACCGCCGCCGTGTCTGTCAAAAGCTAAACACTCAGCGCCGGGAATCTGAAGTTGCTGTAACAACGTCGGCGTTCGTTAAGAGGTGACCATAGATGCCAACGTCAGAACGAGTATCGTAATGAAAAAATTCTACTTTCCGATCGCCATGACCGAATGAATATGCAGAGTATTAGAATCATAAGTAGTTGATACTACCTCCGTCCTATCCGAATCTGCACACTTTTTGATCAACTTTCTCAAGACATGTTTGACCATAATTTTCAACTAGTATATAGACACCAATATCATCATGTGAGATATTACCGGATTCCCTGCATGATATATTTTCTAAATATCAAATTTTAACATACCGTTAATATACGTAACTAAAGTTATCGTTGGTCAAACATGACCTGACAAACTTGACCAAAAAGTGTGCACATTCGGCTGGGACAGAGTAATACTATTTATGGATGACCATAATCTTATATATTGAACAATAGATCTGTCAACAACCAATTTGAGACTCTAACATAGAGAATATAAATGGCACGTAGGTTTGAATGTGTGGAGAAAAAGCGATCGCAGGTAGGGCTGTCATTTTGAGTCAAAAAATATCGTACAAACCAATTTACTAACTGAACTATGTACCATGTGTATCGAATATGTTGGTAACCGATAAGCATACACATAAGATGGGACGATAATGATATTGAGAAAATATTACCATGGTACTACCGTACCTTACCACACAACTATATATTAAAATATAACTAATATTATGTAAAATTTGAGATTTTATTTAGTTAAGATTTAGTCATTCATTAATATTAAAACAAATGGCAATAATTTGAAATATGTCATCTATGTTTTGGTTCCGATATGTTGGATATTGGACAAGTTTAAACTATTTTTCTTAACTAAAATTTCTTTGCAACTGATATTTTTATATTAAGTCTAACAAAAATAAATTAAAACCACAATTTTCTTTTATCTTTTATAACTTAATTACTACTATAGTTTTTAGGCAAAGTCTTGGGAAAGATCGTCTTTCCATAAGCTTATGGAAATGCAGTGTTTAATTTTAATAATAAAATGTAAAAGGTCTTAGTTGCAATATTAAAAATTTATTATGAAACGTGTAGTAGTTATAAAGTTTATAACCCGATTCATGCAACCCAAAATTTTTATCTTCATTCCATCTAATTTGCACTTTAAACCTTGGTATTTTTATAACTTATTGAAAGACCGTCTTTCAAGAGACGAACTCTAGTTTTTAATGTGATATTATCTTACTTTATTATTATGACTAGAGAATATTTAATTTTCTAAAATTATGCTTATGTAATAGAAATTTTAATTATCTATAGTTTTTTATGAATAAAAAAATTAAATAATTATTTTTTTTAAAATTTGGTGGTATTCTACCATACCATACCGATACCAACCTACTTTTTGGTATACCGATAAATTAGTATACTAAGACTTTGGTACGGTTTGGTTTTTATAAATAGGACACCGACATCATTGGTATGGTACATGATATTAGTAAAAAATGATTGTAACCGTACCGAATCCATCCCTAATCGCAGGTATCCTATATATATATATAGAGAGAGAGAGAGATTTTTGTGGTCTAAAGCTCATTAGAATTAGGTTTTAGATGGATAGCTTCCGAATCTCACTCGGATTGTACTTCTGTAGGTATCAAACTAGATAATACCCGTGTCGATACACGAATTATGAATGAAAATTAATATAATTTATAATTTTAATAAACAATAAACATTTGTTATATCTGTACAGTCCATCTCTAGAAAGACGATATTTTCATAAATTATTTTTGAACCAATTTACTTTCATTAGTACCTCTTCAAATTGTTCTGTACAAATCACCATATCACCTAGTCACCTAACATAAACATAGCACATTTCCTCCTTAATTTTGTGTTTGCCCAAGCTCTATAGACTATACACTCAATAATGCTATCAAAACATTTTTCCCCGTCTCTTCCTTTCCAAAACTTCTATCATTTCTCCAACTCCATAAGGAATACACCGTTTCCGCAATAGCTATTTTCAGAAGCTGAGCCCTGCTGCCCTTACCTTTACACTGCACTGCTAGCCATTGCTTTTCATCTTCCCATCTTCCCATCCTGCTGGGACATGCTTCCATTGCATCCAATTAAGGATTTTGCACCAGATATCCTTGAGTGTAGCACATTCAAAGAAAAGATGCTGCACCATTTCCGCTTCCTTACAAAATACACATCCACCATCAACCATCATTCCAAACTTCTTCAACTTTTCTTTGGTCGGTAACTTGTTATGGCAGCACATCCAGAGCATAAAGACAGCTCTCGGCTGTGCCTGATTAGCTGTGCATATGTGTTGCCAAAATACAGCTTCTCGCTCACCTCGTACTGCCCTGTAGATGTCTCCAGTACAATAATGTTTTCCCCGCTTCAGTTGCTGCCATATCTCCATATCCTGAAGGACACTTCTGCACTTAACTACCCTTTTCAAAATCCACGAACTATCATTTGGAACCTTCACATTCAAGATATCAGCACCCTTTATGTAGTAGGAGTGAATCCACTTAATCCACATCCGATCCATTTTCCTACACAGATTCCACATTGTTTTAATCAAGGTAGCCTAATTCCATTCTACAAGTGCGATCATATTCAGTCCTCCTGCTTTCGCCGGTGTACAAATGTTTTCCCACAAAACTGGTAACTTCCTTGTAATGAAGTCAGTTCCACTCCATAGGTATGATCTACAGATTGCTTCCAAGTGTTTCAAAACAGCCTTAGGTAAAGAAAAGACCCGCAACCAGTAGTTAGCAATCGAAAATAGAACGCTCTTGATTAGCTGCAACCGTCCTGCATAGCTTAGCAAACGAGTACTCCAGTGCTTTATTCTACTGATCATTTTCTAAATAAGTGGCTGGCATTGCTGTATTGTGAGTTTTTTGCTCATAAGTGGCACACAAATATTTGAAGGGCAGTGTTCCTTCCTCAAAACCAGTGATTGTCAGTACTTCCTATTTCAGCTCCTCTCCACATCCCCCAAAGAATACCTTGCATTTAGCTCGGTTCACCCTCATGCTTGTGGAATCAGTAAACTTGTTAAAAGCATTCACTAGTGCATGGACAGATTTAACATCAGCCTTTGTCAACAAAAGTAGGCCATCTACAAAGCTTAGGTTGATTATCTTCAAATCATCACACCTAAAATGATATTGATACTCACAGTTCCCATCCATTTTTCTCAAACATCGATAATTGTATTCCATGATCAGAAAAAATAGCAGAGGAGGCAAGGGGTCACCCTGTCGAAGCCCTCGTTGTGCTTGAATGAACTTGGTGGGAAAACCATTGATCATGTATTTATATGTAACAGTTCTCACACATGTCATAACCCAGCAAATGAACATACCTGGGAAGCCTATCTCTTGAAGGATGGCCTCCAGTGTTGTCCACTCAACTGTGTCGTAAGCTTTTTGAAGATCAATTTCGAGCATACATCTGGGCCCCCAGCCTTTCTGTTGTAGCCCCTGATAAGTTCATAGGCAATCATCACATGGTCATGAATACTGCATCCCGGGACAAAAGCTGCCCGACTCTCATGAACAATATATACTATTACACCACTTAGGCGTGCTGTTAAGATCTTTGAAATAATCTTATATATCGTTGTACAATATGAGATAGGTCTCAGATCACTCACCTTTTTTGCTGCCTGATGTTTCGGTATCAGCGTCACCCTTGTACTATTCACTGGCTTGTACATCCTCCCTTCATTAAAGAATTCCATCGCAGCCTCTATAACATCCCCTTTAATTACTCTCCAGTTGGCCTTAAAATTTTTTGAACTGAACCCGTCAATTCCTGGGGCTTTCTGTGCCCCAATGCCCTTTAACGCCATCCAAATCTCATGTTCTGTTACCCTGCCAATCAGTTGTTCTCTATTATCACTGGTCAAAGTACAACCAGTCCTTATCGCTTCAACATCAAAACCAACCATTCTCTCAGTTTTGTTTTACCAATCAAGTGTTCATAAAGATTCAGGACTTCAGCTTCCATGCCCTCCTGATCAATGATCTCAGTACTATCTTCCTTTTCCAGTTTCATAATCCCCAACATGTTTTTAACTTTCACTGATGAGTGGAAGTATACATTGTTTCCGTTCCCTAATCTGAGCCAATCCACCTTTGCTTTCTGTCGTGCTATCTTCTCATCAATCTCATTCCACCTCATTAGCTCCTCTGTACATTTCACAACCTTCACTATCCTCTCCCTGTCTAGTCTATTCGGGATGAGTTCCTATTGTGCTACTGAGAGCTCTTGTCTCACTGCCTCTAGTTTGTTTTTTACTCCTGATTGCTTTTGGGTGTGCACTTCTAGCATCTGTTGAAGCCTTAAAAGCTTTCTACACACCACAAACATAGGACCACATTTCAACTTTTCCTTCCAGGTCTCCTGAATCACCCTTAAAACTTCATCATTCTTAACCAAACAATTGAAGACCTTAAACTGTTTACTCCGTTTTGCCTTTCCCTTATGTACTTTGATACGGAGCATGGCATGGTCTGAAACACCAGGTTCTAAGATCTCCACCTTACTATCTGGATACAATTGAAACCACTCTAGGTTACCAATCGCTCTGTCAATTCTCGAGTAAATAATTCCATCTGCTTGCCTATTCGACCAAGTGAAGTAATCCCCTAAGCTATCACATTCAAATAGTCCCGTCATCATCTGTTCAAGATCCCAGTATTCGTTGATCTGTACATCATTACCACCTATCCGATCATTGACAGATAATACGTTGTTGAAATCCCCCATTGCAAGCCAAACAGTACCCTTAGTTTTCCCCTGCAACTTTTCAATATCTTTCCAAAGTATCTTCATGTCTTTCAGTTAGTTAGCAGCATATATAGATGTAAACCAATGGATCAGCACATCATCAAGCCCATAAACTCCCACATGAATCATCTGGTCAGTTGTTTTCACATGTTTCACACTGACCCTGGATTTATCCCACATGACCTATAATCTTCCATTCGGGTGAGCATCATAATTATCCATATAACTCCAGTTGGATCCCATCTTACTCCTGATATCCCCTGCTTTCTCTTTTTTTACTCTTGTTTCAATAAGTACAGCCAGCGTTAAGCTCATGTTCCTAAGCCTGGAGGCAATCTCTTTGTTCTTGGATGCTTTATTCAACCCCCTAGAATTCCACGTTACGATCATGGAACCTTGTCATGAGAATCAGCACGATCAAACCAAATCCTCCGATTCACTGACTTAGTAACCATACTACTGCTTATTGCATCACCAAACCTTTCCACCATCTGCTCAACAATAATTTCTGCAGGTTGCTTTCCCTTGTTTTTTGAACCCACCACCTTCCATTCAGTTGATAGATTTTCCTGCTTCTCTCCATGTGGTGTACCAGCCTTACTTTCCACTGTCTTCTCATCCTTCCTCTGCTATTTCTTAACTGTTTTCTTCTCATTTACAGCTTTTTTTTTACAGTGATGGCCTCCCACCTGGCGTACCTCATAGAATATCGGCTTCCACTCCAACTTTATATCCCGTGTCCGTTTTGTTGCATCAATATTGTTTATACTGATACTCTCAAGCACTTTTGCCGCTACATTAATTTCAATCAGCAAGCGAGCATATGATACTCTCAGATTTTTCGCTGTGCATTTATCAGTGCACAGCGGTTTGCCCAAGGCACTCCCAATTTTCCTCTGACTTCTCGGACCCCAAAGATAGAGCGGCAACTTTGGAAATTTCACCCATATAGGAACTGTTTGCACCATGTCTTCCTTCATCGAGAAATCCTTCTTCCAGATATGCAAAAACATCGCCCTGTTATAGATTGTGTACGGACCTCTGCTTAACACTGCATCTGTATCTTCTCTACATTTAAATCTCATGATAAAATACCCTTCATCATTATACATCAATTCAGGTAAGGAATTCATCATAAACTTTTTGACTGCATTCCACGTTAGCTCCCCATCCATTACATACATAATCAAAGCATTCTCCCAATACTTGAGCTCAGATTTAACATCCTCCAGTTCTATCTCCACTTCAATTTCACCATCAATTACAACAAGGGCAATAAAATCGATCTTCATACCATTAGAGTAAATCCTATTCCCATTTGTGACATCAACCCATAGTTTCTTCTTAATTAGATCATCATTATTAGAGGTAAGGTTTTCTAGTGTTATATTTTTGTGCTCGAGTTGCTCTGCCTCAGACTCTCCACCCGGTACTTCCAAAGTTTCCTCCACTGCATCTTCGTCTTGACTGATAGCCTCTATGATCCTATCCTCAATCACAGCTCAATTCCAATCCGGCCGAGGTCAAGGTCACCCATTTTTTGGCCTACCTCTCCTCGTTTTCATGGTTGCTGGAAAACACCATTATTGTGTGTTAATCGCCGCAAAATCGCCCGTACAATCATCATTTATCAATACACATATATTACTTATTTTCAATATTTTCATAAATTATTGAAAGACCAAAGTTTAAGCTGCAAATTAGAGAAATCAAAATAAATTTTCCGGGTTGCATTAATCGGGTAATAAACTCATAACTACTGCACATTGCATAATAAAATTTTAATATTGCAACTATAATATTTTACTTTTCTATAATTCTAATTCAACCCCTGTCGTTCCATATGCCTATGGAAAGACGATTTTTCCAAGACTTTGCCATATCTATATACACATGCAATATTTAATATAAATTAATATATTTAATTTTAAGATTCTGATTTGATCTTTATTTTAAGAATTTGCAAATTGAATACTCCCTTCATCCAAATTCAAATTGCACACCAATAATTAATCACGACGTTCAAGAAACATGTTTGACTGTTAATATGTTACATGTTGTAGAATGTTGGAAGAAAGAAATAGCGACTTGGCTTTTGGGAGAAGTAGATGTAAATTTATAAAATTGTATTATCGTAAATGTTGGTGTAATGAAACTTGGATATCGATTTGAGTCGCATTAACATACGCTTTCCTTACAGAGTAATTCGACCTAGTTACTATCTTGAGTTACACGATTCTCCTTGAGAATAAAACAATCGAAATGGCCTCTTGATCTAGGCTTGAAATAAGAGAAAGGTTTTGAGTGAAGTATTTTGGTTATTGAGTAAGTTTAAAAATTCTAAGATTTTCACTTGTGTTTCTGTGCATGCATACACATGTTTCTATAGGAGATGCCCCGAAAAGATACTACCTATGGTGGAATTTGTGGGTTATTTATCACCACGCTTACACTTCATCATTATGATATAATTGTAAATAAATACGGATGTAGTTAGATTGATGCATCTTTCTACAAATTATTATATTTTCCACATTTAATGTATCCTAGTTGCCAGAAATGAATTATGAAACAACACATCTTTTCACGTAAATGATTACATTTTTCACATCCAGTGTACCGCAGTTATCAAAATTTTAATAAGCTCTAAATTGTGCATTTTTCCACATGATAATGCAGTAAGTTGAGCATGCCACCAACACTACATCCCGTACACAATCTTTAGTTCATCCTCATCCTTTCAATCAAGGAGTCAGACACTACATACCACCACCGTTATAATTATGTATAAATACGGATGTAGTTAGAATGATGCATCTTTCCACAAAAAGGATAATACATGTTAGTCTTACCAACACAATTTTAATACATATCCCAGAACTGTAAGCTCATAGATAGTTTATACAAGTGTGCACTCTGCACCACCAAACTTGTTTTAAAATCTCAATCTCACAACTACTCGAATCCAATCATACTTAAATAGCTTGTGTTTCTTAAAACACCAAAAATCCTCCCCCATTTAAGTATTATCCTTGATTTGGAAAATCCAACAACCAAACAAAAAAAGTGCATAAATGAAAATATCTTGAAGATTGAATTTTCACCTTAGTAAACTACACCTTCCAAATATTCGAGAATTGGGGTGTCTTTAAAGATTAAACCCTTCAACCCATTTGAACACTTGAAGATAATCCACACACAAGTTCAAGTACAAATCTCAAAAGCTAAAACTTGACACTATATAAGCCATGTTTCCCTAACCATTCACGAGTGCATAGAAAGCCTAGCCCGACCTTCTTGAAGCGGCTACACTTCACACTTCATATAGGTGAATCTCTTTAATCGTACTCCTACAAAAGTACTTTGTCAAAAGATCCATTAAGAAGATAAACTTCAACCTAACTTACATGCAGGTCCAAACATATTACCTTTGGGATATGAAATCATATGTATCAATCTCAAACAATAGGCTTTTCACATTGAATTTTACTCCAATGTTGTATCAGAGCAAAATTAGGTATCCCATATCAGATATTTAAATAGGCTTTAAACCCATCCCAATCACCGAATTGTTTACCAAGTCCTTAGCTAGTCCCTTCGTCAAGTAATGTGCTAGATTATGTTGAGATCTTACAAAATCAACTGAAATACCATGAGTTATTAACTCGCGTATCGTGCTATGCCTAATGCCCAAGTGTCTGGGTTTTCCATTGTACACATAACTATAAGCATTATATAGACTATTTGTACTATCACAATGAATAGAGATAGGTGAAATCGGCTTAGGCCACAACGGAATTTCATATACTAGATTCTGTAACCATTCCACCACCTTACCTGCTGCTACAAGAGCTATAAATTCTGACTCCATAGTGGAGATAGTTATACAAGTTTTCTTTTTAGAAGCCCATGAAATGACACCTCCACCAAGCAAGAATTCCCAGCCAGTTGTAGAAGAATGATCTTCTGTATTTGTTATCCAACTAGCATATGAATAACCTTCTAAAATCGAAGGAAATCCAACATAACACAAACCATAATTCATGGTGTTCTTTAGATACTTAAGTACACGCCTAACCACTTGCCAATCATGTGTGTTGGGGTTACTTGTGTACCTACTCAATTTGCCACCCGCAAAAGCGATGTCTGGCCTTGTGCTTATCATGGCATACATCAACCAACCAATTACTCGTGAGTACTCAAGTTATGATACCTCTTTACCCTTATTAGGCATAAGCTTCATACTTGAATCCATTGGAGTGCTGACAAGGGAACAATTCTCACAATTGAATTTCTTAAGTACTTTCTCAATGTAATGAGACTGTGTTAGAGAAATTCCTTTATTCTCTTGTTTGATCTTAATACCAAGAATCACATCTGCCTCCCCCATATCTTTCATGTCAAAACTTGATGATAAGAATGCCTTCGTAAGGTCAACTTGGATCTGATTTGTGCCAAAATAGCAACATATCATCCACATATAGACAAATGATAACTCCATTTCCAGAACTATCAAATTTGCTATACAAACATTTGTCAAATTGATTTAACTCATAGCCATTCGACAAAAACACCCCATCAAACTTATAATACCATTGTTTAGGAGCTTGTTTTAGCCCATACAATGATTTGACAAGTTTACAAACCTTATGCTCATTTCCAGGAATGACAAACCCTTCAGGTTGTTTCATGTAAACTTTCTCTTCTAGATCTCCATTCAAAAATGCAGTTTGACACCGATTTGATGGATCACTAGGTTATTAGTGGCCTCTAAAGCAATCAACAACCTAATAGTGGAGATCCGAGCAACTGGGGGAATATGTATCAAAATAATCAATACATTCCCTTTGCCTAAAGCCTTGGATAACCAATCTAGCTTTATACTTGTCAATAGAGCCATCAAATTTCATCTTCCGTTTGAAGATCCACTTGCAACCCAATGGTTTACAACCACGTGGGAGATCAGAAAGAACCCATGTATTATTACCCACGATGGAATCCATCTCATCATTTTTCTCTTTTTTCCAGAAAGCAACATCTCGAGAATTCAGAGCCTCACTAAATGTCTTAGGATCCTCTTCAATATGATAACAATATAAATATTGATAACCTATCTTATCTCTTGATCTCCCAACCAAATAAATTTGGAAATAAAGACTGAAAGACTTCTCAATCATACCTCTCTTGCTCCTTCGAAGTTCATGTGACTTGAATTGATGAGACATTTCATCTTCATCCATAGTTCTACTTGAAGTAGGAACTATATCCCTTGGCCTTGGTACTGATGTGAATAAATTTTTATAAAAGATAACATCTGTTAATTCAATTACGGTGTGAATCAAAATAAAATCATTAGGTTCTATAATATAGAACCTATAAGCCTTGGAATGCATAGCATATCTAATAAAGATGCAATCAATACCTCGTTCCCCCAATGTTGTTCTCTTCAGATTGGGAAGTCTAACAACTGTCCGACAACCCCAAACTTGAAGATAATTCAAATTTGGTTTCTTTTTATACCAAAGCTCATACGGAGCGATCTTGTTCCGTTTATTAGGAACCCTATTTAATAAGTAGCAAGCCGTTAACACGGCTTCACCCCAAAATCCGTCACTCAATCCAGAATAGGATAACATGGAATTAACCATTTCTTTTAAGACCCTATTTTTCCTTTCTGCCACACTATTTTGTTGCGGTTTATATGGAGCAGTAACCTCATGAATGATACCACACAATTCAAAAAAAGAATGATCATAATGTTCAACTCCTCTATCAGTGCGCAACTTTTTTTAATCAAAGTTGATTTTTGCAATTTAACCTCATTTTTAAAAGTCTTAAATTTCTCAATTTCCTCATCTTTGGAATGCAACAAATAAACGCAACAAAATCTTGAATAATTATCAATGAATGTTATTAAGTACTTTTTACTCCCCAAAGAAGGTGTTGCATGCAAATCACACAAGTCACTATGTATGAGTTCTAGCAATTTCAAAGTTCTTTCAACACTTTTAAATGGTTGCCTAACAATTTTTATTCAACATGCAAATATTACATTTTTGCACATTTATATCAAAAGTAGGAATCAAACTATCGTTAGACATATCAATCATACGTTTGTAATGAACATGTCCTAGTCTAGCATGCCATAAAAATGGTAAATCAACATTAGAGCTGATCATGTAAATAGAACCACACATATTATTTATATTGAGCATAAAAATTCCATTACAATAATATGTTAATCCTACAAACACACCAAACTTCGATAAGATCAATTTATCAGATCCATACACTTGCTTATAGCCACACTTAGATAATATACTACCAGAAACTAAGTTCTTTCTAATTCCAGGTACATGTAGAACATCTTTTAGATGAAGATTTTTCCCAGAACTAAATTCCAACACAACATTTCCTCGACTAAGAATAGTGGCGGTAGATTCGTTTCCCATATGAAGAATGGAACCATCGTTAGCAGGTTCATATGACTTTAACCACCTATGGTCCTTGCAAACATGTTTGGTTGCTCCAGAATCTATCCACCAAGCAATTTCATCATCCTGTACATAAAATGTTTCAGAAATTAATGGTACATAATTCTTAACCAAATTTAAACCAAAATTAACATTCTGACCTTGATGAGGAGTTTGGCCTTGGTCCTTAGACCTTTGCCCGGAATGATTTGGTGTCACTCCTTTCTTACTCTTCCTGACACAACAATCACGTTTGAAGTGTCCTGGCTTGCCACAAATCCAACATGCACCCTTAGGCTTCTTGTTGGAATCTTTGCTTGTGTTGTTAAATGGGCGCTTCTTCCCCCTTTTCTTCTTAGAACTATCACCCTCTTCCATTATATTAACTGAAGAGAGTCCCATAGTCTCTTTATCTTTGAACTTGCCATTTTCCCGTGCCCTTAGAGTTTCCTCTATGCGCAAATGCCTTCCGAGTTGAACAAGAGACAATTCTTCCTTTGTGTGCTTAAGCATGTGCTTGAAATCCTTCCATGAGGTGGAAGCTTGTCGATTATACTTGACACAGAAATAGATTCATCCATTCCCAGTTTGTGTTGTGCAAATTGTCCTAAAGTCCAGAGCAATTCATTGTACTGCTACATAAAGGGCCTAGAGTTTGACATCTTGTAATTCATAAAATTACTGACAAGGAATTTCTTACTAGAAGTATCCCCATCCATGTATTTGACTCTAAGGAATTCCACAACTCTTTTGTAGATTCAATTTTTGATAAACATCAAAGAGTGAGTTAGACCTACCATTCAAGATGTGACCACGACAGATGTAGTCATCCTTTTCCCATTTGTTCCTCCGACGAATTTCTTCTAATGGTTCATCATCTGCTAGTTCTGTCATTGGTAGACAAAACATATGGCACTTTCAGAGTTGTAAGGAGGAAATGCATCTTCTTCTGCCATCTATGGAAATTAACACCTTCAAACTTCTCCAGTTTCCCAAACTTGGATGTCATATCACGTACGATTTCCATGTCTCGTACGGTAAGTAATTACTCTTTAAGAATGTTGTAAAATGTTGGAAGAAAGAAATGGCGATTTGGCTTTTGGGAGAAGTAGAAGTAAATTTATAAAACTGTATTCTCGTAAATGTTGGTGTAATGAAACTTGGATATCGATTTGATTCATGTTAACATACGCTTTCCTTAAAGAGTAATTTGACCCAGTTATTGCCTTGGGTGACACAAATTCTCCTCGAGGATAAAACAATCGAAATTCTCTCTTGATCTAGGCTTGAAGCAAGAGAAAGGTTTTGAGTGAAGTATTTTGGTTACTGAGTAAGTATGAAAATTTTAAGATTTTCACTTGTGTTTCTGTGCATGCATACACATGTTTATATAGGAGATGTCCTGAAAAGATACTACCTATGGTGGAATTTGTGGGTTATATATCACCACGCTTACACTGCATCATTCTGATATAATTATAAATAAATACGGATGTAGTTAGAATGATGCATCTTTCCATAAATGATTATATTTTCCACATTTAATGTGTCCTAGTTGTCATAAATGAATTCTGAAACAACACATCTTTTCACGCAAATGATTACATTTTCCACATCCAGTGTACCACAGTTATCCAAATTTTAATAAGCTCTGAATTGTGTATTTTTCCACATGACAATGCAGTAAGTTGAGCATGCCGCCAACACTACATCCTATACACAATCTTTAGTTCATCCTCATTATTTCAACCAAGGAGTCAGACACTACACACCACCACTATTTTTATAATTATGTATAAATACGGATGTAGTTAGAATGATGCATCTTTCCACAAAAAGGATAATGCATGTTAGTCTTACCAACACAATTTTAATACATATCCCAGAACTGTAAGCTCATAGATAGTTTATACAAGTGTGCACTCTGCACCACCAAACTTGTTTTAACATCCCGAGCTCACAACTACTCAAATCCAATCATACTTAAATAGCTTGTGTTTTTTAAAACACCAACATTACCTACGTATAGTAACGACAAATAAAAGTTGATATGGAAGAGGGATTAGACAGAGGGCTATGCACATGGACAAACTCTAGGCTGAGAAAACCAACTTCCAAGAGATTAGACAGAGGGCTATGCACAACCTCTTGGAATTCTAACTTTCTAGCATTGTCAATTCAGACCCTCAATAGACAACATTGGACCATTGCCCCCTTTATCTCCTTGTAGGCACCGACACTCCAATTGTTCCTAAGCCATTCAAGTTTATCTACACTTGGTATAATAGATCTAATTTAACATTATGGTCAAAGCTAACCGGGAGCTCCTAATACCCCAGAAAGTCATGCTAGGTTTTTACTTAAAATTAATCAGGTTAAAAAAAGAACTTAAGATTTGGAATAGGACAATTTGGTAACATCCACAGTAATGTGGAGAATGCAGAAAATAATCTCAAAAATGCAGAAATTTTCCATGACCAAACACAATCTAAACAATCATTAATCTTGTTAAACAAGAGCAAAGCTGAGCTAACTAGAGCCTTAAAAGAACAGAGGAAATTTTGGAAACAAAAGGCTAGGGTTAACTGGTTGAAGCAGGGGGATGATAATACTAAGTACTTCCATAACACAGTTAAAAAAAAAGTAGCAAGCTTCAGATAGCTAAAATTAAGAACTCACAAGGAGTTTGACTTGATGATATTGAACTTATTGAACAGGAAGCGGTTAATTTTTATACTAATCTGCTTACTGAGCCTCCTAATCCATCATGTGGTCAGTACTATTCTAGCTTCTTAGGGTAGATCCCCAAATTAATTACCGAGGAAGACAATCACAGCCTATTGAAACCTGTCAATATGGATGAATTGAAAAAATTAGTCTTTAATTTGAAAAAAATAGTAGTCTGGGCCTGGATGGGTTTAATGCTTTTTTTTATTATTAAGTTGTGGGAAATTATAGCAGGAGATCTTTTACTTGTTGTAAATTATTTTTTACCTCTAGCAAATATCCCAAATGGAATCAGTAGTACATGGCTCACAATTATTCCAAAAAAACCCACCCCTTCCTCATTTAATGATTTTAGACCTATTGCTCTCTCTAATGTAACTAATAATATTTTTTCCAAATCATTGAAAGAATGAAGCCTCTTATGGAAAAACTTATTTCCCCAACTCAATCAGCTTTTTTAAAGAAAAAAGATATCTCTGATAATGTTATCTATTAACAAGAGATGGTTAGATTCCTGTATAATATGACTAGAGCTCCCAATTGCATCATCAAACTAGATCTAATGAAAGCTTTTGATAGAGTGAGCTGGCCACTCCTTAACAACATTTTGCTTTCTTTTGGATTCCATGGAAAGTTTGTCCATACTGTTATGAAAAACATTTCACAGGCTGCATTCTCTATCCTGGTAAATGGTATGCCAGTGGATTTTTTTAAATCCTCCAGAGGCATCAAACAAGGTGATCCCTTCTCCCTCTTTCTTTTTAACTTATTTACATAATCATTCACAAGAGCTCTATCTTTTATTTTCCAGCACAACAAGATTGATTACTTTCAGCTTCCCCCTGGCTCTATCCCTATATCTCATAGAAGCTGTGCGGATGATGCCATCATCTTCTTGAAAGCTACAAGAGCCAACTTAGTTAAAATGAAGGTTTTTCTAGAAGTTTTTGATCAAACTAGTGGCTAGAAAAAATATGATTTTTTTCTAAGTAAACATGCTTCTACTGCAAAAATTAATCAGACTAGGCATATTCTTGGCATGAAAAAGGGATCAATGCCTTTTAAATATCTAGGGATACCACTTTTCAAAGGCAGGATAAAAATTTCTCATTTCGGGCCAGTTCTGGAAATAATATACAATAAGATTCTTAATTGGAAGAATAAATGGTTATCCATTAGGGGGAATGGTATTGATAAACACTTGCATCTAATCTATTCCCCCAGAATATCTTGAGTGTTCTTAAACCAACTAATTTTGTTGTTAAACAAATTGAAAAAAGACTAGCAAATTTTATCTGGGGAGAATTCAATGATAAATCAAAGAAACACTGGAAAAAATGGTCTAGTGTATGTTTGTCTACCTCTCAAAATGATATTGGTTTTAGATCTATTAAGGCTATCATCAATGCTTGTTTCTTTATATTGTGGTAGAAATTTCAGCAGGGGATTACCCTTTGGTAAAAAAATTTATGGTCTTTAACTGATTCAAATAAGAGATCCTCTAACTGGAAAAGAATTTGTTCTGTTAATACTCACGCTGAGAAATTAACCAGAGTTATTCATGGAGATAGACTATGTCTTTTTTGGTACTCAAATTGGACTGACTTTGGACCTTTGGTTGATATAACTAACCTGATATTTCATTTAATCCCATCAGATTGTACAGTTGCTCAGTTCATCACTAACAAGCAAACTTTCATTCCTCTCCTTTCTCCTTATATTCCACCTGATATTATACTTTTCCTACAGGAAGCAAGGATATTTCACCATAGATTAGACAAGCTGATTTGGAAACCCGATAGCAAAGGAAGATTTACTTTCAAATCTGCCTAAAAGGAATCAATAACAACATTTGGTAATATCCCTTCCCCATTCAAGATTTAGGATTTCATAATTCCTAAAAACAATTCTGTGTTTATGTGGAAACTTTTAAATAGTTTCCTGGCCTTTAATGATGTACTCATATTTCGTGGTTTTCATCTTGCATCAAAGTGCATAAGCTGCAATAACTCATATTCTATGGACATTTTTTTTACTCATGCCATACTGCCAAATGGGGTAGGGAACATATTTTCAATTTGATCCACATGCAACCTGTTCTACTTGAAACTCTATGGGATATATTGTTTTCTATGGCATCATAATGGATATTCTTCACTTCATAAATTGATCATATCCATCATCCCATCTTTTACCTGTTGGTCTTTCTTGAAAGCAAGCAATAATTTTATCTATAATGGAGTTCCAATCATTGTTCAGAGCATAGTTAAGGAAATCAAGGATGATTTATACTACATACTTTTGGCTAAATCATCATTCCTTTCACATTCTTCTGATAATGAGCTCATTAGTAATGGTTTAATCCCCCCCTTAGACCACCACCTAAGCCAATTATCCAAGCTATTAAATGGTGTAAACCAACCGCCATTCCTTACAAAACTAATGTAGATGCTTCCTGGGTAAAATCTGGACATTCTGGCTTAGGAATTATAATCAGATCTCAAACTGGAGACCTAATCTTGGCAAAGTAAAAAATCGAGTCTGCTGCTTCGTTACTAGAAACAGATATGAAAGCTATCTTATTAGAGGCCACTAGCATTTTACAACTAGGGATTTCATCATATATTGAATTAGATTCTTTTGGCTGTTTCCATGATAAACAAGCCTTATCAGGCTAACTGGGAACTCTTTCATTTGGCTGACATGATAAACTTAACTCTTCATGGTATTTCTCTTGTTCATATTCTGAGACAAGCCAACCAAGTGGCTGATTCCATTGCTCAAAACTTGAGGATCTTGGAAACAAGAAGAAATCTGACCCTGCAAAGATTTACCACCTAAAACAAGGTGGTTATTATCCCTAGACAAGATGGAAATCCCCCAAATTAGGATCTATAACTAAATCAGGCTGGATGCTACTGATATTTTTGTTTTATGCAGGTTACACATTCAAGATGGAAGTACCAAATGGCGAACTAGTTTCCAAAGTTCAGCAATGAACAAAATGCTCAAGCAACCTCACCATCATATGACGGATACTTCTTGGTATATAGAAACAAAGACATTGCTGACTGTACAAGGGATTCAACTGGCTCTGTATGGCTTCATCAACTACACCTCCTATGATTTCTCAACCTCACCTCCTATGGAGATTTTTTAGCAACGCTTTGAAGACTTCCCAGAAATGTTCATAAGGCCCTTATAGTTATATCTGGTTTTTGATACGTCTCAACTATCCTTTTGGAGACTACTTTTACAAAAGAAAAGATTAACACCATAAAAAATTGTTTATGATGCTAATCTTTCATAGCATTAGATAATTAACTTCATTGTACTAGACTTCTAGTCCCGTCAACCTTATGTCCACACAGGGGTGAAGGCATAAGAGTTGGGACACTGGAAATTACTGAACAAATACATTCTTTACTTGCACTATTATATTTTTTAAAGGTTTAGGGTGCCTATAAATTCCCTACCAAGTTGAAAAAAAATAAATAAAAATTGATATTTAAAAACAACTTGCTACGACGAATCCAACAATTATACACACGGCAATATTGTTACTCATATATCTATTCAAATATATGGTCAAACTTTGATAGAGATGGTACTATCCAAAAAGTAACTATGCAATTTGAGATGGGATAAAGGGAGTAATAAAAATGATAGATCCAGGTGTGCCTCACCCAAATACTCAAAAAATTGAGCAACAAAGTCATCCCATAAAATACAATTCAAATTTATTTCTACAAATTAAAAATAGTCAAGAGGTCATTAATTCAAAACAATTTAAACTACTTATCAACGATTTCCTAATACTCATTGAAGGTCTGCTAAAAAAATTAAAAATTTTAATTATGTATTAATTAAAAATTAAGTACTACATGTTTATATGATAATATATATATAAATTTATTTATAAATAAAAAAAATTAAATACCATATATTTATATTATGATAATTATGATAATTTATATGTTCAAAAGGAGTGTGAAGAATGAAGATGGTGTAGTTTATATCTTCATATACGGCACATGTTCATCTTCACAAAGATTGCGCGTCCATAATCCAAATTTTGTCTGTATAAATTAATCTACCACCAAGTATTAAGAAGATACACTCATGTTCAAAATCTTTTTCAAATATTTCCTCTGGTTTATTGACAATAACTCCCTTTTTTCTGAAAATTTTTCAAGCCATATTTGACCACTGATAGCTTTAATTTCATACAATAACATACAATAAAATTTTACTTTCAGAAATTACATGTTATAGAGAATCCAAAGACACCTCTTATGACGTTTGTTATTGTATGCAATTAAAGTTATTGATGGTCAAACATGTATTGAATTTTTTTGCAGTCAAACAGAGCCAATGTTAGAAAATCGGAGGGAGTACAAATATATTACACCCCATTATCCAAGCATCACTATCTACCATTGTTTGTATATAATGCACTACTATGATTGAGGTGCAGATACAAACATATCATGCCCCACTATTAAATCTATGTACTGTGAATAAGGTAATTCTCCATAGATTAATGTTTGTGAATAATGGAATACATATAGAGATACTAGCCGTAGACATACAATGTATCTAGACATAATATCCCTATCAAATCTCAATCATATCTCAATCATATCTTATCTTATCCTAACACCCCCCTCAAGCAAAGTGTCAGGTTGGCTGAGACGCAAAGTTTGGACCTGGAAAACTTAAACAAAGGGCGAGAAAGGCCCTTGGTGAATATGTTAGCAACTTGGAGAGATATTGGCACATAACGAACATGCAGCTTCCCTGAGGCAACCAGCTCCCGAATGAAGTGATAGTCGATATCAATATGCTTGGCACACTTGTGAGCCACCGGATTCTGAGCAAGAAAAATAGTGTTGTTGTTGTCACACAACAGGATGGACGACTCAGATAGCAGACAGAAAATATCATGAAGCAAGTGAGAAAGCCAGACAACCTCCATTGTAGCGCTGGCCAAAGCACGATACTCAGACTGAACTGGAGCAGGACACAGTAGGCTGCTTCTTGGCACTTCAAGAAATGAGATTACCCCCAAGAAAAATTGTGTAGCTATAAGTCGAGCATCGAGTCTCTAGGTAGCGAGCCCAATTAACATCAAAGTATCCTAACACATCCGTAGAAGCAGAAGAATGAAAGGATAATCCAATATGAAGAGAGCCACTGACATAGCGAAGAATCCGGGTGACTGCCGCAGAGTGATCATCACGAGGATCCTGGTGAAACTGACTAACATAGTTCACAACAAAGGCCAATTCTGGTGGAGTAATGGTGAGGTATTGCAGAGCACCAACCAAGGACCGATACAAAGTGGGATTGCTGAAAGGTTCACTCGAACTACTAGAAGCTGAGAAAAAGGTACAAGGGGGGTGGAAATTGGCTCATCATCAGCCATACCAGCTCGACGAAGGATATCCCTAGCATACTTAGCCTAACCCAAGAAGAGGCCTGAGGCAGTGAAAGAGACCTCCAGACCAAGAAAGTAGCTAAGGGAGAGCCAAGATCTTTGGCGAACTCCTGATGTGTGCGAGAGAAATGAACTGAAAAATGGCAATAGAGTCATTTCCAGTAAGGATGATATCATCCACATCTGGTAGATATAGCAGAACAGTGCCTCGAGAAAACACAAATAGAAATGTGTCAGTAGAACTACAGACAAAACCAAGCTTGCGAAGAAATGAACTGAACTAATTGAACCAAGCCCTCAGAGCCTACTTATCCCATAATTGGCTTTCTGCAGACACCAAACATTATCAGGGAAAGTAAGATCCTTGATGCCAACAGGTTGAGCCATATACACTGGGGACATTGAGAACACCATTTAGGAACGCATTCTTCACATCTATCTAGTGCAAGGGCCATTTATGAATTGTAGCAATGGCAAGAACCGTACGAATAGTGGATACTTTGACCACAGGTTTGAAAGTGTGGTCAAAGTCAAATCCCAGTAGCTGCAAAAATCCTCGAGCCACAAGTCGTGCTTTATATCGGTCAACAGTGCCGTTGGGAAGATATTTAACTCAAAGGACCCATTTAGAGCCAACAATGTTTACATTAGATGATCGAGGAACTAAATCCCAAGTGTGTTGCTTTCAAAGAGTAAACATCTCTTCATCCATGGCAGCAACCCACTGAGGATCACAAAGAGCAGCTCGATTATCCTGGGGTTTAGAGTGGTCAAGTACAGCCACAGTAAGGCCAGTGACAACATAATCATCAAGATGTCGAGGTCGATGCAGAATGGTACGGGGCCGAGTGACCATGTGATGAGGTCGATATGATGGTGGACTAGGAGAATTGTCAGAAGAGTCATCTGCAGTAGACTCAAAATGCACCGGAGAACCAGGGATTTGATCAGGAATAGCAGACGGGGGGTTCGAAAAAATAGGTGAGTCACCTGAATACAACGAGCAAGGTGCCAAAGGAGAAGGCGATGGTGATGGCGGCATAGTGTCTGGAAGGACTGGATCAATAAATAAAGATACATCAAGAGAAGAGAAAGCTGAAGAACTTGAAGACGTCGCGGAAAAAGGATAGCAAGTTTCATCAAACTGAGCATGACGGGTGATGTAAACTTAACCAGAAGTAGGATCTATACAGCGAAATCCCTTGTATTGAGAACTATACCCAACAAACACACAAGGAATACTTCGAGAAGACATCTTGTGCTCAACATAGGGACGCAGAAAGAGATATACTCTACAACCAAAATGATGGAAGTTAGAGTATGTTGGTGCCCGATCAAACAGAATACCATAAGAAGAAGAGCCATCAAGCACCGGGGTGGGAAGATGATTAATGACATATACAACTGTCGTAAACACATCATCCCAAAAAGATAGTGGTATATGTGAATGGAAACACATAGTAAGCGCCATTTCTGCCACGTGACGGTGTTTTCGTTCTGCACACTCATTTTGCTCGGGTGTGTACGGACAGGAAACCTGATGAAGGATTCCTTTTGTCTCAAAATGAATTTGGAGACGTGTGTTCAGAAGCTCTGTGCCCCCATCACTCTGAAACACTTTAATCCGAGAGGAAAATTGATTTTCCACAAATGCCTCAAATTTCATATACACATCAACAAACTCATATTTATGACGAAGAGGGTAAATTCATGTAAATCTCGAGAAATTATCCACAAAAAGAGCATTGTAAAAAAAATCCATGACTAGATAAAACAGGAGATGATCCCCACAAGTCACAATGAATCAAATCCAAGACATGCATAGCTCATTTAGAGTTTTCAACAAAAGACAGTTTATGACCTTTTTCCATCACATAGGAGGCACATGCATTAGGTTAAGGCAATAAAGAGGAAATAGACAGTTCACCATTTTTAGTTAACAAAGAAATGGTACTAGGGGACACATGTCTCAAACGGGCATGCCATAGTAACACAATAAGAGTTTGGGGTCAAATTCCCCTTCCATATAAAAAGGTGCTTGGGGTTGAAAACTCCTTTTGTATGTATAAGTACCAGGGATAAAAACTTGGAAAAAAATTGAAGGGCCTCTAGGGCTCGGGGCCAAGATCCCCTACATATATGAGTGCTCAGGAATTGAATAATTGAAAACACTTGAAAGGCCTCTGCGGCTAGTCAAGCGCTCGGGGATGAGATCCCCTATATATATGAGCCCTGAGGGATTCAACCCCTCAAAGTAATTAAAATTGGCTTCTATCAGCCTTTTATTCTTGAGTTTTGGCCCACTGGTCCTTCTATCTTGAGATTCAGCACAGTCCAAAATTAGCTTTGATCAGCCCTTCATCTTCGAGTCACAACTCAAAATTGGCTTCGATCAGCTTTTCACTCTTGACTTGCGGCCCAGTGGTCTTTCTATCTTGAGATTCGACACAGTCCGAAATTAGCTTTGATCAGCCCTTCATCTTCGAGTCTCAACTCGAAATTGGCTTCGATTAGCTTTTCACTCTCGAGTTGTGGCATGGTAGTCCTTCTATCTTGAGATTTAGCATATTAAAAAATGGGCTTCGATTAGCCTTTCATTTTCGTGTTTCACTCGTAATGGGCTTTGATTATCCTTTTCATCTTCAAGTCTCAACTTGAAATGGGCTTTGATCAGCCTTTTATTTTTGAGTCTCAACTCGAAATTGGCTTTGATCAGTATTTCATCCTCGAACTTTTGCTAGAAATTGGCTTCGATCAGCCTTTCGTTCTCGAGCTTTTGCTCAAAATTGACTTTGATCGGTCTTTCATTTTTGAATCTCAGCTCAAAATTGGCTTCGATCAGCCTTTCATTTTCGAGTCTCAACTCGAAATTGGCTTCAATCGGCCTTTCATTTTCGAGTCTCATCTTGAAATTGGCTTCGATAAACCTTTCACTCTTGAGCTTCAGCTCGAAATGGGCTTCGATCAGCCTTCGTTCTCGAGCTTCAACTCAAAATTGGCTTCGATCAGTCTTTCATTTTTGAGTCTCATCCCAAAATTGGCTTCGATAAGCCTTTCACTCTTGAACTTCAGCTCAAAATGGGCTTCGATCAGCCTTCATTCTTGAGTTTCAGCTTAAAATTGGCTTCAACCAGCCTTTCATTTTCGAGTCTCATATTAAAATTGGCTTCGATCAGCTTTTCACTCTTAAGCTTCATCTTGAAATGGGCTTCGATCAGCCTTCATTCTCGATCTTTAACTCGAAATTCACTTTGTTCTGCCTTTCATTTTTGAGTTTCAGCCCACTGTTCCTTCTATCTCGAGATTCGGCACAACCCAAAATTGGTTTTGATCAGCCTATCACTCTGCCTGGTGGTCCCCCTATCTGGAGAAATGCTCAAATGAGAGAATATTATATGACAAAATCATATAGGTAGCACCTTTTCAGAAAACCAAACGTTATATCGAGAACTGAAGTCTCAAATCCCTCGAACGGGTCCCCCCTGAAAGGCTCCTAAGGTATCAACCTATTTATAGAAGACTCTCAGACCTCAAAAGGACCTTTGATTTTCTGGGGGACTTTTTGATAGTGCATAAATCCTCAGTGACCCAATAATATTGGGTTACAAGCTAAAATAATGAATAGTCATATAATATAAACAATTGGGCCAAGATTAGCCTAATAGGGTTGAAGGGTAATCCCATAAAAACCTTAAGGTTGAGAGAGTATATATACCCAGGTATGTCCCATATTATGATTATGCTCAGTTATTCCTTATTACACACATTGGGGTTGACTTTACCGTCAGAGACTCTCTCCCATGGGCTTTTTTTGTAGGTCACGATGAAGGGATTGACGGCGCTACGTAATCGGGTTTCATGTAGCATCACTTGTTACGACAAATTCAACAATATCATCGATAATGTTATCAATATATCTATTCAAATATGTGACCAAATTTTGATAGAGAATAATTCCACAAAAGTAAAAGTTCAAACATAGGTGAAATGGAGGGAGCATCATTTTCAATTGTAGAATAAACCTACGGAGTATATTGAATTTATCATAAGAGATCTTAACTAAGTTATACTTTCAACTCAAACAATATGTGAAGTAAAAAGTGTTAATGCATTAACAAAATATTCGAGAATCATTATTTGAAGAGTCTATCAAATAATGCTGTACAATTAGGTTCTAACATGACTTGCTGATGCGCTTTTAAGGCTTCCAAGGAGAAGCCCTTTAAAGCCTTGAAAAGTGGGACTAAATCTCCTCGTACACTACTTGAAGCTGCATCACACACTATTTTAGCAGCTTCCTTGTGTTTTGCTCTCTCTTCCGCCAATCTCCTCAATAAGTCCACCTTCAGCTCATCAAATGCTCCGTTCTAATCTGAGAGGACAAGAGACAACAATGTTTTATCACACATTGTATCCACTTTGCGCTTTGTTCTTCCTTGCTCCAGTTGAACCTTTCTAAGCCGGTTCTTCACCTCTTTTGGGATGAAATCACACCCTTTCGCTCTCTGACGCTACTCCTCATCTTGTTTTACCGAAAGCTGGTGCAAGCTTGAAGCAAAAGTATGAGCCTCCATTGTGTGATTGAACAAAATATTTCTGCGTGTTGATCCAATCATTCAATCTCAAAGACCTATTGTAAAGTCAAGGGATGTGCAAGTAAATATTTTATTGGCAATTTTGTGTGAATTAATTTTGAACAGAAATTCTGACCATGTTGGAACATGCTGGTACAGAATATTTATGCCAATGTTTTATGGAAATCAAAGTCAGAATATTGCAGTAGTTTGGTATAAATGGAATTCGTATATCTGGCTATATATATCAGGCGTGTGAAGCATAATTGGTTTATGGAAAATCCCTACTTATATGGAGAAGATTTATTCGAATATATGGGATAGAATGATATAAGGTAAATCACTTTATTTATGTGATTTGGATATGATTCAAGAATCAGATTTGGATATGCTTCAAGAATCAGATTTGGAATAGGAATATTGTGGAGATAATCAAGGAGTATTCCGATCTGATTCATTGATATAAATTGGGGACAAACACGACTGCATACTCACGGATTTAATAGAGCAAAAATTTGTACACAGATTTTTGAGACTTTCGAAGAAGTTGCAAAGAGTCAGAACACTGTGTTCCAACACACCTGACCTGCTGCACTAAGTTTAGAATCGTAAACCTTAATTCCTCGGGAGGAGGAGATCCTGCGTCGACGGAGTTCGAGATCAGAGGGAGTCTGATTAAGGCGGATCAGTAGCTAGGGGAGCTAGCAGAGTCCACACGTCATAGTTAGTAGAGATAAGTATTTTGTAAACTGTACTCTGTACTGTATCTTTCTAATTAGTGGATTCATTCTGAACTGGGCCTGGCCCCACAGATATAGGTGGATTACGCCAAACTGCGTAACCAAGTCGTGTGTCTTTTACGTATTACATTATTATGCACTTGGTTAAATTAGTCATGTTGGAACACACTAGTAAAGACTAGAAAAATTGGTAAAACTAAATTTCAATTGGTATCAGAGCTGAGTCACTTATCGTTCCCTTGGTTGTTTCAAGGAAAGTGAGATCCAGTTTTACCATGACGACAAGAGAAGGAGCTTCAGTCTCTCGACCACCCCTGCTAGAATGGAACAACTACAACTATTGGAAGGCGCGCATGAGGGTCTTCATCAATTCGCTGGATGAACTGGCATGGTTTTATGTTGAGAATGAATGGAATCATCCTACAAAAGATACTGATACAAGTTCTAAGGCTGTAGAAGGGGAGTCAAGTCAAAAAGGTCAGAAACCCAAAGACAAGGCCAGATGGACTCCAGATGACCTTAAAGAATCTCTAGCGATTCAAAGGCACTTAATGCGATCTTCACTGCTGTTGATGAAAATCAGTTCAAGCTTATATCTACGTGTCATCAAGCAAAGAAAGCATGGGATATTCTACAGACTGTTCACGAAGGAACCTGTTGAGTGCGTGAATCAAAACTACAGATGCTTGCTACCAGGTTTGAAGAACTCAAAATGGAGAAGGATGACACTATCGCGACATTCAATGGAAAACTCAGGGATATCTCTAACATGGCTTATCAACTCGGAAAGGTGTACAAAGAAACTAAGCTGGTGAAAAAGACCTTGCGATCTCTTCCCAAAAGATTTGCAATGAAAGTAGCAGCAATAGAGGAGGCAAGAGACGTAGCCACCATGAGCCTAGATGAACTAATGGGTTCGTTGCAGACATATGAGATGACATTCCAGCAACCCACAAAAAGAGTCTCTAAGGAATTGGCGTTCAAAGTTTCTCCAGCTAAGGAAAGTCACGCGTCTGACAGCGATGATGAGATTGAAAAACTGGCACTTATCACAAAGAATTTCTCAAGAATGCTAAAGAAGGTGGTCAATAAGAAGTCTTAGGAAAGGTTTGGCGGAAGCGGACAAAAATAACAAGATTCGAGCAACAATCGTGGGATGAGATTTGAACAAAGGAATATGCAGTTTGGGAGAAATCAGAACAACGAACCAAAACAGGCTGGACGTATTCAATGCAGAGAATGTGAAGGATATGGTCATATTCAGGCTGAATGTACTAACACTCGCAAGAAACAAGGAAAATCATATGTCACCTCTTGGAGTGAAGATGAAGATGATGAAAAAGAAGAAGAGGAACTTACCAGTAATTATGTAGCCTTTGGAGCAAAGTTCCATGATATGTCAGAGGACCAGTGTTCCAACACACTGAACAAAGGTAAAGCTGTATGTTCCAACACAGATCTGGACGATGCACACAGTGACGAAGATGATGATCTGTCTGTAAGTGATGAAGAAATCTATAGCACATATGAACAAATGTATGCCATGTGGGTTCAAGTAGCTGACACAAACAAAGAGCTAAATGTAGAGAAAAGAAAGCTAATGGAAAGTGAAAAAGAATTACGATCCACGGTTGCAGATCTTGAAAAACGTAATGAAGAACTGAACAAGAAACTGTTAGCAGCAGTCAAGAGGGCTGAGATGTCTGAAGCAACTATCTTTAAATTGAATTCCGGAAAGGCAAAGCTTGGTGATATTCTGGATATGGGAAGAAACTTTGGTGATAGACACGGGATTGGATACGGGAAAAAACCCAAGACTGAATTGCATGAAAAATCAGTAACTCTCAAATCCAGGATCAGAGAGGTAAAACGGAAGTATGGGATGCCGTATCAAAGAAAACCACTCATTTACAGATACTGTACGTACCAAGGACATGCTGAACAGCAGTGCAGAAGACTGATCAGAGATCAAATGACAGGAAGACAACTTCTGCCATGTTCCAACACAGGCGACATTCATACAGGAAAATCGATCAGAAAGATATGGATTGTTAAAAAATCCAGTACGTGTCTAGTGGCACACACTTCTCTAACAGCTTATTCCAGTGATTCATGGTACTTTGATAGCGGTTGTTCTCGCCACATGACTGGCACTCCAGAATATCTCGCGAACATTACTCCATATGATGGCGGATATGTAACCTTTGGTGATAGAAAGAGAAGCAGAGTAATTGGCAAGGGCGAATTGAAAATTGAAGGCTTTCTAGTATTCACAAGTGTATTAATTGTTGAAAATCAAAAGGCAAACTTGCTAAGTATAAGCCAGCTGTGTGACGACAATATGGTAGTGAAATTTCAGAAAGACAAATGTATAGTGAAGCATGGAGAAAACAAGGTTCTTTCTGGAATAAGATCATCAGACAATTGCTATCTGCTAGAACAAGGAGTTCGATGTATGATTTCCAAGCAGGATGAAGGAAT
This sequence comes from Rubia yunnanensis, assembly GCA_037428765.1. Taxonomy (NCBI): domain Eukaryota; kingdom Viridiplantae; phylum Streptophyta; class Magnoliopsida; order Gentianales; family Rubiaceae; genus Rubia; species Rubia yunnanensis. The sequence goes on from CM075062.1 coordinate 126,948,388, forward strand.
TCTTTGGCACAGGAAGCTCGGTCACATCAACTATAGAACACTGGTGAAAATCGTAAATGTGAAAGTTGTACGAGGAATGCCTACCTTAACCAGCAAGGATGGAGTTGTATGTGGACCATGTCAACAAGGTAAACAAATTCGATCTCCTCACTCTTCAGTTTAGTATATCACTACTTCTAGAAATCTGGAATTATTACATATGGATTTGATGGGTCCAGTTAATACACCTAGTATAGGTGGGAAAAAAATATATATTTGTATGTGTTGATGACTTCTCTAGATTCACATGGGTAGCTTTCTTGAGAGAGAAATCCGATACAATAGAAGTTTTCAGAAGTCTTGTAGTAAAATTACAAACTGAAAAAGGGAGCCCAGTAGGAAAGATAATTCGAATCCGAAGTGATCATGGTAGAGAATTTGAAAATGAACAATTCAGTTCTTTCTTCGATAAGCTTGGAATCCAACATGAGTTCTCGGCCCCTATCACTCCTCAACAGAATGGTATCGTAGAACGAAAGAACAGAACTCTCCAAGAGATGGCTCAATTTATGTTGACAGAGAAAGATATTCACAAGAAATGGTGGGCAAAAGCAATCAATACAGCATGTTATACAATCAATCGAGTGTACCTTCGACCTTTCACCAGCAAAACAGCCTACGAAATCAGGAAGGGAAGAAAACCAAATGTTTCATACTTTCATATGTTCGGAAGCAAATGCTACATTCTCAGAGATAGAGAACAATTGGCAAAGTTTGACAATCGAAGTGATGCAGGAACTTTTCTCGGTTATTCCATCAACAGCCGTGCTTATAGAGTATTGAATCATCGAACCAACACTCTTATGGAATCAATAAATGTTATTGTGGATGATTCTGAGGAAGAAAAAAACCTGATGGTGTCGAAGAAGAAGCTGGTATCTTTCATGTTCCAACACAGGTATCCCAACCTGATAAATCACCTCCCTTGGGTGAACCAGAATCACAATAGACTACTAGCACGACCAAGCAGATACAGTTTGAAACTGATGAAGCTGAGTATGTTCCAACACATGAATCCTATGTTCCAACACATGAACAACCTAATTCCACCAAGAGGAGTACTCGATTTGTACCTCGAGTTGATTATCGGTAACTGGCTAGATTACACTGTTTTGTCTCTCTAACTGAACCTAAGAACTACAAAGAAGCTTTACTTGACGAGTATCGGATCGCTTCTATGCAAGATGAACTCGGCCAGTTTACAAGGAATGCTGTTTGGTATCTTACTCCTCGTCCCAAAGGCATTAATGTTATTGGTACGAAGTGGATCTTCAAGAATAAATCAGATGCAGATGGCTTAGTCACTCGTAACAAAGCAAGACTTGTTGCTCAAGGCTATACACAAGTGGAAGGTGTTGATTTTGATGAAACCTTTGCTCCAGTTGCCAGGTTAGAATCCATTCGAATTCTACTAGCTATTGCTTGCTCTATGAATTTTACTTTGTATCAAATGGATGTCAAAAGTGCATTTTTAAATGGAGTGGTGAATGAAGAAGTATATGTGGAACAACCGAAAGGCTTTGAAGATCCTCATTATCCAGAACATGTATATCGTCTCAAAAAGGCATTGTACGGACTCAAGCAAGCACCCAGGGCATGGTATGAACGACTTACTACTTTTCTTCTTCAGAAAGGTTATCGTCGAGGGGGAGTAGATCGCACCTTGTTCGTGCTTGACAAAGCTTCAAGGTTTCTGATTGCTCAAATATATGTTGATGACATAGTTTTTGGTTCTACCTCACAATCTATGGTACAGGATTTTGTCACCATTATGCAATCTGAATTTGAAATGAGCATGGTTGGAGAGCTAACTTACTTTCTTGGACTACAAGTCAAACAAGGACGGAATGGCCTATTCATAAATCAAAGTACGTATGCCTTGAATTTGGTTTAAAAATTCGGACTTAGTAGTGCTCGATCAGTTCGAACTCCTATGGGAGTGTCTGATAAATTGGTGAAGGATGAAAAAGGAGTTTCGGTCGATCAAAAGTTATACAGAGACATGATTGGAAGTCTATTGTATCTCACCGCAAGCAGACCAGATATATGTTTCAGTGTCAGAATATGTGCAAGATTTCAAGCTGATCCTAAGGAATCTCATTTTACTGGAGTGAAAAGGGTTATTCGATATGTAAGTGGGACTTCAGAATATGGTGTTTGGTATTCTAAGAATCAAGATTCAGAGTTGATTGGGTACAGTGATTCTGATTGGGCTGGTAATGCTGATGATCGAAAAAGCACCACATGTGGATGCTTCTTTATTGGAACGAATTTGGTGTCTTGGTACAGCAAGAAACAGAACTCGATCTCTCTATCTACTGCAGAAGCAGAGTATCTTGCAGCAGGTAGTTGTTGTGCACAACTATTATGGATGAAACAAATGATGAGAGATTATGGAATTCATCAAGGGTCTTTGAAGATTTTATGTGACAATACAAGTGCTATTGATATTTCAAAGAATCCAGTTCAGCACTCAAGAACCAAGCACATTGACATAAGGCATCATTTTATAAGAGATCTGGTTGAAAGAAAGGAAGTGGAAGTAGTCTATGTTCCAACACACGAACAATTTGCTGATATATTTACAAAGCCGTTGGATGCCACCTCTTTTGAAAGCTTTCGGCAACACCTAGGTGTTTGTCAAATCTGAGGTAATTTATACCAAAATTATTTTCCATGTAAATATTTCTTTTGGTTATTTTCATTTTGCGAAATCAGAAAAGAACAAAAAATATGGAAGGAGCAAAGGTGTACAAAAATAGGAGTTGGCAAGTATGGTATGTTGGAAGTTATTTAAGAAAGACAACGTGATGTGACAAGTAGAGAAAGGGCCATCATTACAATGTTTGGGAAATCTAAAAAGGGACTTCGCGGGAAAAGAGGTGAATAAGATGAAGAGTTAAAGTGGGATTCAAATTCATATACATCTCTTCGCATCTCTATGCACTCGGCCAATTATTTTCTCCCCAAAATCCTTGCCGAAAAAACTCTTATTCTCAACACTTCTCTCCATCTCGGCATTTTTCCTAAGAATGTCAAACCCAAACTCTCCAATAGTGGAACCTGCGGTGCCAGAAATCATGAGAGGGGATCAAAGTTCGATGAATTTGGATTTGGTAGTGGCTACTGAGCCGAGAAAATATGTTGAACAAGCTGAAGAAGAAATTCAAACTCAGATCGAAGGAAGTCTGGACAATGCAGAGGATGTGGAGACAGTGGAACTACGACCTGATGAAATCAAAGAACAAGGAAAAGAGGAAAAGGCCTCTATCAACAATAAACAGAGAAGTGAATCCGAAGTTGAGATTGGTAATTCCGAGGGTAAACCCGATGTCCAAGAAGAAGCTTCTGAAGGCAAGACGAAGAAAAAACCTAAGGTAACTGGTCCTGACCCTCGTCCATTTAAATTCATGGGATTTGAATGTAGAAGTGTGGGTGAAGTGTTTGAATGGCTTGAGGCCAATAGAGTAGCTGTAAACTTAAGGATGATCAAGAAAATTGAAGGAGAATATTTGACAGTTAAAGTGAAGGAGTTGGTGACTGGGAATCTAGGAGGAATAAGGCTTGAGAATCATACTTTGAAATTTTTTATGGGGAGATATGCCGAGTTTAGGGAAAAAGATAAGTTTTACGTGCACTGCTATATTCCTGTACCAAGTTGTGTCTCTTTGAGAGAGATTATGGAAAGTGAAGTGGCTGGATTATAAGTGAGTAGGAATGGAGATAAACTTCAGGTGGGGTTCTTTGATACGAATTCTGTAAGGAGAATGGAAGAATTGAGGAAGTCTATCTTCATTATTCTGTCTGATAGTGAAGAGAGTGTTCCAACACAGACGGATGAACCTGAGCATATGGACTTAGACTCTGATGCTGATTTAGGAGGAGAGCATAATGAGGATTTTTATAATCAGGATGGTGAAGCACTTGATGAAAACCTGCCTGATCAGAGGGATGGTTCTGAGAGTGATGAAGATACTCAGTCAGAAGAAAAATCTGAGAAGGAAGAGAAAGATGAAGCATCGGGGAGTGTTCCAACACTGAATATTCCTGATCTGGCATATTCCAGTGATAAGGCATTGGATGAGTTCTATCAGAAGGCAAAAGGTAAGAGGAAAGCTGGCAAAGCCAAGGATTCTGCTAAAGCTAAGAGGAGCAAGAAAAGGCACGACAGCAAAGAAAAGAAGGTTTTACCTCCTCCATCTGTCAGCAAGGCTCTGCTGTTTATTTTGATGAAAAGGGTGCAGAAATGGGAGAGTTTTTCTCAGAGAAAAAGTTCATAGCAGAAAGGCCACTGGATCTAAAAGCCTATCAGGAGAGCGGCTTTACAGATTTTCTGAAGCTGACTGGCATGACAACAGTAGCAACAATTCAGCTACAGTACAACAGACAAGTTGTACTTGAGGTATACTTTAATCTAATGCCTGGTAATGTAGAGATTAGCTCCCCTTGGTTTGGTAGAGTATATATACGGGGAAAGGTCATTGATGTCTCTGCTGATAGGATTAACATGTTGCTTGGTCTAAAAACACCTGAGACAGAGGGAGTATTTCCTGAAAATCTGGGATTGTCTGACAATGAAATTTTAGGTGTTATATTTGGGGGCTATAAGACTGAATGGCCAACAACGGGATATTCACAAGCATCCTGCTTGTCATCAAGATTTTTTTGGCTTATATCAGGTAGCTGTGCATTGTTGGTTGCCCTCGAGTAATACTACAACGTCGACAAGAGAGATGGCTAAGCTGCTATACTGTGTTGGAACACAGAAAGAAGTTAATCTCGGACTTCTCATTCAGCAGCATCTGGTCAGACAGGCTACTGCTCCAAAAGTAAATGATGCTATTATCTACCATGCTTTAATCTCTGCTCTAGCCAAGACTGCAAAGGTGAAAGGGAAGGCTTCATATATAGTGATTGACACGGAGTTTTTGAGGCCAAACATGAAGACATTTGGACTGAGACATGTTCACGATCTCCCATGGAAACCTTCTGAGTCGACTTCATCTTCCGCAGCAGAAAAGGAGTGTCGGCTGCTGGTTCTGAATGCCCGTCTTGGTGCTATTAGTGTTCAAATGGCTGCTTTGGAGGCAGAGAAAGCAAGACTGGAGGCTGAGAAGTTCCGATTGGAAGATTGACTCTTATCATTAATGCAGGGGGAGAAATGCTTTTATGTGATTTTAATAGTCTCTTTGGATTATGTGTGGTCCCAGGTGGAGAAATTTTGGATGGCAGGATTTAGACTTTGATTCAATTTCAATTTGGCTGTAATGATTTTTTGTTGTTTTGGATTTCTGGGGGAATCTGGTTTTCGGATTTCATGCCTAAGGGAATTCTGAAATTCTGATATCTTGTTGATTGCTGATTTACAAGTTTATGATATTGATGCTGGAAGTTATTGTTTGGGAATTACATGTCCAAAATATTATGGGTCCACAAAAATGCCAAAGGGGGAGATTGTAAAGTCAAGGGATGTGCAAGTAAATATTTTATTGGAAATTTTGTGTGAATTAATTTTGAACAGAAATTCTGACCATATTAGAACATGCTGGTGCGGAATATTTATGCCAAGGTTTTATGGAAATCAAAGTCAGAATATTGCAGTAGTTTGGTATAAATGGAATTCGTATATCTGACTATATATATCAGGCGTGTGAAGCATAATTGGTTTATGGAAAATCCCTACTTATATGGAGAAGATTTATTCGAATATATGGGATAGAATGATATAAGGTAAATCCCTTTATTTATGGGATTTGGATATGCTTCAAGAATCAGATTTGGAATAGGAATATTGTGGAGATAATCAAGGAATATTCAGATCTGATTCGTGGATATAAATTGGGGACAAACACGGCTGCATACTCACGGATTTAATAGAGCAAAAATATGCACACAGATTTTTGAGACTTTCGAAGAAGTTACAAAGAGTCAGAACACTGTGTTCCAACACACCTGACCTGCCGCACTAAGTTCAGAATCATAAACCTTAATTCCTCGGGAGGAGGAGATCCTGCGTCGACGGAGTTCGAGATCAGAGGGAGTCTGATTAAGGTGGATCGGTAGCTAGGGGAGCTAGCAGAGTCCACACGTCATAGTTAGTAAAGATAAGTATTTTGTAAACTGTACTCTGTACTGTATCTTTCTAATTAGTGGATTCATTCTGAACTGGGCCAGGCCCCGCAGATGTAGGTGGATTACACCGAACTGCGTAACCAAGTCGTGTGTCTTTTACGTTATTATGCACTTGGTTAAATTAGTCATGTTGAAACGCACTAGTAAAAACTAGAAAAATTGGTAAAACTAAATTAAACCTATCCTTTGAGTTCCATCTTAGTTCGTGAAAAGCCTTCGAGCCGGAATCATTTTGGAAGCTAGTGTTAGCCTTGAGCTTACTCATTTCACAGACCATGATCTCTTGGAACTGCTTTTGGTGACAACCAAACAACAACTTCCACATTGCGATCATCCCATCAATTAGGCCGGCGAGCTGGGGTTGCAGCACTTCATCTCTTAACTTGTGTATCCTGGTTGATATGGCATCGATTATTTTCATGCAAATCTTCAGCTTTGTGTTTAGTTCTGAAATTTAGTTTTACCAATTTTTCTAGTCCTTACTAGTGTGTTCCAACATGACTAATTTAACCAAGTGCATATAAACGTAATACGTAAAAGACACACGACTTGGTTACGCAGTTCGGTGTAATCCACCTACATCTGCGGGGCCTGGCCCAGTTCAGAATGAATCCACTAATTAGAAAGATACAGTACAGAGTACAGTTTACAAAATACTTATCTTTACTAACTATAGCGTGTGGACTCTGCTAGCTCCCCTAGCTACCGATCTGCCTTGATCAGACTCCCTCTGATCTCGAACTCCGTCGGCGCAAGATCTCCTCCTCCCGAGGAATTAAGGTTTATGATTCTGAACTTTGTGCGGCAGGTTAGGTGTGTTGGAACACAGTGTTCTTACTCTTTGCAACTTCTCGAAAGTCTCAAAAATCTGTGTGCAGATTTTTGCTCTGTTAAATCCGTAAGTATGCAGTCGTGTTTGTCCCCAATTTATATCCACGAATCAGATCTGAATACTCCTTGATTATCTCCACAATATTCCTATTCCAAATCTGATTCTTAAAGAATATCCAAATCCCATAAATAAAGAGATTTGCCTTATATCATTCTATCCCATATATTCGAATAAATCTTCTCCATATAAGTAGGAATTTTCCATAAACCAATTATGCTTCACACGCCTGATATATATAGTCAGATATACGAATTCCTTTTATTCCAAACTACTGCAATATTCTAACTTTGATTTCCATAAAACCTTGGAGTAAATATTCTGCACCAGCATGTTCCAACATGGTCAGAAATTCTGTTCAAAATTAATTCACACAAAATTGCCAATAAAATATTTACTTGCAAATCCCTTGACTTTACAATCTCCCCCTTTGGCATTTTTGTGGACCCATAATATTTTGGACATGTAATTCCCAAACCAGTAATCAACTTGTAAACCAGTAATCAACAAGATATCAGAAATCCAGAATTCCCTTAGGCATGAAATCCGAAAACCAGAAACCAGAAATCCAAAACATAAAAATCGTTACAGCCAAATTGAATCAAAGTCTAAATCATTCCAAAATTTCTCCCCCTAGGACCACACATAGGCCAAAGGCACTATAAAAAACAGCAAAATACACAGTGCTCCCCCTGCATCCAACCTTCAAGTCATGCTTCCAACCTTGACTTCTCTGCCTCTAGACTTGCTTTTTCTGCCACTGTCGCAGCCATCTGTATGCCTAAAGCTCCAAGTCTTGCATTCAGAACCATCAGCTGAGCCTCCTTTTCTGCTGCTGATGAAGAAGTCGATCCAGAAGGTTTCCACGGGAGATCATGAACATGTCTCAGCCCAAATGTCTTCTTGTTGGGCCTCGAAAACTCGGTGTCAATCACCGCATCTGAAGCCTTCCCTTTCACTTTTGCACTCTTGGCTAGGGCAGAGATTAAAGAATGGTAGATAATAGCATAATTTACTTTCGGAGCAGTAGACTGTCTGACCAAATGCTGCTGATTGAGAAGTCCAAGATTAACTTCTTTCTGTGTTCCAACACAGTATATCAATTTAGCCATCTCCCTTGTCAACGCTGTAGTATTACTCGAGGTCAACCAACAGTGCACAGCTACCTGATATAAGCCAAAAAATCTTGATGACAAGCAGGATGCTTGTGAGTACCCAGTTGAAGGCCATTCAACCTTATAACCACTAGATATAACACCTAAGATCTCATCATCAGACAATCCCAGATTTTCAGGAAAGACTCCCTCTTTCTCAGGTGTTTTTAGACCCAGCAACATGTTAATCCTAGCAGCAGAGACATCTATGACCTTCCCCATACATATACTCTACCAAACCATGGGGAGCTAATCTCTAAATTACCAAGCATAAGATTGGAGTATACCTCAAGTACAACCTGCATGTTGTACTGTAGCTGGATTGTTGCTGCTGTTGTCATGCTAGTCAGCTTTAGAAAATCTGTGAAGCCGCTCTCCTTATAGGCTTTTAAATCCAGAGGCCTCTCTGCTATGAACTTCTTTTCTGAGAAAAAATCTCCCATTTCTACACCTTTTTCATCAAAATAAACAGCAGAGAATGCCTTGCTAACAGAGGGTGGAGGTAAACCCTTCGTTTCCTTGCTGTCATGTCTTCTCTTGCTCCTCTTCGCTTGAGCTGAAGCCTCAGCATTGATGGTCTTCCTCTTTCCTTTAGCCAACTAAAAGAATTTATCAAGCACTTCATCGCTTGAGTATGCCACATTAGGAATGTCCTGTGTTGGAACATTCTCTGATCCTCCAGCTTCATCCTCCTTCTCAGAATCCTTTTTATCCATCTCATCTTGATCCATGTCCTTTGGTTCAGTCATATCCTCATCAGATTCCACATCACATTCATACATATTATTCTGGTCTTGACCTCCCAGATCAGCATCGGAGTCCATATCCATAGAATTTGCAAGTCCACACTGCTGTGTTGGAACACTGTCTTCCTCATCACTGTCTGACAGTTCGATGATCACAAGTTCCCTGTGTTCTTCCATCCTTTTGGCAGCAGTTGAATCATAAAGACTCACCTGTAACCTATCTCCATACTTCACAATCTCCCTTCCAGCTGCTTCTTCCTCACTAATCTCCCTTAATCATACATAGCTTCAGCGAGACATGCGACAGAAAATATGGAATTTATCCTTTCCCATTCCACTTAGCCTACCATACATCCCCCTCAGATAACTCACTTTCTTGGTTTCTATATCCCAAACATCCGTAAAATGACCCGAGACAATTTCTTCAATTTTAACATGCAAGAATTCCATATCCTTCTTTATACTTCTGATTTTGGTTAGGTCTACAGAATAACGATTTGCTTCTAACCATTCAAATATCTCATCAACAGTTCTGAACTCCATACCCATAATTTTTAGAGGACGAGGATCAGGACCAGTTACCTTCCCATATCGACCTTTCCTTTTGGCTCCGAGGTGTTCTTCCTGAATGTCGCCATTGTTACCCGAATCCAGAGTCTCTGCATTCTTCACACCATCACCAGTTACCTCAGCTTCGAAATTCTCCTTAGGCACCAGTTCAGCATCAACTTCTTCTGTACTGGGTTCGCTTTTGTCAGTCAGATTTGACTCCACATTGTCCGTCCTCTGTTCCTCTATCATGACTTCTGAGGATTGATTAACCTCTGGAACCTCTTCTTCTTGTGTGGGGATGATCGGGCTGGAAGCCATTTTTTCCGTCAGGAATTCGGAGAGAGAAGTATCGGCCGAGCGTAGAGGAATGTGAGGGGATTTTTTGGGCGTTTGAATCCCACTTTAACTCTTCATGTATTCACCTCTTTTCCCGCAAAGCCCCCTTTTAATTTCCCAAGCTTTGTAATGATGGCCCTTTCTCTTCTTGTCACATCAAGTTGTCATTCCTTACTCAACTTCCAACATACCAAACTAATATCTCCTATTTGCAAGCCTTTGCTTCCTTCCATATTTTTTGTTCTTTTCTAGTTTTTGTAAAACAAAAATTACCAAAAGAAATATTTTAAAAAAAAGAGTAATTATGGTAAAAATTACCTCAGATTTGACAAACACCTAAGTGTTGTCGAAGGCTCTCAAAAGTGGTGGCATCCAACGGCTTTGTAAATATATCTGCAAATTGCTCGTGTGTTGGAACATAGACTACTTCCACTTCTTTTCTTTCAACCAGATCTCTAATAAAATGATGCCTTATGTCAATATGTTTGGTTCTCGAGTGCTGAACTAGATTCTTCAAAATATCAATAGCACTTGTGTTGTCAGATAGAATCTTCAAAGGGCCTTGATGAATTCCATAATCTTTCAACATTTGTTTCATCTATAACAGTTGTGCACAACAACTCCCTGCTGCAAGATACTCTGCTTCTACAGTAGATAGAGAGATCGAATTCTATTTCTTGCTATACCAAGACACCAAATTTGTTCCAATAAAGAAACAGCCACCTGTGGTACTTTTTCGATCATCAGCATTACCAGCCCAATCAGAGTCACTATACCCAACCAACTCTGAGTCTTGACTCTTAGAATACCAAACCCTATACTCAGAAGTCCCACTTACATATCGAATAACTCTTTTAACTGCAGTGAGATGAGATTCCTTAGGATCAGCTTGAAACCTCGCACATATTCCAACACTGAAACATATATCTGGTCTGCTTGCGGTTAAATACAATAAGCTTCCAATCATGCCTCTGTATAATTTATGATCGACTGCAACTCCTTTTTCATCCTTCACCAATTTATCAGAAACACCCATCGGAGTTCGAACTGCACGAGCACTACTCAGACCGAACTTCTTAACTAAATTCAAGGCATACTTACTTTGATTTATGAATAAGTTGTTCTTTCCTTGCTTGACTTGCCATCCCAGAAAGTAAGTGAGCTCTCCTACCATGCTCATTTCGAATTCAGATTGCATAACGGTGACAAAATCCTGTACCATAGATGGTGAAGTAGAACCAAAAACTATGTCATTAACATAGATTTGAGCAATCAGAAAAATTGAAGCCTTGTCAAGCACAAACAAAGTGCAATCTACTCCCCCTCGACGATAACCTTTCTGAAGAAGAAAGGTAGTAAGTCGTTCATACCATGCCCTGGGTGCTTGCTTTAGGCCGCATAAAGCCTTTTTGAGACGATATACATGATGTGGATAATGAGGATCTTCGAAGCCTTTAGGTCGTTCCACGTATACTTCTTCATTCACCACTCCATTTAAAAAAGCACTCTTGACATCCATTTGATACAAAGTAAAGTTCAAAGAGCAGGCAATAGCTAGTAGAATTCGAATAGACTCTAACCTGGCAACTGGCACAAAGGTTTCATCAAAATCAACACCTTCCACTTGTGTATAACCTTGAGCAACAAGTCTAGCTTTGTTTCGGGTGACTAAGCCGTCTGCATCTGATTTATTCTTGAAGATCCACTTCGTACCAATGACATTAATGCCTTTGGGGCGAGAAGTAAGATACCATACATCATTCCTTGTAAACTGACCAAGTTCATCTTGCATTGCAGCAATCCAATATTCATCAAGTAAGGCTTCTTTATAGTTCTTGGGTTCAATTAGAGAAACAAAACAGTGTAGTCCAACCAGTCGTCAGTAATTAACTCGAGGCCCTGATCGAGTGCTTCTCATGGTAGAACCGGGTTGGTCATGTGTTGGAACATGGGTGGTAGTAGCGGGGGACTGTGTTCCAACATGGTCAGCTTCGGCAGGGTTAGGATTCTGTGGCTCAGTTATTGTAGCACGTTGGTGAAAGTCAGAGTCAACTGATGGATTTTCCTTGTCTGAGTTTTGAGACTGTGTTGGAACATGAGTGTTGCTAGGTTCTTCCTCTACACCTTCTAGTTGTTGTTCCTTCTCTGAATCATCCACAACAACATTTATGGATTCCATGAGAGTGTTGGTTCGATGATTAAAGACTCTGTAGGCATAGCTGTTGATGGAGTACCCTAGAAAAATTCATGTATCACTTTGATTATCAAACTTTGCCAGCTGTTCTCTATCTTTGAGAATATAACATGTACTCTCGAACACGTGAAAATATGAAACATTTGGTTTCCTGCCCTTCCAAATCTCGTAGGCTGTCTTGCTGGTGAATGGTCGAAGATACACTCGATTGATTGTATAACATGCTGTATTGATTGCTTCAGCCCAGCATTTCTTGTGAATATCTTTCTCTGCCAACATAACTCGAGCCATCTCTTGGAGAGTTCTGTTCTTTCGTTCTACTGTTGAGGAGTGATAGGAGCAGAGAACTTATGTTGGATTCTAAGCTCATCGCAGAAGGAACTGAACTATTCATTTTCAAATTCTCTACCATGATCACTTCGAATTCGAATTATCTTTACTAATGGGCTCCCCTTTTCAGTTTGTAATTTCACTACAAGACTTCTGAAAACTTCTATTGTATCAGATTTCTCTTTCAAGAAGGCTACCCATGTGAATCTAGAGAAGTCATCAGCACATACAAATATATATTTCTTTCCACCTATACTAGGTGTATTAACCGGACCCATCAAATCCATATGCAATAGTTCCAGATTTCTAGATGTAGTAATATACTGTACTGAAGAGTGAGGAGAACGAATTTGTTTACCTTGTTGACATGGTCCGCACACAATTCCATCCTTGCTGGTTAAGGTAGGCATTCCTCGTACAGCTTTCACATTTGTGATTTTCACCAGTGTTTTATAGTTGATGTGGCCGAGCTTCCTGTGCCAAAGAATTCCTTCATCCTATTTTGAAAGCATGCATCGAACTCCTTATTCCAGCAAATAGCAATTGTCTGATGATCTTATTCCAGAAAGAACCTTGTTTTCTCCATGCTTTACTATACACTTGTCCTTCTGAAATTCCACTACCATATTGTCATCACACATCTGGCTTATACTTAGCAAGTTTGCCTTTAGATCTTCAACAAATAATACACTTGTGAATACTGGAAAGCCTTCAATTTTCAATTCGCCCTTGCCAATTACTCTGCTTCTCTTTCCATCACCAAAGGTTACATATCTGCCATCATATGGAGTAATGTTCGTGAGGTATTTTGGAGTGCCAGTCATGTGGCAAGAACAACCGCTATCAAAGTACCACGAATCACTGGAATAGGCTGTTAGAGAAGTGTGTACCACCAGACACGTACTGGATTTTTTAACAACCCATATCTTTCTAATCATTTTTCCCATATGAGTATCGCATGTGTTGGAACACAACAGAAGTTGTCTTCCTGTCATTTGATCTCTGATCAGTCTTCTGCACTGTTGTTCAGCATGTCCTTGGTACGTACAGTATCTGCAGATGAGTGGCTTTCTTTGATACGACATCCCATACTTCCGTTTTACTTCTCGAATCCTAGCTTTGAGAGTTACTGGTTTTTCATTCAATTCAGTCTTGGGTTCTTTCCCGTATCCAATCCCGTGTCTATCACCAAAGTTTCTTCCCATATCCAGAATACCATCAAGCTTTGCCTTTCCGGAATTCAATTTAAAGATAGTTGCTTCAGACATCTCGGCCCTCTTGACTGCTGCTATCAGTTTCTTGTTTAGTTCTTCATTATGTTTTCCAAGTTCTGCAACCGTGGATCATAATTCTTTTTCACTTTCAATTAGCTTTCTTTTTTCTTCATTCAGCTCTTTGTTCGTGTCAGCTACTTGAACCCACATGGCATACATTTGTTCATATGTGCTATAGATTTCTTCATCAATTACAGACAGATCATCATCTTCATCGTTGTGTGTATCGTCCAGATCTATGTTGGAGCATACAGCTTTACCTTTGTTCAGTGTGTTGGAACACTGATCCTCTGATGTATCATGGACCTTTGCTCCAAAAGCTACATAATTACTGGTAAGTTCCTCTTCATCTTTTTCATCATCTTCATCTTCACTCAAAGAGGTGACATATGATCTTCCTTATTTCTTGTGAGTGTTAGCACATTCAGCCTGAATATGACCATATCCTTCACATTCTCTGCATTAAATTCGTCCAGTTTGTTTTGGTTCATTGTTCTGATTTCTCCCGAACTGCATATTCCCTTGTTCAAATCTCATTCCACGATTATTGCTCGAATCTTGTGGTTTTTGTCTGTTTCCGCCAAACCTTTCCTGAGATTTCTTGTTGACCACCTTCTTTAGCATTCTTGAGAAATTCTTTGTAATAAGTGCAAGTTTTTCAATCTCATCATCGCTGTCAGACTCGTGACTTTCCTTAGCTGGAGAAACTTTGAACGCCAAATCCTTAGAGACTCTTTTTGTAGGTTGCTAGAATGTCATCTCATAAGTTTCTAACGAACCCATTAGTTCATCTAGGCTCATGGTGGATACGTCTCTTGCTTCCTCTATTGCTGCTACTTTCATTGCAAACCGTTTGGGAAGAGATCGAAAGGTCTTTTTCACCAGCTTATTTCTTTGTACACCTTTCCAAGTTGATAAACCATGTTGGAGATATCTCTGAGTTTTCCATTGAATGTAGCAATGGTGTCGTCCTCCTCTATTTTGAGTTCTTCGAACTTGGTAGCCAGCATCTGTAGTTTGGATTCACGCACTCGACTGGTTCCTTCGTGAACAGTCTGTAGAATATCCCATGCTTTCTTTGCTTGGTGACACGTAGATATAAGCTTGAACTGATTTTCATCAACAGCAGTGAAGATCGCATTAAGTGCCTTCGAATTTTCCAGAGATTCTTTAAGGTCATCTGGAGTCCATTTAGCCTTGTCTTTGGGTTTTTGACTTGACTCCCCTTCTACAGCCTTGGAACTTGTATCAGCATCTTCTGTAGGATGATTCCATTCATTCTCAACATAAAACCATGCCAGTTCATCCAGCAAATTGATGAAGACCCTCATGCGTGCCTTCCAAGAGTTGTAGTTGTTGCCTTCTAGCAGTGGTGGTCGAGAGACTGAAGCTCCTTCTCTTGTCGTCATGGTAAAACTGGATCTCACTTTCCTTGAAACAACCAAGGGAACAATAAGTGACTCAGCTCTGATACCAATTGAAATTTAGTTTTACCAATTTTTCTAGCCCTAACTAGTGTGTTCCAACATGACTAATTTAACCAAGTGCATAATAACGTAATACGTAAAAGACACACGACTTGGTTACGCAGTTCAGTGTAATCCACCTACATCTGCAGGGCCTGGCCCAGTTCAGAATGAATTCACTAATTAGAAAGATACAGTACAGAGTACAGTTTACAAAATACTTATCTTTAATAACTATAGCGTGTGGACTCTGCTAGCTCCCCTAGCTACAGATCTGCCTTGATCAGACTCCCTCTGATCTCGAACTCCATCGACGCAAGATCTCCTCCTCCCTAGGAATTAAGGTTTCTGATTGTGAACTTTGTGCGGCAGGTCAGGTGTGTTTGAACACAGTGTTCTGACTCTTTGTAACTTCTCGAAAGTCTTAAAAATCTGTGTGCAGATTTTTGCTCTGTTAAATCCATAAGTATGCAGTCGTGTTTATCCCCAGTTTATATCAATGAATCAGATCTGAACACTCCTTGATTATCTCCACAATATTCCTATTCCAAATCTGATTCTTGAAGCATATCCAAATCTCATAAATAAAGGGATTTACCTTATATCATTCTATCCCATATATTCGAATAAATCTTCTCCATATAAGTAGGAATTTTCCATAAACCAATTATGCTTCACACGCCTGATATATATAGTCAGATATACGAATTCCTTTTATTCCAAACTACTGCAATATTCTGACTTTGATTTTCATAAAACCTTGGCGTAAATATTCTGCACCAGTATGTTCCAACATGGTCAGAATTTCTGTTCAAAATTAATTCACACAAAATTGCCAATAAAATATTTACTTGCAAATCCCTTGACTTTACAAGTTCCCTGATTGAAGCCCGAAGAACATCAATTATGTCAGATCCGCCGCTAATCTCATCAAAATATCCTAGCTGTTTGCATTGCTACTCATAAGCTAACCTAAGCTTCTCCTCAGCCTTGACCTCCAAATACAGTTTCTTCTCCCACACATACAACGCCTCCAGTGTAGACGATAGGCTACTCCGAGGCTTTCTCTCATTGTCTTTAGAGAGATATGATCTCGCCAATTTACTGGTTTTTTAAGCTAATTTTCCAGAACTTGCCGACGCTTTATATGATGAGGGGGATGATGATAATGATGATAATGATCTCCGGAACGTGATCATGGACAGCATTTCTACAAACAAGCTTTGCTGATATGGCAGCTTGCAAACCTCGAGCATGGCCGCAACTTGGATCCCGTATCCAGATGCAGTGGCAAATTCATTGCGTATCTCCGCTGCCACCTCTTGTAGATCAAGCGCACCAATGGTTGGGATTTCAATGGGATGTTGTTCAGGAGTCTCAGCATAAACTGCAGCAAAATTGACCTTTTTTCAGTGGGATTCTTCAATGATGATTTAGTCTCTGGAGAGCTGCTGAGATCTTCGCTCAAATGTACTGATCATGTACCCTCGCCATCATGTTTAGACAGTCGTTCAGAACCTCTTTTTCCGTGGAAATGATGTTCGTCTGCTTCGTGTTCTCGCTTAGAACTACTGTGAAAATTATGTTGTTCTGATGATGGTGCCGAAAATGTCTTATGCAATGGCGCATGTTTAGAAGTAGAAGCCTTCTAACCGCCATCGCCATTGACGGAGTAATAACTTCTATTGCCCTTCTTCCGTCTCACCGACTCTGTGTAAACCTCGTCCTTAGTTTCTTCCTCCAGATTAGAGCTACTACTTGTTGGACATATATTGGAAAAAACATGTCGAAATTACACAAACAATTTAACATCAGTAATAATAAAGAAATAGTACTAATTATTCACGCGTACAATTAATAAGCACATTTCAAGCAATCATATATATCACATATTGATGGAGTCACGAGTACACTCGCTGTCCTTGAAACGAACGAGTTCCGTCGTGGACATCGTTCCCTAGGATAAAACCATCGAAGGTAATTTAACAAGTAAAATTACCTCGGAGTCACACAAAGCCCGAAGGACTATCACCGACAAAGACAGAGTAAGAAGATAAGACTCAAGTTTAGAAGTAGGGAGGAACTTGAGAATGGTGCGAGGTTTCTGTCTCACATAGAGGCTCTATTTATAGATGTCTAAGAAACCTATGGGAAGATACGTGGAAGATCTGATTCCCGTAATCAGAGAAAATATTCTCTAACCACCAAATATTTTACAAATATTTGAATAGATTCTGGAAAGATAAGAATATCATATTCCTTATCATGATTAACCGCGTATCAAATCTCAGATATTCCACACGTGATTCTTAGAATATTTGTTACGCGGTTTGGGCTTTCTGGAGACTTCCACATGATCCAAACGCATTTTAGACAGTCAAAAAATTACAGAACACTTAGTAGGTGCGAATGAATTTCCGCCTAAGTTTCCATTCTCAGAGTGACTCTTTGAGCATCCATATCTCATTCACCCTTTATCCGTTTTGAGAGTTTAAATAGTCGATTTTATAGTACTCGCAGAGGAGAATCCAAAAACGACACCCACTGACTCTAATTCAGTTTGAGCCCAACTCAAAAACGAAGCCCAAAAGTTGACGAAATTCAACTTGTTTTACAATCATTTTCCAACAATCCCCCACATGAATAGATATTGATGTGGAATCAGAACAATCACGCTAGACACGAAGTTTGACTTGGTGATAGATTCATTTCGACGGCATAGATGCTGCATAGGATAAGTAGGTGTCACCCTTTGAACTTTCCCTTGAGAGGGTACACTTAGCCCACTGGTTAGTAAGTAGACGCGATGTCCTTGAACTTCCCCTACCGCTTGTGTGAACGACAATACACTTCCCACAGACATCTTTCCTAGCCCTTGCGCTTTTCTCGGTTGTGTCCATTAATCAGGCCGTGGCACACGCCTAGTTCTGTAAGGTTTCTAAAGAATTGCGTCCCAACAATTCCCTTTTGAAGCGGCCACACTTATCGCTTACATAGGTGATTCTTAGCGTAAGAGCAGTTCCATAAACTATTGCGCTCTTTCGAGTACTACATGCTCGATGTCTTGAATCATTAAAAGCAATTTAATGCTTAACCTCCATTCACATCACTGTTTCTTCATCATAGGAATAAGACAGGAGGTATGAAACCCCCACAGTGATCGCGTTGGGTCTTTGCAGTTTAGTTGTCCCTTTGAACCTAGATCTTGGGATCTCCAGTCACATAGGTTGGGTGTCCACATACGTAACCCACCATTTATTGGACTTAGTCATATTCCTTTCGATGATTTCTCAACTAACTCTCGATTTAATTTCTTCGTCAAGAAATTAATTCAATCCTTTCGTCAAAGAATCACAACTCTTATCATATTGACCTTACGTAGTCAACATCAAAAATTCTCGTAGAGAGTAGTCATCCAATGGTAACGTGTCTTTGTCGAGACACGCCATCATCAGTATGGCTTTACGCTACACCAATAAGCATACAAGCGCTTTGGTCATCCTAGGGTATATCTTTCCCAATTTTTGTCCAACACAATGGACATAGATTCCTCTATGAATCTAGCATGAGAGAACCATTTCTCTACACAACTCAAGCTATATCCACGAGTCTCACACACAGCTTGTTTCCAGTGATCTTTTCTAGATTACTCGTGTATCATCTTACTATCCATTGTAAGAATTGTCTAATGTGCACTTTAATAAGTACAACAGACTATCAATGACTCTTGAGTTCTCTTCTTAAGAGAAACCTCACCTTTACAAAAAGGTAACTCATAATGTTTAGAGGCATTCCATAGAATATGACATATCTCCAAGAGACTCTTAGCGTATCTACCTTCATCAAACTCATTGATTTAATATCACTGGGTAAACAACAATTAGTTTGGTCACATGATGGGTCATTTAGGAGCATTGAGCTTTTCATTTTTGCTCTATTCAGATTTTAATATCTAAATCTCCAAATAACCATTTAGGTCCATTAGATGGACTTCTAGCTTTCACAAAGCCTTGATAGCAAGTACCATCACCCTTGGACTTATTCTCACGTCTAGAGAACACCCATCAAGTACACAAATATACTTACTAATTGTTCAAATCTACTAGTACTCTAGTGATTTGCAATCATGGTAGATCAACCTCTCTATTGATCACCGCTTTCCACAAACGTCATTTCATGGAATCTTGTTTCCTTCGTTGGTTTATCTCTGATCCTTAATGATTCCATCTATTGACTCTTAAGTCCATTTACGATAAATCAGGATCTTTAACAGAAACTTCCACAAAATACACTTTTCATCAAGATGTATTTCTAGTTTCTGTATATTATTCCTTGTGAATTTCAAGAAATTGATAGCACTTCAACATTGTGCATATCTAGTGAAGATACCGTTTAAGTATTCATTTTACTACCTTCACAATACGCCAGCCCCCACACTCGAAAGAACTTTTAGGATGGCTCTATGAGGAGCTTTGTTTTCCTCCTTCTGGGGTATCTTATTTAAAATATCGCCAGCCAACTTAAAGGCTCTCCCATATCGCTTGATCATTTCTAGCAATTTCCTTCAATCACCATATGACCTTGCAAATGTCTACATTGTGAATCACATTCCCCAAAGGATTCTATGTATTCACATCATGGTCACAGATAACCTTATATGTTTTCAGTGCATCACGTAAGTGGTTTCGTTAATATACAAACCCAACTTACTAAAAGTCCGTGTGTTCAATAATGAATCAAACACTAGGTTCTTACCCATAAAATTTCTTTTTAGAGCTAGATCCTTTCAACAATCAAAACACCTTCATGTATTGATCTTTTATCTTGAAAGTCTCTCTTATTCCTTCAACTCTCATGGGATTAGAGATAACTAAACTTCCCGATCTCAATTAATCGTTCTTCCTCGCATGACCAATACCATAACTGATGTAGTATCAATCAATCGAGGATTCGATTAACTCTCACTAGGGCGCAGTGTGAGTTTACCAACTCCACACAATTTCATGCCCATTTTAAACCCAAGTTTTTGTACAACTGTACTTTACTTTCAGACTACTCAAATTAAATTTGAATGCCTTTATGCTCGAAACACATCCAAGTCCATTTCTCGACTCAAGTTTGAGTGCATTGCTTGACTCAATTACGAGTTTACCCTTTTTGGTTCGAGTTAAATTCCTCCCGACTTGAACAACTTGATTTAAGTTTCTCGTGATGACTTTTCATCTCAAGTACCTATCAAAATTCATATGGTCGTTGAATTTTTAGGTTTTTTGTCTACCCCCCACATTGGGCTGGTTTTATTAAACATCCCCACACGTGTTAAGTTTCTCAAAACCTCGTGTCTTGGGGTTCCTAGACCAAATGTCTTAGGATTCCTCATCTCAGAATTCTAAGGCTTTCCAACCAAAAATCTAGAGAATTGACCAAATGTCTTGGGATTTCATATCTCATGATTCTTAGATTTTTCAACCATAAATCAAGAGATTTGACCAAAAATCTCGGGATTCCCATTCTCAGGATTCTTAGTTTTCTCAACCAAATTCTTGAGATTTTCCCCTCAATTCTTTGATTACAAATAATCAAAGGTTTTTAGCATAGTCATGATAACTCATGCTTTTGGGTTTATACCATGGTTCACAAGAACCAATACCCTAGACATAGTCGTAAACTAATGTCTTCACGTTCACATTTATCAGGTCATACAAAATAACCAGAATATGTCGAACTTCGAGCCCATATGATCTATCTATGCAATCTAATAATTGTCACTCGTGAGCCATATGCTCGTAAATGATCAATCAAGATAGTCAATTATCGGGACAAGCCTTGTCAAACCTTTCATTGCATCAAAAAGGGCACTTTCCCAAACAATTAATATAATCATAGCATATAAAAGCATAACATAGTTTTAGACTCATCATAGATCTAAAATTTCCATTTGTGCAGCTAAATCAAGTCCCTAAATGAACGAGAGTACATCATGGATCAAATAACCCAATGTCACATCCTTCATTCATGCACAAATATATTACACTCTTGCCAAGAGATGTCATGTTTAAGTGCAAATAAAGTTTACCAATTTTTTCCATGCGATTCTCATACCAAGTATATAAAAGTCATGAATCACTAGCAGCACATTCTCACACAAATATGGTTTAAAATCTTTAACCAACATGAGCAGCCCACACAGCCAAATTATTATACCATGCAATAGGTATTTCTACATTTGATCAAGTATTTAAGAAAATACTCTAACATTTCAAGGGCTAAGGAAATTAAACATATCTCATAATTTCCAAACATTTGTACTGCTTTCATGTAATTGAATAATGTCTGATCTCACTCATGACATTTTTTTTCCAAATTTAATCCAATCTTTCATGCAAAGAATCAAATATGATTTCTTACCATATCAACATTTAATCTCATAAGCATGAATATCACAGAATTAGCATATTTCCATAATTACGCCATACATGCTCAACTCATTTTCCCACATAATTAAGGGATTAATATAACCAAATCCATTTACTATCAAATTCGATAGCCTTAGTGTACTGGACATATATGTGCAAATATTATTCACATAACTCTCTTTGTAACTAAGTCATGTTCACGTCCAGATTCACGCAAATGGTTATCAAATATAATCCAAACAATATACATACATATGCCATGATTCACTTTAATTTATGTGTATACTTACCATAGTTTGCAAAACCGTGGTTACAACTCTTGACTCTTTCATGTTGTCAAGCAAATCCTGTTGTATCTCCATGCCAAATTTTTCTTCCACAAGAGATACCGCCGTATATACTCGGATTCACCAATGTGTACATACAAAAAATATTCATCGTTAAATATATGTACACATCAAATATTGTAGTATAATATTTTAAACAATTATACATAACAAATTGCTCAATATGATTTTGTTCTAATCCTCCCTGAAAAGTAAGAAAGTCCGCATATTTTGACCAATTCAAGGTAAAAAATGGAGTTGCCCCTTCGGCAAAACTCGGATAAAGTTGAGCCAAAAGATCCCGATTCAATATGATTTTGTTGTAAATAACCAAAACCATTAGCATGCATATTTAGTCATTCCGACGAGCATATCAATATTTACGCAGACATGCACCTCAATTTCTAGCATGCAATCTCATATTTGGAATATATGTTTGGGAAATTCAGCATGCAAGCAAATCAATTTCGTGGAAAAATTACGTTACAATTAGCATAACAATTTCAAACAAATTATGCATACTAGCAAATTTCGTTTGCAACATACAGTAACAATCATGCATCGCATACAGTTTCCGCATCAATATAAATCAACAGATATCATTCGTTTCAAGATTGTTGGACATATATTGGAAAAAACATGTCGAAATTACACAAACAATTTAACATCAGTAACAATAAAGAAATAGTACTAATTATTCATGCGTACAATTAATAAGCACGTTTCAAGCAATCATATATATCACATATTGATGGAGTCACGAGTACACTCGCTGTCCTTGAAACGAATGAGTTCCGTCGTGGACAACGTTCCCTAGGATAAAACCATTGAAGGTAATTTAACAAGTAAAATTACCTCGGAGTCACACAAAGCCCGAAGGACTATCACCGACAAAGACAGAGTAAGAAGATAAGACTCAAGTTTAGAAGTAGGGAGGAACTTGAGAATGGTGCGAGGTTTCTGTCTCACATAGAGGCTCTATTTATAGATGTCTAAGAAACCTATGGGAAGATACGTGGAAGATCTGATTCCCGTAATCAGAGAAAATATTCTCTAACCACCAAATATTTTACAAATATTTGAATAGATTCTGGAAAGATAAGAATATCATATTCCTTATCCTGATTAACCGCGTATCAAATCTCAGATATTCCACACGTGATTCTTCGAATATTTTTTACGCGGTTTGGGCTTTCTGGAGACTTCCACAAGATCCAAACGCATTTTAGACAGTCAAAAAATTACAGAACACTTAGTAGGTGCGAATGAATTTCCGCCTAAGTTTCCATTCTCAGAGTGACTCTTTGAGCATCCATATCTCATTCACCCTTTATCCATTTTGAGAGTTTAAACAGTCGATTTTATAGTACTCGCAGAGGAGAATCCAAAAACGACACCCACTGATTCTAATTCAGTTTGACCCCAACTCAAAAATGAAGCCCAAAAGTTGACGAAATTCAACTTGTTTTACAATCATTTTTCAACACTACTCACACCCGGAGCTCCGCCATAACCGCCCAGTGGATAATTACTGTAACCGCCACAATAGAAAATGTCTTAAAAATCCCAAGCAGATCCTCTCTCCGATGATGGGGGTGAAGTTTCTCCGTTAAAACCCTCATACAAATACTCAGTCGTTGCCTCGTGATCAATCATTGTTCTTATAGAAGGCTTCGTTGTCAAACAATGAACAGTCGGGTGACGAAACCTATGACCGGTTGGAGGCGGTGAGCCTCACGCTTCATGAGCTGGAATTGGCAGGACCCGGTGAGGAGCTGCCTTATTCATCATCTGCTCAATAAAACCATACGCTGGATCCGAACGTCCACTGGATAGTGCCCTTGCCCGCCCAGAAATCCGATTTCTTCTGACTCATCATCAGAGAAATGCATGTGGGACCCACCGTCGTCAGAGTCAGAATGGAAGTCGAAAGTGAAGTTCAAACTTTTGTTTTCGTTGATTGGGGAAGAAGTGGGGGAGGAAGTTGACGATGACGACATCGTATAAACGAGATCCTCGTGGATGAATTTCCTAAGGGCTCCTCTGACGTCTCTCAAACCAACAAAATACTCTACGTGTGTAGCGGTGATATCGTACCGGTGGTTCGCCGCCGCTTTAAGCAGATTCTTCCGATCTACCGATGGAAGCTGCTTTACCTTAAGAGTTTGTCTTATCTGGCACCGAGACTAGAGACGAGAAGGGTAAATCAAATTTGAGGGTTAAATTATAATTATTTTATTCTCGGTGCCAGAATGAAAAACAGGAAAAAATAGAGGACCATCCTGCAAAAAATAAAAAAAAAACCACAGAAACCCTTCTACTTCTTCTCACCTTCTCCGCCTCAACTTCTCCATTGTCGCTTTGCCTTCTCCGGCATTGATCCACAGAAATGGATCAAAAACCTCAAAACTGTAGCCTTTGTTCATTGAAATTTTTCGGTGGACTTCCTCTAGAACTCCAGGTTCAATAGCCTCATGCCCTTCCTGACAGAAAATAAAGGCGACTTGCCTATGGAGGTTGATGATTTCGAGGATATGGTTATCTACTGGCTTCTCCTTGACGTCGTTAATGTTGGATGGTCGCCGTTTGGTATATAATCTGGTGACATCAGCATGAGAGCCGAGCCGAGCCGAGGGATGAGATTGAATTTAAAGCTGGAATCAGTCATTATGTGGCTCCGGCGACTGAGGCACCGACTAAGGTTGCAAATTTCCATGTGTTTTCAATTACACATTCTGGTGGCATCTTCATAATACTTGAAATGAATTTCCGTGTGTTTTCAATTTTATACCCTGGTGGAGTATATGTTATCTCGAAATGAATTTGCTGATGCACAGGGTCAGAGTTGCAAAATTAATTAGGAGCATGAAACTCTGACACAATCAATTGCAATCGAATTCGTTGGATTTGACATCGAATTCGTCGGCCTCGGCAACGTTCTCCGGTGATGTTCGACGATTTGATTTTCCGGTGAACAGGCGGCGAGCTGGGTCAGAATCCCGGTGACGATGGGTTTAGCCCGATTTGGGTGGATCCAGTTTAATTTTTTGGGCCTAGTTATTTAATCTTTGTTTTGAGTTGGGCCTAACTTCTTAAACTTCACCTTCAAATTATAATTCATCATCTTAAAATTATTTAAACATCGAGTTTAAAAATTAATTCTAAGAAAAAATAAATTAAATAGATAAACATCACATAAAAATAATAAAATAATTAAACATCAAATATAAAACTAAAAATACACTAGATTATAGTTAAAACATCAAATAAATTACAATAGTTTAATGTTAGGTATAAATCAAAATACACATCAAACAATAATAGTTAAACATCACATAGATAAGTTAAAAATTAATAAAATAACATCAAATACAAAACTAAAATACACATAATGCTCAGTTCATCTAAAATTAGCTTGTCAAGACTTGATTATTATTTACCGTCATACTGAGATATTACATAGTTATGTTGTGATGGTTCAATTTTTTTAATTTGATGTTTTATAAAAGTGCCGATGAAGATGTTGATTTAAACAAGATACTCATATGCTCCACTACACTTATAGATTTCACTGTTGTTGCATTGAAATAACTTGTTGAACATCATTCATTACAAAAAAAAGGTTCAAATGCCCTAAAAATTTGCTAACATAAAAATGGATGAAATTCAAATAAATCTATAATATCAACAACAATCTAGTGCCTCAGTTCTGACAAATAAACCATTACCTTTTCTATTCCCCCTCCCCCCCTCCCCTCCCCTCCCATCCCAACTTATTTCCCTTCGTTGTGCGCTTGTTCACGAACTTACCTTATCTCTTGCTGGTTTCGAAGATGATGACTCTTCTACTCCACCAACTAGGGTTGTTCATGATCCAGTCTGGGCCGGTAAAATGGACCGGACCGGACCGGAAATGTAAGGACAGGAATTGTAGAAATGAAATTCCAGTCCGGTACTCATATCATGTTTTTTTAGATTCCGGGTTCCGGTCCGGTCCAAACCCAGATTTTTCTGGCCCGGACCGGATGAACCGGTATTATACTTCTATATATTTTTTAAAATATATATTAATGAATTAGTTTAAGATACTAGTTTAGATCTATCGTGACAACTAGTATTCTTCTATTATTTTGAGATGAATTTTTCTAATAGCTTCTATTTTACTATGTTTTAAAGGGAAAAAATAATGATTTGATTTTTTATAGAAAAATTTAATGTAAAAAAATTAAAGTATACTAGAATCCGGTCCAACCGGTCCGGACTAGTCCAAGATCGGAATTATTCCGATCCGGTCCCGGTCCAAAATACCCACTAACTGGTACGGTCTTTGGTCCAAGGTTTTTGGTGATTCCGGTCCCGGTCTGGTCCAGTCCGGTCTTGGACCGTTGAACACTCCTACCACCAACGCCAAGATCAAAGGCCTGCTCCGGTCCTCTGTTCAAGGAGGCGTCTTCAAAAGCATGATTCCTCATAACATGTTTTTATTATTTCATCAATGGCATCGTAAAACTCTACCTTGGAAAGTGCTCATGTGAAAAAAATATAAAACATCACATACAGTAATAAAAATTTCAATGTTTGAAATTAAAACATCACAATAGCCCACATTACATGACTGAGAACTACATTGTGAAACATCAAATACAGTATTTAAAACATCAATATCAAAATTTTAAAACATCAATCAGTACACACTAAAATATCAAAAGAACAAAACTGAACATTAGTTGCATACTTAAATATGAAAACACCATGAGCATCAAATACTAAAATTAAAACATCACACAAACACATATAAAAGTACTTCAAACCTACAACATGAAACACCCAAAAAATCAGAAACATCAACAACAGTATGTAAAACATCACATCTCAAAAATTACAGATCCCACTTCTTTCTCGATTGCAACAACAGTGGACAAACGTTCTGAGACATCTAAGAAACAAACACAACACAAAAATTTGCACAAACCGTAACAAAATCCTAAGATATCACACAAAATCAAAACTGAACATCAATTGCACACTTAAGCATTAAAACACCACTGACCTTGGAAGGAGGCAGAGACTCTGGCCTCTCACTACCACAACGCTCTGGTGGGAAAATTCGCGCGTGGGAAGCCTTCCATGGTTGCTCTCAACGACGCCTTCAATTCAGTCGGATTCAAAGGTAAATTCCAACTGGGTTCCATAGACTATCGACACATTCTGATACGCTTCCAGGACAAGGAAGATTACCAGCGTCTTTGGATTAAAGGTCAGTGGAATTTTAACAATGCCCAAATGAAAGTTCTAAAATGGACAACTGATTTTTCTCCTGAAATTGAGTCGTCCATAGTTCCGGTTTGGGTTACTATACATCACGTTCCAGTTTTTTTCTATAACCTTGCTATGCTAGAATCCATGGGTAATCAGATTGGGAATTTTATTAAGTTGGATTCTGCTACTGCTGGCTTAACTAGACCATCCGCAGTGAAGATGTGTGTAGAAATAGATTTGAAAAAAAGACAACCAACTTATATTAGAGTGGGCATTGAGGAAGATGGCTTTGAATATAATGTATCTAAATTGCATCTTCAGTTTGATGATCTTCCTTTATATTGTCATCACTGTAAGGTTATTGGTCATGATGACAATCTATGCATCTACTTACATCCGGAACTGAGAAAACCAAGGATGAATAAAATGGATAACATTAATGCCCTTGGAAAGGATCACAAAAAGCCAATAGATGTTCAGGAACAGGAGATTGTTAATCAGTTTCATGATAAAATTAACAAAGCTGGAGGGTCTGGTCTCTCAGTAACTGACAAGGTTAATGCTGTGTCAAACCTTAGATATGTACCTAAACAGAAGGTAGGAAATGATAACATCAATAACCAAAACCAGTCTGATGTTTTTAGTCTAGCACAGGATAAATCTCCTACTCATGTTACTGAGCAAGCAGACCCTGTCATTTCTAATTATGATACTGGGAAAGGTATCCCTGGGAATCCTGAGAAGGTTAGTGTCTCTGAGAAAGCCCCTGGAACTGAATGTACTTTGCAGAATCCGGATCTAACTTCAAACCTAGATACCTCAGATGTAGTACATGTTCATTCTGATTCCATGGATAACCCTATTACTTCTCATGTACTTCCTGATCCTGTACTCCAATCTCCTATTCCTTTGCACAAACTATCTCTATCTGCTCCTCCCCAACTCCACAAAAAGGTAGGCCTCGCAAAAGATGACATCTCAGGTATAAGAAGTAAGTCTTCCTCTTCTTTTAACCCAATTGCAGCAGCAAAAAATTTCATTTTTCCTCAGCACAAGCATAGGCAAAACAGATTTCAAGCTCTGGAGTGTGAGGAAATGCCAACCCAAGTGGTTTCCCCTGCGGTCACCACACACTCTGCATCTTCTGAATATGGAGATGGTTCTGGGGAGTCTCTGGACATTCAGGTTATTTCTTCAAACTCTCCATCTGGTTCTTCCAAACTGAAAAAGGATAAACAGAAAAAGCTAGTTTCTAATCATAGGAATGAGACCTATTTAACACAGTTAAATACTATCATGACTAGATCAAAAAGCTCTAACAATGTTTCCCTATGAGTAATACAACAATTCAGATAAAGTTCTTGGTGTGGAACATTAGGGGAATGGATACTTCTATGTTAAGACTCAAAAATCTGATTAATAGGCACAGATTTGATCTAATCTGCTTGATAGAGCCAAAACATGATAACTCTCAATGTGAAGGTTACAGGCATGCTTTACATTTTGATAATTGTATGTATGCTAGTAGTGGTCAAATTTGGCTCTTTTGGAATTCCAACATTTCTTTGACATTAAAGTGTGATAACCTGCAGTTTCTTGCTGTCAATGTGATAAGTTTAACTCTCAATAAGAGCATGGATGCTTTTTTTGTTTATGGCCTAAGGACCAGAAATGGTAGGAAGTCCCTGTGGTCAGATTTAAAATCACTGAATCTGTCTGACTCCATTTTTATTGGAGGTTTTAATGCCATAACATCAATAAATGAATATAAAGGTCCTGCTACTCCTAAACTAGGTAGTATGAAGGATTTTAATGAGTTTATTAGTGTCATGGCATTAGAAGAAATCAATTCTGTTGGGAATTTGTTTACATGGAGTAATAACAGGCTTAGGTCCCCTACTACTCAAAGACTGGACAGGGGATTATGTAATTCCGCCTGGTCTTCTAATTTTCCTTCCTCATCAGTACACATCCTGAATAGAATCTCATCTGACCATAGTCCCATGTTGCTTACTATTGGTAGTGATGTCCCCTCTTCTCCTAGACCTTTCAGGTTCATTAATACATGGTATAAAAGGAGAGAATTCACTCAGGTTATCAAAGATAATTGGGAAATGCCTATGAATAACTCTGGTATGTTGAGGTTTTTTCTTAAGCTGATCAGATTAAAAAAGGAGCTCAAGATATGGAACAGAGAAAAATTTGGTAACATCACTGCTAATGTTACGAAGGTAGAAAATGATCTCCTAGCTCATGAACAGAACTATGACCAGGTAAATTCTGATCTGAACTTACTGAAACTGAAAGAAGCCAGAGCTAAATTAGTAAGATCACTTGTAGAGCAGAAAAGTTTTTGGAA
This sequence comes from Rubia yunnanensis, assembly GCA_037428765.1. Taxonomy (NCBI): domain Eukaryota; kingdom Viridiplantae; phylum Streptophyta; class Magnoliopsida; order Gentianales; family Rubiaceae; genus Rubia; species Rubia yunnanensis. The sequence continues at coordinate 126,977,860 of CM075062.1, forward strand.
GCATAAGGCAAAGGTCAAATGGCTTAAAGAGGGGGATAATAACACAAGTTTTTTCCATAAATCTGTTAGTGAAAGAAACTGTAGACTAAAGATTACAAAAATCAAAAATAGTAATGGCCTATGGGTTGATATTGCTCAGGAAATTGAAAATGAGGCCATTCACTATTATAATAATCTTTTAACTGAGGACAGTTCTTCAGATTTTAATCTCTACACATCACACTTCCTCAGCCAAATTCCTAAACTGATTACTCAGGAGGATAATGATGATTTAGTGAAACCAGCCTCTCTTAATGAACTCAGAGACATTGTGCTTAATTTAAATAAGCTTAGCAGTCCGGGCCCTGATGGTTTTACTGCCAAATTTTATATGCACTCTTGGGATATTATTGCAGATGATTTATTGGCTGCTGTAAATGATTTTCTATCTGCTTCAAATATTCCCAAGGGTATAAGCAGCACCTGGATCACTATTATCCCCAAAAAATTAACTCCTACATCATTTGATGATTATAGACCTATTAGCCTTTCCAATGTTATAAACAAAATCTTTTCAAAGGTACTGATGGGAAGGCTTAAGTATATAATGCCAAAAATTATTTCACCACATCAAACTGCCTTTCTTAAAGGAAGAGACATTTCTGATAATGTCATCTACCTACAAGAAATGGTAAGATTTTTTAAAAAAAAGAAAAGAGATCCCAATTGCATTGTTAAACTTGATCTTCAGAAAGCTTTTGATAGGGTTAAATGGTCTTTTCTATACTCAATTCTTGCTAGATTTGGTTTTTCTGCTAGATTCATTTTTATCATCATGAAGAACTTATCTCAGGCATGGTTCTCAATCCTCATAAATGGTAAGCCGGTTGGTTTCTTTCAGGCCTCTAGGGGAATTAAACAGGGTGACCCCCTTTCCCCTTTTCTCTTTAATATATTTTCTGAATCCTTCACAAGGAGCTTAGCTTACATTTTTCTAAATGGTAAGCTATCATACTATCATCTTCCAGGTAACACTTTTCCAGTTTCTCATTTATCTTATGCTGATGATACTGTTATTTTTCTAACTGCAAATAACCAATCATTGATCAGATTTAAAGCTTTTCTTACCAAGTTTGAGGAGGTCAGTGGACAAAGGATTAATTACTCAAAGAGTGACATCTTTTCAGGAAAGCATGTTTCAGTAGACAGGATCAGTAATATCAAAAGTGTGTTGGGTATGAAAATAGGCAGATTCCCCTTTACATACTTAGGGGTTCCAATTTTTACAGGGGCACCCAAAAAAATCTATTTCCAACCTATAATTGAACAGATTGAAAACAAAATAGGGGGTTGGAAGAACAGGTGGCTTTCTATGGGGGGTAGGATCATCTTAATCCAGTCATGTATATACTCCATTCCCCAACATATTTGGTCAGTTTTAAAACCTACAAATGAAGTTATCCTCACCATTGAGAAAAAACTTAGTAGGTTTTTCTGGGGTACAACTGATCAAGGATCAAAAAGAACATGGAGAAAGTGGGATTTACTCTGTTATCCCATTGATCAAAATGGTCTTGGGTTTAGATCTATTCATACAATCCTAAAGACATGTTCTGTTAGGTTGTGGTGGAAATTCCAAAAGGGTGAAGTACTTTGGTCTTCCCTTCTGGCATCTCTACCTTCATCCTACAGGACCTCTCAAAATTGGAGGAGAATTTGTGAAATTAATAGTTGGGCAGAAGCTAACTCTAGGGTTATAGTAGGAAACGGAGACTGTAATTTTTGGACTTCAAATTGGTTAGGTATAGGATCGGTTGAGGATTGGTGTAATCCTATTACTGTAAATATCCCTCAATCAAGCACTGTTTCTGACTTCATCACACATAAAGCTTCTTGGCTTCAAGAAATTGCTCCTCTTCTCCCTTCTCATGCTGCCACTTTATTGCAGGAAGCAACCCTATCTCCGCATAGAAAGGATAGACTCATTTGGAAACCAGGTACAAACGGGGACTTCTCCTTTAAAGCTACTTATACATTGCTACGACATCAAAGAGGTAATATCCAATCTGCTCAGTACCTGTGGAATACTAGAATTGAGAAAAAAGTTTCTATTTTTATGTGGAAAATGATGAATTCCTTGCTCCCTTTTGATAATGTGCTACGCAAACTGAGATTCTCATTGACTTCAAGATGCTGTATGTGTAATAATCATGAGGACTCTTTAGACCATTTTTTCAACTCCTGCACATTTTCAATACAAATTTGGGAAAATGTTCATTCATTCATGGGGATTACTGCTGCTGCTTACTCCTCTATTTGGGAGAGACTCTCTTGCTATCTAACTATCTCGGGTACAAGTGCCCTTCATAATGATATCATAAAATCTGCAGCTATTATAACTTGTTGGCAATTGTGGAAAATGAGAAATAGAATCATTTTTGATTCAGCTTTGCCTAGGACAGGTGTGGTGATAGCAAGCATTAAAGAACAAATTTTCTATATGTTCACTGCTAAACCTGCTTTCATTAGATCAAATTTTGACAAAGATATTGCAAAGCACTCTTTTCTGCCACTGATCAAGCACCCTCCTAAACCGAAAATCTTTAAAATTGCTTGGTCTAGGCCTATCTGGGGATATAAATTAAATGTTGATGCTGCTTGGAATTCCCATCTGAACTTGACTGGAATTAGCATGATCCTAAGAGATAGTAGGGGTAATTTTATTATTGCTCATACTCAAATTTCAAATGCTAAATCTCCTCAAGAGGCTGAAATGAGGGCAATACAGTTTGCCACATCAAAAATTGATGGTTCTATGGTAAATGTATGCATAGAATCAGATTGTAAGAATGCTGTCTTGTCAGTATCAGATCCGTTGCTTGCCCCTTGGCAATTGTTCCAACTTGCGGATGACATTAAACAATCTTTGAGTCCATTCAAACTTACTCATATTTTGAGGCAAGCGAATCTTGTAGCTGATGCACTAGCAAAGAAATGCCTCAAAGATGGGACAAGTGAATCCTTTCTCTCCTTTCATATGTTACCTAATCATATTCAGGGCCTCATTAGACTTGATCAGTTAGGGACTCCCTCCTTAAGAATTTCACATAGTATGGATGCTACTGATTAAATGTTTTCACCGTTTGTAGGCACAAGGAGGCAGTTTGATTTTACTACGACCACAACGACGCACAACATGGAGAATTTTCCATGAAGATTCAGGAATGTACTATGGTTTTTCTCGTTGCTGGTTTGCGTGATGCACAACTTTGCGGATTTGCTTCATCCACAACATTGCTGACTTGCTTGATGCATAACTCTGCAAATTTGATTGATGCGTGCTGATTTGCTTGACTCACAACATGGTGAATTTCGCATGAACATTCAGAAATGAGCAATGATTTTGCTTGAAACATTGCTGTTGCTAGTTTTTTTTTCTTCAGTGCTCATTTGCTTTTGGGCTTGATGCACAACAGTGCTCATTTGATTCTTAGTTTTAGATAGAAGCTTCTACTAGATGCTTCATGACTACTCCCGGTTAGAGTGATGTCTTCCCACTGTTTATCTTGATAGGGGATAAGATTCTTAGTTTTAGATGGGGTGAATTTGACTGACCAGTGTTTCGTCATTACGATCCACTAATAAGTTCGATGATCTCCATTCTCAACTAAGATTTTTAGTATTCCCCTCACAATTAGCTATACTTTATTATTCATTTTGGAAGCAACAAATGTTGCCTCAATGAGCCTACAGGTCACAAATGTACATATAAACTAAGCCAATGGCTTCTCTCTGTCTTTAACTTTCAGTTTTCTGTTTATTTTAAGGCTTGGGAAGGCCAAATATAATTTCCCCCATCTATGGATGGTTTAATTAAAAAAAAAAAAGATACTCCCTCTGTCCCACATTAAATTGCACAGAATCTTTTTCACAGTCTCCAACACACACGTTTGACCATTAATATATTTAACTACGTATAATATCGGTAAATAAGAAGTTACTTTCTAGAAACTAATTGTTATGACAAATCCAACAATATCATATACAATAATATTATTGTTTATATTTCTACTCAAATATGTAGTCAAAGTTTTCTTAGTTTGACTGAATCTTTGATCTTGTGCAATTTAATCAGGGACGGAGGGAGTAACGGTATTTAAAGCCTAAAACATTTAACATCACACTGAAAAAGAAAAACATCATTATTTGTACCTGAAACATCACTGCTGAAAATTAAGAAAACATGCAAATCTTTCTTTCTTCTCGATTGCAATAGCAATGATGCAAATCTTCTTAGACATCTAACAAACAACAACATCAACACAAATATTAGCATAAATCGAAACAAAACCCTAAGATATCGCACACACAATCAAAACTGAACATCAATTGCACAATTAAAACACTACAAGCATCAAATACTACAATTAAATCATCACACCACCACGGATAACATTATTTGAACCCTAAACATGAAACATCACACAGAAAACTTGAAACATCAACAACAATATATAAAACATCACATATGAAAAGTAACAAAAAATTACATACCATCTTTCCTTGTCAATTGCAGCAACAGTGGACAAGCATTCTTAGACATTTAAGGAACATTAACAACAACAACAAAAAAAAGCACAAATCATAACAAAACCCTAAGATATCACACACAATCAAACTTGAACATCAATTGCACACTTAAGCATGAAAACACCACAAGTATCAAGCGTTGAAATTAAAACATCACAACAGCACTGATAACAGTAGTTAAAGCCTAAAACCTGAAACATCACACTAAAAACAATAAACGTCATTAACTGTACCTGAAATATCACTAGCCGAAAATTAAGAAAACTTACAAATCATTCTTCTTTTTCGATTGCAGTAGCAGTGATGCAAATCTCCTTAGACATTTAACAAACAGCAGCAGCAACACAAATATTAGCACAAATACGTAAGAACAACTCACAAAACACAAAAAATAGAGAAATCCCCAAATATTAACACATTGAACAACATAAACCCTAGAAAATCACATGAGCCAAAAAAACAAAAAAAAAAAGAAAAAACAACAAAATATGCATAAAAACTCCAAGCAAAGACATTATCTTCGAAGATAAACACAAAATGAAACTCTATTGTGTTTGGCCGCAGAAAATTTGGAAAATTTGCTGAAAAACTTCAAAAAAAAATGCAACAAATCACTGCGCGCAAGAAAGAGGAATAAAAATGGAGACAATGAGCGGTTGAATGGAAGAAAACGAGGTTGAATTGAACAAGATGGAAGAGAAATTGAAAGAAGAGAGAAGAAGGAGATTTGAGTTGGAGAGAAAATGAGGAGGAAATGAGGAGAATCGGTTGAATAGGAGAGAGGAAATGGGAGAAAAGAGAAAGTTTCAGAATATATGACAAAATAATGAAGAAATATTAATTTTTATACATGGAATTAAATGTAGTTAAATTTCGCATCCAACTCCTAGACTTTTAAAGCTTCAATTAGAAATCACATTTACAATTAAATCTCTAATCTCATTATAAGACGATCTTATACAAAACTTTGTCCAACACCGAACCCCATTTGGAATCACCAAACCAAAATCACACTTACATTTGCTTCCTCTGCCATGTCTCTATATATATAGAGCTGACGAATGAAGGTTGGAGCAAAGACCAAAAGGAATAAGAAATGTTTGGAAACTGCAAAAATTCGGGAAGAAAATGGATTTGGTAACTCCAGTACTCTTCCGGAATACAATATACAAAGTAAACAATATTACTTGTGTATATCAATATCAAATCCAGCCTCCAAACTTACTTTTTTTTATAAACTAAATTAAAAATAACATATTTCAAAATAGTAATTAATTAAGTTAAGTTAAATTACATCAATTTAAAAAAAATTGAACTAAAAATTAATTTTGTTGAACAGTATTATCAAACTGTGTTAAATTGAAGCATAAATGAGTTCAAGAGAACATTTCAGGATGAAAACAATTTTTATGTGCTATACATTTATTTAAGATGGTCTCATGTGATGCAGCATAAACTTTAGGCAGAGCCTTTTATGCAATTCTAACAACATTCTAATTTCAGTGACCTATCTCTAATAATTTTACAGGGACCTATTTCTAATTATTTTATATGGACCTATCGCTAATAACTTTTCAGGGATTTTTTTGTCCAATTTTTTCATCATTTTCCCACAACATGCAATCTGCAAAAAAAATTTTTAAAATTCAAAAGAAAATTTATAGAAAAATTTTAAAATGCAAAAAAAATAATAAAAAACTGCTGCAAAAAAACTGCAGCAACATCAGCAGAAAATAGAAGAACATCAACGAAAAATCATAAAACATCTGCAGCAAAAAATATATATATAAAATCAAATAAAACAAAAAAGTTTAAAAATAAAATAAAAATTGGAAAAAAAATGTCGACCGCGACTAACAAAAATCAACTGAAAATCATAAAAACATCAACAAAGCTAAATTATCATTTAAAAAAACTACAAACAGCAACCTATATCATCTAAAAGCTAAAAATATAAATTATTATCATCTAAACTTCACCCAAAAAATGAACGTCAACATAAGGAAAAAACAACAAATCAACCATATCATAAAAAAAGCTACAAACTCAACACTTATCACCTAAAACTCATCTAGAAAATGAAAAACATCAGCATGAGAGAAAAAAAACTAAAAACATCAACAAAAAAGCTACGGTAACTCACAGTATAAATTATTCATTCTGAAATCATAAAACATCAATGATATTTTTTATAAAAAAAACTACAAACATCAACTCCTAACACATGAACCTCATTCGGAAAATGAAAAACATCAATATAAGAAAAAAGACACTACAAACATCAACTCCTATTATCAAAACCTCAGTCGGAAAATGAAAACATCAACATGGGAAAATTTTAAAAAAACTACAAATATCAATCTATATCCCCAAAAATAAACTACAAAACATCAACTTGTATCAACTAAACTTCACCCAAATAATAAAAAACATCAACATAAGAGGAAAAAAAGCTAGAAACATCAACAAAAAGTTACAGTATCTCAAGATAAAAATTCTTTTAAAAAAGAATCTGGTGGGATTTGAACTCTGGTCTCTAACCTCAAAACCTAGATCAATAACCACTACACCAAAGACTCTTATTAAACATAGAACATAGACTCAATCAAACAAAATTAAACCTCAGCAACATAAAATCTTCAAAAATAATGGTCATGGTGAGACTCGAACCCCAAACCTCTAACCTCAATGACCAGGATCCTAACCACTAGGCAAACAAGTATTGTTGAATATGATCTCAGTCAAACACAAATAAACCTCAGCATGTATTTGAAAAACATAAATCATGAAATTAAACCTCACCTCTCACAACCATAAGCTCATTCAACGTCGCTATCCGCTGCTAACACGTGCTAGTCATCGTCTCTCTCTGGCGCGTGCATCTCAGCACATTCTTCTTCAGCCTCGTTGTCATCGCTTCGTCTTTACATAAGCTCCAATCGAGGCATCGCTTCGTCTTTTTCCCCGATTCTACTCCATCGCAGTGTGAGTTACAGAGGAGGCATCACTTCATCTCCTCATCGCTTCGTCTTCTTCTCCAATTCGACTCTATCGCAATGTGAGTTGCAGAGGAACGTTGTCGTCACCGAAACCCTAGCTCTGTCACTGCCTTTGCCTCCATTGCTAAAACCCTAGCTCCATCATCACCTGCAATTATCCATCATTGTCATCGCCTGCAATTAGTCACCGGTGCCCTAGCTCTTCTGCAACGTCTCTGTAATTAATCGCTGATTCGAGAGCTCCGATGAGGCGACAAAAGTTTTCACCGTGAGCTCCGATCGATGCGACGGAGGTGCTTTGGTTTTCACCGTGATCGATGCGATGGAGGTTACCGAATATTCGTCGTGAGCTCGATCCAGAAGCAGCATCCAATGGAAATTCGCCAGTAACCATCAGTCGGAGGCGGTTGCTGGTGGGAGGAGTGGTTTCCGATTGGAGGGAGAGAAAAAAGAAAAATGAAAATTCTAGATAATTTGGTGATATATAGTATGTTGATAATTACACAATAGGTCCTTTAGATTTATCAGCATATTTTTTTAAAAAATCCATCCTTAATAAAACTTTTTGTAATTGCACAATAATACCCTATTTAGGCTGACTAACACAAAACTTAGTGCTTATTTAAAGAGGTGGAAGAAAACTAGTGCTATATTAGGCATACATTAATCTTCAAATAACAAAAGAAAGGAAAAATTCATCACTGGTTAGCTTTTTATCTTAATTGTAATTCAATTAATTTCATTTCAATTTAAAATATTTCTGTTTAATTTAATTTAATTTATGTAAGTTCGTTTTAATTATTTCAGTTTCTAACACATAAAGGTATATCTAATTTTATTTCAGTTCCTTTGAATTAATTTCAATTTAGTTCAATTTTATTTATATTGAAAAAAAATTAAAACAAAACAAAATAATTTTTGTACCAGCTTTTCTCTCTTCTCTCTCCTCTTTCATCCTCTCTGGAATTGCTTTCTACTGTAGCGACTGGAAACGGTCACATCTCTGCCGTAAACGGCTCTCTCTCGCCTTGACGAGAGAGTTGCTCCGGTCATCAGAAATCATGGCTGATAAAGCAACAACCACAAATGCCAAATCCTTCATCGCAACCCTTCAATCGAAAGTCCCTCCACTCCTTTCAGCCATACCAAACAACCCAGAGATCACCCTAAAATCTGAACACCTCGGAGAACCTGCTTGTGTATACTCGGATGATGATATATCCACACTCTCGGCTCACCATACGAACGCACTTGTTGGTAAATTCACCAAAGGGAGATTATCCATGGAGCAGCTGGAAGGAGCTTTCAAGACGGTTGGTTTCTCTGGGAAATACCAATTGGGGTCGCTTGACAACAAGCATATACTCATCTGCTTTGAACTCCCAAACGACTATCAACGCTACTGGATCAAAGGTCTGTGGAGCTTCAATGGAGTTCACATGAAGATCCTCAAATGGTCGCCGGACTTTTCCACACAGAAGGAATCGACGATCGTCCCAATTTGGTGCACAATCAGGGAAGTTCCCCTTTACTAATACAATACTTCATCTATAGAGGCTACTGGAAATAGTATTGGAAATTTCATCAAAAAAGATTTAGCTACTGTAATGCTAACTAGACCATCTGCAATCAAGCTCAATGTCGAGATAGACCTGCAAAAACCCCTAAATCATTTCATAAGATTGGGCTCTGTCTCAAACATTAGGAAATATAACATTGAATATGAGGACATCCCCCTGTATTGTGAAAATTGTGCTAAATTAGGACATTCACTGAACCAATGTAGAGGTCTAATCCAAAACAACACAGCTCCACAATGGCAACCCACAGGGAACAAGTTTGAGAAGATGCCTAAAATTGTCATTGATCCACAACCTGCTAACAGCAACCATCTCAAAGACCAGCTACTGCATCAAAAAGCCACTACTAACCCTACACTGCAACCATCCTCCTACATACCCAAACACCTGGAAACTAGCCCTGCTATGACTATTGCACTGCAAGAATTCAGTCCGGAAAGTAACACAACACCGACACCTCATCCATCCCCAGTCCTTGATCTCACAGACTCACCCCAAGCTGATCCAGAATCACCTACTACGGATTTGATTAATGAAACAGCACTACAAAGCCATAACAAGACTCACAAAGTCTATGCTCAGGATGATATACAGATAGGGTCCCAAAAATTTATTCTCCATAAATTGTCTCACACTAATCCTCCACTTTCTCAACATAGAAAGATGGCAAATAGATTTTCTGTTCTGCAGGACACAGTGGTACCCCCAGAAGCAGAAGAAGAATTGGACCATCCACCACACCAAACATTGCTAGGAGAAATGGAGGAAGAAGGACCTCTCCTGGATGACACAATTACAATACCTGGGCTGGTAAATGTTCAATCTCAATCAACAGGTAACATAAACACTACAGGTAAGTCCAAATCTAGGAAGAACACTTACCTGAATCAGCTAAATAAGATGATGCTAAGATCCAATACTAAAAGCCACAAATCAGGTGAACAATGACATACACCACTTCCATTAATTTTCTGGTCTGGAACCTTAGGGGCCAAGAGACTTCAATGCTTAGATTAAAACACATCATCAAACAAAAAAAATTGAGCTGCTGTGTATAATAGAGCCAATGCATGATAACAGTAAATGTCACTCCTATATGGAGAAACTTAGATATTCCCATTTCTTACCTCTTCAAAATGGGAAAATATGGTTGATTTGGAATGGTGCTCTAAATGTTGCCTTACTCTCCCAACATGAGCAATTTTTACATGTTAAAATTACCCATGTAATAACAACAATTGAAATGGATGGTGCTCTAAATATTGCCTTACTCTCCCAACATGAGCAATTTTTACATGTTAAAATTACCCATGTAATAACAACAATTGAAATGGATGTTGTTTTTGTCTACGGCCTTAGGAATAGAGAAGGTAGGAAAGTTCTATGGCATGAACTGAGTCACCTTCCAATTTCATAAACTATTTTCATACGCGATTTTAACACAATTTCTTCACTTACAGAATACAGGGGACCTTCCAACCCCAACCTAGGTAGTATAATAGATTTCAATAATTGGATAACCTCTAAAGGAATTCAGGAAATCAATACGGTGGGAAATCTCTACACATGGACTAACTCTAGGTTGAGAAAACCCACTTTCAAAAGACTAGACAGAGGTCTTAGTACCATGCAATGGAATGCTAAATTCCCAACATCTTCCATTCAAGTACTAAATAGACAATCCTCATATCACTCCCCTCTTCTTCTACAAATCTCATCCACAGTCCCCTCCCAACCAAAGCCCTTCAGATTTCTTAATACATGGTTCAACAGACCAGAATTTATAGAATTGGTTAGGAATAACTAGGCCAAACCAATCCCTCACCAAGGAATGCTCAGACTTTATCTTAAACTAGTTAGGCTAAAAAGGTAATTAAAGTCTGGAATAAAGAATCCTTTGGAAACATCGATTCCAATGTATTAGTTGCTGAAGAAAATTTAAGACTGCAGGAGATAAATTATGACTCCACAGGCACAGATGCAGAATTAATTAAACTTAATGAGAAAAGGCACTGCTAATAAGAGCTTTAAAAGAAAGAGAAAAATTTTGGAAGCAGAAATCAAGAACTAACTGGACCAAACTTAGAGATAATAACACAGATTTTTTTCATAAATCAATTCAGGAAAAGAACTGCAAGCTACACATCTCAAAAATAAAAAATAGACAAGGTCTTTGGTTAGACAATCATACTGACATACAGGATGAGGCTGTATCTTTTTATTCTGACCTGCTCTCTGAACCTAATCAGCCTAACACTACCACATATTACTCCCATTTTCTCAGCCAAATTCCAACAATAATATCTCCCCAGGACAATCGGTCTTTGTCTAAACCGGTTTCATAAGAAGAATTAAAAAATGTGGTAATGAGTCTGAATAGGAATAATAGTCCAGGCCCTGATGGTTTCACCTCAAAATTTTATGCTAAATGCTGGGATATAATCAAACAGGACCTAATAGATGCAGTAAATGACTTCCTGCTAGGCTCAGAAATACCAAGAGGAATAAGTAGCACATAGATAGCCTTAATACCCAAAAAATAGACACCCTCCTCTTTTGATGATTACAGGCCTATTAGTCTATCAAATGTTGCAAATAAAATCTGTTCTAAGGTGCTAATGGAAAGAATGAAATCATACATGGAAAGCTTAATCACCCCAAATCAGACAGCCTTCATGAAAAATAGAGACATCTCTGATAATGTACTCTACCTCCAGGAAATGATTAAGTTCTTAGACAAGAAAAATAGGGTACCAAACTGCATTTTAAAGTTAGGCCTTAGAAAAGCCTTTGATAAAGTTAATTGGCAATTTCTGGAAAAGGTTCTCAGTAAATTTGGTTTCACAGGGAATTTCTTAAATGCTGTAATGAACAATCTTTCTGAGGCTTATTTTTCTGTTCTTATAAATGGTAATCCTGTTGGATTTTTCAGAGCTACAAGGGGCATCAAACAAGGTGATCCTCTATCTCCTTTTCTCTTCAACATTTTCTCTGAAGCTTTCTCCAGAAGCTTATCTTTTATTTTCATGAATAGAAAACTCAGTTACTATCAGCTCCCCTCTGGCATTACACCTGCATCTCATCTGAGTTATGCTGATGATACTATCATTTTCATGCAAGCCTCAAAGTCTAATCTGATCAGAATAAAAGCCTTCTTAGGAACATTTGAACTAACCTCTGGGCAGAAGATAAACTTTGATAAATCTGATTTCTATGCTAGCTCAAGAGCAACAACTGCTAAGATAAATCAGATAAAATCAATTTTAGGAATGAAGAAATGAGTCTTTCCATTTAAATACCCGGGATGTCCAATTTTCAAAGGTAGGACTTTAAATCTATATTTTGAACCTTTGTTGGAAGCAGTAGATAGAAATCTCCTAAATTGGAAAAATAGATGGTTAAGTTTGGGAGGTAAAATGGTGCTCATTCAGTCTTGCCTATACTCCCTCCCACGGCATATTTGGTCAGTTCTAAAGCCCCCTAAACAGATAATAAAGGCACTGGAAAATAAAATGACAAGGTTTTTCTGGGGGGAAACATAAGGCAAATTACACAAAGTGTAGAGGAAATGGACTGACCTGAGTACACATAGATACCAGAATGATCTAGGATTTAGATATGTAAGAGCTATAATTGACTCATGCTCCGCCAAACTATGGTGGAAAAGCCAATTGGGTACAACCATGTGGTCAAAACTGCTATGGACACTTCCACAGTCCCATAAGAAGTCCCACACCTGGAAAAGGATATGTAGTATTAACTCCTTTGCAGAAGAAAACTCCCTCATTATACATGGTAAAGGATTGAGCAATTGCTAGAATGCAAACTGGTGCCCAAATGGTCCTCTTTCTATATATGTTCCACCCTCAGTCCTATCACCTTTTTACTATCACACCATTGCTGACTTCATCAGGGAAAAAAGCCAGATACTGCAGCATATCTCACCTTATTTGGAACATGATACTTTGACTTTCTTGCAGGATGCACAACCTCACACACAAAGGGATGATAGACTTATATGGAAACTTGAAGATACAGGTATCTTCTCCTTCAAATCAGCCTATAGAGGCCTTACTCAGCAATCAGGTAATTTTCCAGCCACTAGATACATCTGGAACCCCAGACTACCAAAAAATTCCATTTTCACATGGAAGCTTCTGAATAATCTCCTTCCTTTTGATGATGTCTTAGTCCAATGTGGTTTTAGCTTAGTTTCGAAATGTCCTGCATGCAATCATCCTGACTCAATTGAGCATTTTTTCACTTCATGCCATCTGGCTCAAGCAGTTTGGGATCAAACTTCAGATATGCTGGGGATTCAACTGCATACATTAGACAGCTTAACTCGAAGGTTTTTTTGCATATTGGAATAATACTAAACTCTCTAAGGTGCATAGAGATATCTGTAGGATGTTGCCATCTCTGATATGCTGGTCATTATGGAAAGCTAGGAATGCCTTCTATTATGACAACAAAAAATTTTCACAAGCACTAATTAGTAAAGGAGTGAGAGATCTTATCTTTCTTTCTTTCTCAGCCAAACCTGCTCACTCCAATGTGTATCTTACCAGAAGCTATCCTATTTTCTCCCTAATTCCGCATCTGAGACCACCACCTAAGCCTTCTATATCCACTATCTTTTTGAAAAGCCGCCACAAAACAGTATAACTGTGAACGTTGATGCATCCTGGTCCCCCAACATGTCCACAATTGGCCTTATAGCTAGAGACTGGACTGGTAAGCCGTGCCTAATTCAATCTTTCACTACCATTGCTAGTACGCATTTAGAGGCTAAAATGAAGGCCATCCAGGCAGAAACTAGATGCTTCTCTAGTTTGGACCCCAGATGTTCTTAGTGGAATCAGATGCCATGCTTGCGGTGAACATGATAAACAATCCCAGAAATGCCAAATGGTCTCTATATGTCTTAGCTTTCCAAACCCACTCCGAGCTTGACCAGGCTACACTAAGACATGTCTACAGGGAATGTAATGTAGTTGTTGATGCAATCTCAAAGCATAAACCGACCCACCCTTCTCAACAAAACATTAGCATCTCTAACATTCCAGCATTCATCAGAGGTCTTATCGAACTAGACAAAAATGATTTCCCTTACATCCGAACACAGAAGCATGCTGCTAAATAATAGATATTGCCGAGTTTTTCTTTCTTTTTGTGCAGGGACACATCATGGATGTTAAATTCAACCGTGGACAAGGAACAACATGGAGAAACGCTGAAGGCAATGGAACTGAAGATTATGATCACCTTCACCGGTATATAGAATTATTACTAGGGTTTCGGTGGTAAGTTGCCTGGCCAAAGTTAGTGATTAACATAGGGGGTGGAGGTCTCTCACTTTGGAGACGCAACTTTCGGTACCTCTAGCATTGTGCATACTACTTCTTCCTCGAGCCTGGAGCATCGAGCACTCAAGCAGGGAGCCCTCATGCCCTAGAGTGCTCGAGCACTCATGCTTTGATGGCCTCGAGCATTGGAGCCCTTGAGCCTTGGAGCACTCGAGCACTGCACTGTACATAGACTATTTCTTTCCTTGAGCCTGGAACATCGAGCACTCGAGCCTGGAGCCCTGGAGCATCGAACACTCAAGTTGGGAGCATCGAACACTTGAGCCTGGAGCCCACGAGCCTTGGAGTACCCCGAGCACTCATGTTTTGGATCCCTCGAGACTTGGAGCCCTCGAGCCACGGAGCCATCGCGCACTGAATATCTCGAGCACTCAAGCTCTCGAGTCTTGCCGCCCTCGAGACATCAGGCACTCAAATAAAGGACACTTTTGGAGCCTCAAACACTGGAGCCATCGAACTTTCGAGTCCTCGACTCAAGCTCTCGAACCAACCAACCTCGAGACTGGATACCTAGAAGCCCTCGAGCATTGGAGCCCTCGAGCACTGGGGCCCTCAAGCACTGGGGCCCTCAAGCACTGGAGCCCTCGAGCACTGGAGACCTGTCAATCAAATCGAAACTGGATAACTAGAAGTCCTCAAGCACTGGATCCTCGAGCAATCGAGTCCTGGAATCATTGAGTCCTGGAGCTTTGTGCCCTCGAGCCTGGAGCATTGAGTACTCGAGCCTGAAGCCCTCGAGCCTGGGAGTCCTCGAGCAGTAATGTTTGGGAACCCTCGAGGCCTGGAGCCCTTGACTCATGAAGTCCTCGAACAATCTTAGAGACCTCGAGCATGAGCACACGA
This sequence comes from Rubia yunnanensis, assembly GCA_037428765.1. NCBI lineage: Eukaryota > Viridiplantae > Streptophyta > Magnoliopsida > Gentianales > Rubiaceae > Rubia > Rubia yunnanensis. Next base: position 126,993,220 of record CM075062.1, read on the forward strand.
GCCCTCGAGCACTAAGGCACTCGAGACCTAGAACCATCAAACATTGGAACCCTCGAGCACTGGATACCTCAAACTATCAAGCCCTCGAACACTCAGGCCCTCGAGCACTGGCTACACATAAGCCCTTGACCCCTTCAGCACTCGAGCCCTCAAGCACTCGAGCCGTCAAGCACTCAAGCAATCGAGCACTCGGCCATTGAAATCATCGAGCATGGAGCCCTCAAGCATCAAGCCCCCGAGCACTGGCTAACTCGAACCCTCGAGCCCTCCAGCCTAGGCGGCCTCACACCCGAACCCTCGAGCCCTCGAACAACAGAGGCGTTGAGCATTCGAGCAGTCGAACCATCGAGACTCGACCCCTCCAGACCTCAACCCAGCAAATACTACTTTCTTTACATCGCATCCACTAGTACACTAGTATTAGATCATTCTTTTGAAGGCAACATGGTTGCCTTATCGATGTAATATTCCAAAACATCATTGTACATCTTTTGGTTCTACATAGGTTTGGGGAACCTAATAAATATCCCCCACCTTAGGGTGCATTTTTTTGAAAAAAGAAATTTTGTATCTCGGTAGGAAAGGTAGGATATTACATTTTGTGATAACAGTTGCCATATTCAGTATCATGTAACTTGTCCATAGCTAATCCTGCGATATATTCGTTGATGAGAAAGTCTAAGAAAAGTTGATCTTATAAACTTATGAACAGTCAACAGTGACTTGTATATTGTAATTTTTTATAAAATTTAAAAATTATATTTTAAAAGTTAAAATAAGTAACAATATGTATTTACATGTGAAAATATATAATATATAATATAGAAAATGTTTTCAAAATTTCAAATTTAGTATGTAATTTAACAAATACAGTGTATAAGGTAAAAAAATAAGTGACATTGATGATGGGCTGACCCCGAATAAGCCCAGAGGATGTTTTTGGGCCTATCTTAGCCCAAAAACAAGGCAACATAAGGCAGAATGTATAGTTCCCGTATATCCCAGGAGATAGTTACGGTAATTAAGGATAAGCGTTACTCTTATAATTCAGTATAAACACCAGGTACGTATTCATTATAAGTATGAGACTTTTGATCACCTATTCGAGTATCTTATTGACTTAAGCATTAGAGAGTTTATCTCTGGGACCTCCGAGGCTTTTTGTTTATAGATTAAGATCAGGAGACTCGGCGGTGCAGCTTGATCAGTTTTCAGACGCATCAATTGGCACGCCCAGTGGGACCGATTTAGTCAAATTAGAGTCCTTTGGTTTATTTCCACTTCTACAAATACTCAAAGGAGTGAGAGATTGAAGTTAAAGGGAACGGGCGCCAGAGACGAGATATAATCCTCATATCGAGGAAGGAGAGGAAGGATGGTTAACCCCTTGACATCCCAGAATATTGAGAGAAAAGTAGTGCTAGCCCCGATAGGTGATTTGGCAGGCGAGTAAGAGACAGTGCTTGATTCTACCGAGTAGGGCCCCCCTATTGTTAAGGTCACTCAAGATGTAGCTGAACCCTCGAGACTTGTTGAGGATAATCCAGATCGTCATGCAGGGGTGATGAATCCCACACAAGACATGTTGAAAAGGTCATATGATGAAAGAGATAGCCGCTTCACGGAAGTTTCTAGTGATTCCCATATCGAAGCTTATAAGCGAGTCGCGCAGGCGAATTAGGCCATGGGAGCAGTTGGGTCATAGTTGGATTTAGCACGAGCAGCCCAATGCTAGTTGCTGCTGGGTGTTAGGTAATGCCTCTCCCGGTATCCAGGGGCATATCAAGGGATGTGATTCCCTCAACGGTCACGGAGGTGCCTCTAGGAAACACTTCCCAACCCACGTTGGCATTCCTTACTTTAGATATAAATGGGAAGGGAATCAAACACGTCATCAAACCTCTTTCCCCGAGTATCCACCGGGGATAGTATACTCTGTTCTCCCTTTGATGCAGATAGCCAGCATAGGACCTTTTCCTAGAGCAGAAACAGTTTAGGGGCTACAGGGGTACAGAAGCACAGGGGTGCCAAGTTACCCCATCAGCCAAGGGTTCTATGGCCCATATGGAGTGCCCCACGTAAGTTTAGGGGTTATGTAGCCTTAAATGATTCCTGGGTACATGGGTCAACCGCCCATGTATCAAATGACACATGTAGATACGAATAAGGGGTTGAATTTCCCTGAAAAATAACGAGGGTTAACGGGAGATACTGGAGATGCATTTAAAGGGGAGCTAGATAGGTTGATTAGACCAATTGGCCAAGCGGCTGCCTCGCCCTTTGCTCCATTGATAATAGGGGAATGATGGCTAGTAGATACAAAACCCTGGAGAGCCTCCCCACCTACAGTGGAGAAACAGATCCTCGAGAGTTCATTCAAACGTTCCTCTGTCTGATGAACTTGAGGGACTTCGATGAAAAGTTAGTGTGTAAGTTGGTGGGTAGTTACCTTCGACAGAAGGCCCAGGAACGGTATAATAAGTTACCGAGAGAGTCTTTACATTCTTACAGGGATTTCAGTGCAGCGTTGTTCAGCCAATATGCCCAGAAGAAGAAATTTACAAAAACTCTCTTAGAGTTGTATCAGATAGATTAGAATCCATGGGAAACGACCGAAGCTTTCTACCATCGATACGTGGATAAGAGTTTGAGGCTTGTGGAAACCACAGAAAATGAAGTTATTCAAGGATACTTGTTGGGTATGCAAGGTTTAGAATTGTATAAGAAGCTGAGTACCGCCCCCCTAAGTCTGCAGAAGCTTCAAGAGGTTGTTGAGCAGTATTTGAAGGTGAAACAGGCCACGAGAAGAAAAGGAGAGAGTATGACTGATAGACTGGGAAGAAGCAATGACAGAAGCAGTGACTCTAGGGAAGAGAAATCGATGGATGTGGCAAGACCTACCTTCAAGAGGTATACGTCTATGAGCAGGTCACCTATGCAGATCTTGAGCATTTATCGAGGGATACTCAGGCGGCCCCAACCAATGATGAACAATCAAGAATGAATGAGGGCCGCAAATTTATTTTGTGATTTTCATAAGGATTATGGTCATTATACAAATGATTTTATTCATTTGAAAATGGATATAGATAGGTGTGAAAATGAGGGACGGCTTCAAGGTCCTGGCCCTAGACGAGGAAATCATCGTGAGCCTCACAGGCCTCGAAATGATCGACCCCCATACAGGAGAAATTACCAAAGTAACGGAGGTCAAGGGGATAGATTGCCTCAAGGCCAGGGACCTCGGGATAGATAATAAGGAAGAAGGGACGAAGCTCTAAGAGAGCAACCAGTTGGGAATCAGGAGAACCAAAATGGGGAAAACCCTTCAATCTGTAGGGTGATAAATATGATAAGTGGGATTGTAGGTGAGAGATCTTCAAATTCAGTCATGGAGCCTGATTCTTGAAAGACCCTTGTGGAAGAGCCTAGGTTTGAGAGATTTCGGAATGATGAAACAATAACTTTCTTTGTAACGGACATAAATCCCAATAGGATCCCGAATGCAGATCCTATGGTTGTTTCACCCGTGATTGGGACCTCGTTGGTGAAATGAGTATTTATCGATAACGAGAGTGATGTCGAGATAATGTTTGTCGAATGTTTTAACCAGCTGAACATAGGGAGAAGTAATCTAAAAAAGTTGACTACCCCTCTCTTAGGATTCACCGGAAACCTGATATACCCCCTTGAGGAAATTACCCAGTCAGTCTGAATCTCAGAAAGGGATAAAGGGGTGGCGATAGACTACAATTTTGTTGTTGTCAATGTATATTCCCCATATAACGTGATTTTGGGGAGAATCTGGATGTGTTAGGTTCAAGAGTATGGTCTCCATACCACTTTACGATGAAGTTTCCAACGAGTAAGGGAATAGCCTCAGTACAGGGGGATTAAGTGGTAACCAAAAGTTTTAACCTCAAAGCTATTAGGGAAGCAAGGAAAATGAAGGATGTGGCATCGGTGCATGGAGGAGTTAGCCTCACAGATGCTGAACAAGTGCCTATTCGAGATAAGGGGATGGTAGTTGTCGGAAAACTCATTGCTGAAGCCATAAAGGAGGAATTGAGAAGTCTAATGGGCGAATATGAAGATGTATTTTTGTGGGATGCTGCATACCTCACCGGGGTACCTTTGAGGCTAACAGTGCATAGGCTGAACATTGAACCATCAGTTAAACCTATTAGGCAAAAGAGGAGGATATTTGCACCCGAAAGGGTAGAAGAAATCAAAGTCGAAGTAGATAAGTTGTTGAAGGTGGAGGTGATTAAGGAATTATTTTATCCAAAGTGGTTAGCTAATCCGGTGATGGTTCCAAAGCATGATGGAACTTGGAAAATGTGCATAGACTTCACACATCTAAACAGTGCTGCCCTAAGGATAGTTACCCTCCACCCCCAATTGACAAGTTAGTAGAAGCAATTGCGGGGTACCAAGTATTAGCTTCTTTGACACCCACAAGGGATACCACCATATGTTGATGGAAGAAGAGGATAGGGAAAAGACTTAATTCATAATAGATGTAGGCACATACTACTACAGGAAAATGCCATTTGGTTTGAAGAATGCAGGGGCGACACACTAGAGACTAGTAGAAAAGTTGTTCAGGGAATAGATTGGCAGGAACATGGAGATATATATATATAGACAATATGGTGGTGAAGAGCAGATGTTATGGAGAGTTCTTAGTGGATTTAAAGGAGACTTTCGAGAGACTTAGAAGTGCAAACCTAAAACGGAACCCAACCAAGTGTGTGATCAGGGTAGGATGGAGAAAGTTCATGGGTTTTATGGTGTTTGAGAGGGGAATTGATGTCAACCCTGAGAAGGTCAAGGCCCTGTTGAAGATGAAAATCCCACAAAGTGAAGGATGTGAAGAAGCTTATGGGATGTTTGGTGGCTTTAAGTAGGTTTCTCTCGAAGGGGGCAAAAAAGCACCTGCCTTTTTTCGAAGTACTTCGAAAGGCAAAGGAATTCGAGTGGACTGCTAAATGTGAACATGCATTCCAATGGCTAAAGGAACACCTTCAGGGATCACTGACTCTTATGAAACCTGATAAAGGGAATGCTCTTTTTCTATATATTTCTGCTTCACCTTTGGCCATTAGTGCCATATTGGTAAAGGAAAAAGATAGGGTACAACACCCAATATACTTTGTAAGTCGAGCCTTGCAAGGACCTGAGACAAGATACACAGCACTCGAGAGATTAATCTTAGCATTGGTACATGTTGCACGAAGACTGCGACCTTATTTCAAGGGGCACATGATTGTCTTGCTCACTAACTATCCCCCTCAGACAAATCATTTTAAAGCTAGAAGCATCGGGAAGAATAATGAAATGGGCGGTAGAGTTGGGTGAACATAACATACAATTCCAACCAAGGGTTGCGATCAGAGGTCAAACCCTAACTGATTTTATAGTGGAAACCACTGAACCTATTGAGGTCGAGGAGGGGTCTCGAGGGAAAGGAGTTTGGAAGTTATATGTGGATGGTTCTTCTCATTCAGGAGGAAGCTGAGCGGGGGTACTGCTCACAAACCCAGAAGGAAGAGAATATCTGCATGCACTACATTTTACTTTTAAAGCAACTAACAATGAGGCTGAATATGAAGCTCTGATCACGGGATTGTGTTTGGCTGTCGAGTTAAAGGTAAAAGACTTGGAGATTTTTAGTGATTCTCAAATCATGGTTCAGCAGGTTAATGGGGAGTATGAGACTAGCAAAGATATCTTGAGGTCATAAGGCCTTTGCTGAAGAATTTTAAAAGCTATATTTTAAAGCAGGTGCCAAGAGAGGAAAACCATATGGCTGATGCCTTAAGCAAGCTATCCTCATCAGACTTGGGAGCTCAGCCCAAAGGGCAACTACTCATTGAAACTCTACATAATCGGAGCTTCAAAGAACAAATGGTAATGGCTATCGGAGAGGAGAACAGTTGGATGACACTCATCATAAGTTATCTTTGAGAAAGGACCCTGCCGGGAGATTTAGTGGAAGCCAAGAAGGTCAGGTTTAATGTGCCTAAATACGTGTTACAGGATGGAATCCAATACAAAAGAGGGCATTTGAGTCCACTACTCCGATGTGTAAATCCTAAAGAAGCAAATTATTTGATTTGGGGGGCTCACGAGGGTATATGCGAAAGTCATCAAGGCGCTAGGATAGTGTCAAGGAGACTTATTCGAGCAGGGTTTTACTGGATAATGATGTTCGAGAATGCAAACAAATACATGCAAGCCTATAATAGTGTCAAAATCATGCACCACTTAAACATATCCCCCGGGAGGAAATGATGAACATTCACAGTTCGTTGCCGTTTGACAAATGGGGTATTGATTTGGTTGGGCAGTTTCCCGAGGCTCCAAGGAAGTTCAAGTATCTGATTGTGGTAGACTATTTCACCAAGTGGGTGGAGGCAAAGCCTCTAACTAATATGACAGGTAAATCTGTAATTGCTTTTTGCTGGAAAAATCTCATATGCAGATTTAGAATTCCAAGAACCATTATAACCGATAATGGGAGGCAATTTTCCCACGACCCATTCAAGAAGTGGTGTGAGGAGTACAAGATACATCATAAAGTGATAGCCTATACCACCCTCAGGCGAATGGCCAGGTAGAAGTGACTAATAGAACAATTGTCAATGGGATTAGAGCAAGACTTGAGGGGGCTGCAAGGAACTGGATATGCAAGATACCTAGTGTCTTATGGGCTTACAAAACTGCAGAATCTGCTGCCACAGGGGACACACCTTATAGTTTGGTTTATGGTTTAGAGGTTGTAATTCCGGTTGAAATAGGGGTGCCAAGCCCGAGGATGGTGGCAATGCTCGAAGAAAATGTCAATAATGAGAATATGTGTTTATATCTTGATATGTTCCAGGGGGCACGAGTATTGATCTCGATTCAAAAGGCTAAGGTGAAAGAAAAAGTGAAGTGTTATCATGATCGAAGGGTCAGGAAAATGCAGTTTCTTCTTGGGGACTTGGTGATGAGAAAAAAGGAGAAGAGCCGACAGGAACCTGAAGGAAAGCTGGCTCCTGATTGGGAAGTGCCTTATAAGGTCGTGGAGGCACATCCAGGGGGCAGCTATGTTCTCGAGAGTATGGGAGGAACTCAAATCCCGAGAAGGTGAAACATTACCAACTTAAAAAATATCATCAGCTTTAGAAGAAATGAAAGATACCACAAGCTCTTGTATATTATATACCAGCTAGGCTGACGACTCGGGCTAAATCCTCGAGTATATGTATTTTTCCATCAAAGCTAGGGACTCGGGCTAAAGCCTCGAGTATATATATTTTGCTGGCAAAGCTGAGGAGTTGAACTAAAGGCTCATATGTACCTTTCTAACAAAGCTGAGGATTTGAGCTAAAGGCTCCTATGCACTTTTCCAGCAAAGCTGAGAATTTGAGCTTAAAAGCACTTATGTATTTTCTAGCTACGGCTTAAGGGAAGAGAGAAAAGCTAAACATCTACACCTTCGACACACCCTCGACGATTATAATCTTGATCAATGATCTAGTGAAATGGTTTTTACAGGATGTAGGTGGCAACACCGAACCTGGGTAAAATTTCTTATGTTTTTATTATTTATAAATAATGTCATACGTTGATCACTCGCTAATAGAAAATTCCGCAAGCAACGTGCTATGCCTTGATTCTAAGTGGAAAATATTCTCGTGAAAGTTTATTTGGGAAGAATTAGTCGGTAAAACAACATAAATTACATAATGAATAGAAGTGCATATATTGTACAATGGATGACTGCAAAATCGAGGTATCAAGGAGTAATTTTTTCAACTCCTCCTCAACCCTCTCTACATCTTCTAACTTAATGCTGGCTGCATGTCAAATATCCTTTTCCTGTTCCACTTCGGGATAGTCGTCTAGATTTTCAAAGCTTTAGAACGAGGATGCTTTGACCGAGGCCCTTGGTTTTTAGTGCGCTTCTTCGTGGATGACTTGGCATTACAACTTGTTGAACCAATATCCTTAACATCTTTCTTGCCTGCTAATCTCGAAGACCTTCGATTCGCAGAAGGACGGACATGCTGCCTTTTTATCCATTCAAAAATGGCGGTTGAAGCTTCTTTTTGATGGCTGGTTCCCCTTAGTTCCACTTGGTTATCCATGAACCAGTGGTGTTAAGCTCGAAGATGAAATCGGAGAAGATATTTTTCATCAAGAAGTTTTGGATGAGCAACGCCGAGGACTGTGAACTTTGAGACTCTGATTATAAATCTGAACCTCCTTTCTTAGTTGTGAGGTAATATTTTCTAAAGATTTTCTCTCATTCACCAATCGAGTGTTCTCGTCGATTCAACTAAGGAAGGATTCTCGCTAATGGTAGCGTCTTCTCTCGAGAGGTCCTTTTGTAGTTGTTCAATTTTATTTAATGCCACCTTGTAAAGCCATTCGACATCCTTTACCTGGGATCTGAGACTATAGACTTCACCTTGACTAGTTATAAGTCAGCCCTCGAGGATATGAGCCCTATTAGCATCAGCAATGAATTTGCTGAGAAACTGACGCACTGATTCTTGAAAACTAGATCTGGACAATTCTCAACAAACTCGAGGGGCACGTTGCTATTATGCTTTCTACACTCGATATCCTTCAGCAATTTTATTTACCTGGGATGATCTCCACTTTGCCAAGACTTCAAATCTCCTTTGGTAGAGTCCAACTCCTTCCTAGCAGATTCCAAAGTTAAAGTCAAGGTGGATAGCTTATTCTCGAGACTCACTATGCATGGATGAGTCTTGTTGCACCAAAGGTATAACTCTTCAGAGCACTTCCTCAACACTAACATGACCCTCATTAAATTCACTCTACCGGATTCAAGTTCCTTTTGCAATGCATTAATCTACGAAGAAAAACATATAGACACAAAATTAATAAAGGAAATTTCATTCATAGCCAAAGAAATGAAAATTACACCCAAGGCTCTAAAAGGGCCAGAGTTACTGAATGTTTCAAACATTTAAATACTTGTTCTCGATTAGGACCTGGTTATAGGGTTTGGTCTCAGCGTTGACCTCCTTCAACTCTTCGTCAGGGTCAGGAATGGTGCGAATCTCCTCAGCAGAGTGGTACCTGCTCGAGACCTTGAGATGGTTGACTAAGGACATATTCAAACCTCCCTGGTACACAGCCTCATCCCACCTTTGGTTGATTTGCTCCACACACTCAGACTTAGAGACCTCCTTCAGAAATTGGATATTATCTTCAGAAAGAGATGAAGACATTTGGGGCAGGATCACCTCTTCAATGAGAAGGTTATGCACGACACCCTTCGCCATATCGAGGTGGTCGATGAAGAGATCAAAAAGTTATTTTCTTTGAAGGACCTTGCCTTTGAATACCTCCATCATGGCCATTTGAGCCACTGGATCTTGGGATTGTTTGACCTCTTCAAGGGCAGTAATCTTCTCAAGAATGAGACGCTCGTTCGCATCCTCGAGGTCAGCAGCTCTCATTTTAGAAGCTTCGAGCACCAACGTCAATGAGGCAATTTTCTCATCTTTTTCCTCTTGAGCAGAGGAGAGAGAAGTGTATTGAGAAACTAGACCCTGAAGAAGGGAAGAAAGAGAAGAGGAGAGAGAAGAAGAAACCAATTCAAGGCCCTTTATTTACCTAAAAAAAGGTACAAGGGTTAGAAGAAGGTTTTTTAAAAAAAAAACAAAAGAGAGGAGAAGAAATAAAAGAACTTCTCAGTAGAAAACCTACTTGGGAATTTTGAGCAAAAGGGCCAAGAGAGTCTTCTTTCATAATGGAAAGGATTGTTGAATGGGTCGCGAGGCTGGCCCAAGGATCAGTACTCCGAGAGGCTTCCCCTTGGATAGCCTTGTCCTGAGAAATCTTTTAATGGCTTTCCCTCGAGGGGGATTCGTCATTACCCCTTCGTTTCAGAGGCAAATTCACGATAGGGGTAATCTCGTGGGGGTAGAGGTGGTGGAGGTGACCTTCACAGGATTATTGTTACTCACCTTCTTGTTCATTGCACTACCTAAACTCTTGCCCACTGAGAAAGATCAAAAGAAATTTTAAAAAAAAAAAGATTTTTTTTTTTGCTGATAGCTGAAAAAGGGAAGAATTAAAAAATAGACAATAAAACATAAAAGACACCTTTAGAATCAAAACAATCAACATATTCGTCGAAATAGGCCTCTCAAATGATTAGGTTGAGGGAAGGCCTATATCTATTTGCCTCTTTTATTAATATTCTTCAGTTATGGCCCTGTTTAGGCTTACCTTCTGGGCCATGATGCAGTCTTGACAATTTCCTCTTTTTAGCTAGCTCATAAACATACTTTTCATAAACCTCGGTTGGCTAAGCCAGCCCCTTAATCGAGTTGTCAGGGTTGGAATAGTTAGCATAGGAAAGAGGTGATGTTAGAAGTTGATCTCTGATACCCTTGAGATGAGCAGAACAAACAAATTTGTCTGGTAGTTGGGTTTCGACTTTGACATCAAGGTTCCATCGGGGGACCTTATACCTAAGGCAATTAAAGTTGAGCCCTTGCTTGGAATCCCTCCATTTCCCCACATTTTCGGGGATGGTAAAGAACTTGTGCCTCCTTAGCCTAGTGGAAAGCATGATAATATTTTTAGAAGAGTTTTCGTTGGCCAATACAGTAAACAAGGAACGAAATAATGTATACTCGGGCTTGATGTCGAGCCTGTGACCCTGTGTTAGGAACAACATGATGGTTATTATGGCGTTAGGGTGAACCTGAGCGGGACTCACTTGAATATCCTTGAGTATCCTCGAGAATATGGGAGGAAAGGGAAAACATAACCCAGAGCGGATCTGCTTCAGATAGATAATTGACCTCCCCTCAGGAGGATCTTCAGGAGAACCTGTGGCCCCCAGCAATTGTAATTCTACGTCGGGAGGAATTCTCTGACCAGGGGGTAGTGATTGCAGAACCCCTAATACTAACCATGACCTTTCATGCGTAGGGGGCTCTCGAGTTTCCTCTTCCTTTATGGAGAGTTCTCGAACATTCCTTTCCTTAGCCTCGAGGGAATGGGGTAATGACGCATGAGCACTTACTTCTTCCCCTATTAGAACCCTCAAGGAGCTCCCCCCATCGGGGGAGTATCGCTAAACTCGATATCCCTCATGCGGGATGACCTTTGGATATATCCTTTTCCTAGACTCGGAGGCTAATAATAGGGATATCCTCCTTCAAGCACGTCGGATATTAGAATAAAATGAGTGTGGCCGCGTTCGTCGACCTCTGCGTCAGAATCTTAGAAAGAATGTTCTAAGTCGCTGGAGGAGGCATCAAAATTTACTTTACCGGCCGATTCAGACCTTGATTCCTCTGACCTAGCCTTCCCAAAGTACCCCCTCTCATATGATTTCTCACCAGAGATAGCCATAATAAAGAAGAATAAAAAAAATAGAGAAGATGGAAATTGAGGGAACTTACTGGTAAAAGAAGGGAAAAGAAGATGAAAGTAAGAAGCTGGGAGTAGATGAGGAAAATGTTGATGAAATCTTCTCTGGATATCTGCAAATAAAGTAAGAAGACATGGGAGAAGTGGGAAGTTAAGAAGCCTGAAATGGCCGCCAAAGCAATGATTGTCTTGGGGAATGCAAAAATTTGAAAAGGCGTGCAAGAGTTGTCATACCTTTTTCAAAGATAACTATTGCTCACGCGCCCTTTCGCATAACTGGCCAACACACGCACCATTTGAAATTATGTTAGAAAACGGAAAAGGAGAAAACTAAATACTTCCTCAAAAATTAAAAAGATTATTCGAAGGAATGAAGAATCCAAAAACTCCATAACCCTCGAAACTCTTTAAAGTACCTCAAGATTAAAGTCGAGATATATTAGACTTCATTACTTTTGAGGGCTCATTAAGCTTTCTGGGGACTCTTGATGATGGATTACCCAGAATTAGCCTAGAGAATGTTTTTTGGCCTATTTCGGCCCAAAAACTAGGCAACATAAGGCAGAATGTAGAGTTTTCGTATATACCGGGAGATAATTATGGTAATTAAGGATAAGCGTTACTCTTATAATTCAGTATAAATATTAGGTATGTATTCATAATGAGTATGAGACTTTGATCACCTATTCGAGTATCTTACTGACTTAAGTAACAAAGAGTTTATCCCTGGGACCTCCCAGGCCTTTTTGTTTGCAGATTAAGATCAAGGGACTCAGCGTTGTGGGTTGATCGATTTCCAGACATATCAGACATGCTCATAAGTTTATGGACATGTCACCTGTCATGAGACTCAATCTTAATAAATATATAGTTCGGCTAATTTTAATTTCTACTGCTAAGGTGTTGGTACAATTCATTCGACTGTTGTTTTTAGCTATGAGAAATAGTGATAATTCACCAAATTTTGGTGTGTCTCGTATATACAGCATAGAGTATACAGAAAATATGTATAGATACATTGAATTTATACTACTCCCTTCGTCCCATCCAAATCTGCACACTTACTATTTGGAAGTCAAAGTTGTTAAAATTTGACCACATATTTGAGTAGATATATGAAAAATAATATTATCGTATGAGATATTGTTAGATTCGTCATAACATGTAGTTTCTAAATATCAATTTTATATGTGTCGTTCTTGTCTGTAGTTACATTTATTTACAGTCAAACATATTTTTTGGAGACCGTGAAAAAGATTCTGTGCAAATTCCCCTGGGACGGAGGGAGTAATATATATACTTCATTTGTTCCTGCTCAAACTGCACACTTCACTTTATGTTACTATTCACTACCAACTTTGACCACATATTTGAATTGATATATAAATAATTATATTATTATATGTTATATAATTGTATTCGTCGTAATAAGTAGTTTCACAAAAGTAATTTTTTGTTTGTCATTATTATACATAGTTAAACATATTTTACGATTAGACAAGTTTTTTGATGAATTAAAAAAGAGTCCGTCTCTTGCAAGACGGTCTTTCCATAAGTTATGGAAAGACCAAGGTTTAAAGTGTAAATTAGAAGAAATTAAGATAAAATTTTCGGGTTGCATAAACCGGGTTATAAATTTTATAACTACTACATATTTCATACTAAAACTTTAATATTGCAACTAAGACCTTTTACCTTTTATTATTCTAATCAAACCCCGTCTTTCCATAAGCCTATGGAAAGACCGTCTTTCCCAAGACTTTGCCATTCAAAAAAGGCTCCGTGCAATTTGAGATGAGACAGAAAGAGTAGTATAAACTAATCAAGATTAATTATACTTTCCCAAAACTTTGCCACTCAAAAAAGACTCCGCGCAATTTGAGATGAGACAGAGAGAAGTACAAACTAATCGAGATTAATCATAGATTGATTTTAGTACATGTTGAAGCCGTTACAAATGTACTAGCCAGTTGTGGCTCAATACCGTTTCAAAATCAAAGCTTAATGATTCGTCCAAAATATGAATTAACACCAGAGTAGCGATTTCCTCATTGGTAAAGTCTTGTATAAGACCGTCTTACGGTGAGATCAGAGATTAAATTGTAAAGATTTCAAGATGGGATTTCATATTGATGTTTTAAAAGTTCAGAGATTTAATGTGTAATTGTGATAATTTGCAATTTAGTCCAGTTCTATTAATTTTTTGCCCCCGAATTTAGTTTGTATTTTTCCTATTTTGCCTCAAGTCCTTGGTCTCACCATGAGACGGTCTCACAAGAGACGGACTCTTTCTAGAAAGGAAAAAACTCCATCAATGGGTCTTGCAATAGTTATTAGGGTAATATGCAAATATAACCCTACATATTGGAGAAATTGCAGATATAATCTTGAGTTATTTTTAGTGCAAATATAACCCTAACTATTATACATATGTGCAAATATAACCCTAACTATTATACATATGTGAAAATATAACCCTAACTATTATACATATGTGAAAATATAACCCTACAGCCATTATTTTTGGCATTGACTGACCAGGGTTATATTTGCACTTTCAATTATCGAAGGATTATATCTGCACTTTCATTGTTACAGGGTTATATCTGCACTTTCATCAATTATATAGGGTTATATATGCACTTTTCTCTAGTTTTTAAGAACACGCGTAAAATACATACTCCCTCCGTCCCATATATTTCTGCACAGAATCTTTTTACGGTATCTAATAAAAATGTTTGATTGTAAATATGTGTAGTTATGGATTATATAATGACACACAAAAAATTGATATTTAAAAACTACATGTTACGACGAATCTAACCATATCACACACGATAAAGTTATTGTTCATATACTTATTCAAAGTATATGACTGGTCAAAGTTTGGCATTTTGACTAAAAAAATATTTTGTGCAGAATAGGGTGGGACGGAGGGATTAGATCGATTTTGGAAGAAGGAAAAAAAACCTTCTACAAAATTGTTGTCCCAATAAATTAACTACAGCGATTTTCGTGAAAAAATGCATCTATGAAAATTGATTAAGGACTCTGTCGCCGTCATTAAAGCTGAAGCAGCCACTGTCGTCGGAGATCTAAATGTCGTCATTGCTGCAGCCATATGTGTACTTTCTCCACGCTTCTAATCATCCTGGTCTCACTTATCGTGAATGATGGACTTCAGCTATCTGCAATGTTTTTTGAGGAAGGCGAAAGTTGGGGTTCCTGGATGGATCCATTACCTACCCGGATAGTGATTCTCTGGATTATGAAAATTGGTTTATTGTTAACTTGATGCTTGTTGGATAGATTGTTCAGACCATTGAACCATCGGTTCGACAATCCATCACTAACCATGATACTGCTAAGGATATTTGAGATTGCTTAGAGATCTCTATTGGGAATGGTCCCAAACTGAAAGTCTATACTTTTATGCCAAGTTGTTTAACGTTTGGTGTTAAAACACGAAATAAAATAAGCAGTGCACACACAACTTGGTTACGCAGTTCGGTGCAATTACACCTACGTCTGCGGGGCCTTGCCCAGATCAGAAACCATCCACTAGAAAGCAGTCTTTAGTACAAGAAGCTTAACTTGAATACTAATCCATTGCTAACCTATGAGTGAATGTCATGAGATCCCCACTGCCGATCCTACGTCGTTGAACCCCCACGAACAACACGTCTCCCTGGATCTCCTCCTCCCGAGGAATTAAGGCTTCCTTGTTTCTGATCTTTATGAACTTGGTCGGATGAATCAACACTCCTCCAAACACCACAGGCAGATCGCTCCAACACTTCTCACGTAGAGATGAATTCTTGGGCGCTTCCTGATTGCGTTGTATCTTCTTCCTTTTATCATCTTCGCAATCCTGCCTTGTACACAACTCTTTCCTTGTCGAACTCTACCAAGAATAGACTTCTAGACTAAGGAAAGATCTAATTCTAATCTGGCATTTAAATGGACAATCCTTTATCAATAGGAGTTGTACCACAAATAAACTACTTAATTAATTCCTAACTATTACATGAATATTCGGTTACCAGAAATAGATTGCCACGGAATCACATATTAATCTTCACAATATTCTGCTCTGATCGCATGATTATCTTCCATAATTTGCTCCATAAATCGTGGCTAGAAAGCTGCTGTCGGGAAAAACTAGATAGCAGTGGTGTTAAAACACCACAACATAAGTTCGCACAATATGCCACAACTAAGTCCAACTCCAGAGGGTTTACAATCTCCCCCTTGGCATATTTGTGAATTCAACAGCACACACGGACAGCATAAACAACAACGAATATTCAGAACATCCAAATCGAATACAAAATCAATCATCAAAATCCGTCCAAGTTAAAGCATTCAACATCTACTCAAAATCTCCAAATTTCTCCCCCTGAATTCATGAATATGTCAAGACATGATTTAGACATCAGACTCATCCGAACCATCCTCTGAACCAACAGCATCCTGAGTCGCTGCCGCCAACAAACCTTCTCTTTCAGCTTCCAATGCAGCCAACTCCCCCTGAATCTTCACTACAGCAGCCTGATGTCGTTCAAGCAGTTCCTGACACACTGCCGCTCTTGCCTCAATAGCGCTTACCCGCGCCGCACCAGCATCTGAGCTCACTGTTTCCGGTGGTGTCCAGGGTAAATCCTTTACAATCCGACCACTCAATGTCCTGAGAGTCGGCCTTAAAGCTTGAGTAGAAATCAATTCATCAAAATCCCTTTTTACTGCTCCACCTTTTTGCAACACCAAAGTGATGACGCACGGATGTACCAATGCTTCCTTCCTAGTCTTGCGAGCACAATCCATGATATCATTAAACACCATTCTTCCCATATTGACCTTATACCGTGCTCCTAGACTATATAGTAGTGTAGCCATTTCTTTGGTGACACTTGTATTATTGACTGAAGGAATCCAATTGTGTACTGCCACCATATACAGGCAGTAATACCTGGAGGTAAGGTTGGATGCAGGTATTTGCTGTCTACCAGTCACTGGCCATGTACTCTCCACGCCACCGGTAAGCTCCACTGCCACTTCATCAAAATTTTCTGGCAACTGGTGTTTGAACACCGATTTGTCATTCCTAGAAGTGCCACGCTGCAGACATTGATTCACTGCCTCTGGGGAGAAATCAAAAACTTCCCCTCGCACATACACCCTATGGAACCAAGGAGATTCCTCATCTTCACATTCCTCCTTCAGGTTGGAATAAAATTCCAACACTATCTGCTTGTTATAATCACCAAAGCATGTAGCAGCCCTAAACACCTTTAGATAGTGTAAATAATCTGTGAACCCACAGTCTCGGTATTTCTCGGAATCAGCTGGCCTTTCCGCCAGTATCTTCCTTCCACAGATAAATTCCCATTTTTCTTGGCTTGCTTCATCATAAAATTCAGTGCTAATAGCATCACTAACCTCAGGTGCAGGTAGTGCCTGAGGCTCAACTGGTCTCTACTGTCGGTCTGCACGTAACTTCTTCAGTTTCAGCCCAATCGGCTCATCACTGTCCTCACTAGTGGCCATACTCTTATCTCTGCACCTCTTCGACCTTCGAGCACCCTTGGAAGCAGAGGCCACACTATCCCTGGCCTTCTTTGACATCTGAGTGGCATGCATTTCCCCAGACTCTGTTGGTGTTTCAACACCCACCTCCTTACTCTTCCTCTTGAGTCCACGTGTCTGTCTTATCTCTGATGGTGTTTCAACACCAATATCAGGACCATCAGGAGTTTGCTCCCTCTCGGCCAGGTTCACAACTGGTGTTTGAGTACCAGTACCAGGCATATCAGCACCATCTACACTCTCTACAGCAATACTTTCATCATCTTCCTTCTCAAAATCGGACTTCAAAAACTCTGAAAGAGCTTCACTCAGCACAGAGGCATTCTCTGGTTCATTCATCATCGAAAATGTCTCAGCTTCATCAGCTCCCCCTGCATACCCTGCCTCCTCTTCACTATCACTAATCTCCACCACTGGGATGGGCAATCGTCTCAACGATTCTTGAAGAAGGAACATAGACCCATTAAAGCACTCTATTTCTTTGCCACTTGCTCTAGCAAAATCAGTGGATTTAACCACTTTAACCCAGGGTTGCACAACCACATCATCCCTAGGCTTCTAATAACAGGCCTGTGCAGCGAACCTATTCTCGTATAGATGGTAAAAAACTGATCTATTTCCTCCCCTACTTTGTACTGTTCACCAAAATCTACTCCAACTAATGTGGCATAAAATTCACTAATTTCACAGATTTCTCCAATGCCACCAGTTAACAGTTCTTTCAAATCAAATCCATTTATCTTTCCATGCAAATTCTTGAATTTCCAAAGATCAACATAATCTCTATTCTGAACCATCCACGCAATAAATTCCAGAACATAGTAAAAGTAAATCCCGTCATGGACAAAAGAATGGTCAAACCTAGCCTTGAATTTGTGTGGGAGTCAACCACTTGTCACTTTCACTTTCCTTTTTCGAAAACCAAAAAGCCACTCTACTTTCTCTTCTTTCAGAATACCATCATGCGAACATTTAAGCCCATCATCATAACTTTCTGGCCCAAGGTTAGCCTGTCTGATCTACTTCCCAATCAAGCAATTTTTTTCAGTACCACCAGGCCTCGGTGTTTAGACACGGCTTCTCATATTTTTGAGATTTTTTATTTTTCTAATTTTTTTTCTTTTTCAACTATATTTAAAAGAAAAAAAATGAAACAGTAAATAATACAACATAATGGACAGATCTGGGTACCTTACATTCGACACACACCCAAGTGCTATCTGAGGCCTTCAAACGTCTCGCCATCCAGAGGCTTTGTAAAGATATCAGCCAGTTGTTCTGATGTCGGTACATACTTGACTGTGACTTCTCCTTTTTCAACCAAGTCCCTAATAAAATAGTGTCGGATATCGATGTGCTTTGTCCTAGAGTGTTGCACAGGATTCCTGGAAATATCAATGGTGCTTTTATTATCACATAGGACTGTCAAACTCACATCATTGAACCCATAGTCTCTCATCATCTGCTTCATCCATAATAGCTGCGCACAACAACTCCCAGCAGCTAAGTATTCTGCTTCAGCCGTAGACAATGATATAGAATTCTTCTTTTTACTGTACCAGCTGACCAGATTTGATCCAGCAAAGAAGCACCCACCAGTGGTACTCTTACGATCATCAGCATTCCCGGCCCAGTCAGAGTTACTGAACCCTACCAACTGCGAATCCTTGTTCCGAGAAAACCATACTCCATACTCCACCGTTCCACTTATATACCGAATAATCCTTTTCACAGCTGACATATGTGATTCCTTTGGATTAGCTTGGTAGCGGGCACAGATACCAACACTCAAACAGATGTCTGGTCTACTTGCAGTTAAATACAACAGGCTGCCAATCATACTCCTGTACAATTTTTGGTCAACACTTTGACCCAGTTCATCTTTTGTAAGCTTGTCGGTGGTAGCCATTGGAGTGCATACTGTCTTTGCACTTGTAAGTCCGAATCTTTTGATCAAGTTTTCAGCATATTTTTGTTGGTTGATGAAAAGACCATTCTTCTCCTGAGTAACCTGTAATCCCAGAAAATATGACAATTTGCCTACCATACTCATTTCGAACTCCTTAGTCATTAAGTCAACAAACTCTTTTACCAATACTGAAGAGGCAGATCCAAAAACAATATCATCCACATAAATCTGTGCGATCAGAATGTTTGTCCCCTTATGCAGCACGAACAGTGTACGGTCCACTCCCCCTCGACGATATCCCTTCTGAATCAGAAAGGTTGTCAGTCGCTCATACCATGCACGAGGTGCCTGCTTGAGTCCATACAATGCTTTATTCAACCGATAGACATGATTAGGAAAATGTGGGTTTTCAAACCCCTTAGGTTGCTCCACGTAAACTTCCTCCTTTACTAGGCCATTCAGGAATGCACTCTTGACATCCATCTAATAAAGAGTAAAGTCCAGAATGCAGGACACTGCCAACATCAGTCTGATCGACTCCAATCTGGCTACAGGTGCAAAAGTTTCATCAAAATCAACCCCTTCTACTTGAGTGTACCCTTGAGCAACTAGTCGCACTTTATTTCATGTGACGTTACCATCCGCATCAGATTTGTTCTTAAAAATCCACTTGGTTCCAATCACATTCACATTAGCAGGTCGTGGGGTAAGATACCAAACATTGTTTCTCCCGAATTGCTGCAATTCTTCTTGCATTGCTGAAATCCAATACTCATCGAGCAGAGCTTCTTTGTAATTTTTTGGCTCAGTAAGAGAGATGAAACATGATAGTCCTGCCAATTCTCTGTAATTCACCCGTGGTTGATCCCTTAAGTGCATATGTCTAGCTGGATTTTGTTCAGATTCACCTGTTCCAGTTTTCGGTGTTTCAACACCAGTTGACGATGCTGGTGTTTCAACACCAGTAGGGTTCACTGGTTCGAGGATATCACTTTCACCAACAGTGTCTTCTTCTGAATCATCAACAACCACATTAATAGACTCCATGACTGTTCCAGAGCGTTGATTAAGCACTCGGTAAGCTCAACTGGTAGGAGAATAACCCAAGAATACACCGATATCACTTCTAGATTCGAATTTAGCTAAAGGCTCTCGGTCCTTCAGAATATAGCACTTACTTCCAAAGACATGAAAATACGACACATCTGGTTTCTTCCCTTTCCAGATCTCATATGGTGTCTTCTCAGTAAACGGACGCAGATATACTCTGTTGATGGTGTAGCATGCAGTGTGTACAGCCTCAGCCCAGTATCTAGCATTAATTTTCTTCTCGGCTAACATTGCTCGTGCCATTTCCTGCAGTGTTCGATTCTTTCTTTCTACTATACCATTTTGTTGAGGAGTTATGGGGGCAGAGAACTCGTGGTGTATACCAAGTGTCTCGCAGATGTCATGAAATTTAGAATTTTCAAATTCTTTTCCATGGTCACTCCTGATACGTGCAATTCTTATTTGAGTGGTTCCTTTTTCTACATGTAGCTTGTGCGCCAAGTTCTTGAAAATATCAGCAGCCTCTGACTTCTCTTTGAGAAATGATACCCACGTATACCTCGAAAAGTCATCTACACAGACGAAAATATACTTCTTTCCTGCCACACTTGGGGTATTGACTGGCCCCATCAAGTCCATATGTAGTAGCTCCAAAAGTCTTGACGTTGAAACATCATTTATGGCATGGTGTGGTATCCGAGTTTGCTTTCCTTCTTTACACGATCCGCAAACTACCTCCTTGTTGTCACTGATTTCGGGAATACCTCTGACTGCATTCAGTCTGGAAATACGAGCTAAGGATTTATAATTTATGTGTCCCAATTTTCTGTGCCACAGAGTACTGATTTCCTTTTTCGAGTTGAAGCATGTGACGTCTTGGTCAAGCAAATAACAGTTATCCATTGATCTAGATCCAGTGAATACTTCAGTTCCATGGTTGACTACACATTTCTCCTTGTCGAAAAACACCGTCATTTCATTGTCACATATATGGCTAATGCTCAACAGGTTAGCTTTCAGACCTTCCACCAGTAATACATCTTGGAACACAGGAAGCCCTTTGATGGCTAACTCACCTTTGCCGATTATTCTACTGCGCTTCCCATCACCAAATCTAACATGGCCACCAAATCCAGGTTTGAATTTTTGAAGAAATTCAGGTACTCCAATCATATGCCTTGAGCACGCACTATCGAAATACCAGGAGTTTCCTGTATGTGCCCCAAAACAGACGAAACTTGAAAGACAAACATCTTGGGATTTTCGAACCCATACCTGGCTTACTGGTCGAGTGATATGATGCAGACTTTGATTGACACGTGTGTTCAGAAATCCGGTTCTGTATCCTCCAGTGTTAAGTCGATTCCTCGTATCATATCCTGGCATGGTGTTGAAACTCCGATCTGCTGTGTTAACAGACAGTGTCCTAAGAAGCTTAAAACACCTATTCCTGACATGCCCTAGAGCTCCACAGTATCCTCATCGTCTGATCCTCTTGGTGGAAAAATTCCTCTCGATTATTCTTGGGGCTGGTGCGCCTTGATCTGCCTTGTTTCTCCACAAATTTACTGATCCTTTATAACCAATTCCGTATTTGGTCGTCTGTCCCATTCTTAGACAGTCTTCGAGCTTAGCTTTCCCTGTATTGAGACGTCTGATAGCTTGTTCTGCTGCCTCTGCTCGTTGCGCCACTTCAGCAAATTCCTTCTTGATTTTTTCCAGTTCACCAATTGCCTTTTCTTTTTCAAATTCGTTCACTTTAGCTTTTTCACTTAAACTCTTGTTCTCAAACTTGAGCTTTTTGTTCTCATCCGCCACTTTTAACCACATCTTGTACATCTCCATACTTTCCTTGCGAATGTCATCATCACTAATGCTCCTAGCCTCTTCATCTGAGCTACAACTCTCATCTTCATTCAGCACACCGAGACCTTCCTCAAAAGTGTCTTCCAACTCCACCATTGACACACCGAAAGCAACATGATTTGTATACTCCTCTTCATCCTTAACATCATCTCCTACGTCATCATCACTCCAGGTTGTGGCATACAATTTTCCTTGTCTTTTAAGCGTATTGGCACACTCAGCTTGTATGTGTCCAAAACCTTCACATTCTCTGCACTGGATTTTCCTGTTCGGGTTGGGATTTGTCGATTTAAACTTTGGTGTTTCAACACCAGTTGCTTGACCAAATCTTGGAGTGGAGTTTGCGTTAAGATTTTTGCTCCCACTTGACTTATCTTGTGGTTTCCTGCCCATCTTCTTCATAAATCTGGAGAAGTTCCTGGTTATGTTTGCAATTTCATCAGAATCTTCATTATCTGTATGATCTTCTGACTTTCCAGAATTTATGCTTGAAAAAGCCATCTCTTTCTTTCCTGTTTTGGTTTGCAACATTTCCATCTCATAAGATTCCAGAGATCCCATAAGCTCATCAAGAGTCATTGTCCCTATTCTTCCATTTTCATTAATCGCTGTGACCTTCATATTGAAACGTGGAGGTAACGCCCTCAGCACCTTCCTGACAAGCTTTTGATCTTTGTACTTTTTGCCAAACTGAAACACTTTGTTTGCAATATCTCGGACTCGTTCATTGAACTCGAAAATAGTCTCATCTTCGCGCATCTTTAGCTCTTCGAATTTTAACGTGTAATACTGCAACTTAGATTCTCTGACGGAACTTGTCCCCTCATGATACGTTTGCAACACATCCCACGCTTCCTTCGCAGTCTCACAATTTGAAATCATCTTAAATTGATCTTCATCTACTTCCGTGAAGATGGCATTTAATGCCTTTGAGTTGGACACGTGTGTTTTATGCTCCTCGGTAGAATATTTAGAAAATGGTTTAGCCGTCGATAAGCTTGATCCCTCAGTTTCGTCACTTGAAGGTGGAGTGTACTGATTTATGACATAGTTCCAGGCTTGATCATCTAGTGCTCCAATGAACACTTTCATACGTGCCTTCCTATAGGCATAGTTTCCTTGTTCCAGCAACGGTGGTCGCGTGACCGAAGCCCCCTCCTTTGGTGCCATGGTGAAACCTGATCTCACTCTCCCTTTATAGGGGTCAGCAAGTGCCGTGCTCTGATACCAATTAAAATTATGTTTCACCTAAAGTCTATACTTTTATGCCAAGTTGTTTAACGTTTGGTGTTAAAACACGAAATAAAATAAGCAGTGCACACACAACTTGGTTACGTAGTTCGGTGCAATTACACCTACGTCTGCGGGGTCTTGCCCAGATCAGAAACCATCCACTAGAAAGCAGTCTTTAGTACAAGAAGCTTAACTTGAATACTAATCCATTGCTAACCTATGAGTGAATGTCGTGAGATCCCCTCACTGCCGATCCTACGTCGTTGAACCCCCCACAAACAACACGTCTCCCTGGATCTCCTCCTCCCGAGGAATTAAGGCTTCCTTGTTTCTGATCTTTACGAACTTGGTCGGATGAATCAACACTCCTCCAAACACCACAGGCAGATCGCTCCAACACTTCTCACGTAGAGATGAATTCTTGGGCGCTTCCTGATTGCGTTGTATCTTCTTCCTTTTATCATCTTCGCAATCCTGCCTTGTACACAACTCTTTCCTTGTCGAACTCTACCAAGAATAGACTTCTAGACTAAGGAAAGATCTAATTCTAATCTGGTATTTAAATGGACAATCCTTTATCAATAGGAGTTGTACCACAAATAAACTACTTAATTAATTCCTAACTATTACATGAATATTCGGTTACCAGAAATAGATTGCCACGGAATCACATATTAATCTTCACAATATTCTGTTCTGATCGCATGATTATCTTCCATAATTTGCTCCATAAATCGTGGCTAGAAAGTTGCTGTCGGGAAAAACTAGATAGCAGTGGTGTTAAAACACCACAACATAAGTTCGCACAATATGTCACGACTAAGTCCAACTCCAGAGGGTTTTACACAAACTTTTGCAAATTCGTTCATGATTTTGATAATTAATGGACAAGCTACCATTGTGACATATCAAAGAAGATGTAGGATGAATTGAACAATATTTTTCATCATTTCATTGCAAGTCTCAGCAAGTTTCTGTTAGAAATGAATAGATCTCTAGAAACACGAGACTCCAATGCCAATTTCTCAGCTCCGCCTTCTTTGGAATCTCCGGTGGATTTGCGTTCGAACCAGGTAATGGGAAATCGAGATGAGGAAAACGTAAGCAGGGAAGAAGAATACTCAGCTCAGCTCATCTCTGGGCTTGTTAATTAAGAAAGAGATTGGGGCCTTGGTTAATTAATCAAAACAAAGCCGTTTTGGATGTCAGGTATAGGGGCTTCGATACAGCAGATTCGAACTGCCTATTTACATTTTTATGATTTTTTTTTATCTGAATTCAACTGAACTTAGATCAAGCAAACTGAATCATAGTGGTAACAAAATAAAGTAAACTAAAACTAATAAAATTAAACAAATTGAACTTAATTTAAAGTGATTAATTTGAAGGGGGGAAACAAGGCGTTAGTTGACAACTTATACCAGATAGTAGTAAAGTAAGTAGACCAAAAGCCAACTGACTTATTTGAAAGGAGCATAGGGTATACTTGGCAGAGTTGTACTCATAAGTAAAATTGACTTATATTGGCTTATTTTGGAAGCAGGGGAGAAACTCTCCCCCAAAAGATAACTTCTATTTTTTAAATAATAAATATTTTATTTAGCAGTTTACCAAACATTAAAAGGGTTCTTCAATGAAAAGTACTGTAAGAATGAACCATTCCTACAGGTACAGGCGAAGTCAGGGGACACGCGAAGTCAGGGGGCACATGGGGATGGAAAGGAATACTATGGGGACGCGACTTGATGAAAACACACTTGAAATGGAAAGTGAAATTGGTTTTACCGAATTTTCTAAAACTTATTAGTATGTTCCAACTTAACTTGTTTAAACAAGTACGTAATAATTTAAAGCATAAACGACACAAGACTTGGTTACGAAATTCGGTGAAATTCACCTACATTTGCAGGGCCTGGCCCAGTTCAGAATGAATTCACTAATTAAAAAGACACGGTACAAAGTACATCATACAGAATACTTATCTTTGCTAACTATAACATGTGAATTCCGCTAGCACCCCTAGCTACCGATCCGCCTTGATCAGACTCCCTCTGACCACGAAACTCGTTGACACTGGATCTCCTCCTCCCAAGGAATTAATGTATATGATTCTGAACTTTGAACGGCAGGTTAGGAATGTTGGAACATAGGAATCTGGCTCTTTGCAAATCTCGAAAGTATGAAAAATCTGTGTGCAGATTTTTCTCTATTAAATTTGTGTAGAACGCAGCCATGTTTGTCCCCTTTTATATCCATGAGCAGTTTGGAATTCTCCATGATTATCTCCACAATATTCCTATTCCAAATCTGCTTCTTGAAGCATATCCGAATCTCATAAATAAAGGGATTTTCCTTATCACATATATCTCATATATTCGCAAATATCAACTCCATAAATGTAGGGATTTCCATAAATCAAGTATGCTTCACACGCCTCTCATATAGAAGAATATTCTGATTTCCATAAATCATAAATACCATAATCTTCTATCTCCCTTTTTCCGTAAAAATTATCTTGGCGTGAATATGCTTCTTTCGAATGTTCCAACATGGAAAGTTTTTCATTTCCAAATGTGTTCACAAAAACTGCCAATTAAATATTCAATGCAAATCTCCTGACTTTACAATCTCCCCTTTTGGCATTTTGTGGACCCATAACTTTTTGACCATTAGTCACACACCAAAAAACTTATCATCATATGCATAGGTCTCCAAAACTCCATCTATGTTGGAACATAAGCACAATATGTATACTACTTAATCTGAACAAAAATTTAAATACTAGAATTCCCATAAAACATGAAAATCGAATGTCCGAAATCCAAGAATTCCACCACAAGATAAACTTCAGATTACAGAAACACATCATCAAACTTCAAAATTCTCCCCCTGGGAACACATATATGCCAAAGAAAGAAAAAACCAATCAAAAATACAAGCATCCAGTATGTTCCCCCTGATGTTGACCTCTATGTTGGAACATAGAGCAGAAATCCAGATCAGGTTCAAGCTTCAAACCGTGCTTTTTCTTCCTCCAGACTTGTCTTTTCTGCCTCCAGCACTGCCATTTGAATGGCGATGGCTCCCAATCTTGCATTCAGAAGCACAAGTTTAGCCTTCTTTCTTGCTGTTGCTGATGTAGAGCATTCTGGATTCCAGGGTAAATCATGAATGTGCCTCATTCCGAAAGTCTTCTTATTCGGCCTCAGGAAGTCTGCATCTATGATCAAGTCTTTAGCCTTGCCCTTCACCTTTGTACTTTTAGCCATTGCTGAAATCAGATAGGGATATACTATGACATGTTTAGCCTTGGGAGTTGTTGCCTGCTTCACCAATTTTTGTTGAATGAACAAGCCAAGATTCACTTGCTTCTGTGTTCCAACACAGAACAGAAGCTTTGCCATTTCCCTTGTCAGTGCAGTGGTATTTGACGATGGCATCCAGCAATTCACAGCAATTTGGTACAGGCCAAAAAATCTGGAAGTTAGGCATGAAGTCTGTGAATACCCTGTCTCGGGCCATTTGGATTTGTATCTCCCAACTCATCAGATAATACCCCCTCAAAATTTGGTGTCTTCAAACCCAAAATTTTGTTTATTCTAGCAGCCGAAAAGTCCACAATCTTCCCTCTCAAATAAACTTTTATCAAACCAGGGAGATTCACTATCCAGATTCTCAGTCATCAAATTTGCATAGACCTCTATCACAACCTGTCTATTATACTGAAGCTGTATGGTTGCAGCTCTCTTCATTCCAATATGCTCTAGATAATCAAAAAATCCACTTGCTCTATAAGCTTCTAAGTATATGGGTCTCTCCGAGATAAACCTCCTCTCAGCAAACAATTCACCCACCTCCTCACATTTTAAATCAAAATAAGTGAATGACAAAGAATCACTTACAGATATAGGTGGCAGTGCCTTCTTCTTGGGTAATTTCTTACATGTCTTGATCTTTTTAGCAGGTAGAGAAACCTCTGAAGCAGTCACCTTCCTCTTGCCTTTTGCCATCTGGAAAAATTCATCAAGCACCCCATCACTCGAGTAGTTCAACTCAAGAAGTTCATGTGTTGGAACATACTTAAGACCATCAGCTTCTCTTTCTTCATCAGATTGTGTTTCATAGTGCTTGTCTTGATCTGAATCATTCTGGCCAGTCATTGGCTCTCCAGGTTGCTCAGCATCACTTGCCTTTGTCATCATATTCACTACCAGATATATTATTCTTGTTTTCTCCTCCCATGTCAGTATCAGAATCCACCTCCTTATGACCTTCATCTTTAACCTGCTGTGTTGGAACATACACAGCCCTGTTTTCTTCATCACTATCAGACAACTCAATTATAACAGGCTTCCTGAGCTCTTCCATCCTCTGAGCAACATGAGGGTCAAAGAACCCAAAATGTAATCTGTTTCTATGCTTTATAATCTCCCTTCTTGTAGCTTCTTCATCAATTATCTCTCTAAAAAATACATAACTTGGATAAAGCATCCGACAATACACATGAAATTTATCTTGTCCTCTGTACATCCCATAATTTCCTCTTAGAAATTTTACTTTCCAATTTTCAATACTCCATGCATCTCCAATATCACCCCATACTAATTCTTCTACCTTAACTGACAAGTATTCCCCCTCTATACTCCTGATTTTGGTTAGATCAACTGCAACTCTATTGACCTCTAACCATTTAAATATCTCATCAAAGCTTTCAAATTCCATTCCCATAAATTTTACAGTAGAGGGATCAGGCCCAGTTACCTTCCCATATGGCCTCTGTCTGGTGGTGCTAGTGTGTTCCTTCTCGCCATTGTCGTCTGAACCATTAGCCTCCTTATTCTCCTCACCACCCTTTGTTACTTTGGCCTCTGTAGTTTTTAAAAAATCTCTATCATATATGGACAGAGTCATCTCCACATTGGTCGTCAGTTGTTCTTCTTCAACAGCATTCTCTTCACATTGACCCTGATTTTCTTCAGGAGGTGTTTCGGCCCCAACTTGTTCCATTATTTATTCATCCTTCATGCCCTCTGAGGATTGAGAAATTCCTGGAAGCTCTTCTTCTCGTGTGGGAGAGTTGGGATTTGACATTCTCTGGCACGAAGTTGCAGTGGAGAGGGATCGTGGGGATAGTGTACAGCTAGGTTTTGAAGGATGCCGAGAAGAATGGTAGTGAGCCGAGAAAGAGGGATTCGAAAGGTTTTGGATAATTTTGAATCCAACACAAACTCTTCAACTCTCCTCCTCTTTTCCCGTAAAACTCCTTTTTGGTTTTCCAAGAAGTAGAATGATGACCCTTTTCCCTCTTGTCAACTCGAGATATCATATCAAAACAACTTCCAACATACCATAAAATCCATCTTCTATTTTTGTACATTTTTCTTCTTTCGATTTTTTTGTTCCTTTTCGATTTTTTTAAAACAAAAATAAACATATTATTTACAGTAAAATTAAGATAAGAATTACCTCAAATTTGACGAACACCTAAGTGTTGTCAAAAGCTTTCAAAAGTGGCTGAGTCCAGCGGCTTTGTAAAAATATCAGTGAATTGCTCGTGTGTTGGAACATATAGTCTTTCAACATTTATTTCATCCATAACAATTGTGCACAACAGCTTCCTGCTGCAAGATACTCAGCTTCTGTAGTAGACAAAGAGATCGAATTCTGTTTCTTACTATACCAAGACACTAAGTTCGTTCTAATAAAGAAACATCCACATGTGGTACTTTTTCGATCATCAGCATTACCAGCCCAATCAGAATCACTGTACCCAAGTAACTCAGAATCTTGACTCTTAGAATACCACACACCATACTCAAAAGTCTCACTTACATATCGAATAACTCGTTTAATTGCAGTGAGATGCGAATCCTTTGGATCAGCCTGAAATCTTGCACAAATCCCAATGCTGAATCATATATCTAGTCTACTAGCTGTTAAATACAATAAACTCCGAATCATGCCTTCGTATAATTTCTGATCAACCGAAACTCATTTCTCATCCTTTACCAGTTTTTCAGAGACACCCATAGGAGTTCGAACTGCTCAAGCATTGCTCAGACCGAACCTCTTCACTAAGTTTAGATCATACTTACTCTAATTTATGAACACACCATTCCTTCGTTGCTTGACTTGCAATCCCAGAAAGTAAGTGAGTTCTCCAACCATGCTCATCTCAAATTTGGATTGCATGATGGTGATAAAATCTTGTACCATAGAAGACGAAGTAGAGCCAAATACTATATCGCCAACATAAATTTGAGCAATCAAAAATTTTGAATACTTTTCAAGCACAAATAAAGTGCGATCTACTCCCCCCTCAATGCTAACCTTTCTGAAGAAAAAAGTTAGTAAGTCGTTCATACCACGCCCTAGGTGCTTTCTTTAGACCATATAGAGCCTTCTTGAGGCGATAAACATGGTGTGGATTATGAGGATCCTCAAAGCCTTTAGTTTGTTCAACATAAACCTCTTCATTCACCACTCCATTTAGAAATGCACTCTTGACATCCATTTGATATAACATAAAGTTCATAGAGCAAGCAATAGCAAGTAATATTCGAATTGACTCTACCCTAGCAACTGGTGTGAATGTCTCATCAAAGTCGACCCTTTCCACTTGTGTATATCCTTGAGCTACCGGTCTAGCCATATTTCGAGTAACTAAACCATCAACATCAGACTTATTCTTGAAAATCCACTTCGTACCAATGACATTAATGCCTTTGGGGCGAGGAGTAAGATACCAGATGTCATTTCGTGCAAACTGACTTAGTTCTTCTTGCATAGCAGCAATCCAATACTCACCCAGCAAGGCTTCTTTGTAGTTCTTGGGTTCAATGAGAGAAACAAAGCAATGCAATCCAGCTAGCCTTCGGTAATCCACTCGAGAAACCGATTGAGTACTTCTTATGTTGGATTCAGGTTGGTCCTGTGTTGGAACATAGGGTTCATTAGTGGGGGACGATGTTCCAACATATTCAGCTTTAGCAGGTTCAGTACCAATCTGCTCAGTTGTTCCAGCATGGTGATGAGGTTCAGCTTCAACTAATGGATCTGCCTTGTCAGGTTGACGCGGCTGTGTTGGAACATGAGTGTTACCGGGATCTTATTCTACAATATTTGACTTTTGTTCTTCCTCTGAATCATCCACAATAACATTTATGGATTCCATGAGAGTGTTGGTTCGATGATTAAAAACTCTATAGGCACGGTTGTTGATAGAATACCCAAGAAAAATTCTTGTATCACTCTGGTTGTCAAATTTTTCCAACTGCTCTCCGTCTCTGAGAATGTAGCACTTGCTTCCGAACACATGAAAGTATGAGACATTAGGTTTCCTGCCCTTCCAAATCTCGTAGGATATTTTGCTGGTGAATGGCCGCAGATATACTCGATTAATTGTATAACAAGCTGTATTGATAACTTCTGCCCACCATTTCTTGTGAATGTCTTTCTCTGCTAACATGACTCGAGCCATCTCCTGCAAGGTTCTATTTTTCCATTCTACAATACCATTCTGATGAGGGGTGATAGGTGCAGAGAATTCATGTTGAATCCCGAGCTCGTCACAAAATTCACTAAATTGAGAGATCTCAAACTCTCTACCATGATCACTACGAATTCGAACAATCTTTCCAACTGGACTTCCCTTTTCAGTTTGTAACTTTACTACTAGACTTCTAAATACTTCCAATGTATCATATTTATCTTTCAAAAAAGCTATCCAAGTAAATATGGAGAAATCATCAACACATACAAAGATATATTTCTTTCCACCTATACTAGGTGTATTGATAGGACCCATCAAATCCATATGCAATAATTCCATATTTCTAGAAGTAGTTATATACTGAACTGAAGAGTGGGGGATCGAATTTCTTTACCTTGCTGACATGGTCCACAAACAATTCTGCCCTTGCTGGTTAAGATAGGCATACCTCGTACAGCTTTCATACTTGCAATTTTCACCAGTGTTTTATAATTGATGTGACCGAGCTTCCTATGCCACGGAACTCCTTCATCTTGCTTCGAGATCATACATCGTACTTCTTGCTCCAACAGATAGCAATTATATGATAATATTATTCCTGGCAGAACCTTGGTTTCTCCGTGTCTCACAACGCATTTATCCTTATGAAATTCCACTGTCATATTGTCATCACACAACTGACTTATGCTCAACAGATTTGCCTTCAGATCTTCAACAAACAGCACACTAGTGAATACTGGAAATCCTTCAATCTTTAATTCACCATTTCCAATCACTCTACTCTTCTTTCCATCACCGAAAGTCACATACCCGCCATCGTATGGTGTGATATTTGTAAGAAATTCTGAAGTTCCAGTCATATGGCGAGAACAGCCACTATCAAAGTATCATGAATCTCTAGAGTATGATATAAGTGAAGTGTGTGCAACCAGACATGTGTCAGATTGTTTGACAACCCATACCTTTCTGACCGATTTTATTTGCTGGACTTCGCCTATGTTGGAACATACCAAGAGTTTCCGTCCTGACATTTGGTCTCTGATCAGTTTCCTACATTGTTCCTCTGAATGACCTTGATATGTACAGTAGCTGTGGATGAGCGGTCCTCTTTGATAAGGCTTGCCAAACTTTCGTTTTACTTCTCGAATCTTGGTCTTGAGGTTTACTGGATTCTTAAGTACTTCAGCCTTGTGTGTGTTGCAATACCCAATACCATGTCGATCACCAAAGTTCCTTCCCATGTCCAGAATATCGTCAAGCTTTACTTTTCCAACATTTAGCTTAGAAATTGTTGCTTCAGAAGTCTCAGCTCTCTTAATTGCTAATATCAGTTTCCCAT
Source organism: Rubia yunnanensis (assembly GCA_037428765.1). NCBI lineage: Eukaryota > Viridiplantae > Streptophyta > Magnoliopsida > Gentianales > Rubiaceae > Rubia > Rubia yunnanensis. The sequence goes on from CM075062.1 coordinate 127,025,110, forward strand.
TTATTTCTTCATTCTTCTTTGCAAGTTCAGCAACTTTAATACACAATTCTCTTTCTATTTCCATCAACTTCATTTTTTTTTTCTTTCATCTCTTTGTTTGTGTCAACAACTTGAACCCACATAGCGTACATCTTCTCATAAGTGTTCTGGATTTCTTCATCACTTACAGAAATTCCATCATCTTTATCACTGGGTCTTTCATACGGATTTATGTTGGAACATGCAGCTTCAACTTTGTCTGGTGTGTTGGCACATTCAACCTTCGATGCATCATGGATTTTTGCTCCAAATGCCACATAGTTTCTTGTAAGTTCCTCTTCGTCTTTCTCATCTTCACTCCATGAGATGACATATGATTTTCCCTGTTTCTTCCGGGTATTTGCACATTCAGCCTGAATATGTCTGTATCCTTTACACTCTCTGCATTGAATTATTCCAGGCTGTTTTGGTTCACTACTTTAATTTCTGAAGAACTGTTGATTTCGCTGCTCAAACCTCGTCCCACGATTATTTCCAATATCCTGTGGCTTTGATCTATTTCCACCAAACCTCTCCTGAGATTTCTTGTTAACTACCTTCTTCAGCATCCTTGAGAAGTTCTTCGTGATAAGTGCAAGTTTTTCAAATTCATCATCACTGTCAGACTCGTGATTGTCTTTTGATGAAGATGTTTTGAATGCCAACTCTTTAGGGACTCTTTTTGTAGCTTGTTGGAAAGTCATCTCATATGTCTATAATGATCCCATTAGTTCATCAAGACTCATGGTGGCTACGTCTCTTGCTTCTTCTATTGCCGCAACCTTCATTGAAAATCTCTTAGGAAGTGATCTCAAGGTCTTTTTCACCAACTTTGTTTCTTTGTAAAACTTTCCAAGTTGATATGCCATGTTGGAGATGTCCTTGAGTTTCCCGTTGAATATAGCAACAGTGACATCCTCCTCCATCTTGAGTTCTTCGAACTTTGTAGCCAACATCTAAAGTTTAGACTCACGAACTCGACTCGTTCCCCCATGAACTGTTTGCAGAATATCCCATGCTTTCTTGGCTTGATGACATGTAGAGATGAGTTTGAACTGGTTTTCATCAACTGCAGTAAAGATTGCATTCAGTGCCTTCGAATTCGCCAGAGATGTTTTGAGGTTGTTAGGCATCCAACTAGTTTTGTCTCTGAGTTTCTGCTCCCTTTGACTCGACTCTCCTTCTATCGCCTCAGCATCTTCTGCAGGGTGATTCCACTCATTCTCAACATAGAACCAAGCAAGTTCATTCAGCGAGTTGATGAAGACTCTCATGAATGCCTTCCAATAGTTGTAGTTGTTGCCTTCTAGCAGAGGTGGCCGAGACACCGAAGCTCCTTCTTTAGTCGCCATGGTAAAACTAGGTCACACTTTCCTTAACACAACTAGGGGAATAATAAGTGACCGTGCTCTGATACCAATTGAAATTGGTTTTATCAAATTTTCTAAACCTTATTAGTATGTTCCAACTTAACCTATTTAACCAAGTACGTAATAATTTAAAGCATAAACGACATAAGACTTGGTTACGCGGTTCGGTGAAATTCACCTACATCTGCGGAGCCTGGCCCAGTTCAGAATGAATCCACTAATTAGAAAGGCACAGTACAAAGTACATCATACAAAATACTTATCTTTGCTAACTATAACATGTGAATTCCGCTAGCTCCCCTAGCTACCGATCTGCCTTGATCAGACTCCCTCTGACCTCAAAACTCGTCGATGCTAGATCTCCTCCTCCCGAGGAATTAAGGTATGTGATTCTGAACTTTGAATGGCAGGTGAGGAATGTTGGAACATAGGAATCTGGCTCTTTGCAATTCTCGAAATTATGAAAAATCTGTGTACACAGATTTTTCTCTATTAAATCCGTGTAGAATGCAGCCGTGTTTGTCTCATTTTATATCCATGAGCAGTTTGGAATTCTCCATGATTATCTCCACAATATTCCTATTCCAAATCTGTTTCTTGAAGCATATCCAAATCTCATAAATAAAGGGATTTTCCTTATCACAATATATCCCATATATTCGCAAATATCAACTCCATAAATGTATGGATTTCCATAAATCAGGTATGCTTCACACGCCTCTCATATAGAAGAATATTCAGATTTTCATAAATCATAAATACCATAATCTTCTATCTCCCTTTTTCCGTAAAAATTATCTTGATGTGAATATGCTTCTTTCGAATGTTCCAACATGGAAAGTTTTTTATTTTCAAATATGTTCACAAAAACTGCCAATTAAATATTCAATGCAAATCTCCTGACTTTACAGAAAGTGATCTACGGAAAATCCATTGGCATTCAGGAAGAATGGATACCAAACCATCGGAACCTAATCAGGTACAATCAACAACTGCTGCCCCTTCTAAACTTCAAAGTTAGCGACCTTATTGATAGCTCAAAGCAAAGGAGAGTGCCTATGTTGGAAGTCATTTTCCCAACTGAGGTGATAACTGACATAGTTGGGATACACATACCCCTTCATACCTTCGGCCAAAAGGATTACCATATATGGGAAAAGACTGGTCAGGGAAGTCCATTGTAAAATTTGGGTACCATACGGCATGACGTAATAAGTTACAACAGAGGCCTTCAACCTTGGTGGCCATACTAGACACACAACAGGAACAAAATATGTGGAAGAAGCTCTAGTCTTGTGATGCACCAGAGAAGATCAAGCTACTGGTTTGGAGGCTAGTACAAATTACAGCTCCGACGGGACCAACATTCAAGAAAAGAGGGGTGGATGTGTCATTGATGCGTCAGGTATGCCAAACCCAAATAGAATTGGATTTGACATCGGACAGGGCACGCCCTTGGGCTTGTAGCCTAGCTACAGTCGTGGTTTGCTATCGCCCCAGAAACAGAGAATGTAAATCTAACATGTTATATTATACGGGCCATATGGTGTGCACCGAACAAAACAACAATAGAGATGCAAACACCAACTTTTGAAGGAATACTGGCATTGATGAACTCAAACCTAGAAGAGGACCCCAAGCAGAAGGCATGGATGGACTGAGTAGCAAACAACCCCAACACACCAGAACAAAACCAACAACGTCTAGTCAGGGAACATCAGAATGACAAAAGAAGGATAGAACGGGTAGGGGACATCAAGCTAATTTGGCATCTAGGGGAACCACAGAACACCCATAACTACACATGTTGGACACAATTAACGATAGATGCAGATTTCAGAGCAAAGAATGGCAAAGCAGTGTTAGCCTGGGTCACGCAACCGTCAACAAGTCAGACAGGGTGGCAAGGTACCAGAATGATCCAATCCAACTCGGTTGTACAAGCAGAGCTAACAGAGATCCATGAAGCAATGTCGTGGGCAAAACAACACTCAGCAGCACATGTTCTCATCAGAACGGACTGCAAAATGGTTCTAAAGCACATTAGAAGGACAGAACGAGTAGGGGACATCAAGCTAATTTGGCATCCAGGGGAACCACAGAACACCCATGACTACACAGGTTGGAAGCAATTAGCCACGGATGCAGATTTTAGAGCAAAGGATGGCAAAGCAGTGTTAGCCTGGGTCGTGCAACTGTCAACAAGTCAGATAGGGTGGCAAGGTGCCAGATGGATCCAATCCAACTCGGTTGTACAAGTAGAGCTAACGGGGATCCATGAAGCAATGTCGTGGGCAAAACAACACTCAGCAACACATGTTCTCATCAGATGGGATTGCAAAATGGCTCAAAAGCTAAGAATTTTCCCATCAATCCACCCAGGGCTTACTTTGCTTAGTTAGAAACATTATAATGCTAGTGATGGTCTTCAATAGATTCCATGTACTCCCTCAGTCCCATTTCAAGCTGCAACCTAACTATTCATTTAGTTAAAATTCTCTAACTTTGACCCTAAAATTGAATTGGTATAAAAGTATAAATACGATTGTGTGATACATTGTTAGATTTTTTATAACATGTATTTTCAAAATATCAAATTTTCACAATTTTTAATTATCCTTAATGAAATATATTAAGGGGGATCGAACATTTTTCAAATCAACTGTTAAAATTCAAAGGGGGAATCTTGAAATGGGACGGGGGGTAATGAAAGTGCAGAGAATGTGTGTAGCAGACGCACATGATCTAGCCAAATATGTAATGGAGGGACTCTTCCCTTAGAACCAAAATTAATTAAATCCTACTATATTATTCAAAAAAATATTTGAAATATAAAGATATTTCATATCATATATTTTGTGGGGATTTAATTATCAAATAATCACATGTAAATTATATTGTTGGAAATACAAATACAGTATTCGCTCATAAGAATTCAATCTGACACCGCTACCTGTGTCTGGTCTGACACCCCCAGTCGCGGAAGTCCCACCTCATGCCTCACCAGTTGCACCGGCAGCTCCATCTCCCATGGATAGTCCGGCAATCACTCCTCCTCCCTGTCCTTATCCCGCATCCATTCCAACACCCCCACCCACTTTTCCTTCATATTTTGTCCAAGTGATAACACCTAACACTCCATGGTCACTCGCTCAGAAACCAATAATCTTAAGCCCAAAGCTCTCATTTCTACCTGTCACCCTTTACCTCTCTCTCAAATAACTCTTTTCGAACCTAAAACCTTTTCTCAGGCTTCTAAGTTACCTGAATGGAAAAATGTAATGCAATTTGAATATGCTGCTCTTTTGCATAATGGAACGTGGACTATAGTTTTGTCTCCCCGTAATGCTAACATTGTTGGTTGTAAGTGGGTGTACAGGATAAAGAGTAAGGCAGAAGGTTCAACTGAGCGCTACAAAGCGCATCTTGTGGCCAAAAGGGTTCAATCAAGAAGAGGGTGTTTATTATGTTGACACATTCGGTCATGTTGTCAAGCCTACCACCATTTGGCTTGTTCTGTTCATTGATCTTACACTTGATTGGCCTTTACATCAGGTTAACATTAATAATGAATTTTTTAATGGTGATATTTTTTAGATAGTTTACATGATGCAACCTCCTAGTTTTGTTGATGGCTCTAGACCCTCGCATTTCTGTCTACTTCAGAAAGCACTATATGGACTTAAGCAGGCACCTCGGTCTTGGTTTACTAAGCTCAGACTTTTTCTTCAGGCTTATGGCTTTGCTCCCTGTAATTCTGATACTACTCTCTTCATTCGCAGAAATGGCTCACATATCTTGTATATTTTGGTCTGTGTTGATGATCTCATTGTTACTGACTTTTCTACTGCACTAAGCATGGAGTTTATTGGCAAATTAAATTATACCTTCAAGCTTCGTGATCTTGGCCCCTTGCACTATTTTCTGGGGATTTAACTCACTTGGTTTAAGTCGAGCATGGTTCTTTCTCAGCAGAAATATGTTTGAGATCTATTGGAGCGTAGCAAAATAGTTGATGCTAAACCGATTGCATCTCCGGCTGAGCCTGGGTTGCGGCTCACACAGGTTGGGATTATGTGCGGATCTTCACCTTTATCGTAGTATTGTTGGAGCTTTGCAGTATGCCATGATCACTCGTCCAAAAATCTCTTATGTTGTTAATCATGTTTGTCAATTTATGCGTAATTCGTTTGAGCTACATTGGTCTGCCGTTAAACGCATTTTGCGTTATCTAAAATGGTCTCTAGATTTTGGTTTTACTCTTCAGCCTTGTACAGATCATTGCTTTGTAACCTTCTCTGATGCTGGATGGGCGTCTGATGGTGATGATTGTTGCTCTCTGCATGGTTTTGCTATTTATTATGGTGGTAATCTTATCAGTTGGTCTTCGAAGAAGCAACATGTATTGGCAAAAATGAGCTCAGAGGCCGAATACAAGGTAATCGCATTTGCCTCAACTGATATATCTAGATTCAGCCGTTGTTACTTGAGCTTCAGACTCCTTTGTCTCTTCCGCCTATTCTTCTTTTTGAAATCTGAGTGCCACCTTCATGTCTGCTAATCCAGTTTTTCATTAGAGGTCCAAGCACATCAAGATTGATTATCATTTTGTTTGTGAACATGTTATGGATGGTTCTCTTGTTGTTCGGCATGTTCATTCTCTTAATCAGATTGCTGACATTTTTACCAAAGTTGTTGGTACTGCACAGTTTGGTGCATTTCGGTCCATACTTCATGTCGATTCACCTCCATAAGCTTGTGGGGGGTATTAGAGTATAAAATGTATTTTTGGTATATGAGATATTGTATATAATTAGGTTTCTAAATCTTTGCTTATTCTCTAAGCAAACTCTTTTTTTTAAAGATTACATAAAAGCAACCAAGTTACATACTAACATCCTAATCTAGGGCCTAACTAGGAGGCACCACCATTAAATCTGTTGAAGCTCAGTAAAGTCTGAAACTCCATCCATTTGAATATTTAGGGACGCCCTCCTTAGAACACACAAACGTTGCACCAGCAACGAACCGCCCCACCAAAATTGAAACCACCACGATCTCACCATCATCGACCACCTGCAGGTTAGGAAACCCAGCGGAGACCACCGACACGGTCCCATGACGCTGGATATTCCCCATCAAGAAATTGCTCTAATATTCACAATTCTTACTGGGGTGTTTTTGAACCCTGGACCTCTCAGTCACAGAGAGTTTGGCTTACCACTAAACCAGAGGCGGATCTAGGGTGAGGGCACGTGCCCCCACTGACCCACCTTTAATGCTTAACCGGCTTAAATTTTTATGTATTTTTAAAATTTAATTGTACGTGTGTTTCTAATATTTATAGGTAAATATTTAGCAATATTTAATAAATTTATTGATTGTACAACTTTTCACTTGTTCATTTCAATCAACATAATAAATTTTAGACTTGATATAAGTATTAGTTTTTAAAAAAAAATTTATCTTCCATTACAACTACTAAAAGATTTGTTTTCATTTTTATAAATATAAAATTTTGGAAAATTTTCCTTTAGTTCATTCATCATCATAAAGCAAAATACTCGCATGATTACTTGCCTTAATAGTCCGTTTAAAGTCTTCTTATTTTAATCAATTTTTTTCAGGATAATTTGCAAGAAAATTATTGATATGATCAGGAATCTAAATATACATTATATACCACTAAATAATGTACTAATCATTTGCAATAGAATGAAATATTCCTAGTTCAATCCATGTATGTATTGTTGCATTCATCGAAAAAGGTATACAGTATCTTATTGAGTTTTTTAAGAAAGAGTTATCAAACATTATCGAAATATTATATAATTATATTATATAAACTGTGATTAAAGTTTCACTAATATATTTTTATCCTATATTTTTGGTTTCTAATATACATTAACTAAAGGGATGTGCCCCCAATAAATCTACTTTCTAAATCCGCCATTGCACTAAACCGGTCCAATCTACCTCTAAGCAAACTCTTTGTATAAATACATGTTGATACGATGAATGAAAGCAAAATAGTTTCCCATAATTCTTATACACTTTTACATATATATGGTGGGTTGAAAAACCTCGTAACCTTTTCAAACTCGTGCGCACCATAACACTGTGTGACAGATTTTCATACACTGTGTGACCAGGGGCGGAACTACCAGGGCGCTTGGTGGGGTTATAGCCCTACCTGAGATTCTGGCTCCATGGTAGTAGTAGTGATAAGCGGCTAACGAGCTTCCCGGCGGTGCGTTGGAGTTTACGATCGGGGAAGAAGGCCGGAGCATGCCTTCTTTTTTTTGGGCCATAAAACATCAAAACGACGTCGTTTTGGCTTAAGTCAAACGACGTCGTTTTGATTAGTGAAGAAGAAAGAAAATTTCGGATTTGGGTATTTGTACTGGGCCAAAATCTAAAAAAGGATGGCCCAAATACAAAACCCAATGGCCAAATATTGGAACAAACGACAAACCCAAAATTGGTTTTTATTTGAAGTTTTGAACGTGGAGGAGCAGGTTGCCATTGCCACTGCCACTGCCAGTGTTCCTCAGCTCCGCGCCGCCCGTCGCCACTGCCACCGTCCTGCCACCGCCGGACGCCGCTCTGCCACCGTCCATCCGTCCAGCCCTCCGTTTTCCTCTTCATCTAGTCTCCTCTTTGTGTTTATAACTTCAGAGAGGTAATTTAATTTTAGGGTTTATTGTTTATGTTATTTTTTCCTTCAAAAATTTAATTTATATGAATATTATTTTTAGATTGGATGTAGAATTGAAGTTATATTGTTGTATCAATTGAATTGCACATGTATAATTATAAATTATAATTGTTTGATTTATTATTTATGTGAAATTGACAAATTATGGAATTAGGGATATTTGTTAAATTGAATTTAGATGAATATGATTTTTTAAATTATTTGTTGTTAAAATTTATTATTGTTTCATAATGCTTTTGGATTTTATAAGAATGAATTCAATTTACATATTTACCCTATTTGATATTTAATAGGTTATGGACAAATTTTTAATTCGAATTACTATTTTTAATTATTTTTAAGTTAATTTTTTAAAATTTAAATTTGAGTAGTATTGTCCAGCCCAGAAAAATATTTTGGTTCCGCCATGTGTGTGACAGTATCATTCTTTCGAACATATGATTTTAAAATTTTACAGATTTTGTTTGCGCACGGAAGTCACTGAAGTGGAAGTCTCAGAAGAACCGCACAATGTATGGTGTTGTACCTAGAACCATCCTCCATGAAAATGAAATGGAGCTTTTAGTTTTAGTTTAAGTAATCTGATAACAATTAACCCACTAATCTCTTCATTGCATGGCGGAAAACAAGGGATTAATCCCACTAATCCACCTTCCACTTTCTTAAACAAGTCAAACTCTGCAAATGGAGCCGCCATACATCACCATTTGAACCTCAGCTCATGATCTTTACTATATAAACTGACCTCGGTTCGACAAGATTAATGTGAAGACAATTTGTCTGCACTTCACGATGAAGAGTTCATGCATGCTCAGTTTCTGTTCAGTTCTGATGTTTCTTTCAGTCACCAGGTCTCAGCTGAGCGTCGGTTTCTACGCGTCATCGTGCCCCGGTCTGCTGCAAATAGTTCGTCTGGAGGTCAAGAATGCCATCAAAAACGAGTTCAGGATGGCTGCATCTCTGCTCAGGCTTGAGTTCCATGACTGCTTTGTCAATGTGAGTCGTGTGTTCGGTAAATGTGCTCGACCGAACGCAATGTTGACACTTGTTTTTGCTTGTGCAGGGGTGCGATGCATCGCTGCTGTTAGATGGGAGTGACAGTGAGAAGCTGGCTCTACCAAACCTGAACTCTGCTAGAGGGTTTGAGGTGATTGACAACATAAAGAGTGCTGTGGAGAATGCTTGTCCTGGAGTTGTTTCATGTGCAGATATACTAGCCATTGCTGCTAGAGACTCTGTCCTCCTGGTAAACCTCGATGTTGTCCAGTTTAGTCTCTTATGTTTGACTCGCTAACTGAAAAACTAAACCGGGGATTTTCGTGTGTCGTGTGTGCAGAGTGGGGGGCCTTCATGGAGAGTTTTTCTAGGCAGAAGGGATGGATTAGTTGCAAACCAAACAGCAGCTAATGCATCAGTTCTCCCCTCCCCCTTTGATTCATTCGACGCGATCATTTCCAAGTTTGCGGCTGTCGGCCTTAACGCGACAGATCTTGTCGCGCTATCAGGTGCGCATACGATAGGTCTGTCAAAGTGTGCTTTCTTCAGCCAGAGGCTGTTCAACTTCACAGGGACTGGCTCTGTGGACAGCACGATGGATGCTGCCATGGCGTCTGATCTCCAAACCCTGTGTCCATTGACTAGCGATGGAAACAACACGGCTCCATTGGACAGGAACTCACGGGACTTGTTCGATAACCATTACTTTCAGAACTTGGTTCTCCGAAAAGGCCTCCTTCAGACCGATCAGATCCTGTTCTCCGGGGATGATGATGCAAGGAGCCTAGTGGAAAGCTTTAGCCATGATCCTGTGGTTTTCTTCAACAACTTTGTCACATCAATGGTGAAGATGGGGAACATAAGCATATTGACTGGTTCTAGTGGAGAGATCAGAAAGAACTGTAGGGTGCCAAATTCTTAGTTTGAATAACGTCGATAACGCGTGTATTGTAAATTATAGTACAAGATCATCAGTCTGACAGAAATCCAAAGGAAATGTACTGTATTTGCTAGTTTTCAAACAATGTGGACTAAACTGATAATCAACATGCCAATGTAACAGCAAAAACAGAAGACTGCAACCTTTCTTTTTAACTCGAGTTTTTCCAGAAGCCAAGAGTTCTCAAGACAAACCGATAACTCTTCCTGTGGCTGTGTCAATATCAATGTCGTAGAAGCATGGTCGGGTAGGAAGGCCAGGCATCGTGCTCATTGTCCCGACCAATGGATAAATGAATCCCGCGCCGATACTTGCACGAACATCTCTGATTGGCAGGACGAATCCAGTTGGAGCTCCCTTTGCAGAAGCATCATGCGAAAAAGAGTACTGTGTTTTCGCCATGCATATTGGCAGATTTGAAAAACCTTGCTTCGTGTACATCTCAATCTGTTTCTCAGCCTTTAAAAAAAAGGAGCAAAATCAGTTGAATCCTTACAAGCAGTAAACGTTCCTTGACCACTTGAAAAAGGGATGAAAACAATGACAGCATGCTCAAGCACACAATACCTGTTCTGCATATTCTACACCACTGGCGCCATATGATTTCGCAATCGCTTCAATTTTTTGTTTGATGCTGAAGTTGAGGGGATACAAGAACTTCAAGGGTTCTGAAACATTCTCACAAGCTTTTTGAACTGCAGTTCCGAGGTCAACCTGCAAAGACAAAACGGAAGATAATACATCATTCATCAATAATTGTCGCAATCTAAGCTTATATATCACAAAATAGAGGTTTTATCAGAAAGACTAACCGCTCCTTTCCCTCCATGGGCATGGTGAGAGCAAATTACAGCATCATATGCCCCCGCTGCAAGAGCCGCATCCCTCACAGCACTGAGTTCAGTGTCGGAATCTGTCGCGAATTTGTTCACAGCAACTACAACGTTGACACCATACGCCTTGGTGTTTGAGATGTGTCGGACCAGATTCACACAGCCAGCTTCAACGAGAGGCACATTCTCAGTTAGGTAAGCATGATCAAGAGGCCTTCCGGCAACCACATCAGGCCCTCCACCGTGCATTTTCAGGGCCCTTATGGTTGCGACAATAACAGCACACTGAGGTTTCAAACCACTATATCTGCACTTTATGTTCATGAACTTCTCCGCCCCAATATCAGCTCCAAAACCTGCTTCTGTAACTACAAAACCCCCAGGTCCCACCAGCTTTAACGCGATCCTGTCCGCGACTATAGATGAATTTCCATGAGCAATGTTGGCAAAGGGACCAGCATGAACCAAGACAGGGGTGCCCTCAAGAGTCTGCATCAGTGTAGGATTGATGGCATCTTTCATCAAGACAGTTAAAGCACCTCCAACGCCAAGATCATCGGCTGTAACAGGATCACCAGCCTTGCTATTTCCAACAACCATATTTCCAAGCCTTTCCCTCATGTCAGGGAGTGAAGTTGTTAGGGCAAGAACTGCCATTATTTCACTCGCCACGGATATATCAAATCCCGTTTCTCTTACCATCCCTTTTTCTTCCGGGCCCTGACCAACTGTAATCCTCCTCAGGAACCGGTCGTTGATATCCATTACCCTTCTCCATGTAACAGAACTAGGATCAATATCAAGCCTGGCGAATTTCTTAATTTCTTGTGGAGTGAGCTCCTCAGGCTTTGTCTTGGAAATGCCAAGTTTCTTCAGACGCCGGAACATAATGTCACTGAAGCTCCTCTTACCTTGCTTATCAGCAGGGCACAACCGGTTGAAGAGAGCTTTATCAGACTGGGATGACTCGTGGAAGATTCTTGTATCAATGGCAGCTGCAAGAAGGTTGTTTGCAGCGGTTATTGCATGAATGTCTCCAGTTAAGTGAAGATTAAACTCGTCCATCGGAATCACTTGACTGTAGCCACCACCAGCTGCACCGCCTTTAATTCCAAATGTTGGTCCTTGTGATGGTTGGCGAACACAAGTAAACACCTGAGAGCAGACAAATTATTGCTTTAGGCTCTAAAACAAAAGCACATTTCTTGGAATTTTGCATAACCCGCGAGGAGAGCAGTGGCTAAATATAATACACCACCAAAGAATATGAAAAGGGGGAATCCAGTTGAAATTCCACAAGTGATTAATTGAACAATCCTAAGATAAAATTTGCTGATGATACTCCGTCCGTCCCAGCCAAATATGCACACTATTTGGTCAACTTTCTTAACATATGTCATGTGAGATATTGTTGGATTCCTTGCATGGTGTATTTTCTAAATACTAAATTTAACACATCGTTTAACTGAAGTTAGTGTAGGTCAAACATGACCTAAGAAAGTTGACCAAAATGTGTGCACATTCGGCTAGGACGGAGGGGGTAAAGGTTTCTGAATTCTGATAAAATGCACTTTCTTCTATACAATTCTTTCATACATAAGAGATTGTCCTCAAAGCCTCAAACCTTGTCATCGAATCATCAGTATATACGTAGAAGAACGAAGATGTGTTTTTAAGAGGTTCTTATTTCCATTTTCCTGACCAATTACTCCTTAACAATTATGCAATAGGAATGAGGTCTTTTCCAGTCCCATATGGGGGAGCATCAAGAGCAAAGTTATGAGCAGTACGTTCAACATCAGCTCAAGTAGAGTATCATTCGGTCTTGACTATCAACAGCATATTCTACGCAAAGAAATGGGGGAAAACACTGGAACGAAACTTCTTGGTTATTTTTTTCACATTGACCCCATGAATCTAGCCATTAACATTTGAAATCATTTACATACCCCCTTAAGGAAATAGCTTTAATCATTCAGTAAAAACAAACCCAACAGTCAGTTATTTCACTAGATTGCTATGATCATTCAGAAACCAAATTTGACTTTATTTTACAAATAGCTGTCACTCTCATTAACAAGGATATCATATCTAGTTCTCATCAGAAAATCAGAACAAATGGTAAACATCCAAACTCATAAACTTCACCTTTTTATCCAGAAAAGCTCCCAATGCCTGACAAAGGCCAACAGTTGTGGTAGACTTGCCTTCTCCAAGGGGAGTTGGGGTAATCCCTCCAACAACCACATAGTACCCATCCTCACTTCCTCGTAAGTCGTCGAGCACCGACAACAAGACCTAAAACACTCAAAAACCATCAAAATACACCACATCAGATAGCCATATACACAAACAACAAAAACAACTTTTCCAACCAATCAAGAACCCGTAAAAAAAAAACAACACCCCTTTTCTACAATGACAAAAAAATTCCATCATCAAGAAAAAAAAATTATCCACAACCCACAAGACAAAATCATCAATCAAAACAAGTGAAAAATCCATAAAAGTACAAGAATCTTGAAGAAAGATTACCTTGGCCTTATACTTTCCATAAAGATCATAATGTTGGGGGCTGAGGTTGAGGTCCTGGGCAATCTCAGCGATATGAAGGGGCTCAACAGAGTTGGCTATGTCTATATCAGCTGGAACAGGGGTCACCACCTCCAGTTTCCTACAAGTCTTCCCCATCTTTTTTCCTTCTGAATTCTCTCTTCTATCAAAAATCAGCAAATAAAGATTGGATTTTTATGACATCCCTTTACTCAATAATCCATAAGGAATTCAACAACATTAATAAAGAGCCAAAAACCACAAAAAATTGAAATGAATTATTGGTGACGTTCTTGAAGTTTGTCGGGTGGTGGGGCTCATTCCAACAATCTAGTGGAGGTATATTTTAATGTAATGTGTTGGAATGCTCGAAAAGATTGGGAGAAAATAATTGGGACTCGGATTACACGTGAGTTACTGGCGAATCAGAGTCCGTAAATGTAAATGATAATCTACGGTTGAAAAAAAATCCGAGTGAGAAATTGGCGCCAAGAAAATGGAGATGCGGGGTATCGATCCCCGTACCTCTCGCATGCTAAGCGAGCGCTCTACCATCTGAGCTACATCCCCATGTGGAATGAGGCATAGAAGAAATGAAATAGAACGATTAAAATATTTCCAAAATTTTCAGATCATTTCCTGTAGTATGGAATGCCAGTGGAAAATTAAAGCTATCTTATTTAATGAATTAAAGTTGGAATTTGAGGAATTTTCTCTGTTTAATTATTGTATTCCCTCTTGATAATAATATATGTCAATCGACTTTCTTAAGTGCCAAAAATTAACAATTTGAAATAATAGAACAGTCTTATTCTCGTGAATTTATCAATCAAGTGGAATGAGACAATTAGAAAATAAATGAGTTTATCCTAGATTAGAATAGATTATTGATAGAGGTAGAAGGTGTGAGACAATATTTAATACTACTTGACTTTTTGAATGACTTGAACACTACTCCTTTGATTATTTAAACATAGAAATTTCGTAATTCCTTCGCCTGCGAACTTCACAAACATAGGTTTATTTGTATGGTTGTATCAAATCTATGGATGTCTCTGTCAAATGTTAAACGATTTTGAACTTTATCAAGTACTCTGTAATAAAACTATGGCAAAGTCTTGGGAAAGACGGTCTTTCCACAGGCTTACGGAAAGACGGGGTTTGATTAGAATAATAAAAGGTAAAAGGTCTTAGTTGCAATATTAAAGTTTTAGTATGAAACATGTAGTAGTTATAAAATTTATAACCCGGTTCATGCAACCCGAAAATTTTATCTTAATTTCTTCTAATTTACACTTTAAATCTTGGTCTTTCCATAACTTATGGAAAGACCGTCTTTCAAGAGACGGACTCTAAAACTATGTACTTTTCAAGAAAAAAAATACTTTTCAAGAAAAAAAAATACTTTTCAAGAAAAAAAAATACTAACACTTTAATTTATAAATTAAAGAAAAACACTATCGCAAGCATTTTTTTTAATTGAATTGTTACTTTAGATTTTTTATTATAATAATTTCATATCCAATTTATAGAAGCAAACCACCATTTCACGCAATTAATAAAAGAGTAGGTCTCTTGAATTGTTAAATTATAAACTGCATTTGATAACTTATATACTAAAACACATTCTAAAATATTTTTTATATTATATATATATATATATATATTCACACTCAAATACACATTATTACTTGTTTCACTTATATAATACAATATTTAAAATTTAAATCTTTGTAAAAATTGTAATTTCTAATGTAAAAAGTCAGAGGACATGTCCATAAACTTATAAACATATCACATTTTATGAGACTTTCTCTTAATAAATTAGTTACTCAAAAATTGTTAGAAAGTCCCATACTCCCTCCGTTCCATTTATATTGGCACACCTGCCTAAAATGGATGTTTCTTTTTTTGTGGCACCTCTGAATTTTTGCCAAATAAGGGGGGGGGGGGGGGGGGTAACTTATATGCTTTCCCATGTTGCCCTCATTTATTTTCAGAATTTACTCCTGCTTCCTCAGTTAAGCATCCAGTTTAGGGACATAAACCCAATCACTAAGCCAGCAGGTTAAACCTTTCCCTCCTCAGTACGAATTGGGTTGAGCCCAAAGTCTGACCCAATTTTGAATTTTTGACTTGCTGGGTCAACTATTTGGCAGAAATGGGATAAGGCTAAAAAATCAGATTTCATCTCTTCAATCCACATTTGTCTCTGTCCGCCTCCTCTTCCCTACGAACTGAAAACCCTAGCAGAGTAAGTCACTTCCCCCGGTATCAGAGGCTCGCCGACGAAGCTGGCCGATGAATCCCGCCGCCGACGCTCGCTTCCATCCCGCCGTACGAACCGAAGCCCAAATCCCTCCGCCATACGAAGCTCGGCTACATCCCGCCGCCGCTCGAGCAGCAACGCCTACATCCCGCCGAGCTGAATTCCACCGTCCCTCCGGGCCACCGTATCTCAGCCCGAGTCCGCCGATCTGCCACGATGGCCGATGTCCGACATCCGTCGATTTGCCACAGCGGCCTCAGTCGGAACCCCAGATCGATCCATGTCCGACAATCACCTGCCCCTTCCCGGTGATTCCGAACCCCTTTTCCCGTACGAGTCCCAGCCAGGCGATACCTTCGTCGACGAGACGCAAAGTTTCACGGCGACCGCAGCCGAGAAGTCCATATCACTGGCAGACATGGTGTCGATACCTTCGTCCTGGAGCAGCTGCCCACGAATTCAACACCGGAGGACAAGATCTCTGGCACCGAGATGGGTCAGGTCAGGCTGTCGGAAGTTCGTGGATGCTCAGGGGTCACCGGACGTCACCGATCCGTACGAATCTGATGAGGAGGAAGGGGTTCATATATTGGAGGATGATGCAACGTATTCAACTCCACAGCCGAGTGGGGAGATTCAGGCGACAACATCAGCTTCAGCATTGTTCGTGTACGAGCTGAATGGGGTACCAATCGATTTGTCCGAGGTAAACCTTCCATGGAGCTCCATGTTGTACTAATTGAATGCATGGTCAATACTCTGTGTTAGTGAATGCGTGGTTAGTCTGTAGGCTGGATCGTGGTCATTACGTGTTCAATGCGTGGTCAATACTTGCTGTTAGTCTGTAGGCTGGAACTATGAAGCATGATTCCTTCACATATACGTGCCATTCTTTGTAAACATTGAACGACTGGCTGTCAATTATTTTCAGGTACATCCTTCCGTGCACAAGTTATTGTTGAGTCAATATCGGAGCGACGAACATGGAAAACTGCCCCCGAAAGCATTAATGGAAATGTGGAAGGTCATCTTCCATGTGTAGGTACGATTGTAGTTATTCACTGTGCGTATTGAATAACAATATTTGAGATTTCACATGCTGTAACTTTGTATTATTCTGTGTGGCTGGGTATGAATTTTTTAGACTATGTTTGTGGCTGTGTATGTGGCTGTCTTGGCGGTGTGGTTGTGGCTATCGTGTTCTGTTAGGCTACATATGTGGTTGTGCATGTGGCTCTCGCGGTTGTGTTCTGTGGCTGTCGTGGCTGCGTGTTTGTGGCTGCGTGTTTGTGGCTGCGTGTTTGTGGCTGCGTGTTTGTGGCTGCAGTGTCTGTGTGTTTGTGGCTGTCTATTTGATGTTTGTCTGTGTATGTGGCATGTGCTTCTAACTGTGTATGTGGCTGCAAATAGTAAACCTGTAGGCATTGGTTTTTAACACATAGTAAACTACCATTGGTTTCATTCTGAAAATAGTAAACTACCATTGGTTTCATTCTGAAAATAGTAAACTACCATTGGTTTTTAACACATACATGGTTGGATTGCAAACACACTAACAAAACCTAGCATTGTGTTTGCAACCTGTAGGCATGCCTAGCCCAATCCAACCACAAAAAAAAACTTGTGGGTATTTCAAACCTACTAGCTAACCTATTAATTGATGCACAATATATTCAAGCCCTATTGCTTTGTTAGCTGCTATCAAGTGTTGTAAGCCCTCTCTAACCAATTCAGTGTCCACCTCTATGTCACTTGGTAATAATCCTTGTAGTTGGAGCGCATCTTTCCCCATATGTGGTAGCTTGTAACGGTTTGACCCTTTGCATTTCATAATCTCCACCATGACACACTGTAGCGTTAGAAACACTTTGTTCAGTTTTTCTGGCTGCAACTGTTCGAATGCTGTTTCTGTGGCTGAAATTAGTTCATCCAATGTGCGTGTCGTTGACCGGTGCTGCAAACTTTGTATCGAGTTAAAAAAGCCCAAATCTAGAACATTTAAGTCAGGGCTGTTTGGGGGCTGAAAACCTAATCTGATGTTGAAGCCATCCGAACTAGCTGTCATTCTAAATTCAGGATCATCATCACATATGTGGGGTCTAGCATTGTCTTGCCGAATTGTTATGTTTGTGCTAGCTAGTAATGGTCATTTCCTTTTGATAGCTGGACCAACTTCGTCAACATGAACTCTTTGGTAACTTCACGGTCAATTGATGGTATTGGTTTAGTTTCCAAAGTGCCGGCTGGTCTATTTTTGCTTGTATTTTTCGCAGCTTCTGCATGTGAGAATGGCCATATCCCTATTTTCCCATCAAACAAGACCTCCCCCTCATTATTGATGATTGGCCGACATACGGCATATAGGAACATGATTTTCTTTATGAACCTCTTGTTTTGAACCATGCGGTGAGGCTCTTCCTCATCCGGAAGAAGGTAGTACTTTTCTGCAACTCTAGTGATGTAAAACCATTTCTCGTCTATGTGTATAATGTGATGCATATCCATGAATGTTGTTTTTCCTAGACTTGTATCATGTTGCAAGTGAGATATGGAGTAGTGTAACCTGTGCAGCTGGTTTGTGGCTGAAATCAATGGTTTATTGCATTTGAATGTCTCCGAACTTGACCCTTCTTGATCCAGCGATGCATAGTCGTAGTGCTTACTCCAATTGCAGCTGCAAATCCCCTTTGTGATGTGCGTAATTGGAGGGGAACTGCCATAGCTAACTCCTTGTTTATTTCAACCTTTTTCCTTCCTTCTTTTCCTTTGGCCTTGCTGCTCCAATCTGTACATAACCCCAGCTGATGTTGTCTTTTGTGCAGGTTCGCCATGCGGCTTATAGTGCAAACCGAAGTGTTCCATCGTCGGGCTGCCTCCTTACGGCGATGGGTCACAAGCTTGCCTTCGCTCAAATTTTGGAGGATGAACTCTCCAATTTGACACCGCTAAGAATCATTCAACCGTTGCCGATCCGGCATTCAGTGGTGGCTACGGAAAACCCGAGAGTAAGACAAATTCCAGAGGTTAAGAAGAAGAGAATGAGAAGTTTTTGAGGTCTTCACACTTGCTGGTCTCTTTTTTAATCTAGGCTAAGTGGTGAATAGTTTCACTGCCTTGTAATGGCTGCTGTTAAGGTGGGAATTTAAATTAAAGTGCATTTATTTCCCTCCTTTCAGCCTTACGCAAGTGGGTTTGTAAAGTACAATTTGGGGGCAAAAATTATGCTAATGATTCACAATCCTAGTCATGTAACTGCTACAGTAATTTAGTACTATTTCCACCAAGAATAAGGACCCCAATCAACTTTATGTACAATGTCAGAGGTTGCAAAAATCCAAGAGCTTCCATGGAGGTGCCAATATAAATGGAACGGAGGGAGTATCACATTTCTGCTTTTCCCCAAAAATAGCTTCTGCTTTCAAGAATAGGTTGTCTCTACCACTTTACGGAACACTTAAAATTAAGCGAAACCTCTTATAAGTTCTGCGAGCCTAAAACTGCCGACAGCTAACATCGTTTTCCAAATATGGTTGATAGTCATGATCCATGGATCAACTCTCAACAACTGCATTAAAAGAATGTCCATTCGCCTAATAGTGTATGGCCCAATTCTAATAGCTGCATTCATGGATGCCAATTCATACAAGAAGTTAGGATAATTGGTGGAGCACAATTTCGTATTTTGTGGACAGCAATCTAATTTGAGTTTTGGTTTTTATTAGAAACAACACAACAAAGAGGAACATTTCCGCTGTTCACACAAATTCCAGTTCAAAATGAGCATATTCCCAGAATTCTGCATCAGTAAAACCTCTAATGGAGTTCATCAAGAAACAGCAAACACATGCCTATCTAATCAACTAGAAAGGCCTAAATAATCCAGAGGAGGGTGAAAATCATATGCCTTTTTCAAGCATTGCCCTAACTCGCATCGGTAGCCCGTAGAGCCGGATGAATCCAGCAGCATCCGCTTGATTGTATATCTCCCCGCTTTCGAATGAGGAGATGTCTTCCCTGTACAAGCTGTAAGGACTTTCTCGAGCTGCCACAGAAACAGACCCCTTGTACAGCTTCAGGGTCACGGAACCCGTGGTGGTTTTCGTTATTTGTTCCATGAACGAGTCCATGGATTCCCGCAGAGGGTCAAACCACCGGCCAGCATACACTAGCTCAGCGTATTTCAGGGCGAGAGAGTCCTTCACTTGTATTGTTTCGCGATCAAGTGTGAGTGACTCGAGTTCGCGCACAGCTGTGAAGAGGATGGTTCCTCCAGGAGTTTCATAGACCCCGCGACTTTTCATTCCCACGAGCCGGTTTTCAACCATGTCTATTCGGCCAATTCCATGCTTTCCACCAATGTCGTTTAACTCGGAAAGGAGGGTGGCAGGGGTCAGGCCCTTCTTCCCATTGTAAGAAACGGGAATTCCGCCAACTATCTCGATTGTGACATACCTGAGTGTAATAAGTGCGTGCAACTAATCATGAGAAATGCAAAAATGAATATGCTGAAATCATACGCTGTTTCATAATATAAGAAGTTGCATGTGATCATTGGTTCTTACTCGGGTTGATCAGGAGCATCTTGTGGGCTAACGCTCATCATGTACATGTCCTCCTTTGGCTCATTTGCAGGGTCTTCCAAGATATCACCCTGGAGCAGGGAAAAAAAGTGTAAGATGTGAAATTCTAATAAGAACTACATCAAATGTGTTAGATAGTTATGAGATTCAGTGACTTTATACATAGGAGCTGGGATTATAATGAGCTCAAAACCAAACCAATACAGTTTATACAACAATGTAATGTTAGAGGGACTATTGAGATATCTCCACGTTCGTACATCACAGGCATTATTCATTCTCTGGTCACTGACTCGCATAGTTTAAAAAGTAAACTAGAGCACAGAGTAAAGTCCAGAAGAGGTCAAGATTTAGAGGAGGTTACCTCATGACTGAGATGCCATAGATTTCTGTCTCGACTATAGATTGATTTCTTCGTCACTGGCACTGGCACATTGTGCTTCTTAGCATACTCAATAGCATCTTCTCTGCCGGTTATTTCCCATTCCCTCCAAGGGGCAACAACAGTGAGTTCGGGGTTCAAAGCAAAGAAAGTGAGCTCGAAGCGCACCTGTAGCAAGCACCAAGTATTTTACATAATTAGGTCAAAAGGAAACCTGTGATAATGAAGAAGAATATAGCTACAGGCCATCACTGAAACAGACCTGATCGTTTCCCTTTCCTGTGCAACCATGTGAAACTGCATCAGCTCCAACTTCTCTAGCAACATCAACCATTGCCTGCCATTTGCTAACCATATTTAGGGAGCGCAGCTAATGAAGTGCATATCCCCTAACTGACCTAAGACTGCAATAATAAGCATCCACTATAGAGAAACATATTTGACAGACTGATTGACTATGGCATTGACTCCAATCAAACAAGAAAATACAGAAATGTTTATAAAGATAGGCAAAACTCAAAGGTTAGAACTTCTACGAATAAAGGCACGGGTCAATGCATATAGTGCAAAATAAGCCCATAAATATACATTCGTTGGCACCAAACTTACAGAGCAAGTTGTTGCAAAAGGCTTGTCTACAGCAGGTGCAAGGAAAAAGAAACAAACTTCACCTTTGCAATAACAGGGCGAGCCATTGAAGTCCCAAGCAAATACTTCCTCTCATAAATGGCGCCTGCTCGCAAACAAGGGAATATGAAATCTTTAACAAATTCCTCTTGCAAATCTTTCACCACCAACTGGCATGCTCCACTAGCTTTTGCCTTTTGCTCTAACCCGTCCAACTCTTTTACACCCTTAAAAATTTGAAATCATATAAGCTTCGAATTCAGAGATGAGAATTTTGTTATCACATTTGCACAAAGATGAAGATAGTTATCCCCTCAAGAAAATTGAAAGAGTATAAAGGGCCCTTTTGCTTACTTGACCAACATCCGCAGTGAAGCAAACAACTTCGCATCCATAATTCTCTCTGTGACACAACAAAAAATAACAAAAACCCAAAAGAGTCATAAGCAAAAGTGACCCAGAAACTGATAGTTTAAAGAGCAGTAGACATGGTGTTTAACAAGATTGAAACTCTCTAAGGAAGTAGGTGAGGAGTCATCTAGATTGATGTTTATAAAATTGTAAAAATGTACAACTTCTGCAACATATATCTTGGCCAGACAAACCAGTTCAGTTTTAAACTCTTACGTTCTGTTGGTATACTTCTGCACCCCATACTTTGTCAAAGGAAATAAAGTAGCTTTTTATATAAAAAAAAACAGTCAATTCTTTAGCAGAAATACATTGTAAGCAAAGATGGAAAATCACATTACCTCAGCCATGGTACAATGACAGATGTATCTAGACCGCCACTATAGGCTAGCACCACTTTGTTCAATTTTTTCTTCAAAACTTTCCCCTCTGCTGCACTTGAAGTGATTGCCTCCTTATCACTAGCCAAAACAGCCTGAATAGCTGCAACGGTAAATAAAACATGCAGAATCAGAGGTTATATGCCAAACAAAAATCTTCGATACAGAACTAAAATGCAATGTACCATCATATAAACACATTCCTCTGACATCTCAACAGCCTAAGTAAAGGTAGCCCGATATGGTGGTTAAAATTAGATATACAATCATGCCACACATTAACAAAAGAGTAACACTCAACAACTCAGAGACCCCATTTTTCAGGCTAAGTATCCGCATTTCCAAAACTAAGAGGCTAAGTATCCGCATTTCCAAAACTAAGTGTACGAATTAGTTCAACAATAATCTATACAAAGAGGGTAACCAAAATTACAGTCTTTTCAGAGACTAAACAAATAGGAAATCAAAAAATAATGATCAGGCAGAAAGAAAGAAAAGAAATTACCACCATTTGGCGTAATCTTCGAACCCAATTTGTTGCTGATGTGGATAACAGGAAGGCCACGAAATCCACTGCCTTTCACTCCAAACTGCCAAAAGGAGAAAAGGAACAATATGTGGCATTATTTACTATCAGGGCATGGAAAATGGCCAAAACATTTCTCACCTCTTGCAAATGCAGTGAAGCAGCCGCCTTTCGGGACGATTCTGCAGTTCAGCAACACAAAATAAAGTAAATTTAAAATGCAAACCCACAAAAATCCCACATTTGAAAAAAAAAAAAACTCCCAAATAGTTCACAAAGATGATAAAAGTCTCTGTATATCATTAGTTTACCAGCTCTGGAGGCGTGGTGAAGCCGGGGAGTGACGGAAGAACAAGAAGAGATTGCCTGGAACTGAGTCATGGTCCCAACTCAATTGGCGGCGGCGGTGGCTCACGGTGGCGGAGTTTGTAAGTAGTGAGTTGGGGTTTAAGGTTAGGGGTGCTGACACAGAGCTAATATTAAGTTTGTTGGAACACAGTAATATTACTCCGATGGTTTTTTTTTTTTGGGAAGCAATGAGTCAATTATATTATCATTTTGTGGATGGGACCGTCACCTATTACATGACGAGGCAAGTTATAAGCATTCATTACAATTGTTCTCGAAATTTTCATTATATGTATTCTAGTGAATATCATTGCTAACATTATGATACTTCTAATTAGTCTTTGTAGTCCTGGTGATACATTTGGGAAGTTGTTGATGTGGTTCAGAGCCATCTTATAGTCCATCCGTACACAAATGTGTGTTATCGCTTGGTTCCTTGCATCCGTTATTGCTTTGTGAATAGCGATGAGTTCAGCTTGGACTCCAGATAGAGCTTGGATGTTCCGCGCTCCATGCCACGAGTTTCCCCTTTCCTGCTGTGTCGCCCACCATGCAGCTGCTGTCATGCTAACCTGAGCTCTGAAGGCTGCGGCTGTTTCAATGCATGTCCAACTGTTATATGTCAGGTGGCTTCCTTGTGCGAACCATAACAACTGTATCTCGCCAACTTTTGCCTTCATAGGTTCCATTGGCTGTAATTGACGGGTCGCTTATTCCAGGTGGAATTGATTCGAGTTGGGATCCTCTAAAGGCCTTGTATCTGTAAGGTCATGTTCACCGCCTGCATGTCATTGATGATGGCTTGGACTGTATCCACTCGTACTTGTTGTTGCTCAATCGTAGTTTTGTTCCTGACACACCAGATTGCTCATATAATGATGCATGTGAGGTTGATGTCTTCGTCTTATGGTGCTATCTTGAACCAGTATGTAAGCCAGGCTTTGAGTTGGATTGGGTTCTCCTGCTGAAAATCCAACCCCATTCGTGACATTCTCCAGATTTTTCTTGCAAATTCACACTCGAGTATCATATGCGTAGGAGTTTCCCTTCCGGAATGACACATTTGGCAGATATATGAGACCTCCATGTTTCTTTTCCTCAGGGCAGGTCAAGTTGGTGCTGCATTTTGTGCCAATCTCCATACTAAAAACTTCACTTTTTCTGGGACTTTAGAGCTCCACAGTTTCTTCCATAGCTGTTTATCCGGTTCTGTGTTTCCAATCGACGATGAACCCGAAGGTTTGTGCCTATATCTTGAGCTCCATGCCTCATGGTAACCACTTTTGACTGTGTATTTTCCAAGCCAGCATTTGTCCCAAAATTGGAAATCCTTTTGTCCGAGAGGTTGTAGGGGTAAGTGAATGCCTGAGATATCGTTTACTATTTCTTGACTGAAGAATAATCTCAGTAGTGGCATGCGTTATTGTTTGGTATTATCAATGAGGTCACTCACTTTGAATCCGAGTTGGGGTAGCAGTTACCTATCATACCTTATTGGATTTTTGTGGTTTGAGATCCACTCGTCCTGGATATCTATTGTGTGCCTATCGACCTGCCATTTGAGGTGGGTCTTGAGTAGATCTCTACCCCATAGGATTCCCCTCCATCCTCACGTTGCACCTTGTTTGAGTTTAACCATCTGGAAGTCTTCCTTGCTGCAGTACTTATTGAGGAATAACTTATAAAAGAAGGATTGTTTGTCACTGACTAGTTTCCATGCTAGCTTTCCTAGCATAGCCAGGTCCATATGTTCTGTGGATCGCTTCCCTAATCCTCCTTGTAGTTTGGAGTGGCAGATTGATTCCCAGGACTTCCAATGTATCCTTTTCCCATCTGTATCCCCTGCCCAGGTGAATCTGGCTAGGTGGCTGTCATTTTTTTTACGACAGTTGATGGTATCCGGAATGTGCAGAGTGTGTATTAGGTTGTTATGGCTAGGACATGTTTGCTAAGGGTGACTCTACCCATGAGGGACAGGTCCCCCGGTCTTCCATATCGATGTCTTGGCCTTAACTCTTTGGATGAGTTTGTTGAACATTCCTACTTTTGGCCCTGCGAAGTTCATGTCGTGTCCTAAGAAGTTTTCCTTGAGCAAATCCCCAAAGATTATGAAGGTCTGGCTTAGGTGCTCCTTTGTTCTTGTCTCTGTGTTTTGGCTGACTAGAAGTGCAGACTTTTGAAAGTTTATTCTTTGGCCGGAATAGGCAGCAAATAGATTTATTATTTGCGCCAGTTTTGTCGATCCTTCTTTCGAGATGTTAAAGAATAGGATGCAATCATCTGCAAACATCAAATGTGAGACTAGTTGGATGGAGCATCATATT
Organism: Rubia yunnanensis; assembly: GCA_037428765.1. Taxonomy (NCBI): domain Eukaryota; kingdom Viridiplantae; phylum Streptophyta; class Magnoliopsida; order Gentianales; family Rubiaceae; genus Rubia; species Rubia yunnanensis. The sequence goes on from CM075062.1 coordinate 127,050,385, forward strand.
TTTACGACTCGACAGACCGCTTGAAAAGCGTGAGAGGCTATCATTGATGAGAGAGCTTCCTGACATAGAATAAATAGGAACGGGGAAAGTGGGCATCCTTGTCTGAGTCCCTGTTTTGGCTAGAAGACTGTTGAATTTAACCCGTTGAGCTTTATAGAATATGAGACTGTTGTGGCACATTCTATGACCCAGCCTATCCATTTGTTGGGGAACCCCATGTGCGTCATCATCTTCTCCAGAAACTCCCATGATACCCGATTATAAGCCTTACTCGTGTCAATTTTCATTGCTGCCACCACCTGCTTTCATGTCTTCTTCTTACGAATGTATTCAATGAGTTCATGCGCTATAAGTGAGTTTTCAATGATGGATCTCCCTTGCATAAATGCCAATTGATTTCCTGATATGAGAAAGCCCAATACTCTTTTAATTCTGTTGGTAAGGATCTTAGCGATGATCTTATATGTTACATTACATAGGCTTATTGGCCGCATGTGTGCCGGGTCTTTTGGACATATGTTCTTTGGTATTAGAACAAGGTTCGTATGATTCCACTGTTTCAGCATGATTGAAGTTTCAAAAAACCTATGTACCGCTGTTGTTACTTCGTCCCCCACCTCTGACCAGTAATGTTGGTAGAAGCCCGGTGGCAAACCATCTGGCCCCGATGCCTTCCATTTTCCCATTTGGAATATGGTTGTTTTTATCTCCTGTGGGGTTACTGGACGCTCTAGCTCCCTCTGTTGGTGTTGATCGACCCCCTTAGTGATGAGGTTCAGTATATCCTGCACAGTTGAATCTCCAAATGCATCTGGTGGCATAACAGATTCAACGACAAAGACAGAGCTTACATGGTCGTATACTAATTGTTGTAGGTCCTCCTGCATTGAGATCCATGCCCTCATTTCATCCTTGAGATGTGTTATGTAGTTTCTTCCTTTTCTTTTCTGTGACCATTGGTGGAAGATTTTCGTGTTTTAATCCCCCTCTGCGCGCCACAGTGTCTTTGCTCTTTGTCTCCAATAATCATCCTGCATGGTGAGGAGTTCGTCTAGCTCTTTTGTTTTCCCACGCATGCCATTCACATCTTTTTGTCTTTGCTTTGCTCATAGTTGTTCTTTTACCCTCCTTACTATGTATTCCAGCTTGCCCACGTTTTGTTTGGCCCAATTGTGTAGCCCTGTCGTGGTCTCCTTCAGCTTCCTGTTAAGCCTCATGAGTTGTTGTGCTCCGTTGTTAGGGTTGTCCCTTGTATTTGACTTGTTGTATGTTGGATTGGTCTCCCTACCCTGTTTTCCCAATTCCTTAGTGTGACGATATCTGACCCAAAAGGATTCAAAATGTCTTGCTGATGTGTCATTCCTAGGCCTGCTTCTTGGGTAATGGTAAGGACTCCATGGTCTGATTGCATTATTGTGTGATTGGTTAAGTTGTGCTTCTGGAACATCGCCAACCATTTAGCGTTAGCAAATGCTCGATCTAAATGCTCCAGGATCAGCTCTCTGCCTCCCTTTCCATTTGACCAAGTGAACCACTGTCCCTTGTTTCTAAGTTCACTTAAATGTTCCTGTCTCAGTAAGCCTTTGAGATCCTTCGTTTCTTGCGAGTGTACTGGCCTTCCGCCTGACTTGTCTTCCCTATGTAGGACCTGGTTGAAGTCACCCGTGATGAGGACTGGGATATTGGTATTATGTAGTACCACATGCAGAGTATCCCACACTGGTTTCCTTTGGGGTCGGTCGGGGTGCCCATACACAAGGATCAACATCCATTCATCTCCCTGGGCGGTCGTGGCTTTGCAACATACAAAATTTTGGCAGCATTTAACTACTGATACTAAGATATCTGAAAACCAGGCTACGCAGAGCCTACCACTTGCTCCTACTGAATCTACTACTTCCCAGCTAGTGAAATAGGTTGTTCCTACCCACTTACTAATTATAGTCACGCTTGGTTTCCATTAAAAAGACAATATTGGGGTTATAATGATTGATGTTGTGATTTAAAAACTTTACTGTCAAAGGATGTGTCAGTCCTCTGCAGTTCCAGCAAAGTAGATTCATATACCTCTGGGTGGTTGTTTTGGACCAACCACCGAAGTACCGCAGCAATTTCCTTCAATTCCTTGAAAGACTGTTTGTACCACCGCCTCAAAGGTTCTGGCTGTAACTATGACCATCTCTCACTGTTCCATCCCGAGGCCTTGGTTAATTTCTGGGAACATCGAAATCGTCTGGTGCAGCTCCTCCTCTTCTTGTTCCTCTGTGCACCTTCTCTTGTTGAAATCAATTCCTCCTATCTCCTCTTGAAGTTGCTTCTTCCTCTTAACTCGTAAACCTTCAGCCACTGGCATGTATTCCGCCATTGCCCAGTTGATAGCCTTCTTCTTTGTGTTCATTTGAATCAAATTGTCCATCCCTGGTTGGTCTATGAACTCCGTATGCTCGTGAGAGAAAAGAATCACTACTAGTACAGTAGTACTCCTTATACTCGATTTTTACCATAATGATTCATTCATTTTAACAAGAGTTAAGTGCCCATATAACCTTCTGGTCGAAAGTGTTAATATGACCATCTAAAATTGCGATTGTGACTCTATTATTTGCTTGAAAATGTTAATCTAACTTTGACAACCTAAATTTGACCAGAAATCCATAAAATGACCATTATATCTCTTATTTAAAAATATTAAAAAATAAATTAATTAAAATATTCCTTTTGCCCTCCCCTCCTATTCTTCTTCTCATTTCCTTTTATCTTATATGGTAGAACTAAACCCTTTTCTTAAGCTCAAATCGCGGAACAGAACCCTTTTATCTTCTTCCAAATTGCATAACTGCCTTACCTCAAGATTCGGCAGAACTGAACCCTTTTAGCTGAACTTCCTTACCTCAAGATTCGGCGGAACTGAACCCTTTTACCTGAACTGCCTTACCTCAAGATTCGCCCCACATTAAACTCATCTCTCTTCTTCCCCAGAAAACACACGGCCGCCCAAATTTTTATATTTACTGAGCATTTTTTACTTGATCTTAATTCTTTTCGTTTCACTAAAATAATTGTCTATTCCATTTTACTAAAACCAAGTAATAAAGATCCCAAGGCGGGAGGAGATATTACTCGATCGTTTTTCATTCTAGTTCATATAATATGGCCCCAACATAGGGCCTATTTGGTATTAGAGATAGATAAATGGGCCAAAGCCCAACTTATGTTCCTAGGGTTTAACTAGAGTTCCATGTATTCTGCCTATTTATTCTTCATAATACACCCTCATAATCATGGAGGTTTCACTATAACATGGTATCAGCCAGACCGTCATAGACGTCCTTTCCTCTCCTTGACAGCCGCGTCTGTCTTCTTCTCTCCCTCGCTGTCCAAATACAGTCAAATTCATACATTTCCTTCTTTGTTTTTCTTGTTCTTTACAACATGGCCACCGATGATAAACTCACCTACAGCAATATGATTCACCTTCTCACCATAAAATTGAATGCTTCAAACTATATGATGTGGAGGAAGCAAGTCCAACATCTTCTTCGCTCGCAGCGGCTTTTGGGACATATTGATGGATCGAATCCCTGCCCTACGGTTCCGTTGCCGCCCTCTTTTGCTCAGGCCGCCGGCTCATCCTCCCCTACTGGTTCCTCCAAGGTTGTCTATGAGGAACGCAAGGCGGCTTATGACCAGTGGATTATCGATGACGAGAAGCTTTGTTGTCTTCTTCTCTCTTCTGTCTCGGTTGAGGTAATGTCCGAGATTTCTTCCTGTGATACGGCTGCTCAGATATGGGATACTCTTGCTAGTGTTTTTCATAATCGTAGTAAGTTATCTGTGTTGAGCCTTCGTGTGCAAATCATGAATCTTCGTAAGACTGGGTCAGTTCATGAATTACACCTTCATTTTAAAGCTTTATTTGATAAACTTGCTGCCATGGATGCCCCTGCCACAAATGATGATATGGTTCTGTGGTTTTTACATGCTCTTGGTGCTGAATTTAGAGATTTTAGTGCCCCTTTGTTGTCTCGTTCTCCGACTCCGGCTTATGTCGATGTTGTGGCTGAGGCGGAGAATCAAGAGGCCTTTCTGAAAAATCTGCAGGGTTTTGGAGCATCACAGACCGCTCCTGTAGCCTTTCTGGCCGAGGGAAATTTTTCCGGCCATGGTGGTGGCGCATGGAGCCACGCGCCCGCGCGTGGGGCTCACGCGCCGGCAGAAATGGCCGCGGCGGCGGCCGCGGTCGTGCAGGTGGTCGTGGCAGTTCTTCTGGTGGTCCGGGTGGTGCTGGTTCTGCAGAACTGTTGTGGAGTGTCGGTATTGCCATAAACTCGGTCACACCGCTCAAACGTGTTACAAATTGTTCCCACCGCGATGTGGCGAAGCTGCTGTCCGTGATGATTCTGCCCTCTTGGCCCAGCAGTTCCGAAGTTCCCTGACCATGGAGCCTTCTCATCCGGCATCGGATTGGTACATTGATTCCGGAGCAACCAATCATCTCACCACTTCCGCCTCTGCTTTGGAGAGTGTGACTCCATACTCTGGTAATTCTCGAATTTCAGTTGGAAATGGTGATTCCATTGGTATTCATTCTGTTGGTGATTGTCAACTTACTTCTACTTTGCGGTTATCTGATGCTTTATATACTCCGGATGTGTCTAAAAATTTATTATCTATAATTCATCTTACTCGGGACCTTGATGCATTTGTGATATTTGATGACCGAAATTTTGTTATTCAGCACAGAGTCACCAAGGCGATCATGGGCAGAGGTCGTAGTGTGCATGGTTTATATGTGCTGGATAGAGGAGAGGCTGCTTTAGATATCGCCCTTCGAATGCCAATATTGTTGGGTCGAAATGGGTCTATCGCTTGAAATACAGACCTGATGGCAGCATTGATCGTTACAAGGCTCGTCTGGTCGCTCAAGGTTACTCGCAGATTCCTGGCTTCGATTTCGATCACACGTTTAGTCCGGTAGTTAAAGCTGCCACAGTTCGGACTGTTCTTGCTATAGCTACTCTACGACGGTGGTCCTTGCATCAGCTTGATGTAAAGAATGCGTTTCTCAATGGCATTCTTGACACGCCGGTCTATATGGCACAGCCTGTCGGTTATCAGGATCCTGCTTGTCCTACTCATGTCTGCCGGCTTCAGAAAGCTATTTATGGCCTGAAACAGGCTCCTCGTGCCTGGTTTGATAGATTCAGCTCTTTTTTTGCATCAGCTTGGTTTTGTTTGTAGCTCGTCGGATACATCTCTGTTTGTTTTCTCTCGGGGTTCTACACTGCTGTATCTCCTGGTCTATGTTGATGACATCATTCTCACTGGCAATGATGAGGGTGCCATTCGCCAGTTCATCTCTCGGACTGATAAGGAGTTTTCCATCAAGGATTTAGGGTCTCTGACTTACTTCCTTGGTCTTGAGGTGTCCCCTTCTCCTTCCGGTCTCTTTCTTGGGCAAGCCAAGTATGTTCGTGATATTCTTTCTCGGGCAGGCATGACTGACACATCTCCGGTTACCACTCCGTTCGTTCCACTCTCACAGCTTCACAGCAGCTCCAGTGCTCCTTTTGGTAATCCGACTTTTTATCGCTCTCTGGTGGGTGCCCTTCAGTATCTGACTATCACCCGTCCAGACTTGACTTTTGCTGTCAGCTCTGTCAATCAGTTCCTTCAGGATCCTCGGGAGGATCATTTTGCAGCTGTCACACGGATTCTTCGGTATGTGGCTGGAACGCCCCACCTTGGTCTCACTTTTCGCACGGGAGGATCCTCTGATGTTTGTGCTTACTCCGATGCCGACTGGGCTTGCTGCTTGGAGACGCGTCGTTCGACCTATGGTTATGCTGTTTTCTTGGGAGACAACTTGGTGTCCTGGAGTGCCAAGAAGCAACCCACTGTCTCGCGCTCGAGCTCGGAGTCTGAATACCGCGCTCTTGCAAATACGGCTGCTGAAGTCATTTGGCTCTCCCACATTCTGAAGGAGTTGCACTTTCCGCTGGATGGTTCGCCTCTTCTTTTGTGTGACAACAACAGCGCGATCTTCTTAGCTCAGAATCCTGTTGCTCATAAGCGGGCGAAACATATCGACATCGACTACCATTTTGTTCGAGAGTTAGTTGCCTCTGGGAAGCTTCGTGTCAGTCATGTGCCCACTTCATTGCAGCTTGAGAATATTTTTACGAAAGGGCTTCCAAAGCCATTGTTTGAATTTTTCCGTTCCAAGCTTTGCGTTTCGGTTAACCCGACGCTTCGCTTGAGGGGGGGTATTAGAGATAGATAAATGGGCCAAAGCCCAACTCATGTTCCTAGGGTTTAACTAGAGTTCCATGTATTCTGCCTATTTATTCTTCATAATACACCCTCATAATCATGGAGGTTTCACTATAACATTTGGCAATCAGCGGTTGGTAGTTGACTGTTTCATTTATCTTGCTTAACGAGCGGTTTATGTTAGTTGTTTGTGTTAGCTATTTAACTATTAGTGGTTTACAAAAGTGTTTGACATATGTAACTTTTGGCTGTTAGCGGTTTTATGCAAAATGACATTTAAGGATATGACGACTATTCGTTATTTATAAACTTATTTACATATTTTTTTCATTAATATTAGTATAATTTATTTTAAATTATTTAACATATTCACAAATATTGAAAGCAATATATTTATTGATTAATTTCAAATATTTTTTTTACTATTATTCATTATGAGCATTAACGTAAGAAAATAAATATAATCATTAGTTGACTTATTTTCATTAGATATAAGAAATTTTTATTATATTTAAACCTAAAAATTACAGTATTATATAAATATAATGGAATATATGGAATTAAAACATATTTCTGTTTTCTAAATCACACAAATTTCAAAAAAAAAAATTACTGATTAGAATCTAAGATTAACGTCCAACACTGATCCTCTAAATATTCATAGAGGTCGTCCCTTGAAAGTCGGTATTTCCGTAAGTCATGGAAATACCAAGATTTAAAGTACATATTAGAATAAATGAAGATAAATTTTTTGGGTTGAATGAATTGGGTTATAAACTTTATAACTACTACACGTTGTATAATAAATTTTTAATATTGCAACTAAGACTTTTTATCTTTTATTATTCTAATTAAACTCTTTCTTTCCATAAGTCTAAGGAAAGACGGTTTTTCCCAACACTTTGCCATATTCATATAACTCGATAAATGTCCAACTCAAGTCATCTAAATATTCATATAAATGTTCAATAAAAATTATCACATTCAACAAACTATTATAATCTAATATAATATATATATATTTAAAACAATATAAAATACAATTAGAAAGTTTCGTACTCTAGGATACTTACTTGGTTTCAACGATAATCCCTTCCACGTATGTAAATATGTAACAGTGCCACAAAAGTTTTTGTTGATGGAATATATGCTTTTGCTGATTTAATAATGTTACGATAAAAATGTAGAAGGTTAATAAAGTAATTGTTAAAGGTCAAAGCCAAACGCTAAGGAAAAATGCTACTATTATTATCGTTTCGTATTTGGTGAAAATGCTACGTGAAAAAGCCAAACAATCAACCACTTTTTTTCGTATTCATTGGAGGTTTGATCGAGTGAAAATGCCAACAACCAAAATCCAATCAAAACGCCAACCAAAACGCTAATGCCAAACGAAGCCATAGTCGATTCCGGCTCCTTCCCGCTCAGATGCAGCTCCGATTCACACGCCGACTGCTTTGGCAATGTGGACAGTTAATGGTCTACTCTGATTCACGCATCGAATCGCTTCAATTGAACGGAGGGTTTGGTTTGAGTAGCGGTGATGCGGGTCTGAGTTCAGCGGCGAGGTGGGTCTGGGCTGTGCGACGGGGCAGGGCATATCTAGGTGGGTGAAGGTATTGCTGGTCGGCTGAGGGAAGGTGGAGGGGCGGCGGCTGCTTTGGGCAAAGCTGAGGGAAGACAGCGGGGGTAGCGACGACGATGGTGGTGGCCGGACGACAGAGCATGACTACCTCCTAAACTATGTAAGTTTTCGAACAGATCGGTCGATGCTCTGTGATTTTTAATGAAGATTGGTGTTATTCTCTGTGATTTATGGAATTATTGTCCCACATGGTCAATTTTTGCTCACCCATTTGTGCAAAATGTTGCAATTGAATTGAAGATTGGATATTCAGATAGCTCTATTTAGGGTTCGTTAGTGAAACTTTCTATTATCATTTGGGCTTTTGCCATTTTTTATGGTTAGGGTTTTTGTGATTTTGTAGACCTGATATTGAATTCCCAGAATTCTGGTCGCTCCCGGCAGCAGCGGTGGGAGCAGCAGTGGTTATGGAGATGAAGAAGAAGAATTTAGGGGTATTTTTGGCATTACATTTTTATTTTAAAACTAGGGTATTTTAGTCATTTTTTATTTGGCCAATGCCGGAATTGCCAATTCAACACCAGAATAGTGTCAAAAGGTTATATTGGCACTTCTGATGCAAAAGTTGGGGTTATAATCACACTTTCATATTATACAGAGTTATATTGGCACTTTTGAAAAATAATATGGTTATATATATATATATATATATATATATATATATATATATATTTTTTACCATTTTAATAATCACAAAGTCTTATTTTCTTTGCCACCGTCCCCTTCTCCATTTTTTTACATTTTTCAATTTTATTTTCCCATTTTTTATTGTGGAAAAATAGGGAAACAACAGTTTATTCTATTGATGTGTTCGTTATTGAATAAGTCTGGGAATTGACTCGCACATTAAAAAATTTTTTTACCTGATCAATTGTTGTGTTCATGATAATAAATTGATTTAATTGTTCACAGTGATGTACTGTTCTCAATATGCGTGTACAAATTGTGTGTTCGTATATTTGGATATGTCAAATCTGTGTTTTTCAAGGTTTTTACAATTTGGACAACATAGATTGTGGTTGGGTCAAGTTTTGTTACAATTGTGGAAGATGTCTATTTGACGTGAAGTAATTAATGTGTGATACGCTTCTCTCTGCTAAATGATTATAATTTTTGTGGGAAGCGGGTTAATATCCTTGAGCGATGTTACAATTTTTATTATGTCTCTAATCTGTAATAGTACAAACGATAATTCTGGTTAACATGTAATTTAAATGTCCTTGTAATATATTACTTATTGCTAGAGGTTAGTTAGGTTGGATATCAATTCCATTCATTGTAATTGTTTTTAGTGTTTTTTCAAACATTTTTAAATGATTGATTTTTAAGAAAAAGGAGTCTTATTTTATTCTGCCTAATCGTTAGATTCTGAATGACCGTCTTTCCATAGACTTATGAAAAGACGGAGTTTAATTAGAACAAATAAAAGGTAAAAGGTCTTAGTTACAATATTAAAAATTTATTATGAAACATGTAGTAGTTATAAAGTTTATAACCCGATTCATGCAATCCAAAAAATTTATCTTCATTTTTTCTAATCTGCACTTTAAACCTTGATCTTTCCATGACTTATGGAAAGACTGTTTTTCAAGAGACGGACTCTAAATTTTATAGAGTTTTTATAATTAGAAATAGGCAAAGTCTTGGGAAAGATGGTCTTTCCATAGGTTTATGGAAAGACGTAGTTTAATTAGAATAATAAAAGGTCTAAGTTGCAATATTAAAAATATATCATCCAACATGCAGTAGTAATAAAGTTTATAACCCGATTCATGCAATCCAAAAATTTTATTTTCATTTCTTCTAATTTACACTTTAAATCTTGATGTTTGCATGACTTATGAAAACACCGTCTTTCAAGAGATGTACTTTTATAAATATGCCAAATGAGGGAAGGGTGTTCTCAAGCGCAATCATATATATGAGTGACTTAATCTATTTTTTTTAAAACTCTTGTTTTGAATGTTGGAATAGGTGTTCTCAAACGCAATTATACAGACCTACACTATCTAAACAATTATACAGACCTAAATAAATTGAAAATCATGTTGGCCCTGTTGGAAGTATCGAATTTTAAATTATTCAACCATGATCTAATTAACGTTTAATGTATATACTAAGACTTAGGTGAGATCGATATGATGGTGAGCTCGATATGATGGTGAGATAAGGGTCCTATATGAAAATAAGAAAAGTAGAGGGACTTAAATATAATTATTTATGTTATATAATAAGATATTTTTTTCCCAGACCAACCGCCCTGTTCCTCCTACTCTGCCGGTCCTACTCCGTCGCCCCAATCCTCCTCCATGCCGCTCCTACTCCGTGTTGCTTCTACTCCGCTGCTCCTTTTACGCCATATGCCTCACCGCTCTGCTTCCCCTCCGCCTGCTTCTCCTCTGCTCTGCTTGAAACCCTAGGTTCGTCATTTACTCTTTTTTATCTCTCTTTTATTGGTTTCAATTGTTGATTTGCGGTCTCGACGTGCTTATTTTGGCATATTCTCACCTTTTTTAAAAATTATTTGCAGGTCATCTCTTCTTCTCCTCGGTTTAAGCTCTTGCCTTGTATAAGCTCACGGTAATTTACTTCATCATTTCTTCATTTTCAATTTGATGTCTGTCCAGTTGAATTTTTCAAGATTTAAATGATAGTAGATACGATTATCATGATATTTGTAATTTGTGCTAGAATCAAGTTTAGTTTGTTTTTGTGCTTGAATCGGGCTATAAGCATTATGTTATTTTACACGAGTATATGTTTGCGCCAGATTTAGGGGGTTCGAATTGTATCGATGTTGTTTTATGATATTATGCTTTAATAAAGTTCAGGCTTGGCAGCCCATTAAACTTATTACGGCCCAAAGAGAGAAGGTTGCTGGAAGACAGCTAAGCGGGCAACGGGCCACAAGTTGACTTGACACGAGCTGTCATGTCAGCTACCAACACACCATATAACATGGAAAAGGAACATGCCTCTAAAGTACGTTTTCCATAACACAAAACTACACTCAGAAAAGAAACCATAAAAGGCTCCCTCTAACATAATCGTCGGAGCAGGCCCGGTAAAGCACCGACATGTCTGACCTAGATCCAAGCTGTTTTGCAGGTCAGTGAGGACGGCCCAAGCAGAAAGACATTTTCAGCCCAAGGAGAAGTTCAAGGAGGACACAACATTGACATTGTCTGTAGGGATCACTCAATCATTAGCATCCACGCAGCTCAAACACCATGGAAGGATCATCACCAACGGGACATCTGCTCAACCAGGTGTTCATGGAGGATGTGACATACCAGGAAGAAGAAGTTACGTTGATGCCAATAGGAGAACGTCACCGACTCCGGACAATGAAAGAACGGATAGGCAACTCTAATCTGTTGCAGACCATCTTCACCTCGCAGAGAGAGATGATGAGGAAGTTAAGCTCGATGGAAGAAAGGGAAGCTAGTGAAGCTGGCCTAAGGAAGCAGAAGCAGGTTGTGAAACCAACAAAATTATTTCACGAGCAGGATGAGCAAGAAGAAAGCTCCCAGCACAAATAGGGAGGCGAGCAGACCAGTTGTACTGCCTCCAAAGGCAAGGTTAACAGAGCAAGGTCAGAAAAGAAGGTTGAGGCCGGAGAAACGGAACCATCTCAACCATCCAAGAAGACAGTTGGCATACACTATACCACCCTCTGAAAGGAGGAGGAGAGAGAAGCAGGCATGAGTGGAGGAGGTCCGCAAGTAAGGAGATGACGTCAAGAGAAACAGGGAGAGGGACACCGCTCACAAGGAGAATCCAACGGTATACGGTGGACCCTAAGTTGAAAATACCCCCTAACCTGGGGCAGTATGCAGAAGATGCAGATCTGTAGGATCACCTACACACGTTCTCAACCAACATGGCCATCTTCCCAATACCTGAGGTCTTCATTTGGTGCAAGGTGTTTTCAACGACTCTCACAGGCGGAGCCATGGTCTGGTTCAAAAACCTAGAGGACGAGACTATAGAGAGCTTCAGCCAGTTGCTAAATAAGTTCATAGCGCATTTCATGCAAAGGAGGAAGTTTACAAAGACGAGGTTTGAGCTACTAGCTGCCAAGTAGAAGTCTCCGGAGGCATTAGCGAAGTATTGGGAGTGGTTCAACGATGAGGAAAATTAGGTGGAGGATAGGAGCGACCAGTTCTTTATGGACACGTTCATATATAGCCTCAGGCATGAGCTTTTGCTGAGAGATTGCACGTTGAACCCTCCCAAGACAATCAATGAACTGATGAGGAGAGTGGAAAACTTTTTGAGAGCATATAATGCGGATAAATGAAGGAAGGAGGCACATGGTGGTGCAAGCACGTGTAAGGCGGAACCTAAAGCAGAAAGGAGAAAGAAGGACAAGGAGACAGTTCGGCCAGTTAGGTTGAATTTTGACAAGAAGTTTACCCCGCTCATCAAGGCACCCGAGGATATTTTTTTCTCTGGTGTCTTGCAAGAACATTTTGGATCTAGCAAAGAAGTTGGTGTCCCCGCACACATAAGGAACAAGGTGATGTTCTGCGATTACCATGGAGGTCACGATCATGAAACGAACGATTGTATGCACCTGGAGCAATAAATCGAGAACAACATCTGCAGTGGAGAGTTGGCCCATTTGGAAAATGAGGCACGGGCCCACAACAAGGCAACGTACCAGAATAAAATGGGAGGAAGCAGTGGTCCAGGGAACCACCACAGGCAATAGGGAGATCAGAGCAAAAAGAGGTCCCCAGAAAAAGACATGAAGAGTAAAGGAAATGAGGTAGCCAGAGCAGAAACCAATGAGGATAGTAAAAGATAGCCAGATAATATGCCAATGAATGGCAGTGCTGGATGACAACCATAGACATCTATGCAATCATTGGTGACAGTGCAGGAGGCAGAATGAAATCTCAGAGGAAGGCTTGCTGCAGGCAGACCTCTCAGGCAACACCCGCACACAGAAATCTGGGGCCTAATGAGGTTATATCCTTCTCGTCGGAGGATCCCATCCCCGGAAGGCCAGTAGGGGGGATGCAGTGATAATCTAGGTGAAGGTGATGGAAAGAAGAATACATAGTGCATATGTGGACGGAGGAAGCTTAGTGGAGATTATGCATTGGCATTGTTTCGAGAAGTTGGATGAGAATACAAGGAGGAAGTGAAGCCAACAGATACACCATTGGTAGATTTCACAAACAAAATGGTATGGCCGGAAGGAATCATATGTCTCCCAGTAACAATGGAAGATGACATAAGAAACAAAACAGTGGATATAGAATTCATCGTTGTAAAGGAGAACAACCCCTACAACATGATTCTAGTTGATAGTATCCACTATGCACTTACTGCTGAAGTTCCCAGCCGGGCAGGGGATAAAGACAGTGAGAGGAGAATAGCAGAAAGCAAGAGAGGGTCATCGGATAACCCCCAGCAAGCAGGAGAGAGACACGGGAGCACAGGAAGAAGAGAAATAGCCTGAAAGGCCTGAGACCGTGGAAATGATAGCAGGCAATGATGACCCATCGAAATTAGGTTAGAATTGCAAACTGTGCTGCTGGGGGAAGGACATTCAGTACAAATAGGAGCCACTCTTCCACCCAAGGTGAATGAGGAGCTTATAAAGACACTACAGGAAAATGCCCAAGCGTTCGCATGGAAGCCAATGGACATGACCGGTGTCCCCAAAGAGCTAGGCTGCCACAAGCTGAAAATGGCGATAGGGCACTGACCTATCACGCAAAAGAGGGGGATGTTGTGAAAGGAAATGAACGAATCTGTCAACAGGGAGGTGGAACAGCTAGTGGAAGCAGGGATACTGAAAGAAATCTCTTACCCAAGCTGGCTGGCTAACCCTGTCCTGGTGAAGAAGGCAGATGGCACCTGGAGGATGTGTGTGGACTACACGGACCTAAACAGGGACTTTCAAGGTGCAGAAAGGGGATATGCAGGACAAGAGAAACTAGCATTGGCGCCGGTACATGCAGCCAGGAGACTGCGCTAGTATTTCCAGGCACACCCAATAGTGGTGCTAAAAAACCAACCACTAAAGTCAATACTCACAAGGTCCGAGTCCATAGGGAGGCTAGTAAAGTTGGCGATAGAGCTAGGAGAGCACACAATCGAGTACGCACCGCTGATTAAAATAAAAGGGCAGCAGGAGATCGCAGATTTCCTGTCAGAAGTCCCAAAAGAGGAAGGGAGAGAACAGAGAAAGGAGTCTGTGATAGGAAAGGAAGCATGTATGATAGGACCCGATGTTTGGAGCTTGTACGTGAATGGAGCCTCAGGAGTAGAAGGAGCATGTGCGAGAATAGTGGTGGCCGACCCACAGGGGGTGGAAACCACTTATGTGCTCCTTTTCAAATTTCCTACCTCAAACAACAAAGCCGAATATGAAGTAGTGATAACAGGGATAGAGATATCGCGAAAAATGGGAGCAAGAAAGCTACAGGCATTCAAAAATTCAATGTTGGTGGCAAACCAATACAGTGGGCAGTATGCGGCTAAGAAACCAAACATGATGAAGTATAGGGACAGAGTTAAGAGCCTGGTGGCATAGTTTGAGGAGTTCGATATCATCAAGGTTCCTCGGTCGTAGAACACCAGAGTAGATGCACTCAGCAAGCTGGCCTCATCGGCGCACACTCACCTAACCAAGTTCGTTCTGGTGGAAGAACTAGAAAGAAGGTCCACGGACCAGGAAATTGTAGCAGCAATACAAGACGCATGAGAGAGCTGGATGACCCCGCTGAGAGCTCACCTGGAAGCTGGAATCCTCCCGGATAAGGAAAGGGTAGTCAAGGCACTGAAGAGGAACGCCTTGCAATATGTAATCAAGGATGACCTGTTATACAAGCGTGGATACATAGAACCGTGGCTTAGGTGCACAGGACCTGAGTTATCAGAAGTAGTCCCGAGAGAACTACATGAAGGAAGCTGTGGCAGCTGCAGGGAGCTCGAATGCTGGCATTAAGGGCTATCCGAGCAAGATATTACTGGCCGAGAATGAAAGAAGATGCTGAGAAGATAGTCATAGAATGCCACAGATGCCAGGAACATGCCCCAGTGCCCAGGCTCTCTGCTGAGGAGATGCCAGTATCATATCAGTTTGGCCGTTCGCGAAGTGAGAGATAGATATAGTGGGGTCTTTTCCCAAAGATGTAGGCAAGAAGTTCCTGATAGTGGCGATAGATTACTTCACTAAATGGGTGGAGGCAAAGGTTGTTACCACTATCGCAAGGAAAAAGGTGACGAATTTTATGTGGAGGAATATAGTATGCAGATTCGAGATCCCACAAATCATAGTTACTGACAATGGAACACAGTTTTCCGGGGAACTGTTCACCTCCTAGTGTAAGGAGCTGAAGGTCAGGCAGCAATTCACTTCTGTGGCCCACCCCCTTGCAAGCACGCAGACAGAACTGACTAACAGGACCATCCTGCAGGGCCTAAAGAAGAGGCTGGGAGAAGCTAAAACTAAATGGAAAGAATAGTTAACGAGTGTGCTATGGGCCTACAAAACCACACCTCAAACCGCAACAGGAGAATCGCTATACAAGTTTTGATACGGCACAGAAGCAATCATTCCACTCGAAATTTCAGTGCCTAGTAGGATGGTTGCGGCACCATTAGCATTGGCAGGCAACGAAGAAGCCATCGGAATCAATTTGGAAGAACTGGAAGAGTGCAGGGAGAGAGCTGCTTTAATGGAAGACACGTATATATTCTGGATAGAACAACACTACAACAGCAAAGTCAGGCCGAGAAGTCTGAAGTAGGGAGAGCAAGCCCTCAGAAAGAACGAGGCAAGCAGAGCACAGGGGATAAGAAGCTGGATGCGACCTGGGAAGGGCCTTACAGGGTCGTCGAGGTGCTGGGCAAAAGAGCATACAAGCTGGAGACAATGGATGGGAAGCAAGTGCCAAACACCTAGAACATGGTCAACCTTAGGAAATACTATGCGTAGAAAGGTACCATAAATGGTATGGTTTAAGAGAATTTTGCATAACTTTCCTGCGAGTATTTTTTTGTTAACAAGTGAAATGAAGTGCAGCTATTAGGTAAAAATTAAAATAAGTGGCAAGAACTAAGAGAAGCAAAGATGTTACGATGGTTGATAGCTAGAAGAGCTATCAACATCAACAACAAAATAAGGAATGAGTAAAGGAACTCGTTCACAAAGCGTTCCTGACACCGCGCAGTTAGGTGTATGCCAGCTAGCCCAAAGGGTCTGATGAAAAACACTCCTAGCCCCACGCAGGCGGGGAGCTGTTAGCCAACTTTCTAAGTTGATGAGAGTCTGAGAAAAAGGCCCCAGACTAAAAAAGTAGCAAAGGCCATAAGCTAAGGAAAAGCACCTTAGCTGGAGAAAACCAGACATAGCATTTCCCCCTTGTTCAACAAAAACGAAAAGGAAGGGGGAATGAGGTAATACACCAAACAAACACATATAAAAAAGAAAGAGGAGAAGAAAGCGCTCCTCACCAGCCAAGCAAAACTGGGGGGGAAAAGGCACCCTTGGTCACAATATCCCCCCATTATGGGGACTTACAAAACCACAAGTTAAAAAAACAAAAGAAATTTTTTTTGTAGCCATCATCAAATGCACACTCAAGAGAAGCTAATTAATTCCATGAGCTCCCCATGCCTCCGTCTGGAGCTTGCCTTGACTCATCCTCATCCTGTTGTGCCTCCCTATCACCTACGCTCTGGTTTGGTTTGTCCCCTACCACTTGCTGGTAATCGTTAGCCTGGGACAAGGATCCTGCTGTCCGAGCAGCCGCTCCATCTGGGTTCCAAGCGTCAAGTTCCACGGTGGTCATTCTGGGGTCCAACAAGGAGAAGTATTCAGAGAAGCTATGCTCTCTAAAAAGGACGTATACCCCTCCAAGTTTAGTCTGTAGCTCCTTAGGGTCAGCTATGGTGGTGTCCCAGTCAAAAGTCATAAACAAGGCAGTAACAGGAAGCTCGAAAGTGTGCTGACTCTAGGCCACCTTTGGATAGATACTGGTGAAACCACGAGTAAACACCCACTCATAGAACTCCATGTGGGCCTTGTTCTCAGCCTCAAGCTTGTTAGCCAACAATGCTAGAGACCCCGTTACTCCCCTCTCGAGCTCCAGATCTCCATCCAGTGCGGTTGCTCGAGCATGAGTGCACTGCAGATCCGAGGCGGCCTCCTTAGCAGACTTCTCAGCATGATCAGCTCGCTGCTGGGCATCAGCCGGCCTGTGAGCCATCTCTCCTATCTCCATCTGGATGGCAAAGGCCACGCAAATGTGCTATGAATAGGTAGAAAAGAAAAACAACCTTGTAAAGAGGACATGGCAAGCAGAGAAGCAAATGCAAAAATAGGAAGCAAGGCAGTTAGGTGAAGAAAACATGATCCTAACCTCTAGAGTAGCAAAAACATGGCAGTCAGCAATATCGATAGAAGAGGAAACGTTGAGAGCACACTTCTAAAGCCAAGCATTGAAGTGGCTCTCAGGAATAACATGAGCAATGAATTCAGACCGGGTGACTGGACTACGGATAGCTTCAGACTCAGGAACAGGGCAGGAGCTGGAGGCTCCCAAGTGAGAAAGAGTGAAGCTAATAGAGACAGGCGATCAAGAACGTGGACTAGAAGCAGGAAACAAATGCATAACAAGTGCAGGAGAAGTCATGGCAGGAGGAGTCTCCGAGACAATGTTAGTAGACCGACGAGTAGACCGGCGGCACATGCGCTCCAGCTGTCCATCTTCCTTAGGATCCACAAATATGGGCACAGGGACTGAGGTGTCAGACAAGGTAATGATAGGCTCAGGGTGGTCAACCTCCCTATCAGCATCATCTACTTGGCAAGTGGAGCGGCTGGATGCTCCATGGTGGGAGAGGCACGGAAGATCACCAATTAGGTTAGCGATAGACATACCTGAAAACAAAGGAAGCAATCAAGAGTTTGAGAAACAGATAAAATAAAAGCATTGCATAAATCAGCGTCCAAAATAAATAGAGAAATAAAGGTTAAAAGCCCTATACCCATAAGGTCACCAGGACCACCCAGAGGCACAACCCCGATTGGCAGGAATGGGAGTCCGACGACATACAGCACAGAGTCTTGTAGGACTAAGCTTACTTTAATAGACAAATCCTCCAAAACATAGATAAACTGACGATCGTCAGACATCTTTGCGGTGCTAGGATGCACCGTCCTCGTCCTGAGAGGACCAACCAGAAAAGGGCATGTGTAAAGTCCCCGACCCCATTACCAATTTCTCATCCATAAAGACAAAGCGTTGTATCCACTCACGCAGGTTGGGAAATCAACCAAAAGATTAAACCCATCAGGGCGGAATTTGAGGTAGTACCTACTGGGGAATATTTTAGCAGGTATACAGAAGGCTCTAAAGAGAAAGAATGTAGGTGTAAAGCCCCAAAGAACCTCAAAGCCCATGAGCAAGCGCGGGGAATTTTGAGGAAGGTCAGTCAGTAACAATTCGTAATAACCTAAGACAGACTAGCAGAGCTGAGTCAGGGGAAATTGGAAACCACCATTTTTTATGGTTTCCAGATAGATGACCACCATCCCTTGAGAGAGGTCTAGAATTATCTCCCTTGACCCCGGCAAGATGATGCAATTGCTAAGATCATCGTACTTCTCGCCGCAGACCGCAAGGACCATCTTGCAAAGCTAGCGAATGTACCGACATTCACCGATGGTCACGTCACAGTAAGAGTGGGCTTTTGGAGGGCTAATAGTTGATACCATATTGAAAGAAAAGAAAAGAGATAACAGGAGAAAAGCAAGAAGATGGAGAAGGAAGAAGAAAGGTACCTGGGCAAATGCTGGGAAAGATGGTGAAGAGCAGAGAGAAGACTAAAGTGGGGAGAGTGGTGAAAAAAGGAAATGATTATGGGAAAAATCTTACAAAATCATAGACATATATATACATGGAAAATGAATCGACATGACTAATGAGTGACTTGCCTTGGAAATAGGTGAAGAAACAACAATAAGTGGTTAGATAACGACAGACAGAGAGAAAACGTGGTGACGTTCGAGGAAAATGGCGTAGGGGAATGAGTAACGAGGCAACAAGAATCGATAAGATGCTGCTTTTCAAATAATTACTGCAGATGTTTCCCTTAAAAGACCAATCTACATGCAGCAGGAAGCAAGGAGGTATACTAGCGGGCTGTAACACCTAGAGCCAACCAATCCCCCTGTTTAAGAGAAATAGGGTCCTGGGATGGGGGGAATTAATAAGGTTTGGGTCTGGTAGCCCATTAAACTTATTAAGACCCAAAGAGAGAAGCCCGCTGGAAGACAGCTAAGCAGGCAACGAGATGCAAGTTGACTTGACATGAGCTGTCATGTCAGCCACCAACACATCATATAACATGGAAAGGGAACATGCTTCCAATGTACGTTTTCCATAACACAAAACTGCACTCGGACTAGAAAACCTAAAAGGCTCCCCCTGACATGATCGTCGGAGCAGGCCCAATAAAGCACCGGCTTGCCTGACCTAGATCCAAGCTATTTTGCAGGTCAGGGAGAAGGGCCCAGGCAGAAGAGCATTTTAAGCCCAAGGAGAAGTTCAAGGAGGACGCAACATGTTTGCATTTTGTTAGTTTGGCATTTTTAGTACTTTGTTTATGTGTTAACATTTTCTGATATGTTTTTGTGTATTTGTTTTAATTTTTCTAATTTTTTTTTCTTAGGTTTGGAGTTATTTAAAGCTAGTTTGATGTTCTTAGTTCTTTCTTTATGTGTTAATAGGTTCTGATGCACTTGCTCAACCTATGTACTGGATGATTGTAGTTTAAGAGACGTGTGACCTTGATTGCATTACTTCACCTAGTGTATTGATGCGTATCAAAGAACCGACCAATTTGTAGGCTTGAGTTCTTCTCAAACTAACCTGCAACAAAATAGTCCCTGGGGTTCCAGGGGTCAGCAATCTAATGCCTTAGTTAGTCTAAGAGTCCAATATGATTAAGACATAATGAATGATAAGTAAATACGTACCTTGTATCCATGTCCTAAATAACATTATCCTTAATTATCACCCTTAATTACCCATGAATGTGGTAATTATGTTAGGGTATTAAATATTCTCTTAACTGAGCCGCCACATCTTCAGCCCTATGGCCTTCTTGAGCTTAACCTCAATCAACAGCCCCCAGAAAAGTAAGTTCTCGGCCTCAGAAGGCTGGAACGATACAATGGTTCTTCGAGGTCTCAAATGTATGGGATAGTTTGAGGACTCTGAAGACTCGAAATGAACATTGCAATTCGTTGCTCTAGCCTTCGAGGGAGGGAACCTGGTTTTCTAATCAACTCTCAGCGTTATGATTCCAAAAGGCGTGCGTGTGCCATACAACCGCACATGTCATTGCTCCGTAAACAATGCTTTGTCAGAAGATAGAAAAGTAATTTCGTCTTTCTATAACTTTTTAAATTTCCAAGGCAGTTATTAATTATCCGCCGTTTCAGCCCCCATTATTACCTCTTAACCGCTCTTCCTTCTTTCACTTTTCTCATTTGCAGGAACTTCTTACGAGCATTATTTCTCTACTTCTCTCTGGAGCGATCTAACTTTCATCACCTTTCCCAGAAAATCAGTAAGTATCCTCATCTTTCTTCTTATTCTAATATTTTCATTTCCTCACCTTACAATCATGCCCCGCTCTGATAAGGGTTCCGTTTCCGAAAGATTTTTCGGTGGATTAGGGTAGGACAGGTGGGGGTTAGTATGCCAGAAAGAGCTACTAGCAACTCGGAATGCACTCATTTCAAAGAATTCCAATATAATTCAGATGCTGGAGAAGGTATGTCTGATCACATTGCTAACATTCACCAGGGGAAGAGAGGGTTTTCCTAGTAACTGATATGCCCCCTCGAGAGCCCATTGAGAACTAGCCACCAGGCATGGGCAAGCCCTATAAAGAGATCCCGTACCTGTGGAAAAATTGTCTTCTACCCTCCCCCAAATCTAGAGCTCGAATTGGAAAGGAGGTCAAATACATCTCTAGCCTACAAGGAAACATCTCTCGAGGCCATAGAGAAGGAGGAGAATGCATCTCTTTTGAGAGAAAAGACGTCCCTCAAGGGGGAGGAAGCACCCTCGAGAGCACCTCAGGTATTTTCTTTGGCTAAACCCTCTCAAAAGAAGAAAAAATGGACTTCTCAAAGGATAAGGCTATGGGACTCGGGGAAGGAGCCCATAGTCCCAGTAGTGGAGAAATTTATCTCAAAGATTTTGGACTCGATCCCTCTTAGCTAACGAATATCCCCAGATGCCGATTTTCAACCCTTTCGAGAAGAAGATACCCCCCAAACCTCCCCGAAGGAAGATCAACCATTTCCCTCAAACATTTTCGCTGCGGGCTCACCTTTCCCTCTCCACTCTTTTTTTTTTCCAAAACTTCTTAAACAATTCCAAGTGAGCCCCGCACAAGTGCATCCCAATGTCTTGGTGATTATCATAATGTTCTTGACTCAATGTGACGAGTTTGGTATCAAGCCAAGATATAATATGGTTTGCTCGCTATACTTCGTGCCTTATAGTAGACGTTCCACCAACATGATTGTCACTTTACATCACAAGGTTTTTGCAGTTCCTAGTAATTTGGGTGATTAGAGAAGCTAAAAGAAAGAGATTTCGTTTGACACCAGGAGGTATCGGGTTTCCCCATGGAATTGAGACGTGTGAGTCGAGTCTCCCAAACCTGGGAAGTATATCTGTCTGGATGCCCTCGAGAGAGATAGGTAAAAGCTGCTATCCAGCTCCCTTCACTACAGCTGCTTCAACAATCCTAATTCTTAGATTGGCGGCTTTGCTTTCCCTCCTAAAATCTACGAGGAGTTTGTGTATAAAATACTCCGGAAGAATATCAGGAAGTGGAGAAGAGAAATTGAGGGCCCCAAAGAAGGCCCTCCCCTCGAGACCTTCGTTAGTGATTTTAAGCACTCAGAAGCCTCCGAAGGTGCTTTAATAGATTTCTACTTCTCATATATGTTGTATCGTTAAGTTCACTTTTACTGATGCTCTCTTCTTCTTTTTTTCAGCGGGTCTCGCTAGCGGTTTAAGGAAACAGAAGCCCATGGAGCAAGGTCAAGGTCCTCCTAAAGGGACCATAACTTCCTCAAATCAGGCCTCTACTCTCTCAAATTAGGCCTCCCCTCTCACAGTAGGTGGTGAAAGGCCTACTTCAACCATTGCTGATGGGCAGCCTCCTCACGCTAGGAATGTTCTCCAAAAGACAAGGGCAGATGGCAACAATGTTGGCAACGCCTCCCCAACACCATTAATAGGAGTATGCGGCGGTGAGAACACCCTTCAACAGTCGGCACCCCCTTCGAGGGATGCGGCATCCATATCCAAGATTGAGAATCATCTCTCGAGGATGGCCTCTAACCCTGAGGTTTTCATCCGTTCCTTAGAAAAAAAATTTAATGTGTTTTTTTTTAGCATTGATCTAAGGTGAGCTATTTTGCTAGGTCTCCCAATTTTTCAATGAGGCCACTGAGAAGATGACAGATTTTGCCTTTTCTTGTGCTTCTGGCCACAGTTCCCTCGAGGAAAAGCTCAGCAAACAGGGTGCTAAAATTTTGTAGTTGAAGAGAGCACTCGAGGAGAAGAATAGGGCGCTCGAGGAAAAACAAAAAAAAATCCTCGAGGAAAAACAAAAAATTCTGGAAGGGAGAGGCAGAGTGTTGAAGCAGAGAGGCATTAATGGATGCTGGAGAAGGATACCCTCGAGAAGAGGTTTCAGGCTGCTGAGGATCCAGCCTCGTAGGTTCAACTGCTCGAGGTATTCCAACACAAACTTTTGAATAGCTCTGAGCTGCTTCAACTGTTTGTGGATCTCTTGGGGGTGGCCAAACATCTTGGATGCAGCAAATTAGCCGAGGAGTTCCTAAGCCTCAAGTGTCTGCCTCCCTGTCTGAAGATCTTGCTAAGCAAGTGGACGATCTAGTCAACCCAAAGCTCGAAACCACTCTGGATGCGAAATGGGATGAAGAAATCAAGAACGACGACCTTCACTTTTCCCTGATAGAATTCATAAGTCCAAAGGGCAGCTTGTCACTGCTAAGTGGATTTGAGCAATCCCCTTCCAGAGGTCACAGATGTCTCTCCCTTGCAGAATATAACAGTGGGCTGAGGGGAAGAAATGATTACATCCACCCCAAAAGAAGATGATTCTAGGGGTTGTCCTTGATTGTAACTTTGCCCAATTAGGGCCCCCAATTGTAACTTTTTTCTTTTGAAACTTCAATATAAGAATATATCTTTTGCAACTTTTATGACTTATTCATTTTGCCTTTGTTCTCTTTTCGTAGTTTAATTCGTTGAAGAGTATGTTAGAAGGCGCTTGTGAGGAGCTTTCGAGTGCCCAAAAAGAGTTGAGTGAGACACACAAATAGCTTAAAGGCCACACATAATCTATCTAATTGTAATCGAGAGAAGGAATATTTGAAGGACAAGCTCCACCAACTCGAAGCTGAGATGAAGCTGCAGCAGTCTAAAGACCATCCAACCTTTAAGGGGTTTGTTAAGGATTTCCTGACCAAATAATTTAATGGTACATATAATTTAAAGGTTGTCAAAGGTTGTGATCTCGCAGATAAAGACTTTGAAGAGCTGATGCGTCAAATATATTTAAAGTTTAGTTCTTTGAAGTCATGCATTTTTACCGCGACTAGGCTTCCAGTAGTGGAAGAGCGCCTAATTGGTTGCATGGGAAAAAAATTTCAAGCTAGTGGCCCAAAGGGAGTTACTTGTCGAGCAACATCTAGTGGCCCATCGCAAAATAACTAGCCTTGAAGAGGAAGTTCTCACTTGGAGGATCGCTAGCAAGGACCCCCATTCTCCAAGCGAACCTTATACATCCTCTTGAAGGAGCCCCCTGGTTGAAGATAGTTCTTTGGTATAATCCCTCTTGTCTAAGAACGTACGACTCGCAGGGGAAATCAAGGCCTGGAAGGTAAATGCCAAAGAAATGGGGGAGCCTATCGCTGATTTTGAAGAAAAAATTGTTGCACACGAAGTAAGCCTCCGTGCCCACAAGCTTTATCATGGCATTCCTTCCTCATATTTAATCAGCAATAATTGGCTTCCAAAATTTCTACTCAAAGCTTCTCGATACTGGATGGATGAAGTTAACATTAATGAGAATGGAACTCCTCTTACGAAAAAGGTATTTGACCTTAGTCTTAATTGGTTGGCGGAGCTGAAGGTAAAGGGATTCACCCCCTCGAGTTATCATTCTACTCATTGGTCACAAAGATCTACCATTAAAGAAGCTGACAAGCATCTTGCCCCCTCAAGCAAAGTTACCGAGGGATCCTTCACAAAACGCCGCAAGAGCATTGGGTCCTCCTCAAAGGGCCCATTCAAACCTTCTACAAATAAACAGTGTAAGACCGTCGCTCCCCTTGATCCTTCTGAATATCCTGTGAAAGAAAAAATGAAGGATATTCAGAGATCCGATGGAATAAAGCTTGATGAGCTCGAAAAAATAGAGACAAAGGTGAAGGGGTTAGGAACACCTATTTCCACCGAAGATTTGTTTCGTTTCCTCCAATTAGATGAATACATTTGGAAAAATAAGTTCATGTACTTTTTAGTATCCAAATTGTACTACTAATAATGGAAATTTTTGAAAAAATAGCATGTTTTTACTCTCACTCTTAGAAAACGTAGATCAGGTTTCTCAAACCCCAGTTATTAGTGTCAGTAAGGCTAAGATATTGTATCAGGATTCACGTTGCTTGTGCCTATACCCCCTCAAATATTTTACCCCTTGAATATAAGTGTCACGCGCAACTTCCTTAGGCAAGCATAGTATGAATATCTTCTGTAAGTAGGAATTAAAAAGTTCAGAGACACAAGCATTTTACCCAGGTTCGGTGTTTCCACCGTCCTGCCAATATTGTCCACTAGTTCATCATTCCAAGATTACAAAAGTAGCCTTTGAGTGCCACTTAAAAGTATACCCCCCAAACCTTAGTCATAGTTGGAAATATCATCTAGAGTGCCACTTTAGAGCAACCCGCTCAAACATCAACTAGAGTGCCTGTTTTAGAGCAAACCACTCGAACATCATCTAGAGTACCACTTTAGAGAAAACTACTCAAACATCATCTAGAGTGTCACTTTAGAGCAAACCACTCGAACATCATCTAGAGTAACACTTTAGAGAAAACCACTCGAACATCATCTAGAGTGTTACTTTAAAGCAACCCGCTCGAACATCAGCTAGAGTGCCGCTTAAAAGCAACCCACTCATCATAGCTGGTAGTACTTTCTAAGGTTGGTGATATTCCACCTCCTTGGCACTCGAATCCCATTCATCTCTTCGAGAACATATCTTCCTCTCAGGTGTGATTCGATCACCTTACAAGGTCTTTCCCAATTTATAGCTAACTTCCCTTCAGGTTCCTTTCCGCTTTTCTCATTTTTCCTCATTACCAAGTCCCCCGGATCAAAAAACACCTTCTTTACCCTTTTGTCATGGTATCTTCTAACCCGTTGTTTGACTTTAACCTCATGTAGAGAAGCTAACTCTCTCTTTTACTCCACTATATCCAAATCCAGACATCGGTTCTGCTGATTGCTTGTCTCATATGCAGCAGTCATCATCCTTAGGCTAGGAACACCTATTTTTGCAGGGATTGCTGCCTTCAAGTCATATACTAGGCTATAAGGTGTTTCACTAGTTGTGGAAGACTCAGCTGTCCGATACGCCCACAACACATTGGGTAATTCTCATATCCAATTACCTTTTGCCCCCTTCGACGTGTGCTCTTATTCCATTTACTATTGTTATGTTGGTCACTTCCACTTGTCCATTGGCTTGGGGTTGGTAAACTAATGTCACCTTTTTCTTAATCTAATATTCTTCGCACCACTTCTTGAAGGGATCCTAAGAAAACTGTGTTCCGTTATCCGTAATGATCGTCCTTGGGATTCCAAAATGGCACACAATGTTCTTCCAGCAAAAGGAGATGACTGTTTTCCTCTTATGTTCGTCAGGGGCTCAACCTCTACCCACTTCGTGAAATAATCAATGACCACTATTAAGTATCTGAATTTTCCTGACGCTTCTGGAAAAGGGCCCACTAGATTGATCCTCCATTTATCAAATGGACATGAACTATAGATGTTTCTCATCTCTTCCTGGGAAACATGTGTTATAGGAGCATGTCTCTGACATTGGTGGCAATCCTGGATGTATCGATTCGCATCCTCGAACATTGTCGGCCAGTAAAATATCGCTCAAATAAGTCTCTTTGCCACGTATCTGCTCCCCAGTGGCTGCCGCATACCTCATCGTGGACTTCCATTATGAGATAATCAGCTTCAGAGTGTTAACACATCGAAGTAATGGCTGCAAATGACCCCTTTTGTACAACACTTCCTCTTGCAACACATACATTGGAGCTTTCAACCTTATCTTTCTGGCATCACTTCATTTTTTGGCAGGACACCCTCTCGAAGATATGCCACAAACGCTGTCATCCAGGAATCTTCCGCTTCCACATAACCACAGGTTCTTCGAAACTCCGTCTTCTCAAAGTTTCCATGAGTAGTTGCTTCTGGGATTGGGTTCCCAAATCCTAAGAATCGAGTTTGCTTAGAGTATCTGCTTTATGATTGCTTCCCCTTGGAACCTGCGTTAAAGTGTAAGATTTTAAGGTTTTTAACAGCTTCTTCACTACCTCGAGGTATCTTTGCAAGTTACGCTCTTTGGCCTCGTATTCCCCATTCACCTGCTAAACCACGATTTGAGAGTCACTGAAAACCTCCAGTTCCTCCACCTGCAGCTCCCTTGTGAGGCGCAATCCAGTGATCACTACTTCATACTTAGCCTCATTGTTAGTTTCTTTGAATGTGAAGTTCAATGCATAAGGTGATCTCCGCCATTGAGGCTGGTCAATAGAACCCTGGCTCCACTTCCTCCTTAACGTGACGAAGCATCCACATACAACTTCCATACCTCCTTTTGGCTCGCTTACACCTTTCAAATGGGATCCAAACATACCTCGAAGGGCTCTTTAGTTTCTACTATGAAGTCTGCCAGTGCCTGTCCCTTAACCGCAACTCAACGTTGATATTGGATATCATGCTCTCCTAATTCCACTGCTGTCTTCATCACTCTACCTGAAATCTCTGGCTTCAGCATGATTTGTCAAATGGGGTGGTTCGTGAGCACCACTATTTTGTGTCCTTGGAAGTACGGTCTCAATCTTCTGGCTGCATTTACGAGGGCTAGAATTAACCTCTTTTGGACCCAAGTGTTCCTTCAACTATTTGAATGCCTCGTCGCACTTACCATTCCACACAAATTTCTTTTCCCTTTGAAGGTTATCGAAGAAGCGTAAGTGGTTCTCCGCCCCCTTCGATAAGAACTTGCTCAATGCTACTAGAGATCATGTAAGCTTTTGCACACCCTTTATTGATTGCGGGGTTTTCATTGTCTTCAAAGCTTCAAACTTCTTCGGATTTACATCAATCCCCCTCTCCGAGACTATGAATCCGAGGAACTTTCCCGCCCCACACCAATAACACACTTAGATGGGTTCAACTTCAAATTAGCCCCTCGAAGCCTACTGAATGTTTCCTCCATGTCCTTTAAGAATTATTCATAACTTTTGATTTTTACAACCATGTCGTCCACATATATTTCAACGTTCTTCCCTTTCTGCCCCCTAAACAATTTATCAACCAGCCTCTGGCAAGTAGCCCCAATGTTTTTTAAGCCAGGGGGCATCTTCTTATAGTAGTACATGTCTATATCCGTGATATACAATTTTTTTTCCTTGTCTTCCCCCGACATGAATGCTAGAATCTGGTGATACCTCTTATACGCGTCAAAGAATGCTAGATTCGGATATCCAGTGATGGCTTCCACTAACTTGTCGATTGGTGGCAACGGGTAACTATCTTTGGGGCATCATTTATTTAAATCGGTAAAATCTATACACATTCTCCAGGCCCCCTCATTCTTTGGAACCATGACTGGGTTAGCAATCCATTCGGGGTAGAACACCTCCTCGATGACGTCTCCCCTCAACAACTTCTCCACTTATTTTTTAATTGCTTCAGCTTTTTCGGGAGCAAACACTCTTCTCTTCTGCTTCACTGGCTTAATCGAGTGGTCAATGTTTAACCTATACAGTACGAGACTCGAAGGTACTCCCGTTAGGTTGGAAATATCCCACGAGAACACGTCTTCATACTCTCCCAGCAAGTCTCTCAGTCTCTCCTTAACATCTTCAGGAATTAGCTTCCCCACAGCTACTGATCCCATATCCCGAATAGGCATTTGTATTGTATCAGCCAATCCCACATCTGCGTGTACAGTCGCTACATCTGGTGGTGTTGGTTGTTGGATGTAGGGATTTTAAAGCCCCTGACTAATTCCCATACTTCTGCATCCTTGCATGGCAGAAGAGGCCATTATCCCATACGCTGCTCCTAGAGCGGCCAGGTGAAGGATAGGAGCAGATGGGGCTAGCGGAGGTAACGAATATACTAGGCCATGTGAGCAACCAGGGATAGAAGGCTGAGGCCTAGCTTGCAACGGCTCTCCAACATATGTGTGATAAGGATAATCTATTAGAGGTTGAAAGGCCCACCCACGTAGTTATTCTTACAGGTGAGGGTGGTAATACTCGGTGTGTGACACTATCATCCCTCAGAAGAGGGGTAACTCGATAGCTAGCCCTACATCTTGATTTAGGGTTACCCTCCTCGCATTTTGATTTCCTTGCCCGTGTTGGCCGTAGGCTTCCATATATGAATCTCCCAAAACCTCCGTAAACCTTTTGTCCCTCGGATCGGCTACCCCTCAAGCAAGGAATCAGGGTTTCTTTATTTTTGATCTCCTATCATTTCCAATGTCCTCGAGGGCCTCGGCATATCATTCTGGATTGGCGCCAGGGTATTTTGAACAAATGCCACTGAGGTTTTCACCCCTTCGTGGTTTACGACTGTAACAGGCTCCGCGCGCAACTCCGTTCCAGACGTTTGAAAGTTAGCCATTTTGATGTCCTCGACACTGGCATCGTTTCCTACTCCTGAATTCTTTGTTGTTTATCTTGGCGGACATCTAGCCCCCGTACCTATCAACCTCAACGTTTCACTCCTTTGAACAACTGTGGACATAAACTCTCAAAACCCTTGATCCGACTTAGTCATCCCCACAGACGGTGCCACTTGATAGGTCTCGAACAACTGACTGGTTCATGGGCTTTAGTTCTTCTCAAACTAACCTACAATAAAACTGTCTCTGGGATTCTGGGGGACAACACTTCGATGCCTAAGTTAGTCCAAGGTCCAATATGATTAAGATAGAATGAATGGAAAGTAAATGCGTACCTTGTATCCATGTCCTAAATAATGTTCTCCTTAATTATCGTCCTTAATTATCATCCTTAATTACCCATGAATGTGGTAATTATGTTAGGGTATTAAATATTCTCCTATTTGGGCCACCACATCTTCAGTCCAATGACCTTCTTGGGCTTAACCTCTATCATGTATTAATATAGACTTGAAAGTTACGCCTATTTAAATGTTTGTATGGGATATCATTCTCTCCTAATTCCACTTGCCACTTCATCATTCTTCTTGAAATCTCTGGCTTCAGCAGGATTTGTCAAATGGGGTGGTTTGTGAGCACCACTATTTTTTGTGCCTGGAAGTAGGGTCTCAATCTTCTGGTTGCATTTATGAGGGCTAGAATTAACCTCTTGAGGACAGTATACCTTGTCTCCGGCCCCTGCAAGGCACGACTGACAAAGTAAATCAGATGCTGAAACTTTTCTTTTTATTTTACCAGGGTCGCACTGATTTCCAACGGTGATGTTGAAATGTGCAAGTATAGCGTCTCATCCTATTTGGTTTCATCAAGGTAGTTAGTGGCCCTAAGTGTTCCTTCAACTGTTTGAATGCCTCATTGTACTTGCCATTCCATTCGAATTTCATTGCCCTTTGAAGGACATCGAAGAAGGGTAAGTGCTTCTCCGACCCCAAATAAGAACCTGCTCAATGCTGCTAGAGATCTTGTAAGCTTTTGTACATCCTTTATTGATTGTGGGGTTTTCATCATCTTCAAAGCTTCAAACTTCTCTGGATTTACATCAATCCCCCTCTTTGAGACCATGAATCTGAGGAACTTCCCCGCCCCCACACCAATAACACACTTAGATGGGTTCAACTTCAAATTAGCCCCTCGAAGCCTACTGAATGTTTCCTCCAGGTTCTTTAAGAATTCTTCATAGATTTTTCTTTTGACAACCATGTTATCCATATATATTTCCATGTTCTTCCCTATCTTCCCTCTGAACAGTTTATCAACCAGCCTCTGGTATGTAGCCCCAGCATTTTTTAAGCCAAAGGGCATATTCTTATAGCAGTACGTACCTATATCCGTGATAAACAATGTTTTTCCTTGTCTTCCTCCGCCATGAGGATTTGGCGATACCCCTTATGCGCATCAAAGAATGCTAGAATCTGATATCCAGTGATGGCTTCCACTAACTTGTCAATTGGTGGCAATGGGTAACTATATTTGGGGCAACATTTATTTAAATCGGTAAAGTCTATACACATTCTCCAGGCTTCATCATGCTTTGGAACCATGACTGGGTTAGCAATCCATTTGGGGTAGAACACTTCCTCAATGACGTCTCCCCTCAACAACTTCTCCACCTCTTTTTAAATTGCTTCAGCTCTTTTGGGAGAAAACACCCTTCTCTTCTGCTTTACTGGCTTAATCGAGTGGTCAATGTTCAACCTATGCAGTGCGAGGCTTGAAGGTACTCCCGTTAGGTCAGAAGTTTCCCACGAGAATATGTCTCCATACTGTCCTAACAAGTCTCTCAGTCTCTCATTGACATCTTCGGGAATTAGCTTCCCCACAGCTATTGATCCCATACCCCGAATAGGCATCTGTATTGTATCAGCCAATCCCACATCTGCATGTACCGTCGCTACATCTCTTTGTCTTCTCGCTTCCTGTACCACCGTAGGGTTACATTTTCGAGCCACAGTTTGATCTCCTCGAATGGATGCCACCCCCTTTTCAGTTGAGACATCATCAGGTGATAGGGTGACCAGACCGCCCAAACCTGGCACATCCATGGCTTTCCTAAAATCATATTATAAGGGGAAGGGGTATTCACGATAGCAAAATTACACATGATAGTCACCCCTTTGTCGCCATCTGCTACGCGAATGGGCATGATTATTTCTCCTATGGGGAATATCAAGTTTCCTGTGAATTTGGATAAATAGGAGGTTGACTTTTTTAAGTTGTCGTGCCCTATGTCCAACTAGTCAAAACACTCAGTAAACATCACTTATACCCCGCTTCCGTCATCAACGAATACCCTTCTTATCAAAGATGTTCCAATAATGGCTGAAATTACCCTAGGATCTGCATTAGGTGTTTAGTCGGGTACGGTATTCGCTTTCGAGAAAGTAACCATCTCGTCCGGTCGAAACCTCTTGTGGCTGGGCTCTTCAGCAGGGACCCTTCGAGCCTCTGCTCTTATCACAACATTCAAAGATCTCTCTCCCACCATGCCATTGATAACATTAATTATCCTTAGAACGGGCGGGGTTTTCCCTGTTTTGGTTATCTTGATTTCTCCCTTGTTGTTCCTGGGGTCTATCCTGCCTTCCTTCCTGCTCCCTATCCCGAACAGCCTATTCTCGAGGTCTTCTATCTCCTCTACCCCCATTGTTTTTATTGTACCTTCTATAAGGCTTCCATTGGCTATTTTGAGGCCTTGAGGGGGCAGCCTGGTTCCTGTGTCCTTGCCCTCAAAACCATTCTTCCCGCTCACACCTATCGATCTCCATCATCAACTGCATGCATTCGTTTGTGTCATGGCTGTAATCCCTGTGATGATTGCAATACCGATTTTCCCCCTCCTAGCCACTACCAAGTTGTGCGAACTCTGCAAGGGTAGGGGTGATCAGAACAACCCTCTATGTATACTTAAGATCCGTGCAGGAGTTCTCCCTCCGAGCGTTGGTGGCAATGAAGTGTATCTCTCGAATGGTGTTCTTATGGGTTCGATCGGCCTTTTTCCTCTATGTTCTACATTTCTTCCTGTTTTCTCTGTAAGACTATCTCTTTTCCTTCTAGTTGCCTCCTCTAGTAAATTTGTAGTTGCTATTGTTTGAGTGTTTTTGTTAGTAAATAAGTATGAATTTGTCTCCGTACATTAGTCTTGATCATCGAACCGACAAATTAGATTGTTGTGTTCATGATAATTACTTGATTTAGTTTTTCACGTCGATGTTTCATTCTCGAACTTGTTGTACAAATCGTGTTTTCATTATTTTGTTTGTGGTTTTATATCATGATTTCCATTATTCTGGATGATATGTCATATTTGTATTTTTCAAGGTGCTTACAACTTGGACAATATTGACTGTGTCTTGGATCAAGATGTGTTGCAGTTTTTTAAAATCCCTATTTGGTGAAGCGGTTGATGTGTGATACGCTCCTTTCTGCCAAATGATCATGATTTTTGCGAGAAATGAGTTAATATCCTGATGACGATATTACAATTTTATTGGATCTCTAATCTGTAATAGTAAAAACTATCAGTTTGGTTAACATTTGATTTAGATTTCTTTGAAATTGATTAGTTATTGCTTGGGGCTAGTTAAGAAGAATGTCATTCTACTTATTGTAATCATTGTTGGGCATTTTTCCCATCACTTTTAAATGATTTTTTTTATAAAAAAAGTGTTGATGTTATTGAGTTTGTTTGATGTCAATACTTTTTTGAAGAAATCTGTAGTACTTGTAACGAGTCAAATATTTTTACCATTATGAAGTGGTATTAAATGACATTTGGTCGATGGTAATTTTTTAAGTTGATAATTACATGAATTTTGTTGAGTTTTCAATGCCATAACTATCAATGTATTTGTAAAATAAATGGTGTTAAGTTTTTCATTGTAAAAATAAAAAGTCATACAATTTTTCTATTTTCATGTTGATGCATGTGTGTTTCGGGTTGGGGTTTATATGGATTATGTAGAGAATCTTTCTTCGCGCATAGAGAAATTTTAAGAGGAATGAGAGATTGTTCATTATGTTTATAAGTTTTCTTTTGCATAAAGGCCCCTATAGTTTTAAAGATCTTTCAAAAGAAATCCAAAATGTGTTTAAAATACCTCCAAACTCTAAAGAAACGAGAAGGAGAGAGAGTATTCATCTATAGATATAATTAAAAGAGTAACATTTTTGACAAGTGGTAATCCCAGTGGCGGAACCAGGAAAAATTTTGAGGGTAGGCTGAAATTAGCCTGTACTTAAAATTTTTTTTTGTACAACTCAAAAACAAATGATCGATTAACATAATATAATAAGATGGGTACAATACAATAAGTCATACAAATTCACTACTAAAAAAACTACATTCTAATGCTAGAAGCAGATTTAGGAAGTGGAGGCAATTTAATCCTACGAGGCTTCGAAATTTGAAGTGGAGGCAATTCAGAGCACAGGAACACATTTAGCAGCAGGTGTAATTCTAGAACATACTTTTGGGGGAAATTTTAGGTGGAAGTTTTCACATTATCAGGCAGTGAGCAACATGACAGCTAGCAAAATTGATTGAAGGACTTAAATTATGAGAGTCATGAAGCTCAGTCGGAAGCACGAGGGACCTTGGTGTATGTATATTTTCTAACAAAGCATGCAATATATGAAACCTTTGGACCCAATCGGTTCAGCGTGAAATCAAACACTAACGCAGAATAAGTTTTGTGCTCCCCGAATGAAACTGATACAATGCATAAGGATGGAATTTTAAATTTTGAATAAGTCACCAAAGGTTTGAAATGCAAAGGTTCGTGTTAAATTTTCTTATATCAGAGTCTCCTCTAGTTTCTAGTCAAGTTGCAAAAAACTGTCCAAATCTAATGAAAACACCTAACATGATTGTATACCAGATATAAGGAGGCCATACATCTGTCACCTAATGAAAGCAGAAATTTCAGTTTCACCACTAAATCAGTTCAATATGATTGCAAATGTTTTGAGTCAGGAATACAGCCTTTGTGAAAAAACTACGAACAAGAAATACTTTATTACCGGAATGTCGGTTTTCATGCCAACAAATGTCACCCCATTGTGCTCATAACCAGTCAACTTTCCTGATATCTCTTCAGGGGCAAGTCGCACTGCACAAAAACTAGCCACAATTAAGCATCTCCATCGCTTTTTGAGCAGAAAGAAAGCAGAAATGATTCGAGAGGACCATTCAAAATTCAACAACTCCAGTTGTAGTGTAAAGTTCTATCAAAGGAACTGATGAAATGACACATACGATTTCATAGGAAAATATAGGGCCATTACCAAAATCAGGGATAGCAAAATGCGAAACGATCTATACTTGAATGCTTCACCAGTATGATCTTTTACAGTACAATAAACATACGGTGTAACTAAATTTCATGAAAGTAATGAATAACCGTCTTAAATGAAAACTCTGATCTTAACAATTGCTCCAAGGACATTTTACAGGTTAGTACATCACTAATTATGAGACAAAAGACAAGATTGAAGCTCTCTATGATGTGCCCCTCAACATTAGAATAACAAGATAAATGAATTATTCAACCACTGTACGTAGGTTATAGCAAGATTCGATTTGATATTTGCTTCATGCATATGTCCAGTAACATATGCGTAATTGCTTACAAACTCTATACCAATGAGTTCATATATTTAACATTTCTGAATTAGTGTTTGAAGTGAAAAGTATATCTTCTTCTCCGTTCTGGGATTAGACTATCACCACCAAATTCTATCACAGACTTAACAGTAGCATAGAAAGCTCCACTTGAAAACAGCAAATTATGCAACGTCAAACAATTGTCAGACATTTGTAAAAAAAAGGTTAATTTACTGGTTTCCAACACGTCTCAGATAAACACAAACTTTCAAGAGAGAAAAACACTTAAACTTGAGATCTGTTAGCTTACAGTTGAATTTCTTCTTAGCTATCTGGCCATTGTTCAGAGCATACAGAAAGTTCTTCACCGATTCAGCATTGAACCGAGCAGTACACTGTGATCATGAAATGTTCAATGTCACATACACTTTAAAGCAAATTTCGGTGAAAAACAAAAAAGAACAAAACAATGTTACCTGCACAACCACCACATAATACTTTGATTTGTTGCGATCACTACAGTCAGTTACATGCGATGGGGCTTGATTATTTACCTGCAAAAAAAGGTAGCAACTAGCAAGAACTTCTCAACTAGCGAGAAACAAAACGACAAATACCCCAATTCAACTATATCCTACGCTCTCAATCCCATCAAAGATTCCACTTCAAAAACACTTCTTTTTTCCAAAAACAGTTCTTTTTTCCAAAAACAGAGAAAAGAATACACTTTCGATTTCATTCTCTTACTTCTATCAATCAGCGAATACTAATTCCATCTAGCACAGATAGTTTAACAGAGAGAAAATTCCATAAAGGTCATAATTTTATCACAACTGAAAGGAAAAATTCATTATCCCAATTCTCAAATCAGCAAACTCCATAAAGATCCCAGCTTTAACAAATTCAGTACTTAACAAAACAGAAACCTCACATTTTTCATCAAAAGCTATGAACATTTGATAATTTAAAAGCACGTGACTGATATTTTCAACTAAACGAGTAGTTAAATCGCAGCGCATAAATGGCAGTAGTTACCAATACTATGCTTTTGCAGAGGTGGAGGACGCCCTTAAAGTCCTGGCATCAGGCGGAAACCCCCCTTCCGTCGACCGGGAACAGTAATTCCCGCCTGGCCGACGGATCTCAGGGCAGGCGCGCGCCTGCCCCCGCCTAAACGTGGTTCTGCCCCTGGGTAATCCCACACCTTGCCACATCAACATTTAAAATGACTAATTTATTAAAGAATATATTCTTATATGGAATACAATAATAATTACTTTCCAGTTTCAATGTATTCTGTGAAAATTGAAAAAGGTAATAACCAATGCAGCCATCAATTATCTGTATTTGAAATTGAAAGTTATCCCTTCGTCTTCCTTTGTCTTTCCTCCTCTCTTTATTCTTCCACTCATAAATCTCCATTCCTTCATTTCTCAAGATGAGAAATTAGTACAAAATTCATAGAAATAAGGCCTCAAGCTCTGTTACAATTTATACTTGTACTATTCGGCTATGGACAAAAAGGAGAGGGCAAAGGAGAGAAGAGAAAAGCGCGCCAAGAAATATCTCTTGCCTGCACCTTCCCTTATTCCGATCACCAAAGGTTTCCTTTTATGATTCACCATTTTATCAATTCAATTGAATCTGTTCTACTACTTCTTTTGTTGAATTTTTGAGGTTTGATTGTCTGTGGGATCCCAAAATGAGCCCCATTACTTATATCCATTTACTGATTAGAACTGTAGGATGTTAAACTGTCATATATTGTGTTCGGGGATGTTGTTTATCTGATAGGATTTTGAGTGCCTTAGATTCATATACAGAATCGATGATGAATGCCACAGTGGATGTATAAAACTTACAATTACAACCGTCATTTGCTTTCTATTGATACTAATTTTGCTGAAACTTGGTTATGCCTTATTTGCAGTGATGTGATTTCACAAAAAGCAAGTATAGCGCCCCTTCTGAAAGTAAAGGTCATTCCCCTTCCCCTTTTCATCTCTGTAGTTGTATGAGCTCTACTCTACATATCTGAGGTGGGTTAATGAAACCATGAACTAATAGCTTCTTCGGTAATACCGTTGGAAAATGATGGTTAAAAGGTTGAAATTCGTAACTTTTGGTCATCATTTTGAGTGGGACCCGAATGAATTTTGGGTCGGTGGATGTCATTTTTGGGTTCTCCTCCGCGATTACTATAAAATTGACTATTTAAACTCTCAAAACGGATCAAGGGTGAATAAGATAGGGATGTTTGAAATGTCACACTTGAAAGAGAAAAATTAGGCAGAAATTGGTTTTTCTCTGGACTGTCCAAAATGCATATGGACCGCATGGAAGTCTCTGGAAGGCCCAACCGCATAGTATATATGGAATTGCTTGTGTGTAATTCTTGAGAGATAAGAACAAATTTCTTCCATATTTTGTGAGATATCTTGTCTTAAATAAATATGCGGTTTACCATGTATAAT
This sequence comes from Rubia yunnanensis, assembly GCA_037428765.1. Classification (NCBI taxonomy): domain Eukaryota; kingdom Viridiplantae; phylum Streptophyta; class Magnoliopsida; order Gentianales; family Rubiaceae; genus Rubia; species Rubia yunnanensis. The sequence continues at coordinate 127,087,472 of CM075062.1, forward strand.
ACGATGAAGAATATTTGTGCAAATATTTCTTCCAGATTTGATTCGAGTATTCATGGAATGTCTCGGATTTGGTGAGTTGGTGATTGGAGAATATTCTTCTCTAATTACAGAAAATCAGAATATTATGTTTTCATGATTAGAGTCTCTTAGAGCAGTATAAATAGAGCATCTAAGTCAGTCAGAACTTTTTGCACCATTTTCTTAAGTCCCTCCATATTCTAAACATGAGTCTTCTTTTTGTCTTTCTCGAAGTCATCTGTTGCTCTGTCGAGGCGATAGTCCTTCGGGCCTTGCGTGAATCTGAAGTAACTCTTACGTGTTAATTGTTACCTTCGATGGTTTTACCCTAGGGAACGATGTCAACGACGGGACTCATTCGTTTCAAAGGCAACGAGTTTACTCGTGACTCCATCAATTTGTTATTGATTGAAACGTGATTTATTTCTCTCATGTATTGCTTTAATTATTCATAATTCAAGCTTTCTAATTCTATGCATGAATAATTAATAAAAGTATATTATTCACATATGTAAATTGCTTGTTCAATTTTCATTATTTAATTTTCACATGATAAAATCAATATATGTCCAACATTCTTGAAACGAATGATTTATTTTGTTGAATTATATTGATTTGATTGGAAATCGCATATTGAACGAAATATGCAATCTGCATGAATATTGGGCATCAATGATTCGGTCTTGCATGAAAAATATATATTCCAAATGTTATGCCTTAATTAAGGATGTTCGAAAATTACATTATGGTATTAGCATGTTGTATTTGTCTAACAAACTTTAGGTTTCAAGTTTTTGTGTTATAAACTTGAACTTGCATGAATTGCGTCATAATTCATGTTATACATGCTATACTGATTGTTGAAAATTCGAAGCTTTAATTTGCCAGAATTACATGTTGTATATTCATTCGGATTTGCATGCTTCTGTGACAAAATTTTATTCCGGAATTTGATGCAATTTAAATTGGAAATTGCATGAATGAAAAATGTGTTTGAAAATTATGCTTTAATTTTCTGCAACAATTTATTTCAAATTTGGTTAAAAGTTTCAAAATTCAATGGTTTCGAATATTTTGTGAAATATTTATTTGCGACATGAGATTTGTACATATATTTAAAGATGGAAATATTTTGTATGTACGCATTGGTGAATCTGAGTATACACGGTTGTATATCTCTTATGGAAGAGAAACTAAGGCTATCGAATTTGATAGTGAATGGATTTGGTTATATTAATCCCTTAATTATGTGGAAAAATGAGTTGAGCATGTATGTTAAATTACATGGCATAATTATGGAAATATGTTAATTCTGTAATATTCATGCTTATGAGATTAAATGTTGATATGGTAAGAAATCACATTCGATTCTTTGCATGAAAGATTGGATTAAATTTAGAAAAAAAATGCCATGAGTTTAGAATATGGGATCACACATTATTATTCAATTACTTGAAAGCATTGCATATGGTTGAAAATTATGAGACATGTTTAATTTCCAAATCCCTTGAAATGTTATAGTATTTGTTTAAATATTTGATCAAATGTTGAAATACCTATTTTGCATGGTATAATAATTTGGTTGTGTGGGCTGCTCGTGTTGGTTAAAAATTTTTTTTAAACCACGTTTTGTGTGAGAATGTGCTGCTGGTGATTCATGACTTTAATATGTTTAGTCTAAGAATCGCATGCGAAAAATTAATAAACTTCATTTGCACTTAAACATGACATCTCTCTGCAAGAGTGTAATATGTCCGTGCATGAATGAAGGATGTGACATTGAGTTATTTGATCCATGATGTATTCTCGTTCATTTAGGGACTTGATTTAGCAGCATAAACGAAAATTTTAGATCTATGATGTGTATAAAATTTTGTTATGCTTTTATATGCTATGATTATATTAATTGTTTGGGAAAGTGCCCTTTTGATGCAATGAAAGGTTTGATAAGGCTTGTCCCGATAATTGGCTATCTTGATTGATCGTTTATGAGCATATGGCTCGCGAGTGACAATTGTTAGATTGCACAGATAGAGCATATGGGCTCGAAGTTCGACATATTCTGATTATTTTGTATGACCTGATAAATGTGAACGTGAAGACATTAGTTTACGACTACGTCTAGGGTATTGTTTCTTGTGAACCATGGTATAAACCCTAAGCATGAGTTATCATGACTATGCTAAAAACTCTGATTACTCGTAATCAAAGAATTGAGGGGAAAATCTCAAGAATTTGGTTGAGAAAACTAAGAATACCGAGAATAGGAATCCCAAGACTTTTGGTTAAATCTCTTGATTTATGGTTCAAAAATCTAAGATTCATGAGATAGGGAATCCCAAGACATTTGGTCAATTCTCTAGATTTTTGGTTGGAAAACCTTAGAATTATGAGATGAGGAATCCTAAGACATTTAGTCTAGAAACCCCAAGACACGAGGTTTTGAGAAACTTAACACGTGTGGGGATGTTTAATAAAACCAGACCAATGTGGAGGTAGACGAAAACCTAAATATTCAACAACCATATGAATTTTGATAGGTAATTGAGATGAAAAGTCGTCACGAGAGAATTGAATCAAGTTGTTCAAGTCGGGAGGAATTTAACTCGAACCAAAAGGGTAAACCCGAAATTGAGTCGAGCAGTACACTCAAACTTGAGTCGAGCAATGGACTTGAATGTGTTTCGAGCATAAAGGAACTCAAGTTTGATTTGAGTAGTCTTAAAGTAAAGTGCAGTTGTACTGAAACTTGGCTTTAAAATGAGCATGAAATTGTGTGAAGTTGGTAAACTCACACTGCGCCCTAGTGAGAGTTAATCAAATCCTCGATTGATTAATACTACATCGGTTGTGGTATTGGTCGTGCAAGGAAGAACGATTAATTGAGATCGGAAAGTTTAGTTATCTCTAATCCCAAGGGAGTTGAAGGAATAAGAGAGACTTCCGCGATAAAAGATCAATACATGAAGGTGTTTTGATTGTTGAAAGGATCTATCCCTAAAAGAAATTTTATGGGTAAGAACCTAGTGTTTGATTCGTTATTAAACACACGAGAATTTTAGTAAGTGGGGTTTGTAAATTAACGAAATCAATTACGTGATGCATAGAAGCCATATGTAGTTATATTGTGACCATGATGTGAAGACACATAATCCTTTGGTGAATGCGATTCACAATGTTGAAACATTTGCAAGGTCATATGGTGATTGAAGGAAATCACTAGAAATGATCAAGCGATGTGGGGGAGCCTTTACGTTGGCTAGCGATCTTTTAAATAAGATAACCCAATGAGGAAAATAAACTCCTCATAGAGCCATCCTACAAGTTCTTTTTAATGTGGGGGTTGGCGTATTGCAAATGTAGTAAAAGGAATACTTAAAAAATATCTTTACTAGATATGCACAATGTTGAAGTGCTATCAATTTCTTGAAATTTACAAGAAATAATATACGGAAACTAGAAATATATCTTGATGGAAAGTGTATTTTGTGGAAGTTTCTGTTAGAGATCCTAATTCATCTTTAAATGGACTTAAGAGTCAATAGATGAAATCATTAAGGATCAGGGATAAACCAACGAAGGAAACGAGATTCCATGAAATAATTTTGTGGAAAGTGGTGATCAATAGAGAGATTGATCTACCATGATTGCAAATCACTAGAGTACTAGTAGATTTGAACAATTAGTAAGTATATTTGTGTACTTGATGAGTGTTCTCTAGACGTGAGAATGAGTCCAAGGGTGATAGTACTTGCTATCAAGACTTTGTGAAAGCTAGAAGTACATCTAATGGACCTAAATTGTTATTTGGAGATTTAGTTATTAAAATTTGAATAGAGCAAAATGAAAAGCTCAATGCTCCTAAATGACCCATCATGTGACCAAACTAATTATTATTTAGTCAGTGATATTGAATCAATGAGTTTGATGAAGGTGGATATGCTAAGGGACGCGGAAAATGACCATGTCATTTATGTCTTTGAATTGATGATTTTCTCATTGATAGTAACATTGATACGATGATTAAGTCTCTTGAAGATATGTCGTATTCAATGGAATGACTCTAAACATTGTAAGTTACCTTTTGTAAAGGTGAGGTGTCTCTTAAGAAAATAACTCAAGAGTCGTTGATAGTCTGAAGTACTTATTAAAGTGCACATTAGACAATTCTTACAATGTATAGTTAGATGATACACGAGTAATCCAGAAATGATCACTGGAAACTAGCTGTGTGTGAGACTCGTGGATATGGCTTGAGTTGTGTAGAGAAATGGTTCTCTCCTGCTAGATTCATAGAGGAATCTAAGTCCATTGTGTTGGAAAAAAATTGGGAAAAATATACCCTAGGATGACCAAAACACTTGTATGCTTATTGGTGTAGCGTAAAGCCATATCGATGATGGTGTGTCTCGACAAAGAGACTTTACCATTGGATGACTACTCTCTACGAGAATTATCGATGTTGACTATGTAAGGTCAATATAATAAGAGTTGTGATTCTTTGACGAAAGGATTGAATCAATTTCTGAAGAAATTGAATCGAGAGTTAGTTGAGAACTCATCGAAAGGAATATGACTAAGTCCAATAAATGGTGGGTTACGTACGTGGACACCCAACCTATGTGACTGGAGATCCCAAGATCTAGGTTCAAAGGGACAACTAAACTGCAAAGACCCATCGCAATCACTGTGGGGGTTTCATACCTCCTGTCTTATTCCTATGATGAAGAAACAGTGATGTAAATGGAGGTTAAGCATTAAAATTCAGCACCACACGAAATTTACAAGTTGGCAACTTTCTTTTTACAAGGACCTATTCTCAGTTTCCTAGCATTCTTGATACTAACTTTAGGTTATTATTCATTGCAGTGCTGTAGATGGTAGCAGCAATTCGCATTGCAGATGTATCCACATTTTTTTTAAAATTTTAAACCATCCATGGATGGGGGGAAATATATTAGGCTCCCCAAACCATAATAGATTGCCAACAAAGGCATGAGAAGAGAATAAGTTTTACAAGAAGGTCATCTATAAGATGATCTAAGAGCCTGAAGAGCTCTTGTAGCAATATGGAACTTGCTACCAAAAGCTAAAAGTGCACCTGAAATGTTCTAATATTGCTATCCATATCCTATCATTCCTTTAGACAGAGATAACACGAACTGATCGGGGAATCGAAAGGCGAGACCCCAGTTTGTCAATGTAAAACTGTCAGCTAAGGAAGTGAAGAAGGCAAACAAACCAGCCTTAATTGTTGTATCATCGGCACGTCTCAATCGAGAGACCTTATTATGCTGCACCAACCTCGAGCCTGCAAATGAGAGAAAACAAAGCAGCAGTATCTTTTCGAGTGGATAGGATTCCAGAGATGAAGACCAAAGCAACATTCAAAATCAGAGTGTGTGGGAGAATAAACAGTTTTGGTCAGAAATTCTCTAATCAGACAACAACCACTTTTGGGAGAATAATCAGACATAGTCAAGAGATTTAGGAACCAATTCTGATTCCAGGTAGGCTTATATTATCAAGGAAAATGAGACCTCTAAGAAAAGCAGGAGCATTATCCATAATTTGGTCTCCCTGTAGGTTATTTTCCAAAGCATGTTTAGCCAAAAAATCAGCTGCAGTGTTTGCTTGCCTAGGAGTGTGTTGGATAGGGTGATTTAAATGCTTGGAGTGGAGAAAGCTACAAATTGAGTAGACTCTCCACTGACACTTCAGCGGGTTCTGAATCCCAATTACTGCTAGTAAACAATCAGACTCAATAACACATAGATTCAGATCCAATTCAGAGCATAAATCATATCCACACTGAATGGAGTGCAGTTCTGCATGTAATGAAGAAGGAGATTGAAAAATGTGCATTCTCATTTTAATCACTGCCCCTTTCCAATCCCTAACAATGACAGCAGAAGACGAAAGGCCACTAGGTTGCCATGTAGCATCTGTGTTGATCTTGTACCCAATTTGTGGTCTACTCCAACTTACCATTGTAACTTGTTTTTTCTGTTTTGGGTGGATTTTGGGTATGATTCTCTGTTGGACCAAATGTCTATGTTTATCTATATTACCTTTCAATTTATGAGCTGAAAAGGTGAGGAAAATCAGTTGTTTAACCTCCTTTAAGCAATGATCCTCTGAGAAAGTTATGTTTTCGAAAAGGATTTTGTTTCTAATTTTCCAGAGAGTCCATGTAGTGATTAAGAGTGCAGCAGTAATCAAGTCAGAACAAATCTTAGAGTCAGGCTTAAAGGATAGGTAGAAATCTACTCTACTTTTCAGATTGCCAAAACTAGTATGTGGAAAATGTATGAGATTATTTACTCTGAACCATACGGATAAAGCTGAAGGACAAGAGTTGAAAAAATGGTCCAGAGTGTCAGAATGTTTTTTACAAAGAGGACATATAGATGCTATTGAAATACCAAATCTGCACAGCACATTATCGAAAGGCAGGATGTTATTTAAAGCTCTCCACATTAAAACTGGCCATTTTTTTTGAACGAAAGGAGACCAAACCTTGGAAATGTGTCTGATGGTATCCCTTTTTTGTCTGAAACTTTGGTATGCCGAGCTGATGGAGAAATTTCCAGTGGATGAAGGACTCCAAATTAGCCTATCAGCATGGTGATGTCTCATTTGAACATCCTGCAAAATGGTAAGTGTGTTGGTAGCCAAGTGAGGCTCCAAGGTTGGAAGGAAAGATGTTTTATTAGTTATAAAGTAGCTGAGGGATATGTCTTCAAAAGGTATTTCCAACTCCTCAGGCCATTCATAACATAATGCACCATCTCCTTTCTAGTTAGCACTCCAGAAAGAGCATTCACCAAGGCCAAATATGACTCTAGAAAGTTTGTTTGCCTTAGGTGTAATTTTACAAATTCTATGCCAGATATGGGATTTTTTATAAGTGACAGGGAGGGACCATAAATGAGCTGACCATTGGGTGTTATTTATTTGCAATTTCCACCATAATTTGCAAGAAAAAGAATCAACTACAGCATTAAGATCTTTAACACCAATTCCATTTTCCTCTACTGGTAGGCTCATATTTTTCCATGATTTCCATCTTTTTCTAACCATATTGTCACCACTCTCCCAGAAAAGTCCTGAAGCAAGTTTTTCCATTTTCCTTAGAATTATCTTAGGTGGACTTAAAACTGCAAAAATGTGAGTGGGAATTGAAAGAAGACTGTGATTAATCAAGATGATTTTGCCTGCATTACTTAGCCATCTATTCTTCCAATTGTTTATGCATTTTTCCATTCTTTCCAACATAGGGAAATAATGAATCTGTAAATTCCGACCTGCGAAGATAGGAACACCTAAGTATTTGAAAGGAAAAGAGCCTTTGACCATTCCTAAAACTCTTCCAACAGATTTTGCAGTTTCAGCAGTAGTGTTAGATGCAACATAAAATTCTGATTTAGCAAAATTAATTTTCTGACCTGATGTTTGCTCGTAGGCATTCAGAAAAAGTTTAAATCTTTTCAAGTTGGAAGGGTTAGTGTTCAGAAAAACAGCTGTGTCATCTGCATACATCAGGTGTGACACAGCTGGGCAGGTTTTAGGTAATGAGAAATGTTGCAGATATCCAACTGCAAAGAGTTTTTTAAGGCCTCTTGAAAAAGCTTCTGAAAGTATATTATACAGAAAAGGGGAGAGGTATCATCTACGAATGATGTTGGTGGGCTTCCCGATGTTCTTTGTTTATTTTATTTTTAAGATTAGGTGCTTCCAAAGGGTTTTTTTTTGTTTTTGTTTGTTTTTGTTTGAACAGTATAAAGATTAGTGTGTTCATTTCTACTGCAGAGGAGACTTCTGAACTGTGTCGAAAAGGCATTCATATTTCATGGAGAAAGTGATTCCCATTGTTGTGGTAGCTTTCCATTGCCAGCTCACACTTTCCCTATTCCCTATAAGTACTTCTCCCTACTTCTTTACATCTCAATTCATAACTACACGTCATCACTCTATTTATTTAGTCGGTCTCTTGAAAGTCGATTTTTCCATAAACCAGGGAAAAATTAAGGTTTAAAGTGTAAATTAGAAGAAATGAAGATAAAATTTTTGGGTTGCATGAATCGGGTTATAAACTTTATAACTACTACGCGTTGCATAATAAATTTTTAATATTGCAACTAAGACCTTTTACCTTTTATTATTCTAATTAAAGATCGTCTTTCTATAAGTATAGGAAAAATTATCTTTCCCAAGACTTTGCCATAAAAAATAGTAAATAAATTTATTTTCTAATTTTTGTTTATAAATAAAATATAATATTTAATAAATACGTTGACTTATTTTTAATCGTGCAACGCACGGGTATTATTTAGTCCTTATGTTAAGGAAGTCAGGGGCAATCGAAAATGATGTTAATATGTAGTTTTCGTGGAGTTGAGCAAATTTGCTCTTGAAGAGGATGATGATGTGGACCTCTTTAATGAAGAAACCGAAGAAAAAGGGAAAAATTTTAGAACTGTGGCTACAGTAGCAATTAGTGGATTCCAATGTGGAGAAAGCATTCGGTAAATGTGTTCTCCCAGTTTTGAATTATTTTTTTTTACTGATTTCTCGAGGACGCATTTGGCAAATGCGTCCTCGGTAATATGTTTTTTTTTGTTCCCTGATTCAAGAGGACGCATTCTCCAAATGCGTCCTCAAAAGTCCTATTTTTTTTTAAAAATCCTTGTTAATGAGGACGCATTCAATCTGCTGCAGTTTTCTGTGCCGCCACGTCAACGAGGACACATTCGTTAAATGCGTCCTCCAATCCACCACTGAAGTCCTCGATGCCATGTCGACGAGGACGCATTCACTGAATGCATCCTCCAATCCTTCTTGTAATAGCCCATATTTCCAGAATTTTCCCTTTGTTTTCACATTTGGTCTTCTCCACCCCTCCCCGCTCGCATTGGAATCATCTCACATAGTTCGCCACAACTGTAATCCACGACCGACTCTTTCCCGCTCTCCGTTTCCGGCATTTTTGTCGACGGTTCTCGTCCCAGATTTGGTAGTTAATTTTCTTTGCTCTCCCATTTTCTATCTTCAGTCGTTTTGGGTTATTTTTTACTGAAAATAATTCTCACCTTGCAGCCGAACACGTCTACTGGTATTGCATTGGAGTTTTCACCGCCATTTACTGACGTTTGACCTCCGTTGACCGCCACAGACCGGTGTTGACCGCCGTTGACTGCCATTGACTTCCGTTGATTGACGTTGATCGCCGTTGCAATCACCTTCTCCGTGAGTTTCAGACACCCACCTAGTCAATTTTTTATTTTTGTAAAGGTAATTGAACCTTACATGATTTTACGAATGTGTCGAATGATTATGTGTGAGTTGTCCTATAATATTTGTCATTGAATTTGGTGTTACACTGTAATTTGTGAAGTACCTGAAAAAATATTGTTAATATGAATGTGTTGTATAATTGTGTGTAGTTTGAATGATTATGTTTGGTCTGATGCTATGAAAGTGTTGAATGAGGATGCAGGACTATGTGAATTGTTTACTAATTTTTGTATTAAGTTTGTAGTAATAGTTTTATTAGTGTGGCCGAATTGAGCACACATTTGAGGATTGTGTAATAGTTTGAAAATCGATAATAGTGTGTGAGGTGGTTGACCGACTGTATTGGAATGTTGTAAGGTTTACGGTTCGAGCAGTTGAATATAAGTTGAATAAAACTGTCTTTCCGAATATCGAATTAAATGTTATGTATTTGTATAATGCAGTTGTACGCTGTTTTTATGGTGTATCTGTACAAATGGGGTCAGATTAAGTTTGATTTGACTGTGGGTGTGTATTATGATCATCCCATACCGAAGAGGAACGTGACTCTCGAGAGGAGGTTAAGCCACTCCGAGTTAGTTGATTTAATCTTCACAAGGCTTGGTATTGCAAGTGGGGTATCTGTTGAAAATATATTATCGTTGTCCTGAACTGATTGGTTCGGCCATATACTATCGGTGTTATAATGTGGAAGATGACGAGTCTACCGCGTTCTTCTTCAACATTGTTGATCGAATGTCATTGTCCTCAGCGAATTTGTACATTATTACGGAAAATCTGTCAAGCACCATTGACCGTGCACGTTCATGTCGTTGTTGAGCAACATCCAGAACTATACACCTTTACCAAGTTTACCACCCCTTGTTCATTGTCGAGGTTTTGTCATTGGTGAGTCCAGCCAACCCGGTACGTATGTTCACGTCGATTGCGCTCGGTCGTCCACAAGTGGTGGTATATATAGTGGGCATCATAAGGACCCGAATGTCTTCGATGATGATTATGTGGGTGAAATTGGCAAACATGTTGTTGGTCATGTTGGTAGTGATCACGATGGTGAGGAAGCTGAACTTGATGAAGAAAGTGAAGATGATCATTCCTTATCAACTGATTCGAATCCTGGGGACGATGATGAACAAGTGGTGTGCACGAACAATGTATCCACGCCGTTCCATTTTTTGGCGAATCCTGATACGGAGGCCTACTTTAAGGATTATGGGGACCCTGATGAGGATGACTATGACCCAACTAATTGTGGTGCCGGACTTTCTAGTTGTGTTCAAGCGACTAGTGAAGTAGCGTTGGGTATGCGATTCCGGACGAAGCTGGAATTGGTAGAAGCTATTTCTAAGTGGAGTTCATGATGAACATGGAACACATAGTCGTGAAGAGTAGGTCACGCACATGGTATGCGAAATGCAAGTATGTTGTTGAAGGAACTAGTAATTGTCACTGGGTTGCCAGAGCTAGCAAAAAGGTTTCGCATGACATGTGGGAGATCACCAAATGGGCAAGTAGTCATGCGTGCGTTGGTGCTGGTCGATCGACGGGTAACATTAAACTGACATCGGTGATGATTGCTCGTTCAATTCACCCCCACATTGACGTAAACCCTTCATACACAGTGAAAGATGTACAAGCACATGTGAAGATGGAGTTAAATGTGACCCTTTCCTATAAGAAGACGTGGTATGCTCGACAGAAGGCTATTGACATGGTATTTGAAACTTAGGAGGAATCCTTTAAACAGTTGCCAACATATATGGATGAGCTTGTCAGGGCTAATCCGAGCACCATTGTTGATTAGGCAGACGTACTTGATAGAATACACGGGCATGGGTGTAGGACATTTAAATTTGTTTTCTAGGCATTTGGTCAGACAATTTATGCATTTCGCCACTGTAGGCCGGTGATTAATGTGGATGACACTCATTTGAGAGGTTCATACAAGGCCATAATGCTAGTTGCCGTGACGTACAACGCGAACGACTACATACTCCCCTTCGCTTATGCAATTGTTGACGCTGAAACTAATGAGAGTTGGAACTCATTCATGCAGAGACTGTGTATCCACGTGGTTGGTGGTGATACTAGGCCAATCTATATTATATCAGATCACCATGATGGAATTCTAAATGCAATGAGACATATGGAGGAATGGATGGAGCCAGCTGGATACCACCGATTTTGCTTGCGTCATTTTCAGTCCAACTTCCTTAATACTGAGTGGGGGGAGGTTCAAGAATGCGCTTCTAAAGACTCTGGTTTGGCAGCTTGGTGGTGCCAGACGAGAGAGCAAGTGGAGGAAGTACAAGGAGGAGTTAGAGAGTATCGAACCATCTGCTTGGGATTGGTTGATACAACATGATAGCATTAAGTGGTGCCTTGCCTTTGATGAGGGTGATCGATGTTGGGGAATTCTCACAACCAATTTGTCAGAGAGTTATAACAACTGTTTATGACATGCACGTCATCTCCCGATAACTGCGTGTGTCAAAGCGACGTTTGAGCGAACAATTGAAATGTTTGCCCAGAGGGTAACGGATGCCACAAATTGGAGGTACTTTCCTTATTCATTACAGTTCTCTATGTGTTCACAGACCAATTTCTTGATTCTAAATTGATGTTGATTTGTGTAAATCTGTGTTCCCTAGTAGGATCTAGAAAAAATTTAAGAAGCAAGACACATGGGCACAGGGACATATCGCCACCGTGTTTGGTCATGCGTCGCAGACTTATTGGGTTGTGACAAGGACCATTGATGGGAGCATTAGTGAAAGACAGTACACAGTCAAATACCAGAGAAAGGAATGTACTTGTCGTGAATGACAAATTTTTTGTTTCCCTTGTTCCCATGCATTGGCCGTCTGTCAGCATAGGCGTGACGATCCTTCTAGTCTATGTGACAAGGTATATCACACGACCACCTGTGTGCAACAATATAGTCAGGGTTTCATGCTTGTACAAGATCCATCACTTTGGCAATGTGCCAGTTGGAGGTTGATTCCAGATATTGAAAAGTTTCGCAATAGGAGGCATGGTCAATTTGTGGAGAGAAGGATAAGGAATCAGATGGATGAGAGCTGGGTGAATCCAGAGGCGTCCGTAGGCGAGGCCGTGCTTAGTGTTCTACTGAGGTACAATGTCAACAGTGGGCTAGGGTTTTCATCCTACTGCTGGTTGGCGGAATGCTCATGTCAGACACGTCCGACCACCTTATCCCTTTGCTCTACTTGTCTGTACTGATAGATCTAGGTGCAGCACATCACTACAGTTGGGGAAGTGCCATTCTGGCACACTTGTACATGTGCTTATGTGACGCTGCAATCTCACAAGTTAAATCCATATTGGTCCACTTGTCTTGCTACAGGTAAAATTGTTGGTCAACATAGTCAGTTGTACATAATGTTCACAATATTACATTATATTACATTTTATAATAATTATTGGCAGTTGTGGGCATGAGAGCGCATACCATCCATCCGACCAGCAAGACGACTACTAGTGACCGTCACGATGAGTGTCTTGGGTCCTAGCACGTATCGAATTAGTCAAGAGACATTTGTTAAACCATTGGCAATTCCAAAAAATGGCGAATGTAATTCATCCTGTTCCTCATAGGTGGAGAGCCCAGTACGATTTATCACAATCACCGATGCATGTATTGAAAGTGTACCGCGATCAGCAGATATCTCTCTATGACTGTTAGGTATAGGCCAATTTGGATTTCCTTTCATTGACTTGGTGGGAAAAAAGGTTTTCCTTACCTAACCACAACACCTACATGTTATGTCAGTTTATTTGGCAGCCATACACTGAGGATGTCGTGAAACAACTCCCGTGGTATTGTACAGCCGGTAGCAGCAACTAGCTACTTTGTGTTGACCTCATTAGCTGGCATGTTGTGGAGTACCATCATGCACATCGTGTTCTCAGGCAGTTCGGCCTTATCCAACTAATACCCACCCAGTTGGTCACTAGGGATGAACATAAACTGCTTCATACTAGAGACCGTCGAGGAAGGTCGGGCATGGATTGGCATGTGGAACTGAGCAGATATCTCGATGCTTGGGAATGTCGATCTGATCAACAAGTAAATGTACTTGGGTGTGCAGATCCATACACACCCAGTCGAAAATACATTGAGTGGTATTTTTGCAGGACTGTAACCTTGATTGATCAGGCAGGATGGCCCCTAACAATTATAAAGGGTTTCCATGGAGACGGGGTTACTATGGAGTATGTGGTATTTCCTAAATTTCTAATAGTGTTAACGAATAATACTTTAGATTTCTTCAATATTAAATATCTAACATACTTACCTAATTTATGTAATTACAGGCAATTACCGAGTTGTGCATCATGTCAGATATTAATTTGGACAAATGTCCCCCACGTTTCGCGGACGTTATCAGGGGAATGCATAGTGTTGCCACACGTACTCTACAATATGTGCATGAGCCCTCCAAACTGCAGTTTTATCAGCCATATGTGCACTGTGAGAAACCTCCCCCTGGTGTGAGATATAATGACATCATAAGCCACCATCCAGCTCTACCTGGTCGACAGGGCGGTCGGAGACCGCGTGCTCGAGGCTATACAGAACACATTGGTTCATCACAAGTATGACCCTCACATGCGAGTCCAGCGATTGCCGGACATCACATGGTAGACCCTCACAGTATGACACGACTACAACTGATTTCACTGCATATCGTACTCCCACTGCTAGTCATGTCGGACCATCACATTGGGAACTCTCCCAGTATGACACGACTACAGCTGATTTCACTGCACATGTTACTCCCACTGCTAGTCATGCATACATGCCGTCTACCGCTCCATTAGATACAAGTAGTGTTCCACATGTCCATTATGATTTGAATGAGGATGCATGAGACGATGTGGATGAGGATTTACCAGAGGGAGCTCCGCATGAGGACGTAAATGTATCTACTGAGATGACAGTTCCACGGCGCACATCCCGCACCATACGTCCTCCCCCGTGTGGAACGGGTGGAAAGCTTTGCAGAGGCCATCATTAGGACATTACATGCCATTCAGCACTCATTTCATTACGTTTCACACATCTTCTCCGGCTATTGTACATTTCTTCTTATTTGTATTCATTCCAACTCTATGCAATAATTCGTTCCTACTCTATATTCAAGACTAGATAAAAAATTGCAAATCACACGATCCAAAATTATCGTTTTACTATTTTTAAAAATATCATCAAACAAACACAAGTCTACTTATGCGCAATCTTCACCAAAAATAAAAATATGAAAAACAATAACTTATACATTGCTGGATTGAAAAAAAAAATCATTTGTTCAATTCACAACGCGTTTTGAAAAAAAAAATCATTTGTTGAATTCAGGACACATTTTAAAAAAAATTCAAGACGCGTAAAATATTATTAAAATTCTGCAAAAAAAATAAAAATCAATAAGAGTAAAAAATTTCTAGAAAAAAACAATTATGTCAGTAATGAATGTGTCCTCTACCGATTCTGCAAAACGAGAAATAAATTCAAGGTGAGGACGCATCTGTGATGTCCAAATTTTAGAACATGCACACTTGCATCCAAAATTCTCCAAACATGCACCAACAAATCAAGCACTCTAAAAGGCTACTGTAAACAGGTCCCAAAGAGTTATGAAAATTTCCTTAGTTTTGAGTCCAACACGCTTTGAATGTTCTCCTCATACCAAGTGTTACATTTTTTATTAGTAAATGTGATTAAATGATTCATACAAATTGATCTAGTCAATATTGTATTTTAGGACGTAAATACTTTCTGTACTTATACCTTGTACAAATCGTCTATTAATACAGAATAAACGATAGAGCTCCTTAGGGATTCAATTATCCATTTCTTACCAAATTACATGTAATAAAACAAAACTTACCTTCTTCATCTCTTCCTTCTCTTGTTCCTACGATGACCTCTTCTTCCGCTGAAATCAACCCTTCTGACAATGACACCGTTGGAAGCATCATCAGTTATTAAGGAATTAGAGTATTACTTGTAATTGTAATTATATTCTATTACATTTTACTATCTTGTATATATATCTTGTACCACTATATAATATATCATGAGATCATGAATACAGACACACAATTATCACCCTTATTTTCTACATGGTATCAGAACCTAAAATCCTGAAACCATAAAGAAAATTTTCCTGCCATTACCGAGCTCCAGCGACACCGCCTTAGCCGTGCATCTTCCTCATGCACCACTGTCTCCGTCGATAGCTGCTGCCATCGTCCTGTTGTGGTGATCCGTCAGCTCCGTCCGCTGTTCGATCCGATTGAGCGTTGCTTTCCACGCATCGATCCTATGCCTCACGCATCATCATTGTCAACTCCACGTGCCGCCGCGTCTTGCTCATCCGATCTGTCGTTGGTTATTGTACCTGCTACTGATATGTACTTGATTTTTACACTATGTCTTCCTCTAGAAGAAATCCCAAAGAACAGACCCGTATTGATGATCCACCTGAGGTTCCGAAGCTTCAGGATACGAGTGGTTATGATGTGATTGCGACTTTACTGAAGCAGTTGCAATTGCAATCTAGCACTCGGACTGTTGTACCTATTGGTCGTGTGTCGACTGATCCTTACTTTATTGGCTTTGGCGATGGTCCAGGTTTACAACTTATACCGAACATGTTGAAAGGTCAAGAAAATTACATTGAATGGTCTGACGCGATGTGCCGCACATTCCTTACTAAGAACAAGATTGGGTTCATTGATGGATCCATTACCAAACCCTAGGATGGTCATCCTGATGCTGCTAATTGGCCTGGGGTTAATGCTACTCTTGTCTGCTGGATCTTGAAAACCCTGGATCCAGTGTCGAGATCTTCTACAAGCTCGTTTGCCACAGTTAAGGAGTTGTGGGATGACCTCAAGGCACGATTTATTCTTGGCGATGGTATGAAAGTTTTGCAAATACAAGAGGTTGTTCAGAGTTGTAGGCAGAACGGTCAGCCTATCGACATTTACTTTGGAAAACTGAAGAAGTTGTTTGCAGATTATCACTGCATGCGGCCTACTCCAGTTTGTGACTGTGAAGAGAGGAAGGCACTGTGCCATTGCAATATCTCTGCGAGAGTCTTCTGAGAGAGAGATGGATTTGATCTACCAATTCATATTTGGCCTCAACAGAGGCTTTCACACCTTGCGATCACATATCATGAGCATTAATCCAATACCACCCGTCATGAAAGTATATTCCCTTGTTGCCCAGGAGGAGAATCATCGAGCCTTCATTCGAGCTCATGAGCCTTCTTCTAACTCCATGACGTATGCCGCACGACGCCCACCACCTACAAGTTCTTTGCTAGTTGTTCATTCTGCATCTGATCGCAAGAATCTTGCTTGTACACATTATCATTGCAAAGGTCACGATAAGGATTCCTGCTTCCAGATCATTAGTGTACTAGAATGGTTCAAGGAATTGAAGGAGAAAACCATCGCCGCCAAGAAGACGGTGCCAACGTCTTGGCCGACCGCCACCGCCATAACTGGAGGTTCCGCCATGGCACTTCCACTCCCAGAGCCATTTGCCGGCACCGCCATGTCACCGCCTGGTCTAGTGGCGGCAGCTTTCTCTAACCGCGTCCTTACCCGATCCGACTTTGGCCATGCTGTGCCTGATGACCACTGGAGCACGACCATGAATTTATTTAATCAGTTTAATTCTCTTACTGACAATGGGTCAGGTAAGTCTACTTTAACATGGATACTTGATTCGAGAGCCTCATATCACATGACTGGTGACAAGGGTTCTCTTACTGATCTTACTACAACTATTGATACTGTGAATGTTATTCTGCTTGATGGCTCTGTGTCAACAACTACCCAATATGGTTCTATTTGCTTTGGTGTTGTCACTCTTACTCATGTGCTATATATACCTACTTTGCGGTGCAACTTATTATCATGTTCTAGATTGTTAACTGCTCTGAAATGGCTAGCTTTGTTTACTGAAAACCATTGCATTTTACAGAAAATCAGTACGAGGAAAGTGACTGGCGTGGGTGAACAGAAATGGGGGTGTTTTGGCTTCGTCTGCTAGATACTCGTGATCATTCTCCCATCCTGCAGTCTCTTCCAACAATTGCTTCTGTATCTTCTTCTAATTTATGACATCAGCATTTTGGACATCCTTCCTCTACGGTATTGTCTTATAAATCTTCTATTGATTTTAGCACTAATAAGATTATGTTCCTTGCTCTATATGTTATAGAGCAAAACAGACTAGACATACTTTTCCATTGAGTTCTACAAACGATAATGTGCTATTTCAATTAATTCATTATGATGTTTGGGGTCCTTATAGAACACCATCTTCTAGTGGTGTATTTTCTTTTTTTAACTATAGTTGATGATTATTCCCGAGCTATTTGGATTTATTTATTAGTGGCTAAATCAAAAGTAGCTTCTAGATTTTTGGAGTTTTGTGCCTTAGTGAAGAACTAGTGGGGCCGAACCATACTCCGTATTTGGGCTGATAACAAAACTGAATTTTTGCCTTTGCGATATCTTGTTGCTGCATCTGGGATCATTTTTGAGACATCTATGGTTGATACACCACGGCAGAATGGTCGAGTTGAAAGAAATCATCGTCATTTACTCAATGTGGTGCGTGCTTTACGGTTCCAAACCAGTCTTCCAATTGATTTTTGGGGAGAATGTGTTCTTACTACTGCTTATCTGATTAATCGGACACCTACAAAGCATCTCAACGGTCGTACTCCCCTTGTGTTGCTCTATGGGAAAGATCCAAATTACTCATCATTAAGAGTTTTTGGATGCTTTTGTTTTGCTGCTCATGTTCCCAGATATCGTGACAAGTTTGCACCAAGAAGTCGGCGTTGTTTGTTCTTGGTTATCCTGCAAGAAAGAAAGGTTGTCTCCTTTTTGACTTGGAATCCCGTGTGATCTTTACTAGCCGGGATGCCAATTTTTTTTAACACCAGTTCTCGTACTCTGCAACTCCGACATCGACCTCTTCCGAAGAACCTGGCGGTGCCACCACCTCACCGCCAGCCTCCTCATCACCGTTGTCAGAGTCGCACGACCTACTGCCACCGATCGCCGCCGGTCTACCGCCGCCGGTCTACCACCACCGGCTGCCACCGGTCCATAGCCGATTTACCAACGCCAACCATAAACAGTCCTCCGTCACCGGCCTCTGCCCGATCTTCAACCCTGATTGCCGCTAGTTCTCTATTACTGCCGGCCGCCGCCGGCTCTGACCACTCGGTGCCACCTGCCCTGTCTTCTTCTACAGCATCTCCAGCTCCGAATGGTTTCGCTGCCAAGTTGCCACCTATCTGACCGAGTATTCGTGCTCATCGACTGCCTCCTTATTTGGAAGAATATGATTGTGATGATTATGCCTGTAATCTTCCTATTGAAGACCCCCGTGCCCTTACGTCTACGTTCACTCATGCGTCGTCACTATCCTCATGTGTTCTCTATCCTCTTATTGATTATGTAAATTGTGATTTTTTTAGTATGCATTCTAGATTTTTGGGTGCAGTAACATCTAGTGCAGATCCCACCACTTACTCCGAGGCTTCACAGCATTCTCATTGGCGAGATGCTATGACTGAAGAGCTTACTGCACTTGAGCGCAATCAGACTTGGACTTTGGCTCCTCTGTCTCTGGATAAGAAGGCAATTTTTTTTAATTTAGAACACCCTTAGGTGAGGGATATTTTATAAAGGGTCTCCAAACCTGAATAGCAAGATATACATTATGGCAGCAGTGTGTTTAGTTAAAACCCAGATATAAGACTAAAGTAGTGGATTGGATGTAGGTAGTTGCGATTCCAGAGAGAATAATCTCCACCCCCTGTGTTAATTATTCCCTCCGGCCAGGCAACACCATCCAAATTCAAAAACACGATGGGAACAGCTATAGAATACAACTGGTAAACCAAAGCTATTTGTTAGAAGTCAATCTGTCAAAACTAGTGGACATGAGTATCTGAATTGGTGGATGAGCAGCATTGCATTGATATCCGAATCCATGTGCAGGCTTCAGTGGTAGGCCGGAGCTAGAGATTGATGTCAGAATCCAGGAGCAGGAGTAGGATGGTCCTCAGTATCTGGCCAAACCAGCTTCTTGTTTGTGATAACCTGAAGCAGACAAAAACATAGCGAAAGTAGTTTCCATTCTAAGAAGTGGCATGCAGGTTGTTAATATGAGTATGTATCTCAGTCAAGTATTCAGAGGATCAAGAACCAATTCTAATAACGGGTAGACCAATTCGATCAAGTGATAAAAGTCCTTTGAGGAAGGGAGGAGCAGACAGAATGTCTATATCTCCTTAGAGATTATTTTCTAGGGCATATTTTGCAAGATAGTCAGCAGAACAATTAGCCTCCCTATGAATGTGTCGAATTGGATATTTGAGATGTTTAGAGCTAAGTGAGTTGCAGATAGAAAAATTTCTCCAAGGGGAACTTATGGGATTATGAATACCCTTAACAGCAACTAGACAGTCAGATTCCATCTCACATGTATCCATATTCATTTCTGAACATATGTCATATGCATATTGAATAGAGAGTAATTCAGCATGTAAAGGGGAAGGAGATTGGAACGTTTTAGTTCTCATTAATACCACATTTCTAGTCCAATTTCTGACTACTACAGCCGAAGAGGAAGAGCCGCCCAATTTCCATGTTGCATCTGTGTTAATCTTGTATCCTAAGAGTGGCTTCTTCCATGCTACAGCAGTTAAAAATTTCTTCCTCTTTTAAAAAATGTGTGGGATAATATTTGACTCAATCCAATACCTATGCTTGTCAATTTTTCCATATAGATGGTGCACAGAGAAGATATCATAAATGATGATTTTAATGTCATTTATACAAGCAGCAGTGGAGAAAGATTCATTATCATAAATGATTTTGTTCCTTTTGATCCACAGGATCCATATTGTGGCAAGAAGGGCTGCAATGGTGATGTTAGAATGAATCTTTGATTCAGCTTTGAAAGACAAGAAGAAATCAACTCTACTCTTCAAGTTTTCGAAAAAAGAGTGCTGTAAATGTAGAAGGTCACAGACTCTATTCCAAAAAGCAATTGAAGAGGGGCACGAATTGAAAAAATGATCTAAGTTATCTGTATGGTTCATGCATAATGGGCATTTTGAAGCTAGTCGAAAGCCTAACCTGGCTAATATATTATCAAATGGGAGAATCCCATTCATTGCTCTCCACAGTAAAACTGACATTTTCTTAGGGATAAAAGTAGACCATACCTTACTGAAATGTCTAATTTTTTCTTTTTTCTGCCTGAAATTGTTATATGCCGACCGTATTGTAAACATACCATCAGCACTTGGGATCCAAACCAATCTATCCTCGTGAGAATACTCCAGCTCTGCTACCTGCAATATATCATATAAATTGGTAGCCAAATATGGCTCCAGTTGTGGTAGGAGATGAGCTTTGTTATGTATAAAAAACCTAAGAGAGATATCCTCGAAGGGGATAGTTCTCCCATCAGGCCATTTATAGAAAAGAGCTCCCTCTCCTGTCCAGTTAGAATTCCAGAAGGAGCAATCTCCTAAACCATAGAGAACCTTAGTAAATCTATTAGCCCTAGCTGTGATGTGGCATATTCTATTCCAAGTGTGTGATTTTTTGTAGGAATTAGGGAGTGACCAAATTAGGGAAGTCCATTGATGTTTATTATGCTGCAATTTCCACCACAGTTTACAAGAAAAGGCATCTACAACAGCTTTTAAATCTCTAAAACCTATGCCATTTTCAGCAATTAGTTGCAAATGGGTTTACCGGACGAAGTTTAAGTCATATAGTACTATTGAACGTCATAAGGCGCGCCTAGTGGTTCTCGGGAATCGCCAGGTTAAAGAAATTGATTATACAGAGACATTTGCTCCGGTTGCAAAGATGAGTTATGTTTGCCTATTCTTATCTGTTGCGGTCATTCGTGGTTGGGAACTACATCAGATGGATGTCCATAATGCCTTCCTGCATAGTGATTTGCATGAAGAGGTATTTATGTGACCCCCACCGAGCTATGCCGCGCCCCCTGGTCAAGTATGTCGCCTTCAGAAATCTCTTTACGGTCTTCGTCGGGCTCCTAGAAACTGGTTTGTCAAATTAGCTCAGGCTTTACGCACATTTGGTTTTGTTCAGAGTAAGACATATTACTCTTTGTTTGTCTTTTTCCGTTGATCAGTTTCTTTGCATGTTCTGGTTTATATGGATGATTGGTCATTGGTGATCAAATGTCGTGTTGCTCTATTTTTCTGCAACTCGAAGTATGCTTACCCGTGAGGAATCCCATCGGAATCGCCCAACGAACGGGTCTCATTCTCTGCTCGCCACCGGTGGGACAAGGGCAGCGCCACCAGCCTCCGACCAGGGCCACCAGCTGCATGGTGGCCGCTACCGTGGCCAGGGAAAACGCAGCTCCACCACCGGTGGACATGGTCGCTCGCACTCACACCAGTTCGGTGGATATGGAGCCGGCCTCCAGGGCAGCGGCGTCCCTCCACCATGGTACCCACCGCCGGCGTTTCCCTTTTGGTCGGCGACTTGGACGCCGCCACCGTCGTGTCCATATCCCACGGCCCCTCACTCTGGTGTGATGCAGTGTCTCCCTTTAGGTGGAAGACAACAGGCGGGCCCCAGTCAAGCATTATTTGCTATGACCTTTATAATCAATTAGGGCCACAGGGATCCATCTTGGGCCCGGGCCCAGGCCCAGGACCAGCCTTATATAGGCAGCAAGCTTCACGTTCAGCCCAGCCCTATGGTGGTGATTTATCCCCGTCTTTCAGCACTATGGAGCCGGGGTTTCAGCACTTTCCCGTCTTCAGTAACCTTTTGAAATTGGTACATGGACACCGGGGATTCTTCTCACATGATCGGAACTCAGGTAACCTTCATACCTATTTCAATTCAAGCACTTTATCACTTATTTATGTCGGTAATGGAAGTACTATTTCAGTTGTTAGTAAATGTTCTACATCTCTAAACGCATCCCCGCATTTTCATCTTAAAAATGTTTTTACACACTACCATTATTATCAAAATTTTGGTCTCTATTAGAAAATTTACCGTTGATAATAATGTTAGTGTGGAATTTGACCCTACTAATTTTTCTGTAAAGGACCTCAATTTCGAGAAAAATCAAAATGAGATATAATAGTCCCTGGGATATGTATTTGGTCACTATCTCATAGGCCTCCGCTTTTGGTTCACAATTTCATACTAATATCAAAACTTTTCAATGTGATATGGGTGGTGAATTTTTTAACCAGTCTTTCCGCACTTTTTGTGACTTAAATGGCATGTTAATGCGTTTGCTTGCCCACAAATTTCTCCTCAGAATGGCAAAGCCGAAACAGCACTCCACACACTTAATGATATTACCCACACTCTTCTCACACATGCCTCTTTACCACATTGCTTCTGGGTTGTAGCATTTCATATGGTCACATACCTCCACAACATTCTGCCTTCCAAAACCATACAAAGCCACACACCAACCTACATTCTATACCAGTGTGAATCTGCATACTCCCATCTTCGCACGTTCAGCTGCCTGTGTTACCCCAACACTTCCGCCACAGCTCCCCACAAATTAGCTCCCTAATTGACCTCATGTCTCTACTTCTGCCCCTCTTCAGATTACATGGGCTATCGATGCTTGGTTCTTGGCTCACACCGAGTTCTCATTTCCCGACATTTCGTGTTCAACGAGATGACATTTCCCTTTGCCAAGCCACATGAGTTCAACTCCATGACAGATTCTATCATTCCATCCTCTGATCCTCCTCCTATTCTCCTTGACATTTTCCACCAAATACTGCCACCACAAGCTCCATCCACCCCTACTGAATCACGAAAGGTTTCTTTGCTAACACCAGTTCCATCCTCCCCACCTAAACATCCAACACCTCTCATCCCACCACCTTTTCCTCGTCATTCCATGACCATTCATTGTCAGGCCGGGATACATAAACTAAATCCCAAATACAATCTTCTGGTATCCTTCTCTTCCACATCCCCTCTCCCGACCTCCTCGATACGTGCCCTACAGAACCCAAACTGGCAAGCCACCATGAAAGATGAATTTAGTGCTCTTATTAAAATGGTACTTGGGACTTGGTTTCAAGGCCGTCTGGTGCTAATGTTATTTATTACATGTGGCTGTTTAAGCATAAGTACATGTTTGATGGCACACTCGAGAGACATAAGGCCCGCATGGTTGTCAATGACAAGTCTCAACTGGTGGGTGTCGATTGTGATGAGACTTTTAGCCATGCTTGAAACCAACCACTATTCATCTGATTCACAACATAGCTCTATCCCGAGCTTGGCCCATCCACCAGTTCAACACCAAGAATGCTTTCTTGCATGGTAACTTGGCGGAAACTGTGTACATGCATCAACCACCCCGTTTTGCTGACATGCAATGCCCAAATCACGTGTGTCTCTTGCGCAAATCTCTATTTGGATTGAAACAGGCACCTCATGCTTGGTACCATCAGTTTTCCACCTACCTTCACCAGACTAGGTTCTGAAGCAGTCATAGTGATCACTCCCTGTTCATATACAACTCTCAGGGTGAGACCACCTATTTGCTTTTATACGTGGACGACATCATTCTCACGGCCTCCTCCACAATTCTTCTTCATCGGCTCACCTCTATGCTCAGCCAGGAATTCGCCATGACAGATCTTGGCCCTCTCAGCTACTTCATAGGCATCTCTGTTACACGGAATCTATCAGTTTTATTTCTTTCGCAACAGAAGTATGCTCGGGAAATCATTGATCGCGCCAAAATGACTACATGCAAACCGGCCTCCACGCCCGTGGACACCAAATCCAAGCTGGCGGCCAAAGTTGGGCTACCACTAGCTGATCCATCTGTTTACCAAAGTCTTGTCAGTGCTTTGTAGTATATCACCTTTACAAGGCCGGGCATTGCCTACGTTGTGCAGCAAATTTGTCTCTTCATGCGTGATCCGATAGAGCCCCACTTCTAAGCTCTTAAGCGGATTATCATATATGTCCAAAGAACCATTAGTCTTGGCCTCCAGCTCCATCGGTCGCTGACCTCAGCCCTCACAGCCTACTCCGACGCTGATTGGGATGGGTGCCCCGATACCCGTCGTTCCACTTCTGGGTATTGTGTCTATTTTGGCGACAATTTTATATCTTAGTCATCCAAGCGTCAACATACCATCTCCCGCTCCAGCGCAGAGACTGAATATAGAAGCATCGCAAATGCAATGGCCGAAACAAGCTGGCTTCAAAATCTTCTTTGTGAACTTCATGTCCCACTCCAGCGAACTACTCTTATCTATTGCGACAACATCTCTACAGTTACCTCTCGTCAAACCCAGTGCAACATCAGCGCACCAAACACGTTGAGATCGACTTGCACTTTGTTCGCGAAAAGGTAGCTCTTGGTCAGGTTCGAGTACTTTATGTATAATCTACTCATACAAAATAAACGATGGAGCTCCTCAAGGACTCAATTGCCCATTTCTTACCAAATTACTTCTTCTTTTTTTGTAGTATTGTTGTTTGATACGTTTTTTATCTGAACAATATTCAATGTTTTAACATTGCAGGGTGAAATTATATGGTTTTGTATCCAAATAATGAGTATGATGTGTTGATCTTTGCTTAGCGTTGTTTTGACATTGATTATGGAAAGTATACTACTCATCTTTGGTGTTCATAACATGTAGTTTACTCAGTCTTACTTTGTGCTCTTTTGGCATGCTTCATGAGATTTACTTCGATCTTTTTGTGATACTTTTTAGGTCATCAAATTTGAAGATCTCCAGGAACTTGGTAGTGAGTCCGCTGTGAAGGTACTTACAGCTTGATCTTTGGAACATTGTTTTCTCTCTCCCAATTCAAATTCCATTAATTGCATCTTTTGACAGTGTAGCTGTAAAGCTCGATTCCACCGAGTTGAAAGATGTTGTAGAAGAAGACAATGGACAAAATGTAGTAGAAGAAGACAATGCATGGAAGATTCTAAAGTTACCCATGGAGGAAGGTTTGAGAAACCTGAAGCTGAAGCCTTAACTCGGTGGAGATGAATTTCGAGAAACCTGAAACTGCCGTCAGAGGCGGAACTACGTGAAGGCGGGGCAGGCGCGCGCCTGCCCTGAGATCCGTCGGCCAGGCGGAAGTTACTGTTCCCGACCGACGGATCGAGGGTTTCCGCCTACGGCGGCGTAGGCGCGCCGCCCGTTCGCCGGAGGAACTGAGGAAGAAGCCTGCTGCTTCTATTTTTTTCCCAAACACGACGTCAAACGACGTCGTTTGACTAAGGGTTTTTTTTAACCGATTAAATCTGTGGGTTAAAAAAAAACAAAAGTCAAAAGACTCAAAACCCAAACAATTATTTCAGCCCAAGAGGAAGAGGCCATGGGCCCATGACCCAAAAATGAAAAACCCGCCCCTGGCTCTCTTCTTCATCTTCAACCTCTCGGCCCTCTCCCGTCCGTCCCCTGACTCCCTCTCGCTCTCGGATCCTCTGTCACACCGCCGCGGCGCCGCCAGTCGTCCGCCACCTGCCACCGCCAATCCGCCACGGTGCCACCGCCAGTCCGCCACCACTGGCACGGCGCCACCGGCACCGCCAAGATCCACCACCATTTAGGTATTTAAAAATTCAAATTTCAATTTCAATTTAATTCAAAATCTTGAACTAAAATTGAAAGATTCAAAACATGAATTTAATTCCTTCTAGTTCAATACTTCAATTCCTTTTCAATTTTGATTTTAGTTATGCAATATTGTTTTTATTCAATAATTCAATTCATTTTAATTTTCGTTTGAATTGTGATTTGTGGGATTTTGACGAATTTGTGAATTGTGATTGTGAGGTTATTTAAATTCATTGTAATTTTCGTTTGAATTGTGATTTGTGAGGTTATTTAAATTCATTGTGAATTTGTGATTGTGAGAATTTCGTTTTTATTCAATTCATTGTGATTTTCGTTTGAATTGTGATTTGTGGGATTTTGTGAATTAATAATTTAGGGTTTATCATGTATTCATGTTGATTTGATTTATTAATAATTTAGGCTTTATCATGTATTCATGTTGTAATATTCATATACTCTTGTAGATTTTATAATGAGTTGAATTTGGTGTTTGATAGGTTATGAAGAATTTAGTGCAACAGAGTATAGGATTTCCACCTTTGAAGAAGAGAGCTCTTGAATGTGATGAAGGTACCCAAGATAAGCATAATGAGGAGGGTGGTAGTGGTAGTAAGCAATCTCGTTTACAATTTTGTGCCAATGATGTTATAAGTGATCCCGCCTTAAGAAAACCTATAAATGAGTATGATGCTTCCATTATAGATAATGTGAGGTGTGAATATGTGAAAAGAGGGCCTTGTCAACCTAGGAACCATAATTTTCCCAAAACATTTTATTCAAGCGAATATAGAAAGTTTCAAAAGAATTGGTTTGATATGTTTCCTTGGTTGGAGTATAGTGTGTCAAATGATGCCGCATATTGTTTTCCTTGCTATCTTTTTAAGGATCCCACAAGTAATGATGACTATAGTGTTGATGGGGTGAAAACATGGAAGAATGCCCTAAACTCTTTTAGGAAGCATAAAAAACATGTGAATGGTAAGCATCATATTGCCGTTGGGAAATTGTCGGACTTTAGTAATCCAAACCAAAGAATCCCACATTTTTTGGAGGTTCATGGGCGTGAAGTAGAAGAGGCATACCGCATCCGTTTGAGTGGGATTTTGAATGTGATAAGATTTTTGTTAAAGCAAGGTTTGGCTTTCCGTGGTCATGACGAGAGTATTGATTCTCTCAACAAAGGTAATTTTCTTGAATTGGTTGATTGGTATTGCGATCGAAGTGAGGATATTGCTAAGGCAATGCATGACGCTCCGGGAAATAACAAGTTGACATCCCCCTTAATTCAAAAACAACTCTCACATGCTTGTGCCGAAGAGGTAAGTGATGCTATCATTGATGACATTGGAGATGGTGTATTTTCTATTCTTGTTGATGAGGCTAGAGATTGTTCAATAAAAGAGCAAATGGGAGTTGTTTTGCGATATGTCAACAAACAAGGATGTGTTCTTGAGCGTTTTCTTAGTCTTGTGCATGTGAATGATACTAAGTCTACCACTTTATTTCTTGCTCTCAAGACACTCATTGGAAATAAGAAATTGTCGTTGTCAAGGTGTAGGGGGCAAGGATATAATGGGGTTTCAAACATGCGAGGAGAGTTTAATGGGTTGAAAGCTTTGATGTTGAAAGAAAACTCTTCGGCAAGGTACATCCATTGCTTTTCTCACCAACTTCAATTGGTTGTTGTTAGTGTTGCAAATAGTACTCTATCAGTGTGTGAATTTTTTTCGTATCTTGTTGACATCGTGAATCTAGTTGGGGGTTCTTGTGTTAGAAAAGATATGCTTAATCGTTTAGAACATGATAGACTTGCGGAGGCACTGGAAAAAGGAGATAATGTTAGTCGAAGAGGCAAAAATCAGGAAATGAGTTTGAGACGGCCTGGTGATACCCGTTGGGGATCACACTACACTACTATTCTTCGTTTCGAGGTTATGTGGTCTTCCATTGATCAAGTGCTTCTTAATATATGTGAGTATGGCAATTCAACTGAAAATGCCTCTAAAGCAAAGGGTTTGATGGATAGAATGGAGAGCTATGAATTTGTATTTTGTATGTTTTTTATGAAACATTTGTTGGGAGTTACAAGTCAGTTGTCTCTTGCCTTGCAACAAAGAGATCAAAATATTGTACAAGCCGTGCATTTGATGAAGACAATGAAGCTTGAACTGACAGAATTTAGAGCTGGGGGTTTTCGAGGCCTTTTGTAAGAAACATGAGATCACAGTATGCCAGATGGAAGATCAACGGAAAATTCGTCACCGTTCTAGACGTCGTGGACAGATGGAAACCAATGGTGACTTTTATCGCGTTGACATTTTTCTTCAGGTAAACTTTAAAATTTATATACTTTAATATATTTTTTTAGACTATTTTACATGTATTTTTTATCTTGTTGATGTTTTTTTCTTTTTTTTTCTAGACCGTGGATAATATGATTGTTGAAATGAATGATCGATTTTCTGAAGCAAGCTCGGAGTTACTCACTTGTATTGCATGCCTTGATCCGAGAGATTCATTTTCCAGCTTTGATGTTGGTAAGTTGGTTCGCCTTGGTGAACTATATCCGAATGACTTCTCTCGAATTGATTGTCTTCAACTTGAGCAAGAACTTAACACTTTCATTCGTGATGTGAGACATAATAATGCTTCTTGGCCAGTGATCAATGATCTAGGACGTTTTGCTCAGCATATGGTTGAATCACGTAGCCATGTCGTCTTTCCATTGCTATATCGTCTTATTCAGTTGGCATTAGTTCTACCCGTTGCAACTGCTTCAGTTGAACGAGTTTTTTCTGCTATGAAAAAAATCAAGACTGATCTACGTAATAGAATAGGAGATGAATGGTTGAATGATGTTATGAGGGTTTATGTTGAGAAAGGGGTGTTTGTTAAGATTGAGAATGAAGCAATCATGCAACGTTTTCAAAGCTCGGAGCCTCGTAGGATTAAATTGCCTCCACTTCCTAAATCTGCTTCTAGCATTAGAATGTAGTTTTTTTAGTAGTGAATTTGTAGGACTTATTGTATTGTACTTATCTTATTATATTATGTTAATCGATCATTTGTTTTTTAGTTGTACAAAAAAAAATTTTAAGTACAGTGCGATTTCATCCTACCCTCACATTTTTTCCTGGTTCCGCCATTGACTGCCGTAGAGATGAACTTGAGCATGTTAAGGCATCCGTTTCTGCTTTGATATCAATTTATTATTAAAGCTAAATTTAAAAAGAATCATCATTTTTATACTCCTTAACATGCTAGAAGAAATGGTCTCATGTGATACAAGTATAATATGAATATGCAGTATAATTTAAGTAGTTTATAGAATAAATGGTCTACTGTGAGACATTCTAAACTTTAGGCAGGGGCTTTTATGTAATTCTAACAATATTCTAGTTCCAGGGATCTATTTCTAATAATTTTACAGAGTAATATCTCTAATAATTTTATAGAGAGATATCTCTAATAATTTTACAGGAACCTATTGCTAATATTTTTTCAGGGACCTATCGCTAATATTTTTTTAGGGGATTTTTTCATCTAATTTTCTACTCATCATTTTCCCGTCATCTGCAATCTGCAAAAAAAATCAAAAAATATTTAAAAATATTGAAAAACTGCAAAGAAATCAATATGATCATCAAACTGAAAAATATAAAACATCAGCAAAAAATAACAGAACATCGACGAAAAATCATAAAACGTCGGCTAAAAAATTGCAGCAAAAATAGATATAAAATCAAATAAAAATCAACGTAAAAAATTGAAAAATCGTCGACTACAACTAACAAAACATCAACTAAAAATCATAAAAACATCAACAAAGCTTAAATTATCAAAAAACAAATTAAAAACTACAAACATCAACCTATATCACCCAAAAAGCTCAAAACATCAATTTCTATCATCTAAACTTCGCCCGAAAAATGAAAAATGTCAATATAAGTAAAACAAACTAAAAAAACATCAACCATATCACCAAAAAAAACTACAAAACATTGACTCATATCAACTAAAACTCACCCAAAAATGAAAAACATCAATATGAGAGAAAAAACACTAAAAAATCAACAAAAAATTACGGTACATCAACAATTTTTTTTAAAAAAAAAACTACAAATATCAACCTATATCACCCAAAAACTACAAACATCAGTTCTTAACACCTGAACCTCATCCGAAAAATAGAAAATATCCACATAAGAAAAAAGACACTACAAACATCAGCTCCTATTACCAAAATCTCAGCTGGAAAATGGAAAACATCAACATGAGAAAAAAAACTACAAATATCAATTCATATCACCCAAAAATAACTACAAAACATCAACTTATATCAATTAAACCTCACCCGGATAATGACAAATATCAACATAAGAGAAAGAAAGTTTAAAACGTCAACAAAAAGTTAGAGTACCTCAAGAATAAAAATTCTTCAAAAAAAAGAAAATGAAAAACATCAATATAAGAAAAAAGACACTACAAACATCAACTCATATTACCAAAACCTCACCTGAAAAATGAAAAACATCAACATGAGAAAATTTTAAAAAACTACAACTATCAATCCATATCTCCCAATAAAAACTACAAAACATCAACATATATATATCCATTAAACCTCACCCAGATAATGAAAAACATCAACATAAGAAAAAAAAAAGCTACAAACATCAACAAAAAGCTATAATATCTCAAGAATAAATATTTCTCAAGAATAAAAATTCTTCAAAAAAGATGACCTGGTGAGATTTAAACCCAAGTCTCTAACCTCAAAGCCTAGAGCTACCACTACACCAAATACTCATTATTGAACATGCACTCAATCAAATAATAATGAATCGCAGCATGTACATCAAGAACATAAATTCTTCAAAATAAAAGTCATAATGAGTTCTGAACCCCAGACCTCTAACCTCAACATCAACAGTACTAACCACTAGACAAAATAATATTTGATGATAATAATCTCAGACAAAATAATATTTGATGATCATAACCTCAAGTCGCCGCCCGCGCTTGAAACCAAGCGGTGTCTTCTTATTCATTGAGGCATATGGATCTCATGCATTTGAATAAAAACTGAAGCGACCTCAGCTCATCGCCACTACTGCTCATCACCGACGAAAGATGTCACTGCTGCTCATCGCCGACGAAAGATGCCTCAGCTCGTCACTGAAAGAAAGGCCTCAGCTCGTCGCCGACAGAAGATGCCTCAGCTCTTTGCTGACGCCTCCTATTCACTAGAGAATCCCTGCAAATTTCCATGCCGGCAAGCTAGGGCACAACATACAAAGCGTTTGACGATCTCGCCCAAGGAGAAGAAACGGCGACGGAAAACAAAGGCGGAAAAAATCTGGTGGAAACCGAGAGGAAACCGGCGGACAGAGTAGATCGATAAAATTTGGCCAAAAACTGACGAGATCCTGGCGTTCGATGGTGGTTGCCGACTTCATGTGGTGGTTTCCAATCGGTGAGGGTGGTTTCCAATCGGTGACGCAATTTCCGATCGGTTGCTAAAAAAATGAAAATAAAAATTCTAGATATCTTTGTGATATATATAGTATTTTGATAATTACACAATAGGTCCCTTGATTTATCAACATATATTTTTTTAAAACCCATTCCAAGTTAAACTTCTCATAATTTCAAAATAAACCCTTTCCTAAAGTTTAGGCTTCCTAAAAGAAGACTTTGTGTTTGAATTATAATTTATTCTTATGGAGACCTTGGCAGTTTGATCATAAATCTATGCATGGTGGTTACACTAACAAAATTGCTGTGATTAAGGATAGAACAAGGTATACTTTGACTCCATTATCTCCACTGGAAGTTTTAGAGGCACAGAGATGCGTGAAAGTCGACAAAGAGAAGTTAGCGACTGATGTAAAAGTGGACGAACAAAACCCTAGCCAGGGTTTGAGGGAGCTCGGCCATAAGGTGAAAATAGGAGGCAAGAACCCTGACAAGTTCGATCAAAGATCAGGGAAGGCCGATCCAAGTAAGCTAGGTAAGTCTAAGAATGATTCTGATAAGTCGCGTAAAATTCTATCTTCACATCTTAGTCCTTTGCCATCGATTTACATGATGAGATGTGAACTTCCTATTAATTCTGGTAGAATTTTGTATGCTTCAATTAGGGATGTGAATCGTGCTTTTGCTAATCATTCTCATGTGCTTATTCCGCATTTTAAAGAGACATATTTTTCCAGTGATGTTATTCCTATGCATGTTCCTCCACGGTTTGCTAAGATGTTACAGGAATTTGAGGATGTTTTTCCAGAAGCTTTACCATCAGGTTTACCCCCATTACGAGGTATTGAACACCAGATTGACTCAGTTCTGGGTTTGGTTATTCCAAACCATCCAGCATATAAAGAAAATCTCGGGGAGACAAAGGAACTATAGCGACAAGTCGATGAGTTACTTCAAAAAGGTTATGTGCGAGATTCTCTTAGTCCTTGTGTTGTGCCTGTCATTTTAGTTCCTAAGAAAGATAAAACTTGGCGTATGTGCATTTATTGTTATGCTATTAACAAGATTACCATTAAGTATCACCATTAAGTATCACCACTATATCCCTAGGTTAGATGATATGCTTAAAGATTTGCTTGGATCTGTGATTTATACTAAGATTGATTTGACTCAGGATTATCACTAGATTCGAATAAATGAGGGGGCTGAATGGAAAACTGCATTTAATACTAAGTTTGGGTTGTATGAATGGATTGTTATACCTTTTGGTTCAACTAATGCACCTAGTACTTATATGTTGTTGATGAATCATGTCTTAAGAAGGTTTATTGGTCGATTTGTTGTGGTATGTTTTGATGATATATTGATTTATTTTAAGTCGTATGTTCAATTTATTCTAAGTCGAATGATGAACATATTGAGCATGTTAAATGGTTCTTGTTGCACTTCTTGAGTCTTGCTTATATGTGAACATCAAGAAGTGCACATTTTACGCTTTGGAGGTGATGTTTCTCGGTTTTGTGGTCTCTAAGGAGGACATAAAAGTTGACGAATCCAAAATTGAGGCCATCAAGACTTG
Organism: Rubia yunnanensis; assembly: GCA_037428765.1. Taxonomy (NCBI): domain Eukaryota; kingdom Viridiplantae; phylum Streptophyta; class Magnoliopsida; order Gentianales; family Rubiaceae; genus Rubia; species Rubia yunnanensis. The sequence goes on from CM075062.1 coordinate 127,120,547, forward strand.
ACCGAGACCTACCAATGCCAATCAGGTGCGTTCTTTTCATGGTTTAGCTAGTTTTTATAGATGGTTTGTGCATTATTTCTCATCTATTGTTGCACCTCTAAATGAACTAGTTAAAAAGGATGTGAAATTTGTTTGGACTTACAATCAAGATAATGCATTTAATGAATTGAAAGTACGATTATATAATGCTCCTATTCTTGCTTTACCTGATTTTAATGGTACTTTTGAGATTCTTTGTGATGCTTCTAGTGTTGGTAATGATGCTATTTTGATGCAAGAGAATCGACATGTAGCTTACTTCAGTGAAAAGCTAAAGAGTTGTGCTCTAAACTATCTTGTTTATGATAAAGATTTTTATGCAATTGTGCGTGCATTAGAAACTTGACAACATTATTTATTGCATAAAGAATTTGTCATTTATAGTGATCATGAGTCATTGAAATATTTGAAGAGTCTGATGAAGTTGAATAAGCGGCATGTTAAATGGTCTAGTTTTATTGAATCTTTTCCTTATGTGTTGCAATACAAAAATGGTAAAGAGAATGTTGTTGCTGATGCTTTGAGTTGTAGACATGTTTTTCTTACACGATTGGAATGCATTATGTTAGGGTTTTCATTCATGCGAGATTTATATGCGACTGATCCTGATTATTTATCCGTTTATGCTGCATGCAAAAATGGTGCTTATGAGAAGGTTTTCTGGCATGATGGTTTCTTGTTTAAGAATATAGGTTATGTATTCCTTAATGTTCTATGAGGGAGTTACTTGTTAGAGAAGCTCATTTAGGTGGTTTAATGGGACATTTTGGTGCATTTAAAACTTATAATTTGTTGCGAGAACACTTTTATTGGCCGAAAATGGCACTAGCTATTGACAGAGTTTGTAGGAATTGTCTTGAATGCTTCAAAAACTAAGCCGCGTGGTCTTTATACTCCTTTTCATGTTCCTACACATCCTTGGGTTGATATTTCTATGAATTTTGTCCTCGGTTGACCACGATCTCAGTCAGGTAATGATTCAATCTTTGTGATTGTGGATAGATTTTTGAAAATGACACACTTTATTCCTTGTAGGAAGACAGATGATGCAAAACATTTTATGGATCTATTTTTGAGTGAGGTAGTTCTTTGCATCCATTGTCTCAGATCGTGATGTTAAATTATTATTTGGGTAATATGCAAATATAACCTTATATGTTGGAGAAAGTGCAAATATAACCCTGAGTTATTTTTTAGTGCAAATATAACCCTAAATATTATACATATGTGCAAATATAACCCTAACTATTATACATATGTGCAAATATAACCCTAAAGCCATTATTCCGGCATTGACTGATCAGGGTTATATTTGCACTTTCAATTATTGCAGGGTTATATCTGCACTTCATTATCACAGGGTTATATCTGCACTTTCATCAATTATATAGGGTTATATATGCACTTTTCTCAATTATTATCCTACTTTTGGAATACCTTGTGGTGCAATTTAGGGACGCAATTGTTGTTTTCGACTGCCAAACATCCTCAAATTGATGGACAAACTGAAGTGACCAATTGAACTCTAGGGGCTCTCCTACGTACCCTAGTCCAAAATAACTTGAAGAATTAGGAAGCGTGCATTAAGATAGCAGAGTTTGCTTATAATTGCACTGTTCATTCTACTACTTCTTTATCTCCATTTGAAATTATTTATGGTTTTCTACCTATTACACCTCTAGATCTACTTCCTTTGAATTTTAAATAGGTAAAAAACCTTGATGGAGAAAAGAAAGCTGATTTTGTGAAGAAAATACATGAAAAGGTGTGCATGAAAATTGAACAGCCAAATGCACAGAATACTGACAGAGCTAATCAAGGCCAAAAACTGATGAGATTCCAGGAAGGAGATTATGTCTGGGTGCATCTGCGCTAAGAGAGGTTTCCAAATGCTCGAAAATATAAGTTGAGTCCATGTGGAGATTGTTCTTTTAAAGTGTTGCACGTGTGAATGACAATGCTTACAATATTGAGTTACCAGATGATTACGGTGTTAGTGTGACATTCAATGTTGCTGATTTATCTCCTATTAGTTTTGAAGATGATTCAATTTCGAGGGTGAAACCTTTCGACCACAAAGGGAGTGATAGATATGCCAAGACTAATACCACCATAAATGAAGATATTCAACATCTTCATCAAACATTTAAAGGTTATACTCGGGATCCTCTAAGTGACATGGCAGTGCCTATGACTAGATCAAGTACGAAGCTTAGATATGCTGCTTTAAATGCTTTGATTGATCGCCTTTATGATGAAGAATTGAAGGAAGAGTCACCATCGACATCTTGGATTTATTGTTCAAGATTGTCAAAGAACTGAAGACATCATGCTGAACATTATACTCTTTTTTCTCACCGGGTTTTTAATGAGGTAGTGTGATCACTGTAAATTGTTGTAAAATTAATTCATTTTGGGTTTGGACTGATAAGCCCGGCCATGTGGGCTTTTAAGAGCTAAACTTCAAATTACAATCCATTAGGGTTTAGAAATATTCAATTTTATTCTGATTAGAATTATATTTGGTAAGATTAAATAAGGCAATATTCATCCAAGGTGTGTCTTGGAAGGATTTGGCCATATGTGTCTATTTTAGGTATTTTAGTTAGATATAGTTTTAGCTTCTTAAAGGCATAAGTTGATTCAGTTTTCATTTGTGATTAGGGTTTTGGCCGATATTGATCCCTATAAATAAAGGGATATGCCCGAGACTCTCCTTACACTTTTATCAATTAAATATACAACATTTTGAGTTCATACCCTTTGCTTGCGAGCTATCTTCATTGTTTCTTAATCCCGAGGGTTTATTAAGTACTAGAACACCTTGTGATCTGATCTCGCGGGCTAGTTGTAGAGCGAGTCAAGATCGAGAGCATCCCGAGGGGCTAGGTTCTTGAATTTCGTGCAACTTGGTGAGGGTTTGCAGATCCCTTCATTCGGTCAAAGATTTTAATTCAACAATCTAAAGTCTTCGCAAGGAGTTTCATACCAGTACTGGACATCTGTTTCTCAGTGAACTGAAAACAGCAGCACCCAGATTTTATTTGCGCCAGGAAACTGAAATAATGCAAAAAGCTTAAAAAATCGTTCAACGTACAACTCTGAAATTAAAAAAACATATAAAAAAAAATTAACTTAAACCCTATAAGCATAAGGAGGAGGAGTAAAAATAAGAAATTGCGCTATGCAAAGGGGGCAAATTCATGGCAATAACAAGGACGGGAAAAGACGATATCAGTAACTTACCGTATATGGACAGTTTATGCTTCAGTGAAGGAAATAAATAAAAAAGTGAGGGGTGGAGGGCAGCCGGCGTAGGGGGTGAGTGTGTGTGAAGCTGCGGGCAGATGAAGCAGGGATGTGAAACCTTTCAGAATTTAAGAGACAACCCGGATACTGGCAAATTGTTGTTTACTTGAAGCAGGCAGTAGAAAAGGCTGCCGATTGGGGAGATACAAAGGCCACGAAGCAGGCAATGTGCATTAACATAGATGTTAATGCTAACAAGAATAAAATGAATGCACAACATTACATTAGTACTTCCAATCAGAATGGCTGGTGTCGAACTGGGAGCAGTACAGAACAAACAACATGCAGGATTTGTTCGGAGTTAAATCCGTAAAGAAACTAAAAGCATTAACATAATCCCAAAATCATCTGTAAATTCAGTTGTGAAATAAGGAGGAGGGACGACATGGTTCAGAAAGGAAATGAATAGTTTCAAGGAAAATTGATATCAATGTAACATATCATCCACAATCTAACTACATTATCAAAAAAAAACTCTCTTTGGCAATACATCAAACACCTAATACATGGGAGAAACTTTAACAAAATGTAAAATTCGTTAAAAAAACACCAACAAAAACAGTGAAGAAAAGAACCAACGAATAACAAAGAAGCAGATGATCGAAAGGCAAATAGAAAGATGTACAATTAATTACCTCGGTTGAATCTTTCATCATGCATAGACGAAACGTAGGAAGAAGAATTGGAAAACTGAAGCCAGAGAAGGTGAGAATAAAAAGGGCAATTGAAAGCTGAGCCACATTAAGCAAAGACGCGTGGAGGGAGAAAGAGAAGGACACGTACCAGTGGTAGGCAGGTGGAGGAAGGAGGTAACCAGAGACCGGCGAATTGGGGAAAGTCTGGCAATTGACAAAAAAACGAAGGGAACGAAGCAAGCGGGAGAAGGGGAAATGCAAGTAGGCAAACTCAAGAGGGCAACCGAACACCGGGGAATTTTTGTTCACCTAGAGCAACCGGTGGGAGGCTTGGAACTGGGGAAGGAGCAAAGCGGATGAAGCAGAGAGGATGATGGGAAGCAAAGGCACAGATGACCGGCGACCATATCGAAAACCATGCACAAACCAATTTAGTACGCTTTTAGTATAGCAATAATAAATATATGACCTTCATGGTATGTAACTTTTCACTCCCTATATGATCAGATAGGTATTTGTTATTCTCAATCTTGTATGAGATTACCATGTATTTTTCTTAATTTATATTTGAGGATTTTGAGATTTCCTTTTGCAGTCCAAGCTTTTATATTTTTATTTCACAATACTTTTTGTTGATGCTTACTTGAAATTTTACTTCTAATGAATGTGTGGTTATATATATATATATATGGGAAAGTCTCAGGAAAGGCGGCTTTTCCATAAGCTTATGGACAGTCCTCAGGGGCATTTGACTTAAATATTGTAATTTTTTATAAAATTTAAATATTACATTTTATAAGTTAAAACAAGTAATAATGTGTATTTGAATGTGAAAATATAAAAATATATGATATAAAAAATATTTTCAAAAATTTTAAATTTTGTATGTAATTTAAGAAATGCAGTGTGTAAGGTAAGAAATAAGTGGCATGTCCATAAGCTTATGGACAAGCCGTCTGTCAGGAGACCCACTCTCTCTATATATATATATATATTAATATAATAATAATAATAATAATTTGGGTGCAGGTAAAGGAATCACTTTTGTCTCTGGCTAGATATAATTATTTATGATCTTAATTAGCATTATAACATTTGTATATTTGTTTGTTACAAACACTTGGGTGAGACTGTCTCATCCAAGCTTATGGTGAGACCAAGGGCCTCTAAGAAATTTTAATAGTTTTAGTGAGTTAAAGACAATGATATATAGGATTAATATTTTAGGTATTAATTAGATTTCTTTCCATTCTCTCTGTTTCATTTTTCCTAATTTTTAAACGGCCAAAAACTCTCTCTAACACCATCCGTAATTTTTTATTCAAAACCGTCCAAATCGGTATAAAATCGTGGATCTATAGGTTACATTGCATCACATTTGATAATCCGGTATCATAGAGGTATGATTTGCTTAATTCGTTCAATTTTTGGTTGATTTTGGGAGTTTTATGCTCTTTCATAGTTTCTGTTGGGTTTCTCTGTAATTTCGACGGGTTTGTCCGTAATTTCAGTTGTGCATGTTATATATCAGCCGTTTATTGTGTGCTTTTGACCATTGTTTTGTTTTTTGTAGATATTTTGTTATTATGACAAAATTGAAGGCACCGAAGAAAGCTAGAGTTGATAAGGATGGATCGAATGTGGATGAAGGTTTTGATTGGTTGTTGATTTGAGCGTTTTGAAAGGTGTTCTTCTAATTTTTTGTTCGTTTATGTATAATTTAGGGTTTTTGTGTTGTTACTTTGTTTTATTGATGAATTATTTGATGTGTTCTGCATTCTTAGCGATGTTGCTATGTTTTTTGTTTGATGTTGCTCTGTTTGATGACTTAATTGATGTTTTTCTATTTTATTGTTTTATATTTATGATTTAATGGTTTTGGTGATATCAAACGGTTGAGAACGGAATAGATTTTGTTGTGGTTTTCAATGAATAGAAAAGGCTGGTTGAATGAATCATGTAGTCATTGCTTACCTCCTAATAACCTCTTATGTAACAATTTCATGAAAGGGTCCATGAATGTGAAACTTCACTTCAGTTCTGTTGATAAAAGTTTTTCAGATGGAGTGTAGTGGTAGTTTTTGAAGTTGCTATTTTTTTACCTTGCCTTTTGTCTCACTCAATTGGAGTCTCGGTGAGCTCCAAAATAATTATCTTAAAATTACTCTAGATCCGAATACTACAACCCAAGCACATACATCATATCAGTGCACTAATATTTCACCTTACAAAACATCCTGGTACTTGACTGGTATAAAAGATGAATTTTGTCTGAGTTTACTTTATCAGCACACTCGCGACTACAAGGTATTGGAATCACATGTGGAATGGAACATGTTTCACATCGAATTGTATAAACCAGACACTAGCTTCTTTAACGTAGTTGAGAATTTTAGAGCTTTTGAACTCTTCCAAAGGTTTTCTACATTCTATCGGTATGCTCTCTCCGGATCATCTAATTATAGAAGGATTTTCTGTAATATCAATTTTTTTCCTTTTGAATTTCATAAGGTATCCCCAACTGAGCAAATATGGATAAAGATATCATTGTACCTTATAAGCACGTTGTTAGAAGTTTTGTGAATGATTTTAAACATGGTCCAACTCTACTCTTCTTTTTAGGAGCTATGTACATAAAATATGTGAGTGGTTTATTTATTATTTAAATTCCTAATCTAATCTATTCCATGATTTTTTTTAATTTTTACATTTGCCTCTTTAGTTTTACTTGAAAATAATTGCCATTTTTATTGCAATATTTAGACGCTTTGTATATTTTTGTGTGTGTGTATTGTTAGACTATGAGCATAAGAGGAAGGGGTCATAAATTAATTTACATTTATGATTCATTTTCATGGAGGAACTATCCGTCAAGAATTGTTTTATTTGCTAAAAGATGAGAAGGATGTGCATTTTTCATTTGGGAGCGTGCAAAAGGATGGCGTAAGAAGCGCAACGCAGGGCATGTATCTATTTCAGCGTAATCCAATGGATGAATTTGAGTTAGTTAATCTTTTTACGCACTTATTTTAGTTATTTTGTGTTTTGTTAATTTGAATTTTTTTATATTTTGTTGTTTCTCAATATATATGTAGACAGTCATATTTATCTATTTATATATATATATGTAGACAGTCATATTTTGTGTTTATGTTATTACTTTTAAATGTGTTTCTGTCATTACTTTTAAATGTAGATGATGTTTTACATTTGAGAAAATCTAGTCGATTGCCATCAAAATCAACTACAACAAGTGGTATGTATATGGTTGAAAGATTACTTTGTGTTTACTTTTTATGTATAATCTATTAGCTCTGGTATTTATATATTTTGTTTTTTTACTGTAGTTGGAGATGATGTGAATGTGAATAAAAGATAAGATTGGTAAAGCTTTTATGATTTGTGGTTTATTTTTGTGTTTATTAAATTAGTTATGTTATTTATCTCGCTTGTTTTTATCATGTAACTGTGGATGAGGTTGGGGCTGTGATTAATAATCCTCCAGCTTTAATAAATTTAAAATAATCAGGTTAGATTAATGTTTTGTGTTTTATTAACATTTTTATGCAGTTAGTTTCACTGTTCACGCCATTAGTTTATGTGTTAATATGCTTATTTTGTCATGCTGTATATTTCAGGTTAATTTTGTTAATATGGTTTACTCATATTTATAGTTTGTTAGTTTGGGTATTAAAATCATTAGTTTCTTTGTATTTTGTAGCTACGGATGAAGTTGTGATCAATAATCCTCCAGCTTTAAAAAAATATTCAAGAACTGAATATATTACGTCTTATGTTGTTAGTTTTATTGTGTACTTTATTAGTTTATTTATTTATATTTTATTTTATTATGTTATGTAGGTGTTGCTAATGATGTGAATAATGCAACATTTGGAAAAGGTTTTTTTAGTTTTATTATTGTACTTTATTTATATGTATAACTTGTTTGGGTATTTAACTCATTAGTTATATATTTGAAGCAGAGACTGAAAAGAAAGCTGTTGTAGTTGAAACTAGTAATTTTAATATTTTTGGTTGTACTTTTTGTATAATTATCTTAGTTATTTTATGCCTTTCTTTCTTATGTATACATGCGTTGAAAATGAGAATAATGCGACCAAGTTGTAACTTGTGATATGTATGAAAGGTTGGGAAAGGTTCGGAATGATAGGGCTGAGGGATTGTGCAACTCACAAACCAAGTCAAGGTGCTACTGAACAAACCCAAATTCAGCCGGATGCTTATGATAATTCACAAGAGTTTTGGAATGAAAAATTATTCGCTATGATTGATGATTGTGTCAATAATTTGGGGAGGATGCCACAGAACCAAACTGCTCGGAGTTTTAACTTGTTGAAAGAAGATGAATTGACTGGCAATATATGATTGTTCACAACCGTGCAACCCCCCATTAAAAGAGATGCAGTTGTTTGCAAGAGTTTATTGAAATCAAAAAAGTAGATTGTGTTTGTGGTGTAATTTGAACATTTTGTTGGTAGTATTTGAATGATGGATGATTTAGTTTTTGTGTAATTATGAATGTTGAATTTGCTAGGTTTTTGAATTTGTTTCATCGTAACTGGATTAAAACTTGTAGTTTTCTATGATGATTTTGGTATTAACTCAGTGTTGAAATTTATCCTTTTATTGTTTTAAGGTTTAGCTTGTTGTTAAAGTTTAACAGTTTGTCTAGTATTGCTATTTTTTGTGTTTAAATTTTGCTAATTGTATTTTATGTACCATTTTGTTTTGGTTGGAGTTTTGTGTTACAAGTTAGGTTGTGATTTGTTTAATTGTTTAACACTTTATTTCGGCTATTTAGTTATTTAGTTTTAACATTATCAAATTTTATAGCCATGTGTTGTGGTTTAGTTTGCGATCCTCTTATTTTAATTTTTTTTAATGTAACATTAGTTCACGTATAATTGCATTTAGTTTGGTTCTTAGAGTCATTAGTTTGAATATAGTGGTTGATGAGTTGTATTAATTTAAACACTGCTTTATTTAATTGAGTTGCAGTTATTAGTTCAAGTGATTAATGCATTCGAAAACCAATTTAAATTATTAGTTTCAAATTTAAGTAGAAGGTATAAAATACCAAAATAATTACAATGTAAAATTGAATCTCGTAGGTCTAGACCACTTGTTGCTCTATTGTCTTTGTAACAAACTCTATTGTCTTTGACTTCTCTCTTTGCTTCCATCCTTCAATTTTCTTGCTCCTTCCTTTTGTCTTTGTGAGAGATGATGGATCTTGGATTGTTGGTGGTTTAGTGATGGAAGATTCTACCACACCATTGCTTGAATTTTCATGTTCGTTTGTAGTTATTGAGGCAATAATTTCCTTCACTTTTCACTATAAATCATGAAATTCTAATAGTGTTTTTGCCCTCAAACTTGTGAAGCAATTTGTGACATCGACTTTCGATAAGTCGCATAAATTGGTGTCAAAATATGTTCTTGCAAATATGTATCGTTTATAAACTATGACTAATAATATATACAAAACTCATTAGATCAACTATTTATACAAATAGTTCATGTATGTGTGGATTTAGTTTGGTTATTCTAACCAGTTTTCTAGTCATGGATTAAAATGAACACACATTTTTTCACGTGTTTAAGCCTTTACATAGTGTATAAAACAAATTGCTTCAAAATGTTCATGATAACATTCATCTAATAAAATATGATGGTCATTGATGAATTGCCTAGAAATTTTTATACAAATTACTTCATATGTTCATGCGATTAGATCGTGTATTTAACATATTACTTCATACATTTCAGAAAATTTTAAAACACCATAGTATTTTAAACAAAATGCATCAAATCAAATTCAGACCTTCATGAATCATCTAGAAAAAGATGATCATGTTACTTTGTGTATTCATGCAGTTACATCGTGTATTAAACATATTACTTCATACGCTCCAACAAATTTAAAAACATCAAAATATGCTTAACAAAATGCACGTAATTGAATTCCAGACCTCGACACAAAGTATGACCATGCTATTTCATATATTCATGCAGTTACATTGTTTATTTAACATGTTATTACATACGTTTAAGAAAATATAAAAAACACCTAAATTTTCTCAACAAATTGCATATAGTCGTTTTTCAGACCTTTGCGAATATCCACCAAAATAATATCATGTTACATCACGTGTCCATTCAGTTACATCCACTGTTCATCATATTACTTCACACGTTTCGGCAAATTTAAAAACACCTAAATTTTCTCAACAAATTGCATAGAGCCAAATTTTAGACCTGAGCAAATTGTCCAGCAGAATAATATCACGTTATTTCATGTGTTCATGCAGTTACATCCAGTGTTCATCATATTGCTTCAAACATTTTAGAAAATTTTTTTAAAAACCCCTAAATTTTCTCAACAAATTGCATAAACCCAAATTTCAGATCTTGGTAAATTATCCAGCAGAATAATATCACGTTACTTCATGTGTTTATGCAATTACATCTAGTGTTCATCATATTACTTCATACGTTTTAGAAAATAAAAAACACCTAAAATTTTTCACCAAATTGCTTATAGTCAAATTTCAGACTTTGGCGAATTATCCAGCAAAATAATATCACGTTACTTTATGTGTTCATGCAATTACATCTAGTGTTCATCATATTATTTCATACGTTTCAGAAAATTCAAAAACACCTAAATTTTCTCAACAAATTGCATGTAGCCAAATTTCACACCTTGGCGAATTATCCAGCAAAATAATATCACGTTACTTCGTGTGTTCATGCTGTTACATCCAGTGTCCATCATATTACTTCATACGTTTCAAAAAATTTAAAAACACCTAAATTTTCTCAACAAATTGCACTTAGCCAAATTTCATACATTGGCGAATTATCCAGCAAAGTAATATCACGTTACTTCATTGTTCATGCAGTTACATCCAGTGTTCATCACATTACTTCATACATTTTAGCAAATTAAATAACACCTCATTTTTCTTCACAATATGCATATAACTGAATTCCAGATATGGAAAAAATTGTTTTAGAATATGAAAACGTTACTTCCTGTGTTCATGTCATTACTTCATGCTTTTAATTGTACATACGCAATCAAAACCAAACCTGGATGTAAACTTGTTGAATTTTCAGATTGAACATATTCATTGCTTTCTCCCTCAAACAAAACAACTTCATTGCCTTGAATTGCTTCGTTTTCAATAGTTTATAATAGCAACACCTTAGATCGTAGATATCATTGTTAATTTCATATATTGAGATTTCAACCATAAAACTAAGATTTACAACCGTAAACTACACATTACCTCAATTATTTCACCTTCAAAGATCGTAGAAGCTTTCAGATCTACTCTCCTTTGATTTTTCCGTCGCAAAATTCACCAATTTTGAAGCAAAAATGAGATTTCTTCATATTTGCAAAAAAATTGCAGATTTTGATTTCGGAGCTCGATCGCAAATCTGAACCGCCGATTTACAGAGCTTTGATCGCCGATTGCAGATCTTGAATCTGGTGTTTAGTAGCTTGAATTCAAATTGAGATTGAGGAGGAATAAAATTCCTTGTTTTTTGGGAGGAAAGAGATCTGATATTTATTTGGGGGAGAGAGAAATTGGGATTTGACCAATTTTTGTTATAATCCGATTTTGCCCCATTATCAGCCTATTTCCTATTTTCCAATCAGATCCTATTTTTTTAACTCCATTATTGTTATTGCAGTCTGGTCCCTCATCTCACCATTTACTATGGTGAGACGGTCTCATAGGAATTTTTCTCTTTGTTTGAAAGTTAAGGTTTAAAGAGTGCAAAAGCACCTAAGCGCAATTAGTACAAATTACCGAAGCATAAGCACACACTTTACAGATGTAAAATATACACTTGTATTTTTGGGTATTATTTAATGGTAAGGTTCTGGGAAAATCCATCTTTCTATATGCATATTAAATGCCGGGATTTAATTAGAATATTAGAAAGGTAAAATGTTTTAATTGCAATATTAAAACTTTTAGATATAATGTGTAGTAGTTATAAGTTTTTGACCCGACTAATGCAATTTGAAAATAATATCTTCATTTCTTCTAATTTACAGTTTAAACCTTGGTATTTCTATAAATTATATAAATACCGTGCTTGAAGAGATGGACTCTTATTTAAATAATGGCAGAACAAAGTAAACAAACATAGAATAATAACCCAACGTGGTATAAATGTCTAAACGTGTCAAAATCAAATCAGCAAATGAAGTTTTAAAACTCTCCAAACACTAGATCACAAGAGGCAGACTTAACCCCGTCAAACGGATCGGGTCACCCGTTGAATAACCATTATTTATATATTATTTTTACGTATTAGATAAGACTTATTGGATAATGACCCATTGGGTTAATGAATATAATTGGATTGTAGTTATTGGGTTTAGTTGGGTTGGATAATGGGTTACCCATTGAATAATTGGGTGGGTTGAGTTAGGTTGGGTAATGGATGACCCATGGATAATTTCATATCACTAGATAACTAAATTTCACATGTGTAATTACGAATGATTTAATTTTTTTCTAATATATAATCATTTATTATATTATGTAATATAATATTATGTACATTATATTATATTATATTATATTTAATAAAAATTAAAAATATATAATATGTTGACTTTGTAAACTCGACAAAATTAACGAACAATATTAGTTGGGATCGAGCTCGAGCTCAAATACTGTATGGACTCGAATACTGTACGAGATTGAGCTCGAATACTGTACGAACTCGAATACTGTATGAGATTGAACTCGAATACTGTACGAGATTGAACTCGAATACTGTATGAGTTGAGCTCGAATACTGTACGAACTCGAATACTACACGAGATTGAACTCGAATATTGTACGAGCTCGAATACTGTATGAGATTGAACTCGAATATTGTACGCAATCGAATACTATACGAGATTGAGTGCGAATAGTGTACAAACTCGAATAGTGTACAAACTCGAATATTGTACGAGATTGAACTCGAATAATTTGTGAATTATAATTTGTATAATTTGTGAATATCTATGTTAATAATTACAGATGCATTTAATTGGGTAATTTTGGATATTTATTGGGTATTTATTAGGCTCCCATTGAGTTAACATAATATGAGACTCATTGAGATCAAAATTTTACATTAACATAATTATTCTCATCCCGCCAAATTCCAAAAACTAATGAGCATTTAATACATGATCTCATTGGATAATGACAACTTATAATACAAATCAGAAGAAAATATTGAATGATAACTAATTGAGTTAGTTACATAATGACTTATTGGATAATATATTTTAACTCATTGGGTCATAGGAGTTATTTCATGAGTTACCCAATGGGTTATCCATTTAATAACCCAACACATTTATGATCCAACTCATTATGACTCCTTAACAAATGAGTTAATTGGATAAAGACCTATTGAATAATGAATTAATTGCGTTTGGATAATGGGTTGATCCAATAACCCATTTAACAAGCTAGGCAGACTAAACCGAAAATTCCTTAATTCTTAAATTAAGGCTCTAAAGACAAGAAAAACTATCATAATCTCCACCAAAATTATTTTCATCACCACCACCAAACTACTTAACTGCTCCCTCTGTCTCAACTGAATTTGCACTCTTACTTTTTCGATATTATTCTTTATTTAAATTTAACCACATATTTAAATAGGTATATAAATAACAATATTATCGTTTATGATATTGTTCAATTTTTCGTAACAAGTAGTTTCTTAGTATCAACTTTTTATTTGTCGTTATTATACGTAGGCAAACATATTAATGGTCACATATATTTCTTGAATATCGTGATAATGATGATGGTGCAAATTGAGATGGGATAGAGAGAATACTTAACATCTTTTTCATTTGGTTGATATCCAATAATTTTCTCACCTCATCTTCATCATCTTTATCGAGTAAATCAATTCTTTATAGTCTTGAATTAGAAGAGGCGTTAGAAGTAAAATTTGTGAATTGCTATATCACACCCTATATTTTACTTGATTACGCCCTATATTTATATTATTTAATATATAATAAATATTTTAATTTAATGTAAATAAGTAAAATATATTTAAATTAAAATTAAATAAAAATTACTTTTTATTTAAATTAAAGAAGGCGACAACCTTCTTGCGCCGCCGCCGCCTCCTCCTCCTCCTTCTCCTCCGCCTTCTTCTCCTTCTCCTCCGCCTTCTCCTCATTCTCCTCCTTCTCCTCCTTCTCCCCGATTTTCCGGTCTCCTTCTCCGGCGAAAACTTCATCTTCGGTTCTCCTCTCCCGTTCTCCTCACCCGGTTCTCGCGCCCGGATCGAGCTTCGGTTCTCGCTCGATCTTCTTCGCCGTCTTCATCTCTCGCCTGGATCTCGCCGTCTTCATCTTTGTCTTCATCTCTCGCCTGGAGCCTTCGCCCGGATCTTCCTCGTTCTCGCCGGAGATGACGGCGGAGAAGGTGGAGCCTTCGCCCGGATCTTCCTCGTTCTTGCTGGAGAAGACGGCGGAGAAGGTGAAGGCTGGCAGCGAAGGCTGGTAAGAGATGGAGAAGGCTGGCGGGGGAGAAACGGCCGGCGGCGACGGTGGCGCCGACAAATCAAAGTTGAGTTCCTGTTTCTTAATTTTTTTATTTTTTTTGAAAAATTAAATATTATATTATATACATGTATACGTATTAGGACATAATCAAGTAAAATATAGGGCGTGATATAACAATACCCTAAAATTTTAAACTGCAGCAATATATTGTACGGAGTATTTGAAATTCCGGCTACATGGAGTTCTTGGAGAGGTTCTCACCTCATCTTCATCATCTTTATCGAGTAAATCAATTCTTTATAGTCTTGAATTAGAAGAGGCGTTAGAAGTAAAATTTTAAACTGCAACAATATGTTGTACGGAGTATTTGAAATTGAGGCTGCATGGAGTTCTTGGAGAGGGAGAGGGAGAATAAAACTGAATCTACTGCCACGATTGAGAGATTGGCTTCGTTTTGGCATTGGTGTTTTTACTGGCTTTTTTATTGGCTTTTGGTTATTAGTGTTTTCAGTCAATCAAACGGTCAGTAAATACAAAAAAATAATTTTGTTGCTTGGATTTTTCATAAAGCATTTCCGCCAATACGAAACACTAGTATTAGTAGCCATTAGTTTTCACCTTTAATAATTACTCTTATCTTTCTACCTTTTTATCTTTCTCTACCCTATTAACATACGACATCGTTTTATGTGTTTTAGGATTTAAATACCACATCGTTTTATGTGTTTTGAGATTTAAATTTAACTTTTCATTGACATTTTTTGGGATTTAATTTTATTTCATGGTTAAATTTTAATGTAATTCAATTTTATTTTTTCTCTTATTTCAATATTTTTCCTTTACTCAATCTAATTGTCCATAGGAGAACATTAGTTTGATGAGTGTATTTAGAGAATTTTTAAAATTTTACCTCATTAGATTTGTATGATTTACTAATACTAATGAGTTCATTTCTTGAAGGACAGTCTTTCCATAAGACATGGAAAGACTAAGGTTTAAATTGCAAATTACAAGAAATGAAGATAAAATTTATGGGTTGCATGAATCGAGTTATAAACTTTATAACCACTACACATTGCGTAGTAAAATTTAATATTGTAACTAAAACTTTTTTACCTTTTATTATTTTAATTAAATCTTATTTTTCCATAAGCCTATGGAAAGATGTTTTTTTCCAAGACTTTGTCAATAGTAATATACATTTTTGGTACGAACTAATACTAACTAATATACATTAATAATTTATATTAGGGCAAATGACTCGGGAGACCCTCAAACATTATCATTTGACCATTTTGGGCCCTCATTTTTATTCCGATCACTTTCGCCCATGAACTAAAAAAAAGTGTTGAATCATAACTCTTCCGTCCGGTCAAAGCATCAGGTGTTGGTCAAAAGTCAATTTTAAGGGCAAAATGGTCATTTCCCTTTTTCCCTTTTTTGTTTTCTTATTTCTTTTTATCTTTTCCCCTTTTATCTTTTTTTTCTTTCCCCTCTATAGTTATTCTTTTTTATTTCCCTCTAAAGTTTTTCTTTTCCCTCTACAGCCGTACGCCGCCTCCACAATCATCCGCCACCGCCTCCACAACCGCGTCGCAGCCGCCGCCTCCACAACCTAAAATCAACCATACCTGTCACAATTGGAACCACCAGCTATTGACTCTGCTCCGGCTATTGAAGACCAACCCCAGCGCCGAGTTCGAGGGGTACCACGGCCAGGATCTTAGGCCACCCCCACCACCATTGTACTGGAACGAAGGCTTGAGAGCGGGCTCAAATTCAGGCGGAGCTGGGGCTCTCGATGCCATGGTGGAGAAGCTATCCAAAGGCTCCGGCGAATTCGAATGGATCCCGGCGAGTTCGAATGGCCACCACCGCCGGGATTGAAGGCCATCACCACCGGTGTGTTCGAAGGTCACCACCACCAGTAAGCTTGAAGGCTCTAACGGCGGAAGGACCTAGCTATGTCGAGGGCCCCCGTCGAGGATCGAGAGGCTGCGGGCCGAGGGGCACCGTTCGAGGGCACCGATGGAAAATGGCAGCAGCAAGCTCTAAGAGCCACCGTCGGCGAGCTCGAATTTGGGAAGATTGAAGGTGAGGTGTGGTGAGGAGTCGACGGTGGGAAGATGGAATTGGGGAGGAGAAGGGGCAGAGAAGAAGAAAAGGTAAAAGAAAGGAAAATGATAAAGGGAAAAAGAATAAAAGGGAACGAATCATTTTGCCCTCGAAATTAATGTTTTTGACCAACACTTGATGTTTTGACCGGAGGAAATGGTTATGATCCATCACTTTTATTAATTCGGGGATAAAAGTGTTTGAAAAGAATGAGGGGTCAAATGGCGGGTCTCCCAAGTCATTTGCCCTTTATGTTATAAATAATTAGATATTAAATAATTAGATATTAAATTATAATATTTGAATATTTTTAGCTTTTTATAAATATTTACATTTTAAATATAACTAAAATTCTTATATTTAATGAAAATAAATCAACTAATATAGTTTTATATTCATTCTCTTATATTAATGCTCACAATGAATAATAGTAAAAGAAATTGAAATGAATTAGTAAATATATTGTTTCCAATATTAGTGAATATGTTAAATAACTAAAAATTAATTATATTAAAATTAATGAAAATAACAATAATAATATATGTAAAATAAGTTAATAAATAATGAATGGTCGCCATGTCCTTAAATGTCATTTTGCATAAAACCGCTAATAAGCAACCGTTACATTTGCCAAACATTTTTTGTAAATAACTAATGGTCAAACAACTAATGCAAACAACTAACATAAACAGCTGGTCAAACCAACTACATGAAATATCTAACCGCCAACAACTGATTGTCAAACATGACCATTGTATAAAACTTTGGAGAATATGTAGGAGTAGATATGTACAGTTAGAGTCTTGGAGAAACATACTTTGAAACTTTGGAGAACCTTTCGGGGGTTGTTGAGTAGGTGTACCGTTAAGCAAACCATTGTCAAGAAAGACAATCCAACGGCCACATTCCATGGAAATCAGTAAAAAAAAAAGACAAATTAAAGAAGTAAAGGGAACCTTGGGCATTCAAAGATGAGCAATCAGATTCGTTCTGGATGAAAGAAGGAACAATCGACCAGCTATACTTATCAGGTTTTGCCCTAAAATTCTTAACGTTTAAAGGCTTGAACCTATCCATGACACATGATACCTCATCTGGAATAAGAGAGGTTGTAGAAAATAAGGGTAATAATTGTGTGTCTGTATTCATGAATTCTTGGATACATTATATAGCAGTACAAGATACCTATACAAGCTAGGAAAAGGTAATAGAATACAATTACATCTACAAGTAATATGGTAAGAATATTCTAATTCCTTAACACTCATCTTCAAGTTGGAGCATGGGTATTGGAAATGTCCAACTTGCCAAGTAGAGAATGAAATTGGTTACGTCTGAGAGCCTTAATGAACAAGTTCGTAGGTTGGTCTGTCGTACGGATATGTTGAGTAACAATAGTACCAGATTGAACAAGATCCCGGAAAAAATGACAATCAACTTCAATGTGCTTTGTGCGTTCATGAAAAATGGATTTGTCGCAATATGAAGAGCAGATTTATTGTCACAAAACAATCACATAGGAGAGGAGTGCAAAACCCCTAAGTCCTTCAGTAAAGACTTAAACCATAACAACTCACAGCAGGGAAACAATAGGTTGCTTCTTAGTCTTCCAAGAAACCGGAGAATCACCAATCATTACAAAATAACCAGAAAGAGAACGCCGAGTAATCGGGCATGCAGCTCAATCCGAATAACAGTAAGCAGTCAATTGTAACGTACTGCGAGAAGAGAGAAATAAACCTTGACCAGGATGACTCTTCAGGTAGTGCAACACATGAACAAAAGCTGGCCAGTGAGTAACACAAGGGGACTTCATGAATTGCGCAAGAGTATGGACTGAATAACTAAGTTCAGGGCGAGTAATAGTCAGGTATATCAGACGCCCAACCAGGCGTCAATACTGCTCCGGGTCAGGTTAGACCTTCAACATGTGCAAAATCATGCTGTTGCTCCATCGAAAAATTAGTCGGTTTAGAGGCAGATAAACCAGTATCTGATAAAATGTCTAAAGTATATTTCCTTTGCGAAAGAAACATCCAAAAAATACTTAAGTAGACTATGGTCTTTCATATGGAAACATGAACTTAAGTATTTTTTGAACTCAGAGATGAGCGAAGAAGAACTACCAGCTATAACCAAATCATCCACGTAAACCAGAACATGTAAAGAAACTGATCCACGAGAAAAGACAAACAGAGAGTAATCGGCCTTACTCTAAACAAATCCAAATGCTCGTAAAGCCTGAGCCAATTTAGCAAACCAATTTCTAGGAGCCTGGCGACGACCATAAAGAGATTTCTGAAGACGACAAACCTGTCCATGTGGCACAACATAGCCAGGTGGGGGTCGCATAGACACCTCCTCATGCAAATCACCATGCAAGAAAGCATTGTGGACATCCATCTGATGCAGTTCCCAATCATGAATAACTGCAATGGACAGGAATAAACGAACATAACTCATCTTTGCAACCGGAGTTAAGGTATCAGTATAATCAATTCCTTCCACCTAGCGATTCCCAAGAACTACTAGGCGCGCCTTATGACGTTCAATAGTACCATCAGACCGGAATTTCGTTCGGTAGACCCATTTTCACTCAATGGCCCATTTATTTAAAGGCATAGGAGCCAAAGTACTTGTCTGATTGCGCTCTAGCACAATAAGTTCTTCCGTCATAGCGTCTCGCCAATGAGCATGCTGGGAAGCCTTAGAATAAGTAGTGGGATTTGCACTCTAGATGCATACTAGAAAAATTATCACAATTTACATAATCAGTAAGAGGATAGAGAACACCTGAGGAAAGTGACGATGCATAAGGGAACATAGTCGGAATGGGGGGTGTTCAGTAGTAAGAGCATATGCATAATCATCACAATCGTAGTCTGCAAAGTAAGACGGCGGTTGATGAGGTCAAATACTCTGTCTGGTAGGTGGCAACTCGGCAGCGGAACCATCCGAGGCCGGAGAAGTCGGTAAAGTAGACAGTGATGAAGTAGATGCCGGTGGAGAATGGCCGGTGGCGGTTGGGGAAGGATAACTGGTGACGACCAGCGGCGATTGACCAGCAGCGGCCGGCGAAGGATGATTGGCGGCGACTGACTGGTGGTGGACGGCAACATCTGACCGGGGGCGGACGACAGTGATGGACTGCCGGCAGCAACTGACTGCCGGCAGCCGGCAGCAACTGACCGCCAGTGAACTGCGGTGGGCCAGCGCCAACCAGCGGCGAAGGATTGGAGGCGGTCCCAGCTGCCGGTAATAACTGACCGACGGTGGATGGGGGAATAAAAATTCTGTGCATCTCCGGCAGCTGGGAGGAGGAAACCGGCTGTGATGTAGTAGCGCTGCCGGGTTCGTCGGAAAAGGTAGAAGTCGAAGTTGCAGAATACGGGATATCGTTTCTGAAAAAATTGGCATCCTGACTGGTAAAGATCACACGGGATTCCAATTCAAAAAGGCGAAAGCCTTTCTTTCCGGCAGGATAACCAAGAAACAGGCACTGCCGACTTCTTGGTGAAAACTTGTCACGATATCTGGGAACATGAGCTGCAAAACACAAGCATCCAAAAACTCTTAATGAAGAGTAATTTGGAGCTTGCCCATAGAGCAACTCAAAGGGAGTGCGACCGTTGAAATGTTGTGTCGGTGTTCGGTTAATCAGGTAAGCAGCAGTAAGAACACATTCTCCCCAAAATTAAATGGAAACTGGCTTGGAACCGTAAAGCACGCGCCACATTGAGCAAATATCGATGCTTTCTTTCAAATCGACCATTCTGATGCGATGTGTCGACCATAGATGTCTCAAAGATAGTCCCAGATGCAGCAAAGTGAGATCTCAAAGGCAAAAATTCAGTGTCGTTATCAGCTCGAACTCGTGGTATTGTTCGGCCCCATTGGCTTTTCACTAGGGCACTAAATTCTAAAAATCTAGAAGCTACTTCAGATTTAGCCACTAACAAATAAACCCAAACAACTCGGGAATAATTATCAACTATAGTAAAAAAATATAATGCACCAATAAAGATGTTGTTCGATAAGGTCCCCAAACATCACAATGTATTAATTGAAACAATGCATTAGCATTTGTAGAACTCAATGAAAAACCATGTCTAGTCTATTTTGCTCTATAACATATAGGGCAAGGAACATAATTCTTATTAGTGTCAAAACCAATAGAAGAAATAGAAGACAACACCGTGGAGGAAGGATGTCCAAAACGCTAATGTCATAAGTCAGAAGAAGATACGGAAGCCACTGTAGGAAGAGACTGCGGGATAGGACGATAAACACGAGTATCCAGCAGATGAAGCCAAAACACCCCCCCTTCTGTTCACCCACGCCAATCACTTTTCTCGTACTGGTTGTCTGTAAAATGTAATATTTTTCAGTAGACAAAGCTAGACAGTTCAGGGTAGATAAAAATCTAGAACATGATAACAAATTGCACCGCAATGTAGGTATATATAAAACATGAGGTAGAGTAACATCACCAAAGCAAATAGAGCCATATTGAGTGGTGGATGACACTGAGCCATCAGGCAGAACGACATTCACAGTATCAATAGTAGTAGTAAGATCAGTAAGAGAACCTTTGTCACCAGCCATGTGATATGAGGCTCCCGAATCAAGTATCCATAGTAAAGTAGGCTTACCAGAATCATTGTCAGCAAGAGAATTAAACTGATTAAACAACTGCATGGTCGAGCTCCATTGGTTATCAGACAGAGCAGGGCCAAAGTCAGATCGGGCAGGGACACGGCCAGAGGAAGCAGCCGCCACTAGACTGAGCGGCGACGTGGTTGCGCCAACGAACGTTGGTGGGAGAGGGAGTGCCGCGACAGCACCTTCGGGACCGGCAGTGGTAGAGGACGTCCGGGAAGCTGGTTCCGGTTTCTTGGTGGTCCCGGATTTCTCCTTCAACTCCTTGAACCATTCTGGTACACCATGTATCTGGAAACAAGTATCTTTATCATGACCCTTGCAACGACAATGTGTATAAACAAGATTCTTGCGGTCAGATGCAGAAAGAACAACTGGCGAAGAACTTGCAGGTGGTGGACGTCGTGCAGCATAAGCCATGGAGTTAGAAGAAGGCTCAAGAGCTCGAATGACAGCTTTATGATTCTCCTCCTGAGCAAAAGGGTATACACTTTCATGATAGATGGCATTGGATCAATGCTCATGATAAGTGATCGCAAGGTGTGAAAACCTTCGTCGAGGCCAGAGACGAATTGATAGATCAAATCCTTCTCTCTTTCTTGGAAGACTTTCGCAGAAATATTGCAATGGCATAATGCCTTGCTTCCTTCATAGGAACAAACTAGGAGATGCAGCATGCAGTGATAATCTGCAAACAACTTCTTCAGTTTGGTAAAGTAAATATCGACGGGATGACTGTTTTACCTGTAACTCTGAATAGCCTCTTGCATTTGCAAAACCTTCATACCATCGGCAAGAATAAATCGTGCCTTCAATTCATCCCATAGATCCTTAACTGTGGAAAACAAGCTTGTAGAAGATCTCAACACCGGATCCAGGGTTGCAAGATCTAGCAGACAAGGGTAGCATTAACCCCAGACCAATCAACAACATCAGGATGACCATCCTGGGGTTTGGTATGGATCCATCAATGATCTTGTTCTTAGCAAGGAATGTGCGGTAAATCGGTTCAGACATTCAATGTAATTTTCTTGACCTTTCAGCGTGTTCGGTATAAGTTGTAATCCTGGACCATCGCCAGAACCAATAAATTAAGGATCAATCGACATACAACCAATAGGTAAAGCAGTCTGAGGGCTAGATTGCAACTGAAACTGCTGAAATAAAGTTGCAATCACATCATAACCACTCATATCCTGAAGCTTTGGAACCTCAGGTGCATCAAGACGAGTTTGTTCTTCAGAGCCAGACATAGTGGAAAATTAGGTACAGATCAGCAGCAGTAGGTACAATAACCAGCGACAAATCAGATCGACAAGACACACCAGCGCGTTGAACTAGCTACGGTGCGTGAAGGTTGGAGAGCTGCGGCGGGCCGATGGGGCGGAACAGCGGAACGACGAACCTGTGCTGCGGAACGGCAGCGGCGCTTGGAGGGCGCGGAAACAACGCATGACTGAACGTGTGGTGGCGCGTGCGGCGGATCCGAATGGCGGAAAGAGCTTGGGATTTCAGCGGAAATTTTCTGTTTAAGGTTTTAGGATTTTAGTCTCTAATACCATGTAGAAAATATGGGTAATAATTGTGTGTCTGTATTCATGAATTCATGATACATTATATAGTAGTACATGATACATATACAAGCTAGGAAAATGTAATATAATACAATTACATCTACAAGTAATATGGTAAGAATATTATAATTCCTTAACAGAGGTGCTCTGAGAACTATCCCAGTAGCCTGATTATTCCGGACAGGACAAAGGTAGGAAGTAGTTGTAATTTGGTAAGATTTGGATAAATGAGTCCATGTGGAGCTCCATTTATTATTCTGGGAACAAATCATCAACACTATTACATCTCGTTTGATTTTTTCGGAGGTAAGGTCATTTACTATTAAAATCAATAGAGTCAAATTCCACACTAACATTATTATCAATGGTGAATTTTCTAACAGAAACAAGATTTTGACAATATTGGAAGTGTGTAAAACATTTTTGAGACAAAAGGGCAGGGATGTATTTAGGGATGTAGAACTTTTACCAACAACTGGAATAGTGCTTCTATTACCAACATAAATAGGTGATAAAGTGCTCAAATTAAAATAGGTACAAAGGTTACCTGAGTTCGCGCCACGTGGGAGGAAGCCTCAATGTCCATGTACTAATTTTCAGATAGTTGTTGGAGCGACATAGTACTGAAAGATGGAGATAAATCGCCTGGGTAGTACTGCTGGAATTGATTCTGGGCTGGGACTGACTGTTGCCCATACACAGTTGGTCCTGAGCTTGGGCCCAAAATTGAGGCTTGCCCACCATAGGGGCCCAAGTACTGTTCATGTGCAACAAGCACATGCCCCGGGCCCGGTTACTGTTGACGCAGGTGTGCAGGACCAGGAGGCCGTTGTGCTAGTGTCATCGGGAAAGAGGAAGGCGGAGGACTCCAGCCCGTCAGCCAGTACGTCACTCCCGCCAGTGGGTACCATGGCGGAGAGTCGACGGATCCCTCCTGGTTGGCTCCATAGCCGTCGGCTCTCTGCTGCTACGGACGACCGGTGTGATTTCTGGTGAACCCACGACGTCCTTAGCCATGGGAACGACCACCGTGACGCTAGTGGCCCTGGTCAGCGGCGGGTGGTGCCGCTCTTGTGCCGCCGGTGGAGAAGAGGGCATGTGTCCCTTCCGCCGAGCGATTTCAATGGGATTCTTCATGGGTGAGCATACTTCAGGCTACAGAAAAGGAGGGCAGCGTCGTTATTTGGCTGATGATGCTTCCGACGGTGTCTGTACGTAATAGATTGTTGATTAATTGGAGGACGATGTTAAACAATGGGAATTGGAATTGGAATTGGAATTGGATTTGGATTCTTATGTAATTGCATTCTGTTACTTTTCCTAGGTTGTATAGGTATTCTATATTACTATATAATGTATCATGAATTCAGGAATACAGACACACAATTATTACCCTTATTTTCTGCATGGTATCAGAGCCTAAAATCCTGAAACCTTAAAATACTGTCCTAAATTTTCTGCCGTCGTTAGTTTGTGACTTCCACGCGCCGCCGATCCGAACTACCTTTCTTTTGCCAAAAAAAATCTACTTCTTCAGCCTGCCGCCGGTCGTGCTCACCACCACGCCACCATTCTTCTTCCGCCGCCGGTTCTGATCCCGCTCTGCCGGCTTGCACCTGCTTCCGCTCCCGACTCCATCCGCCGGCCTGCACCTACTTCTGCTCCCGACTCCGTCCGCCGGCCTGCACCTGCTCCCGCTCCCGTCTTCCTTCAATTTCGTCCGGCCCGCTCTGCTCCGACTGGCGAGCTCCTGAATCAGTCCAGCTAGTTCTTGCTCTGATCCATCCGGTCTACTCACCACTCCGGCCGGATAGCTCTACTCCGCTCTCGACTTTGGCTAAGTTCCATCGGCTCCAGCGACATGAGATGCGCGTGAGATTCACGCGCCCGACCTTTCAGAAGCGCGTGAGTCCATGCGCAGGTGCATCAGACGCGCAGTTACCTTTTCACAGCGCATGACCTGCACGCGCCACACAGTAGGCACACGTCAATTGCCTCTTTGCGCTTTGGTTCATAAAATTTTCTCCCTCTCTTACTTTAATTGTACTTGCCATTTATTTTATGGCTCTTTTCGCCGGCATAGTGATGTCGCCGCAAGTGTTTGCGATGGCTGCCTCCTCTGGCTTACCTACATGATCTGATTTTGGTCCTGCTCTGTCTGACGACCAATGGAGTACGACCATACATTTATTTAGTCAGTTTGATTCTTTATCTGACCATGGGTCAGGTAAGTCTACTTTACCTTGGATTCTTGATTCGGGAGCCTCATATCACATGACTGGTGACAAAGGTTCTCTTACTGATATTACTACTGCTACTAATACTGTGAATGTTATAATGCATGATGGATCTGTGTCGTCTGCTACACAATATGGGTTTATTTGTTTTGGTGATGTCACCCTTACTCATGTGCTCTACATACCTACTTTGCGATGCAAATTATTATCATGCTCTAGATTGTTATCTACCTTAAAATGTCTAGCCTTGTTTACTGAAAATTATTGCATTTTACAGAAAATCAGTACCGGGATTGTGATTGGCGTGGGTGAACAAAAATGGGGGGTTTATTGGCTTCGTCTATTGGATACTCACATTCGTCCTCATATCATGCAGCCTATTCCGACAGTTGCTTCGGTTTCTTTATCTGATTTATGGCATCAACGTTTTGGTCATCCATCATCTACGGTGTTGTCTTCTATTCCAACTCTTGATTTTAGCACAAATAATATTACTATACCTTGCTCTGTATGTTATAGAGCAAAATAGACTAGACATAGTTTTCCATTGAGTTCTACAAATGCTACTACATTATTTGAATTAGTACATTGTGATGTTTGGGGACCTTATCGAACTCCATTCTCTAGTGGTGCATTTTATTTTTTGATGATAGTCGATGATTATTCCCAGGCTGTTTGGGTTTATTTATTAGTCGCTAAGTCTGAAGTAGCCTCTACATTTTTAGAATTTAGTGCCTCAGTGAAGAACTAGTGGGGCCGAACTATAAAACGTGTTCGGGCTGATAATGGGACTGAATTTCTGCCTTTGCGATCTCATTTTGCTGCACCTGGGATCATCTTTGAGACATCTATGGTTGACACACCACAACAGAATGGTCGGGTTGAAAGAAAGCATCGTCATTTACCCAATGTGGCGCGTGTTTTACAACTTCAAGCCAGTCTTCCTATTGAATTTAGGAGAGAATGCATTCTTACTGCTGCCTACCTGATCAACCGAACACCAACTCAGCATCTCAACGGTTGTACTCCCTTTGAGTTGCTTTATGGCAAGTTCCAAATTATTCATCCTTAAGGGTTTTTTGGATGCTTATGTTTTGCTGCTCATGTTCCTATATGTTTGCACCACGAAGTCGGCGGTGTCTGTTTCTTGGTTACCCTGCCAGAAAGAAAGGCTGTCACCTTTTTAACTTGGAATCCTGAGTGATTTTTAACAGTTGGGATGCTGATTTCTTTGAAGACTTGTTCCCGTTCTCTGCAACTCCGGCATCTGCTTTATCCGATGAACCTAGCGGTACCACCACACCACCGTCGGATTCTTCCTCCTTCTCACCGGAGCCGCACAGAGTTTTTGTTCACCCTTTCGCTGCCGATCCACCACCGCCGGTCGCCATTGGCCTTCCACCGACCACCGGTGGCCAGCTGCTGCCGCCTGCTGTCTTACCGGTCAACACCGGTCAATGCCAGCCAGTCAATGCCGATCATCACCAGCCAGTCAACATTGGTCAATGCTGACCGGTCAACGCCGACAGGTCAACGCTAGTGAGTTGTCCTCCTCCTGACGCCGATACCGCCAAGCCGACCGCTGCCGGCCAACCTTCGCCATCCACTACCGATTATTCTCCGCCAGTCGCCGCCGATGCTACATCCTCGGTATCTACTTTATCGGCTTCTCTGGTACCGGACAGTTCCATTGCTGAGTTGCCACCTACCAGACAGAGTGTTCGATCTCGTCGTCCTCCATCATACTTGGTAGATTATGACTATGAAGATCTTTCTTGTGCTCTTACTACTGAAGATACCCCCCCTTCGACTACGTTCCCTCATGCGTCATCACTTTCTTCAGGTGCTCTCTATCCACTTACTGATTATGTAAATTGTGATAATTTTTCTAGTATGCATTCTAGATTTTTGGGTGCTGTAACTTCTAGTGCAGATACCACTACTTACTCTGAGGCTTCCCATCATTCTCATTGGCGAGATGCTATGGTTGAGGAACTTATTGCCTTAGAGCGAAATCAGACATGAACTTTGTCTCCTTTGCCTGCGCATAAGAAGACTATTGGGTGCAAATGGGTATACCATACGTCACAAGGCACGCCTAGTGGTTCTTGGAAATCGCTAGGTTGAAGGAATTGATTACACTGAGACCTTTGCTCCAGTTACAAAGATGAGTTCTATTAGATTGTTCCTGTCTGTTGCTGTTATAAAAAGTTGGGAACTGCATCAGATGGATGTTCATAATGCCTTCCTGCATGGTGATTTGCATGAGGAAGTGTTCATGCATGCT
Source organism: Rubia yunnanensis (assembly GCA_037428765.1). Taxonomy (NCBI): domain Eukaryota; kingdom Viridiplantae; phylum Streptophyta; class Magnoliopsida; order Gentianales; family Rubiaceae; genus Rubia; species Rubia yunnanensis. The sequence goes on from CM075062.1 coordinate 127,147,981, forward strand.
CCGCCTGGCTATGCTATACCTCCTGGTCAGGTTTTTTGCCTTCAGAAATCTCTTTATGGTCTTCGTCGGGCTCCTCAAAATTGGTTTACTAAATTGTCTTAGGCTTTACAGGCTTTTGGTTTTGTTCAGAGTAAGGCCGATTACTCTTTATTTGTCTAATTCTGTGGATCAGTTTCTTTACATGTTCTGGTTTATGTGGATGATTTGGTTATTGCTGGTAGTTCTTCTTCGCTCATCTCTGAGTTCAAGAAATACTTGGGTTCTTGTTTTTACATGAAGGACCTTGGTTTGCTTAAGTATTTTTTGGTCATAGAGATTGCAAGAAGACCGGAGGGGATGTTTCTCTCGCAAAGGAAATATGCTTTGGACATCCTACCATGACCCGGAGTAGTATCGCCGCTTGGTTGGGCGCCTGATATATCTGGATATTATGCGTTCTGAACTTAGTTATTCAGTTCACACTCTTGCGCAATTCATGAAGTCTCCTTGTGTTCTTCACTGGCAAGCTGCGGTTCGTGTGTTACACTACCTGAAGAGTCATCCTGGTCAAGGTTTATTTCTTTCTTCCCGTAGCACTTTACAATTGACTGCTTATTGTGATTCAGATTGGGCCGCCTGTCCAATTACTAGGCGTTCTTTATCTGGTTATTTTGTTATGATCGGCGATTCTCCGATTTCCTGGAAGACTAAGAAGCAACCTACTGTTTCTCGGTCTTCTGCTGAAGCAGAGTATCGTGCTATGGCAATTACCTGCTGTGAGTTGTTATGGCTTGGGTCCTTACTGAAGGACTTAGGGGTTTCGCACTCTTTTCCTATGAAATTGTTTTGTGACAGTCAATCTGCTCTCCACATAGCAGCCAACACGGTTTTTCATGAACACACGAAGCACATTGAAGTTGATTGTCATTTTGTCCAAGATCTTGTCCAATCTGGCGCTATTGTTACTCAACATATCCGTACGACAGACCAACCGGCGGATTTGTTCAATAAAGCTCTCGGATGTAACCAGTTCCATTCTTTACTTGGCAAGTTGGGTATTTCCGATCCTCATGCTCCAACTTGAGGAGGAGTGTTAAGGAATTGGATTTGTATTCTTACCATAATTATAGATGTAATTGTATTCTGTTACCTTTTCCTAGCTTGTATAGGTATCCTGTACTACTATATAATGTATCCTGAATTCATGAATACAGACACACAGTTATTACCCTTATTTTCTACAGACGAGCCACTGGTCACTACTGTCAACGTCTCCGAGTTGCTCCGCTAGTGATTTGAGGTGCTAACAGTATGCAGAAACAGAGAGGAAGGATTCCAGGAGGGCGTCGATGAACCGACTCTCAAGGTCGGCAGTCTGTGCAGTGTGATTGTCGTGGAAAATGCCTTTGATGCGGAGCTAGGCCTCATGAGTGGTTGAACTGACTAGAATTACGGTGAGAAGAAGGTTGTCACTAATGGTGTCGTAGATCCAGCTGAGAACTATGGCATTCATTTGCTTCCATTTGACTTTGGAGACATCGTATGGACGAGAAGAGCCGTCGATATGGTCTAAAACATTGTGTGCACGAGCAATGATTTGGAAGAGCTCGGCCTAGGTATGGTACTGAACCTTCTGAAGATCCAGTATAAGTGGTATTTGACGAATATTCGTAACTGATTAAACGGAGTGAAAACTCAAGGCTGTAGGTGGTACAGATGTTATGGGGTTGGTAGAGGAGTGGTTGTTGTCATTTTCTGAAGAGTTGGTTTCGCCAGAGGAGGAGGCCATTAGAGAACAAGAAAAAAAATGAAGAAGAACGTAAGTTTCTTTATGACTATGATACCATGTAATTTGATAAGATTTGGGTAAATGAATCTCAGAGGAGCTCCATCTATTATCCTGTATTAGTACATGATTTGTACATGGTATATGTTAGAATAAAGTAAGTTGATGATTAGATAAGATTTTATTCTTGATGACTAGGCTAGAGTTATGTTTAGACTAGTCTATTTGGTACTTTATTTATACTCTTCTTAATCAATCACAATCATTACGGGAAATAATTCTTTCATGGTACCAGAGCAAGTCTGATCCTTAGACCTAATTTTTTTTCTTCTTTCCCTTTCCCTCTCATTTTCTTTCATCACTACCATAGCCTTCACGCCATTCTCTTTCCGTCCAAGTTCCAATCTCTTTTCGGCTAAATTTTGGCCATTTACCGACATAGCAGGTCCCCTTCTCCGATGAACAAATTTGGGTGATTTTTTAGATACGTCGTCATCGTGTCCTAGTGGCAGTTCCCGAAGTCATCTCCGGCAATGTCTTCGGTTGAGTTTCCAGTCCACTGTGTCCTCTCTCTGGCAGCCGTCCAGTTTAGCGATGTCTTCATCTTTGGCATCATCCCTATCTCCAGCGTCTGATTCAACTTCTCCGGTTGCCGTGCTTTTCTCCGGTAGCGTCCGATTCTGCTTCTTAGGCTGGGTAACTCCAATTTGTTTTCGACGAAGTCCGATTATGAAAACACTCGTCTACGTGTGGAGAATCTTCAGGGCTCGTGAATCCACTTGCGCGTGTTCACACATGCTCATACATCGCTGAATGCCTTTTGTCTTTGGCCAGCGCGTCACGTGATTGTAATCAGATTTGACCTACCCGACAGCCTATCTTTGCTTTCCAGTATGGCACAATTTTTGTGGTGTATCAAAATTTCAGAACCATGGTTCAAAATGGATTGTAGATTCTGGCACTACAAAGCACATGACATCATCTCCTCCTGCTGTTGATTATGTGAGACCTTACCATGACTCTTCGCACATCTATGTTGGTAATGATTCTCAACTCCCTATTACTCATGTTGGTGAATCTCAGATTTCTAAGTCTTTGCCTATTTATGATGTGCTTATTGTGCCTAATATCACTAAAAATTTGCTTTCTATTAGCAAATTAACTCGAGATTTAAATGTTGTTGTCTACCTTGATGATCGTTCTTTTATTATTCGGCATAAAATCACAAAGGAAACATTGGGTCACGGTCATATTGAGGATAGTCTTTATGTTTTAGACTATGGTGCATCTGCTTTAATGTCTACTGTGGAGTTAAATAAGTCGTGTGCGTCCTTTGAAATCTGGCATGCTAGACTTAGTCATGTTCCGCATTCCGTTATTTCTGGTTTGTGTGCTTCTGGATCCTTAGCTATCTCGTCGGTTTTGCCTAAACTCACCATTTGTGAAGCGTGTGAAAAAGCTAAAGGGAAACGTTTATCTTTTCGTACAAATGATGAATGTGCTACTAGGGTACTTGATATAGTTCATTGTGATTTATGGGGGCCTTCTCCTATTATATCTGCCGATGGTTTCTCCTACTATGACATTTTCCTTGATGATCATTCCCAACTTTCGTGGTTTTACCCACTTCATCGTAAATATGATTTTTGGGATGTCTACCGCTAGTTTGAGGCTTTTGTGGAGAATCGGTTTTCTTCCACCATTAAAGTGTTTCAGAGTGATAGGGGGACTGAGTTCGTAAATGGTCGCTTACGCTCTCACTTTCAGACAAAAGGAATTCATCATCAGATTTCTTGTCTGTATACTCCTGAGCAGAACGGTCGGGCTGAGCACAAGCACCGCCACATTACTGAGATGGGCATGTCTATGTTGTACCACTCTCATGTTCCTCTCTTCCACTGGCCACACGTCTTTGCTGCAGCTGCTTATACCATACCCACTCCGGTTCTTGGTGGACGATCACCATTTGAAGTTGTAAATGGCCGGGTTCCCATGTACACGAACTTTCATGTATCTAGTTGTCGTGTGTACCCTTATCTTCGTCCATATGCAGCTCACAAACTCGCTCCTCGCTGTTTTCCCTGTATATTTCTTGGGTACGACTCCCAGTACAAGGGTTATTGATGTTTGGATCCTACGTCTGGAAAGGTATATGTCACCAGACATGCTCGGTTTGATGATACTTTCTTCCCTTAAGCTGATAGTTCTACTTCAGTATCTCCGGTTTCTCTTAATGTCTCTACTTTTTTGGATCCTGCTAATTCATCAGTTGATACTCCTACTTCTTCCACGGTGGCATCTTCTCGTGCACGGTCTGCCACTTTGGTTGCCAGACCTCCTGGTTCATCGATGTTATCGTCCTCACCGACCACAACACCGTGTTCTAATTGCTCTGACGATTCGGACCATCTAGTGGCCTCTCAGACTCATCCTGCTCCGCTCATCCAGCAATCAACCAGTTCACTTGGTCCACCGACCAGTCCATCCAATTCTCTGGTCACCTCACCGGCCCTTTTGCCTGCTGCGACTACTCATCCAGTTTCTCCACCTCGACTTTACACTCACCGTATGGCTACTCGATCGTCGACTGGAGCTATTCATCGTAGAGATGATTCTGACATCATTTCTCATGGTCTTACTGCCAAATCGATTACCACACTGCTCTTCATGATTCGGCTTGGGTTTTCACCATGGATGACAAGATGGCAGCTCTTCGTGGACAGCACACTTGGGATTTGGTGCCTCTCCCATCGGACGTCAATATTGTTGGCTCCAAATGGGTTTACAGACTGAAGTATCGACTAGATAGCACTATTGAGCGTCATAAAGCTAGGCTTGTGGCATAGGGTTTCTCACAAATTCCAGGTTTTGACTTTGACCACACTTTCAGTCCAGTGGTTAAAGCCCCCACTGTTCGGACAATCCTCGCCATACCATGCGTTCCTGGCCGCTTCATCAGTTGGACATCAAGAACGATTTTCTTAATGGTGTTCTTGATGCTCCGGTCTATATGAAGCAGCCCGTTGGTTATCAGGATGCTGCTTATCCAGACTATGTTTGTTGCTCGTGGAAGGCCATTTATGGTCTTAAGCAGGCTTCTCGGGCTTAGTTCCAGCACTTCAGCGGTTATCTGACACAGCTTAGTTTTCAGTGCAGCTTAGCTGATACTTCTTTATTTGTTCTCTCGAGAGGGTCACGTTACCGTATCTACTTGTGCATGTGGATGATATCATTCTTATAGGCAATGACTCGACTCCTCTTCGTCAATTCATTGATCGGACACACAAAGATTTTGCGATCAAGGATCTTGGTGCTCTCATTTACTTTCTTAGTCTTGAAGTTTCGCCTACCTCCTCGGGGTTACTTCTTGGCCAAGAAAAGTATGCTCGGGATATTTTGACTCAGGCCAGTATGTCTGACGCGGCCCAGGTTTCTACACCATTTATCGCTGGTTCTCAGCTTCACAGCTCTACGAGTCCTCCATTCCGGGATCCTACACTTTATCGATCCCTTGTTGGTGCCCTCCAGTATCTCACCATCACTCTTCCGGGTTTGGCTTTCTCGGTCAACACGGTGAGGCAGTATCTTCAGAATCCCAGAGATGACCGTTTTGCTGCAGTGACACGTGGCACCCTTCATTTTGGTCTTAGTTTTCATTCTGCTAGTACTCCTGAGGTGTTAGAGTACTCTGATGCTGACTGGGCCCGATGTCTGGAGACTCGTCGGTCCACTTATGGTTATGCGGTTTATCTTGGCGGGAATCTGGTTTCTTGGAGTGCCAAGAAACAACCCACCGTTTCTCGCTCCATCACTGATTCTGAATACCGTGCTCTCACCAACACTAGTTCAGAGGTGGTTTGGCTCACTCATTTGCTCGTGATCTTATTGTTGTTATGCGACAACAATAGTGCTATCTTCTTAGCTCAGAATCCGGTGGCGCACAAGCGGGCGAAACACATCGACATTGACTATAATTTTGTTCATGAGTTGGTGACATCTGGCAAGCTGTGCGTTGCTCATGTCTTGACTTCTCTTCAGATTGCAGACATTTTCACCGAAGGATTCTCTTGTCCACTGTTAGAGTTCTTCAGGTCCAAGCTGTGCGTCGGCGAGCATCCGATACTTTGCTTGAGGGGGGTGTTAGAATAAAGCAAGTTGATGATTAGATAAGATTTTATTCTTGATGACTAGGCTAAAGTTATGTTTAGACTAGTCTACTTGGTACTCTATTTATACTCTTCTTAATCAATCAGAATCATTATGGGAAATCATTCTTCCAGTATAAGTGCGGAAAGTATTCACATCCTAAAATACAATATTGACTAAATCAATTTGTATCAATCATATCAATCACATTTACTAACAGTAGTATCAAAGGAACCGATTCCTCAATTCCTTAGTTCTCATCCATGAGCTTCTTCTGCTGATGTTCTTCGCATATAAAGTAAGCCTGACCTCTATATTTTCATCTTTTCCGGAACCTCGCTTGGGTCATAAATATTACATTTACCGGAAAAGGATAAGTGAAGTCTCTACCCCATAAATGGAGCACAACATTACAAAACCGAATACTATTAACATGCAATTAGGGTGAAACTGGCATATATCAATGTTATGGAAGTCTAGAACAACGAATTATATCTCGAAAAGGAGAATGAGGCAGTAATCATGATGATACTAAAAGGCTGACCTACCCGGTGAGAGTTTTGGTGTGTCCCATTTGCCGAGGGAAAAGCAAGTCTAACATTTTTGTGAAATGATTAATCCTGTAGATGAATTACATAAGGGCTCGCAAGAGTCTCCTCTCGATCCAGCGCGATCACAAAACTCCTATAGGCAAGTCATATACTGCTCTTGAACTATGGAAAACATCCTCTAAGGATTTTCTTCTTCTTAAGGGAAGGAGGTTAGATAGTGACAAGTGATAAGATGTATCTGTCGTAATGAATTATTGTATTGCTGACAAGAATATATAGAGTACAATAAGGAAACATAATATGAGTAGAACTCTGGCTCAGTCAACATGACTTATCCAAAATCAATCAAAATCTAATCAGAAACGTGATTTGCTCTAACACCATAATTTGTATCAATCATAATTCACCATTACTCTAATCAGGATTAATTGTTATTCTTACCTTACCTTCAGGCTGAAAGTGTCAATATAACCCTATAAAACTAGAAGGCTAAAAAAACTCTATCTTTATGATGAATTGTGCCGATCTAACCTTCCGGTCACATTCTGACATTGACTTAAACTTCCTACAGTTGACCAGACATAAAAAGACTAATTTGCCCTTGGGCATTTCAGCTAAATTTTTTTTATGTTTTTACCCTCCCTATTTCTATATTTTTCTTAAATCTCATTTTAGAACAAAAATTTTAAAAACTGAAACCTTTCTTTCTTCCGTTTACGGGGACGCTGCACTAGATGCAAACCTCCTCCAACCCGTCATTTTCTTCTTCTCCCTTGGTTCCCTCCCATAATTCTCCCGTAATTCGCCATTAATTCCGGCATTGCTTCCCTACTTTGTTGCCTTGCCATTGTTTCCAGCCTGACACCTGACTTATAGTTTTAAAAGAATCAGAACAAAACGTCTTCCTTGACCTCACCAAATGAATTTGCATACAAATTAAAATTAGTGTAATCAAGTCAACCTATTCAGTACACTAGACTGCAATATCTTTTAGTATAATCCCAAGCTGCTAACATCATACCAACCTTGAAATTTAGTTTTACCACTTTTTCTAATAGTTACTAGTGTGTTCCAACATGACTAATCTAATCAAGTGCATAATAACTTAAAACGTAAAAGACACACAACTTGGTTACGCAGTTCGGTGTAATCCACCTACATCTACGGGGCCTGGCCCAGTTCAGAATGAATCCACTAATTAGAAAGATAAGTACAGAGTACAAGTTACAAAATACTTATCTTTACTAACTATATTGTGTGAACTCTGCTAGCTCCCCTAGCTACCGATCCGCCTTGATCAGACTCCCTCTGATCTCAAACTCCATCGACGCTGGATCTCCTCCTCCCGAGGAATTAAGGTTTCTGATTCTGAACTTTGTGCGACAGTGTTGGAACACAGTAGTCTGACTCTTTGTAATTCTCGAAAGTTTCAAAAATCTGTATGCAGATTTTTGCTCTGTTAAATCTGTGAGTTATGCAGTCACGTTGGTCCCCATTTATATCCACGAACAGATTTGAATACTCCTAGATTATCTCCACAATATTCCTATTCCAAATCTGCTTCTTGAAGCATATCCAAATCTCATAAATAAAGGAATTTACCTTATATCAATCTATCCCATATATTCGAATATATCATCTCCATATAAGTAGGGATTTTCCATAAATCAATTATGCTTCACACGCCCGATATACATAGCCAAATATACGAATTCCATAAGTTATAAAATACTCCAATATTTCGGCTTTGATTTCCATAATTCCTTGGCGTGAATTATGCTGAATGCAGCATGTTCCAACATGGAAAGATTTTTTGTTCAAAATAAGTTCTCACAAAACTGCCAATTAAATATTCTCTTGCAAATCTCTTGACTTTATAATCTCCCCCATTGGCATTTTTGTGGACCCATAATATTTTGAACATGTAATTCACAACGAAAAACTTCCAGCATCATTCACATATGCTTTCATCAAAATAGCAGAATAACAATCATAGTAACAGAACATAATACCAGACTTCCCAGAACATGAATACCGAAATCCAGGAAATCCAAAACATAAATATCATTACAACCAAATTGAACAAAACAACATCCAAAATTACTCCCCCTGGGACCCCAAAGGCAACATCAAAAACATCAAACTAACAGCATCAAGTAAGCCCCCTCCCTGTATCAGACATCAATTCAAGCTTCCAACTGTGACTTCTCTGCCTCCAGACTAGTTTTTTCTGCCTCCAACGCAGCCATTTGTATACCTATAACTCCAAGTCTAGCATTCAGAACAATCAGCGTAGCCTCCTTTTCTGCTGCTGATGAAGAAGTCCACGGGAGATCACGCACATGCCTTAATCCAAATGTCTTCTAATTGGGCCTCAGAAACTCCGTATCAATCACAACATCCGAGGCCTTCCCTTTTACTTTTGCACTCTTGGCTAGTGCAGAGATCAAAGAAGGGTAAATAATGACATCATTGACCTTGGGAGCAGTAGCTTGTCTGACTAAATGCTGCTGAATAAGTAGTCCTAGGTTAACATCCTTCTGTGTTCCAACACAGTACAGCAATTTAGCCATTTCCCTTGTCAAGGCTGTGGTATTAGTAGATGGCAACCAACAATGTACAACCACCTGATATAATCCAAAGAATCTCGAAGACAAGCATAATGCTTGTGAATATCCAGTTGCCAGCCATTCAACCTTATACCCGCCAGTGATAATAGCCAATATTTGATTATCAGAAACTCCCAAGTCTTCAGGAAAAACTCCCCCTATCTCAGGTGTCTTAAGACCCAGCAATTTGTTAATCCTGGTAGCAGAGACATCTATGATCTTCCCCCGTACATATACCCTACCATACCATGGGGAACTTATCTCTAAATTATCAGTCATAAGGTTAGAATATACCTCAAGTACAACCTGCCTGTTGTACAGTAGCTGGATCGTGGCTGCATTAGTCATGCCAATTGCTTTCAGATAGTCTAAAAAACCACTCTCCTTGTAAGCTTTTAAATCCACATGTCTTTCAGCAATGACCTTCCTTTCTGAGAAAAATTCTCCCATCTCTTCACCATTTGAGTCAAAATATAAAACAGAATAAGCCTTGCTTACAGAGGGGGGAGGTAGTACTTTCTTCTTCGTGCAGCCATGCCTTCTCTTGCTCCTCTTTGCCTGAGCAGAAACCTTAGCTTTAGAAGCCTTTCTCTTGCCTTTAGCCATCTGATAGAATTCGTCAAGAACCTCATCACTTGAGTATGCTAGATCTGGAATTTTCTGTGTTGGAACACTTCCTGAACCTTCAGCCTCATTCTTCTCCTCATATTCTCCTTCAGGCTGATCATCTTGATCCAAATCCTCATCAGTCTCATCATCACTCTCAGAGACATACTTCTGGTTGGAAAAATCTTCGTCCGATGACTCAGTATTCAGATTATCCTGCATCTCATCATCTGCACCCCCCAGATTAGCATCCGACCCCAGATCCATATCATCATTATGTTCACCCTTTTGTGTTGGAACACTGCCTGACAGCTCAATGATGATGGGCTTTCTTAATTCTTCCATCCTTTTAGCAGAATTCGAATCATAGAATCCCACCTGCTGTTTGTCTCTTTTTCTCACAACTTCCCTTCCAGCCACTTCACTGTCATTTATTTCTCTCAAAGAAATAAAAATCAGCAATGGAATATAGCAATGCATATAGAATCTGTCTTTTTCTCTAAATTTAGCATATCTTCTCATCACAAATTTCACATTATAATTCTCAAGCCTCCTTATTCCGCCTATGTTACCTGTCACTAACTCCTTAACTTTAACAGTTAGATATTCTCCTGTTATACTCCTAATCTTTGTTAAATCTATGGCAACTCTGTTTGTCTCAAGCCATTCAAAGATTTCACCAACACTTTTACATTCAATACCCATGAATTTTAATGGAGTAGGATCAGGACCAGTTACCGTGGGTATCTTCTTCTTGATTCCAGAGGATTTTTTTTGAGAATCGGTTTCAACTCCGGATTCCCCATTCTGTTTACTGTTGCTGGGAGCCTCTTCCTCTTCCCCTTGTTCTTCAGCTTGCTCATAATCTACTTCAGCTGTCTCCTTGACCTCATCTTTGTCAGTGTTTCCTTTATTATGTTCTTGATTTTCTTCCTCATCTGATTCTCTTATTTCTTGGTCAGCATAAATTCTCTTTCCATCTGACAAAACCAATTCCAAATTTTTTGAACATTGATCTTCCTCCATAATATCTGGCACCTCTGGTTCATGCGTGGGAGAGTTTGGAGTAGACATTCTTTAGCACAATACAGCGATGGAGAAGAGTTATGGAGTGCCAGAATTTTTCGGCAGGGATTTGGAGAGGAAAATATCGGCCAAGAGTAGAGGGATCCGAAAGGATTTTTTGGGCAAGTTTGAATCCCACTTTAACTCTTCATCTATTGACCTCTTTTCCCGCGAAGCCCCCTTTTTAGATTTCCCAAACTTGTAATGATGGCACTTTCTCCTCTTGTCAAATCAAGTTTTCATGCCATAATTAACTTCCAACACACCATACTAACCATCTCCTATTTTTGTACAACCTTGCTACCTTCAATTTTTTTTGTTCTTTTCCAATTTTGATAAACAAAAATAACAAAAAAATATTTACAGGAGAAAAAAATTCGATAAAAATTACCTCAGATTTGACACACACCTAAGTGTTGTCGAAGGCTTTCAAAAGAGGTGGCATCCAACGGCTTTGTAAATATATCAGCAAATTACTCTTGTGTTGGAACATAGACTACTTCCACTTCCTTTCTTTCAACCAGATCTCTAATAAAGTGATGCCTTATGTCAATGTGTTTGGTTCTCGAGTGCTGAACTGGATTTTTCGAGATATCAATAGCACTTGTGTTGTCACATAGAATTTTTAAGGGGCCTTGATGAATTCCATAATCTTTCAACATTTGTTTCACCCATAATAATTGTGCACAACAACTCCCTGCTGCAAGATACTCCGCTTCTGCAGTAGATAGAGAGATCGAGTTTTGTTTCTTGCTATACCAAGACACCAAATTTGTTCCAATAAAGAAACATCCACCTGTGGTACTTTTTCGATCATCAGCATTATCAGCCCAATCATAATCACTATACCCAACTAACTCTGAATATTGACCCTTAGAATACCAAAAACCATACTCATAAGTCCCACTTACATATCGAATAACTCTTTTAACTGCAGTGAGATGAGATTCCTTAGGATCAGCTTGAAACCGTGTACATATCCCAACACCGAAACATATATCTGGTCTGCTTACGGTTAAATACAGTAAGCTTCCAATCATGCCTCTGTATAATTTCTGATCGACCGCAACTTCTTTTTCATCCTTCACCAATTTATCAGAAATGCCCATTGGAGTTTGAACTGCTCCAGCATTACTCAGACCGAACTTCTTAACTAGATTCAAGGCATACTTACTTTGATTTATGAATAAACCGTTCCTTCCTTGCTTGACTTGCAATCCCAGAAAGTAAGTGAGCTCACAAACCATGCTCATTTCGAATTCAGCTTGCATAATGGTGACAAAATCCTGTGCCATAGATGGTGAAGTAGAACCAAATACTATATCATCCACATAAATTTGAGCAATTAAAAACGTTGAAGCATTGTCAAGCACGAACAATGTGCGATCTACTCCCCCTCGACGATAACCTTTCTGAAGAAGAAAGGTAGTAAGTCATTCATACCATACCCCGGGTGCTTGCTTTAGACCATATAAAGCCTTCTTAAGGCGATATACATGATGTGGATGATGAGGATCTTCAAATCCTTTAGGTTGTTCCACATATACTTCTTCATTCACCACTCCATTTAGAAAAGCACTCTTGACATCCATTTGATACAAAGTAAAGTTCATAGAGCAGGCAATAGCTAGTAAAATCTGGATAGATTCTAACCTGGCAACAGGCACGAATGTTTCGTCGAAGTCAACACCTTCCACTTGTGTATAACCCTGAGCGACAAGTCTGGCTTTTTTTTGAGTGATTAAGTCATCTGCATCCGATTTATTCTTGAATATCCACTTCGTACCAATGACATTAATGCCTTGAGGGCGAGGAGTAAGGTACCAAACATCATTCTGTGTAAACTGACCAAGTTCATCTTGCATTGCAGCGATCCAATACTCATCAAGTAAGGCTTCTTTGTAGTTCTTGGGTTCAATAAGGGAGACAAAATAGTGTAATCCAGCTAGCCTACGATAATCCACTCGTGGAACTGATCGAGTACTTCTCATGGTGGATTCCGATTGGTCCTGTGTTGGAACAGGGGGGGTCTGTAGTGGGGGACAGTGTTCTAACATGGTCAGCTTCGGCAGAGTTAGGATTATTTTGCTCAGTTGTTCCAGCACGTTGGTGAAGGTCAGATTCGACTGATGGATCTGCCTTGTCTGAGTTTCGAGACTGTGTTGGAACATGAGTGTTGCTAGGTTCTTCCTCTACACCTTCTAGCTATTGTTCCTTCTCTGAAGCATCCACAATAACATTTATGGATTCCATGAGAGTGTTGGTTAGATGATTTAAAACTCTATAGGCACGACTGTTGATGGAATACTCGAGAAAAATTCCTGTATCACTCCGATTATCAAATTTTGCCAACTGTTCTCTATCTCTGAGAATATAGCATGTGCTCCCAAACACATGAAAATATGAAACATTCGGTTTCCTGCCCTTCCAAATCTCGTAGGATGTCTTGCTGGTGAATGGTCGAAGATACACTCTATTGATTGTATAACATGCTGTATTGATTGCTTCTGCCCACCATTTCTTGTAAATATCTTTTTCTGCCAACATAACTCGAGCCATCTCCTGCAAGGTTCCGTTCTTACTTTCTACAATACCATTCTGCTGAGGAGTGATGGGAGCCAAAAATTCATGCTGGATTCCAAGTTCATCACAGAAGTCACTGAATTGTACATTCTCAAATTCTCTACCATGATCACTTCGAATTCGGATTATCTTCCCTACTGGACTCCCTTTTTCAGTTTGTAACTTCACTACAAGGCTTCTAAATACTTATAACGTATCAGATTTTTCTTTCAAAAAGCTACCCATGTAAATCTTGAGAAATTATCAACACATACAAAGATATATTTCTTCCCACCTATACTTGGTGTATTGACTGGACCCATCAAATCCATATGCAATAATTCCAGATTTCTAGATGTAGTAATATACTGAACTGAAGAGTGATGAGATCAAATTTTTTTACCTTTTTGACATGGTCCACATACAATTCCTTCCTTGCTGGTTAAGGTAGGCATTCCTCATACATCTTTTACATTTGCGATTTTCACCAATGTTTTGTAATTGATATGGCCAAGCTTCATGTGCCACAGAACTCCTTCATCTTGCTTCGAAATCATGCACCGTACTCCTTGTTCCAGTAGATAGCAATTGTCTGTGGATCTTATTCCTGAAAGAACCGTGTTTTCTCCATGCTTTACTATACATTTATCCTTCTGAAATTCCACCACCATGTTATCGCCACATAGCTGGCTTATACTTAACAAGTTTGCCTTTAGATCTTCAACTAACAATACACTTGTGAATACTGGAAATCCTTCAATTCTCAATTCGCCTTTTCCAATTACTTTGCTTTTCTTTCCATCACCAAAGGTTACATATCCACCATCATATGGAGTAATATTCATGAGATATTTTGGAGTGCCAGTCATGTGGCGAGAACAGCCGCTATCGAAGTACCACGAATCTCTGGAATAGGCTATGAGAGAAGTGTGTGCAACCAGACATGAGTTAGATCTTTTAACAATCAATACTTTTCTGATTGATTTTACGGTATGAATATTGCCTATGTTGGAACATGGCAGAGGTTGTCGTCCTGTCATTTGATCTCTGATCAGTCTTCTGCACTATTTTTCAGCATGTCCTTGATACGTACAGTATCTACAAATGAGTGGCTTTCTTTAATGAGGCATCCCATACTTCCGTTTCACTTCTCGGATCTTAGCCTTGAGGGTTACTGGTTTTTCATGCGATTCAGTCTTGGGTTCTTTCCCGTATCCAATCCCGTGTCGATCACCAAAGTTTCTTCCCATATCCAGAATATCATCAAGCTTTGCCTTTTCGGAAATTAATTTAAAGATAGTTGCTTCAGACATCTCGGCTCTCTTGACTGCTGCTATCAGTTTACCATTCAGTTCTTCATTACTCTTTTCAAGTTCTGAAATTGTGAATCGTAATTCTATTTCTCTTTCCATTAACTTCCTTTTTTCTTCGTTTAGCTCTTTGTTCGCATCGGCTACTTGAACCCACATAGCATACATTTTTTCATAGGTGCTGTAAATTTCTTCATCACTTACAGACAAATCACCATCTTCATTGATGTGTGCATCGTTCATATCTATGTTGGAACATATAGCTTTACCTTTGTTCAGTGTGTTGGAACATTGATCCTCTAATGTATCATGAACCTTTGCTCCAAAAGCTACGTAGTTACTAGTAAGTTCCTCTTCGTCCTTCTCATCATCTCCATCTTCACTCCAAGAGGTGACATATGATTTTCCTTGTTTCTTGCGAGTGTTAGCATATTCAGCCTGAATATGACCATATCCTTCACATTCTCTGCATTGAATTCGTCCAGCCTATTTTGGTTCGTTGTTCTGATTCCTCCCGAACTGCGGATTCACTTGTTCAAATCTCATTCCGCGATTATTACTCGAGTCTTGTTGTTTTTGTCTATTTCTGCCAAACCTTTCCTGAGATTTCTTGTTAACCACCTTCTTTAGCATTCTCGAGAAATTCTTTGTGATAAGTGCAAGTTTTTCAATCTCATCATCACTGTCAGACTCGTGATTGTCCTTAGCTGGAGACACTTTGAACGCCAATTCCTTAGCAACTCTTTTTGTAGCTTGCTGGAATGTCATCTCATATGTTTGTAACGAACCCATTAGTTCATCTAGGCTCATGGTGGCTACATCTCTTGGTTCTTCTATTGCTGCTACTTTCATTGCAAACCTTTTGGGAAGAGATCTCAAGGTGTTTTTCACCAGCTTAGTTTCTTTGTACACCTTTCCGAGTTGATAAGCCATATTGGAGATGTCCCTGAGTTTTCCATTGAATGTAGCAATAGTGTCGTCTTCCTCCATTTTGAGTTCTTCGAACTTAGTAGCCAGCATCTGTAGTTTTGATTCACGCACTCGACTGGTTCCTTCGTGAACAGTCTGTAGAATATCCCATGCTTTCTTTTCTTGGTGACATGTAGATATAAGCTTGAACTGATTTTCATCAACTGCAGTGAAGATTGCATTAAGTGCCTTCGAATTCGCCAGAGATTCTTTGAGGTCATCTGGAGTCCATCTAGCTTTGTCTTTGGGTTTCTGTCTCCTTTGACTTGACTCTCCTTCTACCGCCTTAGAACTTGTATCAACATCTTCTGTAGGATGATTCCATTCATTCTCAACATAAAACCATGCCAGTTCATCCAGCGAATTGATGAAGACCCTTATGCGTGCCTTCCAATAGTTGTAGTTGTTGCCTTCTAGCAGGGGTGGTCAAGAGACTGAAGCTCCTTCTCTTACCGTCATGGTAAAACTGGATCTCACTCTCCTTGAAACAACCAAGGGAATAATAAGTGACACTGCTCTGATACCAATTGAAATTTAGTTTTACCACTTTTTCTAGTACTTACTAGTGTGTTCCAACATGACTAATCTAACCAAGTGCATAATAACTTAAAACGTAAAAGACACACGACTTGGTTACGCAGTTCGGTGTAATTCACCTACATCTGCGGGGCATGGGCCAGTTCAAAATGAATCCACTAATTAGAAAGATACAGTACAGAGTACAGGTTACAAAATACTTATTTTTACTAACTATATTGTGTGAATTCTGCTAGCTCCCCTAGCTACCGATCCGCCTTGATTAGACTCCCCCTGATCTCGAACTCCGTCGATGCTGGATCTCCTCCTCCCGAGGAATTAAGGTTTCTGATTCTGAACTTTGTGCGACAGGTCAGGTATGTTGGAACACAGTAGTCCAACTCTTTGCAATTCTCGAAAGTTTCACAAATTTGTATGCAGATTTTTGCTCTGTTAAATCCGTGAGTTATGCAGTCACGTTGGTCCCCATTTATATCCACGAACAGATTTGAATACTCCTTGATTATCTCCACAATATTCCTATTCCAAATCTGCTTCTTGAAGCATATCCAAATCCCATAAATAAAGGGATTTACCTTATATCAATCTATCCCATATATTCGAATATATCATCTCCATATAAGTAGGGATTTTCCATAAATCAATTATGCTTCACACGCCTGATATACATAGCCAGATATACGAATTCCATAAGTTATAAAATACTCCAATATTTCGGCTTTGATTTCCATAATTCCTTGGCGTGAATTATGCTGAATGCAGCATGTTCCAACATGGAAAGATTTTCGGTTCAAAATAAGTTCTCACAAAACTGGCAATTAAATATTCACTTGCAAATCTCTTGACTTTACAAACCTCATAAATATACATATAAACTGAATAAGTTCACTTCAGTTTCTCGACTTTATACCATATTTTCGACTTCCCCTGTTTTAGGGCCCTGTGGTGTTAGAGTAAATCACGTTTCTCATTAGATCTTGATTGATTTTGGATAAGTCATGTTGACTAAGCCAGAGTTCTACTCATGTTATGTTTCCTTATTGCACTCTATATATTTTTGTCAGCAATACAATAATTCATTACGGCAAATACATCTTATCAACCTTCACCTCTCTTATCGGTACCTCTCGAACCAGTACCACTCGAACCTGCACTTGAACTCTCACCTCTAGAACCTCTACCGGAACCTTAACCTCTCGAACCGTCAAATGGAACCTTTACCTCTCAAATCTGTACCTCTCGAACCAGTACCACTCGAACCCTCCAATGGAACTCTCCACTCGAACTCTCACCTCTAGAACCTCCACTGGAACCTTCACCTCTAGAATCTCCAATGGAACCTTCACCACTCGAATCCGTACCTTTCGAACCTCCACTGGAACCTTCACCTCTAGAACCTCCAATGGAACCTTCACCACTCGAATCCGTACCTCTCGAACCTCCACTGGAACTTTTACCTCTCGAACCTCCAATAGAACCTTCACCTCTCGAATTGGTACCTCTCGAACCCCTCCAATGGAACCCCTCCACTTGAACCCTCTCCACCTGAACGTTCACCTCTCGAATGGGTACCTCTTGAACCCCTCCAATGGAACCCCTAACCTTCCCCTCTCGAATTGTCCAATGGAACCTTCACCTCTCGAATTGTCCAATGGAACCTTCACCTCTCGAATTGTCCAATGGAACCATTACCTCTCGAACCCCCTACTCGGACTCACACCTCTCGAACCTCCACTGGAACCTTCACCTCTCAAACCTGCAATGGAACCTTCACCTCTCGAACCTCCACTGGAACCTTCACCACTTGAATCCATACCTCTCGAACCCTCCACTCGAAACCACTACCTCTTGAACCTCCACTGGAACCTTCACCTCTCAAACCTCCAATGAAACCTTCACCTTTCGAACCCCTCCAATGGAATCCCTTAACTTGAAGCCTCTCCACCTGAACCTTCACCTCTCGAATCAGTACCTCTCGGAGGAAGGCAGGAGTAGGCCGTGCAGTGGAGAAGGCGGTGGCCTCTCGAACAGTGAATAAAAAATGCAGGATTATTGGAGGACAGATTTGTCAAATGTGTCCTCATTGACATAGGTTAAAACAAAATGGAAATTGGGAGAGGACGCATTCACCAAATGCGTCCTCAGGATTTCTGCAAAAAAAAAACTAAATTCATGAGACGCATTTACAAAATGCGTCCTCTCAAAGCCATGCAAAAAAATGGATAATCGAGAGAACACATTCGCTGAATGCGTTCTCTACCCCTGCATCCACCTCAAGCTACTGTAACCATAACAGTAGAATTTTCGACAAAGCGGATGTTGTCTGCCCAGCGAATTCATCTCCGCTCGTTAATTCTCACACAGACACACACTAAGCTTTGGTTCCTCTCCGCACAACCGTTGAAGAAGATGAGTAAAGGACCGAACCTGTTCTCCGATATCGGCAAGAAAGCCAGAGGTGATTCCTACTCTCTCATTTTCAATCTGATTCTGTGATTTCATCTCAATTTTTTGTCTCCGTGTTTGCTTTTCGTGTGATATTCTTAGTGAAACATAATCTACTGAAGCAACACCTGATTCTCAGAATTAACCACTGATTTGCAGAATTCTTTGAGGTTGAAGTTTAAGACTATTTGTGTTGGTCTGAACGTGAATTTGGAGTATAAGGGCTACCCCAAAGCTTTTTCTAACTCCGGAACCGCTGATTTTTGAGATATGTTTATGCTTTGTAGTAGGTAATTATTACAGTTTCTTTAGATTTTAGTCCACTTTTCATTCATGTTTTTAAGTTTGTTGAACGAGCCACTTTAATGTAAAATAATTTCTCATCCTGCCTAGTTTGTTCATGAAAGCAGTAGATTATTGGGGACTGTACATGTTGGTGTAATATTGGTTTTGTAATAAATTTTCTTAATATTGAGCAGTAGATTATTGGGGCCTGCTATAGCTTATGCAAAATTTCTTTTATCACTTACAGGGGCACTTACAACGAGTAATCTTACATCTGATGCTTCATATGATAAGGAGAAGTTGCATGATCTTGTTCTCATAACCAGCCAGCCAATTTTTTTTTGCTTTAAGTATTTTGAATCTATTGAATGGTTGATCACGAGTTCTGCGTTTTTTGTTTATAGGTAAATTTTTGATCAGTTTACATTAAGTTGATGCAGATGTGTTCATAAGTTGGGTCAAATGAGAAGGATTAATGATGGGTAGCAGCAATAAGGTAGTGATGATTTTTTCTCAAGCAAATGAAACTTGTTCCTTTCCTATTTGGTTGTGCTTAGGAGTTCAATAGTATGGATATAGCAAGTTAGCAACATAATAGCAGAGTTCAATAGTCTGGTTGCTGGATTAAGAAGTGAACCTTAACAGCTTATTCAAGTTTACCGAGTAGCTTTTTAATGTTGTCCTTATATTGGTTTTGTGCAACAGGACCATGCTAGAAAAGCATTAGAAGGTGGAGAGCTTGATTTTACTATGCATGATCTCAAGATTTTGGATGCAAATGTGCATCCTCGGAGGTTTGGATAACATGGTGGAATGTGTCCTCTGGGAATTTAAAATTTTTTTCCAGGCCATGCAGAGGACGCATTCGTTAAATGCGTCCTCACTTTCTGAATTTTTTTAAAAAATTATGAGAAGAGGACGCATTCGTTGAATGCATCCTCATTCACGTGGTAGCACCCCTCGAGAGCCCAGAATACACCACCCCTCGAGAGCCCAGAATACACCCCCCTCAAGAGCCCAAAATAACATATCCACACCTCGAGAGAGTACCATTCACCCCTTGAGAGGTTAAACATCCACCCCCGAGAGGGTATACCATCCACCACTGGGACACACAAATCACTCCTCAAGGGTTACCTTCCATCCCTCGAGAGTCCACCACCCACCCTTGCGTGAGTTTTATCGGAGGAATGTGACCTCGTCAATGAATGCATCATCGTCGACGTGGTGGCACGAAAATCAGTGGTGGATTGGAGGACGCATCCAATGGGACTATCGAGGATGCATTTGGGGAATGATTCCTCTTCAATCAGGGACCCAAAAAAAGAAAATAAAGAGAACGCATAAATTCAGTAAAAAAAATTCAAAAACTGGGAGAACGCATTTGCCAAATGCATTCTCCATAATTGCATCTACTGTGTGCTACTATAGCCACAGTTCCAGAATTTTCTCTAGAAACTGCGCTTGGTGGGAAGAAGAGTGAGTTCGAGAAATGGGACAAAAAAATAAAGAGAAGAGAGGAATCAGGTGGATCTCTTGTACTTTGGCGAGTGTTTTATTTTAATGTGCATGAACTCAATAATTTGGATGCAAATGCGGTTGTTTTGAAAACTGGTGACCTTTGTGGAGGATCCATTCTCCGAATGCATCCTCTATGATTTTTTAGCAATATTTAGAGGACGCATTCGACGAATGCGTCCTCTTGGAATTTTTTTAGTTACGTAGCATCTAGAGGACGCATTCGCTGAATGCGTCCTCCTTGCATGGTTCGAGAGGTACTGGTTCGAGAGGTGAAGGTTGAATTGGAGGTTCAAGAGGTGAAGGTTCCTGTGGATTTCGAGAGGTGAGAGTGGTACTGGTTCGAGAGGTGAAGAATTACTGGTACTCACCTTCAACCAGTACCTCTCAAACCCTCCACTGGAACCTCTCCACTTGAACCCTCTTCACCTGAACCTTCACCGCTCGAATCAGTACCTCTCGAACCCCTCCACTAGAACCCCTCCACTTGAACCCTCTTCACCTAAACCATCACCTCTTGAATGCATTCGCTGAGGACGCATTCGCCTCTCTAATGCGTCCTCTTAAAACGTTGAATAAAAAATGCAGGATTATTGAAGGACGCATTTGTCAAATGTGTCCTCATGGACATAGGTTAAAACAAAATGGAAACTGGGAGAGGACGCATTCACCAAATGCGTCCTTAGGATTTCTACGAAAAAAAAACTAAATTCATGTGCATCCTCTCAAAGCCATGCAAAAAAAAGGATAATCCAGAGAACGCATTCGCTGAATGCGTTCTCCACCCTTGCGTCCACCTCAAGCTACTGTGGCCACAACAGTAGAATTTTCTCTTACTTTGGCCAATGCCCATATGCTGAGGTGGGCACGATATTCCCCTTCGTTCATCCCACCCCTTTCTACCTCCAACATGTCAAGATATGGAATCATAACACATATCACTATAAATCATTGGAATCCATAGGAAGTGGAGCAGTAGTCACTAGCCAGTAGTAGCATTGATTACCGACCGTTCCAGCCTCCGGGACAGGCATAGGAAGTCATTCTCGTCGGCCCAAGTGTCAGATTAGTCTTCGGTGGTTCTCCAGCTGTTTCCACCTTGGTATGCCGTCACAACGGCCATCAAAATCTGCAGGGGACAGAGAAGAAGAATGAATAGCAGAATCCAGTATTAATCGCGTAGACCTGTTAATTTTCATTAATTACAAAGAAAACCCCATTTTCCAAAATAGTCCCTGGCTTGTCCATAAGCTTATGGACATGCCGCCTTTCCTGAAACTTACCCAAAAAATATTTTCAAAAATTCTAAATTTTGTATGTAATTTATAAATGCAGTATATAAGGTAAGAAATAATTGACCAATACATAAACTTATGGACATACCGCCTTTGAGGAGACCCACTCAAATACTTTTTTTTGGAATAACGATTCTCCCTTCATTCATTAATAGGAAAGTTTATACATGTTATATTGACACGTACTAAATTATGGGCCTCGATGACTACTAGTCTATCCACCTTAATTATTGATAACTTGTGGAACACCATCCCAGAATTATAATTTCCTTAGCTAATTGCCTTGTATCTGGTGGGACTTCTGGGTAATTGGTGATATATCGTAGTGCATGTTCACAGCCTGTCTTTATGAATAGATGCCAATTTCTTTTGTAGCTAGCCTTCTCCATAGCATGGAGTATATCCGATAGCTATGCTTGGACCACCGAGGATGCATGGATGTTTGTTGTTCCTTTCCATCCTGGTTGTGTGGGTGGTTTTGCACACCAAGCCACCACTCCTTCTCCATTGCTGATGCGAAACGCCACATTTGAAGTGATGATTGTGCGATCCTGAAATATATGGTCTACACAACTGTCATTCTTTAGCCACATGAGGGTAATGTCTCCCATTTTCCTTATCTCTATGATTGGCTCCTCACCTGTATCATTTTGTGGTATCGCACCACGGGGATCCAGATCTGGGTCCAAGCTGTGCGTGGGTCGAGTCATATCCCTTATCCTAGCTCTGTTGGTTAGTTCATCTACTCCATCCATTATATGATTGAATAAGATATGTGCATATTCTAGTGTGACCGAGCATCTCGCGCACCAAAGACCCCAGATTATAAAACATGCGAGTTCTCTATCTTTCTTCTCTAGAGCAATGCTAAACCATTGTTGTATCCATACCTTAAAGGTAGTTGGGATGCCTCTGCTAAAGTCTAATCCCAATCTGCTATGCCTCCATACCTTTGTAGCTATCTCACATTTGAACATCATATGTTCTATTGTTTTGTCTGTCGACGAACACATTTGGCATTTCGTGGACAGTATCATACCTCTTTTCAGAAGATTGGGAGCTATTGGGCATGCCTCATTGATCATTCTCCAAAGAAGAAATTTTTTATGCTCTGGGATGTTGGCATTCCATAGAGTCTTCCACATTTTGGGATCTGACTGATGTCCTGGTGATATGGTTGAGGATGATGGTTTATCTAGAGCCTTAGCTTCCTTTGCTATGTGGTAACCCATCTTGACTGTGTATTTCCCTAAAGCCTCTTTTTCCCATGCCAAGTAATTTACATCCCCAAAACTATGAGTCAGGATGTGTATTTTTTGTATTTCCCTGATAGTGGTAGTTGGGAAAATGGTTCTGAGTAGCGGCATCCTCCAGGTTCTGTGTGCGTCGATGAGGTCAGAGACTTTAAAACGTAGATATGAGAGGATGCTTGTTTCATATTTGATTGGATTAACCTCATTTGGTATCCAATTCTGTTGAATATCCACTGTCTCACCTGTCACGATCTTCCACTTCAGATGAGGTTTGATTAGTTTGAGTCCCCAAAGTATTCCCTTCCATCTGTAAGAATCTCCCTGCTTCTGTTTTGTCTGTAGGAAGTCCTGCTTCTTGCAATATTTTGCAAGAAAAAAGTTTGAGAAGAAAGTGTCTTTATTTGTTATCAGAGTCCACGCTTGCTTCCCCAACATCGCTTTATTCATTTCAGACGTGGAGCGCATCCCTAGTCCACCGTTCCATTTCGATTCACACAGCTTATTCCATAACTTCCAATGTATCCCACTCCATTCCGGATCTCCTGCCCAGATAAACCTTGCCATTTGTTTGTCAATCCCTTTCGCAATTGTTTTTGGTATCCTGAATGTCCCAATGGTAATACTGTGATAATGAACAAAGTACATGGTTACATAATGTGATCCTTCCCATTACTGATAGATTGCTCTTCTTCCATGTTGTCGTCTTTGATATAATCTTCCTCTATAAGCCTTTAAACAATCTGACTTTTGAACCCTTAAAATTAATGTCATGGCCTAGGTATTTCACTTGCAGGAGATCTAGCTTTTATGTTAAATCTCAATTGAATCAGGTTCTTGGTAAAGTCATTTGCATTTGGACTTATCATCAATGAAAATTTTTCAAAATTCAATCTCTGTCCAGAATAGGCCGCAGATATATTCAATGTAGTTGCTAGTTTCTTCATACCCCTTTCCGTGACCTCAAAGAAGAGGATACAGTTGTCCACAAACATCATGTTAGAGACTCGTGGAACACCTATGCCACATTGGATTCCCCTGTACACCTTTTGGAATGGTGGTGATGCTATCATGGAAGACAATGCTTCCTGGCACAAGATAAACAGGAATGAGGAAAGTGGACAACCTTGTTTAATCCTTGTCTGGGCTTGAATGGTTCCGAGAGCTCCCCGTTGAATTTGATAGAGTATGTAACCATGGTGACACACTCCATGATCCATTGAATCCACTTGATTGGAAATCCCATCCACCCCATGACATTCATGAGAAAGTCTCAGGACACTCTGTCATATGCTTTGCTCATATCAATCTTCAAGGAAACTATGGCTACTTTCCCTGTCTTTTGCTTTCTAACCTTCTGAATCAGCTCATGTGCTACTAATGAATTCTCAACTATCGACCTTCCTTTTAAAAATGCTGCTTGGTTGCCAGAAATTAGATACCCCATTATGTGATTTAATCTATTCGCTAGTACCTTAGCAATTATTTTGTACGTAACATTGCACAAACTAATAGGTCTTAAATCAGCAAGTTTTGTGGGTACCTTATTTTTTGAAATGAGGATGATGTTGGTGGCATTCCATTCTTTGAGCATTCTTCCAGTTGTAAAAAACTCCTGTACTGCTTTGATGAGATTATCTCCGACTTCACTCCAATAGTTTTTATAGAATCCAGCTGGGATTCCATCTGGTCCCGGTGCCTTCCAGTTTTCCATTTGGAATACAGCCGCTTTAACTTCTTCTGCCGTCACCCCTGCTGATAGCTTTCGTTGTTGTTCCGAATTTACCATTGATTTAATAAGTTGTAGGATATCATTGATAGTCGTGTCCTCGTAAGCATCCTGTGGCATGATAGATTCATTGACAAAGACCATACTGACATGTTCCACCACCACCTGCCTCAATTGGATCGGATCTGCTACCCACCTCCCTCGATTGCTCTTCATCTGTGTGATCAATTCCTTCCTTGTTTCTTCTTAGCCCATTTGTGAAAGAAGCTTGTATTCTTGTTGCCTTCTGCGTCCCATTTGATCTTAGCTCTTTGTTTCCAGAAGTCATTTTGTTGGGTGAGAAGATCATCTAGTTCTTCTGATCTAGTTTTTTACTTCTTCAAAGTTGTGGTTCATCTGAAGTCTGGCTATTTCTTTTTCCTTCCATCGTATCGTATTGTCCAATACACCCACATTGTCTCTACTCCATTTCCTAAGCTTAAGCATTATGGCTTCTAGTTTCTTCTCTAGCATGAGTATGTAGCAATGATGTGTTATCGACTAGGCTTGTCCTCCGTTGAGGTTCCGACTCTGGTTTTGCCCATTCTGCCAATTCTCCATGATGATTCCTCTGACCTCGTCCCTACAAATCCAGAACGATTCAAACTTTGGCCTTTCTTTTCTCCTTTTGCCAAAAGGTTGATGTCGTGTGTTCAGTACCATCGGCCTGTGATCTGATCTTGACATTGGCAGAATCCTGAACATGTAATTAGGGTATAGGTCAACCCACATCCCGTTGGTGAATCCTCTATCTAGCTTTCTACTACCAGTTGGTTTCCCTGATGTCCATTTGACCATGTAAACCATTGTCCCTAATTTTGTAGCTCCTGGTGGTTATTCCTTCGTAGAACCTCATTCAGCACAACCGTGTGTTGTTCAATTACTATATTACCTCCTCTCTTATCTTCGCTTCCCATAACTTGATTGTAGTCCCCTATGATCAGTGTGGGTAATATGTTGGATAGCAGGTCAGTATTCAACTCATCCCAGACTTGTTCTCTCTTCCTTTTTTCAGGATGTCCATACAGCAAAACAAGTTTCCATTCCTCCCCAGCTAAAGAGGTGATATTACAAAATACAAAATTTTGGGAGCTTTTTGCTACTCCGAGATGGATTTCCGGTGTCCAAGCCACACAAAGGCCACCATTAGTACCCCTAATATCTAGAATTTCCTAATTAGTGAAGTACGACTTGTCTAGCCATTTTCTAACCTTACTACTATTACATTTGGTCTCCATAAGAAAATTAATATTGGGTTTATTCTGTGAGATGAGGTTGTTGATGGTACTTACTGTCAGAGGGTGTGACAGCCCTCTGCTGTTCCATCATAGTAGATTCATAATCCCGTCGGTGGTTGTTCTGGACCAACCACCAAAGTACAACATGTATTGCCTTCATAGGACTGCATGACACTGAGACTATCTCCTCATAGGTCCATGCACCAAAAATGACCATTTTCCCTTACTTCACTCCATCGTTGTAGTCTAACTCAGGAAATTTCTCGACCACCCATATCAGATGTGGTTCGTCCTCCACATTAAGGCGTGATCTCTTATGAAATGCTATCCCACCAAGTCAATCTTCAGGCTTTTTTTCCTTTTTTCTCCCAGCTTCCTTACCACTGGCATCAGATCCTTTATAGCCCAACTCATACCCTCATCTTGATACATGGTAAAATTTGCTTCAATGCATGCTTTAGTGGTTTTCGGCTGTGTTTGTTGCCTAGATACAACATCACATGGATGTATTGGGACCTTCTTGGGGAAAAGAAATGTTAGGCCTATTTGTTGCTGGATATTTCTCTCAATCATTAATCTTGTTGTAATGATCGATTTTGAAGGGGCTATTCTAGCTCTCGTCCCCCATTTGGACCCTCCGCTATATCCCTCCAGTTTACTTGAGCTTGGTTGAATCTTGTTGTTGCACCCTTTGGCTTCTGTTACCGATTTTTTATGCAAATAATTTCCTGAGTGATTGATGAATGGGTCTTCTTTTAAGTTGTTGGCATCGGGTACCAGCCCCATCCCAACTTCCACTTGGGCCTGCCCATTCTCCAACCCATCCAACTCTAATATGCCTTTGTTATTATCCATTATTGAAGGTTCCTCATCTCCTTCATTTGTGTTTCCATCCGCCAAGACTCGTTTTTCCTCCATCCGATCCAAATGTATTGAAAAGACCGAGAAGGCATCCGACAATGGATTGTTGTCCTTTGCCTCATCATCCACCCCCGATATGTCTCCCTCACTGAATTCTAGCCCTCCCCTACTTATTTCCTCCACCTGCCTTGGTCGTTCTTCCTCCATCATAGCCATTCCTTTCACGTCAGAGATTCCTACCTTGATGTTTGAGCCGACAACATCGATGGTGAGGGTTGGCGATGCCTCTGTGTGCACGCCGCTATTGAGGTTAGGAATCATTCTAGTATTGATATTATTTATTGGCCCAACGTAGGTGAGCGGCGACAGCCATCCTCCTTCTCTATTTTGCATTTCAGATTTGCCCTCCGTCTCCATAGCTGAGCATTTATCTTCCGTGTTCCTTTCTCCGGTGGCAGGCAACAATGACATTTCCTCCCTTGTTGTCAGGTAGCCCTCTTTACCACTAGTCTCTGTGCTTAGGATTGGTGAATTTTGGATTAGGGTTTTTTGGGAGTTTGGGTATGGGTCATGGTCATCTTGTGCTATAGTTATTCTATTTTCGTTTGGGCTTCTTATTATACCTTGGGCTTGCTTTTGAATAATGGTATGGGTTGGGTTAATGGGATTCCCAGGTGGCTCTGTAAGTGGTGAGGTGATACTGTAGCATAGGTGTCTATGTTATTAGGATTGTGATGGTGGGTGATGATAGGTGATGGTGTTTGGGTTTATAATGGTTTTATGGCCCAGGCTGAAATGTGAAAGACCTATGATTGCTAGTTGAAGGTTATTATGTTTAGGGTCTAGGTAGTTGGTTTCATTTGTAAGTTTCTGGAAGCTGTCACCATTAATGTGAAATAGTGAAGAGATAGGCAATTTACCTTCTGCTTCTGTAGTTGTCACATCCATTAGCTTATCCACGTTTTCATTACTTGTGTCGCAATTCTGTACCTGCTCCCCATCATTTCTCGCTGAGCATTCTCCAACACCATTTATTACACCTGCTATGCCTCCCCTGTAGCTCCAGTACATGGCTTTATTTCTTTTCTTGACAATTACTTGGTCCTCACACTGCCTTTTCCCTTTCCCTTTAATGTCCATGGACATAATGTTTTCCATTAGGGCCCCTTCCATTGAATGCTCGTTATCCTCCTTACCAACTATTTCTGCTTCCTGTGGTGTGGGCTTCTCCTCCGGGTCTGAGTCGTCGCTTAGCGAAGTATGCTTTGACTACTCCCAGTGAATACCTTCCACCAACTGCTTTTCCTGAACTTCTTCAATTCTTTGAGTTTTCTCAGACATGATGCCCTATAGCTTCTCCTATTTAGCTCCGATAAACTGATTTGGAATTCTGTAAGGGTGGTGGATTAGTCTTCCATCTTCATTGATTGTTTCCAGTATGAGTGAATTTGGGTCCTTGTCCCTTGCATCGTCATCATTTGGTGTCCAATCTGCAACCACCGATAGTATACCATTTGACCCGTTCTGCTTCACCATTCTCAGCACCTCCGGGTTAGCATTCTCAGTTGTCATGCCTTCTCTGGCTACCTTATCATCGTGTTCGAAAGCAGCGTATGGGTTTGTGACTAGATGTTGAGGATGTACCTGCACTTCTTGTTGTCTTCTGTCTGGCTGAGTTCCTGTTGGTGGTTCCTCTGGGATGGATCCAATGTTCATGTCAAAGTCAGGATAGTTTTCCAGGGAAGATGAATTGTATTCTTCCTCTGCTCCTCCCGCCCTGTTATGATCGCCCTTTTCCTTAAGAATTGTTCCTGGCCATGCAGAGGGCTTCCTTCGATCTCCATGTTGTGCTCCATATTCCTATGCTGAACTTCTTCCCAACTAAAAATAATATCTTCTTGATACCGGAACCCTTCAGGGATATCCCTCATGTCCCCCTGAAATCTATGTTCATTTCTTCAGAAGAAGTCATGAGGAATTCTAGTAAAACTCCTCGCCAGTAAGTTCCGATGAACCCTTATTGTGGCAGGAAACAGTTCGGCAGTGTTATCCCTGAAAATCTCTACTCCCAATTCCTGACTTATTCTTATGAATCTTTCGGCTAGGTAATAATCTAGAATTGCATAATCTTGGAAACGGCACAATGGCTTTGTATGCCCTAGACCGCCACATCTTCTGCACATTTTATGTATTCTCTCATACTCTATAGACATCCAGGCCCTCTCCCCCCTCCGTAACTGGAGGAAGAAACCTGAAACCTGAAACCATGGGCTCATGTATTGGAACCCATACCAGCACATTGGCGTAGTCCCCATTCTCCACTGATGATAACCCCCCAAAAATCACCTCTTCTGCCTCTCCCACTAAGCTGTGTACCTAGTTACTGCCTGCAGTAGCAAATATTCTGGGGTTACACCATAAATCCTGATCCACAATAGAACGTGAGTAACAAACATGTGTGAAAATAGCATTTTCGGTGCCCACCGCCGTAGGGCTAGAAGTTCTTCCTCCACCGTCATTGGTCCATTATGCAGAACAACATTCATATGTGGCCGGCTATCAAACCTAAACACATAAAATCTCCCTGCTTTGGCCATTACCTCCACTCCTCCACCCCTAAAGTCGTCCACGTGTGCTTGCATTCTTGCAGCACTAAATTGTCTGTAGTCCATCAAGTACCCCACCAACGAGTTAGCAAACATGTGCCTGCACATCATTATATTCCTCCGCATCTCCGACAAGGACTGGTCCCTTTCAAACCGGTTTGTGCATGCCCCGATTAAATTCTTCTCCAAGTGGTACATCCTTGTGTTCTTCCGAGAATTTATACCCCTGTCTTGAATCATCCGACCAGTGGTCCTCTAATACTCTACGCGCCATATGCCTGATGATTTTTTACTGCTTTCTTCAACTTTGGGTTGATGCTGACAGTGTGTTTGGTTGAGTTAACTTATTTGATGGTGTGATGTGAAAAAACTGATTTTTTTTCCTTTGGCAGGTAATTTAGCAAGGTTTGCTCTTGGGAATTTGAAGAAGTTTGGTTGGTGTTTTTGATTTGGCTAGTACGTTGATATGAATTTGAACAAGAACTGCTCTTGGAACTTTGAAGAAATTTGGATATTTTGGTGAATTGATGATGAGTAGGACTTGAGGCTGATGCTTGGTTCTTTGAACAAGTGACTTCTTCGTTTCAGCTACTGAACTCTCAACTTTTCTTAGAGAGATAAAAACCTGGATGTTGGTTAGAATCGCTGTCTATCAATCCTCAAATACTTTAGAACACACCTTTTTAGGGCAAGTGCAGTGGGGGTTTCTTAAATTTAAAAAACCGCTCTAAAAACTGAAACACCCACAGTGGTGGTTTCTAGGCCAGTTTCTTGTTAAGAAATCAGCCCATAGTTGCCAACTAGGGAACCGGTTAAGAAACTGGTTGTGTCAGTACTCGCACATGACACAGGGGCCGCCTGCTGCGGCCCAATTTTTGTTGGCTCAGTGGAACACGTGTCCCACATGCAGAATTATATTTTTTTGTTTTAAATCCGTTGACACGTGGTACCTTCTGGTTGGGCCACGTGTCAAACGAATCTTAAATTTTGGAATGGGTGATTCAAAAAAATAGTGGGACACGTGTCCCACTTAAATGGCAACACGTGTCCATCTTAACGGACAAATATGTGTTCATATTTAAATGGGACACGTGTCCCAACCGTATGGTGACACGTGTCCCAATGACTATTTTTTTAAAAAAATGGAAATTAATTTTAAAAAATTGAATTTCAGATATGTTAATGTGTTGATTTTTTTTTAACGGCTCTTTTTTTTTTACTTATAAATAGAGTCAATTCACCCAATTAAATCACACCACTTTCAATTCCAACACTTCTACCTCAATCTTTCATCTCCTAAATTTGTCTCCAATATTCACTTTGGAAGTCAATTTTTGAAATGGATTCGCGAAGACCGTCGAATGGGAAAGATAAGGCAATTCCAAATTCTTCTAATTCCAAAAATTCATCCCAAAATCTGAATATTCGTCCAATTTCAAATTCGGAATTTTATGAAAATTCGCCAAACATCCCGCCCAATTTTTATATGAATTCCCAACATTCGTACATGAATTTCCAAAATCAATATAACTCTTCCCAAAATGCATACACGAACCCTCCTTACCCGAACCACTATTCCCAAAATCATAACGCCCAATCACAAAATTCCTACCCAAACTTTTATAGTCCAAACTTTCATTCTCCACACCTTGATGCAATTAACGAATCGAGATCATTTTGCTACCAAGGAGGTCAGGGTTCACCGGGTCAAAATTTTGCAAATGTCCATGGGCGTCAATTTGGAAGTCACGAAGTTCCGGATGGTAAACCCTATCTTAATATGTTATATTTTAATTATGAAGAATCCAGTTCATCATTAATTTTTATTTCCTTTATTTATTTATATTATATTTTAAAATTAGTATATTCGATATATTATTCATGTGCTTAAATGTAAAAGTATTATTCAATATATTAGTATATTTGATATATTATTCATGTGCTTATGTTATTCATGCGGATAAAAGTATTTATTAAATGTAAAATAGTTCATGTGCTTATATGTAAACATATGTAAAATACATCAATATTTACCATACATGTTCATTTATGTGTAGACAATTTTTGTTAACTTACATGTAGTATTTCTTTTAAAGTATTTAAATCACAATATATTAAATAGTTTTATTTTTATATTATTTAAATGAGTGCGTCTCTTGAAAGACGGTCTTTCCATAAGTCATGGAAAGACCAAGGTTTAAAGTGTAAATTAGAAGAAATTAAGATAAAATTTTCGGGTTGCATGAACCGGATTATAAATTTTATAACTACTACATGTTGCATACTAAAATTTTAATTTTACAACTAAAACCTTTTACCTTTAATTATTCGAATTAAATCCCGTCTTTCCATAAGCCTATGGAAAGACCATCTTTCCCAAGACTTTGCCTATTTAAATTATGAAATGTACATAATTTATTTTCGTTGGCTCGATTTAACAATTTAGTATATTCACTTCAACAACGTTGCATCTCTTTTTACTTTATATATACAAATTCGTATATTTAATTTGTTCGTATATTATAATAGAATTTGAAGAAAGTAATGACCTTGCACTAGTGTGTGGGAGTAAGGATACGAAGAAGAAAACTAACCGGGAGAAATGGATTGTAGAAGCTGATAATGTTCTATGCAGCGCTTGGTTTGATAATTCCACCGATTGTATAATGGGTACGGGACATAATGCTGGTGTGTTTTGGCATAAAATTACATCCGATTTGAATAAGTATGCAAAATGCAACCGGACAATGAAGTCGTGCAAGGCTAGGTGGCAAAAACTTTCTCACGATATCGCCAAATATGTGGGATGTGAAAGTAAAGCGGCACGGCACTACAGTCGGATTGGGAGTGGCACCAGCCAAGGAGATATGAAGTCATGGGCCATGAATTTGTATGCAGGTGAAAATGATGGGCAATAGTTTCTATTCTTTCACTGCTATGAATTGTGCAAGACTAACCCTAAATTTATGGCACAATATGGCCCAAAGGACAATCATGGAGGGGAATATTCACCACGGGTGCCATCAACGCCCCGTAGTAGTGATGAAGATCAGACAACGCAATATCTATCCAGGCCTATTGGTGTGAAAGCCACAAAATGCAAGGCAAGGGGAAAGGGAAAGGCAGCGCGAAGAACAATAGATGATGAGCAATCAAATGAATCACAACGAATGCAGTGTATCGCCACAATCGAACAAGCTTCTAAGAATGCTGAAGATTGCAGATAGCGAAAGAGCTAAAATGGAGTATAACATAGCGCAATGGGAGTTCGTTCAAATGCAAGCAGAACGCGAAATTTATGTAGCTAACACTAGACTATTTACTGCTCTGATGCAAAGGGAAGATTTGAGCACAACAGAGGAAGCACTACGAGATAAATTAATTGGGGTAGTCTACGGTCAGAATTGATTGTAATAATTTATTTTTAACAATTGGCCAGACTAGATCATACAAAATCCAACGCAGTTGTCATTGACAAGTCCCATCGAGCCACGTGGGTCGAATTCATCAATTTCAAAGATTCCGACATACAAATCCAATGCGGTTGTCATTGACAAGTCCCATCGAGTCACGTGGGTCAAATTCATCAATTTCAAAGAATTCGATATACAAATCCAATGTGGTTGTCATTGACAAGTCCCATCGAGTCACGTGGGTTGAATTCATCAATTTTAAAGAATCCGATATACAAATCCAACGCAGTTGTCATTGACAAGTCCCATCGAGTCACGTGGGTCGAATTCATCAATTTCAAAGAATCCGACATACAAATCCAACATAGTTGTCATTGACAAGTCCCATCGAGTCACGTGGGTCGAATTCATTAATTTCAAAGAATCCGATATACAAATCCAACATAGTTGTCATTGACAAGTCCCATCGAGTCACGTGGGTTGAATTCTCGATTTCAAAGATTCCGACATACAAATCCAATGCGGTTGTCATTGACAAGTCCCATCGAGTTACGTGGGTCGAATTCATCAATTTCATAGAATCCGACGTACAAATCTAATGCGGTTTTCACATGTGCTGGTTCTATATAAAGGGGTCATTCGCCTATGTTTCATTTTATCACCAAATTCCAATTAACCCAATTTTCCTTGAACTACTCAACCATGTCTTCCTCTACCTCCCCCAACAACGATGATGACCTTCACTTTGGAGAATCAAACACAAATACTTATGATATTCCCGGTTTTCTACCCGATTCCGATCGGGAGACGATGAACTTTGTCATGAATTTTCCAGAAATGGCAAGACAATTGTACGCAGCCTTTGAGGATGAGAGTGCTCAAACTTCTTCAACCTTACCAAAGAAAACCAAAAATCATATAAGAAGAGACCGTCTCCGAGCACAGGAAGTACTCCAAAGGCAATATTTTTCTCCACCCCCTGAAAAAATGTACGATGATCAACACTTTCGTAGTAGGTTTCGTATGCGGCAAAATGTATTCGAGTATTTACTGGAAAATATCACCAACCACGATCCCTATTTCAGACAAAGGGCCGATGCAACCGGTTATCAAGGATTTTCGCCACTCCACAAGTGCACTCTGGCAATGCGCCATTTGGCATATGGTTGTGCATACGACCAACTGGATGAAAGCTTACAGATGGGAAAAACAACGGTCAGAGAAACGGTGGCTCATTTTGTCAAAGCAATTATTATCGTGTACCGTCCAACATACCTCCGACCAGTAAACCCAGTTGATATTGCATGGTTTATGCATGTAGCTCATGGACGTGGATTTTCAGGTATGTTAGGAATTATTGATTGTATGCATTGGGAATGGAAAAACTGCCCCGTGGGTTGGGAAGGACAATTTCAGGGTAGAAATGGGCGTGCCTCAATTATATTAGAAGCAGTGGCCTTATACGATACGTGGATTTGGCATGCATTTTTTTGGCATGACAGGGTCAAATAATGACATCAACGTCCTAGACAAGTCACCTTTGTTTGACAACATATGTGAACGAAGGGCTCCACGTTTTCCATATGAAGTCAATGGTCGTAGCTACGATCAATGGTACTATGTTACTGATGGAATCTATCCTAAGTGGGCGACGTTCATGCCAGCGTATACGGCTCCAATTGATCCCAAGAAAAAACTGTTCACAATGCGTCAAGAGAGTTACAGGAAAGACGCCAAACGTGCTTTTGGTATTTTACAAGCCCGGTTCTCCGTGATCCCTAACCTAGCCAAGTACTGGAACATAGAAACGTTGGGTGAAATTATGATAGCTTGTATCATACTGCACAACATGATAGTCGAAGATGAAAGAGATACCTATGGGTGATGGTTCAACCAGGTGATTATGACTAAATCGACGACTCTCTTTGGCATTACAACGCAGAGCAGCATGCTGATCTACCAACTTTTAGACAAAATTCGAGGGAAGTACGCAACAGAGCTAAACATGACCAATTGAAAAACGGCCTAACTGAACATCTGTACCAATATTTGGGTGGTCAAAATTAGCATGTCGGTATGGTTCTGTCATCCATGTTTTTTTTGTTTTCTATTAGTTATAATTGGTCAGACTAGATCAATATTTCAGTTTCATATTTGTAATAATTGGTCAGACTAGATCCTTATTTCTATTTTCAATTCGTAATAATTGGTCGGACTAGATCAAATATTTTATCGTTTAATTATTTATTTTAATTTGTCTTCTCGTTATAGTTGGCCTTTCTAATGTCATGTTTTTAGTTTATTTTTATAAAATCAATATATCTTATTCTTTATTATAGATAACAAAATATTTAACAATTTCATGATAAGAAAAAAGAAATTTCATTTCATTTTTAAATCATAAATCACGAAAATTATAAATAAAAAAGTGAATTATTTTATATTTTTTAAATAAAATGAAATTCTATTAATAAAAATTATAATGTATTATTAAATTTCGTCAAAATCTTGGGAAAGTCGGTCTTTCCATAGGCTTATTGAAAGACTGACTTTAATTTGAATAATAAAAGGTAAAAAGTCTTAGTTGCAACATTAAAAATTTAGTATGCAACATGTAGTAGTTATAAAATTTATAACCCGGTTCATGCAACCCGAAATTTTTATCTTCATTTCTTCTAATTTACACTTTAAACCTTGATCTTTCTATGACTTATGGAAAGACCGTCTTTCAAGAGATGCACCCTTAAGTTTCACATTCAACTTATTTTGGGTGAACAAAATAAGTTAAATTAAATGTTAATGGTAAAATTAATGAGTAGGATAGAGAAAATCAAGTGGAGTTAATGAATAGTCAAAAGTGGTTTCTTACCATTGTGGGAATAAAAAAGGGTGATTTCTTAAGTGGTTTTTTAATATTAGGTGGAAGAGAGAATGAGAGAAATAATATATTTAATTGGTAAGAAATCGATAGCAATTTTTACCATTGCACATTACCAACCAAATGTGGCTTTATATCCAGAGGGGCTACATCGCAATATAAATTCTGTCAAGGCCTCTCAATTGAAATTACTATTATCCGTTACAATACTGTTGGTATTTGCAGTTTTTTTACTCACTAAAGGGACAGAAAAAACTGAAAACGTTTGACCATTTTTCTCACTCAGTCTCCTCTTTTTCTCACTCAGTCTCCTCTTTTTCTCTCTCTCACTGTCGCAAACTGAAGAAACTGCAGCACAGCCAATCTCCGTTTTTTCAGGTTATTTCTTCTCTCTTAATTCTCCATTTTTAACCTCTGAAACACTCGTACCGCATTCGCATCCTGAAAAAACCCTAATTCTTGAAGAGTTGCGTCGATCTGGATTTGTTCCCTGATTTATTTCAATATTGAAATTGGTTTTGAGAGGAGTTCAGTTCTCGCGTCTTGAAAAATCAAGAGGGAGGATTTGTATGTGGATGTGAGTTTACTGAGACGAATGTATGTTTGAGTGAGTAGGAAAAGTGCTGGGAGATTTGCTTCAGTTTTGTTTTTTGTTTGGGCGGTGAATTTTCTAGATTTAAGTGAAGGATGTTGAAAAAAAGATGCGGATTTGGAATTTAAATCTGGGTTTATCTTGATGTTACGTTCAATTTTTGTAATTTTCTGTTTTATTGAATTGTTTTACAGTTGGGGCATTTGAAAAAAATTCTGGGCGGGAGAGTAACAAAAGCCGGGTCATTCTTCGCTTGCATGCAGATTCAGTTACTCTGAAAAAGGTGAGTTATTTTTGCCTTTTATACTATTGGGATTGAAGGGATATCAATTTTAATCTTGCTATATTATAAATGTCCAAAACGTGAAGAGGCATGTCCGGATTAGAATTTAGAAAAACCCCCTTCTCTGTTTGGTGGCTTGGCGAATCAAACAAAGATTTCATGGAGTCGAATATACGTTAATGTGGAAAGAAGTGGATCCAGAAAGTTGGAATTGGAAACTTAGTTATGCCAGTGAAAAGCATGATTAAAGATAGCGTCACAGGCATGAAAACTCGATGTGGGAATCTCAAGGGATGTGGGCCTGAGTACACCACACAGACTGTAGCACCACTTTTTCGTCTTTGGTGTGAACCATGTGTAGATTGGCTAGTAATTTGGTTATTCGGTGTTTCTTTCGATTGATCTTGTGATCTGCCATGTTTTGGATGGTGCAGCAATGTGGCAATGATGATAATATTCTTTGTTAGACTATTAGTCTGTGGGTACTGGTGGAAATCTGAGCAACGGGTGCAAACCTTGAGCAACTATGCATCTTTTATATTTTTAATAGTAAAGCGAAACTAAACTTGAACATTTTATTTCCTGATTAATTTTCTTGTTCAATCTTCAATGAAAAGCGTGCGGGATTTTAATATTCCCTTTTGTTTAGATCTCTGCCCCAACTAATTTGATTTTTTTTACTATGTAGGATATAGGCAATTAGTATTTCTACTGCAGTTCTGATTGACACTATGCCATCAATGAAGAAGGTTTGTTTCATGAATTAATTGTCTTGTTGTAGTTCATGACGTTGACTCTGTAATCGTAGGGTGCTGTGCATAAACATGGATCAAAGCTTCTTTGTTACATTTTCTGAAGACTGATGTCATAGATATGATTTTTGATTTTCATTGTGCTAACCTGTAGTCTTTGATATTTATTTTATAACCAATTAAAGTTAAATAAAAATTAATCTCATTAGTGTGTTCGAAGGGCTGGATTATTCGAAGAATGGCACTATAGTTTGTCGTATAAAGTATAACACTAATAGGGCTGAAATATGATTTAACACACAAAAGATGAGTACTACGGCCATTCAAAACTTTCACCATCTTGGTGATGGTGAAGAGAGTCACTTGAGTGCTTGTGAACTGTGGTACATCAACAAAATTGTTTTGTTTATGTAAAGATTATTTAATTATCCAACAAATTTGATTGATGGAGCAAGCATGCTCTTTCAAGTGAAGGTCATTGGATAGTTTTATTTGAAAACTTTGAATTAAAGTTGGAACTGATCGCACTTCTTGGAATTGTTGCATAAATGTGTTCCTTTTGGAGGGCCTTTATCCCCACTTTTGTCAGTTTTCCATATTTATGGGGCCAATTGTTTCTCTGTTCTTACTATCTCTTTCCCTTTCTAGAATTGATTTATATTGGCCCTGAATTCTAGGCTGCAATTACTTCTTCCTATACCGATATAGCATGGTATACCGTATAAACACAATTTTCCCTTTCTTCACTAGATATTTCATGCACCCTTTTCCTACTCCTCCCTCTCTCTCCAGTTCACTTTCCTGTTTGGCTCAGTGGACATTTCTATTTGAGCTTCTCTAGCATTTTGTTGATTTTTCTGTGTAGAATATTTTGTACCGTTTAATTAATCTTCACTCTGAGTGCTTGCTTTATTTTTAGAAAAACAAGGACGCTCAGATGAAGAGCATATTCAGTAAGTTGCAGATGGGGATCGGAGAACCAGCTGAGTTTTCCCTTCCCGAAGGCTGGATTGACTGCAAACCTACAGCTTACAAGTCTATTAGGCGCAGTATCCTTCTAACTTTAAATTTAGATCCAATAAACTGTTTGAGTATATTTTGTGTTCAAATTATATCAATTTCTTTTTCTCCCCCATTTTGCTGTTACTTTTCACTGCATTATGAATAATTCTTGCCCCTGACATATTGAAGATATTTATCTAACTAAGAAGAATAAGAGGCGTCCAGATGATGATGGGATATTTTGTTCTTGCAACTCATCTACTGGATCTTCCGGTGTTTGTGGCAGAGATTGCCTTTGTGGGTAAGATTGTTATCATTAAAATTTCTGTCTGCTATTTTGATTTGTGTGAGTTATATGACAGTATGAAAAATTTTAATTTATTGGATTTAATAAGCAGTATAGTCTCTTTTAAGTTCATCATCATCGTGGGATTAAGTTCAGTATAAAAACATGTCTTTTCTGTTCTGGTCTAGCCTAATGTTTATCTGCATTTTCAATCTTGTACTTTTCAATTTACATGTCCTTCAAGAGTTGTGTGGCTCATAATACTTTTTACTAATTCTTTGCTTTTTTTTGAACCTAAGTAAAATGGTGGATTTTGTTCGAAATGCTTTCTGTTTCATTATATGTCCACCCATACCCACACCCACCCTGAAACATTACTTTGGTGAAGAATCATTATTTTATTTTATAGATTTCTCCAGCTTGCTAGGCCGATGGTTAGCAGTAATAGTACTGTAATTGTTCCCTGAATCTTACTCATTTCCTGCCAAATTCTTTCTTACAGCATGCTACAATCTAGCTGCTCCTCAGGCTGCAAATGTGGAAGTTCATGCTTAAATAAGCCCTTCCATCAACGGACCGTGAAAAAGATGAGAATAGTGCAGGTAAACGTCAGATCAAAGAGGGGTCTTAATGTGTTTATTTGTTGAAATTGCTATTCAATTCATGTGTGATTTTTAAAAAACTAAAAAGTGTGGTTCTTTTTATCAAGTGTCTTGTCAATTGAGTTACCAAGGGAATGAAAAAAACCATATCTTTTGAAATATCGGGCCTAGGAAATGCTTTTGCATTTTTCCCTTTTACTATGAACTCGACTGATTAACTTTTCTGGTTCCTGTATTATGTGCCGATGTTATATCTATCCTGCATTCCAAAAGCGCCAACATCTATGGTTGTATGATACTATTTTTGTGTATCTTCATTAACTAATGGTTTTCATGGATTTCAAATTTCCTTGTATCCCTGAGTTGCAGACCGAGAAATGTGGATCAGGAGTCGTTGTTGATGAAGATATTATGCAAGGAGAGTTTGTCATTGAATATGTTGGAGAAGGTTTTTTCCTCTATCGTTTAGTTAATTAATTAGCAAGAGACTGGCTAAACTTGCAAAATGCTTATTAATTTGACCGTGCCCCCCCTTTTTTGCAGTTATAGATGATGAAACATGTGCAGACAGGCTTTGGAAGTTGAAGCACAGTGGAGAAAAAAACTTCTACTTGTGTGAAATCAACCGAGACATGGTCATTGATGCCACTTACAAGGGCAACAAATCGAGATACATCAATCATAGCTGTTCTCCCAACACACAAATGCAGAAATGGTTTCTGGCTTATCTTAGCGATATCTCTCTTTCTCTCTCTCTGGTTTTGTCTGATGATGCCTTACCTTGTAGGAGGATTGACAATGAAACCAGAATTGGTATTTTTGCAACTCGTGATATCAAAAGAGGCGAACATTTGACTTATGACTACAAGTATGAATAGGTTTGACATTGTTTTGATTTAAGAACTATTGATTCTGTTTTTGTCTAACAAATGCAGCAGGTTTGTTCAGTTTGGTGCTGATCAAGATTGCCATTGTGGTGCTGCGGGATGCAGGAAAAAGCTTGGGGTTAAAGCTAAGTCTAAAACTCCATCTTCTGATGCAGAACAGTTTGCAGTAGCCAGTCAGGCTGCTGTGGACTCTCCCAAAGTAAAGCCTTTCTCTTTGGGTTATTGGCTGTTTTTATCTTTTTTTTTTCTTTATTGGTTCTCAGAGACTGTTCTTTACTTCTTCCTTGTGATGTTGGGTAAAAGGAAAAAAGAATGCCACGGCAATAGTGATCAAACAGATTAAAAAATAAAAAATAATTTTCTAAATCCTAGCTTTTGACATGGAATTGGAGGCCAAACGATTATGATCTCTTTGGCTTGAAGAAGGGCTGACATGGACTTTACAAAAATATTGTCTTCCTTTTAGCTATATGAGCTTTTGCTGATTAATAAGGCTGCTCTGGTTTTAGAGTGTATTAACTGCCGGTTGATCTTGTACTGAATTCGATGTCCAGCATCTCATATTAGGTGCAATAAATGATCATGTCCTCCTATACATAAGGGAGAGCTTATTTAATGTAGTGAGTACAGCAATCATTTCTGATATTATATTTTTAAGGTTTAAGTGTGGGGCAACCAGGTTCAATGCTGAGGAATGTACACTATCTGCTTACTATGCTCCTATCAATCTCATAGCAGTTGGCATTACATTTTAGAGGGATAAAAACTCGAACGTATATGGTGCTTGGCTGGTTAACTTTTGGACTGCCTTTTGGATTTCCCTATTTCTTTTGGTGCTTATAGAATTTTGAATATAAACTCTTGGATATTTATGTAACTTATAATGCTGTTACTTTGAAGGTTTTTGCCAGTGGAGCTTCTTCTTCTGGTAAGCACTTTTTATAATTGCTCTGTTTATTCCTTTTGCATTTTTTAGATGTTTTATCCTGCTTTAAGCAAATGACATGGTACATCTTCCTCACTGTTAGGTGTAAAGAGTAATTCCGCTATGAGAAAGTACCCTCGGAATTGCATTGGTGAAACGGTAACAATAACTCGCTCTACTGATAAGAGGTATGGTAATATTATATGAAAACATTTGGTACTATGATGATGTTCATGATTACAGTAAATCTTAATGTTTGGTTTAAAAAAGTGCAACTTGTACTATAATGGCTCCCATTTAGGGAAGGGGGCAATGTGGGGATATTGTAGATAGTCTTACCTTACATTACAGGACGGGCTGTAGAGAATATGTGATATTGTATGTATATAGACACAAACAGACACCTTTAAGGGTGTTTTTTGAAGTTATTTAAAAACAAACTAAATCCTAGGAATTTTGAGTATGGTGTGCACTTGAGATTCTTGCTTAGTAGCTGTGGGTTATGTGTTGGTTGCTGATAGACTGGGGTTTATTGAGTTAAATTCAGGCCTCCCCTATTTTATCTGGATTATATTTGTTCATCGTGGTGGGTTGTCGAGTTTGGATAGTATTGTTCATGTCTCAGTTCGTGGCTTATTAGCTGGGTTGAATTGTTACTCTGAAAAAACTTATGCTGGATGGGACTAGCTTAATACAGGAAATTAATTGACTTCCACGTTGAGGGTTTACCGAACTGTCATCTAATAATATGTGCAACTCTTAGTTGAATTGTGTTTGAAGTGAATATGCTCTGTTCTCTGCATGTAAAAGCAGAATGGTGCGATTTCGTTCTGAAATTATATTCCAAGTTTCTTCTCAAATTTCTCCTTCAACATTCAGTAATGTTTGGCAGTTCAAGGTGTACATCGTATTCTAATGTTTTGCAGATTTGGACTTGTAAAGCGGTACGATAGAACCACAAACAAACATTTGGTAAGAAAGTATTCACTTCTGTTTGATGTGCACCTTGATTAGAAAAAGACATGTAGCAGTATCATTTTCTTCTTCCTTGCTTTACAGATAATGTTTGAGGACGGAACTATGGAGCCCTTAGACATGTCAAAAGAAGAATGGGAATTTCTGTAACTTTCTAGCACAATTGTCAGGTTAGTCGTGGCACTTGATCAAGTTTCATTTTTCAGCTTCCCTCTATTTTTGTTTTCATTACATGATTCCTACGTTGCTTGAAATCCTTGCGTTGCAGGCCTTGTAATCAAGAGCATAGGGATGATATACAAGAAAACCCATACTAACTGTACAAGGATGATACATAAGAAACCTTGCTATTTTAAAGTCAATTGTTGCGTTTTCACCTAAGTTATAGCTTAAGCCAAGTTTGGATAACCACCATACAAATATTCTTTTGTGCATTAGTAATTGCCAAGTGTGATGTAACCTATGGATCAGCTTATTGCATTGAAAACATGGGAATTGGTTGTAACAAATCTGACTACTACATGAATAAAACCTTCTGGTGGTGTTGACATTGATATCTGGGTATAGAGACCATGCTATTTTGCTCAGTACAATTCTGAGCAGTTCACGAACTACAAACCACAACTGTTCAAGAATCTATTGCGCTCAAAAAGCACACTAAAAAGAATCAACATATATTTTGCATCCCCAAACTACCAATAAGGAAAATGATGACGCAAATCACCACAACATAGTATATACTCTGAGCCAGATTAGGAAGCTAAAACCTTGTGGATCTATCCCAACAGGTGGTGGTTCAACATCCTCGACCATGGAAATGCAGACTTGCTAGTATTCTACAACATTTGGAGAGAGATCAAGTGCACTCATGTTATGGTCCTTCTGGTACCCCCACCAGATTAGACGGGAACTCTTTTACCACGGTAGCGATCAAAGAACTGCAGTCGAGGAGCAATGAATTCAGGTCATCAAATATTAAATATACACACAAGAGGCATAGTGAATACTACACTAGTAGAAGAAAACACAAAAAAGAAAAACATCAAGGCGAATTCAAAGAGATTGAGAAAAGTGTGAACACAGCATAGCTACAATCCTGTAAAGCCAGAAGGCAGTTCCAATGAGGCTATAGAAAAACAGTACTCCCTCCATCCCAGCTATTTTTGCGGAGAGAAGTTTTTTTAAGGATCCATTACTATATGCTTTCTTGCCCATGTGCTGGTGGGGTACCTTCATTTTATTTTTCTTTTCCATTTACTTTCATCCCTTTTCAACATAAAAATTGAATAAAAGCTGGCCAAAAAAGGAAATAAAAGGAAGAGTGCAAAAACAGCCGGGACGTCCCAAAAAGGAAAGAATGCAAAATTAGCTAGGATGGAGGGAGTACTACATAACCATTCGGTTCCTGCTAATGCTGCTAGGTGTAACAAACTGCATTCGTTTGGACAAATTGCTTATAAAGCGGGAAAATGAAACTTACCGTTCTGATGTATGGTTGCTGAACCACCCATCCAAGAATAGGTAT
The DNA here is from genome assembly GCA_037428765.1 of Rubia yunnanensis. Lineage (NCBI taxonomy): Eukaryota > Viridiplantae > Streptophyta > Magnoliopsida > Gentianales > Rubiaceae > Rubia > Rubia yunnanensis. The sequence continues at coordinate 127,191,487 of CM075062.1, forward strand.
CTTCTGGATGAAAACTGCCAGTGTAGGCCAGAATCCACTGCACGGAAAAAGGGAAAAAAAAACCCATGAGCAACCAACCGAAGACCATTAATAAGATCAAAGCACAAAAACAGACGGGGAGCAGCCACACAGACCTGAAGAGGACGATAAACCCGTAGGCCTCCAGCATCATTCCTAGTATGGGCCAGCCTATGATCACGAAGAAAAATCCAACGCCAAATGAACCCGTACCCTGTCCAATGACCGAATATCCCAAACTAAACCAGTAAGCAAGAAATGCAATGACGAGCGCACACCAATAAAGAGAAAGTGAGTATAGATCAAACCTTATAATTCTTAGGTCTCATGAAGAATTGCAGAGATGGCTTCAACCCAATCGTCAGTATAACACCGGATAAGAACAGAATCTGATCAAGTGAAAGCAACCAACATTATAACCAAACTCAAAATAATCAACAAGGATCATAAAAATAAACAAGTAATCGACTTACATTTCCCATCGCAATAAGGCCCTTGTCGAAGAAGAAAACGATGCCCAAAAACGAGAAAAATACTCCGAATCCCGTCAATCCCAGCCCAATCTCTGTTCAAGCAACCAACCCAATCATTCTCAATACACAAACTAAACTCACAACATCACACAGATATATGAAAAGGGCACTCACTTTTCATGTCGTTCATCTCAAAGGAAACCATTTTGTGTGAAAATCGATTGGATTCCAAACCTGGCACAGTTAATCAAAACATAAACTAAGCTCCCAAATTACAGTAATATTGATCAAACTGAAGAGTGATCTAGGGTTTAGGAGATGGGTAAAAATCGAGGCGTACCTTTAGATGGATTATTCGTCGCAAATTTCAGCTTCCAAATCTATTAAAACTTGATCAAATTGAAGTAAGGCAGAGTTTTCCGGGTGTATATGTAATTGCGCAGTGTGTGAAGGTTTTCTTCTTCTTCCGATCTTAGAAAGCAAGTAACGATTCGGTATTGGCTGGATGACGTCATATATTCATCAATTCAAAAAGAATTCTCTCTTTTTTATTTTTCCAGAAAACATTTGTCAGCTAACCAACTAAATGATGCCACGTAATCAATTTAAGTTTGCGTTTTACCCCAATCTGGTTTTCTTACCGCCGCCGGCACATCGATAATTCGAGCGCCGCCACTGTCAGCCGCTCCGCCGCCGCTCTTCCGTCGACAACCTCTCCGGGTATTGTTTTGAAAATCTCTGATGTCAAACTCTTTCTATTTTACTGTGATGGTTCATTTGTATAGTTAGTATGTGTTTTTGTGTTCCAGAAAATATGCTGTAGTTTGCTGGCTTTGTAATTGGGCATCATTAGCCATTGTTAGACTGTTTTGATGGAAGGAATTCTTCAAAAAACTGAGAGATTTGATTCAAGATGTTGAGGCAAATGACCTGCAACAAAAGCATACATTCTCAGTTTGATATAGTGTTCAACTTAGACTCTTCTGTGCATTTTGTTCCGAATAGCCTTGTCGAGCTGAGAGGCTCCTTTTTCTGCTTGATCGAAGTAGGCGAATCTACCTCTTCATGAACTGCGAGATTTCATCTTGTGGAAGATAAACTCTCCCTTTTTGTGCTTGGTACAACAGAAGAACAAAGTAAAGATGTTCAGAACTCAGAAGCTGGAATTAGCCATGTTTCTTTATAGTTTACACACTACGTTTTACACATGCTTTGTGTTTGTCAAAATGCATCGCACAATGTCATGAGTTATTGTTTATAATGTTTTTGTATCTACGTACATTGAACTCCGGTGCATTGATTTTTCATACCGTACTAGTAAATAGTTGTAATAAAAAACAAGTTAAGAGTGCCGTGTATAATTTAAAGTGTGAATTTGGGCTGTAGGTTAATCTTGTTCAGCCGCCTTCCGTGTTGCCGCCAATTGCACTTTAGGTTCAAGGGAACTGCAAAACCGACATCATGGATGGTATGCTCTCTGCTCATTTCTTTTCTTACTTCCTGTATTTCCTTGAATCATTACTGTACGAGATTGCATACTTACTATCAAGAAGCTATGCCCGACGATTCTAGTTTATGGTTTGTTATTTGTCATCTTACTTGATTAACTAAAATGTTGTATAGTCGGTTATGTGTTATTTTTTGCGTCTTAGTGGATTCGCAGCCAACCATGGAGGAAACTATTCTAGTAGGCGATGACTTGATGTTGGGGCCGCCTTCACCAATTATCCCCCCTGAAATTGCGTCTCACGTCCTTGAAGGTGTGGACTTGTGTGATGGAATTTTGAGAAACATGTTCCTATGTAAGCTCCTTCTGGGATTCATTGTTTTAAGGCTCTTTACAGTATTTCTTGTGCATTCATCACTTCATTTGTTATGTAGGCTTACAGATAAAGGATATCGAACCTTTCTGTCAGGATGAGATTGTTCTCTATCGTGAATGTGCTGAGAGGAGGGTGAGATGATGCTAACTAAGTGCTCAGTGTTTTTGCAATTTAATGAATGAGAATATTGAGGCGTTTAGCATTCTCCCGTGCAGGACAAAGAACTAAGGCAGCGACTGCAAGATAGTGAGCGTAAATTAGGGATGTCAATGCCGTTAAAAGAAGCCACAGAAAGAGCTGCCCAGATAGAGTCAGAAGTTACTTTGTTGGACAGGTACTATCAGCCTGATAATTCGATACGTTGTTAAGCTTATATTTAACATCCCGTGGGCGGCAATAAAGTTTTTATATCTAATATTTGAGAAAGATATTAGTTTAGGGGTGAAATTCCATGGTCACCTTGTGCATTATGCTCATCATTGTCTTCTTGTTTCACACGATTTACCCTTTTGTTTTAGCTAATTTTCTTGAGGTACTTCATAACATTGAACTTGTAAATTACAACTCGGTTAGGACAATCATAAGCAATGAACTTTACAAACTCTTTTTATGATCTTGACATCGGAAGTCTCTTACAATGTAGATATTTTTTTTCTTGTCGTGTTTAGGCGCTTGATTTTGGCTACTGGAACGGAAGGCATGGAAGGGTTCCGACAGAGATGGAGTCTACACGGTCGCCTTACAGATACCAAGTAGGGGGAATGCTGCATTCCCTTTGATGATGTTTGGAGCTTTTGTTTTGGACTGATTATTTATTTGAACTGTTTGCAGGAAAAGGCTCGAAGCGCTGAAGCAAGGGATGGAAAACAGAAAAAAAGATGAATTTGTGGCAGACTCCAATGCCAAAAGAAGCTGGTTTTCCTGGTCTAAATAAGAAGTAAATATTTCAGCATAAACAAGCAAATGTTGCCAGGTTTAAATCGGGTTTGTGATATTATGCCATGTAAATGTCCCTTATATTTGTACTTGTACTTGTACATGGCAGGAATGATAAAAAAAATTATCGGGTTAATCGGGTCGTGCAATGGGATTGTTCGTCTTTATCGGGTTAATCGGGTCATGCCAGTGGGATTGTTTTAGTAAATCGAGCTGCGTAGCAAATGCAACTCCTGTTTCTAATAAGAGGGTACCAAATGGTCCAAATCCTTTGCTGTTGGACATAAATGTCTTTACAACACATTGAGATCATTAGACACGGATTGAAAAGACTAGAATTATCTGCAGATCACTTGCGGCGGCTAGGAACTATTTCAATTGGTGTACTTGAACTGCTTCCCAGTCCTAACCATAATGGCCCGACACGTTTAAAACCTGAACCTGACCCATTGAACAGTTCAACTGGATTCATGCGTGTTTTAGTACTTATTTAAAATTACTAAACGCTAATTCGTGGGTGATAAATCATGGCAAAATGTTACGAAAGATCGTCTTTTCATAAGGGTTCAATTGGAATAATAAAATGTAAAAAGGTTTTAGTTGGAGAGCTTTCTTGCATGGTGCATGATCCACCAAAGTTGGATACAAATGTGGTGATTTTTTAAAATGGTCATCTGTGTGGAGGACGGAATCAGAGACATTTAGTTTTGACATTTAAAAATGCGTCCTCTGTAATTTCTAATTGCGACCAATTTTGAGGACCCATAATTTTTTCCCCTTTTAGAGGACGCATATTTTTTTCCCCTTTTAGAGGACGCATTCGTTGAATGCGTCCTCAAAATGTTATCAGTATTTTTAGCGATCAATTTTTGGGATGCATTCGATGCGTGCTCAGTGTATTATTATTTTTATATTTGAATCTTCTAACATGTACGTTAGTACTCGTATTATTTAATACTTGAATCTTCTAACATGTATAATTTCGGATCCTCTACGCTATTCTACGAACTTGCGCGACACAAATATTACGACATCGTTTTATTGTATTTTGGAATATATTTTGACTTTTAGTTTGAATTTTAGTTTGTTTCAATTTGTTTATCGTATTTATCGCACAAAAAAAATATGATTTTAGTCCTAATATTTATCTAAATATCATTTAAAAAAATAAAATTTTCACCTAAGGTTTTACTAATACTAGTATACATTGAGTGCGTCTCTGGAAAGACGGTCTTTCCATAAGTCATGGAAAGACCAAGGTTTAAAGTGTAAATTAGAAGAAATTAAGATAAAATTTTCGGGTTGTATGAACCGGGTTATAAATTTTATAACTACTACATGTTGCATACTAAATTTTTAATGTTGCAACTAAGACCTTTTACCTTTTATTATTGGAATTAAACCCCATCTTTCCATAAGCCTATGGAAAGACCGTCTTTCCCATGACTTTGCCGTATACATTTATATTAAATTATTAATAAATGTCAAAAATATTATATTTATATATAATTTTTAAATGTTATGTAATTTTTATGAACGAAAATAATTTCACTCGACAATAAAATTTTTTGATAACCCAAAAATAAAATTGTTCAATAGCCATATTTTATAAGTTTAACGGGAAAAATTTTTTTTACTCTTAAATCTATAATTTTATTGGAAAATTTTACTAATACTAATAAACATTTATATATCAAAGTAGAGTCCGTCTCTTGAAAGACGGTCTTTCCATAAGTTATGGAAAGACCAAGGTTTAAAGTGTAAATTAGAAGAAATTAAGATAAAATTTTTGGGTTGCATGAACCGGGTTATAAATTTTATAACTACAACATGTTTCATACTAAAACTTTAATATTGCAACTAAGACCTTTTACCTTTTATTATTCCAATCAAACCCCGTCTTTCCATAAGCCTATGAAAAGACCGTCTTTCCCAAGACTTTGCCATCAAAGTATTAATAAGTATTGAAAATTCATATTTTACATATAATTTTTTAAATGTTTTGTAATTATTTTATGGAGGAAAATAATTTCACTAGGCTATATCTTATAAATTTAATGAAAATTTTTATGTTTATTCTTAAACAAATTATATGCATTGTTATGTAATTTAACGCACGCATTAGCCAAATGCGCCCTCAGCAATTACGTTAAAAAATTGAAAATTTGTGAGGACGCATTTGGTAAATGCATCCTCAATAATTCTGTACAAAAAAAAGGGAAATTAAAGAGGACATATTTGTTAAATGCGTCCTCGTACTGAGAACACATTTGTCAAGTTCTCCACCCATGCATCCAACATGCTCTACTGTAGCCACAACAGTAGAATTTTCTCGTCTTGGTTGCAATATTAGTAATTTATTATGCAACATAGTAGTTATAAAATTTATAACCCGATTCATGCAACCCAAAACAATTATCTTCATTTATTCTAATTTATACTTTAAACCTGGTTGAAAGACCGTCTTTCAAGAGATGTACTCATAAATCGTTGTGAAAATTATCATACAAATGACCTAATCAAAACCTAATTTGCCGAAACATAATTGGTGTATGGTAAGACTTTAGGTTACTATCCTAACAAATCGTTTTCTCTTGCCCAAAGACCATAAAACAATGTCCTTCTAGTTGTGTCAAACAAACGATGTTGTTCCAACTGTGGCATATCAAAAGTGGTTTAGAAGACCTGTATCACATAAAAGTAATATGCCAAATCTTTTCTCTTACCCAAAGCATAAATCAATGACATCACAAACGACATTGCTTTAATTGCGGCACACTTTCAAAAGTGGTGCAGAAGATCCTAATGACAAATCTTTTTCTCTTGCCTACAAGGTATAAAATTCCAGTTATTTCACACAAATGTCGCACAAACGATGTCGTTCTAGTTGTGTCACACAAATGATATCGTTCTAATTGTGGCACAATGAACGTGCCGCATAAAATCCTAATCATGAAAAAGAAAGTAGTAGGACAAATATTTTTCTCTTGCTCACATAATATAAAATAATATTGTTCTAGTTGTGTCACAAACATCACACAAATTATGTCAATTTCAAAATGATCAACATACAACTGGTGTACAATCAGTAGAACTACAACAATCAAATGTATCAAAGACATATTGAAATAATAGGTGCAAATATTTCTAGAGTTGAGAATAACAAAGGGGTATCTGTTGAGAATGATGTAGAAATGGAAGATGACTTTGATTATAAGAAAGAAAAAAAAAATTTTATATGACATAGAATTACTATGTTAATGGATGAATTTCAAGGGATTTTTGTAGGGGTGGAGTAAACCAGACAATTTTATTTTAGCCTAAAAATTTATTTATTGGGTTTTTAAGAGAAAATACATTTTCTTTTAGAAAAACCCTGAAAATAAAAAGGTTAGCCATTTTTTTTCAACATTTCATCCCGCTCTCTATATAGAAACTCTAGAATTAAAGGCCGTCGGTCCTCTTTTTTCAACCTTTTATTCTCCCGCTCTTTACACAAAAATCCACAGGTTTCAACCCATATGGGTAAACCCGAGGTCAACCCGATCCACATTTTTCAAAGAGAAAGTCTCATGAAAGGTGGTCTATCTATACGCTAATGGACAATCCAGTGTACTTTTACTTTAAATGTTGTAATTTTTAAAAATAAAATTTAAATATTGTATTTTAAAAGTTTAAAAAGTAATAATGTTTATTTGAATGTGAAAATATAAAAATATGTTATATAAAAAGTATTTTTAAAGTTTTAAATTTAGTATGTAATTTAACAAATGCAGTGTATAATGTAAAAAATACGTGGACTGTCTATAAGCTTATTGATAGGTCGCGTGTTAGGAGACCCACTCTTTTTCAAATACCCATTTGACCTGTTACCCATTTAACCCATTACTCATTTTACCCATACCCACCCGTTTTAAAAATAGACAACCCACTTGACTCGTGGGTGCGGAAAATCCTAATGACAAATATTTTTCTCTTGCCCACATTGTACAAAACAATATCGTTCTAGTTGTTTCCCACAAACGTCGCACAAACGATTTCGTTCTAGTTGTTTCACAAAAAACGTCGAACAAACAATGTTGTTCTAGTTGTTTCACACAAACATCGCACAAACAATGTCGTTCTAATTGTGGCATTACCAATATAGAAAAGTCCTAATCACAAAAAAGTAGTATGATAAATCTTTTTCTTGCTCACATGGTATAAAACAATACTATTCTAGTTGTATCACAATAAATTCGCACAAATGACGTCTTTCTATTTATCACGCAATCACACCGAAAGTGGCACGGAAGATTTGAATAGCTAAAAAAAGTAGTATAACAAAGGGGAGATGACTATACAAAGCAAAAGAGCTAATTTGTTTAATGTTGTTTCAAAATTGGGAAACTAACCAATCCGCGTTGCACTGCACTCTAAGAATTAAGGAAGTCTATAAAATGGAAGGTTCAAATGTTTCTAGAGTTGAGAAAAATAAAGGGATATCTGTTGAGAACGATGTAGAAATGGAAGACGACTTTGATTATGAGATCCAAGAAACCAAGAACCAGACTAAAAGTAGTTTTGATGATGTAGCTAATCTTTCCATGTTAAGAAAGACAAAGAGGTATCTGTCGGGTGGAAAATGACTTTGATTATAGGACCGAAAAAAAATTATATGACATAGAATTACTATGTTAATTGATGAATTTCAAGGAGTTTTTGTAGGGTGGAGTAAATCAGACAATTTTAAGACAGAAGACATTCTTCTTTTTAGAAAAACCCTAAAGCCGCCTTTTTCCCCAACTTTTCATCCCACTCTACATACAAAAGCACTAAAATTAAAAGGCCGACCGCCATTTTTTTAAAACCTTTTATTCTCCCGCTCTCTACAAAAACCCGTAGGTTTCAACTCTCAAACCTAACCGCCCGACTCATATTCAAATACCCATTTAACCCATTACTCAAACATATGTCACACAAATGCTGTCGTTCTAGTTATTTCACACAAGCGTTGTACAAACAACGTCGTTCTAGTTGTGTCACACAAACGATGTCGTTCGAATTGTGGCATTACTGAAAGTGGCGTACAAAAATCCTAATCATAAAAATGCAGTATGAAAAATATTTTTTTCCGCTCACATGGTATAAAATGATATTATTCTAGTAAAGTCACACAAAATTTGCACAAATGATGACTTTCTAGTTGTATCACACAATCACACTGAAAGTGACACAGAAGATCTGAATAGCTAAAAAAGTAGTATAACAAAGGGGAGATGATGGAACAAAACAAAAGAGCTAATTTGTTTAATGTCGTTTCAAAACTAGGAAACTAACCAATCAACACTGCACTCCACTTAGGGGTGTTCATAAACTGGTCCGGACCGGAAAAATTGACCTAATCGGACCGGAATGTGAGGACAGGAACCGGATATATAAAATTCCGGTCCGGTCTTTGGTCCAAGATTTTTTAAAATTCTAGGTTCCAGTTAGGTCTGGTCTAAAACTGGATTTTTATGGTTCGGACCGGAGGGACCAATAATAGACTACTATAATATTAATATATATTATATTTTTTGAGCCCGTCTCTTGAAAGATGGTCTTTCCATAAGTTATGGAAAAACCAAGGTTTAAATTGCAAATTAGAAAAAATTAAGATACAATTTTCGGCTAATCGGTTCATAAACTTATAACTACTGCATGTTGCATAATAAATTCTTAATCTTACAAATTAAAACATTTTACCTTTCTATAATTCTAATTCAACCCCGTGTTTCCAGAGGCATATGGAAAGACAGGGCTTAAGTAGAATAATAAAATGTAAATTGTCTTAGTTGCAATATTAAAATGTTATTATGCAACATGTTATAAAGTTTATAACCCAATTCATGCAACCCGAAAATTTTATGTTCATTTCTTCTAATTTGCACTTTAAACGTTGATCTCTTCATGGCTTATGTAATTAGATAATTGTAGTTATTAACTAAGTATATATTAGTAAAATTAGTGTACTGTATATAATATGTTATATGCATCTATATGTTAACTAAATATATGCCTAATGTATTAATATGTACTCTGTAGACGAGTTTTATTGGACTATTGCTTACTCCTAGTAGTAATACATGCATAATAGATCCACCCTGTGTTAATTAAATATATGCGTAATATGTAGTGATGTGTCTGGAAACTGGTCGTGTCGCACCATCGAGTACCTCGGTGATAATCTGCAAGTAAAAAGTTCTGGGAGGTCTTAGGGGTATACTCTCTGATACTTAAGTCAGTAAGTATTTTTAGTAAGTGTTCCAAAAGTCCCAAATAGTAAGTACGTACTTGTCTATTTATACTGTATCAGGGAAAAACGTATATCCGAATTATATGCCTTGATGTACGCCTCTCTATTAAGGAGATTTACTGTGCTGACGCGGGCCTGGGGTGCTCTCGGCCCAAGGTACTCTCGGCCCAAGATCCTCTTAGCCCAGCTGCGGGTTTACCTATCATCAAGAGCCCCTAGAAAATTGGATGGTAGCCTCGGGATTAAGATCTTCGAGGAGTCTTGAGTTTATCCTTCGTTACTGAGCCCCTGGATTCACGTGTTCTCGTAGAGGGTGTCGAGGATCCCCACTTGTATATTTCTAGAAGAAGGGATCCCTAACCTCGAGGCACCGTCTAATTTTCTATATGACTATCATTTATTATTAATTTTCTTTTAGTAGAATTCAAGGGGGTGTATGCGCGTGTGTTGGTTGTACAGGGAAGCGCATGACATGGGACATTTTATGGAAAGACACGCAAAATTTTCACACCTTTTTCAAATTTTCACACCTTTTTAAATTTTCACTTCTCCCAAGTTAATCATTACTCTAGCTGCCTTTTTGGGCTTCTTAACTTCCCATTTTCTCCATGTTCTCTTCACTTTAACTGCAGGTGACTTCAAAGATTTTCTCAATACTCCCCTCTTCCCTTGTTCCCCACTTACATTTTCCCCCCTTCTACTTTCATTAGTAGGTTATCCTAACCTCATCTTTCTTCACTTCTTTTCCTTTATCCCTTGTGCTCATGGCTGATTCTGGCGAGAAATCCACTAAGGGGGCATTCTGACGGAATTGGGCTTGAGGGATTTGAGGGGGAATCGCCCAGAAGGGGAAATTTCGAAGCTACGCCTAGAAATCCAAAGCATTCTCCCCAGGGTTCAAACCCTAGCAATGATGCAATTGGTAATTCAAGCTACATACCACTTTCTGATCTCACTGAGGGAGGGTTTCCCCGAGTTTGGCCTCCCGGGCGAGGGAAATGGTATATTCAGAGGTCTTTGCGTATTTGAGACATTGAGTTTGACCCCCTTCTCCTAAAGAGAGAGGCCCCTCGAGGATGTCAGAGGAAGATGACGGGTTGTTCCACCCCATATATCCTCCACCGTTGAGCCCCCAGTCCCAGATCCCCTGTGGAGGAAGAAACGTACGGGCCCCCAGCCCCAGATAAGTCTTGTACTATATCAGGGGTCTTATGATCGCTACCCCCATGCTAGAGGATTCCCGCTAATGTGAAATTAGAGTGGTTAGGGGCAGCAGAGTCTTACGAAGATCCCCCTGAGGGGAGGTCGGTCATTTTTTTTACAGCAGATATGGTTAGGGTTGTACTTTCCTTTTCCTCCAATATTCTCGGGGGTGCTCAGAGACTTTCAAGTAAGCCCTGCTAAAGTCCATCCTAATGTCATAACCACTCTTATGCTATTTCTATGTCAGTGTTACAACCTAGACATCGAGCCCGAGTATAAGTTGTTCCGCTCCCTTTTTACCGTGGCCTTCGACGGTAACTCCTCTAAGAAGATCATTACCTTTTCTCCCCGCCAAAGGAGACACAAGGTTTTTACCCTCTACGGGGACGTGGGAAAGTGGAAGGATGCCAAGAGGGCTTTAACGTTTAACTGCCTTAGATATAAGGTTTCTCAATGGAATCCTGACGTTAAAGTCGAATCCCAACTACCTGAAAAGTTGTTTTCCCACCTTGCCTCGAGAGTGCTCGAGATTGTTTGCTATCCTCACCCCTTTCCTTTGTCTCTTATACCGATTCCAATAACTTAGTCGGGGGTCAAGCCTGGCCCCCCCGAGGTTTACAAAAAGTATGTCTTCGAACTTGTTAAAAAAAGAAAATTGCTGAGACAGCCCCGCTTGGATCCTTCAGATGAGCCTCCAATAGGTCCAAAGAGAAGGAAACTAGTTAAAGGATATAAGCCATGACCTTCTCATGACTTGGTAATTCGAGAGCCCCCTCTCAAGGATTCCCTTTTCTATCCTGATTTTGAAGATGCCATTCATGTAATTTGTGCTTTTTAATTGTTGTTTATTACCGTATATACACATTTATTTTTTGTTGTGCCTTGTCTAATATCTTCTTTCTCTCTTCAGCAGACCGGAGTCTAGCGGGTGCTATGAATAAGAAAGGAGCAAACACCATCTCCTCAAAGAAGAAGGTTACCCTCACTACCCCCTTTCAGACAATTGCTCCCGCAGACACATCGTTGAAGTGAAAGCCCGAGGACAATCTTTCCGTTAGGGAGGTTCGTTAAAAAATTTCTCACTAGAGGTCTGCTCCTGAGGCCTCTAATAAGGAGCTCGACGCCGCCGCCCATGGTTGGCATCTTCCTCGAACCTCTCGACCTTAGGGACCACTGTACTTGGTCCTTTTGTGAAAAACTCTGAGGTCAGTTATTTTCTCAAAATTAATTTGAGAATGATTATGCGTGTTGTTTGTCTACTCATCCCTGCCACCTATTTTCAGGTTGTCAAGTAGTTGGATGGTGTGAGGTCCACCATTACCGCTACCCTGACCTCTTCCCTGCCCTCATTCAATCAGAACTTAGGTTCTGAATTATCCTCCACCTAGGAGAAGAATTGAGAGATAGCCTCGTTACAGCTGGAGCTCGTGGCTTCCCAAAATTTTTTTTCTGAACTCCAGAGCACTCAGGAGCGCCTAATCTTTGAAAAGAATTCTTCCGTCGAGGATGCCAAACAAGCACTAGACCCTGAGGCATTCAAAGATAAAGTCCTTCAGAGTTTGGAGCTGTTCGACCTCTTTGCGGACCTTCAAAGTGTTGCCCAGGGCGTTGGGCGATCTAGCATAGTGGATGAAGGGATCCTTCCTAAGATGGAATCATCCCTATCCGAGGACGATGCCAAAACGTTAAAGGAAGAGGCTAAGTCTGAGGGGCTTGAGACGATAAATCAAAAGTGGGAGAGTGCCATAAAGGAGGGTCGCATGAGCTTATCCATGATGGACCTTTTGAATTGTTCAGGGAAATAATCACCCTAGATGATATCCACGTCTTGCCTGATTTGAATGAAGAAAAAAAAGATGCAGAGGCGGAGGCCGCATTGGCTCAGGAGAACCAAGTGGAGGATAATGTAGTAGGGGCCGATGTATAATTTTGATCCTTTGGGCCCCTATGTAATTGATTTTGATCTTTTATATGAACATTTTATTTCCCTTATTGATGTTTTTTTTTTCAAAATTTTCATTCTTGTAGTTCAATGCATTGCAACAGGAACTTCAATCCACCAGCGAAGATTTACTTTAGAAAAGCCGAGCTTGAAACCGCTAGGAGGGACTTAGCCCATGCTGTGATGGCCTTGGAGAAAAGCTCCAAAGAACTAGAGCCGTAGCGTAATAAGACCCGCCCCTTTATAGTTGGCCTTCAAGAAAACATTTCTAGCTTGAATTTAGCCGAGCGATCCTTCCAAAAGGAGCTTATCTTGCTAAGGCGGATTTGAAAGCTTGGGAAAGTGGATAACACCTAGTTTTTGTAGCGCTTGAAGGACCACAACCGTAAAATATTCAAGGGTACCGTCCCTCTCAGGGTTATCGATGATACTGACCCCCCAAAGGACGCATACACTCGAGAGTCATCTTATAGCCGCTTGGGGTTAGGCTTACGGTTTATGGCTCAGTTGGGTGATATTGCACAGCGCTATGAGGTCGCCAAGAATGAGATCTCGAGGCTAAACGAGGTTCTCTCAAGGCGCGATGCTTCTATCAACGATGAACCTTTAGTAGTGGAATCCGGTTTAGGTGAAAATTCAAGGTTGCTCTCAGAGAACCATACATTGCAGAAGGAAAATGTCAAGTTGGATAAGAAATCTTACCTTTGCTATCAGAGCCTTCACACTCATAGCTTATTTCATGGTGTTGCTAACCCCAAAATTATCTTGGACAGGTTTTTACCCAAATTTCTTCTGGAAGCTTCCTATCAATGGCTTATAAAAAAATAAAGTAGAAACACACAAGACTTTCAAGCAGAAGGAAGCTTACACTGCTATCCTTGAATGGATAAAGAAGTTACCCATCCCCCTCCTAAGAATCGAAGGTCATCGAGGTTAGAAGCATAGGAGGTAGTTAGGGGTTGTAGTTCTTTGAAGCACACCTTTGGGAGGTCTGCGAGGAAGCAGACCTACCCCCGTGGTCCTCGATCCACTTCGGCAATAAATGCTGATGACTATGCTGAAGAGGAACAATGAAAGAACTTTCAATGTGCCAATAGGATCAAGGCAGGAGAAATAACGAGGATACAAGAAGAAGTCACAAGAGTAGAAAATGAGTTAAAGAAACTATCCTCTTGATTTCCTGAATATTGTAACTGTGTTCTATATACCGCTAGCACTTTTTACTACTCTTTTCCTTTGTATATATTTCTCTCCTATATTTTCCTTTATGATCATGGCCTTCTGAGCCTTAATACCTTAGATCGTGATATGCCAAACTTTCGACAAGCTAATTGCATGCATTTAATAATCAACTAGAAAGTATAAAAACAACGATTTTACCCAGGTTCGGTGTTTTCCACCTACGTCCTGCAATAATTTTTCCACTAGATCATTGAGCAACATCTACAATCAGCAGGGGTATTGAGGATATTACTTTCACACTCTTCACCCTTTCTTTGACCTTAAGAGCTCATGGCTCTGGTCTTCAACCTTAGCTGGAGTACAATTTAGGAGCTCATGGCTCTATTCTACAATCTAAGCTGGAATACATTTTAGGAGCTCGTGGCTCTATTCTACAACCTTAGCTAGAATACAATTTAGAAGCCCGTGGCTCTATTCTACAGCCTTAGCTGGAATGCTTTGTAGGAGCGTTTAAGCTCAAGACTTCAGTCTTAGCTAGAATTCTTCGTAGGAGCGTTTAAGCTCAAGCCTTCAATCTTAGATGGAATTCTTTACAGGAGCATTTGAGCTCGAGCCTTCAGTCTTAGCTGGAATTATTTACAGGAGTGTTTGAGCTTGATCTTAGCGCTTAGTACAAGATTTATCGGCACTATTTTCCTCCATCATACATGGTGATATCTTCGGAGATTGGTGATGTTCCATCTCCTTGGGATCTAAGTTTCCCCCATGGTATCGAGGGCGTAGCTTTCTTCGGGGTATGCCTTTATCACTCGATACGGTTCTTCCCAGTTAGCCGCGAGCTTCCCCTCTGGCTTCTGCCTGCTTTTCTCATTCTTTCTCATAACTAGATCGCCTGGTGTAAATTTCACTTTCTTAAACCTTCGATCATAGAAATGTTTCACCTTTTCTTTCACTTTAGCCTAATTTATTGAGGCTAACTCTCGCGCTCCATCGACCATATCAAGGTCCAGATGCCAATTCTCACTGTTAACATCTTCCCCGGCCATAACCATCATCCTCGGGCTTGGCAGCCCTATTTCAACTGGGATCACAACCTCGGAACCATAGACTATGCTATAAGGTGTTTCCTCTGTGGCCAAAGATTCCTTAGTTCTGTATGCCCATAAAATGCTGTGCAATTCCCGTATCCAATTTCCGGTTGCTCCCTCGAGCCTAGTTATGATTTCATTAACAAGGGTGCGGTTGGTAACTTCTACTTGGCCATTTTCCTGTGGATGATACACAACCGTCAACTTTTGCTAGATCTTGTATTCCTCGCACCACCTCTTAAAGGGATCATTGGTTAACTACTTCCCATTGTCCGTTATGATCCTTCTTGGGATCCCGAACCTGCATACGATGTTTTTCCAGCAAAAGGCAATAACTTTCTTACTTGTGATATTGGTCAATGGTTCGGTTTCCACCCATTTCGTGAAATAATCCACCGCCACGATCAAGTATTTAAACTTTCTCGGGGCTTCAGGAAATGGCCCAACTAGGTCAATACCCCATTTATCAAATGGCCATGAACAGTGAATACTTATCATCTCCTCCTGGGGAATGTGTTTCAATGGCATGTGTTTTTGGCATTGGTGTCAATTCTGTATATATTGGTTTGCATCTTTGAACATCATGGGTCAATAATACCCCGCTTGAATAAGCTTCCTCGATAATGATCTAGCTCCTTAATGACTCCCACATATACCCTCCTTATCAAATAATCAGCTTTGAGAGGGCTTACACATCTGAGCAGCGGTTGTAAATGGCCTATTTTATACAGAATTCCCTCTTGCATCACATATTTTGGCGCTTTAAGCTTGAATTTTCTAGCTTCAACAGAATCCTCCGAAAGTGATCCGTCTCGAAGATACTTAACAATGGGTGTCATCCAGAAAATTTCTTCCTCCACGACCATTACTGTGTGCTCCTGAAAACTTCGATTATTAAGGGTCTCCATGAGGAATTGCCCTTGAGACTCCGCTCCTAAATTTGACGAAGCAAATTTTCTCAAGGCATCAACTTTATAGTTGTGTTCTCTTGGTACTTGCTCCAAGGTATAACCTTTAAACTTCCTGAGTCGAGGCTTCACAAACTCTAGATACTTTTTGAAGTTGTGCTCCCTGGTCTTGTATTCCCCCTTTACCTGCTGCACCATTATCTGGGAGTCACAATGGATCTCTAAATCCTCCACATTTAGTTCCGTAGCTAACCGTAAACTAGTGATTATGGCTTCATATTTAGCCTCATTATTTGTTGCCTTGAATGCAAAGTGTAGCGTGTACGTGTAGTCTTTTCCATCAGGGCTAGTGAGTAAGAATCCTGCTCCGCTTCCTCTTGGATGTGAGGAAGCATTAACATATAGCCTCCATACTTCTTTCCTTTGAGATCCATCCTCCATCTCAATAGGCTCAATAGTCTTAGTGGTTTTGACTATAAAGTCCACCAAAGCTTGACCTTTAATCGCTGCCCTAGGCTGAAATTGTACGTTGTGTTCTCCCAATTCTACTGCCCACTTCATCATCCTCCCGGAGGCTTTGGGTTTCAAGAGGACTTTTTTGAGGGGATAATAAGTGAGTAAGATGGTTGTGTGCCCTTGAAAATAAGGTCGCACTCTTTGAGCGGCATGTACCAGAGCTAGTATGAGTTTCTTGGGGATGGTATATCTTGTCTCTGGTCCCTGTAGGGCTCGGCTTACAAAGTATATAGGGTGCTGCACTTTACCTTTGTATTTCACAAGTATTACACTGATGGCCAGGGGCGAAGTAGAAATGTACAGAAACAGGACCTCCCATTTCTCAGGTTTCATGAGCGTCGGTAACCTTCGAAGATGATCCTTGAGTTGTTGAAAAGCTTGCTGACACCTATCAGTCCATTCAAACTTCTTTGCTTTTTGGAACATGCCAAAGAAAGGCAACTGTTTCTTAGCCCCCTTTGACAAATATCTGCTCAAAGCCGCCAGGTATCCAGTAATATTCTCCTTCATGTTCTGAGGGCTCTTCATCCTTATTAGGGCCTCGACCTTCTTCGGGTTAACGTTGATTCCCCTTTCCGATACCATGAACCCTAGGAATTTTCCCACCCCCACTCCTATGATGCATTTAGCAGGGTTCAACTTTCGATTTGCATTCCTGAGTATCTCAAAACGCTCCTTCAGATCCATCAAGAATTCCTCATAGCTCATGCTCTTTACCACCATATCTCCACATATATCTCCACATATATCTCCACGTTCCTACCAATCTTCTTTTTGAAAAACTTGTCCACTAGCCTCTGGTATGCTGCCCCTGCACTTTTCAAGCCAAAAGACATCTTCTTGTAACAGTACGTGCCCACATCTGTGATAAATAAAATATTTTCTTTGTCCTTATCAACCATCAATATCTCGTGATAAAACCTTGTGGGCATCGAAGAAATCCAATACTTGATACCCTGTAATTGCCTCCACCAAATTATCGATGAGGGTAAGGGGTAACTATCCCTTGGGCAGCATTTGTTCAAGTCCGTAAAATCTATACACATCTGCCAAATACCACCATGCTTTGGGACCATAACTGGGTTAGCTAGCCATTCCGGGTAAAACACTTCCTCAATTACATCAGCCTTCAACAATTTGTCTACCTTGACCTTGATGGCTTATTCCCTTTCTTGTACGAATACTCTCATTTTTTGCTTGATGGGTCTGACTCCTGAATCAATGTTTAACCTATGGACTGGAAATTTGTCGTGGAACCCCTGTAAGAGTTGAGGTATCCCATAAAAACAAATCTTTGTATTCATCCATTGACTTCTTCAGCTTTTCCTTCACATCCCCAGGGGTAAGTTTCCTTACAGCCACTGTCCCCTTATCCAAGATTGGCATTTGTTTAGTTTCAGAAAGGCTAACTCCCCCATGAACTGAAGCTACATCTCTCACCCTCCTTGCTTCTATAAGCGATGTGAGGTACAACTCTTAGCCACAGCCTGATCCCCTCGGATGGAAGCTATCCCTCTACTCGTTGGAAATTTCATCTTTAGATGATACAGGAACCACACTGCTCGAGCCCGACACATCCAAGGCCTTCCCAAAATCATATTGTACGGAGAATATGCATCAACCACTGCAAAGGTGCACTCGATCATTACCCCCTTATCCTTTTCAGATATCCATACTAGCAAGGTGACTTCTCCTATGGGATATATCGAGTTCCCCATAAATCCTGAGAGGGGGGTAGCTAATTTCTTCAGATTATTCCTTCCAATATCTAACTGATCGAAACATTTGGCAAACATTATCTCGACCCCACTTCCATCATCAATAAAGACCATTTTCACTAAGGTCGTTCCAATTACTGCCGATACCACCATCGGATTTGCATGCGAGGTTTGGTTTGGGACAGCATCCACTTTTGAAAATGTGATTGTCTCATCCCGTCGGAATATCTTGTTATTCGGCTCTTCTACAGGAGCCCTTCGAGAATCAGCCTTCATGACTAAGTTTAAAGACCTCTCTCACGTTATTCCACTTATCATGTTGATCGCTCTCTGAATAGGCAGATTTTCCCCATTCCTATTGTCCTGGTTTCCAGTGGACTGCTCTCGTGGACCCTCATCCCTTCTCGCCTGATCTCTACCTCGATGCTCTTGTCCTTGATATTTCTTATCTCCTCTACCCCTCATTATTCTAAGGATATCTCCTGTATAGTGGACGCCCCCCCCGGGGCGAGGAGGTTCTCCTTGATTTCCTCGTCTAGGTTCGGGGCCCTGAAGTCGCCATTCTCTTTCATTCCTTTCTATCTCCTTTTTCAAATGGATGCAATCATTCGTATCATGGCCATAATCCTCGTGAAATTCATAGAATAAGTTTTTAGCCCTTTGTCCTGCTACTGTGGCAGGTGCATTTGACAAGGGTTGCAATTGTCTAAATACACCTCTATAAATACTTAGGATTTGTGCTGGAGGCATACTAGTGCGAGTATACCTCTCGAAGTTAGGCTTGGGTGCCTCCGCTGTCTTCTTCCCTCGGTGATCATTACTTCTTCCTGGCCCATCAATCATACTCTCTTTTTTTCTTCGATGGCTTCTTCCACTTTCGAGTGCTGTTTGACTATCTCCCGAAGCTTCTGTAGGGATTGAGGAACATTGTTACTTAATTTCTTGTATAACTCTATATCTCTCATTCCAAGAAATTTTCCTTAGATCACTTCATTTTCCGTGGTCTCTACCACCCCTAAGCTTTAATCTACATAGCGATGGTAAAAGGCTTCTGTTGAGTCCCCAGTTTTTTGTACTGTCTGGTATAACTCCAGCAGGGTTTTAGTAAACTTCTTCTTTTGGGCATATTGACTCAACACACCACACTAAAATCTTTGCAGGAATGCAAAGACCCCTTTGGCAACTTGTTGTACCACTCTTGAGCCTTTCCTCAGAGATAAACTCCCCACCAGTTTATGAATCAGCTTTTCATCGAAATCCCTTAAGCTCATGAGACTAAGTAATGTATGGATGAACTCCATGGGATCCGACTCTCCACTACACGTCGGGAGCCCCTCATTGGGTTTCGTATCTGCAGGTCATCACTCTGAGATTATTAGCGATGAAAACGGGGGCCCTGCCACCTGACCAAGTGGCCTAACCAGCCTGTCTAACTCTCTCTTAAGGGCATCTCCAATATCTCCTCTTTGCTCTCCAGGGATCGATAATTCCTTATGGGGGTCACCGTAAGCCATCTGATGCCGAGGGTGTTGAATTAGCTGCCCAGGATTTGCCCAGGCCATCATGATCCCAGAATTTCCATTATATAACCCATAAGGGTCGTACAAGCCATAACCTGCTAACTGGTTCGGCATCCCTATGCTTCCATATCCCTGAGACCCATATCCCATCTCGGCTCTGGGATATCCTCCCATCAAGGTTGCCAGAATTGCAGGGGGTTCGGAATGTACTAACCCCAGAGGTTTAGGGAATGGAGGCTGATCTGCTCTAGGATATCCTCCCATCAAGGTTATCGAAACTGCAGGGGGTCCAGGACGTGCCAACCCTAGGGGTTTAGGGAATGAAGGTTGAGGTCCTGCCTGGTACCCCTCTCAAGGATATCCAAAGTAGGGAAACGCTACCATGGGTTGAGCAGCGTTTCTTGCCAGGGTTTCCATGACCGTCGAAGGGATGATCGAGGCTTCCATACCTCGAGAGGGGGCTATTGGGGACGAGGCAGGCATGACCTGATATCCCACCTTCACCAACATTTGAACTGCCCTGGCTAAGTCAGATTGCGAGGTATACACACCTGTTGCTCGATTCGCTTGTAAGGCTTGTTCGTAAGCTTCCATCTGTGACTCACCAGAAACCTCCGTGAAATGACCATCTCTTTCATCGTATTCCCCGATGTATACATCTGGCGTAGGATTTGCAAGCCCTGCATTACTCACAGCAGGCCCCAAGAGTCCAGCTACACCTCGAGCGCCCTTAGGTATCACTGGAATCTGTCCAACGAAGCCTTGCCCTCCTCCCAGCTCTCCAGCTGAGACTTGTATCGCTTCTCGCTCCGCTTCCTGGGATGCTGGAGGGTTAACCATTCTCTTTCTTCTTCCTCGATAAGGAGATTGTACTTCCTCGGTAGCACCAGTTCCTTTCAACTTTAACCTCTCACTCCTCCGAGTATTCGTGGAGGTGGACATAAACCAAGGAACTCAAACGTGACTAAATGGGTCCCACTGGGCGTGCTAATTGATGCTTCTAGAAACTGGTTGTGTTGCACCGTCAAGTTCCTCGGTGATAATCTGCAAGCAAAAAGCCCCGGGAGGTCCTAGGGGTAAACTCTCTGATGCTTAAGTCAGTAAGTCTTTTTAGTAAGTGTTCCAAAAGTCCCCAATAGTAAGTACGTACATGCCTATTTATACTGTATCATGGAATAACATATATCTGGATTATACGCCTTGATGTACGCCTCTCTATTAAGGAGATTTACTATGGTGATGCATGCCTGAGGTGCTCTTGGCCTAAGGTACTCTCGGCCTAAGGTACTCTCGACCCAAGATCCTCTTGGCCTAACTGTGAGTTTACCTATCACAATGCAGTATGTATAATGTAGACGGGTTTTATTATACTATTGTTTAAGCTACTACTACACGGCAGAATGAGATTATGAGTATACTACTGCCCATTAGAAATGGAAACAGCAAGAAGTAGTTTTATTTAATCTGCAACGCCGCTATTCTGGATTAATGATAACCCATATACTTGTACCATTAGACATTTTGTTAGGGAACCACTAGTATCTATAATTCCAACCACCATAGAAATTCTTTGCTTGGGACGATTCTTCAATCAGGAATATTGAAGTCATTTTCACTAACTAAAATTTATTAAATTATCTAAAAAATAATATTTTAATATGTTACTGATTTTAATTCTTTACTATATAATTAATCATAACTTGTTAACATACTAATATTATAATTTTTAAAGGTTTTAATTCTTTACTATATATAATCAATCATAACTTGTTAAAATATATAACTTCTAAGGATATATTGTATTGTAGGCAAAGCCTTGGGAAAGACCGTCTTTCCATAGACTTATGAAAATGTGAGGCTTAATTAGAATAATAAAAAGTAAAAGGTCTTAGTAGCAATATTTAAAATTTACTATGCAACATGTAGTAATTATAAAGTTTATAACCCGATTCATGCAACCCGATGGTTTTATCTTCATTTATTCTAATTTACACTTTAGGCCTTGGTCTTTCCATGCCTTATGGAAAGACCATCTTTCAAGAGACGGACTTCTAACTGTATTCAATGTTTAACGGTTTCTAACTAATTAATTATTTCACTTCATAACTCATGTGATTTTTCTTATATGACTAAACTTTAAAATTTTAAATAGAACTTAATCTCAATATTTTAATTAATGATATCGCGCAACGCGCAATGGTACCCCACTAGTATCATTTAAGAGCGATAATTTTTTTAGGCAAAATCAAGTATGTTAAAATCCGGTCCTAACGGTCCAAACCGGTCTAGGACAGGAAATATTCCGATCTGATCCCGGACCTAAATATACACTAACCGGTCCGGTCTTCGGTCCAAAGATTTATATAATACCGATTCCGGTCTGATCCGACGAACACCCCGCCGCACTCTAAGAATCAAGAAAGTCTATAAAATGGAAGGTGCAAATGTTTGTGGAGTTGAGAAAAACAAAGGGGTATCTGTTGAGAAAGATGTTAAAATGAAAGATGATTTTGATTATGAGATCCAAGAAGCCAAGAACCAAACTAAAGTCAATTCTGACAATGTAGCTAATTTCCTATGTTAAGAAAGACAAAGAGGTATCCGTCGGGGTGGATGATGATGATGAAGAAATGGAAGATGACTTTAATTATATGACAGAAAAAAAAATGACATAGAATTACTACTCCCTCCATCTCAACTATTTTTGCATGCTTTCCTTTTTGGGATGTCCCAGCTGTTTTTGCACGCTTCACTTTATTTCTTTTTTTGGCCAACTTTTATTCATTTGTTATGTTAAAAATGGATGAAATTAAATGGAAAATAAAATAAAATGAAGGTACCCCACCAGCACATGGGCAATAAAACATATAATAATGGATCCTTAAAAAAACTTCATCTTGCTGTCTCCGCAAAAATAGCTGGGACGGAAGGAGTATGTCAATTGATGAATTTTGGGGAGCTTTTGTAGGGGCGGAGTAAATCAAACAATTTTATACCAGCCTAAGAATTAATTTATTGGGTATTTAAGGGAGAAGACATTCTTCTTTTTAGAAAAATTCTAAAAATAAAAAAGCTCAACCGCCTTTTTTCCAACTTTTCATCCCACTCTCTATACAAAAGCTCTAAAATTAAAGGGTCGGCCACCATTTTTTTAATAAAATTTTTTATCTTTCGCTCTCTACAAAAACCCACAGGTTTCAACCCACAAATCCAACCCGTTCGACCCATATTTTTTAAATACTCATTTGACCTGTCACCCATTTATCCCATTACTCAAACAAACGTCACACAAATGATGTCGTTTTAATGGTGGCAATCCGAAAGTGGCACAGAAAAATCCTAATCACAAAAAAATAGTATGACAAAAAAATTTCTTGCTCACGTGGTATAAAATGACATCATCCTAGTAGTGTCACACAAACACCGCACAAATGATGTCTTTCTAGTTGTATCATGCAATCACACTGAAAATGGCAAAGAAGATCTAAAAGCTAAAAATGAAGTAGTATAACAAATGAGTGATGATGGAACAAAACAAAAGAACTAATTTGTTTAATGCAATTTCAAAATTAGAAAACTAATCAACATGCACTGCACTGCACTCTAAGAATTAAGGAAGTTTATAAAATAGAAGGTGCAAATGTTTCTAGAGTTGAGAAAAATAAAGGGGTATCTATTGAGTATGATGTAGAAATGGAAGTTGAAATTGAGTATGATGTAGAAATGGAAGTTGAATTTGAGTATGAAATCCAAGAGGCCAAGAACCAGACTAGAGGCAGTTCTGATGTAGTTAATGTTTTTATGTTAAGAAAGATAAAGAGGTATTTGTCGGGGTGGATGATGATGATGATGAAATGAAAGATGACTTTGATTATAAAACGAAAAAAATGATAGAATTACTATGTTAATTGAAGAATTTTGGGGAGTTTTTGTTGGGACTGAGTAAGTCAGACAATTTTATACTAGTGTAAGAATTAATTTATTGGGTTTTTAATAGAGAAGAGAGTATGGTATTCTTTTTAAAAAAACCCTAAAAATAAAAAAAGTCAGCCGCCTTTTCTTCAACTTTTCATCCCACTCTCTATACAAAAGCTTTAAAATTAAAAGGCTGACCGCCATTTTTTTTCAACATTTTATTCTCCTTAGGTTTCAACCCATATGGGTACAACCGCAGTCAAACTGCGAACCTAACCCGCCCGATCCATATTTTTTTAAATACCCATCTGACCCGGTACCCTTTTGATCCATTACTCATTTTACCCATACCCACCCAAATTTAAAAATAGATAACTCGTTTGACCTGCAGGTTACATGTTTATTTTGCCACCCCTAATTGTGGCACACCAAAAGTGTTGCGGAAGATCCTAATGACAAATTTTTTTTCTCATCTCGTTCTTGTTGTTTAACACGTCACACAAACGGTGTCGTTCTACTTGTTCCACACAAACTTGCATAAACGATGTCGTTCTAATTGTGTCCCATCTAATTGTAATACCGAAAGTGGCGCAGAAAAATCCTAATCGCCAAAAAAGTAGTATAACAAAAAAAAATCTTGCTCACACGGTATAAAACAATGAGAGGTTCTAGTTTTGTCACACAAACGCCGCATAAATGATGTCGTTCTAGGTGTGTCACATAATCACACCGAAAGTGGCACATAAGGTCTAAATAGCTTAAAAAATAGTAGAACAAAGGGAAGATGATGGAACAAAACAAGAGTCAATTTGTGTAATGCAGTTTCAAAATTAGAAAAAATTAACACAATCTGCATTGAACTGTAAAAATTAGATTCAGCTGGACATATCATTGCAAGCTGAGAATTCAATGTGTCAAATCAAAACCATTATCTTCCATTGTTTTTTCCTTCCAAAATACAAACTTATTCGAACATTATAAGAATATACTTGGAGTGATTTTAGCAATTCTTCAGCAACAAATAAAATAAGAAGAGAAGGAACTGTTTTGGGAGATGAAATAGAGAATGGGGTTGAAGCTCATTTCTTCAATTAGCCCAACTTTTCAATGCCAAGAAATGGCCCATAAGGACCATTTGCATCCGAAACAGATTTGACCCAAATAAAAATCTCTCGCATTAATGTGCAATATTCATTTTAATTTTAACCCTAAATTTATGTAATAGAAAGTAAGCAATAGACCATAACCTTCTAAGAGTGTGTTTGACAGAGTTTATAAGCTGCTTTGCTTATAAACAAAACACTTTTTAGTGTTTGGTAAAGTGTTAAAAAAAAAGCTTATTTTGAAAGTAGAAGCTATTTTTGGGGGAAAAGCAGAAGCTGGTCTCCCCCTGCTTTCAAAATAAGTCAACTTTGTTTATAAGTACAACTCTACTGAACAGAGCATAAGTGTTTTTCTTATAAGATAAACACATTTTTAGTGTTTGATAAAGTGCTAAAAATGTTTATTTAAGAAGCATAAGTTATTTTTTTGGGGAAAAGAAGAAGCTGATCTCCTCTGCTTTCAAAATAAGCCAAAATAAGTCAATTTGCTTATAAACACAGCTCTGCCAAACACACCCTAAACGCGGGGATTGCAAAATTAGCAATTTCTCTAATATAAAAAATATTTAGAGTTAAGTGCCCATATGACCCTATGTTTTGGTCGAAAGTGCCAATATCACCCTGTAAAGTTAGAAAGTGCCCATATGACCCTATGTTTTGCTCGAAAGTGCTAATCTAACCCTGGAGGCCTCAGTTTGGCCGGAATTTTGTGAATTAACTATCATACCAATGTTTTAAAAAAAATTCAGAAAAGGTGAAAGGACAATCATGCCCTCATTGACCAATTTTCTTTTCCTTCTTCTCTCGATTCCGAATCCACTTCCTTCTTCTCTTGAATCCGATTCCACTTCCTTCTTCCTGTATCTTCTTCTCTCGATTCCAATTCCATTTGTATGTTTATCTCCTGATTCCCCTTTCTTTTCCTGCAATTGGCTGAGCGGCGTCGGAAAATGGTGGGGCGATGGCTAGGGGCAGTGGCTAGGGGCAGTGGCTTGGGGCAGATGGCATGGGGTAGATGACGTGGGGAAGATGTCGTGGGGCAGGTGGCGGGGGTGGCGACGAGGTGGGATGGGGTGGGGCGATGGCGTGTGGCAGGTGTCGTCGGGCTGGGGATGTCACAAGCTAAGGATGAATGAAGATGGTGGTGGTGTTGCTAGGGTTAGGGAAGGCAAAGGGTAAGGGAGGGGCTGAGGAGCGGCGGTGAATCAGGCTGGATAAGGTTTGCAGTGGTGCCGGGATGGGGTGTCATCGGGGTGAGATTTGGTAGGGCTAGGGTTTTTGTGGTGGTGCTGGCGGGGATTCGCTGGGCTTGGTGGTGGTGATTGATGGAACGAGTGGTGGTGGCAGAGCTGGTGAAGACCGAGGAGCGATGTTTAAGGCGGCAGATGGTGAAAAACGGTGGTGAGGCGACGAATAGATGGTGGGCGTGGTGGTGGACGAGGGTGGATGAAGTGGTGGAGATGGGGTGGTGGAAGAGACGGGGTCTGAGGTGGTGGTTTGTGTTCAGAGAGTAGTTGGTGGAGCGGATCTGGCGGCGGAGCGGGTCTGAGGTGGTGGATGCGGAACTGGTCGCAAACGACGGTGGAGGTGGTGGAGGACGACAATGAAGGTGGTGGAGGATGGTGGCGAAGGTGGTGGTAGATGGTGGCGGAGGTGGTGGCGGACGACGGCAGAGGTGGTGGCAAATCGGTGGAGCAACAGTGGGTGTTTTATGGAGAAGAAGAAGAACAAAGGGCATTTTTGTCTTTACAGTTTTGGTTTTAAGACTAGGCTTATTTTAGTCTTTTTAGTTATGGTCAATGGCAAAAAATGCCATGTCAATGCCGGAATAGTGCCAAAAGGTTATATTGGCACTTTTGATGCAAAAGATAGGTGGATAATAACACTTTCTGTCTTCACAGTGTCATATTGACACTTATGACCAAAACATAGGACCATATCTGTTTTTTGCCCAAATATTTATTGATGATAATTATTAAAAACGGTTTTGTATCCAACTGATTTTAGGGCAAGCCTATAATTTCATGTGACTATAAGGTGAATAGTGTGGCAGTATGTCACGATCCTTAGATTTTCAGATAAAATAAGAGATTCATATAAAATTTCGAGTCAAGTGAAATAGTCTCATTTTAAACCCGAAACTTCTAATATAACCTTGCAAAATGAAAAAAATGCTAATGTAACCCTAACTTATTGATGTATGTGTCAACCTGACTCTGGGAGTCATTGACTTCAATAATCAATGGGAACTTTGGCCGGAATTGAATCTGGATTTAGAAAAACAAAAAAAAATTAAAAAGCTGAAAAGATGGAAACACCCTCTTGTTATCTTCTTCTTTCTTCTTCTTCCCCAGTTTCTTCAACACACTGCTGCTCCATCTCGACAGAAGCACCCGGTTGCCATGCCACCAGTCCTGTTGCTACTTCGCTAGTTCTATAGCTGCGCCGCTGTGTCCCGTCGCTGCAACTTGGGCTGTTAAAAAAAATCAAAAAATCGATAACAAGTATTTAATTTGGTTAACCGGTTAATTGGTCAATCGATTATTATCAATTACGGTTATCGGTTAATGTCAGCTAATCAGTTTTATTATCGGTTTTATTATTTGATAATCGGTCTAACCGGTAAGAGATTTTATAGCACATTAATTAATTAATTAATTTCAACCCCAAAAATTAATTCATTAAAATTTGGGCTTTAATCACAAACCCAATAAGAAAACCTTGAGTTCCTAATCCAAATTAACTTATTCTTTAAACTCTATATTATTATCCCATATATCTTTAAATAATAATTATGCCCAAAGTAAATAATTATGCAAACAAAAGTCGTTGTAGCTATTAATTGTGCCCAACACTAATAATTATCGACGACAACTTATAGTACATTTTTAATATTAATTTAAAAAATATTCAACTCCTATGCAACACAATTATCCAATTCCTAAATTTCTTACCTATTATTCTAAGTTTTGCAACTCTAACTAATCATATACATTAATATGTATTTATACTTTTAATTTTAGATGAATGATATAAATGGTAATCGGTAATAACCGGCACATCATCTAAAACCGATATTAACCTAACCAATAAAATCAACAACATTATCGGTCGGTTATTCGGTTCCTTATAAAATTTTATAAACCGGTTGAAAGCGAAACCGATTAACCTCCTAACCGACAAACCGACCGGTTGAACACCCCTAGCTGCAACCCGAGCTAGTCACTGCGAGCCGTTACTTCGCCAATTCTGTAGTGGCATCGCCGTGTCCCGTTACTTCGCCGATTCTGTAGCGGCATCGCCGTGTCCCGTTACTGCAACTCAAGCCAGTCACCTCGTTTCCATCCTCAAATCGCAGTAGCAGCTAGCATGCTCAAAATTCTTCCAGAAAATTTGTGACGAAGGAGAGCTCACCTGCGGGTCTGGGAAGGAGGGATGGGTTGGTTGTGGTTGTTAGCAGGGATATGTGGGTGGTTGGGCAGTGGGCATACCTCTTCCCACGTCTTTCTCGTGGCGGGAATAGAACAACAAACACCCAGCCAACCGGTCCAAGGCTCAAGGGCGAGCTTTATTTATTTAAGAGAGAATGTGGAGTGAATCGAAAGGCTTCTGTTTCTGTTCTTGGTTTGGGGGCTTTCGGGCCCCGATCGATTTTTTTTGTGGCTGGATGGGTCTGGGAGGGAGGGAGGCTGATGGGAGGGGAAATGATCTGGGTTGGGGAGGGAGTTGGGACCAAGGGTTTTGACAAGTTGTGAGTGGCTCCGACGGTGGTCTGGTGGCTACAAGTTGGGAGGGAGGGGATTTACCGTCGATGAGGATGAGGCTGGGGAAGGATGGAGCCGGGACCGGGGGTTTAGACAAGTTGGGAGTGGCGTTGGTGGTGGCAGTGGCTGGGGTAATGGGGTTGAAGAAGAAGAAAATGGGTAAAATGGGGAATAAAAATTCAGCTTAAGGGTAAGGGGTATTTTTGTCATTTCAAATTAGGTTAATGCCCAATTCCTTCAGTCAATGCCAAAAATAGGCTAAAAGATTATAAAAGTACTTTGACACTTTCTTGTTTTGTAGGGTTATATTGACACTTTCAGCCTAAGGTTAGGGTTAAAAATGTAAAGAACCATAAAATTTATATGAACTAGAAGTTTTTCCTCCATAAATTAATATTTTGAGATGACAAGTAAAACATCAATCAATTTAGGGTGTTTAGATACGCCCAACAATAATTACAATGAATGAAATAAGAAGATGGAGAAAAAAAATTAAACAAGAAAAAGTAGAATTTTGAGAGGAAAAGATTTACAACTGCGATAAAGGTTGGGTTTTTTTTTTGGAATACACACACCCTACTCTCTATTATTACATCCCAGTTGCCTCACACAAAGGGGGTGAGACTCCCCTGTGTCTCACACAAAGGTGGGGTGAGACTCCCACATAACTCACACGATGTGAGGCTCCTATACCTAACACGATGTAACTGGAGACTGAACCCCAGAAACTGCCCCAGGCTGGAATCGAACTTGGGGTGCCTCTGGGGTGGGCGTATGCCCTGGCCACTGGGCTACTCCCATTGGTTGGTTGGGGTTTTAACTTATGTGTTTATTTGCAAAATTGTGTCAAACTTAGAAGAAATATTTATCATACAATTATTACTCCTTAGTACGATATAATTTTGAAAAATAGACTTTTAAATAGAGCAAAAATGAATAACTATATATTAATAAAACTATTGAAAATAGTGCTTCTCCTCAACTACTTACTTTCCCTTCTTTCTTTCTGTCCGTTCAACTAATATTGATACATTTTTTGTCAATTTATCTCAAATCATGTCTAATCATAAATTTTATATAGTATATTAATAGTAATAGTATTATGCAAGGTATCTTAAATTCTTCGTAACATATACTTTTTAAATATTAAAATTTTGTATGATGTTATGATACGTAATAAAAGTTATTAGATATCAAACATATTTTGAAAAAATTGGATGAAAATTGTGGCACAAATAGTAGATCGGAGTGACCGAGTAATCAGCTTGATAAGAGTGTTACCAATATCACTCCCAGTCAGATGATCCAATGTTTGATACCTTCAATGTATCACTAGTTTCTCTCTTGTTTGCTAGTTTTGGAACAAAGAAAGACAGATTCCCACGAATGATCATGATGGAAATCCTACGAGGCCAACTAAAGGATATGGCATCCAATAATTTCTTGCCCAATGTTGTGTTATACAATAACAACTGAATTTTATCGAGGATAGAAATTATGAAAAAATATATTTTTTCCAATGAATTATTTTAAAATAAAAGTTGTGACATTTTCATAAAAGCTGAGTCATCCTTTTGTTACATATGAACTGACAAATGACAACCATCATAAAATATTAAAAGTAAGTCACATCGATAGTACTAGAATATTATAGTACCGTAGTAAATAGAATTTCAAGAATCAAACTCAAGGCAACTGATCATTTCTAAAGAAATTAGGAAGCGCCCATTTAAACCAATTATACATTGTCCCAGTTTCGGCCGGGTCAGGTCTCGCGAGTTGGACCTTCTAATTTTGGTTGGGTTTGTGTATGGGTGGATTTATGAAGAAGAAAACTGTAAGAAGAAAAAGGAATACTTCCTCTCTTATTTTTGTACACTTTTTGATCAACTTTCTCAAGTTATATATTGCCATAAATTTTAACTAATATATGTGTTCAAATATCATCATGTTATATATTGTTGGATTATCTGTATCATCCATTTTTTAAATATCAAATTTCATACGCCATTAGTATACATAACTAAAGTTATCGATGGTTAAATATAGTTTGAGAAAGTTGATAAAAAAATGTACAGAAATAGGTGAGACGGATGGAGTACTATTAATGTAGAGTAATAAATCCTAAAGATTTTTTTTCTTCTAACTAATCCAAACAGCTCCTAGTTGTCGCCTCCCATATTGAACTTATTCCAGTAGTTTGATCATTATTCAAGAATAAATTAAACTGTCATTATCATGAAAAGAGATTAATTAAAGCCATACTAGTATTGATTGTACATTACACCATATTATAACGAATACCTTTCCAGTCATAATTTTAATACTCCTTTAATTTCTTAAGTTTGGCATATTTTTTATTTTTGTAAATTTTTTAAAGATGGTCACCTTTATTTTTATGATAAAAAGTGAACTATTTTCAAATATTCATTAAACTTTTTTACTCACTTCACTTAATTCTTTTCATACACTTATTAATTTCCATAAATATTTTGGGTAACATGCAAATATAACTCTATATGTTGGAGAAAGTCCAGATATAATCATGAGTTATTTTTTTAGTTAAAAAACAATCCAGACTATTGAATGAAAATGCAAATATAATCCTATGACCATATTTCTGGCGTTGACTAAGAAGTTCCGGCCATTGACCTACTTGCAAAGACTAAAATACCCTTACACTGAAAGCCTTACATAAGATGTACAATTATGCCCTCTCTACCGACCACCACCCCCACCAACACTCGCCTGGCTCCACCTCCGCCGCTAGGCCACCACCACCGCTCGCCTGGCTCTACCCGATCACTACCACCCCCTCAATCTCACCGATTCCAACGTCCCTCCACCAATGTCACAAGCCCCCACCACTCCGGCTCTTTGCCCCACCACTGCTTTACCATCTCCACCGCTAGGCCGCCACTGCCTCCACCTAGCCACCACCACCACCCCTCCCGGCTCACGCCACTGCCCCGACCACCAGCCAATCCCTGCCAGAACGCCATGCCACCACCACCGCACCACCTCCACCCAGCCACCATCACCACCCCTTTCCGGCTCACGCCACCACCACCACCACCAGCTAGTCCCCCGCCACAATGCTGATGAGAACGCACAGCCACCACCACATCCCCACGCCACCATTTTTGGCGCCGCTCAACCAAGCGCTGGAAAATCGATAACCCACCATTCCCTCTCCTCACTAACCAATCTTCTTCGCATCGCCGTCCACCTGTTCCTCCACTTCACACCACTGGAAGGCAGGCCCCGCAACTCTCTGACGCTTAGCTAAAGCTCCTCAATCACCAACAATCCCTAAGTCCGTTGCTGCCACTTCACCCGCCGCACCATCACTAGAGGAAAATCATAAGCTAGAGTTGGAGTCTGCGCCGTAGGATGTGAACTTATGGTGTTGCCGATTCTGAAGGATTCCTTGCCGTAAGTTGTGAGAACCAGAGGGCGCAAAGGAAGAATTTTAGAACTAGAAGAAAAATGGAAGAAAGAGGGAAATCAGTCCAAAGTTGTGAGAACCAGTTGAAAAAGGGCAAAATCGATTACTCCTTTTCTTTTCTTTTTAATTTTTTTTCAAGGCAGGGGTAAAATAGTATTTTCATCCCAATCCAGCCTCAAACTATCCAAAAAGGTTATATTTGCACATAGCCTAAATATCTAGAGTTATATTTGTACTTTCAATTATCGCAAGATTATATCTGTACTTTCATCAATTATGTAGGGTTATATATGCACTTTGGAGAAAGTTTAGTATCAAACATAGTAAATTAAATTGGAGAAAGTCATGTGAAAATTATAATAACAAAAAATGTCATAAATCATGAATAATAAACTACTATTCATCTTCCTTTATAATAGATTGTTGATTAGTTATTAAAGTATCGATAAGCATTATTACATTTGGTGACTTTGTGACGTACCACTACAAGAACTATAACCTAGTGCATTGCACAATAGCCACAAGTTTCAAACACCAACTAATTCTTTAGAGAGGAACCCCTTATTTGTTTATTAATTTGATATTTAAAATGTAACTGTCCACGATTAAGTCTACATACAAATCGACAACATTGGCCACAACCCCAATAGTTTACTTAAAACTGAATAAAGTTAATTGAATGATTGTTACTATTTCCGAGATTGATTATATAAAAAAAATTCTTATATAACCCTGCATATTAGATATAAGTGTCAAGATAACATTTTGATAACTGAGAGTGCAGATATAATTCTACCTAGTTTATGTAAGTGCAATTATCCATTCCGGCAGTTGAAGACCAGATTCATTATAAAAGTCAATTTTACCTTTACAATAAAAATAATTAAAAAACTAAAAAAGGGTAAAGACCTTAATGCCCCTAGATTTATCTTTCATTTCCGTCCTAATCCACGCCCGTCTCGTTTCTTCCCCACCCTATTCTCGAAGAAAAACCGACGCACGCTACCTCCGGCCCGTTTGTCTATTTGCCAGCGTTGAAGAGGCAGATTCAGGCGGCATCGATGGCGCTCCGACGAGTTCAATGGGGCAACGATGCATCTTCTTCCTTCGCAAACCATTCTCTCAAAAAATTGACCAATTTCGCTTGCTACCTTACCCGGCTCGTTTCTCAGTTCGGCGATGTTGTAGAGGTTGATTCTGGCGGCATCAGTGGCTCTTCTTCGTCCCCCTGAAGACCTGGTGGCAAAATCGCCAGTGTTGCATAACTGTGGTTGCAGTCTCTTCTTCCCTCTGTCGACATTGCTGGAGTGGCGGTTTTCATCGGTTGTGGATATGCCGTCGTGTTAGAGCTGTTCTCGGGAGGTTGATCCGGAGTTCCGATCTGCTCTTATTTCGGGTTCGCTCTATGAATTCACACTCTTCTTGCCAGATGAATTCTGCAGTTTATTGTTATCTTAATTAGCATAGTATATGAATGATGTATTTAGAAGAATGTGCGCATTTAGTGGGCTAATCTATCTAATTAAGACTTTGAGATGAAAAGTAAAAAAAAATAAAGTTCACATGGGCCCACTGATAAGGGTAATTTGGTCAACTCAATTTTAGATTTTAGCACAAAGGGTATTTTTGTTAATTTTGGCACTTATGCAAGTAGATAGGGTTATATTGGCATATACCTCATTATATAAACACTGAGCTATATAAACGTAATATCTCACCTGCAAATCATAATTAAGTTTGTTAAATATTTTTAGAATTTTAGATCATGTCTAGTTTAATTTTTATTTTACGAACAAAATCCTCAATTACACACCTTTTCCATTCTAAAAAATTCAACTTTTTTTTTCAATCTTCTTTTCTCATTTTTACCTCATGGAAACATGGAGAAATAGTATTTTTTCTGAAATTTTAATTTTACCAATTATTTATTTTTAATCATTATTTAGTTCCAGTTTAACCAAGTATGTTAAACATAAGCGTTGACATAAGACTTGGTTACACAGTTCGGTGGATTCACATACATCTGCTATGTGATGCCTAGTTAGTTTATAATAAATCCACTAATAAGAAAGAGAACATTGTCGCATACAATCATACTTATCTTTATTAATTATAAGTGTAAATTTTGCAAGCACCACTTGCTACCGATCAACCTTGATCAGACTCTCTTTGATCTTGAAACTTGCCGACGCTAGATCTTCCCCTCCTGAGAAATTAAGGTATACGATTCTTAACTCTCAAATAATTTAGAGGCATGTTGGAGCACGACAGTGGCTCTTGAGTACTCAATATGAAAACGTGAATGCAAATTTTCTCAATGAATTTCGTAATTAGCTCAGCCAAATTGTTCTTCTATTTAAAGCCAATTGCACACATCAGTATTCTGTGCGAAAAACTATTCCTGCTTCATCTCCAATTCTGATTACTTAGCATACCAGTCAAATGCCATGAAGATAGTAATTATCAAATCTAATCCCATGAAGGTGTGATTAGTTTAAATACAATCCAATCAAAAGGGAATGTGATTTCTCATATCAACTTTCGATTTCATTAAATCCAATCTATTTTCATCGACATTCATGTACAACATAGAAGCAATAATTGGCTTAGGCCTTTGTGCCATGGACTTATCTTGATGTTTCAACACAAGCTATTCCATATTTGACTTTAAGCATAATTTCCCACAAATTGCCAATTAAAACATATGCAGATTTTACATTTTCAATTTACATTGTTTGAGCTTTATGTTATTGAATAAGTATATATATATATATGTGTGTGTGTGTGTGTGTATACCTCTATCTCTATTAATTGGTTTTAACTTAAAAAAACAATTGTCTATATACATTAGTATTGTTTTCTGACCTGATAGATTAGAATGTTGTGTTCATGATGATCACTTGTGTCAATATTTTGTTTTAGATGTGTTAGACCTGTGTTTTTCAAGGTGCAAGGTGTTTACGGTTTGAATAACATAGATCTTTCTTTGTATCAAGTTGTGTTGCAGTTTTTGAAGATCCATATTCACTACAAAAAAAGGTCCAGTAGTGACTGATGAGACGTCAAATGCATGTATTTTTCGGAGCATTTAACATCTCTTTTGTCATCTTTTTGTTGTAAGTTTGCTAGATTTAGTTAGGTTTACATCGTAAGGGGTTTAGATGACCATTTTCGGTTTTCATATCTAAATCCTTCATTTTGTAACCTATATTTAGTCTAATGGATTTTTTGTCCTTGCGAGCATCTAGATTCTATTTTGTGAGCTTAATTTGTAGATAGATTGTGAGCCATTTGGAGTGGTTTAGTGAAGGCCACAAGCCAAAACATGGTAGAAGATAGAAAGGTTGAAGAAGGAAGACAAAGAAGCGGATGATTTGTGACCCAGAAGTTTGGACCAAGCTCTTAAAATGATCTGAGAATAATCAGCCTACAAGGGTGGCATCGTTGGATTTGTCTTCCCAAGCACTATAAAATAGACTACAAGAACTCTAAAATTGGAGCAATGTTTCACCCTTAACGATGCAAAGACCGGCTAGCCGGTGAAGAAAATTGGGCACGCAGCCTGGGTGCTGCACCGCGAGCCAAAACACAAAGGAAAATGGCCCTAAGTATTAGATCAAGTGCTCAGTGCGGTTGTGTATGAGTCCACTCGCCAGGCATCGCCTAGCGCCAAACTGCACCTCCAGTGCAAAGTCTCGCGCCCGCGCTCGAAGAACAAGCCTTGGCGCAGGTCTCCAGATCAAGAACGCATGCCCAACACCTTATGCCACCACGCATGCCTCATGCCAGCCCACTCTCGTCCCGCGCCCTAATGTGTCCCAGCTCCTGCCCTTGCGTGCCAGAACCCTAGTCCCGTGCTTCTGTGCCCTGCTCCTCGGGCTAGAGCCCAGCACCCTACCGGGCATGCCAGCGCCCTGTGCCGAGTGCGCCCTGCGTCCGACCGCATCCCTTTGACTTTTCTTAACCCACTTGGGTTATAAATAGCCCCCTTTCTTCCCCATTTTCTAACCCCGACTTGGGGCTCCAAAACCCTAGTTTTCCACCCCTTTCTTCCATTTTCTTCTTATTTCTTTATAGATCTTTGTTCTATGTTATGAGTTTTGATTATTTAGGTTTGTTTTGTACTTGTGAGCAATTGATTGAGGCTTCCAAGCTCATGTCTTGTGCATTTATTGAGCTTTGAATATGGATTGTAAATAACATCAATGTTGTCGGTTGTTTGAGTATATGAGTTGCTTGTATGATTACTTGTTAGGGTTGGGAAAAACTAGCTAAGTTTCCCCTCTTTTGATATGAAATCCATGAGCATGAGTTAGAGCTTCTAATGGTGTTGGTGAGTTGATAATTTCTAGATGAATGTGATGATGCTGAACTCTTTGTCATGTTTGTTTAATGTAGCAAATAGGAGAGGTCTATAAACGTTAATCGTTCTTGATTAATCTTATGTAAATGCCTGAATTAGTCCAATGCTTAGACACAATTTAGTATTTATAAGTGTTACTAAGCTTGTTGATTCTTCGTACTCAATGCCATTAATGTGATACTTTTAGCCGATTCTCGACTAAAGGAGCCATTAGTGAGGTTTGACAAGAGATGTCGAATTCACTCTTGCAAACTATTATCTAAGAAAGATAGAAGACTTATCTACATAACAAGTAGTTAAAACAATGAATAGGTTGTGGATTCAAGGATAGATAAGAGGTTTGGAAGTGGAAATCAATTGCCCCCAAAGCTTTGTCTTTTGTAGTTTTTACCCCATTTTCTTAGTTTGTTGCATGATTAGCATATTTACTTGACTTTGCTAGTTATCTTGTCTTTAATTTCATAACTTAGGAAAAACCAACCAACCCCTCCCCCTCTTTACTTGCTTATATATATATATATATATATATATATATATATATATATAAACTTCTAGCCTAATATCAACCTTATGTTTATAAACCCTTAGGAAATTCCCTCTTCTTCGTGGACGACCCCGATTTGCCACTATCTACTTAGTTGTAGTTATTAAGCATTTAGTGCCTGTAAATATTAACTTTGAGGGGTACAGAGACGACCTCCCAATGATGCATATTTTGTGACAGGTAAGAAAGTGTTACAATTTTTGCTCCACTTTCAGGTGTCACTAAATATTTCTGACATGTGCACATGTCACTAAATTGAATTACTACATCAATCCATGTCACCAAACTTACTAATACTTCTAAACTAAATTGCATTTTAAAGCGTCACAAAAAACTGTAACGATACTTCAATGCGTCACAATATTTTAGTGACACGCTGAATAGAGACACTTCACAAGGCGTCACTAAAAATTTTAGTGATGTATTTGAGTGACAAAAATGCTCCAAAAAAGTATCACAACTGGAAGTTTTTTTAGTAGTGAGTGATTGATGCGCGATACGCTCCTCTTTGTAAGTGGTCAGAATTTCGGCATGTAACGAGTTAATGTCCAGTTTATGATATTGCAGTTTTAAATAAATATCTAATTTGTAACAGTATAGATGATCAGTCTGGCCGACCTGTAATTTAGATATCCTTGCAATACATTAGTTATTGCTAGAGACTAGTTGAGTTGAATGTCAGTTCCACTCATTGTAATCGTTGTTGGACATTTTCCCCAACACTTATGAATAATTAACTTTTTTTCCCAAAAAATTAAGGTTATAATATTTTCATAAATTGTTTGGATTGACATAGAATAAGAAAATTAATATTATATTATTTATATAACAATTGAGATGTTTTTTATTTGGTGAAAAGGTTGTGATCACAAATCTACAAAATTTTGAAACACTAAAATATGTTCATGTTTAAAATCAAGAATCTTAAAACAAGGAAAAACAAAACAACACATTTCACAATTTTTCTCTCTCCCCAAAAATCCTATCCCGAGTGACACATCAAAGAACAAACCCTAGTCTGGAGGGGGGGTGGTTACCGCTGTCAGATCCGGCGGTCCTACGACCTCCCCCCCTCTCTCTCTCTGTAGTTTAGGCATTCTCTTTACTCTTAGATTTTATTTTTAACATCTTTTACGTGCGAAAACTTTCCTTTGGGAGGGGTTGCTGCCACGGAGATCACCACTCAGAGAGGCGGCCGAAGATCTTGCTGGATTACGACTAGGCAGAATCCGATCTGGGTTTTCGCGACAGCTATTTTGTTTGCAGAATCAGGCCGCTGGGAGTTCACAGGACACGGCATCTTCGCATCATTGCTGGAGGTCTCGGAGTTCACTTCAGGTCTCGGTATCTTTACACAAGGCGGCTGCTCAAAAATTAGTAGAAACAGATGGGGACCAGCCAAGAACGGAGTATACTACTCTATGGCAGCCCAGGAGAAAAAAGAGGTAATGAGTTATCTTAAAAGACATGGTATCTGGTTCACTGGAAACTCGCTTAATTCCGGTGAGTTTTCTTTTATTTTTGGTGATCGGTGGAAACGTCGTCGACGACAATACAATATTGTTGATCAGATTTTCCTGAAACGGGTCAACTGGCAGGTACAGTCAGACCAAAAATGACTGAACTTGGTCACAAAAATTCGTCTTTTAGTGAAGACTAAATTGTTTTTTGGTCCCTAACATATGATCTTATACCATCTTTTGGTCCCCGAGACCAATACCGCTTCCTTTTAGTACCTAAAAAATTCAAAATGATTTGTTTGATCCCCAAGGTGGTTTTCAGGTGGTTTTGGGGACCAAAAGATGGTATAAGATCATATGTTAGGGACCAAAAAAATAATTTAGTCTACTTGAAAACCACTCGAAATCTGGTTTGGGGATCAAACAAATCATTTTGAATTTGTTAGGTACTAAAAGGAAGCAGTATTGGTCTCGGGGACCAAAAGATGGTATAAGATCATATGTTAGGGACCAAAAAAACAATTTAGTCTTTAGTGAATAAGGCTGAAATTTTAGAGTTGGGCAGGTTTTTATTGGTTTTTGGTGCTTTCCTAAAATCAATTAAATTAGAGGAATAATTTTAGTCAGGAGGTTTTTACATGTTAACCCAAAAAAATGTTTTTCGATGTTCGATAAATCTTGTTGTAACCTCTTTTTGTGCGGCTTTACAGTTTTGCCCTCTGCTGCTATTTCCTCCCTCCTTTAAAAGATTGTTTGGAAGATAGTCACAAACTTGGAAGCACGCAAAACAGTTGAATATGGAAGTCACACAAAGACCCGAGGGAAAAAACTTGAAAGACATGTTTAGGAATGTAATGCAGTTAAGGACTAATTACATATGACAAAATGACTGAAGGAATGGATTCGACGATTTGATTTAGGTAGAGAGTTTTCTAGTAGGCAAAGGATGCTCATTTTTTGAGCTTAAGAGTTGCGACCACAATGATTCATTATCAGGAGGGTGAAGATGGTTTGCTAGTGCTTTGACTACTTTGTTTTTTCTTATTGAATGTTATACTATGCTATACACTAAATGTTCTATTTTAGCGTATCTCTCACATTACCACAGTTGCTCTAGCAAAGATGATGAAACGTGAACTCTCAACCATTTATGCGTTGAAGAGATCGTTTCTTAAGATTTGGCAATTTCCATATTTGAAGCGCTTTTGTGTAATGGGCTTAGTCCAAATCTCTCTTATAATAGGATCGATTCGATTGTAAAAGGCTTCAGCCTATCTGATCAATTATAGGAACAGTTGGGTACCCAAAACAACCCACGTCTTTCAGGCGGTTTTATTTTTTTAAAAAAGTGTTCATGTTTAAAATAAATGATCGAGCCCCATTATCCAATTGGATTTGGATTAAAAAAATTTGACCCATTAATCTGCCGATCTAAACTAATCAATTAGAGACTTTGTATGATTGCCACCTTAATCAAAACTACTTTTATTTCAAAAGATAATTTAACCCTAACTCCAAATATGTGGGGGTTGCAAAATAAACTCGTAATCCGTGGGTTTAGTGAGTTATCATTTTTAAACTTAGATGTGTATTGATAAAATGAATAACGGGTTAAATGAGTAACGAGTCAAAAAGATCACGCGGGTTGGATTTGTGGGTTGACTGCAAGATAACCCATATGAGTTGAAACCCGTGGATCTACCTATATGGGTTAATATATGGGTTAAAATCTGTGGGTTTTACCCATACAAGTTGATTTTATAGATTCATATGGGTGTATATATGGGTTGAAACATGCGGGTGTACCTATTTTCGACCCGTGAGCTAATAACTACTACTAACTAAGGCTACTGCAACACTTTGAAAGTGTTGCTTTAAGTGCTAAAAATGCTAAGTTTGACCTATTGCAATACTTTTACAAATTGCAATACTTTTACAATTATTACCTCGAGTGATGTTGCATTAGATCTAACGTAATACTTTTCAATGGTTTAGATAACACTTTATAAGTTATTATAACATTTTAATATGTATTAGAAAAGTGTTACGATAGCTCTAATTTATAGCAGCGACTATGTATCAATTTTAAAGCAGTGGGTGTACTTAATCGCTAAGCACAATATAATAGAGATTGTGTGCATTTTGCTATTAACCGGGGGCATTCACTGTCATTTGATACCCTGATTTTCCAAACCGTCGTCGTTTTCATCTTATTTCGTTCCTCTAATTTTCAGTCGGCTTTTTCTTCCTCTGCTTTTTAATCTGCGAAGCTGCTGTTACTCTGATTGCCACCACCCGTGAATATGGGCAAAAAAGCGTTTGATGTATTGTTTCAGAAAATTTATTTTGAAATTAGTATATCCACCACTCCTAGTATTTCAAATCTTGGGGTGCTGAAAAATCTAATCTCAAGGGTGGTTGTATTTCTAAATTAAACAATGGAATAATAAGAATTAGAAAATTTGCAGAATCGCCAGAGTAGTAATGACAAAGAAGATTAGTTTCGCTTCATTTCCTTTTCAAAACAAACGACATCGTTTCCTTTCCCTAGTTAATAGTTATGCTACTTGGCCTATCCCTTCTTTTCATTTCTCATCCGAGAATTTATGGAATTGTTTTTTTACATTAATGGTTCCTAATTATTAGTTATCCTACGTGGTCGTGGCCTGTTAAATATTTTGTAGATTTTGTTTGTAAATTTTGCGATTTTATTTTTATTTTTGTCTGTTTTAACGATTGCAAATTCTACTTCATATAAATATCTGATCAGTGATAATATTAAAAAATTTAGACCTTAAACAAATAATGCATCAAGATATATTTTATTTAATTTAAATATGAAACTATATTATCACAAACTTTATCTATCTCAAATTCTACAATCACTAATCATAAGTTATAATATTTTACAATTGTATAAATTTTTTTTTCTTTTAATATGCACTACTACAAACTAAGACTAATGTAACACTTTCCTTGCAACACTTAATAAAAAATTTCAATAACTTATAAAGTGTTACCTTAACCTTTGGAAAAGTGTTACATAAATATTGAAAAGTGTTACCTATGTAAAATTTAAAAAGTGCTACGTTAGATCTAATGCAGCATTACCTAAGGTAATACCTTGTAAAAATGTTGCAATATATTCAAATTAGTATTATTAGCACCTAAAATAATACTTTTACATGTATTACCTTAAGTGATGTTGCATTAGATTTAATGTAACACTTTATAAATTTAGGTGACATTTTTCAAAGGTTTAAGTAACACTTTATAAGCTATTGTAACATTTTTAATAAGTGTTGCAAGGAAAATATTACGATAACTTTAATTTGTAGTAGTGATGATGATTAATTTAGATCAATTTTTTTGGATCAATATTTAATATTTTGTGTTTATATTTTTCTAATTTAATTAATTAACCATATATTGGAGATATATGTTTATATTTTTCCGCCACTGCCCGTGAAGCCGCTGTTTCAAACCTGAATGCGCTCCACGGGAGCATCGTCTCCGGCGAGGCTAAGTTTGAAAAGCTGCTTGAAATTTTTTGAGAAATATACAAATATAAACCTATATGTTTGAGAAAGCGCAGATATAACCCTGAGATCATTTTTAGTGCAAAAATAACCCTAACTACTTTATATAAGTGCAAATATAACCCTAGATACTATATTCTAGCACTGACCAGCTATTTTCGGCCATTGACTGATTGGAAATGACCAAAATACCCTTTTGGGCCAAATCTGAAAATTCATTTCCCACTTTGTCACTATTATTCTTCTTCTTATTCTTCATCATACCCCTCCCTCACCCCAGCGGTCACCACCACCAAGCCACACCTCCGGTCACCACAACCACCACCCCAGCCACTACAATCCACCAGCTTCGACCACCACAACCACCAACTCCGACCACTACAACCATCACAACATCACAACCACCCCCTCCAGGCCACCACAACCACCACCCTAGCAACCACAACAACAATCTCCGGCCACCACCGCCGCCAGCTCTGGCCACCACAACCACCAGCTTCGGCCACCACAACCCACAACCACAACCACCGCCACCATAACCACCACCCTCGG
Organism: Rubia yunnanensis; assembly: GCA_037428765.1. NCBI lineage: Eukaryota > Viridiplantae > Streptophyta > Magnoliopsida > Gentianales > Rubiaceae > Rubia > Rubia yunnanensis. The sequence goes on from CM075062.1 coordinate 127,233,779, forward strand.
CCACCATAATCACCACCCCAACAATTACTACTATTGTAGAAAATTGATACTACAAAGTAAAAATTGCTAGAATTGCAAACTAAAAATCAAGAGTAGTAATCTTCTGTACAATTCAAACCTTTAGTAAAAGGGCATGTACACCTTCAGTAATCACCCTCATATTTAGTCGACTGGGTATCACCAGAGCTGCTATCACACCGCCGGCACCGGCACCACAACTCTCTTTTTGGGCACTCCAATAACAAAGGTGAGGGAACGATGTTGACAGAGCATGAACCACAATCCTGTTGTTACTCAACATATCATAGTCCCTAATCTTGACAAAATTAACCCTAAGCGGTGGCAAAACCTCGCCGCCGCCGCTGGTGGTAACCACCAGTTTCTGCCCGGGCTCCATGGTGGGCAATATGTGAGTATTAAAATTTTTTTTTGTAAATAGAAGTAGCGTGCACGTGTGTGTGTTGACGTGAGTTATAGGTTGCATAAGACTCAGACAAATCGTTGTGAACGTGCAGTTTGTTGGAAGAGTCGTGGGGTTGTAATCTGTGACAAAATAAAAGCCAAGCATGAGTTGCTTGGGCTGAGAATTAATGAGAAAATACCAAAAACAAAAAGCAATTTGTTTTCCTGAAAAACTCCTCTGTGTGAACTTGTTATTTCATCTTTCTAGCCCTACGTTTGTTATCTTTGTGATTCTGTCTAACATTTGGTATCAGAGCCGACAGTGTTGATCGGAAGCGGCGATGACCCAGAAGGCAGGAGAGGTGTTTACGACAATGGAGGAGGTGCTGGCTGAAGCAAAGGCGGCAAGAGCAGAGGCAGAAGCGGCGAAAGCTGAGGTGACAATGCTGAAAGGGAAGAAGGTGGATGAGGGAAATTCAGAGATGATAAGTAAGGTTGCAACGGTGACCGGGAGACCCCGAGGCCCTATCAACTACCCACAGCTCACACGTTCCAACTACACTCTATGGTCGATGCAAATGAGAGTAGCATTGTAATCTGCCGGTGTGTGGGCTCGGTTCATTCAGAAGACGTTAAGTTTGAGATGGATTGAGATGCATTACTTGCACTCTACCAGGGTGTGCCGGAGGATGTTCTCGTGTCACTTGCAGGCAAGGATACAGTGAAAGCGGCATGGGATGCCATTAAAGCCTGCACGTTGGCCATGATCGAGTCCGAGAGATAAATCTGCAAACTTTGCGAAAGGCTTTCGAGGGACTTGAGATGGGGGACAACGAAGTAGTGAATACTTTTGCATCACGGGTGAATAAGATGGTGTCATCCATTCGAGCACTCGGTGACGAGGTGAAGGAGCTCACAGTTGTTCAGAAGGTGCTTCAAGCGGCGCCGGCGAGGTTTGTGCATTTGGTTATCTCTCTGGAACAATGTGTGGACTTGAAGACTTTCACTGTGGAGGATTTGTTTGGATGTCTCAAGGCACATGAAGAACGAGTCTGACTCAGGTTTGGTGATCCCGTTGATGGACAACATTTAATGCTTACCAGAAAATAATGGGAAAACTATGCCGGGAAGAAGAATGGTGGCGGCGAAAGTTCAGGCATCCTTGCGAAAGGGGACGGTGAACGTGGTGGCAGCCATAGAAAAACCGAGGATCAACCATCCAATAAGAAGTCTGAACAGAAGTCGAAGAAGAAATTCAAGTGCTACAATTGTGGGGAAAGGGGACATTTCTCAAAAAGAATGTACCAAACCGAAGAAGAAGAAGCAAGAAAAGGCAGAAAAGGCGCTAGTGGCTGAAAAGCAAGATGAAGAACCTGCACTGCTAATGTTGGAAGCATGTGTTGTGACAGGTAAAACTGAAGTAGTTCAAGGGGAGGTGTTTCTGAATGAGCAGAAATTCAAGCCAAATTTGGGTGATGATGTAAGGTATGACACTAAAACCTGGTACTTAGATACATGAGCTAGTAACCATATGTTAGGTGCTATGGAGTTGTTTACTGTACTAGATAAATCAATTACTGGTACAGTTAAGTTTGGAGATGGTTCACTGGTAGAGATTGCAGGAAGAGGTACAGTGCTAATTACAGCCCGTGATGGATCACACCGAGGTTTAACAGATGTTTACTTCATTCCAAAATTAAGAAGTAACATTGTTAGCCTTGGTCAGTTGGAAGAGTATGGCTGCCGAATCCTACTTGATAGTGGCTATTTACAAATCTTCGATCGACAACGTAGTCTCTTGGTGAAGGTACCCAGAGGAAGAAATAGGTTGTACACTTTGGATTTGCATCTGGGACAGCCCGTGTGCTTACTCAGTTCGATAGACGAACCTGCTTGGCTATGGCACGCTCGGTTTAGACACTTAAACTTTGATGCTTTGAGGTCACTTGCACAGCATAACATGGTTAAGGGTCTTCCCCTTGTGAAGCCCATGAATAAGGTGTGTGATGGGTGCTTGATTGGCAAGCAACGTTGAGCTCCATTTCCAAAACAATCCACATATAGGGCTGGTGAATGTTTGGGGCTAGTACATGCTGATCTTTGTGGTCCTATATCACCATCATCACCATCGGGAAAATGATATTTTGCCTTGTTTGTGGATGATAAAAGCAGATTTATGTGGGCATCACTTGTGAAGAGTAAAGACCAAGTTTTTGTGGCGTTCAGAAAGTTTAAGGCACTAGCTGAAATAGAAGTGGTAAGAAACTCAAGGTTTTGCGCACCGATAGAGGTGGTGAGTTCACCTCGAGTGAGTTCAATTCATTTTGTGATGATCATGGAATTATGAGGCAATTAACAGCACCATATACTCCACAGCAGAATGGAGTCGTTGAAAGGAGAAATCAAACGGTGGCTGGCATGGCTAGGTGTCTTTTGAAGAGCCAAAATGTTCCAGGAATGTTTTGGGGAGAAGCAGTAGCCACTTTGATTTATTTGTTGAATCGAGCTCCAACTAAAAGTGTTGATGGGATGACACCTTATGAATCTTGGCATGGGGAGAAGCCTAGTGTTGATCATCTACAGACGTTTGGTTGTTTAGCGCACATGAAAGCTGTATGACCCTCAGGTGGAAAGCTGGCCGATCGAAGTGTTCCTATTGTGATGATTGGATACGAAAAATGCTCCAAAGCATATAGGTTGTACAATCCGAAGACAGGAAAGGTATGTGTTTCTTTTGATGTTGTTTTTGAAGAATCAAAAGCTTGGGATTGGGAATATGATGTGGGGCAGGTTGAAAATGAGGGCAGTGATTATTTCTTAGTTCATTTTGAACCTGAAACTTCAAGTTCCAATAAGGTCGATGTTGATGGAACTACACTGGTTGATGTTGGAGCAACATGTAGTGAACCAGGTACACCTTGTAATAATGAAACAGTGGCATCACCGAGTTCAGAATTACCAGTACAAGGAAGCCAACAAGGAATTTCCTCGAGTGAAGCAACACCAGAAGGACAACGTATGAGAAGCTTAGAAGATTTGTACAATGAAACCGTGCCGAGTTGGAGTCCTGTAGATTTTGATCATTTGGAGTTGTGCATGCTGGGAGCTGAGGAGCCTACTCATCACAATGAGGCCTTGAAACATGAAGCCTGGACGAAAGCAATGGAGGAAGAGCTGAAGTCCATAAAAGATAATGAAACGTGGGAGTTCGTATCTCCGCCGAAGGTGTACGGCCTATTGGTTTGAAATGGGTGTACAAGCTGAAGAAAGATGCAGATGGAAATGTGGTCAGACATAAAGCCCGGTTAGTTGCTAAGGGGTATGTACAACGTCAAGGGATCGACTTCGATGAATTATTTGCACCACTTGCGAGGCTTGAAACTGTCCGTTTACTTATTGCACTTGCAGCTCATGAAGGGTGGAGCGTGCATCATATGGATGTTAAGTCAGCATTCCTCAATGGGGAGCTAGAGGAGGAGGTATTTGTTACTCAACCACCAGGTTTTGTTGAAGCTGGTCATGAAAACAAGGTTCTGAAATTAAGGAAAGCCTTGTACAGGCTGCGTCAGGCTCCTAGAGCTTGGAATACAAAGCTAGATCATAGCTTATTGTCACTCGGTTTCGTCAGGAGTCCAGTGGAGCATGCGGTGTATACAAGGACTGAAGGTAATGCACGGCTACTTGTTGGTGTGTACGTTGATGATCTCATAATAACAGGCTCGGATGAAAATGAGGTGACAAAATTCAAGAAGCAAATGCTTGATTTGTTCAACATGAGTGACCTTGGTTTGTTGTCCTACTACTTGGGGATGGAAGTTGTGCAATGTGAATCTGGTATCACTTTATGTCAGGCAGCATATGGGAGGAAAATACTGGAGAGAACAGGTATGGCAGATTGCAATTCTAGCCAGACTCCCATGGAAGAAAGACTGAAACTGACCAAAGCAGCTGAAGGTGAAAAGGTGGATCAAACTCTCTATCGAAGCATCGTTGGAGGCCTCAGGTATCTTGTAAATACAAGGCCTGATCTCTCATATTCAGTTGACATAGTCAGTAGATATATGGAGAGTCCTACAACTCAACATATGGTGGCGGTGAAACAAATTCTAAGGTACGTTCAAGGAACCTTGAATCTTGGGTGTTATTACAAGAAGAAAGGAGTCGGAGAAGTACGTTTGCTTGGATATAGCGATAGTGATCATGCCGAAGATGTTGATGAGCGGAAGAGTACGACTGGAGTGGTGTTTTACTTGGGAGCAAGTCCGATTACTTGGTTGTCCCAGAAACAGAAAGTTGTTGCATTATCATCATGCGAGGCAGAATACATAGCAGCAACTACCGCAGCGTGTCAAGGTGTGTGGCTGGCCCGGTTACTTGCAGAATTCCTTAGGAATGAGCCTCGTCAGTTAGAGCTGAAAGTTGATAACAAATCAGCAGTTGCATTGTGCAAAAATCCAGTCTATCATGAGTGAAGCAAGCACATCGATACCCATTACCATTTCATTCGAGAATGTATAGAAGAAGGGAAGGTTGAGGTGAGCTACATTGCAACAAGGGAACAACTTGCAGACCTCCTGACTAAGCCATTGGGACGTGTGAGGTTCTTGGAGCTGAGACGAAAGATAGGCTTGGTTGATGTTAGAAACTGCAATCAAGTTTAGGGGGGGGGATGTGAGTATTAAACTTGTTTTTGTAAATAGAAGTAGTGTCCACGTGTGTGGTGCACTTGTGTGTGTTGACGTGAGTTATAGGTTGCATAAGAATCAGACAAACCGTTGTGAACGTGCGGTTTGTTGGAAGAGTCGTGGGGTTGTAATCCAAAAATAAAAGCCAAACATGAGTTGCTTGGGCTGAGAATTAGTGAGAAAATACAAAAAACAAAAGGCAATTCGTTTGCCTGAAAAACTCCTCTGTGTGAACTTGTTATTTCATCTTTCTAGCCCTACGTTTGTTATCTTTGTGATTCTGTCTAACACAATACACTCTCCAATGACAGTTTATGTAAATCGGAACCCCTCAAGAGCTTATTCGGGATGATGTGCAGCATCAAGTTGGTGAAGTAAGAGTGCCCCGACCCTCCGGTGAAGATAGACACATCGTCCAAGATCAGAGCCACAATCATGATCGTCAATACCATCACCGTTGTCGGAGCCACCTCTGCCGCCGCCAGTATAGCTGGAATTCATCGTTGTTTCCTGCTTGAGCAGTGGATTGAATGCGATGATGACATAAGGTGCGGGAGGAGATTGGTAGAAATATTGAAACAGGGATTGCGAGAGGAGGGAAGAAGAAGAGGAGAAAGGGAAAAATAGGGTTTGGGGGCATTATAGACATTTTTTTTGGTTTTTTCAAAGGGGTAAAATAGTCTTTTAACTTAATTCTGGCCATAAATTACCGAAAAAGGTTATATGTGCACATGCACTAACCATCTAGGGTTATATTTGCACTTTTAATAATCACATAGTTATATCTACTCTTTCGTGAATTAATATAGGGTTATATATGCACTTCGCTCAGAATTTTTAATCTTGAATAAAAAAGAAAACATCAATCAGATGAAAGATTAAAGAGACGCAAAGATAAATATTCAATTCTGTATGGTCATATAAAAACAAATTCATGCATATTAAAACAAAATCAAGGGACTATTTGTAAACTAGGTCATATCGTAGACAAAAATATGAAAGAACCCACCCATCAGAATTATCCAGGTTTGGCATTTGGCACTCATCCAAAATTGTGAGTCGACGATATGTGTCGTTCCTGAATTGAAAATTGAGATTGGCGAGGCGTGTTGGGCAAAACCAGAGATTGCGTAGCACTATTTGGTGCATATCATAAATGTAACGTACGTTTTCCAGTTTGCGTAAAGTAATTATTAATTTGACGGACATGGTTCAAGATGTTGTCGAAGTTCTTTGACAACGATTGCATCGTCATTCTTCTTCTTCTTTCCACTCTCCACTTCCTTCTTTTTTGAGGTGAAGCCAAATTGTTTATGAACACCGAATTGACCATCACTCAGATAACTTGATGTTTTTGGAAATCATATCGGCCCTATATCCATCATCCATACGAAATGCATGTGCATGGGTAGATCGACCTAGCTGGAAAATGGATTTTTTGGGGTTGGGTTTAGATGAGACTCAATCGATTGTGTCATGATTCTCAATCGATTGGATATCGGGTTCGAATTAGGTATGTTCGGGATTTTGGGATTGAGTGTTATTCGGGTACTTATTGAAATATCGGGTTGGGTTGAGTCGTTTTAGTTTCAGATGTAATTCAGGTGGAGTACTATATATAAAGTTTTGAATCAGGTTTGGTTTGAGTCACTTTGATTCGAGTACATGCTCTTTTGGACCAGGTTGGATAAGATTTGGATATGTTCATTTCGTCAAGTAAATCTTGCAAGCATGCCATTATAATGAAAACGAACATCAACAATGAAGGGACCCTATTATAAACTAACATTAATGTAACACTCTGAAATTGTTGCTTTAGGGGTTAATGATACTAAGTTGGATTTATTGCCACACTTTAATATGTATTACCTTAGATGATATTGCATTAGATCAAATGCAATACTTTTCAAAACTTTTAAATAACTCTTCAGACGTTTAAGTAACATTTTATAATTTATTATAACATTTTAATAAGTTTCGATAGAAAAATGTTACGATAGATCTAATTTTTATTGGTGAGCTTATGGGACATTGAGGGGTTGGCGGTTGTCTCACTACTACAATTTGATCCCATTCAAAATATTGTCAAAAGTTGACAAAATTTAAGTTACACAGTTAATTGTTTTTTCCCACAAACAACATGTAGAAGTAACAACATGTAGGGGTAGATTCCCCTTAGTTAGGGTTTACATTATTGAGAGAATAAATAGAGTACATAAAAAGTATAAATGTAAATATCTAAACCCTAATCTAGTCTCTAGAAATTTCTATTCTAAGAAAATCCCATTGTTTTTTTTAAAGCATATCATTGATATTTATTTTTTAAAATATTTTTTCCATACTAAGCAAAGTAGGTCGCGACACTAGTGGAGAGACCCTCATTAACGGCACCCAATTTGATTGAGATCCGAATGAAGTTCTGATTACTTTCGGATCCAATAGAAGGTGGTTCTAAAATTGATCAAAGACAGTTTTTGAGGAACCGCCTTTGAATGAGATCCAAATGAAGTTATGAAGTCGGAACTGAGGTTCCGACTTCGGAATTACTTTCAGATCCAATAGAAGGTGGTTCTAAAATTGATCAAAGGCGGTTCTTTGATTGCATCAATAGAAGACAGTTCTATTGAAGAACCACCTTTAATTATGAGTCTTTATTGGGCCCTATGTAATAAGAAACCCTAGTTTGTCAAGCCTTAGAAAATTTTCTAACTCCCTCGCCCAAAAAAATCTACTTCTCTCCAAACTCACACATCAACATCTCTCTCATCTCACACACAGCCTTTCTATCTCCCCGATCAAACCTCACCACTGCTTTTCTCCCTCACCAACGAGTTTCTCCCTCCTGCCGGAACCCTCACCACCGCCGGCGTTTCTCCCTCTCCACCGTTGCCCACACCACCACGACCTCATCTCCGTTGTGGCCCTCACCACCAAAGCCATCACCGAAGCTGCTCTCACCCCAGCCGCTCTGTTGTAAATCCTGCTCTCACCACCGAGTCTCCAGATCTAGGCTGCGCCACTACCGCTGGGCTTCGCCACCAGCGCTGGGGGCGTCACCACCACCCGGCAGCGTCTCCAAATTTGGACCGCTCCACCACCGCCGGGCAGCGTCTCTAGATCTGGGCCGCACCACCACTGGATATTGATTGTTTTTTTATTTTTATGTGTATTGTTGTTCCTAGATCCAATTTCTGTATATTGTTATTCTTTCAATTTTTTGACTCAAGATAATGAATATTGATTTTTCATATGTATTGGTTGTTGTTGTTCTTTCAATTTTTTTCAGATCTGGCATTGCTTCGACACTGGAAACCGATTGGTTTCCTGCGGCTTTTTTTTGAGATGTCTGAAACAAGTTTTGAATTCGGAACGGTTTCGGACGTCGATAGAAGGCGGTTCCCCTGTTAGAAGGTGGTTTTAAACCGCCTTCCATCGGTGCATTAGAAGGTGGTTCTAGGAACTGCCTTTGATCCTCATCAATGGAAGGCATGTCTAGTGAAGTCACCCCAGAAGTCACAAAGTGACTTCTATTGTCCAAAGGAACCACTTTTAATAGAGGTGCTTCCACTAGTGCGAGTATAAAATCAAATCAGTTAAAATTAAAATATGAGTGGAACAAAATATACTTAAGTTGATAGACTCAAGAAACTCGATAATATATTTTTACATATGATTATATGAATAATATAAACTTTAATCATATGAATAATATAAACTTTGATTTATTGATTTAGTTGAAGAAAAATAAATTTATGTTGATGTATAAAATGAATAGTACGATAAATGTATGGTTGTGAAATGTCTAATGGAATAATGGCGTCTCTGTAAATGCTAGTTTTTTATTACATTTAAATTTTCCCATGAAACCTATTATTGATGTTGACATCTATTAGAGAATATATGTATTTTTGGTAAATCCGTATTTGTATATAATTACCTTTCCATAGATTTGCTTATTCTATAATCAAACCCTTGTATAAATATGATGAATGAAATCACAACAAATTTATAGAATCCTTATACAGTTTTGCATGGTATTAGCCTAACCGGTCCTATCTCCTTTTTCAAAAACCTAAACCCTATCACTTTCAGAAGCCGCCGCCGCTCCTCTCATGGCCGCCACTGCCGGCTCCTCCGATTCTTCGACACTGGATCCGCTCACCCTCGCCTCCGGTGACACTTCCTCTGACTCCTCTCTATCTCTCAAGTTGTTTGCTCTCTAGTTTTGCCTTGATTGCCATAATTACTCACTGTGGCGCCAGTCAATCAAATCTGCTCTTATTGCTTATGACTTGGATTCCTTCTTGGTTGCTGGGATCGGCCCTGCCTTAAAAGTTTCCATCCTCCACCAAGCTGCAGCCGTCCGAATCGCCGAATCCAGCCTTTGCCTCTTGGACAAAGAAATACCATTTGGTTCTCCTCTAGATTCAGTCGACAATCTCAGTGTTGCTGCTCCCTCATGTTGTTCACGCTGTCACCACGCTTAACGCCTGACTTATTTTGGAACAAATGTTTCATGCGCAAACTTTGATGCAATTAAAACATCAACCTCAGAGCTTTCCAAAGGGTTTTCTCTCCATTCTTGAGTATGTGGAGAAAAAGCGCTTGTTCTCTGACTCTTTGGCCTATTGTACATATTTTGTATCTGATGATGAGTTTGTTGAATGTATTCTTCATGGCCTCGATGCAACGTACTCTGCATTTTGCAGTGCCTTTAGTCTTCGTTCTTGGATTATTTCATCACATATGCTTATGGGCATGTTGTTGGAGGAAGATGATCGCATGCAGGATATGCACGACTAGGTTTCTTAGTTTGCGGCCAACTCGTCCGTCCATTCCTCTGCTCCGGCGTCCGATGGTTCTAGGCATCAGGTTACTCAATGCCATATCTGTCGTTCCGGTCATGAATCTCAATTGTTGGAAGCGTTCAAACATGACCGAGTTCCCCTCCACCAGGCCTCGTCCGAACCGGTCTGACACTCAATGGCGTGACAACCAGCCTCACCCACCGTCGGGTCCCTGTCAGGCATACACCGTGGCTAACCCAGCGCTGCCGTCCACCCTGCATGATCCCGCATGGTTATTTGATTATGGTGCTACAAACCATGTCACTTATGATTTCTCTAACATGTCTGTTCATTTTGATTACAATGGTAATGGTGGCTTACAGGTTAGCAATGGTACGTCTCTTCCTATTACACATTTGGGCTCATCTACATTGTCTTTTAACCAGCCTGCTCATTTACATAATATTTAGTTTGTTCCTGATGTCTGCAAAAATCTCCTTAGTGTTTCCCAAATTACTAAAGATAATGATGCTTACATGCTCTTTTCCCCTACTCATTGTTATGTGAAGGATTGACAAGGTCAGACACTTCTAACCGGAACCGTTGAAAATGGTCTTTACTGCCTCAGCCCACTGCCTCAGTCATCTACAGCTATTTCCTTTGCTCTTCTTGGCGTGCGCACCAGTCTTCAAACCTTGCATGAGCACCTTGGTCATCCTCATGAGTCATCTCTTCGTCGTTTAGTTTCTCGCTTTAAGCTTCCCGCGTCTTTAAATAATTTGTAAAACATTTGTGAGTCAAGTCTGCTTGGTAAGAGCCATAGATTACCTATTTCCCACATTCATGAGTCTAGTAAGGCTCCTTTTGATCTTGTTTACTCAAATGTTTGGGGTTCTTCCCTTGTTTGATTGAAACTCAATTTGGTTCCAAAATTAAACAATTCCAATCAGACTGGGGGGTCGGGGGGGTGAATTTCGATCTGTTTCATCTTATCTTCAGAGTCAGGGTATTTCCCATAGAGTTTCTTGCCCTCATACTCAGTCACAAAATGGCGCTGCTGAACATCGTCACCGTACGATCGTTGAAAAGGGCCTTTCCCTTATTTCTCGTGGACGCCTCCCTACCATTTTCTGGGAACATAGTTTTCATACACCTGTCTACCTCCATAATCATACTCTATCTCCTACACTCAGTTATAAGTCTCCATATAAGTCTCTTTTCAATACAATTCGTGATTATAAATTTTTAAAGACATTTGGTAGTTTATGTTATCCTTTCTCATGACCATATCGTCCTAACAAACTTGAGTATCGTTATTCTTCCTATGTGTTTATTGGGTAGAGCTCTCATCATAAAGGTTATCTTTGCTTACATGTTCCATTAAATCGTGTTTATATTGCAAATCATGTTATCTTTAATGAATCCACCTTCCCTTATCCGGATCACATAAATCCAGTTCCATTTACTCCATCCACCACCACTGAATCTATACCTCTCTTGTTGCTAAAAATGGCAGCCTCTGCACCCGCCCTTAATCACCTTCCGCCACCCCGCCATACTCCTGTCGCATCTCCCTCCAACTGCCCAGACGTTGTCTCTCAGTCCGTCCCTTCCGCATCTGGGCTACCTCCTTCATCCGTAGCTCATTCGTTCCCTGTTAGCTCGGCTGCCTCGCCACCTTCCCCTTCCGGTGAGTTTTCTTAGCCGACACCTCCAGTGTTCAGTTCGACGCCCCCAGCAGTGGCTGCTCATCCGATCACCCAGCTCAGCCCACCGGCGGTTCTAGCTCCCTTGGCTAGCCCATCGTCCACTCCTCCCAATTTCAGTTTTTCCTCTTACATCCATCCTGTTGACACTTCTCAGCATTCAATGGTCACTCGTTACAAAACAAATAATCTCAAACCTAAAGCTCTCACCTCCACTAGTCATCCACTTCCTCCTTCTCAGAAAAATACTTCTGAACCCAAGACCTTTTCTCAGGCTTCCAAGTTATCTGAATGGAAAAATGAAATGCAAATCGAATATGATTCCCTTATGCGTAATTGGACGTGGACCTTAGTTTTGCCTCCCCGTAATGCTAACATTGTTGGTTGTAAGTGGGTGTACAGGATAAAGAGAAAATTGGATGGATCTATTGAGTGCTGTAAAGCATGACTTGTGGCCTAATGATTTAATTAGGATTAATGATTTAATTAGGATGAGGGTATTAATTATGTTGATACATTCAGTCCGGTGGTCAAGCCAACTACTATTCGACTTGTTTTATCCATTTCTCTTACACTTGATTGGCCCTTTCATCAGGTTGACATTAATAATGCATTTTTTAATTGTGATATTTCTGAGATAGTATATATAGAAACCTCTTGGCTTTGTTGGTAGTTCTCAATCCTCGCATGTCTGTCTTCTTTGAAAAGCACTATATGGTCTTAAACAGGCACCTCGTGCATGGTTTACGAAGCTCAGAATTTTTCTTCAGGCTCATGGCTTTGCTCTCTATGAGTCTGACACTACTTTGTTCATTCGTAGAAATGGTAAGCAAGTTCTGTATATTTTGGTGCATGTTGATGATCTCATTGTCACTGGTTTGTCTACTTCCCTTATCACGAAGTTTATTGGAAAATTAAATGATGCCTTTTTACTTCGTGATCTTGGGCCTTTGCATTTTTTTGGGGATTGAGCTCACACGTTCCAAGTCCTCCATAATTGTTTCTCAATAGAAGTATATTCCTAATTTATTGGAGCGCAGCAAGATGTTGGATGCGAAGCCAATTGCGTCTCTCGCCGAGCCTGCATCACGGCTTACTCAGGGTGGGGACCCTGTGCGAGATTCTCACCTCTATCGTAGTATGGTTGGTGCTTTACTGATATGAATCTCCTTGCGAAGACTCACGATTTGTGGAATTAATATCTTTGATTTAGTGAAAGGATCTGTAAACCCGCACTATCTTGCACGAAATTCAGGAGTCTAGCCCTTGGGGTACGCCTAACTTTGACTTGCTCTCTAACTAGCCCTCAGGATCAGATTACAAGGTTTATTGATACTTAACTAGCCCTCGCGGTTAAGAAACAATGGAATAGCTCGCAAGCAAAGAGTATGAACTCAAAAGGTTGTATATTTGATTGATGAAAGGTTGTTCCAAATTCGTCCATAAGGCCTCCCTATTTATAGGGTTACAATCTTGCCTCAAACCCTAATCACAAACGGAAACTGAATCGACTTATGGCGGCTTTAAGGAGCTAAAATCATATCTAACTAAAATACCTAAAATAAATGGTAATCTAAGGTAATCTGGCTGAATTCTTCAAGAAGTAACCTTGAAAATTTCAAATCCGCCCCAAATTTCAGATTTCAAATCCTAAATTCCGATTTTGAAACCCAAAATCTGCTACCTTTTGTTTTTGATTTTCCAAAAGTTTTGGAACAAGAATCGCCTATACAAAACTTGGAATAAGAAAACTACGACAACTTTCTCTTGATTCCAATGAACTTCGAGGTATTCAAGATCGCAAGGATCAAGAATATGACACTATATATATGGAAAACGACACAAGACTCTTTTTCTTTTTTGATAAGGTGTAATCAAGAATCAAAGAACAAATCTAGATCACGGAATCAAAGGACGATAAAGAAAACAAATAGGATTATGAGCATGCAATAATTTTCAGAAGAGTTGACGAAAATATCACAAGCACGTAAACTGTTTAAGCTACTTAAAACTACGAAACTGACCGGGAGGTGAAGGTGGATAATACTTGTTAACGCTCAGACTCTTCGACGTCCTCCTGACTCGATTGATGAAGGTGAAGGCGGATAGTAATACTGAAGTATTCTAACTCTCGGACCATTCGATGTCCTTTGACTCTAGATTCAATCCTCTTGGTAAGAAAGATAAAACAAACACAGTTAAAACACGACACGAAAGACTATATATATATATATATACAAACACAGAGGTGCGTGAGTTTCACGCGCGAGTCCCACTGAAGGCGCGTCAGACACACGCACGAGCTAAAGGCTTATACCGTGATCTGCTCTCCATCTCGCGCAACAACCAATTTATCGAGGGATTTTGATTTTATCGCGGGTTGAACTCGTTTTATCGCCAGCTTCTTATCTTCTCGTGGGTTAAAGCCACATCAGCATCCAGGCACTGCCTTGTCAGCGTTTTGTCACCGCTTTATTAGCCGTTCTTTACAGGGATGGCTTGGGACATTGATCTACAGTTATTTTTAAAGATCGTTCACATTTTGAGGATGAAACTTTTCGACCTCGGAGGGAATGATACGAATTAGGTTTATTTATTTATTTTTATTTATTAAGATTTTTAGAAGATAACACTATACTCTTTTTTCCATTGGATTTTTTAATGAGACAGCGCGATCATTTATTTTATTTTAGAATAAGGCCCATTAATTCAGCCATGTTGGCCTTAGAAGAATTAATGTTTCGGGCATGCATTTATTTTAGTATTTAGAATATTTAGTTCTGATTTGATTAGAATTAGATTTAGTAAGATTAGATAAGGCAATATTCATTCAAGATTTATCTTGAAGAATATAGTCATTTATTTTAGGTAGTCTAGTTAGATATGGTTTTAGCTTCTTAAAGCTGCCATAATCTTTTTCAGTTTCTTATTTGTATTTGTTGAAGACCATACCTATGTACTACAAATATGGGTGGTTTTCAACATTATTTTTAGCTTACAACCTTTCATCAATCAAATATACAACCTTTTGAGTTCATACTCTTTGCTTGCTAGCTATTCCATTGTTGCTTCACCCCGAGGGCTAGTTAAGTACTAATAAACCTTGTAATCTGATCCTGAGTGCTAGTTAGAGAGCAAGTCGAAGTTAGGCATACCCGAGGACTAGACTCCTGAATTTCGTGCGAGATAGTGCGGGTTTGCATCTCCCTTCACTAGATCAAAGAAATTAATTCCGCAAATCGTGAGTCTTCGCAAGGAGATTCATATCATTTATAGTATGCCAAGATTACTCGCTCTGAGATTTCTTATGCGGTTAATCGTATGTGTCAATTTATGCATAATCCGACTGAGCTGCACTGGTCTGCTGCCATACGCATTCTGCATTACTTGAAGGGCACCTTGGATTACGGTCTTACCCTTCGCCCGTGTACAGATTACTGGAAAATGATGGTTAAAAGGTTGAAAATTTTCAACTTTTGGGCATCATTTTGAGTGGGACCCGAATGGATTTTGGGTCAGTGGATGTCATTTTTGGGTTCTCCTCCGCGAGTACTATAAAATCGACTATTTAAACTCTCAAAATGGATCATGGGCGAATGAGATATGGATGTTTGAAATATCACTCTTGAAAGAGAAAAAAAAAGGGCAGAAATTGGCCCGGGTAATTTTCTCTAGACTATCCAAAATGCGTATGGACCTTATGGAAGTCTCTGGAAGGCCCAACCGCATAGTATATATGGAATTGCTTGTGTGTAATTCTTAAGAGATAAGAACAAAATACTTCCATATTCTGTGAGATATCTTGTCTTAAATAAATATGCGGTTTACCATGTTTAATACGATGAAGAATATTTGTGCAAATATTTCTTCCTTTTCCAGTAGATTTGATTCGAGTATTCATGGAATGTCTCAGATTTGATGAGTTGGTGATTGGAGAATATTCTTCTCTAATTACAGAAAATCAGAATATCATGTTTCCATGATTAGGGTCTCTTAGAGTAGTATAAATAGAGCCTCTAAGTCAGTCAGAAAAGTACACACCATTTCTCAAGTCCCTCCATATTATAAACTTGAGTCTTCTGTCTGTCTTTCTCGAAGTTTCCATTTGGTGCTCTGTCAAGGTGATAATCCTTCGGGCCTTGCGTGAATCCGAGGTAACTCTTACGTGTTAATTGTTACCTTCGATGGTTTTATCCTAGGAAACGATGTCCACGACGGGACTCATTCGTTTCAAGGGCAGCGAGTGTTACTCGTGACTCCATCACTTTGTGATTACTTGAAACATGATTTATGTTTTGATTATTTGTAATTTAATTTTTTCGATTGTATGCTTGAATAATTAATAAAAGTTTATTCTTGCATATATTAATTGCTCGTTCAATTTTGATATTTAATTTTTGCATGATAAAATCAATATATGTCCAATAGTCTTGAAACGAATGATATTTTTTGAATTATATTGATTTGGAACTTGCAAGCGGGATGCTTGATGTTGCGAAAATTTTGCTTACTATATTAACTAAGGTCTGCATGCCTGATAGAGAAAAATTAGGATGCATGCCTTATTATGAAATTCCTTGCTGCATATACTAACATCGAAATCATGTTGTATATGTGTTTACATGGTAAACTTGCAACAATTTGCATGCCAATTCTGCATGTTTATATGGTATGTTCTTAATTGATTCGAAATCCGAGTGCATGCCTATTTGCAGATAATTTGCACGCGGTATGCTTTATAATTTCATATTTGAAATTGCATGCAAAATTCATTGGATTTTGATTATTTATAGTAAAATCATATCGAGCAATTTGTTTTTGTACATTGATTTGAAATATTTTGTGAAATATTTCTATGCTATATAAGATGTGTATATATATTTAACGATGAATGATTTTTTTTTGTATGTACACATTGGTGAATCCGAGTATTCACGGTTGTATCTGTTGGAAGAAAAACTAGGCATGGAGATACAACATGATTTGCTTGACAACCTGAAAGAGTCAAGAGTTGTAACAACGGTTTTGGAAACTATGGTACGTATACACGTGAATTAAAGTGAATCATGGCATATGCTATATATACATATATTGCTTGGATTATATTTGATAACCATTTGCTTGAATCTGGACGTGAACATGAATTTGTTACAAAGAGAGTTATGTGAATAATATTTGCACATATATGTCTAGTACAGTAAGGCTATCGAATTTGATAGTGAATGAATTTGGTTATACTAATCCCTTAATTATGTGGAAAAATGAGTTGAGCATGTATGTTAAATTACATGGCGTAATTATGGGAATATGCTAATTCCGTGACATTCATGCTTATGAGATTAAATGTTGATATGGTGAGAAATCATATTTGATTCTTTGCATGAAATATTGGATTAAATTTGGAAAAAAATTTGCCATGAGTTTAGAATATGAGATCAGACATTATTATTCAATTACATGAAAGCAGTACATATGTTTGGAAATTATGAGATATGTTTAATTTCCTTAGCCCTTGAAATGTTAGAGTATTTGCTTAAATACTTGATCAAATGTAGAAATACCTATTGCATGGTATAATAATTTGGTTGTGTGGGCTGCTCATGTTGGTTAAAGATTTTAAAACATATTTGTGTGAGAATGTGCTGCTAGTGATTTATGACTTTTATATACTTGGTCTGAGAATCGCATGCGAAAAATTGGTAAACTTCATTTGCACTTAAACATGACATCTCTCGGCAAGAGTGTAATAAATTCGTGCATAAATGAAGGATGTGACATTGGGTTATTTGATCCATGATGTATTCTTGTTCATTTAGAGACTTGATTTAGTTGCATAAACGAAAATTTTAGATCTATGATGTGTCTAAAATTGTGTTATGATCTTATATGCTATGATTATATTAATTGTTTGGGAAAGTGCCCTTTTTTATGCAATGAAAGGTTTGACAAGGCTTGTCCCGATAATTGACTATCTTGATTGATCATTTACGAGCATATGGCTCACGAGTGACAATTGTTAGATTGCACAGATAGAGCATATGGGCTCGAAGTTCGACATATTCTGGTTATTTTGTATGACTTGATAAATGTGAACGTGAAGACATTAGTTTACGACTATGTCTAGGGTATTGGTTCTAGTGAACCATGGTATAAACCCTAAAGCGTGAGTTATCATGACTATGCTAAAACTCTGATTACTTGTAATCAAAGAATTGAGGGACAAAACTCAAGAATTTGGTTGAGAAAACTAAGAACTCAAGAATGGGGATCCCGAGACTTTTGGTCAAATCTCTTGATTTATGGTTGAAAAATCTAATAATCATGAGATAGGGAATCCCAAGACAATTGTTCAATTATCTAGATTTTGGTTGGAAAGCCTTAGAATTCTGAGATGAGGAATCCTAATACATTTGGTCTAGGAACCCCAAGACACGAGGTTTTGAGAAACTTAACACGTGTGGGGATGTTTAATAAAACCAGCCCAATGTGGGGGTAGACGAAAACCTAAAAATTCAACGACCATATGAATTTTGATAGGTACTTGAGATGAAAAGTCATCACGAGAGACTTGAATCAATTTGTTTAAGTTTGGAGGAATTTAACTCGAACCAAAAAGGGTAAACTCGTAATTGAGTCAAGCAATGCACTCAAACTTGAGTTGAGCAATGAACTTGAATGTGTTTCGAGCATAAAGGCACTCAAGTTTGATTTGAGTAGTCTGAAAATAAAGTGTAGTTGTACTGAAACTTGACTTTAAAATGGGCATGAAATTGTGTGGGGTTGGTAAACTCACACTGCGCCCTAGTGAGAGTTAATCGAATCCTCGATTGATTGATACTACATTGGTGGCGGTATTGGTCATGCGAGGAAGAACGATTAATTGAGATCGGGAAGTTTAGTTATCTCTAATCCCAATGGAGTTGAAGGAATAAGAGAGACTTTCACGATAAAAGATCAATAATGAAGGTGCTTTGATTGTTGAAAGGATCTAGCCCTAAAAGAACTTTCAAGGGTAATAACCTAGTGTTTGATTCATTATTGAACACACAGACTTTTAGTAAGTTGGGTTTGTATATTAACGAAACCACTTACGTGATGCATAGAAAACATATGAGGTTATCTGTGACCATGATGTGAATACATAGAATCCTTTGGGGAATGTGATTCACAATGTAGACATTTGCAAGGTCATTTGGTGATTGAAGGAAATTGCTAGAAATGATCAAGCGTTGTGGGGGAGCCTTTAAGTTGGCTGGCGATCTTTTAAATAAGATGCCCCAAGAAGAAGGAAAATAAAGCTCTTCATAGAGCCATCCTAAAAGTTCTTTCGAATGTGTGGGTCAGCATATTACAAATGTAGTAAAAGGAATATTTAAACAGTATCTTTACTAGATATGCACAATGTTGAAGTGCTATCAATTTCTTGAAATTCACAAGAAATATTATGCAGAAACTAGAAATATATCTTGATGGAAAGTGTATTTTGTAGAAGTTTCTGTTAAAGATCCTGATTTATCTTAAATGGACTTAAGAGTCAATAGATGGAATCATTAAGGATCGGGGATAAACCAACGAAGGAAACAAGATTCCATGAAATGACGTTTGTGGAAAGCGGTGATCAATAGAGAGTTTGATCTACCATGATTGCAAATCACTAGAGTACTAGTAGATTTGAACAATTAGTAAGTATATTTGTGTACTTGATGAGTGTTCTCTAGACATTAGAATGAGTCCAAGGGTGATGGTACTTGCTATCAAGGCTTTGTGAAAGCTAGAAGTACATCTAATTGACCTAATTGGTTATTTGGAGATTTAGATATTAAGATCTGAATAGAGCAAAATGAAAAGATCAATGCTCCTAAATGACCCATCATGTGACCAAACTAATTGTTGTTTAGCCAGTGATATTAAATCAATGAGTTTGATGAAGGCGGATATGCTAAGGGACACGGAAAATGACCATGTCATTTATGTCTTTGAATTGATGGTTTTCTCATTGATAGTAAAATTGATACGATGATTGAGTCTCTTAGAGATATGTCGTATTCAATGGAATGACTCTAAACATTATGAGTTACCTTTTTATAAAGGTGAGGTGTCTCTTAATAAGAGAACTCAAGAGTCATTGATAGTCTGTTGTACTTATTAAAGTGCACATTAGACAATTCTTATAATGGATAGTAAGATGATACACGAGTAATCCAGAAATGATCACTGGAAACAAGCTGTGTGTGAGACTCGTGGATATGGCTTAATTTGTGTAGAGAAATTGTTCTCTCTTGCTAGATTCATAGAGGAATCTAAGTCCATCGTGCTGGACAAAAATTGGGAAAGATATACCCTAGGATGACCAAAGCGCTTGTATGCTTATTGGTGTAGCGTAAAGCCATATCGATGATGGTGTGTCTCGACAAAGACACTTTACCATTGGATGACTACTCTCTACGAGAATTATCGATGTTGACTACGTAAGGTCAATATGATAAGAGTTGTGATTCTTTGACGAAAGGATTGAATTAATTTCTTGACGAAGAAATTGAATCGAGAGTTAGTTGAGAACTCATCAAAAGGAATATGACTAAGTCCAATAAATGGTGGGTTACGTACATGGACACCCAACCTATGTGACTGGAGATCCCACGATCTAGGTTCAAAGGGACAACTAAACTGCAAAGACCCATCGCGATCACTGTGGGGATTTCATACCTCCTGTCTTATTCCTATGATGAAGAAACAGTGATGTGAATGGAGGTTAAGCATTAAATTGCTTTTAATGATTCAAGTCATCGAGTATGTAGTACTCGAAAGAGCGCAATAGTTTACGGAACTGCTCTTACACCAAGAATCACCTATGTAAGCGAGAAGTGTGGCCGCTTCGAAAGGGAATTATTGGGACGCAATTCTTTAGAAACCTTACAGAACTAGGCGTGTGCTATGGCCTGATTAATGGACACAACCGAGGAAAGCGCAAGGGCTAGGAAAGATGTCTGTGGGAAGTGCATTGTCGTTCACACAAGTGGTAGGGGAAGTTCAAGGACATCGCGTCTACTTCCTAACCAGTGGGCTAAGTGTACTCTCTCAAGGGAAAGTTCAAAGGGTGACACCTACTTATCTTATGCAGCATCTATGCCGTCGAAATGAATCTATCACCAAGTCAAACTCTGTGTCTGACGTGATTGTTCTGATTCCTACATCAATATCTATTCATGTGTGGGATTGTTGGAAAATGATGGTTAAAATGTTGAAATTCGTCAACTTTTGGGCATCGTTTTGAGTGGGACCCGAATGGATTTTGGGTCAGTAAATGTCATTTTTGGGTTCTCCTCCGCGAGTACTATAAAATCGACTATTTAAACTCTCACAATGTTTGAAATATCACTCTTGAAAGAGAAAAAAATGGGCGAAAATTGGCCTGGGTAATTTTCTTTGGACTGTCCAAAATGCGTATGGATCGCATGGAAGTCTTTGGAAGGCCCAACCGCATAGTATATATGGAATTGCTTGTGTGTAATTTTTAAGAGATAAGAACAAAATACTTCCATATTCTGTGAGATATCTTGTCTTAAATAAATATGCGGTTTACCATGTTTAATATAATGAAGAATATTTGTGCAAATATTTCTTCCTTTTCCAGCAGATTTGATTCGAGTATTCATGGAATGTCTCAGATTTGATGAGTTGGTGATTGGAGAATATTCTTCTCTAATTACAGAAAATCAGAATATCATGTTTCCATGATTAGGGTCTCTTAGAGTAGTATAAATAGAGCCTCTAAGTCAGTCAGAAAAGTTCACACCATTTCTCAAGTCCCTCCATATTCTAAACTTGAGTCTTCTGTCTATCTTTCTCGAAGTTTCCATTTAGTGCTCTGTGAAGGTGATAGTCCTTCGAGCCTTGCGTGAATCCGAGGTAACTCTTACTTGTTAATTGTTACCTTCGATGGTTTTATCCTAGGGAACGATGTCCACGACGAGACTCATTCGTTTCAAGGGCAGTGAGTGTTACTCATGACTCCATCACTTTGTGATTACTTGAAACATGATTTTATGTTTTGATTATTTGTAATTTAAGTTTTTCGATTGTATGCTTGAATAATTAATAAAATTTTATTATTCTTGCATATATTAATTGCTCATTCAATTTTGATATTTAATTTTCGCATGATAAAATCAATATATGTCCAACACAGATCATCGTCTTGTAGCAATTTCTGATGCTAGTTGGGCTTCTGATGGTGATGACTATCATTCTCAGCATGGATTTGCCATTTATTATGGTGGCAATCTTATCAGTTGGTCGTCCAAGAAGCAGCACGTGGTTGCCAAATCGAGCTCTAAAGCCGAGTACATGGCTATTGCGTTTGCGTCCACCGAGCTTATTGGATACAACAGTTGTTACTTGAGCTTCAGGCTCATCTGTCGCCTCCGCTCATACTTCTCTGCGACAATATGAGTGCTTCCTTTATATATGCTAATCCTGTCTTTCATCAGAGGTCCAAGCATATCAAAATTGATTATCATTTTGTTCGTGAGCAGGTTGAGGATGGTTCTTTTTGTTGTTCGGCATATTCGTTCTCTTGATCAGAATGCTGACATCTTTACGAAGGCTGTTGGCACTGCACGTTTTGTTACTTTGTGGTCCAAGCTTCATGTTGCTCCGCCTCCATGAGCTTATGGGGGCTATTAGAGTGTATATAATATGTGTGTGTGTATTTTTGGTAAATCCATATTTGTATATGATTAGGTTTCCATAGTTTTGCTTATTCTCTAAACGAGGCCTTGTATAAATACATGTTAATATGATGAATGAAATTAGAACAGTTTTACAAAATCCATATACATATTTACAACATCTGATCCCTTTTAAATTTATTTCGCATGAAACCTATTATTGATATTGACATCTGACCGCTAAAACATCACGTTGAGACCCGGTTGCTTGAATTATTACGGGTGGAATGCTTCAGAGCTCCATCAGATTTGTCGAAAACAGAAAATAACATGAGGAAATATAAAATAATGTTTAATTATTCGAGGACCTCATGTTATTTATAACGGTGATAACTTAAACCAAATAGAACATAATGGATATATTTCACACAACGTGGAGTTGATGTTTTCTTGAATATTCTTAATTAACTTGTGGAAATTATCAGGGTTGAAATTTAAATTTTCTTAAGGGATGACCGAAATAATATAAACTAGTTTAGCTATTTAAAATATTTGACCTTAATAAAATGAATAACATATATTTTTCATTGAAAGTTTAAGAAATTATGATTAAAGAGAAATATATATTTGTTTACATTCTTTTCAATCAATTTTTAAAAAAAAATATATATAACTATTATTACTATTACGTAGATTACGTAGATACTTAATTTTAGTTCAACTCACTAAGGCAATAAAAGCCAAACGTATTCATATTACTAGTAGAAATCATTGTGCGTTATATGATATTATTAATTAAAATATTAGAATTAAGTTTTATGTAAATGTTCTTATATTTAAATTGAAAACAAAGAATTTTATTTGAAATGTTAAAGTTTAGTCATCTAAGAAAAACTATATGAGATGGTTACTCGTTAAATATTGAATACAATAAAATTTAATTATTTTTATAATATTTCATTCAAATTATTTAAAAAGTAATTATTTATATGTTAAGATTCATTTTAAAAGGCTATCATAATTATATATATAAAAATATATATCTCATTGAAATAAATAAAAGTAAATATCAAATGACCTAATTTGTCGCACTACTTATAAAATGTCATCATTTAACAGTTAGTCGTTTAAAATAAGATTTTTTTCATATATAAATAAATAATATGTATACGTATTTTTATCAAAAGTACTATATCAATATATAGAAAATCTGAACATTTTGTTATTTAAAATTATGTGCTCCTTTGGATTTTCTTCCGTGATATATATTTATTATATATATATATATATATATATATTACAATGAGATATTTATGGTTTTAATTATATCTTAAGAAGTTATATATTTTAACAAGTTATGATTAATTATGTATAGTAAAGAATTAAAATCAGCAATATAATATAATATAAGTATGTTATTTTTAGGCAACTTGGGTTTAGATTAGTCAAAATGACTTCAATAAACTCGGTTGACAGCACTACCCAAACAATTCTATTTTCTGTTGCTTATTAATTGACGTATCAAATTGATGCTGTTTAAAGAGTCAGTCTCTTAAAAGACGATCTTTCCATAAGTCATGGAAAGCCTAAGGTTTAAAGTGTAAATTAGAAGAAATAAAGATAAAATTTGTGGGTTGCATAAATCGATTTATAAACTTTATTACTACTACACGTTTCACAATAAACTTTTAATATTGAAAATTAAACTTTTTACCTTTTATTATTCTAATTAAATCCCATCTTTCCATAAGAATATGGAAAGTCATCTTTCCCAGTAGAACATCCCTTATTAATTTGGCAATCTTAGAAATTCCCTTTCAAAGATGACTAAATTTTTCCTTCCACTACCACATAGACCCCCTCTAGCACCGCTTTTTAAAATCGATGCTAAAAATTTAATAGCACCATTTAAAAAAAAAAATTAACATTGGTTTTTAAAACTGGTGTTAATTTAACACCAATTTTTAAAATTTTAACACCTATTTTTTAAAAATTGGTGCTATATTTTACAATAGCACCGGTTTTGGAACACATTTGCACCGGTTTTTAAAAACTGGTGTTAAAAATTTTAAAAATTCATTTTTCCTTCCAAAGAAATATCCAAAAATTTTAAAATAGCACCAGTTTTGGAAATATTAGAACCGGTTTTTAAAAACTGGTGCTAAATATTTGTAAAATTCTATCTTCCAGCCAAAAAATTCAAAATAGCACTGGTTTTGAAAACCGGTGCTAAAAATTAAAAATAGAATTGGTTTTAAAAACCAGTGCCAAAAATTAAAACTTAGCACCGGTTTTTTAAAAACCGGTACTAAAATTAAGAAATAGCACCGGTTTTTAAAAGTCGGTGCTAAAAATTTTCAAAATTCATTTTCCTGCCAAAGAAATAGCTAAAAATTTTAATATAGCACCGGTTTGGAAAAATTAGCACCGGTTTTAAAAACCGGTGCTAAAAATTAAAAAATAGCTCCGATTTAAATTGGTGCTAAAAAATTTCAAAATTTTCCCGCCAAAGAAATCGCCAAAAAATAATTCCCGCCAAAGAAATCGCCAAAATTTTTTAAAATTCAATCTTCCCGCCAAAAAATTCTAAATATTTGTCGAAATTTTTTAAAGTTCAATTTTTCCGCAAAAGAATTAAAAAAATTCGCCAAAATTTTTAAATAATCTTCCCTGAAATTTCATGAGCTGGGAGCAGCTGCACAGCTGCTCTAAGCTATTTTTTAACTTTCAAAATCGTTCAATTCTTTTGTTGACTTTAACTAATAACTAAGTTAAGTTAAATTAATCAATGATCAACCTTTACTGACCTAATATACAAATAAGAATAAAATATTTTTACATTAACTAATTAGCGTTCAATCCTTAATTGATTTAGTATACATAAATACAACTTTAACTAGTTAACGGTCAAACTTTACTTGACTTTCAACATATAAACACTAATAACTAGACTGATTTTTACTAATCAATGGTCAAACTATACTTGACTTTCAATATATAAACACTAATAACAAAGTTGACTTTAACTAATTAACGGTCAAATTTTATTTGAATTAGTATATAATAAATACTAATAAAAATGTTTGACTTTTTCTAATAAACGGCCAAACCTTACTTGATTTTTTATATATAAATATTAGTGACTAAGTTAATTTTAACTAATCAACGGTCAAACTTTACTTGACTCTCTATATATAGACATACTAGTGACTAAGCTGACTTTAACTAATCAACAGTCAAACATTACTCGACTCTCGCTGTATAGAAACACTAGTGACTGAGCTGACTTTAACTAATGAACGGTCAAACTTTACTCGACTCTCTCTCTGTATCGAAACACTAGTGACTGAGCTGAGAGGAGCTCTGAGGCGAAAATAGGGCGCAGCCCTGCACTGTTCATCGTGTTAGGTTTTCGCCGGGTTCCTCTTCCACAGCTCCTCTTCTTCGGCGAGGAGCCCGACATTAATGTTGGGATCCTCACCGGGAATCTCTGAATGTATAATAGGTGCTCCAATTTGAAGTATTTCTCATTTTCGGAAGTCATACAAAATCAGATCTGGGTTTCTCGCTTACGTTTGTAGCTCATAATTTTGTGTTGAAGACTTTGGGAAAAGAGTAGTTCATAATTTTGGGAAAATAGTTGGTTTTTACTCTTGATGGCCCCAAAACAAGGCGCATCCCAGAAAAGACGGTGATGGCTCTGGCGTACTCTGGAGGAGGCCGTGCTTCTTCAAACTTGGACGAAGATGACTTCCGACTGGGAACCCGACCCAGAACCAAACCCGCCGCCAACTTGGGTTGAAGACTCTGGTCCTCAATCTGGGTCACTGGAGACGAGAGCTTGGTGAACCTCATGTAAGTCTTGCTCTCTAAATCTGGTGTGGATTTGTATGATGAATTTTGTGCAGATTTTATTGTGCAAATTTCTGCGGACTTTATTGGATGAATTTCTTGTGCGGATTTTCTGCGGATTTGTTTTGCGAATTTGTGAGGAGGAATTCTGTGGACGAACTTGAGAGAGAGGCTGTCTTCGATTTCATTTAATGCAATTTGTACAGAAATCTATTTTTGGTGAGGCTCCTGTGGAAAGTAGTTCGTACGCTAAACCCGTGTGGATTGCTGTGGTACTCTATTTTGAGAAGTTTTACTGGGAACAGGAGAAGCTTTGCATATTTAATTTTGTAGAGTGTGTGGATTGTCGTCGCATGTTGGGATGGTTTTAGTAGGAAGAATTGAGCTATTTATGAGAATCTGTATGGGTTAGTGGCCTGTAAATATGATGTTCATAGGAGATTAATATTAATGAAGGGTCTCAGGCATGGAAATTGTTAGCACTTGGGTCAGTTCTAATCGATTTGGGTAAACTTGTGCTCCAACCTCGAGCCCGACCGGCCTAGCTTGTGTCCAAACCCCGGCCTTGTCCCCCGGCCTTGCTAGTGCCCAAATCCCGGTCACCTTCCGGCCTTGCTTGTGTTCAAAACCTGGGAAACCTCCGGCCTTGCAAGTGATCAAAACCCGGCCTGCCCACTCGGCCTTGCTCCCAGTAATCCACCCAGCCTTGCTCGTGCTCAGAACCCGAAAAATGCTCGACCTTGTTTACTCGAATTTAAATTGGAGCTTATACCAACAGGCTACCCTAGCTGATTTAGATGAACTTGTGTTTAAACCCTGGGCACCCGACTGGCCTAGCTCGTGTTCATATCCCAAACTGGCCATCCGGCCTTGCTAGTGCTCAGAACCCGGCCACCTTCCGGCCAAGCGTGTGTTCAAATCCTAGGAAACCTCCGGCCTCGCAAGTGAACAGAACCTGGTACCTTTTGCGGCCTTGCTTGTGCTCAGAACCCGGTAAACTCTCAGCCTCGCTTGTGTTCACAACCCGAACACCGCCCGGCCTTGTTTTACCTAAACTAGTTGGCACTTAGATGCTTTATGCCGAAAACACGAATTTAAATTTTTCTCAATCATGAACATTCATACGGTGATCTTCATTCTGGGTGAACTGGAAAGCTATGGGTGGAGGAGGCACATACTTTGGGGCTATTTAGATTCATCATAGATGTTATGAGATGTTTTACTATGTGATGGTTGGACCTAGCCGTTTGGCTGCCATGGTGGATAGTTTTAATCGGAATCATCAAGAGTGGTATTCCCAATTTTTTGGCCTTGCTCCCCAGTTTCATAAGAATCCCCGGAAAAAGAGGAACGGAAGTGCAGATTCTCGTAATTGGTGGTTTTCTCAATTTTTCCCAGTTTTCGGTGACTCAATAGTATCGAAAAATACGGTCCGGTAATGTTGGATATTCGAGTGCTCAAGGCGTACAAAGTGCTGGTGGTAATCGAGTACTCGAGGGGACCATTCGAGTGTTGGAAGCTTTCGAGTGCTCATTGGGGGCATTCGAGGGCTGAAGGTGTTCTAGTGCTCTGTCCTCGAGTTGGTGCTGGTGGTGATCGAGTTATCAAGGGGGCAATTCGAGTGTTGAAAGCTTTCGAGTGCGCCGGGGGCGCATTCGAGGGCTGAAGGTGTTTGAGTGCTTTGTTCTCGAGGTGATGCTGGTGGTGCTCGAGTACTCGAGGTGGCCATTCGAGTGTTGTAAGCTTTCGAGTGCTCGTGGGGGGGCATTCGAGGGCTGAAGGTGTTTGAGTTCTCTATCCTCGAGGGGGACTCGTAAAGTACCCGCGAGGGATGGCCACTGCAAAAAAAATCATCGCAACAGCTTCTCTCCATATGGCTGAAAGGATTTCCCACGGTAGCAGCATGGCCATGTAGGTCGGGTAGGGGGTAAATTAATTATGCGCACGCATATTAATTAACCCCTTGCTAGGTATCACTTGGAATTAAGAGTTGTGCTATTTGCCCGTGCTGCACTGAAAAGTGTAAAATGGCATCAGGCTGTCCATTTGCCTAAAATGGAAAGAACGGTTACAAAACCTTTACGCGGGGCGTGCGCGGTAGAAGTCATGCCCGGTCTCTTATGCCTAGGAGGTCTATCCGCGGGGAACACTTGGGAGCATAACGGACTACGGTCAAACTGCTCCCAACCCCACAGAGAAAGCCTCGGCCCTCATCCAGAGACCGTTATCAATGGCCAATAACACCTCTTTATCTTCATCTTAGAGGTGTACATTGTAGAAGCGGTGTGCAAGCCCTTTTAGGAGGATAGGTCATACTACTTCATTCATTGGAAGACCGAGACCACTCTCGGAGTTGAAGACCGTGGGGAGCAAACCATGACGAAAGAGCCGGTTCACACCACCGGTAGCATGGATGTAACATAGAGCGAGGAGGCTAGTGAGTTTGTTCTCCTACCCCTCTGTTTTTTCACTGATGGCTTATACAGGCCCCGGTCACCACGACGGGACTCTGTTGAAGGGATGACTCATACATGCCCCGGTCACCACGATGGGTTGTAATATTTTCCATGGATGGTTTCCACAGGCCCCGGTCATCACGACGGGACTAGTTTCTTTTGGTCACCCGATTGTAACATTTAGATCAGGGGTAGTATTTTAGGTAACATGTATTAAGGGAGTGGGCTAATGTCCCCACTCCCGTACACTCCCACGGCATTTCTTTGGGTCACCTGATTGTACCATCTAGATCAGGGGTAGTTCAGTAGGTTTCACTGTATCACGGGAGTGGGACAATGTTCCCACTCCTGTAGACTCTCACGGTCTCTTTTTATTTACCATTACCTTCGACTAGTGACTGAGCTAACTTTAACTAATGAACGGTCAAACTTTACTCAACTTTCAATATATAAATACTAATAACTAAGTTGACTTTGACTAATTAATAGTCAAACTTTACTTGACTTTCAATAAATAAATACTAATAACAAAGTTGACTTTAACTAATTAATGGTCAAACTTTACTTGACTCTCTCTCTATATAAAGACTCTAGTGACTAAGCTGACTTTAACTAATCAACGGTTAAACTTTACTCGACTCTCTCTCTGTATAGAAACACTACTGACTAAGCTGACTTTAACTAAACAACGATCAAACTTTACTCGACTTTCAATATATAAACACTAATAACTAAGTTGACTTTGACTAATTAATGGTCAAACTTTACTTGAATTTCAATAAATAAACACTAATAACAAAGTTGAATTTAACTAATTAACGGTCAAACTTTACTTGACTCTCTCACTATATAGAAACACTAGTGATTAAGCTGACTTTAACTAATCAACGGTCAAACTTTACTCAATTTTCAATATATAAACACTAATAACTAAGTTGAATTTAACTAATCTACGGTCAAACTCAATTTGAATTAGTATATATAAATACAAATAAAAAATTGCTGGAAATAAGTGAAATAACGATTATACCCCTATGAAAAAAAAGGAAACCATGCCCTCATTTCTTCATTTTCTTTCTTCCCAAAATTCATCCTTTGGGTTTTCCTCGCTGCTGCTCAACTAATCGATGATCGACGGTGGTTCGATTGGTGTGGGCGCGGTGATTCGATTAGAGATGAGTCAGCGGCGGCGCGACGGTGGTTTGATTAGAGCAATTGTGGAGCAACGGCGGTAAAGCAGTGCGATGCGGCGAGGGATAGAGTTTCTGGTGAAGCAAGGAGGTGGCAGAGCTAGGGCGGAGGTAGGGGGTGGCGGAGCTAGGGTAGTGGTGGTGCACAGTTCTTTTTCGTGGCTGGTGGTGTGGGTTTCTAGCGAAGCTAGTGCGAGCTAGGAGGTGGCAGAGCTAGGAGGTGGCGGAGCTAGGGTGGAGGTAGGGGCACGGTTCTTTTTGGTGACTGGTGGCATAGGTTTCTAGCAGAGTTAAAGCAGAGCTAGGAGGTGGAAAAGCTAGGGTGGAGGCATGAATAATGCCTTGAAACAAGCTGAAGAAGCACGACATCTTACATTGTGGCTATATGCACCGATGAATCCCTTCATGCCTGGTAAGTTCACTCCGCCGCCGTGGGCTTCGGTTCCACCGCCTCCATTTTCCCCACCGTTGCGTGCCTTCTAGAATACCAGCAATATCCACGAGATCCTCAAAAACTTGCAGAAACCTTTGCCTTGCTAAAGCACTGTAAGAAACTTCTCAAAATAGTAAAATGTTTCAATCGAATTAGATTTCTCAAATTCCAGGGTTAATTTCGATCGGTCTGCAGGGAGAAAGAACTAAAGATGTTAAACATGGTGAGATTGGGAGATAAGTTGTAGAAGCACAAGAGGAATAAACTGTGGAGGAAGAGGAGGAGGAAACAGATTGCTGAGAAGAAGGCAGAGGTCTTTTATATGTTGCTTTCTTATTGCAATGCTTGTTGTTTCTAGAGTTGGTTGTGGTTTTGATTAAATTTTTTTGTTTTTCGTATATTCAGAAGCTCGAGGAGTTTGAGAAATATGACAAAGAAGCTGATAAGTGGAGGGCTAGACAGATAGCTAAGGAAGTTGCCCTAGGAAAGGTAATGCACACTGGATTCTTTGCTATTTTTTCTGCTTGTGGCTGGTTTGCTTGGTTTTTCGAATAATCTGATGTCATTGGTGCCTTTTCGTGTTTTGATTGAGAATATTAACGTGGTGAATTTCTTGGAGTACTGAAATTTCTTAGTTTTGTAATTAAGATATTCCTGCCACTTCTTGTTTCTGGGGGGAAACCTTAATGTACCTTAGGATCTGTAGATGAACATTTAAAGGAGCAGCATGCCAGTTCTTATGTGTTTTCAATAATATGGAACTCATTGTACTCATTTGATCTGTTATGCATTATTTGATTCACTATTGCACCTATCTTCTAGTCTTTGAGAACTAATGTAGCATAGGGTGAATTGACTTGGCTCTCAACCAGTCACAAATGTTTCTTGTATAGCTTATACGAG
Organism: Rubia yunnanensis; assembly: GCA_037428765.1. Lineage (NCBI taxonomy): Eukaryota > Viridiplantae > Streptophyta > Magnoliopsida > Gentianales > Rubiaceae > Rubia > Rubia yunnanensis. The sequence continues at coordinate 127,264,863 of CM075062.1, forward strand.
CTTCTAACTTATCATGCAAAGAGGTGTAACTTTTATTTTATTCCTTGTCACTTGGAATTATACAGCTGGGAACTGAATATAGCTTCTAGCTAATCGGTTGGTTTGTGCATTCAGGTGGAAGAAATGAAGCGAATATCAAAACACAAGGCCAAAGAGGAGACGAAAATATTAGGATCTGATGTAAGTAGTATTTATTTGTGCTCATGTTGTCAATTGCCTGTCCCTAGCTTGTAATGCTCATTTGATTTAACATGCAGCTTGAGGTAATGCTGATTGTGGAAAAATTGCAAGAACTACGATCACTTAGGGTTGAAAATTTGAAAAAACTAGGTGATATTCTCCTACATAAAAATCCCCTTGCTCTTGTGTTCTTACATGCGTCAATTTTTGTTAATCAATATGAGAAGCAATTGTAAAATGACAAACCATGATAAAAAAATTTTGTTTGCTTTGGTTTGGACATGTTAGGTCCTTATTTCAACATGTTTGTATTTTAGTGTAGATTACCTCAAAACACTTGACATGAGGCAGATTAAGAAGGGATTGGTTAACTTGATTAATTTACCTTCACCCTTGCTGAATAATTGTTCGACTTAAAATTTAATGTGAGTAACTAATAAATTTATTTGTTGCATGTATGGAGCAATATGATTTAATCAATTTACTATATAAGTGATTATATTGTGATGTTTAACCTTATGGCCTGGGTTCTAGACTTCTAGGAAAAGTTGATAACTTTCCTATTCATAGGAAACTCTACATTTTCATTTTGCAGGTCAATTTCTCCCTGAAGAGGATGATAAGTTTCTTGAAAGAGTTAGAGCTGTTGTTGAGGAAGAAGAACGCCAAGCATCGGTAGGAGCTAATACAGACGCTACCAAGGATGCTATTGCAACTGCTGAAGGGTCTAGGATATTTACCCTAACTCATGGACCTGAATTGGGACAGTTTCTTGAAAAGCAACGAAGTGAAACTGTTTTCTCTTTAAGAGAAAATGTTCATGAGCTTCAAAGAAAACTTGACATTTAAAGCAACAAAGTGCAGTTGCAACTGCAGGCAAAGAGGAAACCATAGCTTCTTCTTTGTTAGAAATTGCCAGTCTTAGAGAGAGTTGCTCCATTACAGGGTGAAGTTTCCTGTTATAATAGTTTATTGTTTTATGTTAATTTTCTTCATGATTGCATGAACCATGTTTGCTTTTACAGGTCTGAAATAGCCATTCTTCCAACCCAAATTACATCTTTAAAGGATGATCTGGAGAAAGAACGTAAAAAGTCAAGTGCTGCTCAAGCTAATTACAAAAGATAGGTTGTCCGGGTTTACCATCCATTCCTTAGAAAACTTATCTTGATTATTTTAATCTTAGTTTTAATGATAATATCCGATTCCTGCATAATAATTTGCTACTCATAAATGGTTGAAATGGAATGTGACCCCTTTAGTTCCTGCCAGTATCCTATGCTATTAGAGTTTTATTTTGTGTTTTCTTTTTTGGGTGTCTGTGCTTTCTTCCTGAAACCTGTTACTCATTCAATGGGACAAGAAGTGTTTATGCAGAAAATAAAGTAAAATAGGGAAAGTTCATATACTGTTGAACAACAAGCTTAGATGAACTGACAAAGCAATTGTACACTGTATGAAGAATCAAACGTTCTTAGCTGGTTGAGCTTTAGTCTATTTCATTCATGCTTTGTATCGAATGCAGCAGTGTTTAATATTCATAAACAAGCTTGACCACCATAAATTGAAGTTGCCTCATGGTACACTATTCCATAATTATAGGCTAGTCATTAGGCATTCACTAAACCTTTTCTTATTTATATAGGCTGCTTGTGACATTATTTTCAAATCGTAAGGTAAAACATAATGAGATAGACTTGCGTGCTAAGTGGAGTTTCGATTACTCTTTTTTCCCTCCATGTTTATTTAGATATAAACTACGTAGCCCCTTTGTGTGTATGTTTGATTCCTTTGTCTGTTTGAATATACAGAGGATTTCCAATTTGTCTCAAGTATGTTCTAGGCATTAGTTTCTGAACAAACAATGAATCTTCCAAGGTAAGATTTACTATTTAGTTATATTTACCTGTCTCCCCTACCATTTTTACAAACTAAATTTAAGTTTGTAGTTGTATGGTTTTGTAGATGCATATGGAACGGTACATCTGAGCATTTTTAAGGATCATAGATTCAAGATTAGTTGTGTGGCATATCCTTGTGATTTGATGTGTATACGCCACATGATTCAATTGCTAGGTCAAGCTAAAGTTATGTTTAGTCCGGTAGATAGTTATGTTTGGGATAGTTATGTTTAGTCCCATTGATTATTAATTTTGTATCATAACTTTTTTTTTTGGTTTTATTTCTATATTATCAATTTTGTGAAGTGGATTTTATTATTAAATTAATTTCCTAATAAATTGTTAATTTTGGGTCTTTTTCCCTTCGTCTGAAAGCGGCAGCAAAAGGGATTTTTTTTAGTCATCGTAAATAATTTAGCACCGGTTAAAAAACCAGTGCTAACAAAAAAACTGGTTCTAAAATTAGCACCGGTTGAAAAACCGGTACTAACAAAAAAATCGGTGCAAAATTAGCACCTGTTGAAAAACCGGTGCTAACAAAAAAAACCGGTGCTATCACGGTACATATTAGCACCGGTTTAAAAACCGGTGCTAAAAGTAGGGATTTAGCACCGATTTTTTTCCAACCGGTGAAACCGTTTCATCGGTTACTTAGGCACCGGTTTTTTAAACGAAAAAAACCGGTGCTAGACGGGGGTTTCTGTGGTAGTGTCCTTAACAAATGACCTAACCATCTTTTGGTCCCTGTTTCCAAAATCACCTCCTTTCAGTACCCTACAAATTCAAAATAATTTGTTTGGTCCCCAAACTAGATTTTGCGTGGTTTTCAGGTAGACTAAATTGTTTTTTGGATCCCTAACATTTGATCTTATACCATCTTTTGGTCCCCAAACCCACCTGAAAAACCACCTTGAAAATTGCCTTGGAGACCAAGCGGATCGTTTGAATTTGTAGGGTAGTGAAAGGAGGTGGTTTTGGAAATGGGGACCAAAAGATGGTATTTGATCATATGTTAGGGACCAAAAAACAATTTAGTCTTTACAATTTCCTCTCTTCTGAGGTAGTTTTGATCACTTTTGGAAAACTGCCTAAGAGCAAGTCCAACAAGTTCTCTATAATGGAGATTTTGATTGATTTTAGAGATTTTAGACACTATTTCATCTCCAATAGATTCTTCAGCTCATTCTCTAAAATGGAGATTTTGATGAAAGAGAATGTTTGGTTCTCTATATTGGTAGAGGGAGAACATTTATTTGGAGAATTGAATATTTAATATAAGCATTAATTTAACACATAAATTTTAACACTAATTTTCTATTTATACCAAAATTATCCAAGTCTAAATCAATGCAACATTCAATTCTCGTTGAATTAGCACATAAAATTGAACAATTGAAACATCCAATTATTCTTTTCTTTTTTTCTACCTTTAAATGATCGATTTTCACATGGTCTTTTAACTTATGATTTTAACATGAATCATGACATGAGTATGATAATAAGAAAATAGTTATTGCCTTTGTTATTCACTCGATTAGAAATAGTGAAATAAAAAAGATATTGCCTTTTTTCATTTTCAGTTCAAGATATTGCCTTATTTTTCTAAATCGCAGAAAAAAATTAATCTGATGACCCAATGGATTGAATTGTCGTTATTGATCGCGCGTACACAGTTAGCAAACTAATACTAATGCTATTACTTGTTGTAAGCTAATTCGGAAATGAAAGAAGCTAGTATACTGAAAGCCTTTGATACTTGTCTGATCAATCACACGGATAGCTTCTTTACTGAAACTTATTAATTTTTCATCACTTACTAATCAAGTATACATATAGTAGGCCTCCTTTTCCACGACATTAGTGGCTTAGCCCTTCTCCCTCCTATCATTAATTTAGTTAAATAAATAAATATTTATAAGATATTTAATTATTCTTTACAATAAACTAGCAATTTCCCTACACTAGTGGAGGATGCCTCATTAAAGACACCATTATAAGGCGGTTCCGTGAGAATTTTGTAAAACTGCCTTCTAGGAGGGGTTCCGAGCTCAGAACCTCGCGGAATCGAACCCCCTGATTTTTTTAAGGCGGTTATCGGTAATTCAAAGGTGGGTTGTTCATAACCACCTTTGTATGTAGGAGATGGAAGGTGGTTCTGCCGAAGTGACTTTGAACGCTTCATGTTTCGAACTTGGAACAAGGATTCGATATTTGTTCCGAGTCCGAAATTGCTAGGTGTGCATCGTAATTGAAACAATGATTTGCCTTCTGAGTTTGTAACATATGTCATTAAGATGCTCCGAATATGGAACAACTTTGGAGTACCATTGGCTTGAATTTTTGAAGGTACGATTTATGTTCTGAGATCGGAACTCTTAAAAACTAGCATTAAATTCAGACGGCCAATCTCATTTTCATTTGGAGAAATAAAATGAAAATTTACGGCACTCTTTGGAAGTAAAAGGCTAAGGTAATTCTACATATACAAATATTCTTACCTAATTGAGCTAATTATTTTATTATTGAAGTAAGTTTTGTAATGAATTGAAATAGGGTTTTGATTTGAAATGTTGCTCATCAGAATTCTGTTGCATATATGATTGAATGCGTCTTGATGTTATTTTCATGTAGTTAATGGATAGAATCGGACTCACTGAGAGCGACCTTAGGACATCACTCGATTATATTCGTTTAGTAGATTCATTTATTGTGGCAGTTTTAGAACATGCCGCCAAAAATGAGATCGTGCATGCACGGTGCGTATGTAAGGATTGCAGGAATGATACATATTTAGGGAGGAAGAAGTTGCGTGAACACCTTATAATTTGAGGTTTCCAAACAAGTTATGCTTGTTGGGTATGGCACGGCGAGGTACCGATGGATATAGATGGAAATGTTGGAATCAAGGAAGGGGTTGAATTAGATTGTGATGATCGATTTGATGAGATGGTGGAGGATGTTTCCAGAGAATTCCATGGTAAACCCGAGATCCTAGAGTCATTTCTTAATGACAAGAATTGCCCATTGTACGCGGGGTTAAAATATTCAGTTTTGAGCGCGACGTTGAAAATCATGAATTTGAAGGCCGAATTTGGTTGGACTGAAAAAGGGATGACTAGAACCTTGGAATTTTTTTGAGAATTGCTTCCCGAAGGAAATCGTATGCCTGAGAAATCTGCCACGAGAAGAGTTCTTTATCCTACGGGATTAGAATTAGAAAAAATCCATGCATGTCCGAATGATTGCATGTTGTTCAGGGGGAAGGAGGATAAAATACTTGAAACATGCCAGGTATGCGGTGAATCTCGGTACAAGTTAAGTGTGGTGAAATTGGTGTGTGTGCGAAAGTGGGGACCGTTTCGAAGAGGAAGACACCCGCTAAGGTCTTATGGTATCCTCCAAAATTCCACGATTGCAGTAGTTGTTTGCTTCCAATGAAGATGGAAAGTTGCTATGACAACATCCGGAAATAGATCTTTTGAAGGATGATGTCATAAGGCATACGTCTGATGGTGAGCAATGGAAAAGGCTTGATGGCATATACCCTGAGTTTGGATTGGATTCTCGACATTTAAGGTTAGGACTATCTACCGATGAAATGAATCCATTTGGAAACATGAGCAGCGCATATAGTTCTTGGCCCGTAATGTTGGTGATCTACAATCTACCATCGTGGCTCATAATGAAAAGAAAATACGTTCTCTTATCCATGATGATTTCGGGCCCTAAGTAACCGGGTAATGACATTGGAGTATATCTTGCGCTCCTAATGGATAATTTGTTGACATTTTTCAAACATGGATTCCGTACCTACGATGCTTTTGTGGATGATACTTTCACGGTGAAGGCCCTTTTGTTTTGCACCATAAATGATTTTCCCTCTCATAGAAATTTGTCGGGTTTTGCTATGAAAGGACACTATGCATGTCCAGTTTGTAAGAAAGAAACCTCATTTTGTCAACTTAAGCATGGTTCTAAAATGTTTACCAGGAACATCTACGTTTTCTCCCCGAGGGTCATCCGTGGTGTTTTGCCAAGAAGTGGTTCAATGGCAGGACAGAGTTGTGAAGTGCGCTTGTACCATTAATCGGCAGAGAGGTATTTTAAAATTTTAGAGGATTACCTAAAAATTTTGGTAAGGTGAAGCAGAAGTTGGCAATTGAAGGTAGTTGGAAGAAATGCTCAATCTTCTTTCGAATCCCTTATTGGAAGGATTTGGATGTCCGACACTATCTTGATGTAATGCATATAGAGAAAAATGTATGCGATGCTTTGATTGGAACACTTTTGAATACTCCTGGTAAAACCAAAGATGGATTGAAGTCTTGACATGATTTGGTTGACATGGGTATTAGGGAAAATCTTCGTCCCGTTACTAATGTAGATGCTCGTTATCTCCCTCTCGCTTGTTATTCAATGTCTCAGACGGAGAAGAAGCCGTACTGTGAGATGCTGTGTAGTGTGAAAGTGCCTGGAGCTTATTCTTTGAATATCAGTGCTTGTGTATCGCTAACAGAGTTGAAGTTGGTTGGATTGAAATCACACGACTGTCACAACTTGATGAAGGGATTGAATGCCATTGTGATTCGGTCATCGTTGTTGTCCCATGTATGAATGTGTATTACTAAGCTATGTTTGTTCTTCAAATCTTTATGTTCCAAAACAATCAGTGTTGCAAAGCTTGATCGATTGCAATCTATGATTGTAGAAGTATTGTGCCGAATGGAGATGTACTTCCCACCTTAATTCTTCGACATAATGGTCCATTTGATAACTCGCTTGGTTCGAGAGATTAAGCTCTATGGTCTTGTATATTTAAGATGGATGAATCCCTTCGAGCGGTAAATGAAAATTTTCAAGCATTTTGTGAAGAATAAGTATAGGCCTGATGCAAGTATCGTGCAACATACTATGCTGAGGAAGTAATTGAATTGTTTTTAGATTATATTAAGGAGGTTGAATCTGTGAGGGTTCCCAATTCCAGGCATGAAGGGAGTTTGGAGGGTATAGGGGTTCAGCAGTGTAAGCTATTTAGCCCCAGAGTCGATGATTTGTGCACTGCACATTTGTATGTTCTTCTGAATCATGAGGACGTTGTCCCATACATTGAGGTTCACATAGATGAAATTCAAGGGTTGAATCCCACTTTCAATGAAGCACGAATTTTTCAACACACTAGAACTTTTGCTTCTTGGCTACAATCTCACGTGGTGACCGGTCCGCATCTAGAAGCAGTCAAATGGTTGTCTCGGAGACCATTGGGTACCGTTTTATCTTTTGGGGGTTATGACATCAACAATTTTACATTTGCTATAAAATCAATGAATGATAAAGAAGTATCTCATAATAGTGGAGTTTCACTTGTTTTCGAAGCATTGCATGTTCGTAGTATGACCGACAATAATCTGATGACCCCATACGTGCTACTTTGGTACCATTATGGAAATTTGGTAGCTCGATTATTTTACAATGAGAGTGCCGGTTTTTAAATGTGAATGGGTTGGTTTGAACAATGGACAAAGAACGGAAGATTTGGGTTTCGCATTGGTGGATCAGAGTCGGTTGGGTTAGAGACAAGATCTATTCATATTGGATGTAAAAGCTCATCAAGTTTTCTACGTAAAAGATCCTATCGATTCCCGGTGGGAGATTGTGGTTGAGGGCAAAAGGGCTTTCGTGGAGGAATTCGAACAAGAGGATTTTATTAGTTTTGGTACCAACACTGACATTGGATCAAATGAACAATATTTTCTCTTTGAAGAGGATGATGCTAGATTGCATGAGTTTGTGGGCTGCATGGACCACAATGAATTTATGTGGGTCGAAAATCATGGAAAGATGACCAAGTGGCGGAAGGCACCAAAAGGGAAGATGAAAAAAAGAAGAAGCAGTGTAAGGTAAACATTTAGAGTTGTTTTGCAATTTATTTTGAAGTTGACAATTGCCAAAGAGCCACTTCCGAGCTCGGAAGCTCGTCTGGAGATGTGGTTATATGTAATTTTATCTGCATTTCGTAACCAAGTAACAAGTTTACTAAATTTCCATTTTAATCAAAACCTTAGGAATCAGAATACAATGCCATTGCAAGCTCATACATTTTAAAGATGAATCAAAGTATTTGAATTTCAACATCTTAGGAATGAAAACATAATAGTTAAGAAATCCAACATCCAAATCATGAATCTAAAGTAGGATAATATTCAACATTCAAATTGAGAGAATCTAGAGTAGGAATATAGTACATGGACCTTACACGGAAGAACATCTCTTAAGGCTTGGTTTCCTAGATTCTTTCAAAGCTCTCTCATAAGCTCTCTGCTTCTGCTCAAGGGTCCATACATGCTCTCTCAATTAGCATACCTCATCTCAAACCCATTTGTAAACCCTCTGCATGCCTTTCATAAATTTAGGCCCGAACTCATCTACAAAAAAATAGGATAAGATATTAGGATTACATAACAATTACTGACATAGTTGTTTTTTTAAATGTAGGGTCATTTATATCACCTTCTTTGTTTTTACGCCTCTTGCTTGGTTCATCCGCTACCGGTGTCTTGTGATGCCACTTGTTATCGAGTAATACCCACTTTTTCTTCAAAAAGTACTTTTTTTCTTCAAAAAGTACTTTTTTTCGAAGTACTTGCATGGTTTTTCCTCCCCACTTAACTCCAATCCCTCCATTGTCTTCAAAATAGAGGTAATCAAGTTCCCATATGGAAGACTCTTGGTTAGTTTCTTTGAGGTTCCCACCGACATCATATGTTTCAAAATAGCCAACCCAGGATTAATTCTACGGCCCTCCATTATCTAGTAGAACATCATGAGTGTAGCATAAGTAGGTTCTGTGATGTGGCAAGATTTGGGAATGATTGACCTAGCTATGAAGTCCTACACAATATAATCATCGGGGACTAGGTGATCCAAAGAAAAAGATTCCGGCCTACCTAGATCATGCACATTTTGGTGAAAATACCGCATACTACATTCCATGGGGTCTATCCTAGGATACTCATCATCAAGAGGCCACTCTCCCCTATGGTAAACATCATCTAACAGACCATTCTGTCATTTTGGATGTACATCCTCGGGACCTTTATGGAGACAATCAATGATTATATTTACAATCCATGGGCTAAGCTCAATGTTGAAGCCATTAACCTTAGTCCAAAAAGCAACCCCTCTCTCAACCTCATGAAAGTTGCTATAAAATTGGCAAATTTCATCAAAATAAGATGGTTCATTCATAGTCAATAGTTTTAGGACATGTTGGCCTTCTAATTTTTGTAAGGGGCCAGCTAACCCTATGTTGTGGTGAACATTCAAGTCTATGACATAACAATCCATCAAATTTCCACTATCTCTTAAAGCATTGTACCTATTTTCCGATTGAAGAGATACAAACCTTCTCGTGTCATAGCCAGGGTTCATGTTACGTCCGCCTCTTGTTGATTTTAACCTCCTTCCACAAACCGTTTCATCGGTATTTGATGTTGACATAATTACCCGCCTAAACTAGATTTTGAAATGCTGGATCGTTTGCTTCCGCCATCGGCATTTTATGAATCCTAAATCATGTGTTTTTATATAGGGGGCAGGCTTTCGAGCTCGGAACTTGCTCTTTCATATGTAACAAAATCCCACACTGGGAACAGAATTAAGCAAAGAGCTTGGAACCTTTATTCCAAGCTCAGAACTAACACTATTTTCCAAAAAATAAATAAAAGGGAAAGAAAGGGCCAGTCTCACAGTATGGGATCAGAAAAGAGCAACGAGAAAGGAATTTTCAAAGGCAAGACTTAGTTCCTGACTCGAAACTCTTTTGGAAACTTTGGTAAGAAATGATAAGAAATGTTATGCCCTTCAATCTAATTCTAATCCAGAAATTTCTAGCATTAAATTCACTAAATATTATACAACTTGGCCAGTGTAGTTAACATAGACACTTCTAAATTTAAAATCTAAAGGTGTTTTTAAAAGTCTTTAACAATTAGGCTCAAAAATTTGAGTTCATCATAAATTCTCAAAGAACTTCAACAAATACTACAAATCCAGTCTAAAATCAATAATTGGGCTATCACAGTACGAACTAATCACCATCTTCATCATGGTCGTAGTCAATCCCACCAATTACCAAACCGGTTTGCTCATCGCCACCGTCATCCTCCGCCTCATCCTCTTCCTCCTCACCATTATCATCACTAGAGTACTCGGGTTTGAAATTAAGCATGGAGTTATCATCGTTAAGTTTGATGTGGAGGCATGTGGATTCAACAAATTTGGAATGATGGGCTTTCACTGCTTCCACTTAATTGTTAGCCGAACTAACATCTTCCTTGATGCAGGCCAAATATTTCTTGAATAGCCATCCAACCCCCCTCTTCTCTCCTCCGGCATTTAATGTATGAGAACCAGAAAATATAGTTATAATCATGTAATAAAGGTAAGGTGTAATACAAATTTAATAAAAGGTCTTGTGTTCAATGTACTTACGTGATGAAGATCCTTCAACCCTATCCAATGATGCTTCCCTTGCTCGCTTAGCAGATTTGGCATCTTTCCCCGGAATCTCCTATACTCACCACTTTTTGCGTTCATCTAACACTATTTCTTGTGATCAAACCAAGCCTAATCGTAGTAGGCCAAACAGAGTGGCTTGTCAATATGGATCACTTTCTATTTCTTAATCAAAACGGTTATCAAACCGCCATATGGGAGATCTTTCTTCTTCCTCATAGCCGCCTTAAGCATGTACATCAAAATGGTATACCTGGGATTTAATTTCACCCTCTCTATAATGTAGTAGAACAACATTAAGTTTTCTATGGTCGCCTCACACGCATGACCACCCGACAAGAGGATATTATGGCAGATCTAGTTATAAACTAACCTGTGTTTAACACTCAAAGCCCCCACACCATACTTCTCAGTTTGCCCTGGCACTTCCCTTGTACAACCAAAATATTTGCGAGCCATAGAAACTAGGAATAGATGGTGAGTTCACTAACACCTGGCCAATTTTGTTGGTGAAATATCTCAATTGGACCGTTGCCATCAATAGGACTAAGTTTTCTAGGGTCAATTTACTTGCAAACTAGGGCTTCATTTATGCTAAATTTTGTAACGAGGATCGTTACGTCATTTACTGTTGTGAGGTCTCTGTTGTTTCTACTTTTATCTAAATTAGCGCAGAATTACACCATCTCGTTATAATGGATGGGTTCTTCTAATCTCAATAACTTATCGAAATTGGAGGGTTTCATATATTCAATCAAATAACCTAGGCATAACGGCTCAATGTCCGAATTATCAATAACTTTAGGATTGCCCCAACATTTTCTACGTTGAAATTCCACATACCTATATTCGGCATCGATTTTGAAGAACAGGTCAGACTGCCCCAACTCTCGATTTAGATGATGACCCCATGGTGAAGTGTCACCCGGTCCACCATCGGCACCTCAACCTATGTACCTTGACATGCATGAATTTTGATTTTTGGTTTCTAGGTAATTTAGGGTTCGGTGTTTGAGCGAAGGGGGATTTTTTCTTTGGGAAAATCAAAATGATTTGCTCGTTGCCAGTTTTTATTTATACAAAGACCAAGTTCTGAGTCCAGAACTTGGTCTGTTCCATCTAACGAAGATCCGAAGTTCTTCTGAGTGAGTAAACGAGCTCTGAGCTTGGAACTACTTATCGACCACAGCTTCTACAGTGCATTAAAGGCGGTTTTCAAATGGGCATTTAATACCCATTTCATCAAACCGTAAATTCCCTCCCCCTTTCCCTCAAAAACCCTTCTCCCTTCTTCCATCTTCTGTCACTCCAAAATTTCCTCCCCCAATCTTCATCTATGTTCATTACAACATAAAAACCTAATAAAATTGTGATCTACACATCCAAAGCCCTAGAGTTTTACAAAAGCAAAGGTAATCCATGGGTTAGGGTTTCCAAGCTCATGAGGGTTCTAAGGTGGTAAAAAAAAATATCTTCTAACTTTGAATTGTTTGGATGAAAAGGCAAACATTTCCTCATATCCTTTGTTGTATTATTAGAATTTTACCTACGATTATTATACCCTTATACATCCATGGTTTTAGTGTATTATTTCTAAGTATGTATATATATTATAACCATCAAAATTAGATTTCCATATGGTTAAAATAAAACCCTAGTTTTTCAAATTAGTTTTTGATTATGATGTATGTTGTTAGGTAGTATGATGTCCCGAAAGAGGACTTGTGATGAACATGTTATCCAATAGGTGGAAATTCACAAAACCTAAGCATTGATAACAATGAAGAGGAGGGGGTCGAAGGTGGGAGGGATTGTTAGAACACATTGTAGAAAATTAGAAAGGAGAATGGCTAGAAAAGAATTATCTTTTTTGATTTTCATTCATAGAGGTAAAGCCCAAGAAGCACATTGGGCCACTTGTAGGGCGGCTCAACTAGGCTATTATGAAGTACTATGGGGTAATTACCTCATTTATAGGATAATAATGGCTATATTTAAGGGAACTGTTACTTAAGACAAGGGGTACAAATACCAGGTATGTGTTTAGTTTTGGGCATTCATTCTGTCTTAATCATATTGAGACTATTTGACTAACTTAGCCATCGGATGACTGACCCCTGGAACCCCCATAGACAGTTTTCATTTTAGGTAATGTTCAAAGAGCTCAAGCCCATTGATTGGTCTGTTGTTCGAGATGTATCAAGTGGCACCGACTATGGGGATGACTAAGACAAGTTTGGGTTTTTAGAGTTTATGTCTACGGTTGCTCTACGGAGTGAAAGATTAAGGTTAAAAGGCACAGGAGCTGGTGGTGCATAGCAGGTCCCTGGAAAGAGTGAAAGGTTAAAATCAAAAGGCAAGAAAACTAGTAGAACAATGCAGATCGAGGGAGCAGAATGCAAGGTCCTGTAAGTGGAGATCCTCGAGCGCTGGTAACTGAATCAATGGCAGAATCCGTTCTTGTTGTGGAACACAAAGGGATAAAAACTTCAATTGGATTATTTCCAAGTATGATTGCACCCACGAGAGAGAATGTTGTGGGGCCCTCGAGACTCCCGGAGGTAGCTATCGCACAAGAAGTGAGAGACTCTGGACCTACGCAGGGTGGGCCAACTGGTTCAAGGGATGACAGGGATGGCAGATTCATGAACGTCTCTGAGGATTCTTATATGAAAGCTTATGGGTTATACATGCAAGGAAATTAGAATATGGGGAAGACAGGCCCAACTCAGAAGTTAAAACAGGCAGCACAAGTCCATGCCACAGTGAGGTATCGAGTTACTCCCCCCTTATCCAGGGGTGTGAGGGTTACGTATAAGGGGATTTCACCCTTGCCCATAGGAGTTACTGTAGAGTTGGCTTCTCAACCTGTGGTAGCATACCCCTATCCCACGTACATTGGAGAGACGATGCAAAGAATGCCTCAGCCTTCCTTCCCAGAGTATCCATAAGGTCAAAGGTACCCAATACTCTCGCTGGCTCCATTCACTTCAGCCTCGTATTTCCCAGAAGGGAAATAACATATGGAATGGTAACTTCTTCTTGTGTCCAGGGATATGGAAGTGCAGGGATACAAGGAGAGATGCTTAACCAAGGGATTTAAAACCCTTGTGGGCAGTCGGTAACTTATCTAAATGTAGGGAAGACTTGGGCAAATCCCGGGTATGTGGGGGCTTTTCCTGCCCATCCATCACAACTTGGAGGCTGAGATAGGGGCCTAAATTTAGTGGGAAAATAGCAGGAGCCAGTAAATGATGCAAGTGATACCCTCATAAGGGAGTTGGATAGGGTGATTGGATCTCTAGGCCAGGCTGTGGGCTCGCCTTTTAGTGTGTTGGTAACAGGGGTTTGATGGCCAATGGAAGTCAAGCCCCCAGAAGGACTCCCCGCCTACAGTGGTGAAACAGATCCTCTAGAATTCATTTATGAGTTTGATGAGTTCAAGAGATTTTGATGAAAACTTGACGTGCAAGTTGGTAGGAAGTTATCTTTGTGGGAAAGCTCAGGAGTTGTTTAACAAATTACCAAAAGGTTCTCTTCATTCATATTGAGACCTCAGTGGCCATTGTTGAGCCAGTACGCACAGAAGAAGAAGTTCACAAAAACCCTGTTGGAACTTTATCAAACAAAGCATAAGTCAGGAGAAAGCACAAAAGCATTTTACCATAGGTGTGTGGATGAGAACCTAGGGGTAATAGAGACCACGGAGAACGAGTTGAATCAAGGGTATCTGCTAGGAATGCAGTATATGGAGTTGTACAAGAAATTGAGTATGAACACCCCCCCCAAGACTCTACAAAAACTCCAGGAGGTGGTGGAAAAGCATGCGAGGGTAGAAGAAGCTACTCGAAAGAAAAGGGACACACAAAAAGAAAAGGTGGGAAGATATGTAAATCTTCGAGGGAAAAGGCTACGAGAACAAGCTAGAGCCCTGTTTAAGAGGTATGCCTCATATTTCCAGCACTTGGGGGAAGGACCCCTTCACAGATTCTAAGCATACAAAGAGAATTGCTTCAACCATCCCCACCTTTGCAGAATTTGCACAGTGCAATTATGGCCAGGAGGGCGACCAACTGATATTGTGATCATCACTGAGATTACGACCATGATACAAATGAGTGCGTGCAGTTAAAAATGAAAATTGACATATGTGAGCAAGAAGGACGGTTTCAAGGGCAGGGGCCCAGGAATCAGGTCACACCACCGAGGCCTCGAATGAATTAATGGCAACCCTATAGAAGAAATAATTATAATAATGGGGGTATGGGTGACAGAAGGCCTCGAGAACAGATGGTCTAAGATAGAGGACAATAAGAAGAAAGGAAAGGCCTAAGGATCAACAAGGGGGCAACCCGGACAACAGGAATGAGGAAAACCCACCTATTCGAAGGGTGATCAACATCATAAATGGTATAGTTGGAGAGAGATCCTAAAATTCTGTGATGAGAGAGAAGCTCAATGGGTCCCTGTGGGAGAACCCTGCCATAAAAGGTTTTAGCCAGATGAGACCGTAACGTTCTCGAAAGTAGATGCAGTACCAGATCAGACGCCCCGCATAGACCCCATGGTGATTTCTGCGAGCATTGGAACATTTTTGGTGAAAAGGGTATTCTTTGACGATGGAAGTGGAGTAGATTTTTTTTTGTTAGTGAAAAGGTTATTCTTTCTTGATTTTTTTGATCATCTAGGTAGATGACATGATAATTTGAAAAATTAACCTCTCCCTTGTCTGGCTTCACAGGGAACCCAATATTTCCCCTAGGGAGATAACCCTATTGGTTTGGATGGCAGACGGTGACAAAGGGGTAACCATCAGTTTCAATTTTGCTGTTGTGGATGCCTCATCCCCATATAATGTGATTTTGGAAAGACCATGGATGGTCCAGGCTCTAGCAGTCCGGTCATCTTATCACCTTATGATGAAGTTCCTGACCAAAAATAGGGTTGTATCCATTTGAGGAGATCAGACTGTGGCTAAAAAATGTAACCTTATTGCAGTAAGGGAGGCCAAAAAGCAGAGAGATGTAGCAACGGTACATGTAGATGTGGGACCTTCCGATACAATGCAAATGCCTGTTTAAGACAGGGGATCAATAGCTGTTGGGATGTTAATGCCCGATGGCATCAATAATAGACTGAAAGATTTGTTGGGAAAATATGGGGATGTGTTCTCTTGGGAAATCATTGACCTTAATGGAGTACCCTCAAGTTTGGTAGTGGATAAATTGAACATAGATCCCTTGATAGGGCCGGTAAAGCAAAAGAGAAGAGTGTTTTCTCCTGAGAGGCCTGAGGCAATCAAAGGAGAAGTGGAAAAGTTTTAGAAGGCAGATGTCATCGAGGAGGTGTACTATCCTGAATGGTTAGCCAACTCGGTTATGGTCCCAAAGAAGGATGGAGCTTGGCGAATGTGTATAGATTTTACTGACTTAAACAAATGTTGCCCCAAATACAGTTATCCATTACCTCGAATCGACAAGCTAGTTAAAGCCACCACTGGATATCAGATCTTGGCACTCTTTGATGCACACAAGGGGTATCATCAAATACTTATGGTGGAAGAGGACAAGTAAAACACATCGGTCATTATAGATGTAGCCCCTTATTGTTACAAGAAGATGTCATTTGGACTGAAGAATGTTGGGACTACTTAATAGAGGTTGGTTGACAAGCTGTTCAAGGGGAAAATTGGAAGAAATATGAATATTTATGTGGAAGATATGGTAGTAAAAAGCAGGGGTCACGAAGGATTCTTGATAGATTTGGAAGAAACGTTTGCCAGGCTTCGATGGGCTAACCTGAAGTTAAACACATCCAAGTGTGTTATTGGTGTAGGGATGGGGGAATTCCTCAGGTTCATGGTCTCCAAGAGGGGTAATTATGTAAACCCGGAGAAAGTAGAGGCTTTGATAAGGATGAGAACCCCGCAATCGATAAAAGTAGTGCAAAAGTTGACAGGATCACTAGCGGCATCAAGCAGATTCTTCTCGAAGGGGGCAAAAAAAAACCTACCCTTTTTTTACCTCCTTCGAAGGGAAAAGAGATTTGAGTGGACTGAAAAATGTGACAAGGCGTTCCAAAAGTTAAAAGACCACTTGAGAATGTTACCTACCTTGACGAAGCCTGATAAAGAGGAGACGTTACATACATTTCTGCATCACCCCTGGAAACTAGCGCAGTATTAGTAAAGGAAAAGGAAAGGGTGCAACATCCCATTTACTTTGTTAGTTACACACTACAAGGGCTGGAGACAAGGTACATTGAGCTCAAGAGGCTGATTCTAGCACTAGTGCATGTAGCTAGAAGATTATGGCCCTACTTTCAAGGACACGTGATCGTAGTGCTCATGAATCACCCCATCCGGCAGATCCCATTGAAACTGGAAATTTCTGGGAGAATGATGATGTGGGTAGTGGAATTTGGGGAACATGACATCTGATATCAGCCCTTGGCTGCAATTAAAGGCCAAGTGCTAGCAGACTTCATAATAGAAAATTCAGAGCCCATTGAGTACAAAGACTCTACCCAAGTGGAGGAGGTGAATAAGAAAGAAGCTTGGAAGTTATATGTGGATGGTTCATCACATTCAGGAGGGAGTGGAGCTGGGGTCCAGTTAACTGATCCTGAAGGTAAATATTATCCTTATGCGTTGAACTTTGCATGCGAGGCGACGAACAATGAGGCAGAATATGAAGCCTTGATAGCAGGACTGCGGTTAGCTAGTGAATTAAAGGTAGAAGACTTGGAGGTTTATGGTGATTCTCAGATTGTCGTTTAACAAGTGAATGGAGAATATGAAGCTAGGGAACATAATCTGCAAAGGTACCTCAAGGTAGTGCAAAATCTCTTGAAAGCTTTTAAATCTTATACTCTAACACAGGTTCCAAGAGAGAACATCCATAAGGCAGATGCTCTTAGCAAGCTTGGTTCCTCAGATTTGAGAATCTAATCTCAGAAATAGTTTCTCATGGAAACCTTAAACAAACAAAGCTTTGAAGAACGTGTGATTATGGCAGTTGAGGTGAAGGAAAATTGGATGAACGCTATCGTGGCATACCTTTGAGAGAGTGTCCTATCGGTGAATGAAATTGAGGCTAGAAAGGTAAGGATGAAAGCTCTAAGGTATGTGTTACAAGAAGGGGTGTTGTACAGGAAGGGGCATTTGCATCCATTGCTTAGGTGTGTTAACCTCTCATGATGTTGATCATCTTATAAGAGAGGTCTACGAAGGGATATGCGACAGTTACCAAGGGCCTAGATCCATGGTGAGAAGGCTCATTCGAGCAGGATTCTACTGGCCAACGATGTTTGATGACATGAATAGATACATACAAGCTTGCCACGAGTGCCAAAGACATGCTCCCATAACCCATGTTCCCTAGGAGGAGATGAAAAGCATTTAAAGTTCATAGACTTTCGACAAGTGAGGGATCAACCTAGTGGGGCCCTTTTCAGAAGCTCCAGGGAAATTCAGGTACCTCATAGTAGCTACTGATTACTTTATAAAGTGGGTGGAAGCCGAGCCCTTGACGAACATAAGGGGAAAATTGTTATTGCCTTTTGTTGGAAGAATATCATATGCCGTTTTGGGATTCTAAGGACAATCATCATGAATAATGGAACACAGTTTGATCAAGATCCATTCAAGGATGGTGCGAGCAGTACCAAATTAAACAGAAGGTAACGTCAGTTTATCACCCCCAAGCTAATGGACAGGTCGGGGTAACGAACAAAACGATAATGAATGGCATTCAAACTAGGCTCAAAGGGGCAGAAGGTAATGGGATATGGGAATTACCAAATTTTTTGTGGGCATATCGAATATCTAAATATTTTTCTACTGGAGAAACACCATGCAACCTTATATATGGCTCAGAGGTGGTGATTCCTGCAGAAATGAGTGCCTAGCCCAAGAATGATGGCAGTTACAGATAAGACAAGCAATCAGCAGAACTGATGTCTAGATCTCGACATGGTGGAAGAAAATCAGGAGCTAGCTTCTCTACATGAAACTAAGGTGAAAGAGCGAGTTAAAAGATACCACGATAGGAGGGTAAAGAAGGCGTTCTTTAACCCAGGAGATTTGGTGATGAAGAAAAATGAGAAAAGAAAAAATGAACCTGAAGGAAAATTGGTTACAAACTGGGAAGGACCTTACAGGGTGATAGAGTCACATCCAGGCGGTAGTTATGTACTATAAGCGATGGATGGGGGTTCAAGTGCCAAGAAGGTGGAATATCACCAATTTACGAAAGTATTATTTGCTATGAAAGCGTTGTGAGTGGTTTTCTCTTAAGAGGCACTCATGGTGGTATTCAAGTGATTTGCTCTTAAGCGGCACTCAGGAAGATATTCGATTGGTTTTCTCTTAAGTGGCACTCAAGAAGATATTCAAGGGGTTTTCTCTTAAGCATCACTTGGGAAGATTTTCAAGTGGTTTGCTCTTAAGCACTCAGGAAGATGTTTGAGTGGTTTGTAATGAAGCGGCACTCAGTAAGATAATCGAGTGGTTTTCTCTTAAGCGGCAGTCAGGAAGATATTCGAGTGGTTTGCTCTTAAGTGGCACTCTAGATAATATTTCCAGCCATGGCTGATGATTGAGTGGTTTGCTTTTAAGCGGCACTCACGAGGTACTGTTGTAATCTTAAAATGATGATCTAGTGGAGAAAAACTTGTAGGATGTAGGTGAAAACACCGAACCTGGGTAAATATTCTCGTGTCTTTGAATATTTTGATTCCTAATTGTCGTAGCTCATTAAAGCATTTCTAAAAAGGGAAGTTGCGAGTATTGCCAATTTTTTGAACTTAAAATTTGCAAGGAGAGATGCATATATGCAGTTTAAATCTCATCATAATCTTCAATCCCTCGAACACTACCCAAAAAACGAAGAGTGGTTCGAGGGACTCTACTTTTAATCAAAATACTTGGCCTACTGAAGAAGAAAACTCACAAAAAGATCCTCAATATCTCTTTTAATACACAAAGAGACATTCTCATACTACATTGTCTACTTTGTTGGGGGAAATCCCTCCTCGAAAACATCTGATGTGGAAGGTGTTAAACCCTTCAATCTTGATTCCAAAAGCTCAAGTTCTGCCATGTTAATTCTCACAGCATTTTGAATATCCTTCATTTTCTCCTCATAAGGATAGTTGGAGGGGTCGAGGGGTGCAATAGTTCCGCCTTTCTTTCTCAAGGACTCCTCGCTTCAGCCGCATTTTTTGGAAGACTTCTTAGAAGCCTGGTTCGAGGATTCAGATTTCTTATCAGCTTTTATAGGAGGTGGCTTAGATCAAGAAGATTTGCAATGTCCCGAATGAGAGGGTCCCTTTAATCGAAGTTTCCTTAACCATTCGAGAATATGGTCAGAAGCTTCCTTTTGCCAAGGGGTCTCATTCTCATACACGACCACCTCCTTAAGGTGGTATCGGGAGGCCTTGAGAAGACATCCTTGTAGCCGATCATTATCAATCAAATATGGGGTAGGAATGCCATGGGAAAGCATATGAGCTCGAAGACTCACTTTGTGGAGAACAATCTTCTTCTCGAACTCTGCAATCCATCCCTCGGAGTCTTAGCCTGAAGTTTACAAGCCTTAATCTCTCCTGCAAGTTGAGTGTTATCAGAAAGAAGGGAATCTACTAGAGAAACATATTCCACAGAAGAGTTTCAAGATGGAAATCCCCTACCCAAGGAGGGGTCTGCACCAGCCACCTTCCAAGGTATCAGCCCCTCTTTGAGGCCAGCTATTTTCCCCGTTACCACCAGGTATCATTCGGCGATATCTTCTCTTTGTGCCCGCAACTTGTAATTTTCACCCATAGCCATAATTAGTTGTCCTTCCATGGCTATTAGCCTAGATGCATTAGCAAAAAAAACTTTCAGAGATCCGAAATTCAAGCTTATTTGGGTCATTAATTCTTCATGGCTTTGAACTGCAGGATTGCGATCCGCTACCACCTCCAAAGGATATGTCCCGTTGAATTCTTTAGTTAAGAAGTCCTTAATAAAGCCCTTAAAGGTTAAATGGTCCTTAGACTTCCATAGCTTAATTTCCACTTTGATTTGGCTAAGTTTGTTCTTTAGGGATTGCTTCTCTTAATTACAGATAGATAGTTCTCGCGACGCCTTCAATGGTTGTTTGTGTGTTTCATTTAAATCTTTTTGGGCACTCGAAAGCTCATTGCAAGCGCCTTCCAACACCCTTTTCAATGAATTAAACTATGAGAAAGGGAAAAAGATAAGAAGAATGAAAGGATAGTGAGAATTCCAAAAATTAAAGTTCTTATATTCAAGCAAAAAATATTACAAGAGGAGGCCAAAAAGTGGTAATGTTTACAATCATGAACGAACCATAGAGACATCCTCTTGGAAGGTGGATGAAATCATCCCTTCAACATTGACCGGGCTTCTTTGCACAGAGGATTCGTCAGTGACATTTGGAAGGGAATTGCTTGAACCCCCTCAGCAGTGAAGAACTCCCCTTTCGACTTGATGAAGTCCATTAGCGCAAAGCGAAGGCCCTTATTCTTGATCGCCTCATCACACTTTGCGTCCAGAGATGCCTCTAACTCTAGCTAGATCAACTCATTTATTTTTTAGCATCTTCCTCGGACAGAGAGGTAGGAAATCGAGGCTTAAGGAACTTCTTGGCCAAATCGTTGCAGCCTAGTTGTTTAGCTACCTTGAGGAGATCTATAAACAACTAGAATAGCTTATAACTGTTCAGTAGCTTGTTTTAAAATGCTTCCTGCAATTGGACCTGTCTAACAGGGTTCTTAGCTGCCTAGACCCTCTTCTCGAGGGTATCTTTCTCCAGCGTAAATTGACACTTCTCAGCATCAAAATTCACTGTCTTCCCTTCTCCTCCTAGAAGGCTTTCTTATTTTCCTCGTGCATCCTCCTCTCCTCGATGAGTGATCTCCTTTCCTCCTCGAGTATCTTCTTTAGTTTGACACTTCAATATCTTGATGGACTAGTTTCTCTTGCAGGTTACCTTGGCCGGTGGTTACAGCCTGGGCAAAATGAGCCAACTTTTGGGTGGCTTTCTCGGAAATGCTGGGAAGCCTAACAAAAAGAATAAAAATTGTTACAAGATCTGAAAATGGATTGTTAAAATGGAACTTGGAAGGGTTAAGAGGTAAACCTTCTCATTAATAGTTAGAATGATGGGTATGGTTAGTGCAACACTTGAAGGGGGTGCCTGGGAATTTAATTGTTAGGGGCATTAAAAATGCTCCCACTATCCGCCTCTGCCCTTGGGTGAATTGGCCTTCATTCTTGTCATAAATTTCCCCTGCACCACCCGTGGGATGGGTGAAAGTTTGTTTTGAAGGGGCAGGGGTGGAAGTTTCATCTGAGGGGACAGGGATCCCCTTAGGGATACCTGGAACCTACTTCAAATCTTTTTTTTACTTCCTTAGAGATCCAGCAAGACCCACTGAGAAAAAGCACAAAAGACAAGGCCAGTTAAAAAAACACAAAAGAAAGGGAAAAGAAGAAAACATAGTCAATAGAAATATGTCAAGGCACCTTCAAGGGTTTCCAAATTCCTAAAATTGCTATTAAGGGTGTTGAGAGGGGGGTCTTTGACGGGGTCCTCGGGTTCTCTTCCCCTCTTGTTTCCCCTCTTCCACAGTTTCTTATATACATACTCCTCATAGACCTTAGACGGCCACTTAAAGCCACCAACCTTCTGGTTAGGATTGGAGAAATGGTTGTAGTCGAGGGAAGTGGACAAAAATTTCTATCTATCCCTTTCGAGGGCGTATGGACATGTATATTCCCCTAGTTTAGGGGATTCAACCTGTACATTCTAGTTCCACGGAGGGACTCGATGCCTTCTATTGTCAAATGAAATCACCTTCTTCCAACTTCTCCAATCACCTGAAATACCAGGAATGGTAAGAAACCCTATGGTTTATTTCCCGACTAGTGAAAGTGATTATCATATTGGAAGACCTTCCACTGTAAGATATGCAGTACAACGAGCAGAGCAGCTAATACCTTGGCTTGATATTGAACTCATGGCATCTCGATAGGAGTATCATAATAATCACCAAGACATTAGGGTGGACTTGTACAGGGCTCACTTGGAACTATTTAAGGAATTTAGAAAAGAGGGGTGGAAAGGAAAAGGTGAGCCTGTAGCGTAAATGTCTAAGGGAAATGGCTGACCTCCCCTCGGGAAGGTTATGGGGGGTATCCTCTTCTCGAAATGGCTAGAAATTCACATCTAGGGATATCCACTGGCCAGGGGGGATGGAGTCAAGAATCCTTGATATGGCTTTTCCCGCTTCAAAGGAACGGGGCTTCTTTGCAGAAACCTCTACTTCTACCCCTCGAGATATCTTCTTCCTCTTCTGTCAGGAAAAGTTTTCCCCCAAAGATACTTTTAGAAATTTCAGGGGTACTTCTTCACCCTTAAGGGATGTTTTCTCCTTTTGAGGAGACGCATCCTCTTCCTCTTGAGCCTCGAGGGTTGAATTTGGGGGGGGGTAACTACCAATTTTACCACTAGTAGGGAACCTCCTAAAAAAAGGTTTACCCATACCTGAAGGCTAACTCTTAGTGCACCCTTGAGGGGGCATATCGGTTAAGGGAAAAACCCTAGGGTCAGAATTAGTACAGTCAAACGTGTCTCCTCCTGCATCAGAATCATACTGTGGTTCATCGGAATGGCAGCACTCCGAATCATTACCGACCCTATTTGACATATGAACTTTCACCTCATCTACCCTAGTCTTGCTGGAAAACCCCCTCTCAGTGGAACCCTCATTGGAGTTGTATACGATTTGAAAAGGGGAAAAGAACAGAGAAGCAGAATAAGAGGAAAAAAACTTAATATTTTTTTATGAAAATGGCGAGAGTGGGAACTGCTGATGGGAAGAATAGGGTAGATTGCTAAGGGAATTTCCTACAAATAAGTAAAAATAAAAGAGGAACGAGAAAGAAAATAGCATTTAAAAATATCCGAAAAGAAAGCATGATTAATAACCACATTGGAAAACTAAAAAGGTATGGGGAGATGCAACTATCTTTTCGCCTTCTTTCTGCATGCCATAGGGTGTCCGCATACACGTGCGACTAATAGACACGCGCGCCTCTTGGAGTTCTAGTGGGATCCGGTCGTTAATGCTGGAGTTCTGGTTTCAGTATTGGGTGAGGAAATACATTCCCTCCCTCGAATCCTGGAATCTATAGGGTCGGGTCATCATTAGGCCTCAAGTCCTCGAGGCAAAAAAATGGCCTATTTGAGACACTTGAGCCTTCGATGCCCTATTCTAGCACCTCGAGGCAGAGAGCCTAATTTTCTGGGGGCTCTTGATGGAGGTAAAGCTGGAGAAGCACACTGGGCCACATGTGGGGTGGTTCAACCAGGGTATTGTTAAGTACTCTGGGGTAATTACCGCATTTACAAGATAATAATGGCTATATTTAATGGAACCGTTACTTAAGACAAGGGGTATAAATACCATGTATGTGTTTAGTTTTGGGCTTTCATTCTATCTTAATCATATCGAGACCCTTTGACTGACTTAGTCATCGGAGGACTAACCCCTGAAATCCCCATGGACAGTTTTCATTGCAGGTCGTGTTCAAAGAGCTCAAGCCCATTGACTGGTCGGTTGTTCGAGATGTATCATTCCCCAAATCAGGAAAGTGTATATCGGAGGAAAGAGCTAAATGGTATAGTTGGGTAGGGAAGGTTGGTAGAACAAGGGTAGACATCAAGTACGATAGTTAGCACGAGGTTTCAAAGGAATATAAAGATGTCCAATGGACGGAGTGCAAGGTACCTACAATTAAATGACGAAATTGAAATTATTTAACCACAAATGTAAATAAATAATATCCTACATTAATCTTTAATTATTAACTTTGATTTCAATCCACGTAGAGACCATTTAACTTTGATGCCTCGGATATGGATGATTTTAAAAAAGGGCAACGACCATGATGGCGAAGAGTTGGAGAGAGCAAAATATACCTTATCGCAAGATTTTATATTTTCTAGTAGGAAGGGAGATCTTCCATGGTTGACTTATACACATATTAAACCCAAAAGTTGGGAGATCCACAAGAGGCGAGCCCTGGAGAATGATGAAAATGTGAGCCCAAATAAACGTTGCTTATTTTTATTTCGACACATTATATTTGTCTTATTTTTAATAAACACTATTAGCAACAAATGTAGGGTGTGAGGAGTGAAAAGCAAGAATATGGATTAGCGGCTCGACTGTTAATTAAGCAACATTTTGAAAGGGATATCCAACTAGGAATTAGCAGAGGAATGGCCGAAGAGGAGGCAAGATTATCAGTAATACCCATCGATGAGGAAGAAATTGACCAATGCGATCTATTCCTGATTATCCGTCAAAACACTAAAAGTGAATACTATAGCGATCCCGAGCGAGAAATTGCCGAACGAGTGGTAGGCACCTTTAATTTTTTTCTATTTAAGAATAGAAATCCTATAAAACAAACTAAATTGTTTTATTTAAAACTCCCACATAGACTAAATTAAAGCAGGCATAATGGAAAGGGAAATTCATTACCACGGGTAGGCACGACATTCTCCGTGAGGCTACAGAAAAACCTGATCACCTAGGGCATGCAAGAGGTGCTGGATCATTCTTATAACAAAGAGATGTGTTCAGAATTCTCCGGTCCTACAAGAAGGCTAAACCATCCTGGGTTCACGTCTTGCAAAAGGAAGCACTCGTACGAGACAAAAAGATTGAGCAACAAGATATCTTGATCCGCAAGTTAATTGAACACACCGGGCTCCCCGTAACAAAAAATTATCCAATTTAACACCGGGTTAGACCCCCCCCCCCTTCTAGTGGATCACACCACTTACTGGGAGATGTTGAGGTTAACCACAAACCTATTTTTCATCCGCAAGGAGATGAAGTCAATAGTGTTGACCTCGACATCATGTCCGCCAGAAAAAAGGTCAATTTTTTATATTTTTAATCCTATTCAATTTCATTTACCTTTGTTTGACATAGTTATTTCTTTTTCGTGGTAGACATGACATTTCTGTGAGTTGTACGAACAATGGTAGGCCGATCCATGTTGCCAATGGTATTTTGCACTAGTCAATACAACATCATCACTCCGTACCAGTTCGAGGGGGGATACTTAGAGTCTCACTAGAGAAGCCACTAGTCATCAATGCCCTATTACAAATTGCAGATGACCACTGATGTGTCCATTTTAGATGCATTATTTAGTAGTATTTAGGATCACTTTTGTGCTCTTTTATTATCGAGAGCTTGTGTTTTACCTTGAAATTCACTTAGGAGAGGCAAAAGCAACTTTGTACTCTTTTACCTCTTCTAAGTGGATTTTGTGTGACAAGGGAAGAACACGGAAGCAACGAAGACTGGAAGACATTGAAGACTATACTTTCGAAGACTTTTGGATACTCACTTCGAAGACATGAAGACCGGAGGCCGTTGAAGACCATTTTTGGAGCCGTTGAAGACTTGAAGATTGAGAGGGATGGCTATGAAGAAGACAAAGAAACAATGCAAAACTCTGGCTCCCGTCGCGACCCCGTCGCGACACCATCGCGAGTCGCGACGAAGACCGTCGCGAGTCGCGACGAACTCGTCGCGAGTCGCGACCAACGGGCGGCCAGAAATCAACTTAATCTTCTTTGCACTATAAATACTACTCTCTTTCCTCCTCTTCTCCAGCTTTTCCAGCCCGTTTTTCTCTCTGGTTTTTGGGCAAAAACCTAGGTTTTTCTCTTCTTTCTTTTCTTAGCTTTTTCTTAGTTTAATTATGTCTTTTGTTGTTCTAGAGTAGTTCTTGTACTTGGGAGCAAGGATTGAAGCTTCCACTTCTATGTAGTAAGGAGCATTTATATCTATCTATTTGATGTTTTTGCTATTGTGCATTTATTGTGCTTTGAATGTTAATTGTTGATTCCATTGATGTTGTTGGGAGCTTGAGGATATGAATGCTTGTATGAATTGCTAGCTAGGGTTTGGGGGATTTGGGTTAATTTCCCCCCTGTTCTTGTTAGGAATGTATGAGTGTGAATTAGAGCTTTTGATTGTGTTAGTGTGTTGACAATGTGCTAGACGAATGTGATTGATGTCGAACTCTTCGTCATGTTCGTTTGTGTAGCAAACGAGAAGAGTTATATGCTCGTGGTCTATGAGTGGTCGCTCTTGACTAATCTCGTGTAATTGCATGAATTGGTTAAATGCTTAGTCACGGTGTAGTGGTCATAGGCATTGCCAAGCTTGTTGGTCCTTCGTGCTAAATGCCACCAATGACACCTTGAGTCGTGGTCGCGACTCGGGAGTCATTGGTGAGGTTTGACGAGAGATGTGGAACTCACTCTCGCAAACTACGAACTAAGAAGGATAGGAGTTTAGTCTCCACGACAAGTAGTTGAAGTATTGAATAGATGATTTAAATTCATTCTTGAAGCATTTGTTATTTGGTGTTTATGTATTCTTGACGGTGTGTTTCACTGCATGTGTGCCATGAGTTGTTTGAGCATAGGTAGTGCTTGTGTGGTTGAATTGTTTAGGTGTAGGAACGTGACGAATTCCGTAGCGCCTGTGCATGAAGATCTATGAGCATGAACTTAGAACTCCTTGTGATGTGTGTGTTGTGGTACTTGCTGGATGGGTGTGTGAGTGTTGGGTCCTGAATGCTATATGATGGAATGTGTGAATGATTCGATGAACTACATTAGATGTGGAAGTGGATATCCGTTGCCCCCAAGGCATTTTTATCTTTGTAGTTTTAAAACCCCTTTTCTTTAGTTTTGTTTGATGATTAGCATAGTCACTTGACGTTGCTAGTTATCTCGTCTTTTTATCTTTGTTAACTTAGGAAACCAACCAACCAACCCCCCCCCCTTTACTTGCTTTTAAGTGTGTGTAAATATAGTTACTCCTAGCCTAGTATCAACCATTTGTGCTTGATTGCTTAGGAAGATCCCTCTTCTCATTGGACGACCCCGATTTGCCACTATCTACCTAGTTGTAGAAAGTAAGCATTTAGGGCTTATAAATTATCTTTTGCACGGCGGGCGCGACGACCGCCCGCCCGTCAAAATGGCGCCGCTACCGGGGAAGAGGCGTTTATTCTTAAGTATTTAGGTGTATTTGGTTGTGTATTAGCTAGTTGTTTTTATTTTCCACTACTTGGTGGTTGTTTTTGTTCGGAGTAGGTATTGCTTGAGTTCTTGGTAATTTATTTTATCGAGAATCCTTGCAC
This sequence comes from Rubia yunnanensis, assembly GCA_037428765.1. Classification (NCBI taxonomy): domain Eukaryota; kingdom Viridiplantae; phylum Streptophyta; class Magnoliopsida; order Gentianales; family Rubiaceae; genus Rubia; species Rubia yunnanensis. Next base: position 127,292,709 of record CM075062.1, read on the forward strand.
TATGATTTCGAACTTTTGTTAAAAAAAAAGAGAAAAAAAATTTTTTAAAATTTAATGGAGCGTCTCACCTTGAGGGAACTCATGATGAGAAGAGAGGCTCAACAAGCAAGGTTTTGTAGGATGTGTCGTTCCGACCATCCTACCGAATCTTGCCCTTTGTTGTGGGAACAGCACGATGACCGAGAAAGAACCCTTGGTTTCCAAAACCATGGGTACTATGAAGAGTGCTATCAAGAGGTAGGAGATATTGGTTTTCAAGGGCAAGAAGCTCATGAATGCTATCCATACCACAACTCTTACAATCCGGAATGGAGTGGTAGTCCGGATTTGTGGTATGAGAATGAGCCGGAAAACCAATATTACGAGCAACCTAGTTGGCCATCACCACCCTATACCATACCCCAAAACCAAGCCCAACAAGGAAGTTCAAGTTTGACACGTGAGGATGTCTTAAATACCATAGCAAACTTGAACTCCTTTACTAGTGAGGAGCCGGATACCCAGCTCTCCTCTAGCGTTGAGGCCATTGAGGGGCATGCGAGGAACATATTAGAGGTATTGGCCCGCATGGAAGCTCGTGATTCCAAAAATACACCATCCCAACTTGAACTCGATGACTCGGTGAGTGAGGTCACCAATAAAAGTGATTTTCAGTTTGAAAGGGATGAGGAGTTGATTGTAGAGGATAGAAAAATGGAGGAAGAGGTGATAGTGCTACATCCATTAGCATCGTCACCCCTTTTTATTTTCCACTTTCTTTTAGGATATTATTTGGTTGAATTTTTTTGTAAAAAATCACCAATAAACGTGGTGGTAGGTTTTATGAGCACTTTCTTCTTTTACCCGATTGAATTCAAGAGCTTTTTTATCATTTCACCATTAACCAAAATAGATCGATACTAACTGCAATCTCTAGTCAACTTAAGATTATTTAGTCACTTTCGAAAAATCGAAAATCATATTGTCACAGTGACTCAGAGTTATTTTAACCACCCTATAATAGATATTATTAGCTTTCTGTCCATTAATATGGAGTATTTAAGTCATTTTGACTACCCTAAGTCCAAACAATTGTCTAAAAATAATCTCAAACGTCCTATAATAGATATTGTTAGCTTTATGTCTGTCAACTGGGGATATTTAGTCATTTTGACTACCCTAAGTCCAAACAATTGACTAAAAATAACATATATACCAATATTATAATATTTTACTAGTTTTAATTCTCTACTATGTATAATCAGTCATATAACTTCTAAAGATATATTTAAAACCATAAATATCTCATGATAATATATATATATATATATTGAAGAAAATCCAAAGAATACAAAATCTGAAATAACAAAGTGTTCAGATTTTTTATACAATGATATAGTACTTTTGATAGAAATATGTATACATATTTATTTATTTATATATGATAAAGTTTTATTTTAGACTGACTAGCTGTTAAATGAGGACATTTTATAAGTAGTGAAACTAATAAGGTCATTTGATAATTATTTTTATTCATTGCAATGAGATATATACATATAATTATGATAACATTTTAAAATGGATGTCAACATATAAATAATTTGAATGAAATATTATAAATTAATCATTTTTTATTGTATTCAATATTTAACATTTTTCAACTAAATTAATTATTTCACTTCTGGCTCATGTAATTTTCCTTAAATGATTAAACTTTAAAATTTTAAATAAAACTTAATTTCAATATTTTAATTAATGATATCGCACACCGCGCGATGGTACTCCACTAGTTATTCTTTAAAAAAATAGCACCTTAATTTCTTTTACCTGAATTATATTAAATTAAAGGCAAAGTTTTGGGAAAAATCGTCTTTCCATATGTCTATGGAAAGACGGGGTTGAATTAGAATTATAGAAAGGTAAAAGGTTTTAATTGCAATATTAAAATTTTATTATACAACATGTAGCAGTTGTAAGTTTATGACCCGATTAGTGCAACCCGAAATTTTTATCTTGATTTCTTCTAATTTGCAGTTTGAACTTTGGTCTTTCCATAACTTATGGAAAGACCGTCTTTCAAGAGATAGTGTTAGAATAAAATATTATCTAATCATCTACTTGCTTTATTCTAACAGACAGACTCATTAATAAAATTAAATACTCTAAATTCAATAATAAACTAAATTTATCGAAGGCAGAGTCTTGGGAAAGATGAGATTTAATTAGAATAATAAAAGGTAAAAGATCTTAGTTGTAATATTAAAAATTTATTATGCAACGTGTTGTAGTTATCAAGTTTGTAATACGATTCATGCAACCCAAAAATTTTATCTTCATTTCTTCTAATTTGCACGGTAAACTTTGGTATTTAATAACTTATGGAAAATCCATCTTCCCAGTAACGGAATCACTCATCGAATCAAATGAATTAAAATAATAATTAATTAGAAAAGATTCCAAGATTATATGGATTCAAGGACGCACTACAAATTTCTCCAAGGTAAAGTCTTGGGAAAGATGGTCTTTCCATAGGCTTATGGAAAGACGGGGTTTAATTTGAATAATAAAAGGTAAAAGGTCTTAGTTGCAACATTAAAAATTTAGTATGCAACATGTATTAGTTATAAAATTTATAACCCAGTTGTGCAACCCTAAAATTTTATCTTCATTTCTCCTAATTTACAATTTAAACCTTGATCTTTCCATGACTTATGGAAAGACCGTCTTTCAGGCGACGCACTCTTTCTCCAATGCATGCCATAATTGGATATAAATACGCACATTCTCACCTCCTCTTCAGCAAACGGCCATTCCACATTTCATAATTTCAAAACCTCCCATTCCTTGGATTTTCACAATCCAATCAAACTTAACACATTTTTATCAAAAATATAAATCCCCTTTCCCTTTCCCTTTCCCTCCTCCTCTGTTTCCCCGTCTCCATCGCCACCACCGAGAAACGCCACCGACCGGAAGGGATAGGATATGCAGAGGCTCGGAATGAGGCGATCATTGTTGCAGTCGTGCCGGCGCCGCCGCTACTCCGGCCTGCCGTTGGCGAAGGAAGCACCGGAAGTCCCCAAAATGCCCCCTTTTGATTACTCGCCGCCGCCGTACGACGGCCCCGCGGCGGCGGAGATTTACAGGAAGAGGAAGGAGTTCCTGAGCCCTTCCATGCTCCACTTCTACAGAAAACCCGTACGTAATTCGGATTTCGTTTCGGATCATCCATTTATAATCGCCCTGAATTTCTTCGTACGATCGTGCGGTTTTTTTGAAGAACGTACAAATTGCATTTCATTGAGAAGAATGTGATTTTCAATCGTTTCGGGGACTGAACCTCCCCTCTTCCATTAGAATTTTATGATATCTAATTTTTTAAACTTTTTGTTTGTGTTTTTTTTCCTGCAAATAAATTCAAAATTCATTTAGTGGATCTTCGAATTCGGGGGGAATAACAAATCCCTCCATCATGACGTGAGATTTTATTTGAACAAGTGTCATATATACCTTAAAAAAACTGTAATCTATATTTCCTCCTACCCAGATTAAATTATTTAGTTTTACAATCTTTTAAAAAAACATTTTGACCATTAATATGTTTAGTTACATATATTAATAATACATAAAGAGTTGATATTTAAAAATAGATAATCACAAAGAATCTAACGATGTTAAATATTAGAATATTATTATTTATATATCTATTTAAATATGTAATTAAAAGTTTATTAGTGTTGACAACCAAAAGTAGGTGTGCAATTTAATTTGGTACCTATCTATTTAACATAGGATTAATTATATTTTAATTTTAGTTGTTGTTATGCATAAATATGTAATGGCAATGATAGCGGGGCAATGATAGCGGGGCAATGAAATAGTGGGACCTTCTTCTACGGGCTTACTGATAAGTTAGAGTATATTTTTTAATTATAAATTTTTAATTCCGTTAATAAATAAATAACAATATTATTAAAGTTGATTTATTAAATTTTTTATTGTGTACTAGTTTTAAAAAATACATTTTATAAATTTTGAACATTTGAAATTTATGTGAAAAAGTGAGTGTGATAAAAAAAATGACCGATAAAATATCCTTATAAATATGTTATTATAAGGTTAATAATTTTTTGTCACTACATAAAAGATTCACTCGTCCGTAAAATGAGTGATGCTTTCCAAACAAAATTTGTAGAAGAAAAAAGAGTATTTTTCTGTTTGTTTTTTTATTTTGTCCTACGCAAGCGCAGGTCTATGTCACGATAAGATATATGATTGATCAACCTTTTTTTAAAAGTGTCTTAACTAATGAAAATTGTTAAATATTTACTTGTTCCTCATAAAAGTTCATTTGTTTTTCACCGAAAAAGACAGAGTATTATTTCACTATAAATATACATATTTTTGAACAATATCATTACTGCTTTTACAAATTACATACTCCGTATAGAACTATTTTGAATGAGACAAAAAGTACTTATCTTACAAATTACATACTCCGTTTAGAACTATTTGAATGAGACAGAAAGTATCTTATCGTTCATCTCAAAATAAAATCTAAAATTGAAACTCAAATTTGTCCCAAACATGTATTAGTACTAAGTTCCTAGATTTTATCTGCATTTCAATTCAATTCATTTCAGTTCATCTTGAATATAATCTTGATAAAATTTAGTTTAATTTAGTTATACATTACATTTTTCAGCACAGTTATCAAACCAGATCAGTTCAGATAAACTCCAGAGCATGGGGCCTAATTGGTTATGAAATTTTAGGGCAAACATGATTAACTTATGTTACTTTACAGCATATAAATAGGCTTATAATAAAAATAATGATAAATCTTTTAAATACTATCACTACTTTGGTTCCGTTAGAAAAATTCACTTGTTAATATTGGTTTATTTAGTGGATTTTTACAAAATAGACGGAGCATATGCTATGTCTGATAAAAAAAATGTATATTCTAAAAATTAAAATTTTATTAGGATCTAGAGAATTAACTTTTTTTTACATAATAAACTTCAAAGTAATGTAGTTCTTTGGTGCTGTGATAATTAAGATCATGATTACATGACTCTACATTTCGAACCACTGGATCATGACTCATAAGTTGTACAATGTGCTAAAATAGTTGTACAGTCACTAGAATGTATTGACATTTTCATTTGTTCTGGAAACAGTTGAACATAGTTGATGGGAAGATGCAGTACTTGTATGATGAAAATGGTCGGAGATACGTTGATGCATTCGGCGGGATAGCTACTGTTTCTTGTGGGCACTGCCACCCTGAAGTTGTCCAAGCTATTGTAAAACAGGCCAACAAATTGCAGCATTCAACCATCTTATACTTAAATCCTGCCATCGCTGAATTTGCTGAAGCTCTTGCCTCCAAGTTTCCTGGGGATCTAAAGGTGTTATCCAATGTCCCATCTTCCATGCATTTATATGATTTATTGATGGAAATGTATGTACAACATCCATACTGATCACTTTTACGCGTTTATGTAGGTTGTGTTCTTCACGAATTCTGGGACAGAAGCTAATGAGTTGGCAATTATGATGGCACGACTGTACACGGGCTCTCACGATATTGTCTCACTCAGAAATGCTTACCATGGAAATGCAGCTGCTACTATGGGAGCCACCGCCCAGTGCAACTGGAAGTTTAATGTGATTCAGGTACAAGTCGTTTCCCTTTGGTATCAGTTCCATAGCTCTCTAGAGAATGTAGAACTTTGTATCAACACGCAGATTTAGACAGATTCGGCATAATGAGTGTTTATATTAGTTCTCTTGAGACGAACTTTTTTTACTGAAAGTGAATTCTAATCATGAGCCCCTGTGTTGGTGCGCAGAGCGGATTTCACCATGCCCTGAATCCAGACCCGTATAGGGGATCATTCGGTTCTGATGGCAAGATGTATGCCAAGGATGTCCAGGATCTAATCCAGTATTCGACGTGTGGAAAGGTTGCTGCTTTCATTTCAGAATCCATACAGGTAAGCATCATTTCAGAGTTCGATTTCATTACTTAAAGAGGTCCTAGACTCCTCGTTTCGATTGGATACGATCTTGTGCAATGCTTGCAGGGAGTAGGTGGAATAGTTGAGTTAGCTCCTGGTTATTTGCCCGCTGTGTATAGCAGCATTAAGGAAGCTGGTGGCCTTTGTATTTCTGATGAGGTTCAGGCCGGTTTTGGGCGCACTGGAAGCCATTTCTGGGGATTTCAGAGCCAGGGAGTTGTGCCAGACATAGTTACAATGGCAAAGGTTAGTCAATTTAGTAGAGAAAAATGGATCATCAGAAGGCTAATCTTTCTTGTCACACAGGATGACTCCTCGTGCATAATTTTTAGAGATTCTTTTGCAGAATGTCACACGAACGTGTTACAAAAGATTCGAAATGATTTCTTGTTTCTGTCTGATGTTTCTTTCACTCCAGGGCATAGGAAATGGGATTCCACTGGGTGCTGTAGTTACAACTCCTGAGATTGCTGAGGTTTTGACTCGTCGAAGCTACTTCAACACTTTCGGGGGGAATCCTGTTTGTACTGCTGCAGGGCATGCTGTCCTAAGAGTGATTGAGAAGGGAAAACTTCAGGAGAATGCTCATGAGGTTGGATCCTACCTGAAAGACCGCCTCACTGCCCTCAAAGATAAGCATCAGAGTAAGCATAACTGATTCATTTCCCAATTCGAAGGCATTGTATGTTCTGATCTTCCACTATCTGAATCGACTTTATTTAACTCATGCAAATGCAGTCATTGGTGATGTTAGAGGGAGAGGACTGATGCTTGGCGTGGAACTTGTCACGGACCGCGAACAAAAAATACCTGCAAAAACTGAAATCGTACATTTGATGGAGGAAATCAAAGGTATGCAATTTACACATCATGAACTCATGGTAAGTGATCATGTTGAGAATGAGGAACTAAGGGATTCATCTGTGATTCACAGATATGGGAGTCTTGATCGGAAAAGGTGGATTCTACGGCAATGTTTTCAGAATCACTCCTCCCCTATGCTTCACCAAGGAAGATGCCGGTATGTTATTTTTCGCCCAATTCTTGCAAGAATCAAGTGCTACAATCTAATGCTTAATATTGCAACATCTATGTGATCATTTTTGCTTGTTTTGCAGACTATCTTGTGGATGTCATGGATTATGCAATGTCAAAGATGTGAACAGGGAGTAGATTCTAAGGTCTCATTATTTTCATCTTTTGATTTGGCTAAGTTGCTTTGTACATCAAACTTGTATTTATACCTTTGTTAATTACATGGTGATAGCATGTAATTTTTGTGTGAAGCAAAGCATGAAAACTGAGTCAACATCTCGTTGACTCCAACTATCTCTTGCCCCCTTTTTTTTTATTTTTTGATCATTCATTATGACAAGTCCAAATCAGATCTAATCACATCTGCAACTATATATAACTCTAAACTCGCTGCACTAAACCTAATACTCATTACTCACAAACCAAAGAGGCCAACACACCCATGGTTTGTCTGATTCAAAAACCACTGCATTACACGTTGCAAAGGTTGGCAGTTTCGAATTCTCTTCGTACTCGTGCGCTAGGAGACAATATTCTTTTCCTCTAATGTGATGAGAGATTTCATGCATCTGCCCGAGTTACCTGCAAACGATAATTTGGGAGCAACGTTGTTGTCGAATTCAAAGAGAATAACGTTAGGCACATCAAACTCGCCTCCTGCAATCCTTGATGTACTTGAGTTTTATTTTCTTGAGCGACGGCCTTGATATGCTGATTCTTTCACATCTCCATCTATATATTATTTATGGATAACTATTCGAGCACTGAAAATTGTTGTGCCCAGTCGATGACGGAATCAGCATTGAAAGATCTTTAGATAGGACAACGGTAAGCTCTTCAGCTAATGGTATTCATATTTACCCAAACCAACCTCATAAAAATCACCATAAAAGCATGCTAAACGTTCCAAATTTGATGTTGCGCCCCGAGCCGGATCAAATGTTTGATTCTTCTGCAACCAAATATCAAGATTCTTGAGGTGATTAAGATTGGAAGCCTTGAAACTGTAGTTGAAGCTTTCGGAGCCGCATAACCTAATCTCCAGAACTTCAATCGACAGTCTCTGATAATCGTGGAATGTCTCCATTTATGGTGGTAGTCGTCTTGGCATCTCCATCATTCCCTCCGTGGTCGAAAGGTTTCGCCCTCAAAACTGAATCGTCTTCAAATGTGAATGAATCAGCAACATTGAAGGTTGCACTAACACCATAATGATCTGGTAACTCAATCTTGTAAGCATTGTCGTTCACACGATCCAACACTCGAAAAGGACCATCTCCACGTGGACTCAACTTAGATTTTTGAGCATTTGGAAACCTCTCTTTCCGCAGATGAGCCCAAATATAATCTCCCACGTTGAACCTCATCAACTTGCGGCTTTGATTAGCTTTATCACCATTCTGTGCATTTGTCCGTTCAATTTTCATGCGCACCTTCTCATGGATTTTCTTCACAAAATCAGCTTTCTTTTCTCCATCAAGGTTTTTAACCGGTTTAAAATTCAAAGGAAGTAGATCAAGAGGAGTAATAGGTAGAAAACCATAAACAATTTCAAATGGAGATAAAGAAGTAGTAGAATGAATAGTGCGCTTGTAAGCAAACTCTGCAATCGGAATGCATTTTTCCCAATTCTTTAAGTTCTTCTGAACTAGTGCACGCAGGAGAAACCCTAGGGTTCGATTGGTCACTTCCGTTTGTCCATCAGTTTGAGGATGACTGGCAGTCGAAAACAGCAACTTTGTCCCTAACTTGTGCCACAAGGTATTCCAAAAGTAGGATAAAAATTTAACATCACGATCAGAGAAAATGGATGCAGGAATTCCATGTAACCGAACTACTTCCTTCAAAAACATATCCGCAACATGCTTTACATCATCTGTCTTCCTACAAGGAATAAAATTTGTCATTTTTTAAAATCTATCCACAACCACAAAGATAGAATTATTACCTGACTGAGAACATGGAAAACCTAGGACAAAATCCATGGAAATATCAACCCAAGGATGTGTAGGAACAGATAATGGAGTATAAAGACCATGAGGCTTAGTTTTAGACTTAGCCTTCAAGCAATCAAGACAATTCCTACAAACCCTGTCAATAGTAAGTGCCATTTTCGGCCAATAGAAGTGTCCTCACAACAAATTATAAGTTTTAAATGCACCACAATGTCCCATTAAACCACATGAATGAGCTTCTCTAACAAGTAATTCATGCATAAAACATTGAGGAATACATAACCTATTATTCATAAACAAGAAACCATCATGCCGAAAAAACTTCTCATAAGCACCATTTTTGCATGCAGCATAAATAGATGAAAAATCATAATCAGTCGCATATAAATCTCGCACGAATGAAAACCCTAACATAATGCATTCCAACCGTGTAAGTAAAACATGTCTACAACTCAAAGCATCAGCAACAACATTTTCTTTACACTTTTTGTAACACAACACATAAGGAAAAGATTCAATGAAACTAGACCATTTAGCATGACGCTTATTCAACTTCATATGACTCTTCAAGTATTTCAAGGATTCATGATCACTATGAATGAAAAATTCTTTATGCAATAAATAATGTTGCCAAGTTTCTAATGCACACACAATTGCATAAAATTCTTTATCATACACAAGATAGTTTAGAGCACCGCCCTTTAGCTTTTCACTGAAATAAGCTATAGGTCGATTCCTTTGCATCAAAACAGCCCCAATACCAACACCAGAAGCATCACAATGAATCTCAAAAGTACCATTAAAATCAGGTAAAGCAAGAACCGGAGCATTACATAATCGTACTTTCAATTCATTAAATGCATTCTATTGACTCTCAGTCCAAACAAATTTCACATCCTTTTTAACTAGTTCATTTACAGGTGCAGCAATAGATGAGAAATTACGCACAAACCGTCTATAAAAACTAGCTAAACCATGAAAAGAACGTACCTAGTTGGAATTAGTAGGTCTTGGCCAGGTCTTAATGGCCTCAATTTTGGTTTCGTCGACTTTTATGCCCTCCTTAGAGACCACAAAACTGAAAAACACCACTTCTGAAGCGCAAAATGTACACTTCTTGATGTTCGCATACAAACAAGACTCACGGAGTGCAACAAGAACCATTTTAACTTGCTCAATATGTTCATCAGTCGACTTAGAATAAATCAATATATCATCAAAGTAAACCACAAAAAACTGACCAATAAACTTTCTTAAGACATGATTCATCAACCGCATAAAAGTACTAGGTGCATTAGTTAAACCGAAAGGCATAATGATCCATTCATACAACCCAAACTTAGTCTTAAATGCAGTTTTCCATTCATCTCCCTCATTAATTCTCATTAATTTGAATCTGATGATAACCTTGAGTCAAATCAATTTTAGTACAAATCACAGATCCATGCAAATCTTCAAGCATATCATCTAACTTAGGGATAGGATGGCGATACTTAATGGTAATCTTGTTAATAGCACGACAATCAATGCACATACGCCAAGTTTTATCTTTCTTAGGAACAAAAATGACAGGCATGACACAAGGAGATAGGGATTCTCGCATATACCCCTTTTGAAGTAATTCCTCGACTTGTCGTTGTAGTTCCTTTGTCTCCTCAGGGTTTACTTTATACGCCAGGTGATTTGGGATAACCGAGCCCAGAATCAAGTCAATCTGGTGTTCAATACCTCGCAAAGGTGGTAAACCCACGGGTAAGACTTCCGGAAAGACATCCTCAAATTCCTGTAACATCTGAGCAAACCGTGGAGGAACATTCATAGGAATATCATCACTAGCAAAGTAGCTCTCTTTAAAATGCATGTTAAGCACATAAGAATGATTAGCAAAAGCACAATTCACATCCCTAATTGATGAATAAAACAATCTACCAGAATCATTAGGAAGTTCATGTCTCATCATGTAAATTGATGGCAAAGGACTAAGATGTGAAGATAGGATTTTACGCGACTTATCATAATCATTCTTAGACTTACCTGGCTTACCTGGGACGGCCTCCCTTGATATTTGGTCGAAATTATCAAGGTTTTTGCCTCCATTTTTTGCCTTGTGGCCTATCTCTTTCAAGCCCTTGCTAGGGTTTTGGTCAGCCATTTGCACATCAGTCGCAAACTTCTCTTTATCGACTCTCATGCGTCTCTATGCATCTAAATCTTCCACTGGAGATAATGGAACCAAAGTATACCTTGTTCTATCCTTAATTACAGTAATTTTGTTAGTGTAACCATCATGCATAGATTTACGATCAAACTACCAAGGTCTCCCTAACAAAATATGACTAGCTTCCATAGGTATTACATCACATAAGATAGAATCATGGTATTTTCCAATCTTAAAGTTAATCATGCATTGTTTGTTAACCCTAATTTCACCACTACCATTTAACCAAATAAGTTTATATAGAGATAGATCAGTAGTCACATGCAAAGATAATGATTTAACAAGAAGATTGGACACAGTATTAGCACAAGAACCACCATCAATAATCAGTAAACAATTCTTTTCTTTCACAAGGCAACGGGTATGAAAAATTTTAATCCTTTGTACATGTGTTTCATCCATTTAAGAGTTTAGAACTCTTAATGACACGAAGTTACCTTGTGTTTCTGGACCCTGTTCACCGTGATCATTTATGATGATCTCTTTATCTACCTATTCTTCACCACTTTTGAACAATGGTGGCATATCAGCATATTCATCTTCTTCATCTCCATCCTCAAGTGTTGTTAGCACTCGTGCATGAGGACAGTTATTGTGGACATGTCCTCTTTCTTTACAATGAAAACAAGTAAGAGAGTTAACAAAAACTGAATTTGATGAAGAAGTAGTAGACTTACCTGGAATTTTTGAAATCTGTTGGGGTGGTGGTGGTGCCCTCCTCTCAGTAGGATTATAATTTGGATTTGAATAAGTCTAAACCAATCCTCGTCCTCCCATGGGCGTGCCCCTACTGCGGCCATAACTAGGGTTTCTGGAGTCAAACCCTGTCCGTTAACTTGGAAAACTGGGTTGTGGCCTCCTTGGTCGCAGGGTACACTCAACCAACCTTGTTTTCACCAATAAATCGTTCATAGATATGTGATGTTGAAGCTTGACTGGCATTTGAAGGTTTTCATGCAAGCCTTCAATGAAACGATTTTTGATGAATGTGTCATCTTCTTTCATTCCAACCCTTCTCATGGTCAACTCAAGATCTTGCCAGTATTCATCAACTATGCAATTTCCTTGCTTCATGTTGGACAGATAAGTATGTTGTTCTATCAAGTAAGTAGGCGGAACATGATATTCGCGAAGCTCGGATCTCAATCTCTCCCATGTGGAGATAGGTTTCTTTCCGGCAAGATATCGCAAGTCCTTTTTATTTTTCCACCACTCAGCCGCATAATGAGTGAAAAAATATGGCGCCACTTTGACTTTCTCCTTCTTCCGATAATTCTTGAGATTAAACAGATTCTCTATATGTCGCTCCCAATCAAGATACTTCACTGGATTGTGTTGACCATCAAATCAAGGGATGTCATATTTTAAACCCTTGATATCTCGAGCTTCATCAGAACCCAAATCATATCCTGAATTAATCTTCACTCTCCTTTGGGAATGAGGTTTACTGGGGCGATGCCTTCTAGAAGACACTCGGTGTGTTACCTTTCCGAACCATCATCAGAATAATCATCTGAACTTCCAGATCCATTGAATTGATGGAAATATTTCTTGGTTTCTTCCCTCTTGACCGATGATGTAGGTGTAGGTGGTGCCATGCTATCAACTTTTCTCACCAACCTTTGCACCTCACTCATAAGTGCATTTATTGCGACAGCAAACCGATCAGGATCATTGGCTTCATTTAGATTAATTCAATATCGCTCCCAACTATCTGGAGCCTCTTCACATGGATGACTACCACGCCCACCATTATAGGTGTTCGTTAATGGAAAATTGTTAGGATTGCTAACAAAAGGCGGGACGAATGGATTTTCGTCCCCCATCTTCGCTAAACTGCTAAGAAAATCAAACGGTTAGTTAAAAAAATTGTCCACCCCTTCCCTTTGTTTAGTAAGGTCACTCACCAAGTGTATAACACTTACAAATCACAAGGAAAAGGCTAGTGTGAGGGTAACTAATCAATTCACCGCAATTCAAAGCAAACTATGGAGATGAGTACTGCAGAAATTATTTCGAAATTTAAAAATATGTAAACTCAAAATTTGGCTCTGTGATCTATAATTCCAAATTTCACAAAGAATAAGGAACAAAACACAATTTGAATGGCATGAAACGGAGTTATATTGAATGAATTATGACCAAAACAAGATTGCTTTATATAGGCGACAAATAGGTTCCAAAAATTCAAGAAACTTTTCCGAAAACAAATTGGAATAGGAACTCAAATCCAAATCCCTTTTGGTAAAGGATTTTAATGACTTACTTGTCCCCCAATTCGAAAATTCGGATCAAAATCCCTCTCTCAAGTAGCTTTTATTTCCTTTTTCTCTTCCGATTAGGATTTGACTTTTCTTTTCCTTTTTCAAACCGGATTCCTTTTTTTCCCTTTTTTTCAGCCACAATTCGTTTTTTTTGGTACTATAAAACTAAAAACTAGAATCTTATTCCCCAATAAAAATTTTCGGTCACAATTACCAAAATTTTTGGAAATTGCAAATCTACCCCCAAACTTTGAAAATTGCAAATCTACCCCAAATTTCAGATTTCAAATCCTGAATTCCGATTTTGAAACCCAAAATCTGCTACATTTTTTTTTCAAAAATTTTTGGAACAAGAATCGCCTATACAAAACTTGGAATAAGAAAACTACGACAACTTCCTCTTGATTCCAATGAACTTCGAGGTATTCAAGATCGTAAGGATCAAGAATATGACACTATATATATGGAAAAAGACACAAGACTCTTTTTTTTAATAAGGTGTAATCAAGAATCAAAGAAAAATTCTAGATCACGGAATCAAAGAACGATAAAGAAAGCAAATAGGATTATGAGCATGCAATAATTTTCAGAAGAGTTGACGAAAATATCACAAGCACATAAACTATTTAAGCTACTTAAAACAATGAAACTGATCAGGAGGTGAAGGTAGATAGTACTTGTTAATGCTCAGACCCTTCGACGTCCTCCTGACTCGATTGATGAAGGTAAAGGTGGATAGTAATACCGAAGTATTCTAACTCTTGGACCCTTCGACTCTAGATTCAATCCTCCTGGTAAGAAAGATTAAAAAAACACAGTTAAAACACGACACGAAAAAGTATATATATATATATATATAATTTGAAAATAAATTAATACAAAACTCGAAACCCCTTTTTTTGTTTTTTTCGGCCTCAGTAGAGCTTTTGCTTTACTCTGATACCAACTGATATGAATCCCCTTGCGAAGAATCTGGTTTTCAGAATTAAGATCTTTGACAAAACAAGGGAACTCACAAACCCTTCAATGTCGCACGAAATGCAAGGTCTAGCCCTCGGGGTACACTCAATTTTGACTCGCTTTCTAACTAGCCCTCGGGATCAGATTACAAGGTTTATTGACACTTAACTAGCCCTTGGGGTTAAGAAACAATGGAATAGCTTACAAGCAAAGAGTATGAACTCAAAAGGTTGTATATTTGATTGATGAAAAGTGTTAAATTTCGTCCATAAGGCCTTCCTTTTTGTAGGGTTACAATCTTGCATCAAACCCTAATCACAAATGGAAACTGAATCGGCTTATGGTATCTTTAAGAAGCTAAAATCATATCTAACTAAAATACATAAAATAAATGGTAATTTAAGGTAATCTGATTGAATTCTTCAAGAAGTAACCTTGAAGAATATTACCTTATCTAATCTTACCAAATCTAATTCTAATCAGAATAAAACTGAATATACTAAACCTTAATGGACTGTATTTTTGAAATTCAGCTCTTCAAAGCCCACATGGCCGAGCTATCAGTTCAATAAACCCAAAATGAAATAATTTTACAATATTTTACAATGATCACACTACCTCATTAGAAACCCAGTGGGAAAAAAGAGTATAGTGTTCTTCATGATGTCTTCAGTTCGTTGACAATCTTGAATAATGAATCGAGGATGTTGATGGTGACTCCTTCTTCAACTCTTCATCATAAAGGCGATCAATCAAAGTATTTAAAGCAACATCTCTAAGCTTAGTCCTTGACCTAGTCATAGGTCCCGCCATGTCACTTAGAAGATCTCGAACATATCCTTTAAATGTTTGATCAAGTCGTGGAATGTCTTCATTTATGGTGGTAGTCGTCTTGGCATCTCCATCATTTTCTCTCATCAGACTGAAATTCTAGTGTTCAATTGCAATCGATATGAATATAGTTGTTTTTGAAACTTCCGGACACTAAAATTCTATTGCTACGAACATGTGGAAACATTAGCAATATAAACTACATGATGCACAAGAATTTCGTATAATTTATGCATTTGTTAACTTAAATCACATATAGGTTACAAATAAACATGCATTGGATTAAAATGAACAAAACACAGAAAATGCATTTGTCAATTCCAACTTTTGACAAACTTGTGCAATGTTCAGATTAAACATGTACAAAATACACTACACTTTGCATATGTTACATTACAATTAGTATTTGTTATGCTTATCAGAATAGATCTTACATTAGAAATTGTATTATTTATTATTACAAGTATAGATTTTCCAAATTTAAATGAAATTGATGCCACTGAAAATCTTACCGGCGTAAAAGCAAAAACATTGGAAGCACTTCATGCTCTATACAAGAATCATGCAAATGCTATTCGTTTCAGCTACAGGAAAGGTTGTCAGCGTCAAAACAGCAAAAGTCAGATTCGTGAAAAGTACTACAAGTGCTCTGCTGGAGGCCAATTGAAAAGATTAAAAACCAGCACTACTAGCACTGTTCCTTGCATGGATAATGAAAATCAATCTGAAAAGAAGAAGAAGAAGAAGAAGAGGAAGAGAAAGGACTTGATTACAAAAATAGGATGCCTAGCTGAAATTAGAGTGAAGCTAGAGCCGGATTATTACATCTTGGTACACCACAATACCATACACAATCATGAGTTAACAAGACCAGCCTGGCAGTATCTCAGTAGAAGTGAACGGAGGATTACAGAAGGCAAAGGAAAGGCCATCACAACAATGGAACAAGCAGGTTTAAGACCTACTATAGGATATAAATACATGTCTTTTGAAGTTGATGGAGAAGAAAATCTAGGGCATACGATGAAAGGCCACCTCAACTTTGTGTGTCGACTTCAGATGAAAGAAATAGAAAATGGAGATGCTCATAAACTTGTTGACATACTCATGGAAATCAATGACAAGGATAAAGATTATTTCTTCAAAGTCAAGTTCGACGAGGAAACAAAACTATCAGCAGTGTTTTGGAGAGATTGAATGATGCTGGAGAACTACAAACTCTACGTAGATGTCACCATATTTGACACTACATACAGAACAAACAAGTATAACTTGATTTGTGTGCCAATAGTTGGAATCAAGAATCACTGGAACATAACAATGTTTGCTTGTGCTTTTATAGCAAATGAGTTGGCAAATACTTTTGTGTGGCTCCTCAACACTTTCAAGAAATCAGTGGAAGGAAGGGAACTTGTCACAATATTCACAAATCAAGATCCTGTAATGGGCAAAGCAATAGATGAGGTATGTTGTGAAAATTTGTTGCTTACAGTTCTAAGCATTGAATATGCACTTTTAGACATTGCACATCTTACCTTACAGCATGCATTACATATCTTATAAGCTGCACTTGTTACTTTGGAAATCATGTTTCCTGAAAATGATGTAGCTTCAAAAATTCCATTTCTTATACCTGAAACTGAGTAGGGAATGTTAGCTTCTGCACCTGTCAGCTTACAGTATGTATACTAATCAACTTCCATTTCTTGTTGCAACTTCCAGAACTTTCAAAACACAAAACACAGGTTGTGCTTGTGGCACATAAAACAAAATGAAATACAACATTATGGAAGATTAAAGAAAGATTAATACTTCAAAAGCGATCTAGACTACTGTATGAAAAGATGTCGTAGTCCAATAGAATTTAAAGAAAAATGGACCTCCATGTTCGCCACATACAATCTGGAAACTAGCACATGGTTTCAACGCCTGTACGGCATCCATGAAAAATGGAGCATGGCATTCAGCAAGGATATTTTCTCAGTAGGCATCTTATCATCATAGTGAAGCGAAAGCACCAACCACGCACTATGCTTCAGTGCAAACAAAACAACAACACTGACACACTTCTATGAGCTCTTCAACCAAACAATTAGAAAGTGGAGGAGAGATGAAGCAGAAAAGGAAAATGCATGTACAAAAAGCAAAGCCAAATTATCTAAACAAAGCAGGTATGTTCACATTTAAAAATATGTATTACTTAGTCTAGAACACGAATTTGTTAACCTACAGTATGCATTTATTTCCCACTACTAGGCTTGTACATGTTTGGTTAAATATGTTGCTCAGGTTTACACACTTCCATTGTACAAATGATTCAAAAAGGAATTTTCCCTAGCAATGGAAACTAAGGTCAAGGAACTGTTCTCAAAACCAATGACAAAAAATATGAGGTCAGCCTAGAACATGATGAATCCAAATACGAGACAGTTGAGTGCAAAAATGAAAATGGGCTGGTTGAAGTACAATGCACATGCATGTCCTTCGAGGTGTTAGGTATGATGTGCTTTCACACTCTCAGAATATTTCACCTTCATTCCATCACAGAAATACCTGCAAAGTACATCCTCAAAAGGTGGACAAAAAAGGTCAAAACAGAAGTATGGGACAGGATTCTTGGCCAAGAAAAACAACAATCGAAAAACAACAATCGAAAAGCATCAACGGCTTAGTTTCATGGAGGAACCATACGTCCATCAGATTCTAAAATTTGATTCTAAAGAGCAAAGGAAACTCAGAAGCTAGAAGCACTCTTCAAGAGATGTTTGACACTTGCTCAGTAAGAATAGAAGACTTGTTGGCATAAAAAACAAATGCCATTGAACAATCAACACAAGTAGCCAAAGCAACTCAACCATAACAAGTGCACCTAAGATACTGGATCCAGTCCAAGTGAAGACAAAATGAAGAGGAAAAAGGCTAAAATCATGCATGGAAAAGAAAAAACCAAGAAAACTACTGAATTCGGCACAAAAACACCATATGTGAAGACATTGTAAAGAGTAGCATTGCTTAGGATACAAGTTGCATTTGTTTAGCTATATATTGTATTTGTTTTTCAGGATCATACCATATGCCTAAGATTTTTGTTTACGTAAGATTTTTATACATACAATAACATACTGTATGTTTTAGCTTACAACTATAAATTATCAAATTATAACTTGCATTTGTTTTGCTTGCCTAAGTACCAACCTTTGTTTCACAAAATGTTATTGATATGAAACAATGACTACAAACTAACTGATATGTGATTTCTTAGCTTACAACTGTAATTTATTAACCTATGTATTGCATTTTTCCCCTATAAGCTCAAAAACCCAACACAATAAACCACATAACATAACTAAAATGTAACTTGGTATTAATAAGCATACAAATATTACTTCTTAACATTCAACATGCACTTGTTTCCCTAAAAGGGACTTGTATTATATTTCACATAATTTAGTGATACGAAAACCACTGAATACATGTATAACTACTTAGCTTACGCATGTAATTTATTAACCTATCAATTGCATTTGTTTTCCTATAAGCTCAGAAAATTAACATAATCAACCACATAAAATCATTCAAAAATAAACTTGGAATTAAAAAGCATACAAATAGTATTTCTTCAAATTAAACATGCATTTGATTCATAAAGCCTGCAGCCTTACAAACAAATCCTAAAACAGCGTCTCAAATGTGCTCAACAAATCACCCACAAAACAATCAGTCGCAAATCATCCAAAAACACCTTCAACCTTAAAAACAAATCCTAAAACAGTGTCTCAATTGCGCTCAACATATCACAGTACAAGCTGGAAAATGAAGGAATCATAGTACAAGCTTTCTTCATGTATTCATCAACAATTTTATCAACCCACGCATGTGTGGCTGGGTCTTCCATAATTTCCTGTGTCATCTTGACATGAACATGATCCTCATTTGTTGTGGTTGTTCCTTCTTCCCGTGGTTCTGATTGTGGCTGTGGCTACGACTGTGGCAGCGGTTGTGGTCGCACAATCGGACTAGCATTTGTCCTCTCAAGGTTTTGAACCAACACGCGTGTAATGACCTCCATGTCTCGTTTGAAAATGAGGCAAGCCCTATTCAGAGGCTGACAAAGAAGAACAAATATCAGTCCAATAAAAAATCACAAACTGTCTAAAAAGGAAATATGAACTATAAACTGCATTAGATTAACTAACATCTGCATTAGATTTAAAACAACATGCACTAATTTTTTAAAACTATATAAAAAAAAGACAAAAAATACTTACATTGTTGATAGCTTTGTCAGTGTCTTCAATGCTCATCACACCATTAGGTATTCGATACGAAATAAATCCTGGCTCCTGAGCAATGCCAACATATGCAGTAGTAGGTGTATGAAGCCCCTCGTGGCCAATATTCTCATTACGAGTTCCCTCGGATTGTTTCTGGCTACTTCTTTTATCTTTCACCCTCCCATCCTTTGTCAAAGGAAAACTAGCATCTACCATAACCCTATTATCATAACCCATTTTTCAATATAAAGAGCCCTGTCGAGCAAAGATTTGTTCGACCAATGCATGCACAAGGGCAGTCTAGTAGAGTCAGGCTGACCTCTAAAATGAAACCTATAAATATAAGCCAACAACAATACAAACACACAACTGCCAACACAAGACACATCTCTTTTACCTGAATCAGATTTGAAGCTCCTAACACCCTCACAGAGATGATCAAGCACTAAACCACACCAATCAAGACTCTTAATGGTCCCAACATTCTCTAAAGCACTAACTAGCTTAAAATCAACCAAGTTTCTGGTAGTTGGCGCCAAGAAAGTACACATAACATACATAACAAAAAAATCTCTTAAAGTGTTCACCACCATCACTTAGTTTACCCAGCTCCTCAAAAAGATTAACATGAGAAATATTACTATATTTATCAGCACCTAACTCTTCTCTCCATTTATTCCTAATGTCCACATATCTTGACAAACCACTACCATTATTCCTAACCAAACCAACGTCACAGCCTACAATCCTAGGAATACAGAATATATCAAACATATCATCAGGTGTAATGATGTACCTTGAGCTAGATATTTCTTGCACACAGCGAACATGATCAAACCTAGAACAAAAAATAAGAAGTCGGCCTAGAACAATTTGTAGTCAGCATAAAACAATATGAAATCAGCCCACATAATCAAACCTGTTAACCAGCCAAGGCACAATTCCAAAAGGAATGTATGAGATGTCAAAAGCAAGAAGTCTACCAAAACACATATCTTCCACATCAATATTTTGGGTGGGAGTGAGCGAGGAAATTAATGATTTCAGCTTCAAAGGACAACAGCTGGTTGAGAATTTCTTACCAAACCTAAAATAAAATAAAATATGAAAAGTGTAATCATACATGTCTTGAAAAGTGTAAGTTTATTTGAGATTTTGAATAACAAATAAACATTGAATCTTATCAAATGCAGCATCTTATGAATCAAGTACAGTTTATAACATATTACAATACACTTACGTGGTACCCTCATTATCAGTACGTTTAACCACCTGTCTTCCTTTTATTCTGTCCAGTAGAGGTCTCACATTGTTTACCCTTCTCCTTGCTCAACATACGAGGTGCCGACCTCTCCTTCTCTCATTCAAATGAGACCACCACAATAGGTCGAGCTTCAACACTCTCACCCACATCCACACCAGCTTCATCACCCTCACTCTCCCTCTCATAGGCAGCCGCAGCAGCTTGCGCCGCCTCCACCTTCGCAACTGCATCCAAAATCCACTGATTTTCATTGATATAGTCTCTAATCATACTTTTCATACTGTCACCATCATCCCTAGACCCACCTTCACCATTATTCTCAACATCCTTAGAACAACCTTCACCGGCAGGTACAACTTCCTCCCTAACAAATTCAGTCTCTTTCATATTCAAATCAGTATCATTCTCATTAAAATATGTCTCAACTTTAGCATCAATATCTGCTGAAGCATTCTTCCCCTCAGCAGTCCTAACAACTTCACCATAAATCTGTGCTGAACCATCCTTCCCCTCAACACCATCAACACTCTCAACACCCTTAACACCCATAACACCACTACCTTTAACACCAACATTAGCATCAACCCTTTCAACACCAGCATTAACATTATCAAATATCACATCCAAAAAATCCCTAATATCTTTCTTCACTACCTTAGAACCCCTGGTTTCATCAACACCAGCTACTTCTCTACTCATTCGAACAATATCATTCAGCAGTGTGTCATAGTCAAATTCTTGACTTGATCCACCTTCACCCACAACTGATACACCTTCATCATCTTTCAGCTGCTTAACACACACGTTCATCTGTTTCTTATTTCCCGGGTTAGGAACGGTAGGAACTGAAATCTGTAGAGTAGCACCACCACCAATTCTGGCAGACCTACGTGCCAATACAACTACTACACAAAAAAATGAAAAACAAAAAACTGTATAAACGCATATTAAAAAAACAAACATAATCACAAAAATAAAATGCAACATGTAAAGATAAAAAAATAACCTCTAGAAGCATAAGAATGTTGAATCTACTTCAACTCATCTTGAAGAGAAGATCCATCTTTCTTTTTAGATTTTCTAACCACCTTCTTAGAAGCTAAACAACATAACATATTTGAATAAGTAAATGTATAAGTAAATAAATATAAAGAAAAATTACAATCACCTTCTTCTATCTCAGGCTCTTGACGTTGAATAGTATCTTCACCTCCTTCAGGAACAACTAAAAATAATCATACACAACACAGTAAGAAACTAATACATAAAGCATACAAACAAATGCAAGTTGTACTAAAAAATGCATACATACTTTGACAGCCAATAAGTAACCTAATCTGGGAAAACAACAGTATAACTAACTAATGCATAGGCTATACTAATATATGCAACTTGTAATGAAACAAATGCATACATAATCTGACAGTTAGTAAGCAACATAATCTAATATACACATTATAACTAACTTATGCATGTAGTAAACTAACATAAGCAACTTGTAATGAAACTAAATGCATACTAGCAAATCAGAAAGAATAACAATAACTAACTAACAATCAGTGAAACTCAAAACACAAACTAAGTAACTAATACATAAGTTATATTAACATATGCAAATTCTAAGACAACAAGTACACAATATAACAATCAGTCAACAACAAAATAAGTAACTCGAAAAACAGAGCAACTAACTTAGACAAATGTTAGCCTAACATATGAAAATCATAAGAAAACAAATGCACATCATAAAACAGAGTCAAAACATGCGGATCTGACATACAAATCAGAAAAATAGGATGACTAACTAATAAAGCTGTAGCCTAACATATGCAACTCCTAAGAAAACAAATGCACACTATAACTGAACTGATAAAATACTGGGAAACAAATAGAGCAACTAACTAGTGCATATCTTACAATAACAAATGTAACTTCTAAACAATCAAATGCATGTTATAAAAATACTCAAAATATACAGATCTGACTAACAAAAAATTCAACAACAACTCATATACAAATCTGACTTACAAATAAAATTCTAAAAAAAGTCAACATCAACAAGACTGAAAAAATACATACACACATAACAATAAAAAAGTGCGAAACTCCAAATATTCAAAAAGGAAAACAAGAAGAATAAGAACCAGGAGAAGAAGAAGGTTGGACAACTTCCCAGCTTTAGGAAGAATAGCTTTCCCCTTCGCCCTACCCATGACTAGGTCAAATACACAAAAAAAAACCTTACATCAGAATCGCGAACAACTATGGAGCAAAAATGGAAAAGAATGGCAACGAAATTTCAAAACCTAGAATATAAATCTTACCAAATTCAGGCAATCCCGGCGCAAACTTGAACAGAAAAATTCCGGCAAGATTTCATGAAGAACGAAGAGCGGAATTGAAAAAATGAAGATCAGAGAAGAGAGGAATTGAAGAACGAGGAGAGGAGAAGATTAAATTTACAGTAGTTGAATAATGAGGTCAAAACACGTGTGATAAACGAATTGCAGTTTCAAAAAATTTAACTGCTCAAAACTGCTGACAAAAGGAAAATTAGGCATGGATGAAAATTTAAAACAGACAATCAGCTTTAATTAATTACTAGGTACCCCATTTTTTAAATAATTATACTATGAACCTCATTTTTCATATCAGTCCTTGGCTTGTCCATAAGCTTATGGACAGGCCGCCTTTCCTGAGACTTTCTCTAATGTTAGTATGTTAACAAGTTATGATTGAATATATGGTGAAAAATTAAAATCAGTAACATATTATAATATTAGTATGTTATTTTTAGTCAACTTTGGCTTAGCTTAGTCAAAATGACTCAAATAACCATGATTGACATATAGAAAGCACACAATATCTATTATAGGGTGTTTGGGATTAAGTAGAGTCTGACTCTTGAAACACAGTCTTTCCATAAGCCATGGAAAGATCAAGGTTTAAAGTGCAAATTAGAATAAATGAAGATAAAATTTTTGGGTTGCCTAAATCGGGTGATAAACTTTATAACTATTAAACGTTACATAATAAATTTTTATTGTAACTAAGACATTGTACCTTTTATTATTATAATTGAATCTCGTATTTCCATACGGTCTTTCCCAAGACTTTGCATGTTAGGCATATGAAAATGAATTTTATAATGAATTACCCTCCATCCCACTAATATTTATTATTTACTTTTTCACGATTTCCAATGATTACGTTTAATCGTCAATATACTTAATTACATATAATTATTTTTCACATAATTTTATTGATATTAAAAAAATATAAGTTAATATAAATTAAAGTTTAAAAAATTTGACTTTAAAAATCAAATAAATAATTTTTAGCGGGATGGAGAAAGTATATAAGTATTTTATATTAGGACCGGAACCTGAATTTTAATATAGAGGGGTCGGGATAAGGGGTCGTTTGGTTCAAGCAGAAAGAGGGAAAGGAATCAGGAAAGGAAAAGAAAGGGAAAGGAAAGAAACAACCCTATTTTTTAAAATCTATTTACTTCAAGTGTGGAAAGAGAATTAAATTCTTTTTCATTCTCTTTGTTACTGTTTGGTTCACATTAGGAGGGAAAAAATAATTTCTATCATCATTTATAAAATAACATATATAAGTATAAATTATTTCACATTATCAAATCTGCTAAAAAAATATAAAAATATTTCATGAATTATTTTCGTATTCAGTTCATATAAAATATATTTTATACAAAATATGTAGCTCATCATCTTTATTTTATTAATATGTTGTATGTGATTAAAAAAATGTAAATCTATTTATAATTTGTGGTAAATCTTTTATTTACATATTTTCATCTTTGCATATTTTTTATTTCATATCACATGCGACATATTGATTTAAAATTCTTTAGTTCATTTAAAATAAATGTGCTAATAATGAAGTTAAAAAAAATCACACGCGTAAATCTTTTAAGAATTGAGTCCATAGGATATTATTTGGAAAAAAACATAAAACCGTTGCAAATCCAAAATATTACATAAGGTATTATATCAATCAACACATAAATAGTTTTTTAATAAAATAATTAAATTTTATAAATCAAACACTGATTATTCAACATTGAGAACCATATTACACCTAAATATCACCTCTTCCATCAAAACTATTAGAACCAAGTTAAAAATTCACATATTGCCTTTTCATCTGGGCAGGACAACGGTATGATATTCAATTTGTTTGGCTGAGCTCTATAATATAATAATATTTCGGGCAAAAGACTTCAGAGGCCCTTAAAATTCCTCCATCTTGCCCTTTTAGCCCCTTATCTTTTTTGAATAATTTTGGTTCCTCATCTAATGAAAGTGCAGAGTCGTCGCCCTTCTGTCCGGTCAAAGCGTCAAGTATCGGTCAAAAAGTCAATTTTAAGGGTAAAATAGTAATTTCTCCTTTTCTTTTTTCTTCTCTTTCCTTTTTCTTTTCTCCTTTTCTTTTCTCTTCTTTTCTTCTTTTCCCTTTTTCTTCTTTTTTATTTTTCGAGCAGCACCGCCTGCTCTGTTATCTCCTCCTCGCCTACCTGCTCTATTATCTCCTTTATACACACCCACCAATCGCATTTGATTGCACCTTTGAGGGCTCCTTCGGTTCTTTTGCAACGCTCGTTGGAATTCTCACGGAGCAGATATTTGGCTACAACACCAAGATAATTAATCTAATTTTAGGGACTCGGAAAGAAGTCATGGCTCTGTCAAGAAGTTTTTTCTTCATGATGGTTGTGGTGGTGGCGAGTGGGGAGAGGGAGGAGGAGGGCGAGCGAGGATCTTGATTTCCCGGCGCTTGGCTGAGCGGTGCTAGGGTCTGAGCTGGTAGGTTTTTGGGGGCTGAGGGATATGGAGCGGGTGGTGGAAGTGGTGACTGGTGGTGAAGCGGGAGTGGCAATGCTTTTGGCAGCGGCAACCTTTAATCGGCTTTTGGCAAGGTTTGTGGTGCACTTAAGGGGCCTTTAATCGGTTGTGCAAACTAGCCAGGGAATAGGGCTTCAACGGCCTAAGTTACTTCATCGACGACATTGCTCCAGAAAAAGTCTTCTCGCCAGGATTCAATCCAAGAAAACACTGATCTGGCCGTATGTATGTGGAAGTAGGTTGGGGAGCAGCCGATCGATCCAAGAAATGATAATTGTTGGGATGAGGGCTGAGCTTGTGGTGGCGAGGGCTAGGCTAGTGGTGGCGAGGGCTAAGCTGTGGCAGCAGACGGTGGTGGCGGCTGGTGGTGTTTTAGGATAGAGGGTTGGATTCTAATTTTTAGAAAATGTAGGGGGTTGGGTTTGTAATTAAAATTTATAGGGACCGTCTGTAAATAAAGAAAATGCACATGATTGGTTTTATAAATAATAAATAATGGAAAGTCAGTTATACCCTCAACTAACGGAGAAGATTTCAGAATTAACGTTTTGACCGGACGGAAGAGCGACGACTCAACACTTTTATTAGATGAGGGACCAAAACTATTAAAAAAAGATAAGGAACTAAAAAGGTAAGATGGAGGAAGTTCAAAGGCCCCTGAATTTGTTTGCCCTAATATTTATGAAATAATATTATATTTTATAAATATTATATATATATATATTAATTTTATTAATATTCTACCCATATAAAACTTGAAAAGTTAAATTATAATATTATATTATATGTATGAAAGTAATTTTTTTCTTCTTAAATTTAATTAAGTTAAAGTATAATATTACTACTTAATATATGAATATTTATACTATATAATTATAAAATAATAGTATTTGCATAAAAATAATATATTTATTATAAAATAATATAACTATTATTCATAGTATAAAGTAAAAAATAATTTATTTATTTTTACTTAAAAATAGTTCATATGAAAATTATGGTTTCATTTAAATTCGACCTATATACAACAAAAAGATAAAATTTTAATATTTTAATTGAAATTATAATCATAATTTTGTATTTTTTATTTTGATAATAAATATAAAGTATTATCTTATTTTGGAGTTGATAAAACAAAGAGGAAAATGGAAAAGGAGGGAGAGGAAATCTCAGTCTTAAGGTAAGACTAGGGAATCACGTTACGTCCAATTAAGAGAATAGTAAAACTAGAAATGAGGAAAGAGAATGATAAAAAACCCAAACCAAACACTAATTAAGGGTATCAAGCTTTCAAAATTTTTTTTCCTTTCCTAATTCACCTCAACCAATTGCCCCGTAAATGCTTTCGTACGTAAAATTATTTGTATTTCTAACACGAAACTATATTATTATTTAAACAAGGAGACAGGCTCGTGGTTAGACGGAGGGCAAATAAATAATGGCGAACATGTGATATTCTCAAGGAGATTATAAATATAGGGTACAAATTTATATATTTTATATTTGGGGTCCTTTTTAAAAAGTTCACAAAACTATAGGGATCTAATTAAAAATACTAAAATTTTTTACCCTAATCCCTCTTTCTCTCGCGTCTGCCTCAACCGCCGGCAGCCTCCTCCGAACGCCGTCTCTCGCAATCAGAGACGACTCGCCGGTGCCGCTACTCCCCATCACATTTCGACGCCATTGACGCTTCGTTTCCGACGAATCCACCGGCTCCATTTCCTTTCGCTTTGTATCCGATGATTCGTTTTGTCAAAATGAACAACTTCGTTTCTATGAATGCTCGCAGGAAATTGCAGGGGGAGCTGCTTTCATCCGCTTGCGGCGCTTGCATCGAGGGGTAAATTTGATTTCTAATTTCCGGTGAACTCAAGATCATCGGAACAATATCGTGTTGAGGATTTTGAATGGTGGTTTCGCGGTGAATACAGGCCCAGAATCACTTAGAAGCACGGTGGAATTCACGTCAAAACCAGTCGCAGGCTCGGAATCTTGTCGATTACGGTGAATTCATGTTGGAAGCCGGTGACTTCGCATCGGAATTTGCGCCTGAATCCGGTTGTAATTTGGGTCAAAATTGGACTGGGCTGAATCCTTGTTTGGGCCTGGTGTCTAAAACTCTGATCCAAATAATAAAACATCACATTAAAAATGGTGTAAATCTAATAAAAATATTAAATATCAAATCAATGTAATTAAATATTAAATTATAATACTAAAATATAGATCAAATTAAAGGCAAAGTCTTGGGAAAGACGGTCTTTCCATAGGTTATGGAAAGACCGTCTTTCAAGAGACGAACTCTAAATTAAATTATTTAAATATCAAATAAAAATAATAAAACATAAAATAAAATAAAATACATATAAAATAAAATAAATAATTAACCATCAAATAAAAATACTAAAATTACACATCAAATTATAATGGTTAAGCATTAAACAAATATACTAAAACATACACATCAAATTAGAATAGTTACACATCAAATAAAAACACTAAGACATAAATCAAATTTAAAACTATTAAACATCAAATATATATATATACACCTCAAATTAAAATAGTTAAACATCACATGAAAAAAAACTGATATAAACATCATATAGAAATAATTGAACATCAAAAATATTTTACAAAAATTAAATTAAATTAAATATTAATATTTAAACATCAAATAAAAATACACATAAATTTTAAAACATCTAAGTGTGCATTAAAGTATAAACTGACATCACAACAACTAAACCATCAGTATTAAAAGTCAAAGGTGGAGTGATGTAGTTCTGCGCGGGAGGAAAGTGTAGAGGCTACCAGTCTTGTTTTGGATCGAAAAGAGGAGGAAGTGAAGATGGAGAGTAGGGCATCAAAAAAGTGGTCGATCAAAGTTTGGAGCTAAAATCAGACACGACAAATGAAAAAGTAAGCTCTCAATCCCAATCTGAAATTAAAACTGATAGTCAAATTGAATAGGGGAATATGTGAGTGGATGTCATTAGGGGTAATAGAGTACCATCAAATGTATTGAATAAGGAGTTTATAACACCAACATTGATAGATGGAGAGATTGAGGTGGGGATAGAAATGGAGGATGTTGAACCGGAATTGAAATTTTGGAAAATGCTCTAATTATGTACGTAATAGTTGGTGAGCTCACGATGAGTGTTGATGAACGATTCATGCCAAAATTATGGGCTTTTGGATACTCCAAAGCCGCTATATAATGACGATGGTTATTTTGTGATTAAGATCAGAAGTATGAGAGATGGAGATGAGGTGATAAAGAAGGGATCGTATACGATTTATAATATGGCCATGTTTTTACACTTATGGAAACCAAGTTTTTTCATGGAGAAAGATACGATCAATACTCAGTTCGGACCTTCTGCACCACATTTCGTATGGCATTGGTACGACACAATTATAATGACGTCGTTCTATGACTTTTGGAATTAAAATTTTTACTTTTACTTTTTACTTCTTTTGTGTATTTCTATGTCTCGTTCAAGCTGAGTCATTTGTAAATATCTTTTTATTTTATATTTTTACCTTTAGTAAACGTTTTGGCTCCTCCTTTCCTCTCTCGATCTATACAACATTTTTCTTGTTTATTTTTATCTTTACTTTTACTTTTACATCTGTATACTTGCGATGTTAATTTTTATTTTCATTTTATCCTGTATTTTTTTTACATTTGCCTTTTTATTTTCACGTATTTAATGTGTTCATTGGATGTAGATTTCATTTTCATCTTCTCCGGTGCATTTCTATCATATGTTTACATTACTGTACACTAGATTATGTATTCAATTACTTTTAAAAAAAATCACTATCAATTTTACTTGTGTCAAATAAATTTTTTATTTTACTTTTTTACATGATAAATTTACTATTTTAATATAAAATATAATGAAACAATTAATTTTTTTTAACTTTTAATATGTAATATTGATTTAGTTTAGAGAGTTTTTAAAATTGATATTACATATTAAATGTTTTAAAAAATAATTGTTTCGTTATATTTTATATTGAGAAGGTAAAATTATCATGTAAAGAAAGCCAAATAAAACAATTGACACACAAGTAAATTTAATAATGGTTTTTTAAAAAAAAAATATTTGAATCCAAAATCTAGTGTATAGTAATGTAAACATACGATAGAAATACACCGAAGAAGATACAAAATGTTGGATAAAGGTATTGATGTAAAAATAAAAGAAATTTATAAATATCTCGGTTTAAACGAGCCATAAGAATACATGAAAGAGGTTAAAAATAATAATTTTAATTCCAAAGTCATAAACGACATCGTTATGGCATACCATTGGCGTACGAAATGTGGCACAGAATATTCGAACGGATCAAAATTGTACCTGTGTGGGTTAAATTGCCCAGGTTGCCATTGCATTTATG
Organism: Rubia yunnanensis; assembly: GCA_037428765.1. Taxonomy (NCBI): domain Eukaryota; kingdom Viridiplantae; phylum Streptophyta; class Magnoliopsida; order Gentianales; family Rubiaceae; genus Rubia; species Rubia yunnanensis. The sequence continues at coordinate 127,322,802 of CM075062.1, forward strand.
GGGGAAGATAGTATGTGTGATTCGTAAATCTCTCTTCACTGATGAATGCACGGCTAACAAAATAAGAATTTCATATGCAAGGATGTTTGTAGAGATTGATATATTGCCACATGTGAATTTTATTAAATATAAAAGTAAGATATTATTCGTACTCCCTTTGGTCACTTAACAATGGCCTCATTTTTTTTAAATCAAGGTATATTTGACCACCGACAACTTTGATTCCATACGATAATAGACTGTGAAATTTTACTTTTTAGAAATTATACGTTGCGAATAATCTAAAAATATCTCATATGATGTATATTATTGTATTCAATTAAAATTAGGCAAAGTCTTGGGAAAGACGGTCTTTCCATAAGCTTATGGAAAGACAGAGTTTAATTTGAATAATAAAAGGTCTTAGCTGCAACATTAAAAATTTAGTATGCAACATGTAGTAGTTATAAGAGAAAAGTGCATATATAACCATATATAATTGACGAAAGTGCAGATATAACCCTGTGCTAATTGAAAGTGCAAATATAACCATATCTATTTACGTTATGTGCAAATATAACTTTTTCAGACAGTTAGAGGCCGGAACACAATGAAAAGACTATTTTGCCCTTCTATAAAAATAAAAAATTGAAAAATAGTGAAATTACGTTCCTACCCCTAAAGCCCTTTTCTTCCTCTTCTTCGTTCCCAGACCCTTTTAACACTCAAAATCAAATTTGCTTTGGGCTTTCTTTCTTCTCCACGATGGAGGTGATTCCTGACGTTGGTGTTGGCGAGGGAAGCCCTAGTGGTGGCACCGACGCTGATTACTCCGACCACCATGACCCCCCTCCTAGTATAGCGCTGCCACCACCATCCCCTGGCTCTCGCTACCCCCGCAAATCCACAGCGCCAGTCCGATTTAACCCAACATTCGGATCCGCCACCACCACCTCATCCTCATCCCACCGCGAGCTCCACTGTCCTCATCCCACTGCTCCGCCGCTAGCTCCATCCTCATCCAGCCGCGAGCTCCATCTTCATCCCGCCGCGAGCTCCACCATTCTCATCCCACTGCGAGCTTCATCCTCATCCATTCTTGTGGTTAATTTGGTTTTGGTGGAGGGCTGGGATGGGATCGTTTGGTGCCGGCGGAGCTGGGAATTTGGGGTGGTGGCGAAGTGGTGCTACGGTTCAGGGTAGGTGGTGGCGCAAAGTGGTTTTAGGTTGAACGAAGGTGGTGCTATGGCGGGGTGGCATGAGGCAGAAAGAGCAATTTTGGTTGATCGGAGGAACAACTAAAATTTTGGTTGATCCCGCCGCCGTGATACAGGGCTAAGAAGGCATAATAGTCCTTATCATTTAAGACTTGGGAATAAGGGTATTTTGGACTTTTTAAGTTGGTCAATGGCTAGAAATCGTTAGTCAATGCCGGAATCATGGTCGAAGGGTTATATTTGCAGTTTTATTCAATAGGTAGGGTTATATCTGCACTAAAAACAATTGAGGGTTATATCTGCACTTTCCTCAACATATAGGGTTATATTTGTATATTACCCTAGTTATAAAATTTATAGCCCGGTTTATGCAACCCGAAAATTTTATCTTCATTTCTTCTAATTTACACTTTAAACCTTGGTCTTTCCATAACTTATGGAAAGACCATCTTTCAAGAGACGCACTCTTAAAATTATTAGAGTTAAGTGCTAAAATGACCCTAAGGTTGAAAGTGCAAATAATTTACCCTATAATCTTAAAAAATGTCAATCTAACCTTTGACTTTGTTGACTTTTTAGTCAACATTCCGATGGCCAAATTTTGTGTAAAAGACAATTTTACCCTTGATTAAAAAAAAGAAAAATTTTAAAAAAAATGTTAAACGATTTAATTTCCCTTTCCCTCCTCTCCCTTCTCTCCTTCCTTTTCTTCTTCGGTGCTCCTACCCTTTCAAAGTACCTTCCTAGTCCTAATGGTAAGTTAGGTTAATGAATCAATTGATTCAAGATACTCCCTCTGTCCCTGAATAAATTGCAACAAAAAAAGATCCAGTCAAACAAAGAAAGTTTTGACTACATATTTGAATAAATATGTAAACAATAATATTGTTGTGTGTGATATCGTTGGATTCGCCATAACAAGTTGTTTTAAAAAGTAACTTTTTGTTTACCGATATTATATGTAATTAAATATATTAACGGTCAAATATGTGTGTTAGAGACCGTGAAAAAGATTCTCTGCAATTTAATCTAGGACGGAGGGAGTACCCAAATTAACAAAACACTAAATCAAACTTCCCAAGAATAATCTGTTAGATAGAATGTTTCCCGTAATTAATTGTATTATTAAGGGATTGACATATATAGATGATTATATAGAAACTTTGAGATCAACATGAACTCTAATACTAATCTTCTATATGACTTAGTTTAACACCCCTCAAGCGAAGCGTCAGATGCTCAGATACGCAAAGCTTGGATCTAAAGAACTCAAACAAGTGATGGGAAAGACCCTTGGTGAAGATGTCCACAACCTGGAGTGTAGTGGAAATGTAGGTGACACAAAGCTTGCCAGCAGAAACGAGCTCACGGACAAAGTGGTAGTCAGTATTAATGTGCTAGGCCCATTTGTGGGCGACCAAATTTTGAGCCAAGAAAATAGCAATATTGTTGTCACATAACAACAGTGGTGCCACAGAGAGATAAACTCGCATATCACATAGTAAATGAGATAACCAGATGACCTCAGGTGCAGTATTCGCCAGTGCCCGATACTCAGACTCTGTACTCAATCGAGAAATAGTGGGCTGCTTCTTAGCTCTCCATTAAACAAGATTGCTGCCAAGGAACCCAACATAACCAAAAGTAGAGCGATGAGTCTCGATGCAACGAGCCCAATTAGCGTCTGAATAACTCAGCACCTCAGGGGAACTAGCAACACGGAATGTGAGGCCAAAATGAATGGTGATGCAAACATAGCATAGAATCCGAGTAACTGCAGCAAAATGATCATCACTGGGATCCTGAAGAAACTGACTGGCAGAGTTAACCGCAAAAGCCAAGTCCGGACGAGTAATAGTCAAGTACTGCAACAGGCCAACCAAAGGGCAATAGAGTGTTGGATTTGAAAACTGAGGATTGGTGTTGCTGAGAAGCTGGGAGTTCGAAAAGAACATAGTGGCAATAGGGGTAGTATCCGACATCTCGGCACGAGTCAAAATAATACGTGCATACTTCGCCTGACCCAGAAGAAGACCAGAGGCAGTGGGCGTAACTTCAAGGCCAAGGAAATAGTGAAGAGCACCCAAGGCCTTGATAGAAAACTCCTGATGAGTGAGAGTGATAAACTGCTGGAGAAGAGAGGAGTCATTCCTATGAGTAGAATATCCTCAACATAGATAAGGAGATAGAGCCAGGATGTCCCACAAGAGAGAACAAACAAGGATATGTCAACAGTACTGCACTGAAAGCCAAGTCAAGCCAAGTAACTACTAAAACGCTGGAACCAAGCCCAAGGAGCTTGCTTGAGACCATAAATGACCATTCGCAAATGACAAACATGATCTAAGCAAAGTGGATCTTTGTAACCGACAGGCTGAGCCATATACACCAGAGCGTTAAGAACCATTAAGAAAAACATTCTTAACGTCCAACTGATAGAGAAGCTAGGAGTGCATCGTAGCAATAGCCAGGACTGTACAAACTGCCACAGGGTTGAAGGTGTGGTCAAAAGCAAACCTTGGAATATGAGAGAATCCCTGAGAGACCAGATAAGCTTTATAGCGGTCAATGCTGCTATTAGGATGATACTTGAGACGATGCACCCATTTGGAGCCAATAATGTTAATATCCGAAGGGCGCAGAACTAACTCCCAAGTATGTTAACTCCGAAGAGCAGCAATTTTCTCATCCATAGCTGCTACCCAAGAAGGATCACGAAGAGCAAAATGGTAGTCTGTAGGTTCCGTCTGAGAGAGTAAAGCAGTAAGAAACACATGGGCAATAAGATCCGAGTAATTTCATCGCTGAATAGCCCATGTGGTAAACCAAGTCGTCATCCGATGGGTCCGAGGAGGTGGTGAAGGCAAGGATCCAGCTGAAGAAGAAGAAGTCGGTGAAGCAGGTTGAGAAATGACTGGAGATAACACTGGAACTGTAGATGAAGGAGGAACCACTGGAGAGTCGAAAATAGATGGGCAAGTTCAGCAGAGTGAGGAGCAATCAGTAGATGACTGATTTGGCACTGGCAAGGAGTCCAACTCAGGGTCAATGAAAACGGGGACATTCAATGTCGAAAATGGAGAACCAGTCGCCGAAGCAGAGGAGGAGGCAAATGGGAAGCAGATTCATCAAAACATGCATGTCTGGTCACATTGACTCGGCTTGAGGATGGATCAAGGCATCAAAATCCCTTATACATCAAACTATAACCAATAAAGATGCACGAAATGCTACTAGGTGACAGCTTGTGTGGAGCAGTCGGCCGAACACAAGGGAAAATTAACGCCCAAAAGGGTGAAAATTTGAGTAAGTGGGAGCTCGATAAAAAAGCAGACTGTAGAACATAGAACCCTGTAGGACCGGAGTAGGTAAACGATTGATGGTGTAAACCGCCATGGAAAAAGCATCATCCCAATGAGATAGCAGTAAATGTGAGTGAAAAAATATAGTCAACCTCATTTTTGCAACATGTCTATGTTTTCGCTCTGCCCGCCCATTTTGCTTCGGAGTGTATGGGCAAGAGACCTGATAATGGATACCCTTGGAGGGAAAATGGGAAACTCAAAACCACCATCACTCTGAAACACCTTAATCTTCGCAGAAATTTGGTTTTCAACCAACGCCTCAAACTGAAGATAAATGTCAACGAAATCCAACTTGTAATGAAGCGGATACAGCCAGGTGAATCGAGAATAATCATCAACAAACAAGGCATAATAAGAAAAACCAGAATCAGATAAAATGGGGGAAAGGCCCCATAAGTCACAATGAACCAAATCCAAGACATGTAATGTACGTTTATGATTTTCAACAAACGCCAACCGATGTCCTTTTGCCATAACACATGGGGTGAAGGTGTTCAGTTTAGGCAATAAAGAAGAAATAAAAAGTACTCCTAACTTTTGTAAACTAGAAATAACATTGTTGGACGCATGTCCTAGCCGAGCATGCCAAAGTTCAAATGATGCGCGACCTTTATTTTGTTACAGAAAAGAAACAAGTGCGGCCTCCCTTGATCCAAAATATATAGACCACCCTCACTGTGGCATCTGCCCATGACCGCCTTAGACACTTTGCACTAAATCACAAAGTTACGGTCATCAAAGGTAATAATAACATCCATATCCCTGGTGAGCTTACTCATAGATAGAAGATCCTTAGTAATATCAGGCACAACTAAGACATCAAATAAGTATAAAGTAGAGGAAAGCCAAGATTTACCAATATGTGAAATGGAAATAGGCGCACCATTACCAATATAAACATGGGAATTACCATTATACTGAGTGACGCTCTCAAGAACATATGCAGAGAAGGCCATATGGTTGGTAGCACCTGAATCGATGTACTAGTCTGAAAAGCGAGACGAGGGATCTAGCTACAGAGAAGATTCAAAAGATTCAGCCAAGTGAGTCGAGTTCGGACGTCGTCCCTGGGCCATTATGCAATAACAAGTAGTGGAAAAGTGACCAAGGCGACCACACCATATGCAATGGAGACGACCTCGACCAGCAGCTGCACCTCCAGAACCTGACCAAGAACCATGACCATCACGAAGGCCACCCAACGACTGCGTGGTCCAACACATGCCATTTATTTTCTCGGTCTGAAGTGGCAAACGCCACAAGTGCAACACCAATAACTGGGGAAGGAATGAAACCTGTGAAAGATAGCAAAAATGACTTGTGGTTCATAGCCCTAGCAACTTTATCAACATGGAAAGGAGATGGGATCTAGGACAACAAGGTGGTGCTAAAGTTCTTGTACTTAGGCCTGAGAGCACGCAAAAACCACAGAGCTTGATCGTCATTAGAAGCGGGATATCCCATAACAGTAGGTTTATCGACAATAGCTTTGAACTTTGAATGTAACTCAAGGACTGAACCAGTTCAACGCAAGTTTAGTACCTGATCACGAAGCTGAAGAATGCTGGACTTGGAAGCATTCTGATAAAGGCTGTGAAGACGGACCCCCATATTTCCTTCGAATTCTTGCAGCTGATGACCTCCGTCATGGCTTCATTGGTGAGAGTCGCAAACAAGAAATCACAGAAACGATGATCGTCGGCAAGCCAAGCCTCACGTTCAGCAGCGATCTTGGCGCAGTCGGTGGAGCCTCAACAACCAGCTCTATAAGGAAGACCAACGCAAACGTTATTCCTTTAGGCGGGACAACCGGGCTATGAGAAGAGCCATCGGGAAAACCAAATAAACTTTGGGATTCCAACACATGTGTGACATGTTTTGCTAGAGAATGAAGTTTGCGAATGAAAACTTAACAGTGAGGAGGTGAATAAGGGTATTGAGAATGCCATGAGATAGTTTTTCTGCCATTGGAAGAGTTGAGGGACGACAGAAAAAATGAGATATTTTTAGGGTTTGTGTGTGTGGTGGCGGTGATAAAGGCTGAGAGAGAGAAAGATGCAGACTTTGGCTGCAGTTAGAAAGGAAAGAAAATTTTAATTTAGGTTCGGAATCGTATCATGCTCTGATACCATGTTAGAGAGAATGTTTCCCGCAATGATTTGTATTATTAAGGCATAGAAATATATAGATGGTTACATAGAGAGTTTGAGATCAACGTGAATCTAATACTTTTCTTCTATATGACTTAGTCTAACATAATCATCCTAACAACAGCAATTAGGGGTGTTCATCGGCCCAATACCGGACCGGACCGGACTGGACCGGAACCAATTAGGACTGGAACCGGAATCACCAAAAACCTTGGACCGAAGACCGGACCGTTTATTGGGTATTTTGGACCGGGACCGGACTAGAATAATTTCGATCTTAGACCGGTCCGGACTGGTTGGACAGGATTCTAGTATACTTTTTTTTACTTTACATTTTGCTATAAAAATGCCAAATCAATATTTTTGTCCCCTTTAAAACATAGTAAAATAGAAGTAACTAGAAATTCACCTCAATATAATAGAAAATACTAGTTGTCACGAATAAATCTAAACTAGTATGTTAAACTAATTTATTATCATTTAAAAAAGATGTATAGAAGTAAAATACCGTCCATCCGGTCCGGATCGGAAAAAAAATCCAATTTTGGACTGGACCAGACCGAAACCCGGAATCTAAAAAAATATGGACAGAGGACCGGACCGGAATTTTATTTATACAATTCCAGTCCTTACATTTCCGGTCCGGTTCGATCTGGTCTATTTTATCGGTTTGAACCGGATCATGAACACCCCTAACACCAATGTATTAGATTGACATGTTCTCATATTGCAGGATTATATTGAAACTTTCATTAAAAGTTAATGTTGTAAATATATTTATCCCAAATTATCAATAGTTAAACATGTCTTAAAAAATTTATAGCCAAATAAAATCATTGTTGGAAAATTTGGGGAGTGGTAGAGTTTTAGCATGGAAAACAGGAAGAGTAACCATGGTACTACTATTAATCGTCCTGATGTGACATGTGTACGTCCAAAATCTCAGACTTCCCTTACTAGTCATCATTAACTACCTTCAATTTAGCTCATTTAATTGATGCAATAACTGGCCAGTTGTGATGAATCTGGTGTGGACGAGCACATGTAGTACCGCTACAATACTGCTCTCCGATTCATCGAAAGGCGATCACTGCTCGCCCTCAGCAGTCCACACCACAGCCATCATGTGAGAGGTAAATTACGGTAGTCCAGCACTAGAATCATTGGACTGGCCCATACACTCGGTGCCCACCAAGAAGCCCAAGAAACCTCTTGGCCCGAAGGCCAAGAGGAACTCAGGACATCCCACACGGTAGCGGCCGAGTTTCGAACCTGGGTTGCATCCAATACCCACCCAACTCCCAATCACTGGAGTACACCAGCGGGTGTACTGCTCTCCGATTCATGCAAATTAATGACGAGGCGGGATCCTAATGGCTTTACATGTATTAGAGAATATTGTAGCACATTAATTATTTTTTTAAATTTTTTTTGAAACAAACATTCGAACCTTATATTAACATCAAACTATTGTGGTTTACACAACCTCCGCCTATTACATAACGGGCTAAATTGTGAGCATTTGCGACAATGTCCCTTGGGACCTTTAAGATATGGATTTTTGTAAAAACCATTGCTAACATTATAATATTTCTAATTAGTCCCTGTAATGCTGGTGGTACATTGGGAAATTTATCGATGTGGTTTAGAGCCATTTCACAGTCCGTACGGAGACAGAGAAATGTTGTACCTCGGTTACTTGCCTCCGCCATTGCTTCGTGGATTGCGGTGAGTTCGGCTTGGACCCCGGACAAAGCTTGGATGTTCCTCGCTCCATACCACAAGTTTCCCCCATCCTGGATTGTTGCCCACCAAGCAGCTGCTGCCTTCCCATCTTGAGCTCTAAAAGCTGTGCCTGTGTTAATGCATGTCCAGCTGGTATAAACTGGGTCTAGATGATTTCCCTGGGAGAACCACGGTAATTGAATCTCACCAACTACCGACTTTTTAGGCTGATTAGCTTGTAGTGAGCAAATTGCATATTCCAAAAGAACTTGATTGGAATTGGGATCCTCTAAAGGCCCTGTATCTTTGTGTATCCCTTCCGCCTGCAGATCATTGATAATATCTTGGACCATATCAATCCGTCCTTCATGGTGATCAATAGTATCCTTGTTTCTGACACGCCAGATTGCCCATATAATGATGCAAGTGAGGTTGATGTCCTCAACCTCTGGAGCTAAATTGAACCAAGCTATTAACCATGCTCTAAGATGAATTGGATTTCCTTGCTGAAAGTCAAAACCCAATCTTGATAAACGCCATACTCGTCTTGAGAATTCACATTCGAGTATCATATGGGTTGCTGTTTCCCTATGAGAGTGACACATTTGGCAGATAGACGAAACTTCCATATTCCTTTTCCTCAGAGCAGGTCATGTCGGTGCCACATTATGAATGAGTCTCCAGATCAGGAATTTAACTTTCTCTGGTACTGTAGAGTTCCACAGCCGCTTCCAAAGATGTTGGTCTGGTTCCTGAATTCCAACAGAAACTGAAGCCGAAGGTTTACGATTAGCTCTTGAGTTCCATGATTCCTGATAACCACTTTTGACTGTATATTTTCCAAGCCACTCTTTATCCCAATATTGGAAATCCTTTTGTCCAAAAGATCGAACAGGTAAATGAATCCCAATGATCTCATTAATGATATCTTGGCTGAAAAATAGTCGAAGTAATGGCAGACGCCATTGATTGGCACTATCAATGAGATCACTCACCCTGAAACCAAGTTGTGGTAGCAGTTGTCTGTCATACCTTATAGGATTATTGCAGTTTGGGATCCACTTGTCCTGGATATTTATGTCTTTTCCATTGATCACTTACCATTTGAGACACGTTTTAAGTAGATCTCGGCCCCATAAGATTCCCCTCCAACCCCACGTCGCACCTTGCTTAAGCTTGACCTCCTGGAAATCCACGTTCCTGCAGCTTGTCACTGACTAGCTTCCACGCCAGCTTGACCTCCTGGAAATCCACATGTTTGCTGAGAGTGACCCTTCCTATAACGGACAGATCTCCTGTCTTCCATATAGAAGTCTTAGCTTTAACTCTCTGGATGAGCTTTTTGAATAAACTAACTTTTGACCCTGCAAAATTCATATCATGGCCCAAGAACTTTCCAGTGAGTAAATCCCCAAAAACTCTGAAAGACTGACTTAGGTGCTCCTTTGTTGATGGCATTGTGTTTGGGCTGACTAGTAATGCAGACTTCTGAAAATTTATCCTCTGTCCGGAATAGCAGCAAAAAGATTAATTGTCTGCACCAATTTTTTGGTACCTTCTTCGGATATGTTGAAAAATAGGATGCAATCATCCGCAAACATAATATGTGAGACAGGTTGTACATATCGTTCTATCTTAACTCCTGGACAGACCGCTTGAAAAGCCGGAGATGCTATCATCGATGAGAGAGCTTCCTGACAAAGAATGAATAAGAAAGGTGAAAGTGGACATCCCTGTCTGATTCCCTGTTTAGCTGGAAGGGTGCTGACGTCAGCCCATTTAGCTTTATAGAATAAGAAACTGTTGTGACGCATTCCATGACCCAACCAATCCATTTGCTGGGGAAACCCATGTGTATCATCATTTTCTCCAGAAACTCCCATGATACCCGATCATAAGCCTTGCTCATATCAATTTTCATAGCTGCCAGTGTCTGTTTTCCTTTCTTTTTCTTGCGAATGTATTCGATGAGTTCGTGCGCTATCAGTGACTTTTCGATGATGGATCTACCTTGCACAAAAGCTGATTGATTTCCCGATATGAGAAACCCCAAAACTCTGTTAATTCTGTTGGCAATGATCTTCACGATGATCTTGTAAGTAACATTACACAGACTTATCGGTCTTAGATCCGGTGGCTCCGTCAGACATATATTTTTCAGAATTAGAACAAGTTGTGTATGGTTCCAATCACTTGGCATGATTGAGGTTTCAAAAAACCTTTGTACCGCTATAGTGACTTCATCGCCCACCATTGACCAGTAATGTTGATAAAAACCCGGTGGTAAACCATCAGCTCCCGGTGCCTTCCATTTCCCCATTTGGAAGATGGCTGTTTTAATCTCCTATGGACTTACCGGAGACTCTAGTTCCCTCTGTTGACACTGGTTTACCCTCTTAGTGATAAGATTTAGAATATCCTGCACATTCGAGTCTCCAAAAGCATCTTGGGGCATAATAGAATCAACAATAAAAACAGAGCTTACATGGTTGTAGACTAGTCGCTGTAAATTTTCTGGCTTGGATATCCATTCCCCCAAGTCATTCTTGAGCTGTGATATGTAGTTTCTTCCTTTTCTCTTTTGCGACCATTGGTGAAATATTTTTGTGTTTTTATCACCCTCTACGCGCCACAACGCCTTTGCTCTCTGTCTCTAATAATCATTTTGCATGGTCAGAAGGTCCTCCAGTTCCTTTGTTTTCTAGCGCATGTCATTAGCATCTTTCTGTTTTTGCTTTGCCCCTAACTGTTCTTTGACCCTCCGTACTCTGTATTCCAACTTGCCCACGCTTTCCTTGGCCCAATTATGTAATCTTGTAGTGGTCTCCTATAGCTTCCTATTAAAACTCAACTCACTGTTAGTTGCCACTATTGATGTGGAAGATGAGCCTTGTATTTGAGGTGTCGAGGGCTGGACTGGTCTCCAGACCCATTTAATCAGTTCTGCAGTTTGACGGTATCAAACCCAAAAGGATTCACAACGTCTTGTGTCCGAGCCATTCCGAAGCCTACCTCTTGGATGTGTGTTGATGGTGAGGATTCCGTGATCCGATCTCATAATGGTATGATTATGTAAGCTGTGCCTCTGGAACATCCTAAACCATTTCGCATTAGCAAAACCACGATCCAGACGCTCCATGATCAGATCCCCATCTCTTCTACCATTGGACCAGGTGAACCATTGTCCCTTGTGTCTAAGCTCATTCAAATGTGCCTCCCTTAATAGGCCTTTTAGATCCTTCGTATTGTGAGAAAGGACTGACCTGCCACCAAATTTGTCTTCCTGATATAAAACTTGATTGAAATCACCAGTGAATAGAACCGGAAGGTTTGTACTCTGGCGCATTAATTATTGAGTAGTAATGGATATTTTTTTCTCGGAAAGGAGTAGTAATGGATATGAAGAATCAGTCTTGAATGCATTATGGAGTACTTTTTTTTATTTAGTTTGTTAATTTTGATGTTTGAGAAGATGGTTGTGATTCGAAAGTTGGGTATTTTTTAATTATATAACTTTTCCCCGAGTTACTAATTTGAGCAAAGTGCATATTTAACACTATATTTTTGCATAAACGATCTTGTAATCCAAAAGTGTAAAAATAATCCTGGAAATCATTGATGGCTGAAATGGTCAGAAATTGTTGAAATGACTGTTTTACCGTTTTGTTAAAAAAATTTAAAAACCAAAAAAGTAAAAGACATTAATGCCCTTGGTTTTAAACAAAAAAATTCCTCTCTTTCTTCCTTATCTCTCCCCCGCCACCATCGCTCCCATTTCTTCTCCGCTCTCATTCCTCCGCCGTTTAAATTGCATTTGGACTTTTAGTTTCTCTGATTGTAACACTAACACAGATCTAGAACCGATTTTTTAGCACTGGTTCAAAATCGGTGCTAAAAATGTAATAGCACCGATTTTTTAAATTTTAACACCGGTTATAAAAATCGGTGTTAATTTAACACCAGTTTTGGGAAAAAATAGTACCAATTTTTTAAAAATCAGTTTTAAAAATTTTTAAAATAGCACCGATTTTATATTTTAAAAATTCTATCTTCTCGCCGAAAAATTCAAAATAGCACCAGTTTTTTGTAAAAATAGCACCAGTTTTTTTAAAAAAATAGCACCTGTTTTAAAAATTGGTGCAATTTTTTTTAAATAGCGCCGATTTTTAAAATTCATTTTTCCCTCCAAAGAAATAGCCAATGATTTTTAAATAGCACCATTTTTCAAAAACCAGTGCTAAATATTTTAAAATTTCTATCTGCCCGCTAAAAAATTGCTACAAAAATAATTAAAATAGCACCGATTTTGCAAAAAATTAGCACTTGTTTTAAAAATTGGTGCTAAAATTAAAAAATAGCACCAATTTTGGAAGAAAATAGCACTAATTTTTAAAAATCGGTGCTAAAAATTTTAAAATGTTATTTTTCCCTCTTTAGCCAATTTTTTTTTAAATAGCACCGGTTTGGAAAACATTAGCATCGGATTTTAAAAACCAGTGCTAAATATTTTTAAAATTCTATCTTCCTGCCAAAAAAATTTTAATAGCAATGGTTTTTGGAAAAATAGCATCAGTTTTAAAAAATTAGTGCTAATTTTTTTTTTTAAATAGCAACAATTTTTTTAAAAAATCGGTGCTAAAAATTTTAAAAATACATTTTCCCCACAATGAAATCGCAACATTTTTTAAAAATTTATTCTTCCCACCAAAAAATTCAAAAAATTCGTCAAAATTTTTAAATTTCAATTTTTCCGCCAAAGAATTCAAAACATTTGCCAAGAAAGTTTTTAAAAAATCACCAAAAATTTCAAATAATCTTTCCAGAAATTTCATGGGCTGGGAGCAGCTGCGCACAACCGCTCTAAGCAATTTTCTTTCAACTTTCAAAATCGTTCACTTTTTTTTGTTGACTTTAACTAATAACTAAGTTAAGTTAAATTAATCAACGATCAACCTTAACTGGCCTAATATATATATAAATAAGAATAAAATTTGTTTACATTAATTAATTAACGCTCAAACCTTAAGTGATTTAGTATATATAAATACAACTTTAACTAGTCAACGGTTAATCCTTATTTGACTTTCAATGTATAAACACTAAAAACTAGACTGACTTTGACTAATCAACGGTCAAACTGTACTTGAATTTCAATATATAAACACTAATAACAAAGTTGACTTTAACTAATTAACGGTCAAACTTTATTTGAGTTAGTATATAATAAATACTAATAAAAATGTTTGACTTTAACTAATCAACGGTCAAACCTTACTTGACTTTCTACTAAATTGACTTTAACTAATCAACGGTCAAACTCTACTTGAATTTCTATGTGTAAACACTAGTAACTAAGTTGACTTTAACTAATCAACGATGAACCTTTACTTGACTTTCAATATATAAACACTAATAACAAAATTGACTTTAACTAATTAACTGTCAAACTTTATTTGAATTAGTATATAATAAATACTAATAAAAATGTTTGACTTTGACTAATCAACTGTCTAACCTTACTTGACTTTCTATATATAAATACTAGTGATTAAGTTGACTTTAACTAATCAACAATCAAACTTTACTTGACTCTCTCTCTATATCGAAACACTAGTGACTAAATAGGGCACAGCTCTGCACTGTTCATCGTGTTCAATTTTCGCCGGGTTTCTCTCCCGCAGCTCTTCTTCTCCAGCGAGGGACCCAACATTAATGTTGGGTCCCTCGCCGGGAATCTTTTCATATATGGCGCACTCTTGTTCTTGAAGGAATGAGACCCGAATCTGGATTTCTCGCGAAATTTCTCTCTTCGAAATTTTGCTTAGATTTTGGAGTAAGATCGGCCTTCCGATCTTGGATTTTGAAGATCCATTACAAGGAGGATCTCAGAAGAAGACAATTTCACAGATCTGTTGTACGATCTTGAAATTGGGTTCTCTACTTTCTTGGTGAACACTGACGCGATCTAAGGCCGAAGACACAGGTCCTCTCTCTGGGTTGTTGAGGAGGATGCTTTGACGAACACCAACACCGGCCCAAGTAAGTTCTATGTTGCTTTGTACGGATTGGTATGAATGTTGTGGATTTGTGCAGATTAATCTAAGTGGAATTCCTATACGGATTTTGTGCGGAATTGTTGCGTGAAATTGTGTGGATTTATGCTGGCTTGGTATGGAAGTATATGCTGCTCTATCCATATACGAAGTATGAGGAGTTGCTGTGTGAAATAGGTGGAATAACTTGCAGGAAACTTTGTTTTACATGTTTGTCTGAAACAGAGGTTTTACATGCTTAACTTTTGTGGAATGTGCGGATTGTCGTGGCCTCATGAAGAACTCAAATTTGTGTGGTTCAAGTCAGTACGTAAGTGTTCAATTGGAAACAGAATAGTGACGAATTTTAGGCATAAAAATCCATAGCATTTGGGTGCTCTCATTCCGGTAAATATTCTTTGCTGGTCTGATTGCAACCTTCGACCAAATGCTATGTTTTATCATGCCGAAATACTGACCTATTTTGCTAGCTCGAGAACACTCATGTATGGATTCCTATGGAGTTCTTAATGAAAAATCTAGGCTGGATAGGCATGGATAGATGGGTTGATTGTGAGAATATGTGCGGGTTCGCGCCTATTGAAAGTGGATTGACAACATGTTGTTCATAGGGGATAAATATTATTGAAGGGTCTCAGGCATAGACACTGTTAGCACTTGTGTGAGTTCCAAATTGATTCGAGTAAACTTGTGTTCAAACCTCGATCCCCGACTAGCCTAGCTTGTGTCCAAACCCTGGCCTTGTCCCCCGGCCTTGCTAGTGCCCAAAACTCGGTCACCTTCCGGCCTTGCTTGTGTTCAAAACCTGGGCAACCTCCGGCCTTGCAAGTGATCAAAACCTGGCCTGCCCGCCCGGCCTTGCTCCCGGTAACCCACCCAGCCTTACTCGTGCTCAGAACCCGGAAAATGCTCGACCTTGTTTACTCGAATTTAAATTGGAGCTTAGACCAATAAGCTACCCAAACTGATTCAGGGGACCTTGTGTTCAAACCCTGGGCACCCGACCGGCCTAGCTTGTGTTCAAAACCCGGACTGATCATCCGGCCTCGCTAGTGCTCAGAACCCGGCCACCTTCTGGCCAAGTGTGTGTTCAAATCCTGGGAAACCTCCGACCTTGCAAGTGGACAGAACCCAGTTCCTTTCCCAGCCTTGCTTGTGCTCAGAACCCGGAAAACTCTCAGCCTCGCTTGTGTTCAGAACCCGGACACCCCCCGGCCTTGTGTTCCCTGACCTAGTTTGTACTTAAACGCTCTATACCGAAAACACATATTTAAATTTTTTTCTCACTCATGAACATTCATACGGTGATCTTCATTCTGGGTATAATGGAGGTGGCACATACTTTGGGGCTATTCGGATTCATCATAGATATTATGAGATGTTTCACTGTGTGTTGGTTGGATCTAGCTGTTTTGGCGGCCGGCCATGGTGGATTGTTTTAATCGGAATAATAAAGAATAGTAATTTGTTGGCCTTGTTTCTCAGTTTCATAAGAATCTCCAGAAGAAGAGGAATGAAAGATCAGATTCTCGTAATTGGTGATTTTCTCAAATTTTGCCCAGATTCCGGCGACTCAATAACGCCAGAAAAAATGGTCCGGCAATCACATCTATCAGCTGGTAGTGGCAACTCGATTGGTATCCTGGACAGTAACCCCTCGAGGAGTGGAGGTTCGAGTACTCGAAGGGAAGCGGAGGGATGTTTCGAGGTTGGAAGGATGGTCTGAGGGCTGAAGGAGTTTTCGATGGATTCGAGTGCTGAAGGCATTCGAGTGCTTGAGGGATGGTTCGAGGATGGAAGGATGCTCCGACGGCTGATTGATTCGAGTACCGAATGTCCTCGAGTGCTCGAGGGGGGCATTTTGAGTTTAGTAGGTGTTCGAGTGCTCGAGGGGGCATTCGTGAAAAGGCTCTCGAGGAATGGCTACTGCTAAAAAAATAAAAAAATAAAAAATAAATCGCAGTAGCTTCTCTCCATATGGCTGAAAGGATTTCTCACGGTAGCAGCATGGCCATGTAGGTTGGGTAGGGGGTAAATTAATTCTACGTATGCATATTAATTAACCCCTTGCTAGGTATCACTTGGAATTAACGGTTGCGCTATGTGCCTGCGCTGCACTGAAAAGTGTAAAATGGCATCAGGCTGCCCATTTGCCTAAAATGGAAAGAACGGTTACAAAACCGTTACGTGGGGCGTGCGCGGTAGAAGTCATGCCCGGTCTCTTATGCCTAGGAGGTCTATCTGCGGGGAACACTTGGGAGCACAATGGACTACGGTCAAACTGCTCTCAACCCCACAGAGAAAGCCTCGGCCCTCATCCAGAGACCGTTATCAAAGGCCAATAACACCTTTTTATCTTCATCTTAGAGGTGTACATGGTAGAAGCGGTGTGCAAGCCCTTTTAGGAGGACAGGTCATACTACTTCATTCATTGGAAGACCGAGACCACTCTCGGAGTTGAAAACACCCGTGGGGAGCAAACCATGACACAAGAGCTGGTTCACACCACCGGTAGCATGGATGTAACATGGAGCGAGGAGGCTAGTGAGTTTGTTCTCCTACCCTCTGTTTTTTCAGGGATGGCTTATACAGGCCCCGGTCACCACGATGGGACTCTGTTGAAGGGATGGCTCATACAGGCCTCGGTCACCACGACAAGTTGTAATATTTTTAATGGATGGTTCCCACAGGTCCCGGTCATCACGATGGGACTAGCTTCTTTTGGTCACCTGGTTGCAACATTTAGATCAGGGGTAGTATTTTAGGTAACATGTATTAAGGGAGTGGACCAATGTCCCCACTCCCGTACATTCCCACGGCATGTTTTGGGGCCACCTGATTGTACCATCCAGATCAGGGGTAGTTTAGTAGGTTTCATTGTATAACGGGAGTGGGACAATGTTCCCACTCCTGTAGACTCCCACAGTTTCTTTTTATTTATCATTTACCTTCGACTAGTGACTAAATAGGGCGCAGCCCTGCATTGTTCATCGTGTTCGATTTTCACCGGGCTTCTCTTCCACAGCTCTTCTTCTCCGGCGAGGAGTCCGACATTAATGTCGGACTCCTTGCCGGGAATCTTTTAATGTATAATAGGTGCTCCAATTTGAAGTATTTCTCACTATTTCGAAGTCATGAAAACTGGATCTGGGCTTCTTGCTTACGCTCGTAGCTCGTAATTTTGGGAAAAGAGCCGGCTTTTGCTCTTGAATTTCGAAAACCCATACCTTGAATATGGGTTTCCTTGGAGGAAGAATCACTTCTCCACCATGAAGTTCGATTCTGGAGAAAGATCGGATTTTTTGGTCTTGGTTTTCGAAAACCCGTAGCTCCCTTTTGGGTTTTCTGGGAAGATGCTGGAGCTTTGAAGTTCTTGAAGCTCGAATATGGAATTCTAGGACTTGGATGTACGCGCAACAAGAAGGAAGATGACCCCCAGTAAACGGAGCCCTCAGACCTCTGAACTTGGAGGATGGTGAACTTCGCAGAATACGGTTCTCAATCCGTGCTGCTGAAGAGGAGAGTTCCCAAGTAAGTCTCCAAAACTCTGTTTTGTGTGCGGACCAATGTGTGCAGAACTGTAGGGATTTGTCTGACAACTCCATATCTGAATTCTATGGATTTGGGAGGATTTGTGTGGATTATGAGGATTTTCTAGTCGTACAGTACTCTGTTTGTGTGGCTTTAAATCTGGGCCGCAATTGTGTGGATTTGTGAAATTGTGAACTTCGGAATTTTTGTGTGGATGAATATTGTTTGAATCTGGGCAAAATCTTATTTGGTGGAATACAGGGAATGCTGTTTTCGATTTATTTGGTGGAAATTGTACAAAACTATTTTGTGCTTGCTGTGGAAAGGTTCGGATTTATGGAACTCTGTTTTGTGTTTCAAAATTGTGTGGAATTGTTGCAGCAAAATAGTGATGAATTAGGCATAACAACTCATAGCACTTGGGTGCTCTCATTCCGGCAAAACTTGGGTTTAAATCCCGGCTAACCCCTCGCCGGCCTTGTTCTGCTGGTTTGATTGTAATCTTCGACCAAGTGCTATGTTTTTTATGCCAAAATTCTGATCTATTTTGCTGCCTCATGAACACCAATGTATGGATTCTTATGGAGTTCTAAAGGAAAATCTAGGCTGATGGGGGAGGGGCTGTTTTTGTGAAATCTGCTACTAGAAAGGTAGTTGAGGGATGGTTCGAGGATGGAAGGAAGGTACGAGGATGGAAGAGATCTCAAGGGGTTTAGCTAGATTGAGGTATAGAGTGCTGAAGGCATTCCACTGCTCGAAAATGGCATTCAAGTGCTGGAAGTGTTCGAGTACTCGAGGGGGGTGTTCGAGTACTCGAGGGGGGCATTCGAGTCCCGGAGATGCTTGAGAGATCGAGGGAAGGCATTCGAGTGCTCAAGGGTGTTCGACTCCTGGAGGATTCGAGAACTCAAGGCTGGTTTGAGGATAGACGGATTGAGGTATTCGAGGGTTGGAGATGCTCGAGTACTCGGGAGGGCCATTCGAGTGTTGGAAACTCTCGAGTGCTCGACGGGGGGCATTCGAGGGTTGAAGGTGTTCGAGTGCTTTGTCCTCTCATCACCTGGCCCAAAAAATATCCTATGGTAGTTGCATGGCCATGCAGGTCGGGTAGGGGGTTATTTAATTCTGCGTACGCAAGTAAATTAACCCCTTGCTAGGTATCACTTGGATTTGACGGTTGTGCTATTTGCCTGCACTGCACTGAAAAGTGCAAAATGGCATCAGGCAGTTCATTTGTGCCTAAAATGGGAAGAACGGTTACAAAACCGTTACGCGGGACGTGCGCGGTAGAAGTCATGCCCGGTCTCTTCATCATTAAGAGGTCTATTGGCGGGGAACACTAGGGAGCAACACAGACTACAGTCAATCTGCTCCCAACCCCATCGAGAAAACCTCGGCACTCATCTAGAGATTGTTATCGAAGGCCAACAACACCTCTTTATCTTCATTTTAGAGGTGTACATGGTAGAAGCGATGTACCAGCTCTCCCTGGAGAAGACGACATACTGCTTCACTTGAAGGCCGACACCATTCTCGGCTTGGGACACACCCGTGGGGAACAAACCACGACTGAAGAGTCGGTTCACACAACCGATTGCATGGAAGTTGCATGGAGTGAGGGGCTACTGAGTTTATTCTCACGTCCCTCAGTAGATTAACGGAAGGATTTCTACAGGCCCCTGTCGTCACGAAGGGGTAGCATCTTTTTGGGCCACCTGGTTACATCTAGACCAGGGGTAGCTTCGTAGGTATCCTGTATTTACGGAGTGGGACAAGGTCCCCAACACCGAAGACCTTTTCGGTTGTATATTTTTGAGCCACCTGATTGTACCATCTAGATCAGGGGTAGTTTAGTAGGTCTCATTATATCATGGGAGTGGGATAATGTTCCCACTCCCGTAGACTCACGGTTTCTTTTTATTTACCATTACCTTCGACTAGTGACTAAACTGACTTTAACTAATTAACGGTCAAACTTTACTCGACTTTCAATATATAAATACTAATAATTAGGTTGACTTTGTGTAATCAACAGTCAAACTTTACTTGACTTTCAATATATAAACACTAAGAACAAAGTTGACTTTAACTAATTAACGGTCAAACTTTATTTGAATTAGTATAAAATAAATACTAATAAAAATGTTTGACTTTGTCTAACAGTGGTAAAACCTTACTTGACTTTCTATGTATAAATACTAGTGATTAAGTTGACTTTAACTATTCAACAATCAAACTTTACTTGACTCTCTCTATATAGAAACACTAGTGACTAAACTGACTTTAACTAATTAACGGTCAAACTTTACTCGACTTTCAATATATAAATACTAATAACTAGGTTGACTTTGTCTAATCAACAGTCAAACTTTACTTGACTTTCAATATATAAACACTAATAACAAAGTTGACTCTAACTAATTAACGGTCAAACTTTATTTGAATTAGTATATAATAAATACTAATAAAAATGTTTGACTTTGTCTAACAACGGTAAAACCTTATTTGACTTTTTATATATAAATACAATTGACTAATTTGACTTTAACTAATCAACAGTCAAATTTTACTTGACTCTCTCTATATAGAAACACTAGTGATTAAGTTGAACTAGTGACAAAGCAGAATGGAAGCTCTGAGGCGAAAATAGGGTGCAGCCCTGCACTGTTCATCGTGCTAGGTTTTCGCCGGATCTCTCTTCCACAGCTCCCCTTCTCCAGCGAGGAGCCCGAACTCTTGGTGTATCCATGTATGGTTTGCCTTGGTTGTGGATGAATTGAAGTCGGGATCTGGGTCCCCGTTATGCAAAGGAAAGCGAATATAGTCGAACTCTTGGAGGATGATCCGCAGTCCGAATGTGGATTTGGAAAACCCATAGCCTCTTTATGGGTTTTTTGGGATGAAGACTTGCTTTTCGGTCTTCAAGCTAGGAGCTTTTGGGTTCTTGAAGTTTGAATATCGGACTTTTTGAACTGTAATTCGAAGACCCATGGATTCACGATGGGTTTAAATGGAAGAGGACCTGCCCACCGGTCCTGATGAGTGGAATTTTTCTGCCGGAGGAGGAAGACACGTACTCGATGCAAACACGGAAAGCTTGGCGAACACCCATGTAAGTCTTGCACTATATAAATTTTGTGTGGACTTTAATGGATGAACTTCTTGTGCGGATTCTCTGGGGATTTTGTTGTGCGAATATTTGAAGAAGAACTTGCCGTCTGGGAAGCTGTTTTTTGGTTTTATTTAGTGCTATTAGTATAGAAATTATTTTCGGTGAGGCCTCCTGTAGTAAGAAGTAATCCGTACGCTAAACCCGTGGGGATTACGGTGGTACTCTGTCCTGAGTAGTTTTGCTGGGAACAGGAGAAGCTTTGCATAACTAATTTTGTAGAAATGTGTGGATTGCCGACGCATGTTGGGAAGGTATGGTAGGAAGAGAAGGGCTGTTTATGAGAAGCTGTGCGGGTTAGTGCGCCACTCCTAATGAAAGTGGCCTGAAAATATGATGTTCATAGGAGATTAATACTAATGAAGGGTCTCAGGCATGGAAATTGCTAGCAATACAGTCAGTTCTAATCGATTCGGGTAAACTTGTGCTCAAATCTCGAGCGCAACTGGCCTAGCTTGTGTTCAAACCCTGGCCTTGTCCACCGGCCTTGCTAGTGCCTAGATCCCAGTCACCTTCCAGCCTTGCTTGTGTTCAAAACCTGGGCAAAACCCAGCCTTGCAAGTGCTCAAAACCCAGAAAATGCTCGACCTCATTTACTCAAATTCAAATTGGAGCTTAGACCAATAGGCTACCCAAACTGATTCAGGGGATCTTGTGTTCAAACCCAGGGCACCCGACCGGCCTAGCTTGTGTTCAAAACCCGGACTGATCATCCGGCCTCGCTAGTGTTCAGAACCCGGCCATCTTCCGGCCAAGTGAGTGTTCAAATCCTGGGAAATCTCCAGCCTTGCAAGTGAACAGAACCCGGTTCCTTTCCCGGCCTTGCTTGTGCTCAGAACCCGGTAAACTCTCAGCCTCGCTTGTGTTTAGAACCCGGACAACCCCCGGCCTAGTGTTCCCTGACCTAGTCTGCACTTAGACGCTCCATGCTGAAAACACATATTTAAAATTTTCTCTCTCATGAACATTCATAAGGTGATCTTCTTTCTGGGTATAATTGAGGTGGCAATACTTTGGGGCTATTCGGATTTATCATAGATGTCACGAGATGTTTCACGTTGTGTTGGTTGATCTGGCGGCCGGCCATGGTGGATTGTTTTAATCGGAATCATAAAGAATAACACTCCAAATTTGTTGGCCCTGTTTCTCAGTTGTATAAAAATTCCCGGAAGAAAAGGAACGGAAGAGCAGATTCTCGTATTTGGTAGTTTTCTCAATTTTTGCCCAGATTCCGGTGACTCAACAACGCCGGAAAATATGGTCCGGCAATCACATCTATCAGTTGGCAGTGGCAACTCGAATGGTATGCTAAACAGTAACCCTTCGAGGGATGGAGGTTCGAGTACTCAAAGGAAAGTTGAGGGATGGTTCGAGATGGAAGGATGGTCCGAGTGCTGAAGGAGATTTCGAGGGATTCGAGTGCTCGAGATGGGCAATCGAGTGCTGGAAGTGCTCAAGTACTCGAGGGCAGTTTGCGGTTAGTCAGATTGAGGTATTCGAGCGCTGGAGGTGCTAGAGTTCTCGAGGGGGACATTTGAGTGTTGGAAGCCTTTGAGTGCTCAGTGGAGAGCATTCAAGGGTTGAAGGTGTTCTAGTTCTTTGCCCTCGAGGGGGGGAGGTTCGAATAATCGAAGGGAAGGTGAGGGATGGTTCGAGGGCTGAAGGTGATTTCGAGGGATTCAAGTGCTGAAGGCATTCAAGTGCTCGACATGGGCATTCGAATGATGGAAGTGCTCGAGTACTCGAAGGGAAGCGGAGTGATGGTCCGAGGTTGGAAGGATGTTTGAGGGATGGTTTGAGGATGGAAGGATTAAGCTGAATGTGTTCTTGGGCTCGTTGGGGGACATTCGAGGGCTGAAGGTGTTCTTGTGCTCTGTCCTCGAAGTGATCCTGATGGTGCTTGAGATCTCGAGGGGGCAATTCGTGTGTTGGAAGCTTTTGGGTGCGCCGGGGGGGCACTCGAGGGCTGAAGGTGTTCGAGTGATTTGTCCTCGAGGTGGTGCTGGTAGTGCTCGAGAACTCGAGGTAGCCATTCGAGTGTCGTAAGCTCCCGAGTGCTCGTGGGGGGGGCATTCGAGGGCTGAAGGTGTTCGAGTGCTCTGTCCTCAAGGGGGGACTCGTGAAGAAACCTCGAGAGATGGCTACTGTTGGGAAAAAAAACCAACAGCTTCTCTCCAGGTGGTCGACAGGATTTCCCATGGCAGCAGCATGGCCATGTAAGTTGGGTAGGGGGTAAATTGATTCTGCGTACGCAAATTAATTTACCCTTACCTAGGTTTCACTTGGATTTAACGGTTGCGCTATGTGCCTGCCTTGTACTGAAAAGTGCAAAATGGCATCAGGCTGTCCATTTGCCTAAAATGGAAAAAACGGTTACAAAACCGTTATGCGGGGCGTGCGCGGTAGAAGTCATGCCCGGTCTCTTATGCCTAGGAGGTCTATCCACGGGGAACACTTGGGAGCACAACGGACTACAGTCAAACTGCTCTCAACCCCACAGAGAAAGCCCCGGCCCTCATCCAGAGACCGTTACAGAAGGCCAATAACAGCTATTTATCTTCATCTTAGATGTGTACATGGTAGAAGCGGTGTGCAAGCCCTTTTAGGAGGACAGGTCATACTACTTCATTCCTTGGAAGACCGAGACCACTCTCGGAGTTGAAGACACCCGTGGGAAGCAAACCACGGTGCAAGAGCCGGTTCACACCACCGGTAGCATGGATGTAACATGGAGCGAGGAGGCTAGTGAGTTTGTTCTCCTACCCCTCTATTTTTTTTTCAGGGATGGCTTATACAGGCCTCGGTCACCACGACGGGACTCTGTTGAAGGGATGTCTCATACAGGCCCCGGGTTGTAAGATTTTCCATGGATGGTTTCCACAGGCCCCAGTCATCACGACGGGACTAGCTTCTTTTGGTCACCTGGTGGCAACATTTAGATCAGGGGTAGTATTTAAGGTAACATGTATTAAGGGAGTGGGCCAATGTCTCCACTCCCGTACATTCCCACGGCACTTTTTGTGGCCACCTGATTGTATAATCTAGATCAGGGGTAGTCTAGTAGGTTGCATTGTATAACGGGAGTGGGACAATGTTCCCACTTCCGTAGACTCTCACGGTTTCTTTTTATTTACCATTACCTTCGACTAGTGATTAAGTTGAGAAAACTTATCGAGCTCTCGTTTTGGGCGATTTTTGGGCGAAAAAGGTGCATCCTTCTCCCACGATCTACGGGAGCATTTTCATTCGATCAATCGGTAAATCTAGGCCTGTAACCAGATTATTCAAATTCCCTATGGGATTCCGATCATAATCATTTCCAGGTTGGGGTTTTCCGATGTTCCGCCAGCATTGCGAGGGTTTCTGAAATCAGGTTCTTCTTTTTCATTTTGGTTTCGAACTGGTTCGTTTTCCTGTTCGAGTACTTAAGCTTTAATCATCTGTTGAGTACTTGGATCGTATATCTTTTTGTGTAACTGTTTGGGTCCCTGTCGTATTTTGTCTGAGTAATATCTGGCCTGCGTACCATATTATATGCCTATATACTAATCCCCAGTTGCAGGGATAGGTACTAGGAATTTCTATTTTTTTAAGTAGAATATTGTGTGGGAGATAAGTTAGTCTCCCTTGTGCATCCGATACGTTAGTCGGATTGTGTGCCTAACCCCTCTTGTCTTCTCTTACTGTCACTGTGAACGGGAAAACATGGACCGAACTCATCCATCAACCCCTGCCACCAAATCGGTAAATCATCCGAGCCTGACTGAACAGGTGGACAAGACCTTCAAGTCTAGAGAATGGCATGATCCGCTATTAGAGAGAAAAATGGCTTGGGGATGATGCGGATATCGCCTTGAATAAAGTAGACATTACTACGAACCAGGATGTGGATTTTGTCCTCTCAGAGGAAGAAGTTAACAAGGAGCAAGTCCGGGTGTTCTACGGTTTTTTAGGCGTCTTCCCAGGTACTTTCCCAGGTACATATACTGTCCGGAAGTTGCTCATGCAAAGTGGGATGTCCAATGCTGGGTTCAGACAATGACAAATGGGTATCTAAAATTCAGATTCAAAACAGCGGAGGACAGGGACAAGGTACTTCAGGGTCCGAACCATTTCCTCCACGGTAAAACGTTATTCATTGTTCCTCTACCTGAATCTGGGAAGTACGATATGCGTATCATGGCCAAGAAACCGATCTGGATTCACATGAACTACCTGCCCAAGTCATGCGGGCACAAAAAAGCTCTCGAGAAGATAGCTTCCACCCTAGGAGATCCCATCCTCATGGACAATGGAACTCGAGACCTCGTGGGCTACTACGCCAGGATCCTGGTCCTCATCCACACCTACAAACAGCTCAAAGAAATCGTAAAATTCCGTATGCCTTACGGAACTACCCACTCGCAATGGATACTGTATGACTACTGCAAACCGTGGTGCCCAAACTGCGGAGAAAATACACACCTCTTTGAAGGTTGCAATGAATTCTTCTGGGCTAGGGAAAGGGTTTTTCAGGAGCGCATGGCTAAAAGAAATCGAGATGTAAACTTCGACAAAGGTGTTCAGCCCACACAGATAAATGAAGAAAAAAACCCAGCCGGGGAGCTCTCCCGTACAAATGGAGACACATATTTAGGTTCTAAGTCAGAAAATCCAGGACCTAGCACCACGGAGCAAGAAGTAAACTCGGTAAAGGAAAAGTACGACGACACAGAGGTGGCCATGGAGATGGACCGGGGGAAGGAAATAGGAGATCCTACACCACCGGGCTCCCAACCCCGTCTCAGTAATGATGCCGACTTGGTAAAGCCACTGGCTTTCGGTGATGCAGACAGACCGATGAATGTTGCAGGAAACATACCGGACAGCATGCTCCATCCAGAGGCAAGGAGAAGGAGCAACCCCCCTAGGGCAGGAAGACCTCCTGCGCCAAAAGGAAAAACCACAGTTGAGAAACATATGTTCAAGAGCAGTGGCAGAACCAGGTTTTCTTACATGCTACTAAACCCATCGACAAAGACCTACCAAAGAGTGACGGAAGCAGCAAAGAGTTCCTCCTCAAATGAAAGCAGTAAAGGCGGCGGTCCGAAGCCTAAAGGGACCTTCGCTCCCTAATGAATGTGGCCTGCATAAATATATGGGGCCTTGGCGCCCCAGTAAAAAAACATGGGCGAAGAACATCATCTTCGAAAACAATGTCGGTTTGTTAGGTATTCTTGAAACAAAGGCAAGTGAACGAACACTGAACAACTTCATGAGGAGTCCCAAAGGTTGGAAATACACCCACAATTTTGAATTGGCACAAAATTCAAGAATTCTTCTTGTTTGGGACCCTAAAAAGTTTTATGTCGAGACAACGGGCAAAATGGCGCAGCTAATCCATCTCAGAGTACGACACCTATCATTGAATGTGCATTTTCTTTGCACCTATACGTATGGAAACAGTGAGGGAAAGCTACACAGATTGCCCCTTTGGGCAGAGCTGAAGCGATACGGTGCGAACCTTGACTCACCATGGATGGTTCTTGGCGATTTCAACGCCATCCTTAGTGTAAATGATCATATGGGTAACACATCCCCCGGGGTCTACCAAATGAGAGAATTTCAAGAAGCATGTACTGCATGTGGTCTGAGGGATGCCCCAGCAATCGGGGATCATCTAACATGGCACAATGCGGATTTCACAATCAGGCGCAAACTAGACCGCATTCTCCTGAACCACAAATGGGATGAAGACTCCTGCCGTATCACCTTTCTTCCTGGATCAGCCCTCTCGGACCACCTACCTTTTGTAATAGCTCTAGCACAAGAAAATGAGCAACTAAACAGACCTTTCAGGTATCAAAATATGTGGAATGCGCATCCGAGGTGCAAAAAGGTTGTGCATGATCACTGGTCACCAGCGGTTCAAGGGTTCAGACAGTATGTTTTATGCCGTAAAATACAAAGATTGAAGAAGCCCCTTAAAGAGCTGGGGAAAAGGGATTTCCACCACATATCAGAAAAGGCAAAAAGAGCAGATAAGGAGTACGCGAACGCGTTGAAAAGTTTGACGTCGGAGAATGCATCACAGGAATTGATACACCAACTGACTGTTCTAAAGCAAACAGCCTTGCTCTTCTACACGGCAGAGTCAAAATTCCTAACCCAAAAGGGAAGAATAAACTGTCACTTTGGCGGATAAGGGCACAAGTTTTTTTCATGGCTTGGCAGCCAACAGGAAAGGGGGTGGAGTCTCGGCAATCCTGGACGCTGATGAAAGATTAGTCACATCCAGCGAGAAAAAAAGGCATTACTTGCGGAGTTTTATAAGGGCTTATTCGGGACAAATGTACCACGTGCACCCATCGACCCAGATATAATCCGTTCAGGCCCCTTACTTATCGACATGGAGAGAGGCACTCTGAGCCAAGATATCGAAAGACATGAAATAAAGTTGGCCCTCTTCTCCATGTCCGATGACAAAGCACCGGGCCCGGATGGCTTCACTGTGGCTTTTTTTCAAGAGTCAATGGGAGATCGTGGGACAGGATGTCGCAGAATCGGTCTTGGAATTCTTCCGCACTGGTGAACTGCTAAAAAGACTAAACCATACCGCTGTTGCACTTATTCCCAAGAAAGAAGACAACCTAAGGGTAGCTGACTTTAGACTCATCTCTTGCTGCAATATCATTTACAAGGTTATCTCTAAAGTCATCGCCAACAGAATCGACCCTCTCATCCTCGGCCTCATTGACCCCTGCCAAGCAGCGTTTGTAAAGGGACGGAAACTTTCTGATAATGTCATGATGGCTCAAGAGCTTGTGCAGGGCTACGAACTATCACGATCCTCTCCCCACTGTATGATTATGGTAGACCTCGCAAAAGCATTCGACACAGTTTCCTGGGATTTCATATAGTAGGTACTAAATGGCCTAGGGTTCCCGCAAACATGGGTTGATAGAATCATGGAATGCGTAACAACATCGACGTTCTCCATCGCGATAAATGGCAAATTGTGTGACTTCTTCAAAGCCAAAAGGGGACTGCGACAAGGTGACCCCCTATCTCCCCTACTTTTTGGCATTTGCATGGAATACCTTTCCAGGTTACTGAAAAACAGGGCAGAAACCTCTCCGTTCTCCTACCACCCGAGATGTGAACACCTAAAAATCACCCACCTGGCATTCGCGGACGACCTGATGCTTTTTTCGAAGGCAGACTGGAACTCTGTTCGTACCATCATGTTTGCTCTAAATAATTTCCAACAGACCTCATGCCTAGCCATCAATGCCGCAAAGTCAAAATTCTTCGGAGTGGGTATAAAGGAGGACTTAAGCTTCACAGGCATTTCGTGGGCTACTTTTCCGGTCAGGTACTTGGGTATCCCGTTGGATTCCAGTAAACTGAAGGTCTCTTAGTTTCATACGCTTCTCGACAGTGTCGACAAGGAAATTGCAAGATTCAAAGGCCATACATTATCTTATGCGAGGAAACTGGAACTCATAAAATCTGTGGTACAGGGAATTGTTGGATTCTGGATACAGCACTTCATCATCCAGGGTAATGTCATGGATTCACTAGAACAAAAATGCAAACATTTCCTGTGGGGAGAAAAGAAGCAGAAAAAGGTCTCCTGGAAAAGGCTTTGCACCCCGAGGAGTAATGGTGGTTTGGGAATTCGGGACATGGAATATGGTCGTCCTCGCACAACTATGGGATATACACTCAAAAAAGGAATCACTCTGGATCAAATGGGTCCATTCCCAGTTCCTGAGCACGAGTAATATATGGAATGTACACCCAAGGGCTCCGTGTGGCAGAATCTCAGAGAAATTCTCACTCTACTTCACGAATCTGTGCGAAATACGAGACAACCTGGTAATCATGTGTGGTGGCTCAAGGGAAACACTCATCGCCTTGCTGGCATTTTGGACAGGATCTGGAAAATTCACGGCGATGGCTCATGATCATTTCCACAGGTTTACTTACCCTCACCTATACGATATATCCACCCTCCCAAGGCCAAGCTTCTTCAAATCAATTTGGAGTGGATCGATACCCCCCCCGGTTCTCTTTCATTACATGGCTTGCATCACTTGGTCATCTTCAAACCAAGGACAGGTACCACGGAGGAGTTGACGAACCCCCAGACGACATCTGCTGCCTATGTCGCTCCGATGTAGAGACACACGATCACTTGTTCTTCAATTGTGATTTCGTCAAACCGGTATGGGATAGAGTGCGAAATTGGATTGGATTGAGACGAGCTACCACCTCCATTGCAGCCTCGGACAAATGGATCAGAAGACAGGTAAGAGGATCGAAATTGAAAAAAAAGATGGGTCCACTGGCGCTAACAACCACAATGTACTACATATGGAGTGAAAGAAACGGAGTTCTCAAAAATGGACTTCACCCGGACTCGGCTAGGGTTTTCAAGCTTATTCAAAAGGACTGTTACCTCATCCTCAACAGATTATTCCCGCACGAACTGTTGTTCTAGACAGGGATCCTTCGCAAACAAACGTAAAAAATGAGGAAGTCCTTTCTTTTTTTCCAAAAGTTTCTTGCAGGTAAGTATAGGGGAGACCATCGATACAACACCACAGAGGTAAATATTTCTTTTGCAGGTAACAACAGATGCGGACATCCACATTGCTCTCGAAGGGGCCATACTTTCAAAGGGGCTCTGCCCTCGAGGGGGTCAAAACCCTGGAATGGGCTCTGCCCTCGAAGGGGTCATATCCTGGAAGGGGTCATACCCTCGAAGGGGCTCTGCCCTGAAGGGGGTCATACCCCCGAAGGGGCTCTGCCCTGAAGGGGGTCATACCCCCGAAGGGGCTCTGCCCTGAAGGGGGTCATACCCTCGAAAGGGCTCTGCCATCGAAGGGGTCGTTGCCTCGAAAGGGCTCTGCTCTCGATGGGGTCGTATCCTCGAAGGGGCCCTACCCTCGAAGGGGTACGGGAAAAAACTTTTACTCTATACACATATATTCATTTTAGTGGCAATCTGGGGGGTAAAAAGGTGGCTGGGAAAGGGTAGGCAGCTCCAGGGTTGCGGATTAGTTTTCGAGGGCTGGTGGACTAGCTTGAGGGCTGGGGGATCAACCCGAGGACTGAGGGATGGTTGCGTAGGTTGTTCGAGGCGAATTCGAGAGGTCTCGAGGGCCAGTTGTTCGAGAGGTCTCGAGGGCCAGTGGTTCGAGAGATTTCGCATTTAGGGTTAGTTTTGCACTTTCAAATTCTACAGGGTTATATCCGCACTTTTGAAATTTAGTAGGGTCACTTTTTGTACTTTCCCTAGTGTTTATTAGGGAGTTTTGTGTTAGATCATTTAACGGTATGAATCATGTCAAACTTTATTTCTATAATTTAAAGTTGTTTTATAATTAATTATATTTTAAATTTATGAAGTTACAAAAATCTCGATATAATTACTGTGAAAGTAAGTGTCAAACTAATTATCAAACTTCAGGAAAGTGCTAATGAGGTTGGATCTTACCTGAAAAAGACCTCCTCACTACCCTCAAAGATAAACATCAGATTAAGCATCATTGATTCATTTCCCAATTTGAAGACGTATGTTCTGGTCTTCCACTATCTAAATCGACTCTATTTAACTCATGCAAATGCACTCATTGGTGATGTTAGAGACAGAAGGCTGATGCTTGGAGTGGAACTTGTCGCCGATCGTGAGCAATAAACACATGCAAAAGCTGAAATCATACATTAAATAGAGGAAATCAAAGGTATACATTATACACATGTACTTATGGTAAGTGATCATGTTGAGAATGAGGAACTAAAGGGTTCATCTGTGATTCACATACGCGCTGCCGCGTCTCCGCCACCGATTTGATGCCGCCGTTGCTGCTTTCTGCTGTTCTTGTTTGCTGCTCCCACCCATGCACGAAATTTAAATCAATCGTCCATTGCCATTCACAAGCTTGTTGTGTGTTTGGTGCGATCTGATTTATCTTTTGTTTGGATCTGTTATGCTCTTTCCTGATGTCATCAATTACACTTCCATCGTTAATTATCTACATCACCATCAAGCTTGATGGTTCCAACTATGCTCATTGGCGTACTCAGGTTACTTCTGTTCTTCGTACGGTCAATTTGATTAGTTTTGTTGATGGGTCTTCCAAGTGCCCTGATCTCCTTGGGACCTCGACTTCCAAAGAAATCGATGACAAGGCTTCTGAGGAGGACAAGGCTCGTGATGCTTGGATCCAGCAGGATCAACTGGTTCAGGCTGCTCTTTTCTCATCCCTGTCACCAGCTGCAATGTCAATAGTAGACGGTATGGTCACTGCAGCTCAGGTATGGGATGCTTTAGCTACAAAGTACCTTAACAATTCTCATTCTCATCACATTTTTCTTTGTGATCGTTTGTACGGTGTTCGTCAAGATGACCATTCTGTTTAGGATTATTATTCTCATTTTAAGGACATTATTGATGACATGCTTGTGCTCAAACATCCTCTCCATGATGAGGATGTTACTGTTATTTTTTGTCGAGGTTTGAACTAGCAATTCTCTGAGTTTTTCAATTTTGTCATGTTGAGATATCCATTACCACCTTTATACTCTATTGTTGCTGATGCTGAGGCTTTGGAGTTTCATCTCACAGCTTGTTCGTCAACTTTTGGACCTACACCTGCTATTTTTCTGCCAGTCAACAGGCGTTTGTATAAGCTAACCGCGGCAGGGGTGGCCACAGTAACGAACGGGGATGGGGGAGAGGCTGCGGTTGTGGCCGTGGTTGGAATCTATTGCCAACCGGCGGTCCTCCATCTACGCCAATTGGCCATGGTGATGGCACCTACGTCTGCCAACGGTGTCATCATCCCGGTATTCTTACTGAATTCTACAACAAGCTCTCATGTTGGTTGTGATGATATTGCAAATATCGCGGACACAACTCAGCCACAGTACTATCAGCAGAATAATGCAACTCTGGATTGGTGCATGGATTCTGGTGCTACCAATCACATGACTGCTTTTGCATCCAACCTGGATAGCATCGCTCCTTATAATGGTAATCATCGTGTTCATTTTGGCAATGGTGCCTCTTTGCATATTTCCCATATTGGTAATTCTCGGATTTCTGATTCCCTCCTTTGTCTAATGTCTTGGTTGTTCCCCACATCACCAAGAATTTATTATCTATTGCCAAGTTGACCAAGGATCTAAATGTTGTTTGTTTTGATGATAATGTTTTCACTATTCATAACAAGGTCACCAAGGAGCTCGCGGGCCAAGAACACGGTGAGGGAGATCTCTACATTTTAGATTATGATGGTGCTTCTTTAGTGTTTTTTGTTAATGCAAATTAAACCAAAGCCTCATTTGAGCTCTGGCATAGACGTTTAGGAAATGTTCCTTTTAATGTAATTTATGCTTTAAGTAAGACTGGTCATTTTTCAGTCACTAGCTTGCTGCTTAAGCCTCATCTGTGTTCTTCTTGTGAGATGGCAAAGGGAAATCATATTTTGTTTAATGATAATTAAAAATGCGCACCACGCATACTTGATTTAGTTCATTGTGACCTCTGGGGACCCTCACCTATTGTCTCTCACGTCGGGTACCCTTATTATGCCATTTTTATTGATGATTTCTCTCGGGTTATGTGGTTATTTCCTCTACGATGAAAGTCTGATTTTGTGGAGGCATACATGCAATTTGAAGCTCTTGTTGAGAATTAGTTCACTACCACCATCAAGGTATTTCAGAGTGATGGTGGAACCGAGTTTCTAAATCATCGCATGCGGACTCATTTTACGTCTAAGGGCATTCATCATCAACTTTCTTGTCCTTATACTCCTGAGCAAAATGGTCGTACAGAGAGGAACCATCATCATATTACGGAGACAGGTTTGTCGATGCTCTTTCATTCTGGCATTTATCATTCTTTCTGGTATGATGCTTTATGTACGGCAGTGTACATATCAACAAACTGCCTACTCCGATTTTATCTAGTCAGTCTCCACTCTCTGTTATTTTTGGCAATGCACCTGACTACAACTTCCATCCATTTAGCTGTCGAGTTTTTCCTTATTTGAGGCCCTATCCCGCACCTAAACTGGCCCTTCGAAGTATGTCTTGTATATTTTTGGGATACTATTCTCAGTACAAGGGTTATCGATGTCTTGATGCTCTTACAAAGAAGGAATACATCACTTGCCATGCTCGATTTTGATGAGTTATTTTTCTAGCCACCCGTACGGGCACTATTACAGAGTTTTCATCATTGGATATTTCTACTTTTTTTGGAGCCTTTTTCGGTTCCATTTGAAGTGTTTGGCCATCTTCTACCGCACAACCACCCATTATTTTAGAAAATTCAAAATTTCCAACTTTTAGGAAGCTCAGGGTTTCAGAAAATTGCATTTGTTTGCCATAAGGTGACCAGCAGCGTGTTCGATACCAGCTATCGCCGCCAGCACAGTCGCCGACGCTGCAGCCGTCGACTCACGTACCGGCCACCTCGGCTGCGTGTATACACCATGCACCACCTCTACAGCCGCTGGTGTCTTCACCACATTCACTGCCCGCCCCTGCTTCTCCAGTGTTGCCATCACCGTCGCCTGCTGGGCCGCCACCGACTGCCTCGGGTTCCATGCCCACAACTTTTATCTCCACACCCTCCTAGGAATCCATGCCTTTGCCCGTTGTGGGTCCCTCCTCTCGGCATTTGATGACTACTCGCCTGCGCACTGGTTCTCTTCGGTACAAGGATTTCTCTGAATATAATACTTCTAGTTTAGTGAGTGCTTTATTTTCTAAGACTGAGCCACGAAGTCATCGCTCGGCTATTAAGGATCCTAAATGGGTTGCTGTTATGGACTCAGGGATGGATGCTTTGCACACTCAACGGACATGGGAACTGGTTCCTCGTCTTTCCCAAGCAAATGTTGATTCAAAATAGGTTTATCGGTTGAAGTATAAATCTGATATCTCCATTAACCGACACAAAACTAGGTCAGTTGCTTAGGGTTTTTCACCATTGCCTAGTTTTGATTATGATCATACTTTTAGTCCAATGGTGAAGATATCTACTGCTCATATTGTTTTATCCACTGTTGTTCATCGCAATTGGCCATTGCGACAACTTGATGTGAACAATGCCTTTTTAAATGGCATTCTACAGTCTTCGGTTTACATGGAGCAGCCTGCTGGATACAAAGACCCTATGCGTCCTGATTATGTTTGTCATTTACGCAAGGCCATTTATGGTTTGAAGCAAGCTCAACGCGCTTGGTTTCAGCATTTCAGTTTCTTTTTTATTGCCCTAGGTTTTGTATGCAGTTCTTCATGTACCTTCTTATTTGTTTTCTCACAGGGTGCCTCTTTACTCTATTTATTGGTTTAAGTTGATGACATTATTCTTACTGGGAATGATGGTCGTCTTATTCAAAAGTTTATTGATCGAGTTAATTAGGAGTTTAAGATTACCGATCTTAGCACTCTGCAGTACTTTTTGGGATTGGAGGTTGTTCCTACTTCTAATGGCTTATTCCCTGGTCAAGCCAGATATGCCAGGGACATTTTAATGCGAGCTAGCTTGCAGGACTCTGAACTTGTTTCTATTCCATTTGTGGCATTTTTGCAACTATCCAGCTCTTCCGATAAGCCGTTCGAAAATTCCACACTTTATCGTTCTTTAGTTGGTGCACTACAGTATCTATCGATCACACGTCCCGACTTGTCCTATACTGTCAATACGGTCAGTCAATATATGCAGGCTCCTACTGATGACAATTACCAAGCTGTCACTCAAATTTATGATAAGTTCGTGGTACACTCCACTATGGTCTTCAGTTTCACACAAACTCCTCTACTTTGCCAATTTTGGGTTACTCTGATGCTGATTGGACTCGTTGTATAGAGGCTCGTAGGTCTACATATGGTCATGTCATTTTCCTTGGTGGCAACCTGGTTTCCTGGAGTGCTAAGAAGCAGCCTACAGTTTCTCGTTCCAGTTCAGAATCAGAGTACCGTGTTTTGGCAAACACTGCTGCAGAGTTAGCTTGGTTGATGAATCTTCTTCGGGACTTACGTGTGACATTGCACGCCTCGCCCAATTTGCACTGTGATAATAATTGTGCTCTCTTTCTGGCTCAGAGTCCTTTTTCTCATAAGAGAGCTAAGCAAATTTATATTGACTATCATTTTGTGTGTGAGATGGTGTTTTCTGGCAAGCTCAATGTTGCTCATGTTTCTATGGACTTGCAGCTTGCTGACATCATTACGAAGGGTCTACCCCGTCCTCAGTTTGAGTTTCTACGTTCCAAGCTTTGTATTACGACCGGTCTTATACTTCGCTTGAGAGGGGGGGGGGGTTAATAGAGATGTAAATCAATTAGAATTAGGATAAGAAATACCCTTTCTGATTGATTTTGTACATATCATGTTCCATATTTATTTAGGTCTTATATACCCTTTTATACTCACTATATATATGAGTACACACAGCCACAATTATTTGTGGGTTTTACATTCTATCACTATTAATATATATATATATATATATATATATATATATATTATAAACCATTAACATATAATAGAAATGGTCTAAGGATATAAATATTATATTTTCTTTTCCAAATGTAAAATTTTATTAAAAGCAAGAGTAAGATATTAGTCAAAAAGACACCACAAAAAAAAAGGAAATAAGAGAGCAGTAATAATACTCCCTCCGATTCTCTAATAATTGGTTACTTTCCTTTTTTGAATATTTTTTTTATATTACTTTCTTCCCCTTTTAGTAAATCATAGATTGTTTTCGCTAACATATTTTACTTTTTATATTTTTAACACAATTTCTACTACTCATTTCTCTTTTAAAGAAAATTTATGTCCAAAAATTGAAACCATTAAAAAAAAGGGACCAGAGGAGTATGGAGGAGGTAATATATTAATCGTCTTTTGGTGAAATATGACCAAAAATTCCCAAGTATCTTTTCCAGCCATCATTAATATAGTGTCACTTTAACCCTCTTAGCTCATTGAATTATTGCAATAACTACAGTACTATTGCTCCCCGTTTCATGCACGAAGCCAGATGAATGATGTTGAGGGATCCCAATGGTTTACATGCAGAGAATAAGGCCAGGGCGATAGTAGAGATTTCTTGTGGTCTCTTGTAAATTGAATATATTATTTTTATTTATTTCTCTCCTAAACTTTACTTTAAGAGATCAATTCTTTTTGTTTTCCATAATGGTAAGAGATCCATATTTACTATTTATGAATTCCACTTGATTCTTCTATCATACTTATTAATTTTCTACATTTAATTTTTAAAAAAATGAATATGAAATTTAATGATTCTTTTCACTTTTAAAATTTAAATTTTTTTAAACAAAAATTCGGATTTTATTTTAAATAATCAGATATTACAAAAAAAAAGATTTTACATAAATTTCAAATTTTACAAAACATTTACATTTTACAAAAGAGTTCGTCTCTTGAAAGACGGTCTTTCCATAAGTTATGGAAAAATCAATGTTTAAAGTGTAAATTAGAAGAAATGAAGATAAAGGTTATAAACTTTATTACTAGTACATGTTGCATAATAAATTTTTAATATTGCAACTTAGACCTTTTACCTTTTATTATTCTAATTAAACCTTGTCTTTTCATAAGCCTATGGAAAGACCGTCTTTCCCAAGACTTTGCCTTACAAAAATTTAATTTTAAAAATTTCAGATTTTAAGAAAAACAAAGGTGGTACAAAAGAGAACAAAAGACGATCTTTAGAGCGATCTCTTAATTTTAAGAGATCACCACTGCCCTTCCCCTAAAAATATTATACCACATTAATTAATGAGAAGTAACTGATATAAAGAAACAGTCTTGCATGCATTATGGAGTAGTATTTTTATTTTATTTGTTAATCATCGCAATAATTTTGCATGCATTATAGGCATTATAGAACTTCTCCCTAAGCTACTCCTCCGTTTCTCTAATAGTGGCACACTTTTTAAATTGAGATGTTTCCTTTATATTGACACTTTCTATTTATAGTCAGTTTAACGTTATTACATCCACTTATTTTACTTTTTCTTCTTTCAATTCAATTTCATCCAATCATTTAGCATCTCCTAAATTTTATCACCAAAAGTGATGTGCCAGTATTAGA
The DNA here is from genome assembly GCA_037428765.1 of Rubia yunnanensis. Lineage (NCBI taxonomy): Eukaryota > Viridiplantae > Streptophyta > Magnoliopsida > Gentianales > Rubiaceae > Rubia > Rubia yunnanensis. Next base: position 127,360,123 of record CM075062.1, read on the forward strand.
GAGACAGAGAAAGTACTAATTTTCATTTAGAGACAGAGGCAGTCACACACGAGACTGGGAGTTCGGAAAGGGCCTCAGGAGAGAAAGAGAGGAGAACATCATACTACAGACCCTCTAGTCTTCATCAATCTAGAGGTCATAGATGTCCTTGGCCAATTTGTAAGCCGCTTGAGCCGCTGCACAGTCAGTGGGAGAAGCGCGGAGGGCGGCGACAAAAGTGGAAGACGATGAGTTGGCCGGAGATAGAGTGGGGAGAGGTGGGCATAGAGTCAACCCATTGAGATAACCAAAAAGTTTCTAAGGTCTGAGAACGTATTCAATCTGACGTTTCTAGAGAAGAAAGTTAGACTTATTGAGCTTGATTTGCATCATTTGGAGAAGGGTATTGAACGATAATTTTTCACTGGCTATGATGAGAGTGGACAAGGGTATTAAACTACACCTCTCGAATGGATACCTCTCGAGTGGACACCTCTCGAATGAGTACCTCTCGAATCAGTACCTCTCAAATGTGTATCTCTCTAATGGGTGCCTCTCGAATGGGCACCTCTCTAATGGGTGCCTCTCGAATGGGTACCTCTCAAATGGGCACCTCACGAATAGGTACCTCTCGAACCCATCAGATGGAACCTCTTCACCTGAACATTCACCTCTCGAATGGGTACCTCTCGAATCGAAACCTCTAAAATGGGTACCTCTCGAACCCATCCAATTGAACCTCTCCACCTGAACATTCACCTCTCAAATCAGTACCTCTCGACAGGATACCTCTCGAATAGGGCCTCTCGAATCGGTACATGTAGAACCCATCCAATGGAACCCCTCCACCTGAAACTTAACCTCTTGAATAGGTACCTCTCGAATGGATCCAATGGGACCCCTCCACCTAAAACTACACATCTCGAATGGGTACCTCTCAAATGGATCCAATGGAACCCCTCCACCTGAAAATTCACTTCTCGAATGGGTACATCTCGAATGGATCCAACGAAACCCCTCACCCTGAAACTTCACCACTCGAATGGGTACCTCTCGAATGGATCCAATGGAACTCCTCCACCTGAAACTTCACCTCTCGAATCGGTATCTCTAGAACCCATCCAATGGAACCCCTCTACCTAAAGCCACACCTCTTGAATGGGACCGCTCGAATCGGTACCTCTCGAACCGATCCAATGGCATCCCTTCACCTGAACCTTCACCTCTCAAATAGGTACCTCTCGAACACATCCAATGGAACCCCTCCACTTTTAACTTCACCTCTCGAATGGGTACATCTCGAATGGATCCAATGGAACCCCTCTACCTGAAACTACACCTCTCGAATGGGTACCTCTCGAGTGGACACCTCTCGAATGGGTACCTCTCGAGTGGACACCTCTCTAATGAGTACCTCTCGAATCAGTACCTCTCTAATGGGTACCTCTCTAATGGGTGCCTCTCTAATGGGTACCTCTCTAATGGGTACCTCTTGAATGGGTACCTCTCTAATAGGTACCTCTTGAATGGGTACCTCTCTAATGGGTACCTCTTGAATAGGTACCTTTCGAACCCATCCAATGGAACCTCTCCACCTGAACATTCACCTCTCGAATCGGTACCTCTCGAAAGGGTACCTCTCGAATGGGGACTCTCAAATTGGTACATCTCGAATGGATCCAATGGAACCCCTCTACCTAAAACTACACATCTCTAATGGGTACCTCTTGAATTGGAACCTCTAGAATGGGTACCTCTTGAAAGGGTACCTCTCAAACTCATCCAATGGAACCTCTCCACCTGAACATTCACCTCTCAAATCGGCACCTCTCAAAAGGGTACCTCTCAAATCGGTACCCGTAGAACTCATCCAATGGAACCTCTCGACTTGAAACTTAACCTCTCGAATAGATCTAATGGAACCCCTCCACCTTAAACTTCACATCTTGAATGGGTACCTCTCGAATGGATCCAATGGAACCCCTCCATCTTAAACTTCACCTCTCGAATCGGTACATGTAGAACCCATCTCATGGAACCCTTCCACCTAAAACTTAACCTCTCGAATGGGTACCTCTTATATGGATCGAATAGAACCCCTCCACCTTAAACTTCACCTCTCGAATGAGTACTTCTCGAACACATCCAATGGAACCTCTCCACCTTAAATTACACCTCCCGAATGGGTAATTCTCAAACCCGTCCAATGGAACCCCTACAGCTGAAACTACACATCTCTAATGGGTACATCTCGAATGGATCCAATAGAACCCCTCCACCCGAAACTACACCTCTCAAATGGGTACCTCTCGAGTGGACACCTCTCGAATGGGTACCTCCCCAATTGGAACCTCTAGAATGGGTACCTCTCGAACATATCCAAAGGAACCTCTCCACCTAAACATTCACCTCTCGAATCGGTACCTCTCAAAAGGGTACCTCTCGAATGGGGCCTCTCGAATCGGTACCTGTAGAACCCATCCAATGGAACCCCTCCACCTGAAACTTAACCTCTCGAATGGGTACCTCTCGAATGGATCCAATGGAACCCCTCCACCTGAAACTACACATCTTAAATGGGTACCTCTCGAATTGGAACCTCTAGAATGGGTACCTCTCGAATGGATCCAGTGGAACCCCTCCACCTGAAACTTCACATCTCGAATGGGTACATCTTGAATGGATCCAATAGATCTCCTCCACCTTAAACTTCATCTCTTGAATGGGTACCTCTCGAATGGGACCTCTCGAACCGGTACCTATAGAACCCATCCAATGGAACCCCTCCACCTAAAACTTAACCTCTCAAATGGGTACCTATTGAATGGATCAAATGGAACCTCTCCACCTTAAACTTCACCTCTCGAATGGGTACCTCTCGAACACATCCAATGGAACCCCTCCACCTTAAACTTCACCTCTCGAATGGGTACCCCTCGAAGCCCTCCACTAGAACCCTCACCTCTTGAAGCTTCCAACGGCCAAAACGACATCTTTTTGGGCAGCCACCTGACAGCACTTGTAGATGCACATGGCAGCACCGCAACTTTTGAAAAAAGGGATGCACAAAACGACAAAAATGGTGCCCAAAATGGCGTCGTTTTGGGCAGCCACTTGGGAGCACCTATAGGGGCACACGTTAGGCAGCCCTGCGAAATAACCAACATGCCCCTGACGACGGTTGTGTTAACTATTTGGTTTCAGAGAATTTCTTTTATATAGTAACCAAGATGAATATAAATCGCACATTCTAACATAACTAAGTTCGAAAACGTAAAAATAACAAAAACAATGTTTTATTCCAAAGCACCCTATAATAGATATTGTTTGCTTTGGATGGTTCTTCAACCGTGGATATTTGTGTAATTTCTAACTTCCCTAAGCTTGTGAAACGACACCGTTTTGGATTCCAAGCTTCGTTCCCAATTTACATCCATTTATATAAAGAAATTCGGATCAAACTCGTCTTCGATTCAAAATTCTCTGGGTCGATTAGGGTTAAGTCGGGGGGTAAACTCTACCGGTTAGTGGAAGTTATATGGGGATAGTATCCGAATTAAAAAATGACCTCTTCAGAATAGGGTTCCGGGTGCATCAGGAACAAGATACGCCCAAATGGCAGTGGCTGCAATGGTAATTCCCGAAAAGGTATTGAGGAAACTAGGGTGGCATTCTACAGTGGGAAGTTGAGCGTGGCGAGGGTGTTCTACAAGTGGGTGAACTTCGGGAAGGAGTGGAGAGCCAGGTGTTTGAGAGCTTAATTTTACTATGCATGATCTCAAATGTGCATCCTCAGAGGTTTAGATAACATGGTGGAGGATGCATTCTCCGAATGCGTCCTCTGGGATTTTTTTTGCAGGCCATGCAAAGGATGCATTCGTTGAATGCATCCTCACTTTCTTTAAAAAATTAAAAAATTATAAGATGATCCTCATTGATGTTGCATCACCCCTTGAGAGCCCAGAATACACCACCCCTCGAGATCCCAGAATAACATATCCAGACCTCGAGAGAGTACCATTCATCCCTTGAGAGGTTAAACATCCACCCCTCGAGAGGGTATACCATCCACCACTAGGACACACTAATCACTTCTCGAGGGTATACCTTCCATCCCTCGAGAGTCCATCATCCACCCTTGTGTGAGTTTTTATTGGAGGAGTTAATGAATGTGTCCTCATCGACGTGGCGGCATGGAAATCAGTGGCAGATTGGAGGATGCAATTCATCAATGTGTTCTCATTAACACAGAAATTAAAAAAAAGGAACTATCGAGGACGCATTTGGGGAATGCGTCCTCTTCAATCAGGGTCCCAAAAAAAGTTAAAGAGGATGCATATAAATTCAGTAAAAAAAAATCAAAAAATGGGAGAACGCATTTGCCAAATGTGTTCTCCACAATTGCATCTACTGTGTCCTACTGTAGCCACAGTTCCAAAGTTTTCCCTAGGCGTTTACCATTGGAAGACGGAGTGCTTTCGTATTATAAAGTACAGGTCCCTAATAAGATCGTGATGACTCTGGGGATCGAGAATAATTCAAGGTGATCAATGAAGAATCACAGAGGTAAATAAGGAAGGCTATCGGCATTGTGACGGCTGTTGATCTTCATCCTTGAGTCAATGGGATTTTGTGGAAATGGAATTCTTTCGGTGAAGTTCGTTGGAAGGTATGTGACTATGTGTAAACAAAAAACTGCTTGTTTTAGTAATTGTATTAGTTGCTTGGTCGTAAACAACTAATTTTGCTTTTTGATTAGGTGCTTTTGTTTTCATTATTTGGTATGTATGACTCATATGTAAATTCTAATCTGACCGCTACAAGAACATACCGATAACACAAAATACGACATTAGCATTCAGGTAGATGAATCACTTAGTTAATGGTTGATCTTTCTACATTTTGATTTAATATTTTCAGTGATCTGATAATAGCTTATGTATTTTTCTATATCAGCTTAACATTTTGAAATTAGCTGATTCAGGTAATTGTACATATGTGTGTTGACTCTAGAGGAAGTTAAGGTTTGCTGGTTTCAAACTTGAATTGATCTTGGCATTTAGCTCTGTTTCTAGCAAGTATGAATACAATGGTTGCATTTTTTTTATATATTTTAAGCCTGGACCCGCGAGGGGTGGTTCAATCGTCATAGTTTTTGCTAAGAATCTTGATGGCTATCTCTTAAAGTGGAGAGGGTTCGAGTAGTACTGGGTTCAAGTGGAGAGGGTTCGAGTAGTACTGGGTTCGAGTGGATAAGGTTCGAGTGAAGAGGGTTTGAGTGGTGAGGGTTCGAGTGGAGAGAGTTTGAGTCGAGATTCGAGTGGAGAGGTTCGAGTGGTAGTGGGTTTGAGTAGAGAAGTTCGAGTGGTGGCGTGGTGGATGTTCAAGAACTGATGGTTCGAGGGGTGATGGTTCCAGGAATGGATGGTTGGTGTTCGAGGGATAGGAGGTTCGAATGGAGAGGGTTCGAGTGGTACTAGGTTCGAGTGGTGAGAGGTCGAGTGGTGAGAGGTCGAGTGGTGAGAGGTCGAGTGGTGAGAGGTCGAGTGGTGAGAGGTCGAGTGGTGAGAGGTCGAGTGGTGAGCGTCGAGTGGTGAGGGTCGAGTGGAGAGGGTTCTAATTGAGGATTCGAATGGAACGGGTTCGAGTTGTACTAGTTCTAGTGGTGAGGGTTCGAGTAGAGGTTAGAGTGAAGAGGTTTGAGTCGAGGGATGATGCCTTAAGAGGATGGTTGATGGTTCCAGGGCCTCGAGGGTTAATGAATCGAGTGGAGATGCCTCGAACCAACACCCCTCAAAGTGGATGGTTAATGTTCAAAGGGTGGATGGTTCGAGTGGTAGGGAGGCCTCGAGGCGAATGGTTAATGTTCGAGAGGTGGATAGTTCGAGTGGTGGTGTGGTGGATGTTCAAGAACTGATGGTTTCTAGGATGATAGTTCCAGGAATGGATGTTTGGTGTTCGAGGGATAGGTGGTTCGAATGGTGGTGTCGTGGATGGTTCGAGGGGTATATGCCTCGAGTAAGTCATGGTTCGAGAGCTAATGTGGATGGTTCGACGCTCTCAGTGGTATACTCTCTCGAGTGGTGGTGTACCCTCGAGGGCTGGTGACCTCTCAAGGGGTGGATGCGAGACCTCTCGAGGGGTGGTGTACCCTCGAGGGCTGGTACACCTCTCGCGAGCGTAGATGGCGTACCCTCGAGGGGTGGAAGGTGTACTCTCTGCAGTTGTGGATGGTTTACCCTCTCGAGGGGTGGATGGTATTCTCTCCATTGGTCGATGGTACCCTCACCGCTCAACTCGAACCTCACCACTCGAACTTCAACACTCCGACCTCTCCACTCTAACCTTATACTCGGAGCCTTTCCACTTGACCCCTCGAACCTTCTCCACTCGAACCCTTTCCACTCGAACCGTTACCACACGAATCAAGTACCACTCGAACATAGTATCACTCGAACCCTCTCCACTCGAACCCTCTCCACTCGAACCCCCTTTACTCGAACCTCTCCACTTGATTCCTCATCTCTCGAATCTCACCACTGGAACCTCTTCGTTCGAACCTTACCACTGGAACCTCTTCGCTCGAACCTCTCCACTCGAACTTCTCCCCTTGAACCCTCTCCACTCGAACCAGTACCACTCGAACCTCTACTATGACCCATTATACTCGAACCCATTCTACTCGAACCCTCTGTTAGAACCCTCTCCACTCGAACCCTCTATTTGAATCCTCTCCACTCAAACCCTCTCCACATGAACTCCTATTACTTGAACCACTCGACTCAAACCATCTCCAGTCGAACCCTCTCCATTCGAGCCCTCTCCACTCGAACCCTCTCCATTTGAACCCTCCCCACTCGAACCAGTATACACACAGTTCATTTATGCCACCCAATTCATTGTTTAGTTCACATATACACACAGTTCCTTATTCTTTCACAAGTTCAATGTTTCTTTTTTATATTTTACCTACTTCATGTACTTGCAATATATTATTTCTTGAAAGGCTATAAAAATTATATTTTTTTATCTCATTGATTATTTAATAAATTCCAACAAAATTTATTATTTGGTTTACAATTTAGATAGTAATTCTTAGATGAATATACTTATAGTTTATTTATTTATTTCAATTTAAATGAGACATGTAAATATTATATATTAATTAAATTAAATATTTTTAATCAAGAACACCACGCAACGCGTGGTGGGACTTCCGCTAGTATAATTCAAAATATATTAAACATAAATTTTTATGCAAAAAAGAAAAGAAGTGTTAAGTTGTGATTTTTTTTTATTTAATATGATGGACAAGTAATTTCAAATCTCTGATACTTACTTCGCACTTTTAAGATTATTGGTAATGTGATTTTTTTTATAAACGCTATATTAAAAAGAGTTTGTCTCTTGGAAGACAGTCTTTCCATAAGTCATAGGAAGACCAAGGTTTACTGTACAAATTAGAAGAAATGAAGATAAATTTTTTGGATTGCATGAATCGGGTTATAAACGTTATAACTATTACATGTTGCATAGACCCACCCATCGAGTAAATTTTTGATATTGCAAATAATATATTTTACCTTTTATAATTCTAATTAAACTTCGTCTTTCCCAAGATTTTGCCATATTAAAAATCAATTAAAAAAAAGCATCACATAATATTATTTTAGACCGACTATCCGCTAAACATGGTCATTTTATAATTGATGTAACTATTGGGGTGGTTTGATGTATATTTTTATTGACTAAATTATTTTTTTTAGTCCCCTACAAAGTATCTTATACCATGTTTTGGTCCCCATTTGCAAATCAACCCTTAGACGGTACCCAACAAATTCAAAACAATTTGTTTGGTCCCCAAAGGTGGTTTTCAGGTAAGACTAAATGGTTTTCCGGTATAGTCAGTGGTATAATGGTAATTTTACTAATAAAAAAATAGTTTCAATTTAAAAATCCTAATTTTAAAATTTTCAGATTTTTTACTTCACCTGAGCCCTCGAACCCTCCTGCCTCGAGCCCTCAAACCTCCTGCCTTTTGCCCTCGAACCTCCTGCCTTGAGCCCTCGAACCTCCAGCCTCGAGCCCTTGAACCCTCCTACCTCGAGACCTCGAACCTCGAGCCTGAATGTGAGGATTTTTGACAACCTCATCCTGAGCCCTCGAGCACGAGGAGACCGGTAGCGGATGGAGACGCGAAGAAGAGGAAGAAGAAGGATGAAGAAGAAATCGTTCAAGGAAGAAGAAATCGTTCGAAGAAGAAATCAGTACCCAGCGGCTAGGGTACTGATTCGCCGCCAGCGAGCTTTGATGAGGAGGAGGAAGAAGAAATCGTTCCAGATTCCAACGGCGAGCTCCGGCGAGTTCTAGATTCAAACAACGGTGGTGGCGGCGAAGAAGACGGAGGAGGAGGAGGAAGAAGACGAAGGAGGAGGAGGAAGAAGAAATTGTTCTAGGAAGAAGAAATCGTTCGAAGAAGAAATCAGTACCCGACGGCCAGGGTACTGATTCGTCGCCGGCGAGCTCGACGAGGAGGAAGAGGAAGAAGAAATCGTTTCAGATTCCAACAACCACGAGTTCCGGCGAGTTCCAGATTCAAGCAATGGTGGTGGTGGCAAAGAAGACGCAAAGAAGACGAAGATTTCTTTTATTTTTTTAAAACTCAGGGGTATAATGGTCTTTTTACACATTTTGACCACCATTGACTTTCTCTAAAAACCACCTTCGGGGGACCAAATTTTTTTTTGAATTTGTTGGGTACCGTCTAAGGCTTGATTTGCAAAAGGGGACCAAAACATGGTATAATATATTTTAAAGGAGATTAAAAAAATAATTTAATCATTTTTATTTATTGCAAAGAGATTTTTATAACTTTGAAAAACTTTTAAAATGTAATGTGATGTGTAAATAATTAAAATTTGATCCTTAACATTATTGAAATGATATTTTCCATAATTTATCTAACCGTTAATCAGTCTAACAAGAGCGTTTAAAAGTTTTCATTCTAACTAAGTTGATTATGGCTAAACTTTGAAATTTAATAACATTGTTTGTTTTCAATTTATATGTTAAATACAATAAGTACCTAGAAAATTTATCTCAATTAATAATTTTAATTAAATACACTGTGCAACGTGTGGTAAGATCCCGCTAGTACATTTTAAAAGTTTTTAAAAATTATATGAATCTCAATGCAATAAATAAAATAAATAAATCATCTCATTAGTTACATCAATTATATAATGATTCCGTCTAACGGTTAGTCGGTTTTAAATAAAAATTTGTGCACTATAAAGAATCAAGAGTACGTCTCTTGAAAAATGATATTTCCATAAGCAATGAAAAGACCAATGTTTGAAGTGCAAATTAGAAAAAAATGAAGATAATATTTTCAGGTTGTATGAATCGAGTCATAAACTTTATAACTACAAACGTGGCATACTAAATTTTTAATATTGCAACTAAGATGTTTTACGTTTTATTATTCTAATTAAACCACATCTTTTCATAAGTCGGTATTTCCCGAGAGTTTGCCAAAAATTAATATTAAAATAAAGAAAATAAAAATAAAATCAAGGATCAAATTTACTAATTTTAACTCTTATTTTCCGTCATTTCTCATGTTCTCCATCCTTCGCTTTTTCAGACCCGCCGGCCGCCGCTCAGCGTCTCAACGCCTCCTCCGCCACCGATCCCTCTGGCGCCGTCACACCCCAACCTCTCCTCCGCCACTAATCCCTTCTCTTCCGCCGCACCTCAACCGATCCTCCGCCATACCTCGACCGAACCCTTACTTCTCCCTCCGTCGACCAAACCTAACCTCTGCACCCGCTTGAAGACCCTCTACCATGGGACGGAGTTTGTGAAAATCTGGGAGCACCTTCGGCCGCAGAGGAGGAGAAACGCATTCAGTCGGTGCCGCCGAGCTCCACTCAATCACCCAAAGCTTCATCACTTCAAATTTCCTCCAAGGTTTTTTAGTACCTTCTTGTTCCTTAAACTCGAATTCTTTTTTTTTTTAAAACCCAAATTTATGATATGGCTACAAATGCTTTAAGATTCATCAAGTGCGTGATGGGGCTGTTGGCAGGACCTGTATGCTTATCTGCTACAAATTTCCCAATGTGAGTACAATTTTATGGTTCTATGAGTGAAAGAATTTCTGGGTTTTTGATTTCATGAAGTGGGTTCATTCCAGATTCTTGAATTTTTTCCATTTATGTATGTGTGTATGCTTTGTTGAAGCTTGTACCCTGAAGAAAATTCACTTCCAATTTGGAAGGGATTCTGTGTTTTTTGGCCCTGTTAATGCTTGATTAGCAGAAACTTAATTGTATGTATGATGAAAAGGCTATTTTTTAGACACCATGTTCGAATTTCTTGTTGCAAGTCAATAACTTCTTGTAATTCTTTTAATGTATTGAATTTCTTGGGTTTAATCAGGACTATATCCCTACCGTGTTCAATAACTTCAGCGCAAATGTGGTTGTAGAAGGCACCACCGTCAACTTAGGTCTCTGAGATACCACTGGTGAGATTTTTAGGCCAATTTTGGGCAGAAAGAGTCATTTGATTACAAGATGTTCCTTTGCTGGTTAAATTGTTTCATTCTAACTGTACAATTTCTGTCTTGATAGGGCAGGAGGCTTATAATCGCTTTAGGCCCCTGAGCTATAGAGGAGCTGATGTCTTTGTCTTGTCGTTTTCGTTGGTTAGTCGTTCAAGCTATGAGAACATACTCAAAAAGGTTAGATTGGTTGGAACTTTATTAATTCTGCACTAAATGTCGGTTTTGTTTCTTAGTTTGATACCTAAAATTTGTTTTTCATCTGTGGATCCCTGAACTTCAATATTTTGCACCTGGAACCCCAGTTGTTTTTGTTGGCACAAAACTTGGTAAGATAATCTGGTTCCTCAGCTTATTGTTGCCTTTCAAATCTAAGAGTTGCATGATTCATTTATTGATCAAATGCCCTATTAAAGTTTCAAAATGATTTCACAGCTTTGCATAACTAGTTGAATCTTTCAAGACATTTCTAAGTTTCCTTTCTTATTGACCTACTCAACAAAGTTCTGTTAACTTCAGAAGTTGAAGTGTTGGTGAGGAGCAATTTACATGTTTGATTGTGATTGTTGTAGCATGTTATGTTTGACATTAATGTATAAAATATCTAAATGAATTCCAGTTCTGTCAAAGGACATGATGTATAATCAAATAAATTTTCCTGCTCATATGTATGGTGATACATCAATTAGATAAGATAATTAGAAAATTTAATTGAAATAGCTAGTGAGTAGTGAAACTTGTCTCCTTTAGAAGATAAATTCATTCTTGTTCATGTGCTACATGTTGTTGAGGAATATTTGCTCTTGAGATAAATACATGGGGACTTTAAGTGTTTAGAAAGTTATAAGCTGTTTTCAGTTATATTGCCCCTCTCTTAGCAATTATCTCCCAAATATTGCTTACATATATTAAAATCTAGTTTAGAAATTTATAAACTGTTTTCAGTTATATTACCCCTCTTAGCAATTATCTCCTGAGTATTGCTTACAAATATTAAAAGATCAGAATAATTTTTCTTGTACTCCCTCCGTTTCTTTATTAGTGGCACACTTTCCTTTTTGGGTTGTTTCTTTTATATTGGCACACTTTCCATTTTTGGCAAGATTCCTTCAATTTCATCCACTCATTCTATTTTTTACATTAAATTTCATCCACTCATTTCCTTCACCTAAATCCAAACACATAAACCTATTGTGCCAGTATTAGTGGAACGGAGGGAGTAGTGATAACGGACCACTCTCTTTTTCTTATCCAACAACAAATCAATGTACCTAGAAAAATTGCATTTATTTTTTTTGGTTCTGGGAGGAAAGCTTTACATCTGCAATATATAGATAAGGATACAATGGATACATGTATTCGGTGTCATCACAATAAAAAGTAAAGGTCCTAATAACCCAATTCTAAATTAAACCAATACATACCACGCAATAATGAACTTAACAAGAGTATTAACATGGATAAACCAATTCATTAGATTAAATCAAACTGGAACACAAATCAGTTTTCAAATGTCAAAGTAACCCGAATTACATCAGATTTTCAAACTTGAAGACAAACTGAAAATGAAACTAAAACACTAAATCCCTTGATTCCCTTCAAAGTCTTGACCTTCCTAATCATTCCCTTGATTTTCCTTCAGAATGTACACATACAAAGCAACATCAGAAAGGATATAAAAACTTTTTGAAAAACCAATACATTAAATTGTTTTAGTAATAGAAATAGGACTATGTACGTGGAATGAATGGCATATACTATGCTAGGAATACATACAAGAAAAGATTCAGAATAATCAAACAAGAACCAACTTATAAGCTGACATCAGAGTCATAATGAATAAACAACAGTTTAAAAATGAGCAGCCGTAATCATAAAAAACAAAGCACAGGAAACATTCCAATCAGATATTATAGTTATTCCCACAACAGACAAATCACCATTGCAAAAAAATGAAAAGAAAGATATAATAGCATCCGAAACAAATCTAGCATTTCAATTAAGAGCATGCAATGTAATCAATTCAACCATGAATAGATTACCACTCTACTTACAGAATTATGATGTTAATCCCAGTAAATTCATTAACTTGCTACTAGTATCAAAGTAGAAAAACAAGAATTACTAACTCTGAATATGGGGGGTGGGGTCCCTGTTTGGGTTCCCCTTCCATGGATCAAAATCAGCAGGTGCTTGGCCAGCAGCAGGGGCAGCAACAGGAACCTCATCAGGGGGTTCCAGTTTCCATTTCCAATCTGTAAAGAAAGAAAATGTGAGATATAACTTCAAATACAACGGAAAAAAAACTGTAGAAACTCAAATCTTTAAAAAATTTACCTCTTCATTCCAAACTGAGCGGGCACGCTCAAATAGACGCTGCTTCGCCCAAGGAGAAGCAAGTGCGTAGTTATTTAGGAGTTCACCAGTATAATTCTTTAGCTTCATCTTAGCCTTCTTAACCATGATTTGAGTGAATCCATACTAGCCAAAAAAATGAAGAGTTAGAGCTAAATTATCAGAAAAATAATCTTATGAAAAATGAAAAAAATCTCAAGTTTAATAATTAGCGTATACTTACTTGGGTGATGAGTAGGTGGCTCACAGAGTTCTTCGTATCGTAGTCTTCGGCGAAGCTGTCGAAGGTATTGGTAAATTGAGCCATGGAGAAGAGTGTTTGGAAATAGTCTGTGATCAGATTTTAAACGGTGAAGGGTGGAGATCAGTAATGTTTTTTCCGGCCATTTATAGAATCAGGATGCTAATATGAGAGGGGGATATGGATTTCTCGAACCAAAGTTTTTGTACGAAAACGGAAAACCATCATCATCACAAGAGGTTTCTGTTTTGGGGTAAGGAAATCAAAAGGAAATTGGTAAACTGAGTTCAATAGAAGAAATTTTTTAAAGCTGACGATGATGGGGATGGAGAGGCTTTTTTTTATAAATGCGCCCTAGTTCCAACTCCTCTCTATTTTGCCATTAATGTCATAACTCCTCTCTTCTCATCAATAAATTTATTAATGCCATATATATAGTCAGATAGCTAAAGGACTCCACCCATTTTTTTAAAATCAAAGTCTTTTTATTATGCAATACTTATTGAAAAAAAGAACCTACTTTATGCTGGGATTCTCTTTTCCCATGAACTACTTGTCACATGTTAAATTATGCATATTTCTACCATATTATGAAATGTGACTTTATAAGCATGCAATTTATTTTAAAACTTAGTACTAATTATTAATTGAGTCCGTCTTTTGAAAGATGATCTTTTCATAAACCATGGAAAGATAATGTTTAAATTATAAATTAGAAAAATGAAGATAAAATATATGGGTTACATTAATCGGGTCATAAATTTTACAACCATTACATGTTACATAATAAAATTTTAAATATTAACTAAAATTTTTTACATTTTTATTATTATAATTAAACATGGCTCTTTATAAACTTATAAAAAGACGGTATTTTCCAATATTTAGTCTTATAAATTGGATGAAAAAATGTTTTTTAATCAAAATATTTACACTATACAATAATACTTAATTGTATAGTGTAATAATGCTGGGATTCTCCTTTCCCAGAACTACTTGTTAGATATGAAATAATGCATACCAAATTATGAAATGTGACTTTATGAGCATACTCCCACCGATTTTAAATATTGGCTCTGTTTGACCGCCAAAATTTTCAAACCATGTTTGATCATCAATAATTTTTAAATTCATACAATAACTAATGTCATGTGAGGTGTCTTTGAATTTTTCGTAACATATAGTTTCCGAAAATTAACATTTTATAGTCTGTTATTGTATGAAATTAAAGTATCAGTGGTCAAACATTTCTAAAATTTTCAAACCATGTTTGATCATCAATAATTTTTAAATTCATACAATAACTAATGTCATGTGAGGTGTCTTTGAATTTTTCGTAACATATAGTTTCCGAAAATTAACATTTTATAGTCTGTTATTGTATGAAATTAAAGTATCAGTGGTCAAACATTTCTTGAAAAAATTTCAGTAAAAAGGGAGCCAATGTTAAAAATCAGAGTGAGTATAAATTTTTTTAAAAGCTTAATTGAATGAAATTTCACTATTTTATAAAGTTATATGTGGTACGTGTTGGGCATTTCAACCCGAATTCTTCACTATTTTGAAGGTGTTGGGCATAAATAATTGGGAAATCAAGATTCCGGGTCATAAGAAACTCGCGGGTCAAGAATTCGGGTTGGAGCAAGTCTACTAACAGAAAGTCTACTTTTAGATTGACTAAAGGCTAGGCTATTCATGAAAATTATGTAAAACTAATATTTATGATCAAATTATAATTATTTATACATTGCAATCCATTTTAAAAGTTTTTCAAAGTTATAGGAACATCGTTGCAGTAATAAAAACAAACATCAGATCACCTCATTATCTATATCAATTATAAAATAATCTCATTTAATAGTTAGTCGATCTAAAATAAGATTTTGTGACCATCTAATAATTAATATATAATTTATTTATATTTAAAGAATAAACAAATTTCATTCATTAAGCTTTTAAACAAATTTTACTTTATAAAATAGTAAAATTTCATTCATTAAGCTTTTAAAAAAATTTATACTCACTCTGATTTTTAACATGGGCTCCCTTTTTACTGAAATTTTTTCAAGCCATGTTTGATCACTGATACTTTAATTTCATACAATAACATACTATAAAATGTTAGTTTTTAGAAATTACATGTTACGGAGAATTCAAAGACACCTCACATGACATTAGTTATTGTATGGATTTAAAAATTATTGATGCTCAAACATGGTTCGGTCAAACAGAGCTAATATTAGAAAATCGGAGGGAATATGCTCATAAAGTCACATTTCATAATTTGGTATGTATTATTTCCCAGCATAAAGTAGGTTCTCCTTTCAGATGCAATTAAGTATTATTGTATAGAGTAAATAATATGCAATTAAGTTTTAAAATAAATTGCATGCTTATAATAAAGTCACTAGAAATATGCATAATTTAACATGTGACAAGTAGTTCATGGGAAAAGAGAATCCCAGTATAAAGTAGGTTTTTTTTTTCAATGCTATTAAGTATTGCATAGTAAAAAGACTTTGATTAAGAAAAATGGGTGGAGTCCTTTAGCTATCTGACTATATATATGGCATTAATAAATTTATTAATGAGAAGAGAGGAGTTGTGGCATTAATGGCAAAATAGAGAGGAGTTGGAACTAGGGCGCATTTATAAAAAAAGCTGCAGCTCTCCCTCTCCATCTCCATCCTCATCGTCAGCTTTAAAAAATTTCTTCTATTGAGCTCTGTTTACCGATTTTCTTTTGATTTCCTTACCCCCAAAACAGAAACCTCTTGTGATGATGATGGTTTTCCGTTTTCGTGCAAAAACTTTGATTCGAGAAATCCATGTAATATTACTGATCTCCACCCTTCACCATTTAAAATCTGATCACAGACTATTTCCAAACACTCTTCTCCATGGCTCAATTTACCAATACCTTCGACAGCTTCGTCGAAGACTACGATACGACGAACTCTGTGAGCCACCTGCTCATCACTCGAGTAAGTCTACGCAAATTATTAAACTTGAGATTTTTTTTCATTTGTGAGAAGATTATTTTTCTGATCATTTAGCTCTAATTCTTCATTTTTTTGGCTAGTATGGATTCACTCAAATCATGGTTAAGAAAGCTAAGATGAAGCTAAAGAATTATATTGGTGAACTCCTAAATAACTACGCACTTGCTTCTCCTCGGGCGAAGCAGCGTCTATTTGAGCGTGCTCGCTCAGTTTGGAATGAAGAGGTAAATTTTTTAAAGATTTGAGTTTCTACATTTCTTTACATACTGGAACCCCCCTGGTGAGGTTCCTGTTGCTGCACCGGCTGATTTTGATCCATGGAAGGGGACCCCACCTTCCATGTTCAGAGTTAGTAATTCTTGTTTTTCTACTTTGATACTAGTAGCAAGTTAATGAATTTACTGGGATTAACATCATAATTCTGTAAATAGAGTGGTAATCTATTCATGGTTGTTGAATTGATTATATTGCATGCTCTTAATTGAGATGCTAGATTTGTTCCGGATGTTGTTATATCTTTCTTTTCATTTTTTTGCAATGGTGATTTGCCTGTTGTGGGAATAACATATAAATATCTGATTGGAATGTTTCCTGTGCTTTGTTTTTTATGATTACGGCTGCTCATTTTTAAACTGTTGTTTATTCATTATGACTCTGATGTCAGCTTATAAGTTGGTTCTTGTTTGATTATTCTGAATCTTTTCTTGTATGTATTCCTAGCATAGTATATGCCATTCATTCCACGTACATAGTCCTATTTCTATTACTAAAACAAGTTAATGTATTGGTTTTTCAGAAAGTTTTTATATCCTTTCTAATGTTGCTTTGTATGTGTACATTCTAAAGGAAAATCAAGGGAATGATTAGGAAGGTCAAGGCTTTGAAGGGATTTAGTGTTTTAGTTTCAGTTTGTCTTCAAGTTTGAAAATCTGATGTAATTCGGGTTACTTTGACATTTGAAAACTGATTTGTGTTCTAGTTTGATTTAATCTAATGAATTGGTTTATCCATGTTAATACTCTTGTTAAGTTCATTATTGCGTGGTATGTGTTGGTTTATCAGGACCTTTACTTTTATTGTGATGACACCGAATACATGTATCCTTATCTATATATTGTAGATGTAAAGCTTTCCTCCCAGAACAAAAAAAAATAAATGCAATTTTTCTAGGGTTTAGGGTACATTGATTTGTTGTTGGATAAGAAAAAGAGAGTGGTCCGTTATCACTACTCCCTCCGTTCCACTAATACTGGCACAATAGGTTTATGTGCTTGAATTTAGGTGAAGGAAATGAGTGGATGAAATTTAATGTAAAAAATAGAATGAGTGGATGAAATTGAAGGAATCTTGCCAAAAATGGAAAGTGTGCCAATATAAAAGAAACAACCCAAAAAGGAAAGTGTGCCACTAATAAAGAAACGGAGGGAGTACAAGAAAAATTATTCTGATCTTTTAATATTTGTAAGCAATACTCAGGAGATAATTGCTAAGAGGGGTAATATAACTGAAAACAGTTTATAAATTTCTAAACTAGATTTTAATATATGTAAGCAATATTTGGGAGATAATTGCTAAGAGAGGGGCAATATAACTGAAAACAGCTTATAACTTTCTAAACACTTAAAGTCCCCATGTATTTATCTCAAGAGCAAATATTCCTCAACAACATGTAGCACATGAACAAGAATGAATTTATCTTCTAAAGGAGACAAGTTTCACTACTCACTAGCTATTTCAATTAAATTATCTAATTGATGTATCGCCATGCATATGAGCAGGAAAATTTATTTGATTATACAACATGTCCTTTGACAGAACTGGAATTCATTTTGATAATTTATACATTAATGTCAAACATAACATGCTACAACAATCACAATCAAACATGTAAACTGCTCCTCACCAACACTTCAACTTCTGAAGTTAACAGAACTTTGTTGAGTAGGTCAATACAAAAGGAAACTTAGAAATGTCTTGAAAGATTCAACTAGTTATGCAAAGCTGTGAAATCATTTTGAAACTTTAATAGGGCATTTGATCAATAAATGAATCATGCAACTCTTAGATTTGAAAGGCAACAATAAGCTGAGGAACCATATTATCTTACCAAGTTTTGTGCCAACAAAAACAACTGGGGTTCCAGGTGTAAAATATTGAAGTTCAGGGATCCACGGATGAAAAACAAATTTTAGGTATCAAACTAAGAAACAAAACCGACATTTAGTGCAAAATTAATAAAGTTCCAACCAATCTAACCTTTTTGAGTATGTTCTCATAGCTTGAACGACTAACCAACGAAAACGACAAGACAAAGACATCAGCTCCTCTATAGCTCAGGGCCCTAAAGCGATTATAAGCCTCCTGCCCTATCAAGACAGAAATTGTACAGTTAGAATGAAACAATTTAACCAGCAAAGGAACATCTTGTAATCAAATGACTCTTTCTGCCCAGAATTGGCCTAAAAATCTCACCCGTGGTATCTCAGAGACCTAAGTTGACGATGGTGCCTTCTACAACCACATTTGCGCTGATGTTATTGAGCACGGTAAGGATATAGTCCTGATTAAACCCAAGAAATTCAATACATTAAAAGAATTACAAGAAGTTATTGACTTGCAACAAGAAATTCGAACATGGTGTCTAAAAAATAGCCTTTTCATCATACATACAATTAAGTTTCTGCTAATCAAGCATTAACAGGGCCAAAAAACACAGAATCCCTTCCAAATTGGAAGTGAATTTTCTTCAGGGTACAAGCTTCAACAAAGCATACACACATACATAAATGGAAAAAATTCAAGAATCTGGAATGAAACCACTTCATGAAATCAAAAACCCAGAAATTCTCTCACTCATAGAACCATAAAATTGTACTCACATTGGGGAATTTGTAGCAGATAAGCATACAGGTCCTGCCAACAGCCCCATCACGCACTTGATGAATCTTAAAGTCTTGAGAGCTACAGTACTTCTGTATAACTTTCCAAACTTTAGCAGCTTCATTCAGTGTGTTTCAGTACCTGTTCATCAATAACAAGCCATCACCATCAGTATTACAATTTTGGAGTACAAACCCAAACCTCACCAACCATCAGTTCATACCAAACACACAATATTCCATACACAATTTCAATTTCCAGGCACCATTTTTCAAATATAAACAAAGAGTCCAGTAAAGGGAAGTATGGCCAATACAATTCGGGAAGAATATTGGTCAGAAGTTTCTCGGGAGGGCTCGGAGAATTCGGAGGAGAGAAGGGATGTCCTTTTTGGGGAGATGAATTTTCCGTCTAGAAGAGGAGTCATTTTCAACCCAGTGGAGGAGGAATACCAGAGGGGACAGACAATACTAGAAGATAGTCTAGTAGGGTATTTTCTCGACTACCGCCATTTTGCACTTACAAGAATGCAAATTCTCATTTCGGACTATTGGGGAGAAGGTGTTCATGTCATTGCAAAGAATGGTAAGTTCTATGTTATCCAGTTTCAACAACGTTCTAAGCTCCTAGCAGTTCTTTACAATGGTCCGGTGAGCATCGCTGGTGGTTTGTTGGCTTTGCATAGACTAGTACCTGAAATGGTTCTGTCACACATGACAGTAACCAAAGTACTAATCTGGATTCGCATTTATGGCCTGCCGCTGGAATATTTCGATAGGAGTACCGTCCAAAAGTTTGCGTCCGTAGTTGGCTCTACCGAAGAAGTGGATTTCGAAGGAAGACGTCTACAACATGCGGAGTATGTCAGTGTCCGGGTGTGGACACTGGTCCAAAAGCCTTTGATATCCGATTTCTGGTTAAGGTTGAGAAGGGGTGGCATGGTTTGGATAACCATCGGGTATGAAAGAGTTCACAAAATGTGTCGCCGATGTGGAGCTCTGGGACATACCTACCCGCATTGCAGTTGGCAG